>OY997272.1:147175164-148590164 GCA_963921465.1 Triticum timopheevii
GCATATGCATAGTCACTATGAAGAGATTGCAAATAAGACATATGGTGGATCTCATGCATAGCATATGACAAGTCAAGCGGATTATCAAACATGATGTGACCTAAAGAATTGTCACAAGAAATCCTATGTAACATGGCATCACTACTAATAGACTCCACATGAGAATCATTATATTCATCATAAATGGGCAAATCATCGCATGGGGAAATCATACTAGCATGAAGCATGGTACTAGGTGGATCAACATCATGCAAGCAATCAATGTTAAGAATGTCCACTAGTGGGACTAGAGCATCACCTTCACCTATGTTACCTTTTTAATTCCACTCAAGGGGTGTAGGTGAGGTGGCAAAGACCAAATGGTGGTCATCTTCATCTTGATGTAACCATGTGGGGGGTGCATCATATTCTACCATGGCCATCGTCTTGTCCAAAGGGAGAACGAAGTCGTCGAGGATCGCTGCGTCATCATAAATGGGACCTAGCACCAAATGAGAATACACAATAGAAGTAGAGGTCAAGTTGTTAGAAATGCAAATGGCCTCACGAGACCTATCAACTATCACACTCTCTCTATGTGGTGGTTCACTCATTCCCTCAAAATAGGTGCACTCAAAGTCGCATATGGTGGAGTCACTCATCTCACTCAAGTGGTGGGGGTTGTGGCTCTCCTCACATGGGAAGTGGGGCAACTCGTAATATATGGGGCTAGTGGTGAAGTCACTCTCACTCTCAATATGGTGGCAAAAGTCACTCAAGTCATCATACGTCGCCGTGGTCGAAGGGAAAATCCCATGCTCAACCATCTCGTTATTGTTGCCATGGATGAAGGCCGAAGATGGCACATCATCACTCTCCTCCATGACCGAAGGGAAAATCCCATGCTCGATCATCTCGTCATCGTCGCCGTGGATGAAGTTCGAAGATGGCACATCATCACTCTCGCCTCCAAAGATGGAAGCATCATCCTTGCTCGCCACCTTGTCGCTCGCCTCCCAAGCTTGGTCTGATTGCCTCGTTTCCCTCCTGCACTACCGCCTTGGGGCACCGAGACATCGTCTAAGGATCACAGCATGGAGGACGAGACACCCCTCGTAGCATCTACGTGGGAGCTGAAGCCGATGATTGGTAACTTTCAAAATAAAACGGCCGCACAGGAGTCAAAGTAACATCAAATACATGCAAGTATGATAGACCATATGAGACAAACGCATTGCAAAGCATAAGGTTCAACCATAGTTTAATACATGATAGCACGATCACCCGAGGAGTACATCCTTCGAACACTTGGTCTCTACTGCCCGAGCAATGTCCATTGCGATGGAGAAATACTGCTTGGGGTGCCTATGCTCGTTTGCAGCGGGCGGAGGTCCGGTGGACATCTCGACTGGCCTGATCTTCGACAGTACACCATAGTCTACGAGAACGCCATCCGAGCCCCCTTGATGCACACAGAGTGCTTAACAGCATCAACTCAGGAGGCAGCGTCGCGCAGCTTCTGCACAAAACCAAAATAGCTACTCGGTATTGGCTCTGAAGGCCACAGCCGGACACAAAGGTCCTTCATGGCTGATTCCGCCATCCGGTGCAGCTCCATTAGTTGCTTCATCTGGTTGCTCAGGAGGGGAGGGTGCTCGAGCGCCTGGAACTACGCCTAGAACAACCGGTGTTCGGTATCACCCTCCGGAGCTACATAGTGTCTTGCCGCATCTGCCGCACTCCTTGGGAGCTCTGCAAATGTGCCTGCGGAACACCAGACTTGTGTGAGCAACATGAATATGTGGCCACCAAAGACACTCTGCAGTAAGTATGGCTTACCATCTGCAATTTACTTGATGGAGCTCCTCTCAGGCACCCCGTGTCTTCGTCCTCGCCTCCTGGATCTCCGTATTTATCTTTGATAGCTCGGTGGCGTGATCCTTATTCTTCTGCTCACGGTCCTCACATTTAGCGATGCCATTCTTGAGCTGCTGTTGCACTTCGGCCACTCTGGCCTTGTGCTTCTCACTGACAGTTTTCATGGATGTGAGTTCGGCGGCCGCTTGCTCGGTCGCTGCCTTCTGTTCGGCCGCTTCTTCCTTGGCCTTTCTCAGCTCAGCCTTAAGGCATTGACCTCCGCAACGGCAGCAATAACCACAATCAAACAACTCTTGCTTAGGGATAATCCCTAACACCTTGCTTGACAAGAAAAATCCAAACTACTAAGTCTCAATAGGACTAACCTTATACTTAATCAAATCGTTTGTTGACGAAGTTGAGCTCCTCATCGGTGCTTTTGAGCTTCCGATTCATCTCGGCCAGCTGCTGCCAATGCTGAAGCCTGTAAAAATAATCACCTTATTTAGACTCCAGGTTCAATGATTTTCGATCCTTTTCCAGGTTTTTCTATCCTGACAGAGTCTCAAGGGCTGCTCATGTGGGCTGCTCAAACTGTGTTTACAAAATCCGCCCTATAGAAAGAATATTACAGGGCTTACCTCGAAGCCCGTCAGGAGGCCTTCGAAGGTTTCCTTCAGTCTGCCGTTAATGGACCAAATACTTTGCAAAACCCCACCCATCAGGGTGCGGTGTTCCGCTACAATGGAGAAGCTATTCATGGCCTCCTCCATCATGTCTGGCCACCCAGCCGCAACCCGATCCCTAGTGTTCGGCGCTAGCGACGGGGCCCCGGCTCCATCTTCGGTCGAAGGCAGAATAGACGCCTCCGAGGGCCTTGGGGGAGCTGAGACCGTATTTTGGGAGGGCCCGGATTGACTGAGCTCCCCTTCCTTGTTCACCAGCAGGGACCCCCCTCCTAGTCTTCAGTGACCGAGGTGTTAACCTTGGCCATGACATCGTCGATGCCACCTCCTCTATTCGGGCTGGGGGTCCTATGGGACATCACCTCTCTGGCCTCTCCGGTGACTGGAGGAGGAGGGGAGCGCGATGCCGACTTGCTCTCTACCAGTTCAGCTGGTGGGGAGGTCCCTTCTGAGGTTTGGGTGGTGGAAAGATCGCGCGGTGGGCTGCAACATAAAGCACGTTCACTCAATCAGTAGTAGACTAATAAAACAAGTACTTGAGGTGTCTTCGGATTCATACCTCTTGGCGGAGGGCTTGACCCTTGGGTTCCTCTTAGGAACCTCCTTGGAAGCCATGGACTCCTCATCGGAGTCTGAACTATCATCGGGCAGGACGAACTTGGGCCTGCACTGCTTCATCAAACTGTGAGGAGGTTGTTCCTCCTTGACGCGTGTCGATGTCGCCCTCTTCATTGCGTGGGAGGAGCAACTCTCCTCCCCATCATCTTCCTACTCCCCCTTGTGAGTGCAGGGAGCTTGGGTGTCTCCGGATTTGGTATCCGGATGAACTCTAGGGCGGAGGCCTTTTCTAACCTCCCGTGCTTCATTCTTCCTTGTTTTCTCTTTCTTCTCTGGCGCCTTGTACGGCGCCACGGCCAGTATCTCCTCTAGTAGAGCCGACCTAGGGTCTTCGGGCAGCAGGGCCGGGTCATCGATCTAATTGGCCTTCTCGAGCCAGCCCTATGAAGGTGAGAAAATAGAGATTAGATTTCCGCAAAGTATGAACATACAAGCATGTATTGGATAAAACTTCATTACCTCCCTTGGGGGCACTACAAAAAAAATACACTTCCGTGATGATACGTGTTTGTCATAGTAGGTCACGTTTTCTGTCATGCATGTACATCCATGACGATTTTATGACAGAATCAAGATAGTCATACATGTGCTGTCGTAGAAGTGTTCCATGACATTACCAAAATTATCATCACAGAAGTGTCCACTTACATGACGATAAATCGTGCGTCATAGAAGTGCTTTCGTCAAGGGTGACCGACACATGGCATCCACCGTAACGGGACGATGTTAACCGCCGTTAACCTATCGGGTCCAGTTTTTGGATCCGATAACCCGCTAACAGCCACGACCAATGCCAATTTTCCATGTGTAAAATTCTCATTGGCTGACGGATCAACGCGTCAGCTCCGCATTGGCACAGGTGTCACTCATCCAACGGTCAAGATGGGCCTATGATATGTTGACACGTGGACCAGCCCAAAACTGGCCCATAAAGTTTAAATGGGCCGGCCCAACCGAAGGCCCATAAGATTTAGCAGACCATAATGGGCCGGCTCAGCTAAAGGCCCACAAGATTTTGCAGACCATAATAGGCCGGCCCAGCTAAAGGCCCACAAAATTTAGCGGACCATAATGGGCCGGCCTAGCTAAAGGCCCATAAGATTTTGCAGACCATAATGGGCCGGCACAGCTAAAGGACCACAAGATTTAGCGAACCACAATGGGCCGGCCCAGCTAAAGGCCCACAAGATTTTGCAGACCATAATGGGCCGGCCCAGCTAAAGGCCCAACATTCTCTGTCAAATCGGCCCGTCAACGGCCTGTCCTAAACTTGTCATCAACGTGGCCCATGGTCACTTCTGGCCCGTTAACAGTCCGCTAAGTAATTGGGCCGAATTACGACCCAGTGTATTTCTGTCATTGTACAAAGGTAGGGGCTCCCCTTTTGACCCCTTTACTTGTGCACGGGCAGTCGGAGCCACACGCCATGGCTGCACATGGCAGGGTAAAGGAGGGAAGCCGGAAGGAAGCCGAAGGCTCGAGACAAACAAGGCAACATCAAGGACCAAGGCCACAAAGTGCAGACAGGTGAAGCAAGTTTCCCCGGCAAGGCCCTTGCCGGGGCAGCCTCCGCAGCCCCGGCAAGCCCCTTGCCGGGGCGGCTCGCCCACACCAGTGGAGGAAGCCACCCTTGAACCCACGGTTTCCAATGTCAACAACCACGTTGGACCCGGGCTCGGGAGGCACCTCCATGGTGGCATGCAGATCTTTGTGAAGACAAAGAGTACTCAAGATCAGATGATGATTGGAGGGTAACACTCCCCATCAAGATCCTTACCGAAGAAACCCACAAGACCCCCGGCAAGATCCTTGCTGGGGACGCCAGCGCGCCACGGCAGGACCCTTGCCGGGCCACCCGACAAGGCCCTTGCCAGAGGCGACAGCAGGGCCACTGCCAGGCCCGCACCAACCAACTCCCCACCACCGTTCGCATGCATCTGCCAGCCCAACCAGCTGGGCAGGCACCTGCGTGGCAACATGCAGCTTCCAGGCCAACTCAGCACGCACCTGCGTGGCAGCATGCAGATCTTCGTGGAGGCTCCACCACCGCGCCACCTCAGCTGCTTGCCTGCCTACATGGCACCACATGCATCGCTGGCCAGGGCGTGTGTCAAAGCGAGGAGGAGCGGCGACGGAGGGGACGGGCCTCGTTCCCGTCCCCGATAAAGTGAAGGGACACCTCAGCCACGCATTAAATGCATCTTGTCCTGTAATACGAGCGATAAGCTCGAAGAACTATAGGCTCTTTCCACCTCCTGTGTGCCACTGTGGCAGCCCCTTCCGCCTATAAAAGGAGGTCCATGGCATACAGGAAAAGGATTCGGCTCTTTCGAACCATGTAGCATCCATAGCTTGTTCGAGAGCTCAAGAACACTCAATACATCCACCAAGCAGGACTAGGGTTTTACGCATCCTTGCGGCCCGAACCTGGGTAAACGATCCTTGTGTCAATTACTAATCCTGCTCTCCTCACAACCCCGCGCCCCGCAACCGTAGTAGGGATTCTTGTGATCCCATAGGTGTCGTTTCCCACCGACATCTTTGGCGCGCCAGGTAGGGGGCGCAATTGTGAGAATCTGGTCTAGTAGTTGGCTTAGCTGTTCTTCATCGCCATGGCTCCTAAGAAGAAGATGACCACGGTGATCGGTTCGTCCGGGACCGGATTGCCAGTACTGGTGCGGACCAGTAGCGGGCCAGTCACGGAGAGAACCCGTGGCGCGGCCCACGAACACCACATCACCCTGGCAGTCCAGGCCTGGTGAGCGGCGTCGTTCGTACGCCAGGCAACGAGCCGCACATCGCGGGCTCCGGAGATGGAGTTGGCCCCCCCGCAGGCGGCGCGAGGCCCTCTAGGGGTGTCGTCGTGCCGCCAGACGATGGCACATCGGCTTCCAAGATGCCAACACCGGCGCCCACGGTGCGCTCTTCTCAGGTTGTGCGCGATGAGCAGCGCCACCCTGCTGGTGACCCTGCGCGCCACCCTGGAAAGAGTCTCGTGCACCCATCACATGATGAGGAGGGCCAGCATGCGCACCGAGGTGCTGGCGGGGGTGGCGAACGGCTGCGGGGCTGTGACGCGGCTCCTTCTAACGCGGTTAGAAGTCGAGGCGCATCATGGTGCACACAGCTTTCGCCGCCGCCCACGCCAGCAGAAGCCCTAGCACGCGCGCAGCTGCTCCTTGATTTTTCTCCCGCCGCGGAGAAGCTCGACGAATGTAGGGCCACCGTCCGGAGCCTCGTCAGCATCACCAACAACGATGAGTTGCGGCCGGCGGAACCCATAGGCCGTCGCTCCGTCAGGCCACCACACGCCAGCAGAGGCCGGGCCGGAGGCGGTGCGGCCACGGTGCACTCCCCTCCTCCATCCCGACCACTGCGAGTGTCGGTCCGTCGCAACGACGCTTGTGATGATATCTGCAAAGCATCGTCCGACCCGCGAACCCACCGCTATCAATGCCAAGTTCTTCGGGAGCAAGTTCATGAAGACACTCGAACCACCATCAAGCGTTGGCATGACACGCGCCACCAGTCAGACAGGCGGGCAGGGCCCACTACGGACCACCCAGCACCGGGAGGCTACGGTGGCCTACCTTACGAGGTGGGTTGTCTGGCCTTCACCCGTGAGCTGCGGCAGTTCCAGTGGCCCTCTCACCGCACGTTCAAGCCCGACGTTGGCGAAAAATACAACGGCAAGACTCACCCGTCGGAGTTCCTCACCATCTACACCATCGCAATGCAAGCTGCTGGGGCCCGTGACGACAAGGTGCTTGCCAATTACATTCCGTTGGCACTCAAGCCCAATGTTATGTCATGGTTGATGCACTTGCCGGTAGACTCCATTTCTTCTTGGGCGGATCTGTGTCATGAGTTTGTTGGCGCCTTTACCGGAGGCCACCAAGCTCATGGCCAGGCAAGTGATCTGCATATCATTCGCCAGAAGGAAGGAGAAAACTTGCGCAAGTACATCCAAAGGTTCAGCCGAGTGCAGTACAACATCCCCGACGTTCATCCTGCCGCCGTGATCAGTGCATTCCATCAGAATGTGCGCAATCGTAAGATGCGTGAAGAGCTGGTGATGAACAAGGTCAGGGATGTGGCCGAACTTTATGTTCCGGCCGATATGTGTGCTCGCGCTGAAGAGGAAAGGAAGTACCCCGGCGAAGATGCCGGTGCGGAAACCGACTCCACGGATGATACCGCCACCCCGGCAAAGAAGGGCCAGCGCCGTAACAAGAAGCACAGTGGAAAGACCGTGCTTGCCGTCGAGGGGTCCGACGATACCGGCGCCACCAAGAAACCCAAGGCAAGTGACCCCGGCAAGGAGGTTGCCGGGTGTGCTGCTTGCCGGGCCTTGGCGGCTGCCGATAAGCCAGGGGGCTCCGACAAGCAGTATTGCAATATCCATCGCACCAAAGGCCACGACCTCCAGAACTGCCAGCAAGTAGAGCTACTCACTGAGAAGAAGAAAGCCGAGTACGAACAGCGGCACAAGGAGAAAGGCCAAGAAGGCGCCGAAGGATCCGGCAAGAAACGTGGCGGCCAAAGGGGCTGCTGCGGCAAGGACAATTAGCAGGAGAGACGCGCTCGGGGCCGTGACAAGAAGCAGGAAGACGATGATCATGACGAGGATGATGAGTCCGGCGACCACGAGTTTCAGAAAGCTACAGAAGCCATGTGTGTCGACGGTGGCACCTCGCTGCATACATCCCACCGCCAGCTCAAGCAGTGGGCGTGTGAGGTCATAGCGGTGGAGCCGTCGGTCGACGCATAGAAGCCGCTGAGGTGGTCCAGCACGCCTATCATCTTCGACGCCGAGGACCATCCTGACCGCACGACCGCGGTCGGGTGCTTGCCGTTGTTGGTCTCGCCAACAATCCGCAACCTCAAGGTGACAAAGATGCTGGTTGACGGCGGGGCCAGTCTGAACTTGATCTCGCCTATTGTGATCAAGAAGCTGCAAATCCCTGATGGAGACCTGGAGGAGACGGGCACATTCCAAGGGGTCAACCCAGGGAGGAGCCAGCTAAGGGAAAGGTTACGCTGCCCGTGACGTTCGGAGGCGAGCTGAACCACAGGATGGAGAGGATTATCTTCGATGTAGCCGAGATCCCCTTGCCCTACAACGGGATCCTCGGCCGCCTGGCACTAGCCAAGTTCATGGCGGCTTCACGTTACGCCTACAACATGCTGAAGATGCCCGGGCCGATGAACATCATCACCGTCCCCTCCGACAAGAAAGATGCGTTGATTTGCACCGACCAACTCTACCGGGAAGCAGTTGCAGCAGCTGCCACCAAGGTACCTGCTCCTGCCGACGGAGCCCCGGGAGGGAAGAAGACCGGCGAGACCCCTCGCACCTACTCCAGCAAGCGCACTTCTTTGGGGTGTTGCACTCCTGTTGAGGACATGCCAGAGAGCTCCGCCGGCAAGAGCAAGAAGTCCAGAGCTGCACCACTAGAGACCAAGAAGGTGCCCGTCAAGGAAGACGGCACAGGGGGAGCTTTTACCATAAGCTCCACCCTCGACAGCAAATAGGAAAGCGAGCTCATCACTTTCCTGTGGGCAAATGTCGATGTGTTTTCATGGCAAGCCTCCGACATCCCCGGCGTTCCCAGGGAAGTGATTGAGCACCATCTTGCTGTTTGTCCTCATGCGCGGCCCGTCAAGCAGAAGGTCAGGAAGCAAGCTCTAGAAAGGCAGGAGTTCATCACGGAGGAGATTAGAAACTAGAGGCGGCAGGCTTGGTAATAGGAGTACTCCATCCAACATGGTTTGCCAATCCGGTAGTGGTGCGCAAGGCAAACTGGAAGTGGAGACTATGTATTGATTACACAGACATCAATAAGGCTTGTCCAAAGGATCCCTTCCCGTTACTGCACATTGACCAGATTGTTGACTCCACGGCTGGGTGTGACCTGTTATCATTCCTCGACGCCTACTCGGGATACCACCAGATCTTCATGACGAAAGAGGACAAGGAGAAGACAACATTCATCACCCCATGTGGTACGTATTGCTTTTTACAGATGCCTTTCGGGTTGAAGAGTGCTGGCTCAACCTTTGCAAGAGCGGTCCAAATTGGTTTTGAGCCCCAGCTACATAGAAATATGGAAGCTTATATGGATGACATAGTGGTCAAAACCAAGGACAAAGCAACACTTGTGCAAGATCTGGAGGAAACATTTGCAAACCTGCGCAAGATCAACCTCAAATTGAACCCTGAGAAGTGTGTCTTTGGTGGTCCATCTGGCAAGCTTCTCGGATTCTTTGTGTCCTAGCGTGGGATCGAGGGAAACCCAGATAAGATCAAGGGCATCGAGCAAATTGAGGCACCCAAGCGAATCAAGGACGTGTGTTGGCTCACTGGCTGCGTCGCCACCATGAGCAGATTCATCTCCAAGTCCGTGGAGCGTGCCCTTCCCTTTTTCAAGATCTTGAATAAAACGGGCCAAGTGGAGTGAACCCCAGAGGCCGAGGCAACGCTACAAGATTTGAAGAAGTACCTCTCCTCTACTCCGGTGCTGGTTGCACCCAAACCACAAGAACTGTTGCTGCTGTATCTAGCGGCGACGAATTCGGTGGTTAGCGCCGCACTAGTGGCACAGAGAGAGGTCGACGAAGAGGCGGCGGCAGCGGAAGAGTCAACGGATGGTGAGCTAGAACCCTCCCCGGCAGGGCTCGGTCCCGGCAAGACTGAGTCCCCGGCGGGGGCTGACGCCAATGCAACAGGATCTAGGCAACCGGGTGAAGTGGCGCAAAAGAAGAAAATGACGCAGCACCCTGTTTACTTCATCAGCTCCCTCTTGCAGGGGGCTAGGTCAAGATACTCAAGTGTGCAAAAGATGCTCTTCGGCCTCCTTATGGCCTCGAGGAAGTTGCGTCATTACTTCCAAGCGCACGAGATCACGGTGGTCACCCACCTCCCATTGCAGCGGATACTGCATAACCCAGATGCAACGGGGAGGATTGTGGAATGGGCCCTGGAGTTGTCAAGTTTTGGTTTAAAGTTTGAAAGTACCTCGACGATTCAGAGCAGAGTCTTGGTGGAGTTTGTTGCATAATGGACCTCAACACCCGACGAAGAGGTGCAGGAGACCACTATCCCCGGCAAGGAAACAAGCCGCAACTGGATCATGTACTTTGATGGTGCCTTTTTGCTGCAAGGCACCGGTGCTGGTGTGCCGCTTGTCGCGCCCACCGGAGAGCACCTCAAGTATGTCATCCAGATGCACTTCCCCCGGGAGATGTCAACTAACAACACTGCCGACTACAAGGGTTTGCTTGCCGGTCTCAGGATCGCGGCGGACCTCAGAGTCAAAAAGCTCATCGTCAGGGGCGACTCACAGCTCGTCGTCAGGCAGATCAACAAAGATTATCAAAGCCCATTGATGGAAGCTTACGTACATGAGGTGAGGAAACTGGAGGAGCGCTTTGACGGTATACAAGCGGAGCATGTCCCTCGGTCGGAGAACGACATCGCCGACTACCTAACAAAGCACGCTGCCCTCAAGCTACCTGTGGAACCAGGTACTTTTGTGCTTTAGTTAACTCAACCATCCGTCGAACCATCAACCGGGCAGAACAAGCGGAGGAAGCTAGGCTTCGGCAAGTACTTCCCCACCGAGCTCCCCGGAGCCGCTGGCGAAGATGTTGCCGTGGGTGCCGATCCTGCCGCGGGGCAACCGACTCCGGCAGGGCCTCAGGTCATGGCCGTAGAGATGGCCGCTCCCGTGGAAGAAGAGATGCCTTTGGCCCTTGTCGTTGTCGGTGTCAAAACCGGCGGATCTTGGGTAAGGGGTCCCGATCTGTGCGTCAAGGCTGATGGTAACAGGAAGCAAGGGACACAGATGTTTACCCAGGTTCGGGCCCTCTCGATGGAGGTAAAACCCTACTTCCTGCTTGATTAATATTGATGATATGGGTAGTACAAGAGTAGATCTACCACGAGATCGTAGAGGCCAAACCCTAAGAGCTAGCCTATGATGGTATGATTGTAATTGTGATCGGCCTTCGAAGGACCAACCTCTCCAGTTTATATAGACGCCGGAGAGGGCTAGGGTTTATATGGAGTCGGTTACAAGGAAGGAAATATAATATCCGGATTGCCAAGCTTGCCTTCCATGCCAAGGGGAGTCCCATCTGGACACGAGCCGAAGTCTTGGGTCTTGTATCTTCACGCTTCAATAGTCCGGTCATTGTACACAGTCCAGCTATCCGGATACCCCCTAATCCAGGACCCCCTCAATAGCCCCTGAACCAGGCTTCAATGACAATGAGTCCGGCGCGCAGTATTGTCTTTGGCATTGCAAGGCGGGTTCCTCCTCCGAAAACTCCAAAGTGGTCATCGAACACGTAGATCTTGTCTGGATCTGCAAGATGATCTTCGTATGGTATAGATCTGATTTGCTGGCAATTTTTGTGCGTCGTGCCCTTGCATCGTGGCTCGGTCCAACGCGAACCAACGTTTCCTACCCCACAACAACTCGTGTTACGAGGCGGTTTTATTGGCACGTCCCGTCGAGGCAGAGATCGTGTTCCTCTTATTATGGGATTTTCCATCAATATGAGCGTGCGTGACCCCACGACAGCTGTTGGTATAACCCATGTGTTTAGATAAGCCTCAAACGGTCACACCAGGGACTCTTGATATTCACCCTCTTTATAAAGGGGTCGAGACCTACGCCTCTTTTTTCACCTTCATCGCGCCTTCTCGCACCTCGAGTTCTAACACCCAAAACCTAAGCTCCACCCCTCCGGAATCCTCCAATATGTCCGGATTTGACCCTCAAGGCCGGTGGGTGGCCTCCCCGATTGAAGATAAGGACATTGCAAAGCTTAGGGAGGTCGGATACTTGACCGGAGATATCCAGCACAGGCTTCCTGCTCCAGGGCAGGTCATCCCTACGCCGGAGCCCAATGAATGTGTCATTTTCATCCCACACTTCCTCTGCGGTTTGGGTTTCACCCTCGATCCCTTCGTGAGGGGGCTCATGTTCTATTATGGGTTGGATTTTCATGATCTGGCTCCAGACGCTATCCTCCATATCTCATCGTTCATTATCGTGTGCGAGGCTTTTCTCCATGTAACCCCGCACTTCGGCTTATGGCTCAAGACCTTCAATGTGACGCCGAAGATGATCGAGGGGTGACATGTGGAGTGCGGAGGTGCCGTAATAAGCAGAAACGCCGATGCCCCATGGCTAGAAGGTTCTTTCACAGAAGTATCCGATGTATGGCAACAGAGGTGGTTTTATGTCACGGCTCCTAGAGGCACAAAGTGGGTGGCTGCCCCCGAGTTTCGCTCGGGCCCTCCGTCATAGTTGGCGTCTTGGACAGACGTAGGGCAGAATTGGGGACCCGCTGGTGATATACCAGTACTGCAGAATCGCATCCGGGAGCTTCTTGCAAGGGACATTAATCATGTCAGCATAATGCAAGTGATGTTGATCCAGCGGATCTCGCCGTGCCAACGCCGGCCTCTCCGGATGTGGGAGTTCAACCCGGAGGGTCCGCGGACCGTCAAGCACTTCTTCAGCCTGAAGCTCGAAGAGATGTGCAAATTATTCTTCAGACAGAAATAATGTGTCCGGACACTACCGAGGATGCGGGCCTAAGCTGCAATCGCCTAGACACTCGAGTAAGTAGCCTTGATACCGGACACCCTGTTTTGTATTTGTCATGATTGTTTATTCTAAAAATCATCCGCGTCTAGGAATGGCTCAGCAAGGAGGAGAGAATTAGGTGTCCGGCGCTACTTCCCGAAGGCTCGCCCGCCCCCACCATGGCCAAGATGCTTGACCGAGTACTCAGCAGGATGCGCTCGGGGAAAGACAAGGGAAGGGATGAAGAATACGAACCCCACACGCTACGCATCCGAACCGGGGGAATTGTTACCTCCCCCAAGGAGGATAGTAGGGGAGGAGAAGTTAAGGCCTCCTCCCCGCGTGGGAAGAAGAGGGCCGCCTCCGAAGATTTGGAGGCGGAGATGCCCAAATTAGGGAAAAAGACATCCCCAGGGGGCCTTGCCACGACGGGCACCCTCATCGCACCATGCCCTCCAACGGGCCAGCCCTCCACCGAGCTGTAAGTCAATCTACGATCCGAAGGTACTGCATTTCTCCTCGGTCAGTAACCAGGATTCAAATTTTTGCAGTCCGGCCAGCAGCTCCTCTCAACAGGGTTCATCTTCGGGGGACCTTCCTCCGGTGATGATGGAGAGCGAGATCCCACCCCCTTCTCCGACTCATGAAGCAAGCGACACCAAGGTGTCGTCACGGAGGAGTCCGGATCTGCCGAATCCGGCAGTCAATTCGTTAGTCGCCCTGCACCCGGAGCACTTGGCTACAACGGAGGGTGATGGGAAGAGTCCGGCGCAGTTTGGTGTCCGACCGGACGTGCTGACGGGCTTGCTAGAGCGAGCTGCGCTCTTGGAGGAGCACCGCTCATGAATGAGCGCGGTGCTTAAGAAGATTTCATCCGCTACAAGCGGTTTGAATGAAGCATTCACAAGCCTGCTCAGAGGCTATGAGGTATGTAATGGAGAATCCACTATTTCTTTAATTGTGAGGCACGTGCTAGGTGTGCACCATATAGATAGCAGCCCCTGAGACTCTGGTTGCCCGCCTTAGGCGGAAAACGGGGGATCATAAACCAAAGACTTATGTTGTAAATATGTGCAGGTACCTGTGGGTCCAGCCGCCGGCCTGTTCGTTGAAGTTGCCGAACTGATGAGGCAAATTGGGTCGATTGATGCCGATATCACTCTGATGAATGACCGGCTGGATAAATCACAAGGTATGTGTTCTGTCTTTCCATTGCATAGGAAAATATTAAGGTGGCGCATATTAATGTAATATGTTCGGACTGCAGATGGTGTTGCTGCCGTGGAGGCCCTGAGGGCGGAACTTGCTCTAGCCAAGGAACAAGCTCGGGTGAGCAATGCGGCTGCCCTAAAGGCGGCCGAGGAAGAGAGCCAAACAGGCTGCTCATCGCCGAAGCGAGTAAAAGATAACCGAAATGGCTATCGAGTTAAAAAATGCCATTGACCGGTATGAGCTCCTGAAGAAGGAACATGAGGATTAATCGGCTGACCTGAGCAAGGCACTTAATGCCACCAAGGAAATACGGACCAAGATCAGGGGTGCGCGGGAGGAGCTTCAACAGGCCGGTAAAATTGCGGCTGGGGGCTCCTATTTGCTGCGAACGAAGTTCTTTGATCCGAAGTACGCTCCCCTGGATGGACGCTGGAGCTCGCCGGACGCATACACGGACCTGGCGAAGAGTACGGCTGATGCTGTGGAGTTCTTCAAAGATCAGGGGGAGAAGGAGGTGGAGAAGCTTTTTTGGTCGCAGTTCAATGCTCCCACTCGCCCGCTGCCGTTGAGTGATAAGCTGGCAACTGTGGAGGAGCTTCACAGGCTGTCCGGGCTTGCAATGCGGTCTGTAATAGACCATCTTTGGCCGAAGGGGCCTAGGCCGGACAGTTACTTTGGTTTGGTGCAACAGTTCCTTGGGGCCGTGCCTCGGATCGATGCCATGAGGCGGTCGGCATGCATAGAGGGTGCGCAGATGGCCCTTGCCCGCGTTAAAGCGTATTGGACGGATATGGATGATACTATGATAGCGTCCCAGGATCCGGTAGGGGGCCAGCATCCAGCCGGGCACTACTTGGCGCAGGTCACAGAGGGTGCCCGCCTGATAGAGGCGCAGTGCCCGAAGAATCTCCTATTCGAGTGATGATTCAAATCATTGTAAAAACAATGTTTATTTTGATTGTAAGGCTATATTTATAATGGTTGTCTGAAAATATGAGTGTGTCCCCTATGCAGCCGTTTATATATATGTATATATAAATATGCAATCCGAAAGTTAGCAGTCATTGGCTTCAGCCCCCACGCATACTGTAAGGGGGTGTTCGCGAAAAAATATGCTTAATCACTCTTGTTCCAACGTCTTGGTCCGTTAAGGAGGTGATCGCACGACGAACTAGGCAACCAGACTATATAGCTGTAACACTTTCGCTTAGCCGCGGGATTCTAAAGTGGGGCTACTATGTAGCCCCTGGTACCTTCGCGTGCATCCGAATACAGGCGCGTATGTACCTGGCCGGGAAATGGCCCTTCGTTAATGCGGAGGAATCCTAAAGATTCCGGTGATTCGTCGAGTGGTTAACCAGTCTCTCGCTGTATCATGATAGTTAGTTTTCGACTTTCTCTACTGAGGTGCTCATCCGGAATAACCGGGGCACAATCGCAGTAGTTCTCCTTTGGCCACCTTAGCCGATAATAACGGAACGTAAGGCGGCAAACCCAGGAGCCGGGCAAACCCAACATATGACCAAAGACATGATTCGGAGCTGATGCATATAAGGCCAAACTCGTGACGCCGAACACTCCCGAAGGTATTCGGACTTTATAACGGATGATGGGCTCAAGAATGCCCATACATTAGAAACCCTATGTTTCCAGGTACGTGCGTTAATTTGTCGTGGTGAAATGCCAAAAACGGCAGTATCCTCTGTGGGTATGGAACCCATGGGATGGTGAAACAACAAGAGGCAATAGAAAAAGTTTACATAGGGGCTTAATCTAAAAGGAAACCTGTTAAACGGGGCCCTGCTGCACGTCTGCGCCTTTGTCTCCGTTGTGCCGCATCCTGGAAGGGTATCGCGCGAACGTTGTCTGCAGAAAAGGGAAACTCATAGAA
Source organism: Triticum timopheevii (assembly GCA_963921465.1). NCBI lineage: Eukaryota > Viridiplantae > Streptophyta > Magnoliopsida > Poales > Poaceae > Triticum > Triticum timopheevii. Next base: position 147,191,010 of record OY997272.1, read on the forward strand.
GAGTGCAACGTAAGTATGCGATGGATAGTAAAAAATGTAAGATGCCGGCCTGCCAATAAGGTTGAGCCAAGTGTGGGGCTTTATTATTAGCCCCTGGTATCCACTATAGGATTACATATACAGTGCCCTAGTTTGATATGGGCTGCCGGACTCGTCTAACCATGTCTGTGGTCTTAACGACACGTCATATTTTTGTTAGAGGCCGCTTATAGTCCGGCTGCTAGGGCCGTCGCGTATTCCTCTACATGCTAAGAGCGCTCTGCTATTCCGCTAACGGTGATGACGCCGCATGGACCGGGCATCTTAAGTGTAAGGTAGCCATAGTGTGGCAATGCGTTGAAGCGGGCGAAGGCCGTTCTTCCAAGCAATGCTTGATAGCTGCTTTGGAAGGGTGCGATGATGAAGACTAGTTCTTCGCTTCTGGAGTTGCCTGGAGAGCCGAATGTTACCTCCAGTATGACGGAGCCCCTGCTGTAGGCTTCAACGCCTAGTATCACCCCTTCAAAGGTGGTGTTAATCTTGCTGATTCTGGTCCCCATCCTGCGGACAGTGTCCTCATATATTAAATTGAGACTGCTTCCGCCGTCCATGAGGACATGAGTGAGATGGTATCCGTCGATTATTGGGTCAAGCACCAAGGCGTTTGATCCTTCGCGCCGAATACTAGTTCGGCCGTCCAGGCGATCGAAAATGATCGAACAAGACATCAAGTAGTTAGGTGTGGGTACAATGGGCTCTATATCGCGCGCGTCTTTATAGGCACGTTCGTGCCCCCTCATGGATGTATGAGTCGTGTGGATCATGTTTACTGTTTTGACCTCTGGCGGGAATTTTTTCTGTCCCGCAGTGTTCGGCTGGCGAGGTTCATCCTCATCCTCACTTGGTGTTTCCCTTCCCTTGTGTTCGGCATTCAATTGGCCAGCCTGCTTGAAGACCCAGCACTATCTGTGCATGTGGTTTGCAGGTTTGTCAGGGGTGCCATGGATTTGGCACAATCTATCTAGGACTCTTTTCAGTCCGGACGGTCCCTCTTTACTGCCTTTAGATGGCTTGTTTTGCTGATTAGGTCGAGAGCCCCTGAATCCGGCATTAACCGTTGTGTTATCCGGGCTCTCTTCCTTGCTTTGGCGTTTATTTTTATTATGCTGTGGCTTCCCGTAGCCATCCCTTATTTCGGATGTGCTGGGGTCGCTGGTGCCTTTACGGGCGAGCCAGCTATCTTCTCCCGTGCAAAAGCGGGTCATAAGGCTTGTTAGGGCTGCCATTGTCCTTGGCTTTTCTTGGCCGAGGTGTCTGGCGAGCCACTCATCACGGATGCTGTGTTTGAATGTCGCTAAGGCTTTGGCATCCGGACAGTCAACGATTTGATTCTTCTTAGTGAGGAATCTGTTCCAAAGCTTGCGGGCGGACTCTCCGAGTTGTTGGATTATGTGACTTAAATCGTCAGCATCCGGAGGCCGGACATAAGTCCCTTGAAAATTGGCCCTGAAAGCGTCCTCTAGTTCCTCCCAGCTCCCAATTGAATTTTCGGGGAGGCTTTTCAACCAATGCCGAGCTGGTCCCTTCAGTTTGAGGGGAAGGTATTTGATGGCGTGGAGGTCATCCCCATGAGCCATGTGTATGTGCAGGATAAAGTCCTCGATCCAGACCCCTGGGCCCGTCGTTCCGTCGTATGCCTCTATGTTCACAGGTTTAAAGCCCTGTGGGAATTCATGGTCCAGTACTTCATCAGTAAAGCACAGGGGGTGAGCAGCCCCTCTGTATCTGGACGCGTTGTGGCATGCCGTCGGCTGTTGTTGTGTTCGATGTTTATTCTGAACTGGTGTTTGTTGTCATAATTATTTTGACAACCACAGTCTCCCGCGGGGGTGTGTCCTTTAGATCCGTAGATGGACCTAGCTGCGCCGGCTTTCTTATCCAGGTGCTCACGTAGATCGTGGGCGTCTTTGGTAGTTGATTTATTGCGGTTATGAAGTGGTACTCCTGGTCTCCTGGTCGTGTTATTCTTTGGTGGAACGGCCTCGTCGTCGAATTCTGGAAGTAGCTTGCGTTTTTGGTAGCTCTTTGTATGGTGATCGTCGCCATATCTTTCTTCAGTGTCTAGCACTTTGTTCCATCTGCGATTGAGCGTTTCGTGTGCGGCTTTAAGCCGTTGCTTCTGCTTCTTCAAACTTCTTGTTGTGGCCATAATCTTACTGTGGAGGTTCTCTCGTTCCACGCGTTCTTCCGGAATGATGAATGTGTCGTCGTTCGCACTGTCTTCTTGTCCTGGGCCGGTTTGATGAACTCGTCTCGCTGGATCGTTTTCTTCGGGTGTATGCTCCGAACTATGTTCGGCATGACCTGGTTTGTCCTGCTCCATCGCTGGTTATGTTTGGTCGTTGTTTCCTTCGGGGTTGGTCGGAGTATCCATCCTTCTGGCGCTCTTGCTGATATTTTCACTGTTGCTAGATTTGGAACGGCGTCTGCGTCGTCGCTTTGGTCTTTGTCCCGGGGTTTTATCTTGCGGATTGTCACCGTCGTCTTCCTTGGGCGTATCCACCATGTATATGTCATGTGACGAGGCGGGAATCTGGTACCCCGTAGATTCTGAGTCTTCTCCTGCATCGTCGTCCATACCGTCGATGCCTTCGGAGTCGAAGTCAAGCACGTCGTTTAAATCATCAACCGTGGCTATGAAGTGGGTGGTGGGTGCGTAGCGAATTTCTTCGTCGTCTGCTTCCCACTTGAGCCGGACATAGTTCCGCCCAGAGTCTCCTGTCAAAGAGAGAGACTTCAATAAGTTCAGCATGTCACCAAAGGGAGAGTGCTGAAAGGCGTCCGCCGCGGTGAACTCCATCACCGGAGCCCGACCAGGCTCGGCGGGCTCGGGGACTCGCGGGCTGGAACCCACAGCCGGATATGAATCCGGGGGTCCGGAGTCATAGGCTCCCTCAGAAGTGAGGCCTGTGTTCGGCTCCACCGCCGATGAGGGCACGGCCTGCAGGGCGGGGTCCAGCCCTCCGTCCTTAGGCAAAGCAACCTGCCCCGGATTTAAATCCGAGGCTTCTGTCGGGGTGATATCCCGAGCGTCGTCTACAATAGGTCCAAGCCGTGCTCATCGTGACTATTCGACGCTCCTGGTGCTGGCCCGAATCCGTCGAAGATCAAGTCTCCGCGGATATCCGCCGTGTAGTTTAGGTTTCCGAACCTGATTTGATGGCCGGGGGCATAGCTGTCGATCTGCTCCAGATGGCCAAGCGAATTGGCCCGCAGTGCGAAGCCGCCGAACACGAAGATCTGTCTAGGGAGAAAAGTCTCGCCCTGGATAGCGTCGTTGATGATGATTGAAGGAGCCATCGAGCCTGACAGCAATGACACAGAGGAACTCTCAATGAAAGCACCAATGTCGGTGTCAAAACTGGCGGATCTCGGGTAGGGGGTCCCGATCTGTGCGTCAAGGCTGATGGTAACAGGAAGCAAGGGACACAGATGTTTACCCAGGTTCGGGCCCTCTCGATGGAGATAAAACCCTACTTCCTGCTTGATTAATATTGATGATATGGGTAGTACAAGAGTAGATCTACCACGAGATCGTAGAGGCTAAACCCTAAGAGCTAGCCTATGATGGTATAATTGTAATTGTGATCGGCCTTCTAAGGACCAACCTCTCCGGTTTATATAGACACCAAAGAGGGCTAGGGCTTACATGGAGTTGGTTACAAGGAAGGAAATATAATATCCGGATCACCAACTTGCCTTCCATGCCAAGGAGAGTCCCATCCGGACACGAGCCGAAGTCTTGGGTCTTGTATCTTCACGCTTCAATAGTCCGGTCATTGTACATAGTCCGGCTGTCCGGATACCCCCTAATCTAGGACTCCCTCAGTCGTCGAGCCACAGGCTCCGGCATGGGCGCAGCACACCGTCCGATTCCTCCAAAAAGGAGAGCTTCCCGAGGAGCAGGAAGAGGCAGAAAGAGTAGCCCGCCGGTCTGCTCTATACCAATTCGTTGATAACACATTGTACAGAAAAAGACCGAATGGGGTGAAATTGAAGTGCATCTCCCGGGAGGAAGGACTAAAGCTGTTGGCAGAGATACATGGAGGCATATGTGGCTCCCACATAGGCTCGAGGGCCCTTGCCGGCAAGGCTTTCCGGCAAGGTTTCTTCTGGCCCACCGCCCTCCAGGATGTGACGGCACTAGTAACCAAGTGTGAAGCATACCAGTTCCATTCGAAGAAGCTTCATCAACCATCTCAAGCCCTTCAAACTATCCCTCTCTCCTGGCCCCTCTCGGTCTGGGGGCTCGACATATTGGGCCCCTTCCCCCGTGCTGTCGGGGGCTTTGAGTACTTGTACATTGCAATCGACAAGTTCACAAAGTGGCCAGAGGTGGAAGCAGTAAGGAAGGTGACGGCGCAGTCAGCCATCAAGTTCTTCAAGGGACTAGTGTGCCGTTTTGGGGTACCCAACAGGATCATCACCGACAACGGCACACAGTTCACAAGCCATGCCTTCATGCAATACATTGAGGATCTCGGCAGCAGGGTCTATTTTGCTTCCGTGGCACATCCATGGAGCAGCGGCCAAGCAGAGAGAGCAAATGCCGAAGTTCTGCGAGGCTTAAGAACGAAGACTTTTGACAGGTTGCACAAGAGTGGAAGGAGCTGGATTGATGAGTTGCCGGCGGTTCTTTGGTCGATCAGAACGATGCCAAATCGAGCCACCGGCCAGACACCCTTTGCCCTGGTCTATGGGGCAGAAGCAATTCTCCCCACGGAACTCATATACGGTTCACCTCGAGTGCTCGCTTATGATGAGCTTGAGCAAGAGCGATTGTGGCAAGATGACGCGACGCTCCTTGAGGAAGATCATCTCCGGGCGGCCGTGAGAGTAGCACGCTACCAGCAAGCCTTGCGCCGCTACCATAGCCGCAAGGTTCATGCCCGGAGCTTTGAGGAAGGCGACCTTGTTCTTCGGCATGTTCAGTCAGCCAAGAATTCCAACAAGTTGATGCCAAAGTGGGAAGGCCCTTATCGGGTAACACGAGTCACCAGGCCCGGCGCAGTCTGGTTGGAGACCGAAGATGCCATTCCAGTGAGAAACTCCTGGAACATCGAGCATCTCCGCAAGTTTTACCCATAAGGCGCGGCTGCCGGGCCTCCTGGCAAGCCACCCTTTTGTACAAGCCTTGCCGGCAAGGCATGTAACCCTTTGTACAAAGCCAGGCATAGACCCTGAGCATAAATAAACGAAGCGCTGGCGCCCTAAGTCATAGCATGCATGCTAGGTTGAGTCTCTTCCTCGGTTAGGGTTGATAGTGCTTGGTGGCGGCTAACCCCTAGCTTAGAGGTCGAGTGCGCGTCTCTCTGTTCTTCTCTGTCTTCTTTGGTTCGCAGGGCACATAAGTATTCTTGCCGAGCTATTCTGGAATAAAGGGGACGGACTGGCGTCCGGCCCCCGGCAAGCTGAAGTTGTCGGGGGCTGCAAGAACAAGGATCCATCCGTGGCAAGCCAAGGTTGCCGGGGGCTGCATATCTAGATAAGCCTTCTATCCTCTATCATGCATTTCGTTATGGACTGGGATATGTGAAACCTTGTTTTATCCCTAAGCTACCGTGCTCCCCTCTTTCCGTACCCTAGGACTATCTTCTGGGGCCGAATTTGGTCGTAGTCGCGGCAGCAAGGAAATGAAACGAGGAGCCTAAGCCCACCTCATCCCTGCCTCCGCCAAGTCCATGAGAAAGGTCGAGTGAAGTGGGGGGACGGCAAGGCCTGTTGCCGGGCGAAAAAACATTTATCTTAAAAAATAACGAGGAATCGCTCCTTGTCGTGGGTTCCACTCGCGAACGAAAACCCCGACAAACATCCCTTTTTCATTAAAAAACATCCCGTACAGGTACAGTTCATACGAAATGAAAAACATGAGCAAGGGGATTACAAGTTCTAAAGTTAACAAAGGCCCGAAGGCTTACAAGACTAAAAAGAGATAAGATGCCCGTAATCCCTTTCTTGTCCCTCTCCTCAGGAGGCGGGTCAAGGAAGTGAAAAAGGACAAAAGGGGTGCCTAAAAGAGGTACAAATTGCAGAAGTTGCCAGAAGAACATGCCGGCGGTCGCCTAGGAAGGGGTCGGCAGTGGTGGCACCGGAGGGAGAGCTGGAAGATGAGGCAGCGGTCCGTCAGTACGCTATGAAGGCGCGGTGCTTGCGTACCCCGACCTGACAGCCCGCCATCCGCCTTCTTCGCCTTCTCCGGCCTCCCTATGCTAGCTGCCCAAGGAGATGGCCTTGGGAGGTTCAAGGAGCTGGCCCCTCCCCCGGCAGGTCCCGCCGGAGGAGTGGCTAGGTACAAATGCTGCTGCTGCCGCACCCGCCCAGGCGTGGGGCGTCCGACGCCTAGTCGGACTCGTCCCCATCATCTGTCCCGCTGTCCTCCTCATCACTCTCGCTTGAGGAAGTGTTTTCGTCGTCGGAGGAGCTCTCCACGCAGCACTTCAAGCGAGTCCCAGGATCTCCAAAGACATTGATGGAGAGCAGGCCGTTCTCCATTAATTTGAAGAAGAGAACGAGCCCCACCGTCAAGTTGTGGACGCGGGCGAAAGTTTTCCACCCTCGGCCAAGACACATGACGTGAGGGGCGGGGAACTCGACGTTGGCCCATGTGCTGTTGTTCCCACAACCCCTCATATGTAGCCGCAACGCCTGCGGCAGGTCCAGCTCCATCTCCTGCGCAAATGGAGTCGGGAGGCGAAGATGATGGCGCGGCGACTGGCGCAGGCTGATGAAGAATTTGCAAGGGTTGTCCTTGACGTGGCCCTCCACCGGAGGAGGGGCCGCTGGCGGAGGCGATGCCGATCTGCCGCCCCGTCCTCCTCTCCCTCGAGCGCCACGGCGGACCTCGCCCCTCCCCCTCCCTCTAACAGCCGGCTCCACCGCTACGAGCTCTTGGGGAGGAGCAATGCGCTGTCTAGCCGAGACCCTCGCCGCCACCGATGAAGCGTTGCCACGCCCCCTTGCCATGATGGAAGAAAGGAGGAAGCGGGAATGGGGAGAGGCAGATGACGAAGGATTCAGAGGTGCCGTTCCTCCCGCTCCTCTCTTTATAAAGGGGCGGGGGCGAGGCTCGGCCGGCCCCTCTCGGCCAATCCGGCCGGTTGAAGTGACAGCAAGCGGGGCCGTCGACCGCCCTCCCCACTCCATTTAAGGCACGTGGGAATCGACCCATGCACGCGTGACTTCCCGCATCCCGCGCACCTGTCATTCGCTCTGCATTGTGCATGCAGCAAACGTGGCATGAGGGATGGGCGCAGTGGGATGCGTGGAGCAACGGTTCCCAAGTAAGGGCAGCAAATGAGAAGCGGCCCCGCGGTCTCGAAGAGACACGCAAGCCACCTCTTTACTGTCCACCACAAGATGATGCCAGCATGCTTCCGTCACACACGCACGCGCGACCCCCATGTCGCGCGTTCAATTCGGGTCGTGGGGAAGCACAGCAGATGAAGCAGTTACCACGATAAAATCGACCCCGCCTGCCCGCGCACCGTTCTGGGCCGGGACCAACAACGTGTCGCGCTTCTGTATGGCCCAGGCCCGGGGGCTCCTGTCGGTGTACAAAAGTAGGGGCTCTCCTTTTGACCCCTTTACTTGTGCACGGGCAGTCGGAGCCACGCACCATGGCCGCACATGGCAGGGGAAAGGAGGGAAGCCGGAAGGAAGCCGAAGGCAGGCAACATTAAGGACCAAGGCCACAAAGTGCAGACGAGCAAAGCAGGTTTCCCCAGCAAGGCCCTTGCCGGGGCAGTCTCCACAGCCCCGGCAAGCCCCTTATCGGGGTGGCTCGCCCACACCAGCGGAGTAAGCCACCCTTGAACCCACGCTTTCCAATGTCAACAACCACGTTGGACCAGGGCTCGGGAGGCACCTCCATGGTGGCATGCAGATCTTCGTGAAGACAAAGAATACTCAAGATCAGATGATGATTGGAGGGCAACACTCCCCGTCAAGATCCTTACCGAAGAAACTCACAAGATCCATGGCAAGATCCTTGCCGGGGACGCCAGTGCGCCACGGCAGGACCCTTGCCAGGCCACCCGACAAGGTCCTTGCCAGAGGCAACAGCAGGGCCACTGCCAAGCCCGCACCAACCAACTCCCCGCCAACGTTCGCATGCAGCTGCCAGCCCAACCAGCTGGGCTGGCACTTGCGTGGCAACATGCAGCTTCCAGGCCAATTCAGCACGCACCTACGTGGCGGCATGCAGATCTTCGTGGAGGCTCCACCACCGCGCCACCTCAGCTGCTTGCCTGCCTACATGGCACCGCATGCATCACTGGCCAGGGCGCGTTTCAAAGCGAGGAGGAGTAGCGACGGACGGGACGGGCCTCGTTCCCGTCCCCGATAAAGTGAAGGGACACCTAAGCCATGCATTAAATGCATCTTGTCCTGTAATACGAGCGATACTCGCAGCACTGTAGGCTCTTTCCACCACATGTGTGCCACTGTGGCAGCTCCTTCCGCCTATAAAAGGAGGCCCATGGCATACAGGAAAAGGATTCGGCTCTTTCGAACCACGCAGCATCCATAGCTAGTTCGAGAGCTCAAGAACACTCTATACATCCACCAAGCAGGACTAGGGTTTTACGCATCCTCGCGGCCCAAACCTGGGTAAAGGATCCTTGTGTCAATTACTAATCCTGCTCTCCTCACAACCCCACGCCCCGCAATCGTAGTAGGGATTCTTGTGATCCCTTAGGTGTCATTTCCCACCAACAATTTCCGTCCTGTTAAAGGTCCTGCTTCATTTGGGCCCATTTACAGGCCATCAAAACTTTCGGCCCATAAACGACCGTGAAGGATTTGGGTCATATTCGGCCATGTCTGACATTCGGCCTATTAGAGGCCCACTATAGATTTGGGCCACTTTCGGCCTATTGTCATTTTCGGCTTGTTAACGCCAGACGAAAACCATGGGCCATATGTGGCCCAACGTCATATCGGGCCCATTAACGGCCCATATAAAAATGATGATAATCTAGCCCGACCGAAGTTCCGGCCTGTTAAAGGCCCGTGTATTAGGTCGACGCATTTACGGCCCGTCCGAATTTCTATCTGTCAAAGATCCGCATCGTAAATGGGCCACCATTTCGGCCTGCTAAGACCAGTGGGTTATTTGGCACAATCAGGGCCGAATCTCACTTTCGGTCTATTAAAGGCCCATGTTTTTTATGGGCTCGAGGTATTTACACCTATAAACGGCCTCTTTTTACTGAGGGCCCAAATTATGTTTAGGCCTGTTAAAGGCCCACTATGGGCACAGACCTACCAGAAAAATATGAAAGCTTATGCTTAGGCCCAGATATTTTTAGTGGGCTACATGCCAATTTCGGCCCCTAATTGTTTTTAGCCCAATTGGAATGGGCCCGACGAATGTTGGCATGTTTGGCTCCTAGGAAGCTTTCGGCCGAATACATTACTAAGATAATTCAACACTACAAAAATAGCGTCGTAATTACTGCAGCCTGTGGCAGCATCATAAATATTGTATCACAACAAAATAAATTCCAACCATACAACAAAAGGCATGTTGGCATAAAGTTTACAGTCCTTCCAGATAAAAGCACCATCAGATGTATAGAAGCACAGATCATTTGACCTAAGTGCTAATGTTTCAGGCTGTAGAATCTGATGGAGCAGCATGATCTTCACTTTTTTTCCGCCATTGCTCTTGAACAACGAAGCGAATGTCTGATAGTCTGGTTTTAAAACCATCCATATCTTGACGACATTTGTCAACCACTATTCTTGTTTCCGAAACGACGTCCATTAGGGATTCGACTTGTGTCTGGAGCACAGATTTATCACTCTGTCTAGCAGGAAGATTTTGTTCAGTAGGCGATTTGGACGAGGTTACCATGACAACCAACCCAGAATCACGCAGGAAGGTGCTTTTTGCACTGCTAGTGGAGAGATACTGATGCACTGCAGCAAGAGGTGACATTGTGCCTGTGGTAGCCTCGTCACCTTCAGGTGGTTGTGGCTGTTCAATCGTTTGTTCCATAGCTTCCTGAAAGTTTGAACTTGTAGATTAGTGTACCAGATAAGTTACTAATGAGAAAAAACAAACAAAGTAGGTTAAACGTTTATACATAACTTATTTTGGTGAACTATTGTAATACATTAGCATGTATTGTAGTGCCAACTACATAATAAAATCACTTTCAGAACATATGTCCATGTAGCATGCCTACTGTATTGTCTATTTCCTCACATTCGTTGACATCAAAGGATAAAGAGACATGGTTTAAAGTAGGATGAACATAGTATGACATCATTCATATCATGGGCAAACAGATATAAAACAAACAAGCTATTTAATCATTGTGTGCGCACGTGAACATAACAACTAGATTATAGATCAAGACCAAAATAATATCCTTCATCTCTTTTAAACCATGTAAGGTGAAATGATACGTTAAGACAACTGTGTATAAAAGTGAACAGAGTAACTGACATTGGTTGCAAACCAAGTAGTTAAATGAACACATCACAGTACCAATCAGTTCAAAGGCAGGTGGAGTAAGGACTTACAACAGCGGCTTGAACTGGTGTGCTCATGCCCTTCATCTTGCTAGTGTGGCAATCCTTGAAGATTTGCATTGCATTCGGTTCAGGTTCTTTTTGGTCCGCACGGGCTTTCCTCTGTATTTGGAACAAGTCAATATAGATACGATAATATGGCACAAAAAAAGAAGGAAGTAGTAGCTATTTACAAGAGCCTCATAGTGTGCAATATAGCTATGAGATCCTGTTGTCTGTTGGAATTTCACTTTAGAACGGTTGGTTTTGTTCTTCAAACAGTTAGCCTAGAAGAAGATACACTTGTAAGGCACATACATAAATACAAGTTCAATATGTGGTCTGATCAAATATATATAGCCTACCTAATTCTTTGGATCAGACCAGTGTTTAACGAGGGCTGTCCAGTCTTCATCTGTAATATATTCCACTGGATGTTTGGGCGATTTCATTGTTAGCCTTGCCTTCAAAGTGAGATTTTCTAAGGTGGTACCGATACTGTCGCAGAGCAGACTGAAAAACATGAGTGCATGCTTGTTTAGTTGCATCATCTTTCGGATCCAACTTGAACCTCATCTGTTGAAAAAAGAATGTGAGTATTATTAGGAGGAAGATAGAAAGTATGGGACAGAGCAAGACAATATTACTAATTGCGATGAATAACATTACTTACGGATAAATGGTCAAGGAAGATGTGAAACTGGGTATTGTCTTTCTCATTCCTGTACTAGATCCACGTTGGGAGGATACGTGCATGACGCCTAACGGCAACAGCTGCCTCTGATACTAACTTGGCTGACTCTGTAGCATCACATGGCCTTTTTAAACCTGCCTCAAAATGGATCTCCATTCTTCCTCCTTTAGATTTTGTTAATATGTCAAGCATTATCCCTGATGTCTGTTTCCGCTTGTGCCGTGGTGCTAGTTCAACAACGAATATGGAAAGTGTTAGTGTACACCAAACTGTGAGAGTACATATAAAGGAGCATGTGACTACAACTTGGCTCGGTCAGGTACCGTCTTGGTGTTGATGCTCATGAGGTTCATCTGATCTTGCCAAGTCCTGTTGTGTCAGCAGTGCTTCGGAAGTAGTGTTGGGTGTGAAGGCAGCTTGGGAACTGGCCAGTTCCGGAGCAAACAAACGAGTAACTCATTGAGATGCTGGTACAGTTGAAGCGGATGCTGCAGCTAGTGGAGCAGGTGATACTGTGTTTGTAGATTTAGCCGGTGGACTTGGACCTTCTACTGCACTATAAGTACCAGCAGATCCTTTTCCGTTTCACCCGATGAGTAATACCACTCCCTACTATATTATTTTCCTTGCTCTTTTTTGACTTTGCCATGTCAAGCCGTACCCACAACACAAAAGAATAAAATCGCTCTTCAGAACTCATTGATGCATGATACAGACAAGCAATACTTTGATGTAAGACAACTGTATGAGGATGGAATATGTAAGAAAAATAGGACGGCATGACATATTCACAGCTACGATGTGCAAACTAAGCAGAAGGATTTTCAAGAAAATAGAAGTAATGCAAGCTAGACACCATATGAAAGATGCAACCAATATTACTCTGCCAGGTTAAAAGTGTCTTGTCATAAGTGGCAATTCGAAAAATTAGAAGCATTACAACATAGAAATCAATGCAAGATGCAACCACTGTCAAATTGCCATGTTAAAAGCATCCAATCATGAGTGACTGATGCGGGATACACAACAGCAGTACTTTGATGTAAGAACATGGTATGATAGATAGATGCAGTGTATTCTAGACACAGAAAGCCATGTCATATGCCCATTTATAACGTATAAACTCAGCAGGTGCAATTTAATCAAAATAGAAGAAATACATGCTAGACAACATATGCAACATGAAACCAATTATCACACTGTCAACTTAGAGCAAGCACTTGTGATGGTGGAGTACGGGAGATGAACTCATCATGTAAACTTGGGACTTCAACTTCATTAGCAGTAGCATTGCAAATCTAGAGAGTCTCTGTTTGCGTCGGTGCGGAGGACCACCAACATCCCTAACTTACTCTTTTCCTTCCTATTTTCTGATATTGCCTTATGAAGTCAAAACCACAAGAAGATGAATAAAATTAGCTCTGCATAACTGGTTGATGCATGATGCAGACGAACACTACTTTGATGTAAGGCAAGCGCAGGATAGGAGGATGGAATATATACAAAAAAGACAGCATTTCATATTCACACATACGATAGGAGGATGGAATATGTATGAAAAACAGTAAGCGGAAGGCATTTCAACAACATTAGAAGAAATGAAAGCTAGGCACCATATGAACATGCAACCAATATCACTCTATCAGGTAAAAAGTGTCTCGTCGTAAGTGCCATTTCAAGAAATTAGAAGCAGTACAAGCTAGAAGACAATCCAAGATGCAACCTACATCACAGTCCCAAGTTAAATGTGTCTTATGGGTAAGTGATCGTTGCAGGTATAAGTTGTAAGCTATGCAGATGCAATTCAACATAATCAGAAGCAATACAAACTAGACATCATATGGAAAACACAACCACATATAACAGTTCCAAGTAAGAGCAAGCACCTGTGATGGTGGAGTAGGGCAGATGAGCTCATCATGTACACGTATTTTCTAGAAATAGGAACACATGTCATATTCACAGGCATTATGTGTAAAGTAAGCACATGCAATTCAAGTTAGAAGCAATACAAGCTAGACATCGTACGCAACATGCACCCACATATAATAGTGCCAAGTTAGAGCAAGCACCTGTGATGGTGGAGTAGGGGAGATGTGCTCATCATCTACACAACTACGTTGACTGTCCAGCCTTGTGTTGTCTTGCGAATCTTGTTGGGAGGATGGCGGAGTAGAATCTGTAGAGACCCCCTGTTTGAGTTGCTCCGAAGGACCACCATCATCCACTGCCGGACTAATTTCCTTCAGCTGTAATGATTTTGCATTGTGAAGTCAAACTGATAAGAAAAGAGAATAAAATTCGCTCTTCAGAACTCATTCATGCATGATACTGACGAACACTACTCGGATGAAAGGAAAACACATGATGCGAGGATGGAATATGTATGAAAAATAGGATGGCGTGACATATTCACACCTATGATGTGGTACCTAAGCATAAGGCATTTCAACAAATTAGAAGCACTACAAGCTAGACACCATATGAAAGATGCAACCAATATCACTCTGCCAAGTTCAAACTGTATGGCGTTTCAACAAATTAGAACCAGTACATGCTAGAAATCATATGCAAGACACAACCAATATCACAGTGGCAACTTAAAGGTGCCTTATCATAAGTGACTGATGTGGGATATGCAAGAACAGTAGTCTGATGTAGAAACAGGTACACATGTCATATTCACAGGCATTATGTGTAAAGTAAGCAGATGAAATTCAACAAATTTAGAAGCAATACAAGCTAGACATCATACGCAACATGCAACCACATATAATAGTGAGAAGTTAGAGCAAGCACCTGTGATGGTGGAGTAGGGGAGATGTGCTCATCATCTACACAACTACGTTGACTGTCCAGCCTTGTGTTGTCTTGCGAATCTTGTTGGGAGGATGGCGGAGTAGAATCTGTAGAGACCCCCTGTTTGAGTTGCTCCGAAGGACCACCATCATCCACTGCCGGACTAATTTCCTTCAGCTGTAATGATTTTGCATTGTGAAGTCAAACTGATAAGAAAAGAGAATAAAATTCGCTCTTCAGAACTCATTCATGCATGATACTGACGAACACTACTCGGATGAAAGGAAAACACATGATGCGAGGATGGAATATGTATGAAAAACAGGATGGCGTGACATATTCACACCTATGATGTGGTACCTAAGCATAAGGCATTTCAACAAATTAGAAGCACTACAAGCTAGACACCATATGAAAGATGCAACCAATGTCACTCTGCCAAGTTCAAACTGTATGGCGTTTCAACAAATTAGAAGCAGTACATGCTAGAAATCATATGCAAGACACAACCAATATCACAGTGGCAACTTAAAGGTGCCTTATCATAAGTGACTGATGTGGGATATGCAAGAACAGTAGTCTGATGTAGAAACAGGTACACATGTCATATTCACAGGCATTATGTGTAAAGTAAGCAGATGAAATTCAACAAATTTAGAAGCAATACAAGCTAGACATCATACGCAACATGCAACCACATATAATAGTGAGAAGTTAGAGCAAGCACCTGTGATGGTGGAGTAGGGGAGATGTGCTCATCATCTACACAGCTACGTTGACTGTCTAGCCTTGCGTTGTCTTGCGAATTTTGTTGGGAGGATGGCGGAGTAGAATCTGTAGAGAACCGCTGTTTCAGTTGCTCGGAAGGACCACCATCATCCAATGCCTTGCCAATTTCCTTCAGCTTTATTGATTTTGCATTGTGAGGTCATACCGACAAGAAAAAGGAATATAATTCGCTCTTCAGAACTCATTCATGCATGAGGCAAAGTCATGATACGAGGATGGAATATGTACGAAAAAATGGACGGCTTGACATATGCACACCTATGATGTGGTAACTAAGCAGAAGGCACTTCAACAAATTAGAAGCACTGCAAACTAGACACCATATGGAAGGTGCAATCAATATCACTCTGCCAAGTTAAAATTGTCTCGTCATAGGTGGCGTTCATCAAACTAGAAGCAATACATGCTAGAAATCATATTCAAGACGCAAACCAATATTACATTGCCAACTTAAAGGTGTACCATCATAAGTGACTGATGCAGGATACACAAGAAGAGTAGTTTCATGTAAGAACATGGTGTGATAGACAGATATAGTATGTACCAAAAACAGGAAAGCGTGTCATATTCACATGTATCATGTGTAAGCTAAGAAGATGCAGTTTACACTAATTAGGAGCAATACAAGCTAGACACCATATGCAACATGCAACCAAATATCACACTGCCAAGTTAGAGCAAGCACCTTGGATGGTGGAGTAGGGGAGCAGAGAATTGGACCTTATAATGCACTATCAGCACAAGGAGAATTGGTACAGATGCTCCGTTTATGTTGCTGCAGAGGACCACCATCATCGCCTTCCTTACTCTTTTCCTTCCTCTTTCTTGATTTTGCCTTGTCAAGTCAAACCCACAAGAAAAAGGAATACAATTTTCTCTTCAGAACTCATTGATGCATGATACTGACGAACACTACTTCCATGTAAGGCAGCCGCATGATAGGAGGATGGAATATGTATGAAAAACAGGACACCGTGACATATTGACATGTATGATGTATAAAGTGTAAACTAAGCACAAGGTGCTTGAACTTGTTAGAATCAATGCAAGCTAGAAACCATATGAAAGATGAAACCAATATCACTCTGCCAAATTAAAAGGGTGCCCTAACAAATGTATTTGACCAAATTAGAAGCAATACATGGCAACGGGCTAGAAATAATATGCAATATGCAACGAATAAAGGTGACTCATCGTAAGTGATTGATGCAGGATATAGAAGAGAGGTAGTTTCATGTAAGAACAAGGTTAACACATAGATGTAGTGTGTACCAAAAATAGGAAGGCATGTCATATTCATAGGTATACTGTGTAAACTAAGCAGATGCAATTTACCCTAATTAGAAGCATTACAAGCTAGACACCGTATGCAACATGCAACCACATATCACACTACGAAGTTAGAGCAAGCACCTGTGATGGTGGTGTAGGGGAAGTGCGGTCTTCAAGTACAGAGCTATGTTCAATATCTTCATTTAGGCTTGTTGTTTCTTGAGAATCATGTGGAGAGGGTGAAACTGCATTCTTTATAAGAGTAGTGCGTCTCATATTAACCCACGCGTGTGACTGTCTCATCATAAGCGATAGATGCAGGATACATAAGAACAGTAGTTTGATGTAAGAACATGGTGTGATAGGCAGATGTAGTACGTACCAAAAACAGGAAGGCGTGTCATATTCACATGTATAATGTGTAAGCTAAGGATATGCAATTTAACAAATTAGGAGCAATACAAGCTAGGCACCATATGCAACATGCAACCAGATATCACACTGCCATGTTAGAGCAAGCACCTTGGGTTGTGGAGTAGGGGAGATGAGATTTGGAACTAGCACTGCAGTACGAGTAGCAGGAAAATCTGCAGAGATCATCTATTTCGGTTGCTCCAGAGGACCACCATCATTCCGTGCCTTCGTCCTTTCAGATTTTGCCTTGTCAAGTAAACACACAAGAAAAAGGAATGAAATTCGCACTTCCAAATTCGTTGATGCATGATACTGACGAACACAAGTTTTATGTATGGCAACCACATTGTAGGAGGATGGAATATGTATGAAAAACGCTAAGCAGAAGGCATTTCAACAAATTGGAAGCAATGCAATCTAGACACCATATGAAAGATCCAACCAAAATCACTCTACCAAGTTAGATGTGTCTCATTATAAGGGGCACTTCAACAAATTAGAGGCAATACATGTTTGAAATGATATGCAAGATGCAACCAATGTTACACTGTCAACTTGAAGGTGTATCGTCAGAAGTGTTTGATGAGGGATACACAAGAAAAGTAGTTTGATGTAAGAACATGGTTAATAGAAAGACGTGGTATGTACCAAAAACAGGAAGGCATGTCATATTCACAGGTATAATTTGTTAACTAAGCAGATGCAATTTACCCTAATTAGAAGCATTAAAAGCTAGACACCATATGCAACATGCAACCACATATCACACTGCCAAGTAAGAGCAAGCACCTGCGATGGTGGTGTGGGGGAATTGCGGTGATCAACTAGAGAGCTATGTTGACTATCTTCATTTAGCCTTGTTGTTTCTTGAGAATCATGTGGGGAGGATGACAGTACACTCTTCAAACGAGTAGGGCGTCTCACAGTAACCCACTCGGGTGACTGTCTCATCATAAGTGATTAACGAGGGATACAAAAGAGCATTTGTTTGATGTACGAACATGGTTAATAGACATATGTAGTATGTATCAAAAACAGGAAGGCGTGTCATTATCAAAGGTATAATGTGTAAAGTAAGCAGATGCAATTTAACCAAATTGGAAGCAATACAAGCTAGACACCATATGCAACATGCAACCACATTTGACAGTGCGAAGTTAAAGCAAACACCTGGGATGGTTATGTGTGGCAATTGAGATCATCAACTGCAGAGCTACGTTTACTGTCTCCAACTACTGACACTGCACCCATTAGAGCGCTGAAATGCTTAGTGCTTATCTTCGAATTACACTAGAGCGACTTCTATCTTTTCTTTTCTGCATTCATCAACACTGCGTCAGAGTCTAAAATACCCATGCATAAAAAAACAATAGTGTGAGTATGGGTGAAGTGTGTGCACAATTAGTACAGTGTAAAGGTAGCAGATAGCAGGTCAGTGAGAAATAAATGATGGGAGACATATGATAGCTCTACAACATGCATGGCACACTAAATTACTACAGGATTCTACGAAAATAACAGTCGACTGAAAACAAATAGGTCAGTCCATTTTTTCTGCACCGTCCGATGTACAAAGAACGGGCAGATCGCCTTCATCTACCTCCAGCCAGTCAGTGTTGACGATCTTCCTCGCAACGCCAGCGACCACCGGCCCAGTATTCCTCCCCTGCCTGCACCCTCCCCTCGACCTCACCGCACCGCCGTGCTTGGCACCGCCCACCGGCCATCCATTCAAGCCCTGCCGACCTCCAGATCGGGCGCAAGCAGGTCCTGCGCTCCACACCCTATGATAGACACCGATGCGCCGCTTCCCCAGGAACAAGCGGACTAGGTGCTCCGCGCGCCTAAGCGGGTGCTGCTTCTTTTAATTGTGGTTCGACTGACCCTGAATTGAAATCCAGGCGGGCTACTAACCTCTAGCAAAGGTGAAATAGTAAAGGGAGGAAACCTTGTGCATTTAGTATCACGAAGAAGATGCAGTAAGAAGCGCTCAACTAGTTTCTTTCGTGGGATGAATACGGTGTAAGCAGAGACGTAAGATTTGCACGAATAAGGGAAGAGGAGTACCTCTTTCTGTTGGCAGTGTTGTGTCCTCCTTCTATTTTTCCAACGATCTTCTTGTGGTTCGCTGGAAACGAGAAGTTGTGGAGGACGGTGGAGCCTTGGACAAACCCATGGCCAAGTTGTTGAGTGTGGTGCGGTGGCCGTCTGTCGGTGGCGAGGAACCAGATCCGAGGCGGCAAACAACGGCGTAGCGGGAATAGCTCCGGTGTGGTGGATGGTTGAGGGAGTCCTAGATTAGGGGATCCTCGGACAGCCGGACTATATACTTTGGCCGGACTGTTGGACTATGAAGATACAAGATTGAAGACTTCGTCCTGTGTCCGGGTGGGACTCTCCTTTGCGTGGAAGGCAAGCTTGGCAATTCGGATATGTAGATTTCCTTCTCTGTAACCGACTCTGTGTAACCCTAGTCCCCCTCCGATGTCTATATAAACCGGAGGGTTTAGTCCATAGAACAACAATCATAATCATAGGCTAGCCTCTAGGGTTTAGCTTCTACGATCTCGTTGTAGATCAACTCTTGTAATACTCATATCATCAAGATCAATCAAGCAGGAAGTAGGGTATTACCTCCATCGAGAGGGCCCGAACCTGGGTAAACATCATGTCCCCTGCCTCCTGTTACCATTAGCCTTAGATGCACAGTTCGGCACCCCCTACCCGAGATCCGCCGGTTTTGACACCAACATTGGTGCTTTCATTGAGAGTTCCACTGTGTCGTCACAATAAGGCTTGATGGCTCCTTCAATCATTTGCAATGATGCAGTCTAGGGTGAGGTTTTCCTCCCCGGACAAATCTTCGTATTCGGCGGCTTCGTATTGCGGGCCAACTCGCTTGGCCATCTGGAGCAGATCGACAGCTACGCCCCTGGCCATCAGGTCAGGTTTGGAAACTTGAACTACACGGCCGACATCCGCGGAGACTTGATCTTCGACGGATTCGAGCCCATGTCAGGAGCGGCGAACAGTCACGACGGGCATGACTTAGATCTACCATCGGATGGTGTTTGGGAGATCGCACCTGCGGCTACCCCGGCCCTTAATCTGGAGCAGATCACGCCATCCGAGGACGGGTTGGATGGACCCCGCCACAGAGGCCGCACATTCATCGGCGCTGGAGTCAAACACAGACTTCACCTCCAAAGAGATCTGTGTCATCGGACCCTCGGAATCGCCTCCGGCCATAGGTTCCGAACCACGTGCGTCCGTGCCTATCAAATCTGATTGGGCACCGATCATGGAGTTTACCTCCGCAGATATCTTTCAGCACTCACGCTTGGGCGACGTGCTAAATTCATTGAGGTCTCTCTCTCTATCAGGAGACTCTTGGCCGAACTATGTTTGGCTTGAGTGGGATGCGGACAACGAAGAAATTCGTTCCCCACCCACCACCCACTTAATAGCCACAGTCGATGACTTAACCGACGTGCTTGACATCGACTCCGAAGACATCGACGGTATGGACGACGATGCTGGAGATGAACAGGAACCACCGCCCACGGGGCGCTGGACAGCCACCTCATCATACGATATATACATGGTGGATACACCCAAAGAAAACAACGGCGAGGAACGGAAGGATGCAACAGAGGGTAATCCCCTCGAGCAGAAACCAAAGTGACGACTTAGGCGCCGCTCTAAATCCCGCCACAGCAAAAACAGCGATAACAGCGCAAGAAAGAATAACACCCCGGTCGACTCCAAAGGAAACAACGACCCCATGGACCCAGCGATGGAGCAGGATGCGCCAGGGGACAGTGAACATAGTTCGGATCTGATGTCCGATGACGGCAATCCCGAGGGTAAAAATCATCGACCTGTCTCCGGAGAGGAGAACAGTCCGGACGACGATGCACTCATCATCCCGGAAAAACACTTGGAACAAGAGAACCTCCATAGAAGGCTTATTTCCACCGCGAGGAGCTTGAAGAAGCAGAAGAAAAGGCTTAAGGCCACGCAGGATATGCTCAACCGCAGATGGAACAAAGTGCTCGACACTGGAAAAAAAATATGGCGACGATCGCCACACAAAGAGCTACCCAAAGCGCAAGCTGCTGCCCGAATTCGACCACGAGGCTACAGAGCCCATTCAGCCGAAAAATAAAACGGCCGATCAGCCGGACCGACCACGCCATGGCCTCGACAGGGCGGCTAATGATGCCGCACACAAGTCAGCACACAACTTACGTGAGCTCCTGGACAAAAAAGCCAGTATGGACAGGTCCATCTATGGATCTAGGAAGCGTGCTCCGGCGCAGCATCACAGCCACCGAAACGACCATATTGATCGAATACCAGCTCGGAATCAACACCGAACACAACAACCGTTGACAGCATGCCATGACACATCCAAATACAGGGGTACCGCGCACCCCCTGTGCTTCACCGATGAGGTGCTAGATCATGAATTTCCAGAGGGATTTAAACCCATGAATATAAAGGCATACGACGGAACGACATACCCTGGGGTCTGGATTGAGGACTTTATCCTTCACATCCACATGGCTCGCGGAGATGATCTCCACACCATTAAATACCTGCCCCTCAAGTTGAAAGGACCAGCTCGGCATTGGTTGAAAAGCCTCCCCGGAAACTCAATTGGAAGTTGGGAGGAACTTGAGGATGCTTTCAGGGCCAATTTTCAAGGGACCTATGTCCGACCTCCAGATGCAGACGATTTAAGTCACATAATCCAACAACTTGGAGAGTCAGCCCGTAAGCTTTGGAACAGATTTCTCACTAAGAAGAATCAAATCGTCGACTGCCCAGATGCCGAAGCCATAGCGGCTTTCAAGCACAGTATCCGAGACGAATGGCTCACCAGACACCTCGGCCAAGAAAAGCCGAGGACAATGGCAGCCCTAACAAGCCTTATGACCCGCTTCTGGCGAGGATAGCTGGTTGGCCCATAGCGGCACCAGCGACCCAGGCACATCCGAAGTCAGGGATGGCAACGGGAAGCCGCGACGCAATAAAAACAAGTGTCGAAACAATGAAGACAACCCAGATAACACGGCGTTCAACGCCGGATTCAGGGGCTCTTGACCCGGTCAACGAAAAAAGGCATTTAAAGGCAGCAGAGACGGACCGTCCTGCCTAAATAATATTCTAGACAGATTATGTCAGATTCATGGCACCCCCGAAAAACCTGCAAATCACACCCACAGAGAATGCTGGGTTTTCAAGCAGGCCGGCAAGCTAAATGCCAAACACAAAGGGAGGGAGACGCCAAGTGAAGACGAGGATGAGCCTCGCCAGCCGAACACTAGGGGACAAAAAAAATTCCCACCAGAAGTCAAAACAGTGAATATGATTTACACAACTCACATACCAAAGATAAGGCGCAAACACGCACTCCGAGAAGTATATGCTGTAGATCCCGTTGCCCCCAAACTCAATCCTTAGTCGGCCTGCCTGATCACTTTTGCTTGCAGGGATCATCCGACTAGTATCCGGCACGGAGGATCGGCTGCCTTGGTGCTCGACCCAATAATTGACGAATACCATCTCACCTGAGTCCTTATGAACGGCGGCAGTACTCTTAATCTGATATATCAGGACACTGTCCGCAAAATGTGGATAGACCCATCAAGAATCAGCCAAAGCAATACTACCTTTAAAGGAGTAATACCAGGCATCGAGGCCCGCTGCACGGGCTCTCTAGTACTAGAGGTTGTATTCAGTTCTCCCGACAACTTTAGAAACGAAGAATTAATCTTCGACATCGCTCCATTCCGAAGTGGCTATCACGCACTACTCGGAAGAACGGCCTTCGCTCGTTTCAATGAAGTACTGCACTATGCTTATCTTAAACTTAAGATGCCCAGTCCACGTGGCGTCATCATAGTTAGCGGAAACACATAGCATTCCTTACGTGTGGAAGAATATGTGGCGGCTCTAGGAGCCGAACACTAAACGGCCTCTCCAACCAAAATGATCGGTCGTCGAGGCCACAGACACGGTTAGACGAGTCCGCCGCACCGTCAGCTGTAACAACCCAGATAAACCTGAGCCTGGGTCGACGAATATAACCCCATAGGTGGTGCTAGGGGCTGCCCGCATGTAAAAAAGCCCATAGTTCGGCTTGACCCTATTAATACAATAACATATTGCATTTTCATGGTTCGTTCAAAATAACCAACTTTTCGCACGAAGTCTTTCACCTGGGTTTTTCCTTTTTACAGATGATCATCGTGCTACACCCCTCCAGGATACGGCACAACGGAGACAAAGGCGCAGACGTGCAGCAGGGCCCCGCTCAAAGGTTTCTTTTTAGATTAAGACCCTGCTTAAACCTTTTTTAACATCTCTTGTTGCTTCATACCCTCCGGACACTTAACACAACCGGGAGGGATAATGGCGTCATTGGCATTTCGTCATGCCAGACTAATGCATGTACCTGGAAACTCAGGGCTATTATCAAGGGCGTTACTCAGCCCAGTGTATGTTGTAAAGTCCGAATACCTTAGGGAGTATTCGGCATCGCGAGTTTGGCCTTATATGCATCAGCTCCGAATCATGTCTTTGGTCAATAGTTGGGTTTGCCCGGCTCCCGTGTTTTGCTACCTTACGTTCTGCTCTATCGGCTAAAGTGGCACCGGGAGAACTACTGCGATTGTGCCCTGGTTCATCTGGATGAGCACCTCAGTAGAGAAAACCAAAAACTGACTATCATGATATAGCGCGAGACTGGTCAACCACTCGATGACTCAACGGAATCTTCGCGATTCCTCTGCATTAACGAAGGACCGGTTCCTCGGTCATGTACGTATGCACACCGTATTCGGATGAACGCGGAAGTACCAGGGGCTATATAGTAGCCCCACCATCAAACTCCTATGGCTAAGTGAAAGTGTTAAAGCTATATAGTCTGATTGCCTGGTTCGCCGCACTATCACCTCCTTAATGGACCAAGACGTTGGATCAAGTGTGATTACGCGCTTTTTCGAACACCCCCGCATTATATGCGTGAGGGCTGAAGCCGACGACTGCAAACTTTCAGGTTATATACATACATAAACGGCCGCATAGGAGGCACTATAATACTTTCGGGCAAAAGTATAAACATAGCCTTTCTAATCAAAATAGCATTGTTTTTACAATTCAGATACATGTCACTCGAACATGGTGCTCTTCGAGCACTGAGCCTCTATTAAACGGGCGCCTTCTAGGACTTCTTCAAAATAGTGCTCGGTCTGGTCCTGGCCTCCCGCCGGACCCCGGGTTGCAATAGAGGTGGCCTCCATCCCTGCCCAATATGTTTTAACACAGGCAAGAGCCATCCGCGCACCCTCTATGCACGACGACCGCTTCACAGCGTCAATATGCGACACAGCCCCAAGGAATCGTTGCACTAAACCAAAATAATTGTCCGGCCTTGGTCCCTTCGGCTAAAGATGATCCACGACAGACCTCATAGCAACCCCGGACAACCTATGGAGCTCGGCCAACTCGGCCATTCATTCATTCAACGGCAGCGGACGCGTCGGAGCACTGAACTGCGACCAGAACAACTTTTCCACCTCATGATCTTTCTGATCTTTGAAAAACTCAGTCGCATCAGTAGCACTCTTTGCCAAGTCCAAATACACATCTACAGCACTCAATAATTGATCCCGAGGGGCATACTTCGGATCTCCGAATTTCAACTGCAACAAAAAGGGCCTCCCAGCCGCGATATCTTCGGCTTCACGAAGCTCCTCCCTCACCCCTCTAATTTCAGAGCGAGTTTCCTTGGCTGCTTCCAAGGCCTTCTTCAGGTCAGCCTCTTTCGCTTGGCTTTCCTTTTCAAGGAGCTCATATCGGTCGGCAGCATCTTTCAGCTCAACAGCCATCTTGGCTATTTTATCTTCGCTCTGGCAATGAGCAGCCCGCTCAGCTCTTAACTCTTCGGCCGCCTTTAGGGAGGCCGCATCACTTATCGTGGCTTGTTCCTTGGCTCGGGCAAGTTCCATCCGAAGGGTCTCCACGGCAGCAGCTCCATCTGCAGTCACAGCATATTATAGATACTAGCATCATGCTCCTCTTAATATTTGCTGACCACCTGAAAATACATACCCTGTGCCTCGTCAAGCCGCTTGTTCAGAAGCACGATGTCGGCATCCGCCGCGTCAAGCTGCCGCCTCAGCTCGGCAATATCAGTAGTCCGGCCAGCCACCGGACCCTCAGCCGCCTGCACATAAAAGCAGCGTGATCAGTACCTGGGACTATGATCCTCTATTTGCTGCCTTTGGACGGCAACCAGAGTCTTAGGGGCGACTACCTATACAGAGCACACCTAGCATGTGCGGTACTGTCAGAAATACACATATATTACTTGGCGTACCTCAAAGCCTCTTAACAGGCTCATAAAAGCTTCATTCAACCCGCTTTTGGCGGATGAAATCCTCTCAACCACCCTACCCATTAAGGTACAATGCGCCTCTGAGATAGCCGCTTGCTCCATAAGACCCATCAGTGCATCCGGCTGTATGCCGGACAGTCCCGGACTCTTTCTGTTGCTCTCCATGGGAGTCGAATACTCCGGGCTTCGGGCGGCCGAAGTGTTAACTTCTGGCCTTGGCAGATCAGGAGAAATCCTCCGTGAAGACACCTCAGGGTGGTCCTCCCCATGAGGAGGGGAGGCAGGAGGAGGCGTTTCGCTCTCCATCATCTCCGGAAGAAGATCCCCCAAAGACGAACTCTGTGGAGAAGGGTTACGAGCCGGACTGCAAGATATATGTCTCAGTTATTATTCTCAAAGATAAAGCAGGATATATTTACCAAAGTACTTTTGCTCACTTACAGCTCGGTTGAGGGATGGCCCCCTTGCGGGCGCTGTGCGGTGAGGACGCCCTCTGGGGCAGGGTCCCCCTGGCGGAGGTTGCTTCCCTCGTTTGGAAACCTCCGTTTCCAAGTCTTCAGGGGCGGCCCTTTTCTTCTCGCGAGGAGAGGGGATTCTAGATTCACCTCTCCGATCATCCTCCTGCGCGGAGGCACTTACTCCCCCGATTTGGATTTGTAAGGTATGAAGCCCGCTTTTGGCTTATCTATTCCTCCCCTTATCTTCTCCTGATGGCACCTGATAGGGTGCGTGCTCAAGCATCCTGGTTAGTATAGGATCCGGTGAGCCTTCGGGAAGGGGGGCCGAACACCTAATCCTCTCTGCCTTTCTTATCCAGTCCTGGTAGAGAGCAATTTTTCAGATTGATGTTATGACAAATATAAAGACAGCATGTTCGGTTGCGGAATTACTTACTTGGGTATCTAGACGGTTGCAGTTGAGACCCGCATCCTCGGTGGTGTCCGGACACTTTATTCGTGATTTGAAGAACAGTTTGTACATCCCTTTGAGAGTCATGCCGAAGAATTGTTGAATAATTCATGGTCCCTCCGGATTGAACTTCCACATACGGAGAGATCGACTTTGGCACGGCAGGACCCGACGAACTAGCATTACTTGCATTACCTTGACAAGACCGATGTCACATCCCTAGCTTCTGGTACTGCATGGTGTTTGCATCTTGTTGCATCATGTTTAAATTCTATTTAAATTGAAATGGGGATTGATCAAACCCTAGCATCAGAAAGAATTCAACTAGGTTCAAATAAAAATCATTTTCAATAAATCCAAAATGCCCTTTGAAAATGTTCATGATTTTTGATAAAGGTGAAAACCTCTGCCAACAATGATGGACATATTTTTGGGTCATCCAGGATTTTTGAAATAAATCATAAAGTATTTGCATTTGGGCATTTAAATGCTAATAAATAGTTTAAATGCTCAAATAATCATAAACTAAAATGTTTGCTGTTGGTTATATCCCAAACAGTGGCATTGATCAGTTTCATGATTTTTGGGTTTGATCTAGTATTTTTAATAAAGTCACAAAGTTGCAGAAAAAAGGAAAACAGGAAATAAAAGAGAGAGAAATAGAGAATTACCTGGCTAACTTACCTGTTCGGCCCAGCACTGCTGCTGGCTGGCCTAGCTGGTGGCCCAGTCCACCAAGCCACCCCCCCCCCCCCCTGTCGTCTTCCTCCTTGCCAGGAGGACAGGCGCGTGGCCGACGCACGCCGGCGCACGCCCGGCCACCTCCTGCTTGTCGCTTCGCCTGGCTTCTTCGGGAGACACCACGCGGCCCCCTCGGACCCCTCTCACTCTCCCCCGTCCTCTCCTCTCTCCCCTGGACCCCAACCCCTCCTCTGTTCTCTCTCTCGCACACACCCGAGAGCGACCACCGCCTCCGTTCATTGCCGCCGTGGCCACAGCCACTGC
Organism: Triticum timopheevii; assembly: GCA_963921465.1. Classification (NCBI taxonomy): domain Eukaryota; kingdom Viridiplantae; phylum Streptophyta; class Magnoliopsida; order Poales; family Poaceae; genus Triticum; species Triticum timopheevii. The sequence continues at coordinate 147,217,856 of OY997272.1, forward strand.
CTCGCCACCTCTTCTTCCTCCTCTCCGAGCTACACGAGCCAGGACGGCCCCAAGACGACGCTTGAGGCTTTCTTCCCCGACCACGGCCGCCGGATGCCGCCGTCCGATTCGCCGTCTCCGCCGCCTTCCCGAGAACGCCGACCTGCTCTTCGAACTCACCGTGAGCCCCTGCCCATTTCCCCTCTCTCCCCGTGCCCGTCCGCGCCTTCTAACCACCATGGCTGTCGGAGCCGACAGCTCCTCGCCGCCGGTCATGTCGCCACCGCGACTACGGCCGTGCAAGCATGCGCCCGAGCTCACCGCTGCACTCGCCGCACTCCCGCGAGTCGAACACGACCGCCCACGGCTCCTCCCGTGCCCCACACCACCCACACAGTTGCTACTTGAACTCCGGCCACCGCACCTCCCTTCGTCGCCATTGTTCTGGTCCTCTCCGGCGCGAGCTGGTGGCTCGGTTGGATGCGGACGAGCGCCAGCATCACGCCAAGCCAATCCGCCAACCGTTTGGCCGCCGGAGGGCGAAACCCGACGCGCTCCGCCGCCACTGACCTCGCCGGCAACGAGCCGCGGGTCAACTCCGGTGAGTTTGATTGGGGTTTGACCACTAGTTTGACCCCCCCCCCCCAGGGTCACTGACGTGCGGGCCATCTCTGTTAACCTTTATATAGATTTAGATTAGTGCTAACGTAACACTAACTAACTCTGTTAGTTAGCTATTACACTGACATTTGGGTCCCAGCGTTAGGTTTGACCTGGGCTGGCGCCTTTGACCTGATGACGTCACCCCGACATCATGCTGACGTAGATAATCTTTTCTGGATTTATTTTAATTCAGAAATTCCAGAAAATAGTATAAACTTCTAAAATTCATAAAAATTCAACCGTAACTCCAAATTAAATAAGGTATATATGAGAAATGATCAGAAAAATCCAATCTATCCATCTGTACCATTTTCATGCATGTTAGAGCAACCTAACCTTGCTGTTTAGGTGAAACAAGTTAATGCACTAATATGACCTCTTATTTTGAGTTTGCATTTGAATCCTTGATTCAAATGAACTCAAACCAATCTGTTCTAAGTTGCATTAGCCAAACATACTCATTTTGCCATGTCATTTGCATGCATCATAATGTTGCATATTGCCATGTATGATTGTGTGTCGATGTGTTCTTCGTGGTAGGTTCTGTCTCCGAGGATATTCACGAGTATCCAACTGAAGGGCAGTATCCCACTACCACTCTGTCAGGCAAGCAAAACCCCCTTGTTCATTCCGGTACAATCCCACTCTCTCGCTCCTGCTCTCTTTTACTGCATTAGGACAACAACGATACATCTGTTACTTGCTGCGGTAGTTGAATCACTTATCCTCTGCATGACCTGTCATTGCCACAGTAAATAGATGAAACCCACTAGCATGAGTAGGAGTTGTTTGAGCCCTAATGTGCCTACTCATTCATGCTTGTTTGTCATGCTTGCTATGCTTAGAGTTGTGTCAGGTCTGATTCATCGGGGATGAATTGGAATGTGGTGAACATGTCCTACTGTTGAGAGCTAAGTGTGTGAACACGATTTGGTAAAGGTAGCGATGAGAGGCCATGTAGGAGTACATGGTGGGTTGTCTCATTGAAGCCGTCCTCAGGAACTGAGTTCTGTGTTTGTGAGCCATGAACAGTTACTACCACACATTAGGTTCCGGTAACTTGGCCCCTCTCGGCTTATTAATCAACTTGATCTCTCTCCAGGAGTTGCAACTAGTTTTTGGTGTTTGTAGGTAGTGTTAGTAGTCTACCAAGTGGCACCAGGTACAGGTGGGCTTGGGACAGACTAGGCACAGTGGCACGGTGTACCAAGTGGCACCCGGATGGTGGGCTTGGGAACCCTGCTCACATCGTTTGGGGCCGTGAGCGACACCCTGGCCGGATCTCCTTGCGGATGGAACCCGAATAGGCGATAAACCTGGACGAGAGACTTGTGTGGTTAGTCAGGTCGTGGACGACACCCTCGCTGGGCTTCCGCTTGAAGGTTGCCGAGTACATGTCGTGTAAACGGCGATAAGTGGTGAGAGCGTGTGTGAAGAAGTACACCCCTGCAGGGTTAATATGATCTATTCGAATAGCCGTGTCCGCGGTAAAGGACTTCTGGGTTGCCTGTACAATTCATAGACAAGTGAAAGTGGATACTCTAAAATGCGCAAGTTAAGCATGAGTGCTATGGATGGCGTTCTCGTAGGGAGACGGTAGCGGATCCATAGTGGTGTATTGATATGGTGAATATGTGGACTCGTGTGTGCCACATCAAAAGAGTTACTTGCAGTCGTAGTTTAGGATGGCCACCGAGTCAAAGCTGGCTTGCTGAAGTTAAACCCCGCCACCCCTTTGTTGATAATGGTGCATATGTAGTTAGTTCTGATGTAAGTCTTGCTGGGTACATTTGTACTCACGTTGCTTAATTTATGTTTTTGCAGAGAGACTTCAGTCTTGCTAGTAGTTCCCCGTGGACTTCAACATTTAGCTTGTTACCTCAGCTACGATCTTGTGCCCTCGGCAGGATCTGGTAGATAGTCAGGCTTCTCAGCCTTTTTCATTTGTAGATGTCTGTACTCAGACATGTTAAGCTTCCGCTTGTGCTTTGACTTGTATGCTCTGAATGCTGGGTCGAGAGACCCATGTTTGTAATATCTCGCTCCTCGGAGCCTATTGAATAAATACTTGAGTTGTAGAGTCATGTTGTGATGCCATGTTGTATTTGCACATATCGAGCATATTGTGTGTATGTTATTTAAATGCTTGGTATGTGTGGGATCTGACTATCTAGTTGTTTATCCTTGGTAGCCTCTCTTACCGGGAAATGTCTCCTAGTGCTTCCACGGAGCCTTGGTAGCTTGCTACTGCTCCGGAACACTTAGGTTGGCCGGCATGTGTCCTTCTTCGTTCCTGTGTCTGTCCCTTCGGGGAAATGTCACGCGGTGTATACCGGAGTCCTATTAGCCCGCTACAGCCTGGTTTACCAGAGTCCTGCTAGCCCAGTTGCTACAGCCCGGATTCACTCGCTGATGGCCGACACGTTCGTTGCTGGGTCATGTATGCCTGTCCCTGTAAGTTAGAGCCACTTTGGGTTTACGACTAGTCATGTCAGCCCGGGTTCTTTGTCATATGGATGCTAGCGACACTATCATATACGTGTGCCAAGAGGTGCAAACGGTCCCGGGCATGGTAAGGCGACACCCGTGGGAATACCGTGCATGAGGCCGCAAAGTGATATGAGGTGTTACATGCTAGATCGGTGTGGCATAGAATTAGGGTCCTGACAGCTTTGGTATCAGAGCTTGACTTCCTGTAGGATTACCAAGCCAAACTGGTCGAAGTTGAGTCTAGAAATTCTGTAGTTATATAAGGGAATTGATTGTGGGATGGAACGTAAGACTCTTTTTACTCCTTCACCTTCATGCCTTCTGATCCGAGTCATCCTATCTTTCCTACGGGGTTAAGGAACTAGGCTCTCTTCTTTCTGTCAGGATCACGTGTTACTAATCCATAGACTTATAAGATTGTTGGATCTAAGCCTCAGTTCAGTTTCTACTACCTCCGTGTGTTCATAGTTGATCTCGGAACCTTGATTTTGTGATGATCGAGTGGTTATGCCACCATTTGCAGGATATCATAAATCTTTTTGAGCATTTACAATCGTTATGCTGTCCGAGTCATCCCAGGTTTCTAAAGAGTCTGATGCATTTGCAAATCCCTTCTTTCCATTCCCGATGTTTTTGGGCCAGTTTAACCACACTAAACGGTGAGTTGAGGTACTCTATTGCCTCGACGTATATGTTGGAGCTATTATTATGACCCTAGATGTCTAGACTATCACCTAGTAATCTAGCCATGTTCTGTGTCCCAGTGTGATGATTCTGGCCGTCATTCTCGAAAGCATCCCGTGATGCCATTTAGTTAGTAGGCTTTCCATTCCTGGTTTCTTGAACCTGAGATTCACCCTACTTACTTCATGTTGACAGCGTTTGCTAGTCCCTTCAGGATATTAGTAACCTTGTGATAGCCTCGAGGTTCGTGGTATATCGTTCTTCCAAATACCATGAACTACTTATGGCAGCAGTTCCTCATTGAACCAAAAGATCACAATTAGAGTGCTCTTGATGAGTTCTTCTCTCTATATTGTGACTCTGCCAGTTCAACCTTTCTGCATGGGTTATCCGGAAGAAATATGTTGAACTCATTCGACATGCTAGTCCATGCATCCACAACTCAGAAAATCATATGTTCTCTTGGGTGGTCCCTCTTTAACTGTATTCCGACCCTCGTCTATCAATTGATAGTCAAGAGTATGCGTGCATTCCTTCATCGATGCCTATTACTCTTGTGGTCCGTCAAGTCATTCTATTCGGAATGACTAGGAGAAACAAACTCCAGAACCTCATCCATATCCAGGATTGGGTCAAAGTCGTTGTGTTCCATAGATCAAAATGCTAATCTAGCTCTTATTCTGCTCTACCTTGGAGTATTACCATCTTTGTATCAAGAATGTCATGGGAATTGCACACCATCCTATGAACTCTTGACACAGTGATACTTCTCGCCATCATTATTCATTCCTCGGTTTCGTGTTGTCGCAACCAGAATGTCGACAACTGAATCGTGATGTGTGAAATCTATACTCCTAGAAACTCTGTTGCTTGGTAGCTAAAGGACAATAACTTCATTCTTAGCGTGTTGGTTCTTGAATCACCATTCTAAGATTAATCGTGCTACCTAGTCCTTATTTCCGGTGCACTCTCCGGTAAATGAGTTAGGATTATTAAATCCCTTGCTTATTTGATCATATCGTCTTGCTCTGAAAAGCAAGATTTTTCTCGAGCTTAGTAACATACCGGTGGTTCGTGATTTTCTGAATATCTTCTCGGAAGTGTTACCAGGTTGTCACCTGACCGCTATGTTGAGTTCGTGATCAAGTTGGTTTTCCTATAAACCACCCCTTCTCCAAGAATCTGTGTTGAATATCCCTGAGCTAGTTGGTTAAGCTAAACAACTTGGAGAGTTGGAAGATAAAAGCTTGTCTGACTTAGTTCATTTTAAGGGATATCTTGTATGTGTGTTGAAGAAAGTTGATATCTTCATCGACTGACCCTCATGATCAGTTAATGGACCTATCATTTTATCCAACATTTGATTTGAGTATGGGCTATCATCAAATCAGACCAGAACCAACGATATTCGTAATGTTGTCTTACTCATGGTTGATCCCTCGAGTATACACCATTATATCTTTTGGTTCTGACCAATGCTATCACTTGTTCACATAATTATGGAACTCCATCTTCATGGAAACCTGGATGAACTATTGATGAGCCCATCAACAACATCCTTATCTTCTCCATGATTCTCTTGGACATTAAGCTAGTGTTGGAAACTTTGTAAACAATGCCTTCGAGTTCCGTCCCTGAGGTATATGTTTGGATGAGAGAAGTGACTTCCTCTAATTCACGTGTATCTAATGTAAGTTGCCGCCGTGAATTCAAGAAAGTTTGTTTTTGCTTCCTTTGGAATCATCCCAAGTCAGTCACGCATGTGCGAAGTATTATATGGTTTGATAGACTGATCATCTCCATTCCATATGTATTCCTAGCACACAAAGCCAATGATTGATTTGTTCAAGGATAAGAAGTTCAAATGCTATTCCTCAAGGGCCCAGACGGACATGCACAAGACTTCGTTATCTTCAATGATGGTTCCCAACCAGAACTCGGTAGTGTTTATTGTAAGACTACTATGTGATCATGCTTATCTTGGACAGTGTGTTCACAGGTTTGCAGTAGAACCAGCTCATGTTTTGGAGCTTGCTACCATAGTTCATTCCCCGAGAATCTCGCAACGCCATCTCGTCAATTTATGTTGCAAACTTTCATTTTTATTCCTAGACTCGATGAGTCTAGAACATTCTGATACCAACCAGATCTGAGTCTCAGGCAGATATGATGGTTGGAACATCTCCCAAGAACTATAATATTGGCCTCTCTGTAATCTAGTAAAGTGGATGTCGTGGCCAACACACCCAACCGGAAGACCTGTTATTGTAGCATCTTGATTGAGGAAGTTGGCCACCTCCCCATAAGGATTTCGTAGGATTTACTTCCGTAGTTATTCCTTATGGATTCTTGAGCTCCGAAGTCCGACCAATACTTGATGGCCATGTTAATGCTTTAAGTACGAATGTGGTATGTAGAACATCAAGGAGAACATTAGAAGTGGAGTGCTAAATGTCTCTCAGTCGATCATCCAGATTTTGTTACCTTGGCCTTGCTAAGGTGAAATCTGAGAAAGTGTTATCTTCCTTGCATCTGCATCCCCCCCCCCCCCCCAATATCCATCATGGTGGATTCTTGAGTTGCCATGATCCTTGCCATGGATGTTGGTAAACCTTGATGAATATGGAAATGCTCAAGTCCTTGAGAGCACACTCAGTCACTAGGTTATATCCTTGGTATCAACTGGAATGTGCCTCGCGTTTGCCGAGTTGTTCTATAACCATAGTTTCCTTTCTGATCTGAGTATGCAATTCCCCTAAACTCCGTCAAACAATCATTTGCGATTGCCTTATGCTGGTATCAAGAGTCTCAATGATCCCTATGTCAACAGTAATTCTTTCTGCCACTTAAGGGATGATTCTACGAGTCACTTTTCCTAAGGTGCCCCGTTGGGGAATCATGATAGTTAACTCCTCGCTACGTCGTGATCAAGCGTGGATTTGTTGCCTACCTAGTGAACCTTCATCATCCATTACACCCCATCCCTCTGAATGTGTGTTTCATGTCTCAGCTCAAGAGATGTTTTATATCTCACCCCATGAGTTGATCCTGAGTTGTTCGGTCTTCAAGAAGATTGATTCTTCTAGAGTTTTCCTTTCCTCTTCTTGTCATGTTAGTTGGAGTTCTCAGAGGAAGACGTCGAGACAAAGATGATGATCGAATCAAGGTTCTTGTGAAGTGCAACCTGGATCATGAAGATTGTGCTAGCTTTGTGTCCCCTCTGTCTTCTTACCCTACGCTTGAATCTCGGGACGAGATTTTTGTTTAGTGGGGGTGAGTTGTCACATCCCTAGCTTCTGGTACTGCATGGTGTTTGCATCTTGTTGCATCATGTTTAAGTTCTATTTAAACTGAAATGGGGATTGATCAAACCCTAGCATCAAAAAGAATTCAACTAGGTTCAAATAAAAATCATTTTCAATGAATCCAAAATGCCCTTTGAAAATGTTCATGATTTTTGATAAAGGTGAAAACCTTTGCCAACAATGATGGACATATTTTTAGGTCATCCAGGATTTTTGAAATAAATCATAAAGTATTTGCATTTGGGCATTTAAATGCTAATAAATAGTTTAAATGCTCAAATAATCATAAACTAAAATGTTTGCTGTTGGTTATATCCCAAACAGTGGCATTGATCAGTTTCATGATTTTTGGGTTTGATCTAGTATTTTTAATAAAGTCACAAAGTTGCAGAAAAATAGAAAACAGGAAATAAAAGAGAGAGAAAGAGAGAATTACCTGGCTAACTTACCTGTTCGGCCCAGCACTGCAGCTGGCTGGCCCAGCTGGTGGCCCAGCCCACCAAGCCACCCCCCCCCCTGTCGTCTTCCTCCTTGCCAGGAGGACAGGCGCGTGGCCGACGCACGTCGGCGCACGCCCGGCCACCTCCTGCTTGCCGCTTCGCCTGGCTTCTTCGGGAGATGCCACGCGGCCCCCTCGGACCCCTCTCACTCTCCCCCGTCCTCTCCTCTCTCCCCTGGACCCCAACCCCTCCTCTGTTCTCTCTCTCGCACGCACCCGAGAGCGACCGCCGCCTCCGTTCGTTGCCGCCGTGGCCACAGCCACTGCCTCACCCCGTCGATGCTCCCAGAGGCTCCGCTGCAACCTCTTCTTCCTCCTCTCCGAGCTACATGAGCCAGGATGGCCCCAAGACGACGCTTGAGGCCTTCTTCCCCGACCATGGCCGCCAGATGCCGCCGTCCGATTCACCGTCTCCGCCGCCTTCCCGAGCACGCCGACCTGCTCTTCGAACTCACCGTGAGCCCCTGCCCATTTCCCCTCTCTCCCCGTGCCTGTCCGCGCCTTCTAACCACCATGGCTGTCGGAGCCGACAGCTCCTCGCCGCCGGTCATGTCGCCACCGCGACTACGGCCGTGCAAGCATGCGCCCGAGCTCACCGCTGCACTCGCCGCACTCCCGCGAGTCGAACACGACCGCCCACGGCTCCTCCCGTGCCCCACACCACCCACACAGTTGCTGCTTGAACTCCGGCCACCGCACCTCCCTTCGTCGCCATTGTTCTGGTCCTCTCCGGCGCGAGCTGGTGGCTCGGTTGGATGCGGACGAGCGCCAGCATCACGCCAAGCCAATCCGCCACCCGTTCTAACCACCGTGGCTGTCGGAGCCGACAGCTTCTCGCTGCCGGTCATGTCGCCACCGCGACTACGGCCATGCAAGCACGCGCCCGAGCTCAACGCTGCACTCGCTGTCGGAGTAATGGGCCACGGGTAGGCTAACCCGAGTCCCAGAACCTTTCAAGACTTCGGGGCAAGCTACGCCCCTCGAATCCCAGAGGCGACTCCAAGACAAGCCGAGTCCCAGAGGCGACTCCAAGACAAGCCGAGTCCCAGAGGCGACTCCAAGACAAGCCGAGTCCCAGAGGCGACTCCAAGACGAGCCGAGTCCCAGAGGCGACTCCAAGACGAGCCGAGTCCCAGAGGCAACTCCAAGACGAGCTGAGTCCCAGAGGTGACTCCAAGATACACCGACTCCAGGCCGGCGACTTCCGAAGAGGGCGGTTGTAGGGAGTCGGCCTGCAACTCCAACTACCCCGTTTTAATGAGGGCAGGCATGGCCACAGTGCGCCATACCAACGGAGATATCCGTCCGGCGCGGCACTGTTGCCATGCCAGCCCTGACATCAGCCCCTGGGAGCGGGGCCCTGTGCCCACGACGGCCTGTCTGTACGACCTAGAGACGGTGGGCCCCGCCGGTCAGCGAGAGTGCCGAAGACGGCGAGAGCGCCACAAAGACGGACCCGTTGGGAGTCGGCCCCCAGGAGTCGGCTGGCCCCTCCCGTGGGCCCCACGCGCCATTAACCAGATGCGACGGGGAATGGCAACAGTGATCGCCCGTCAGGCGGCGGCACTGTCGCCATGACCCCATGACCAAGCCAGCGTCATTAGAAGCACGGCTATAGTAATCCGCAGCCGGCAAGACCCGCCCGTGAAGGACAAGGGCTGACGCCCCCGTACCAGGCCAGTAGGCGGGACCCACCAGACGGCGGGCCCTAGTAGTCGGCGGAGAAGACGGCGGCCTGAGAGATAGACGGCTGGGACCCGCGCCCAACTGGTTTACCATTGTACCCTGGGGGGTAGGCCTATATAAACCCCCCAAGGCACCCATGCAAAGGGTTCGAATCCATTAGCACTAGACCAGATTATATAGGAAGGAGAAAGCTAGCCTTGCCTTCTCCTACCTCCAGAAACAGCTCAAGGAGCAACCATGTACTCACTTTGCCTTAGTGATCATGCGGAGACCCCGCAGAGCAGCAGTAGGGGTGTTATCTCCACGGAGAGCCCCGAAGCTGGGTAAGATCCATCGGCGTGCATGTCTTTGCCTCATCTCGTTTCCAGGCACCGGCGACGTTCTACTCGCCCCCACCATGATAAGCCATCCTTTGGCATATGTCGCACCCAACCCTCGACACTCGCCGCACTCCCGCGAGTCGAACACGACCGCCCACGGCTCCTCCCGTGCCCCACACTGCCCACACCGTTGCTGCTCGAACTCCGGCCACCGCACCTCCCTTCGTCGCCGTTGTTCTGGTCCTCTCCAGCGCGAGCTGGTGGCTCGGTTGGATGCGGACGAGCACCAGCATCACGCCAAGCCAATCCGCCGCCCGTTTGGCCGCCGGAGGGCGAAATCCGACGCGCTCCGCCGCCAATGACCTCGCCGGCAACGAGCCGCGAGTCAACTCCAGTGAGTTTGATCGGGATTTGACCACCAGTTTGACCCCCCCCCCCAGGGTCACTGACGTGCGGGCCCGTCTATGTTAACCTTTAATTAGACTTAGATTAGTGCTAACATAACACTAACTAACTCTATTAGTTAGCTATTACACTGACATGTGGGCCCTAGCGTCAGGTTTGACCTGGGCTGGCGCCTTTGACCTGATGACGTCACCCCGACGTCATGCTGACGCAGATAATCTTTTCTGGATTTATTTTAATTCAGAAATTCCAGAAAATAGTATAAACTTCTAAAATTCATAAAAATTCAACCGTAACTCCAAATTAAATAAGTTATATATGAAAAATGATCAGAAAAATCCAATCTATCCATCTGTACCATTTTCAGGCATGTGAGAGAAACCTAACCTTGCTGTTTAGGTGAAACAAGTTAATGCACTAATATGACCTCTTATTTTGAGTTTGCATTTGAATCCATGATTCAAATGAACTCAAACCAATCTGTTCTAAGTTGCATTAGCCAAACACACTCATTTTGCCATGTCATTTGCATGCATCATAATGTTGCATATTGCCATGTATGATTGTGTGTCGATGTGTTCTTCGTGGTAGGTTCTGTCTCCGAGGATATTCACGAGTATCCAACTGAAGGGCAGTATCCCACTACCACTCTGTCAGGCAAGCAAAAACCCCTTGTTCATTCCGATACAATCCCACTCTCTCGCTCCTGCTCTCTTTTATTGCATTAGGACAACAACGATACATCTGTTACTTGCTGCGGTAGTTGAACTACTTATCCTCTGCATGACCTGTCATTGCCATAGTAAATAGATGAAACCCACTAGCATGAGTAGGAGTTGTTTGAGCCCTAATGTGCCTACTCATTCATGCTTGTTTGTCATGCTTGCTATGCTTAGAGTTGTGTCAGGTCTGATTCATCGGGGATGAATTGGAATGTGGTGAACATGTCCTACTGTTGAGAGCTAAGTGTGTGAACATGATTTGGTAAAGGTAGCAATGAGAGGCCATGTAGGAGTACATGGTGGGTTGTCTCATTGAAGCCATCCTCATGAACTGAGTTCTGTGTTTGTGATCTATGAACAGTTACTACCACACATTGGGTTCTGGTAACTCGGCCCCTCTCGGCTTATTAATCAACTTGATCTCTGTCCAGGAGTTGCAACTAGTTTCTGGTGTTTGTAGGTAGTTTTAGTAGTCTACCAAGTGGCACCCGGTACAGGTGGGCTTGGGACAGACTAGGCACAGTGGCACGGTGTACCAAGTGGCACCCGGATGGTGGGCTTGGGAACCCTGCTCACATCGTTTGGGGCCGTGAGCGACACCCCGGCCGGATCTCCTTGCGGATGGAACCCGAATAGGCGATAAACCTGGACGAGAGACTTGTGTGGTTAGTCAGGTCGTGGCCGACACCCTCGCTGGGCTTCCGCTTGAAGGTTGCCGAGTACATGTCGTGTAAACGGCGATAAGTGGTGAGAGCATGTGTGAAGAAGTACACCCCTGCAGGGTTAATATGATCTATTCGAATAGCCGTGTCCGCGGTAAAGGACTTCTGGGTTGCCTGTACAGTTCATAGACAAGTGAAAGTGGATATTCTAAAATGCGCAAGTTAAGCGTGAGTGCTATGGATGGCGTTCTCGTAGGCAGACGGGAGCGGATCCATAGTGGTGTATTGATATGGTAAATATGTGGACTCGTGTGCGCCACCTCAAAAGAGTTACTTGCAGTCATAGTTTAGGATGGCCACCGAGTCAAAGCTGGCTTGCTGCAGTTAAACCCCACCACCCCTTTGTTGATATTGGTGCATATGTAGTTAGTTCTGATGTAAGTCTTGCTGGGTACATCTGTACTCATGTTGCTTAATTTATGTTTTTGCAGAGAGACTTCAGTCTCACTAGTAGTTCCACGTGAACTTCGACGTTTAGCTTGTTACCTCAGCTACGATCTTGTGGCATCGGCAGGATCTGGTAGATAGTCAAGCTTCTCAGCCTTTTTCATTTGTAGATGTCTGTACTCAAACATGTTAAGCTTCCGCTTGTGCTTTGACTTGTATGCTCTGAATGCTGGGTCGAGAGACCCATGTTTGTAATATCTCACTCCTCAGAGCCTATTGAATAAATACTTGAGTTGTAGAGTCATGTTGTGATGCCATGTTGTATTTGCACATATCAAGCATATTGTGTGTATGTTATTGAAATGCTTGGTATGTGTGGGATCTGACTATCTAGTTGTTTATCCTTGGTAGCCTCTCTTACCGGGAAATGTCTCCTAGTGCTTCCACTAAGCCTTGGTAGCTTGCTACTGCTCCGGAACACTTAGGTTGGCCGGCATGTGTCCTTCTTCGTTCCTGTGTCTGTCCCTTCGGGGAAATGTCACGCGGTGTATACCGGAGTCCTGTTAGCCCGCTACAGCCCGGTTTACCGGAGTCCTACTAGCCCAGTTGCTACAGCCCGGATTAACTCGCTGATGGCCGACACATTCGTTGCTGGCTCATGTATGCCTGTCCCTGTAAGTTAGAGCCACTTTGGGTTTACGACTAGTCATGTCAGCCTGGGTTCTTTGTCATATGGATGCTAGCGACACTAAGTGTGCCAAAAGGTGCAAACGGTCCCGGGCATGGTAAGGCGACACCCGTGGGATTACCGTGCGTGAGGCCGCAAAGTGATATGAGGTGTTACATGCTAGATCGGTGTGGCATAGAATCGGGGTCCTGACAACCGGCATCCCTCTTGAGGAGATCTCGAATGCAGCTTTGCAATGTCAGTACATCATTAACCGGTACCCAGTCCAGTACCTTGTTGACCCATGATGCTAGTTGAGGCGGAGGGCCTGAGCGAAAGGCAGGGGCGGCCGCCCGCTTTGTGCCTCGGGGAGCTGTGATGTAGAACCACTCTCGTTGCCATAAGTCGGACACCTCTGGGAAGGAACCCTTTGTCCATAGGGTGTTGGCGCCTTTGCTTAATATAGCGCCTCCGCACTCTTCGTGTCGCCCATCGATCATATTCGGCTTCACATTGAAGGTCTTGAGCCATAGGCCGAAGTGTGGGGTGACGCGGAGGAAGGCTTCACACACGACGATAAATGACGAGATGTGAAGGAAGGAATCCGGAGCTAGATCATGGAAATCTAGCCCGTAATAGAACATGATCCATCTAACAAAGGTATCGAGACTAAAACCTAGCCCTCGGAAGAAGTGGGAGACAACTACGACACTCTCGTTGGGTTCGGGAGTGGAGATGACCTGCCCTTGAGCAGGCAGCCTGTGCGGGATTTCAGCGGTCAGATACCTGGCCTCACTAAGCTTCTTGATGTCCTCCTCTGTGACAGAGGAGGCCATCCACCGGCCTTGAAGGTTGGATACGGACATGATTGAAGGTCCGAAGCGCTTAGCCTAAGCCTTGAGTGTTGGAACTCGAGGTGGCGGAAGGGGAAGGATCGAGCGTGGGAAGAAAAGGACAGGCCTTGGCCCCCTTATAAAGGGGGTGAATATCAAGCGTCCTTCGTGTGGCCATTTGGGACCTGCCTAAAATCGAGGAGTCATACTAAACAAGCACGGTTGGGTTACCCACACCCGTATTGAAGAAAATCCCGTGATAAGGGGAACACGATCTCTGCTTCGACAAGACGTGCCAATAAAACCGCCTCGTAATGCATGCAGTGGCTGGTTGAGAAAAACAGTTCGAATAAAGACCGGGCCGTGGCGTGATGTCATGCTATGAAAAGTTGTCAGCATATTAAATTTGTGGAAAATTGTGCTCTCTACGGTGGTAAGTGGAAATTATTTTGCAGAGCCGGACACGATCCTCATAATCCAGATCTTCTGAGGAGTATTCGGAGAAGGAACCCGCCTTGTAATGCCGAAGACAATCTGCGCCCCGGACTCATCATCATTGAAGCCTGGTTCAGGGACTACTGAGGGAGTCCTAGATTAGGGGGTCCTTGGACAGCCGGACTATATACTTTGGCCGGACTGTTGGACTATGAAGATACAAGATTGAAGACTTTGTCCGGTGTCCGGTGGGACTCTCCTTTTCGTGGAAGGCAAGCTTGGCAATTTGGATATGTAGATTTCCTTCTCTGTAACCGACTCTATGTAACCCTAGCCCCCTCCGGTGTCTATATAAGCCAGAGGGTTTAGTCCGTAGAACAACAATCATAATCATAGGCTAGCCTCTAGGGTTTAGCTTCTACGATCTCGTGGTAGATCCACTCTTGTAATACTCATATCATCAAGATCAATCAAGCAGGAAGTAGGGTATTACCTCCATCGAGAGGGCCCGAACCTGGGTAAACATCGTGTCCCCTGCCTCCTGTTACCATTAGCCTTAGATGCACAGTTTGGGACCCCCTACCCGATATCCGCCGGTTTTGACACTAACAACGGTTGCGATAGTGGAGCGGCAGCAGTGAGGCGTAGGACGGCGTGGTCGGAGTGGTTCTGGTATAGCGCACATCGGTGTCGGCGTCGTGGAGGCAGCTTTGCCTCGGCTTCAGCTGCTAAGACCTTGAGTGCGTTGCGGTTGCAGTTGCGTTGGACGATGACGTCGGGGTACCGGCTCCGGCGTGATGGAGGAGGGCGGCGGTGGATTGGCCGCTATGGGGTGGAGGACGGAGGAGGCTGGGGTTTCGCGGCTGGTGGAGAGGGCGTTTTGGCACCCACGGAGTATGAATGGGGAAACGGAGGGAGGCGGGGAACTAAGGGGGAACAATGTTTCGGTTTGAGACGCGCTTGTTTGAAATTTGGGGAAAGTTACAAACTTTGCCCCCATCTAAAATTTCGGACATATTGCGGGTTGGGGGTAGGACAGTAATCTCAGGTGTCCCAAATGTGGGCGGAATAGATTTCGGCCGAGTGCATGGGTGTTTAGGCGACCACGGCGTATAAATGCTTCTCTGAGGCGGTTGAGACTGGCGTCTTGGTGAAGTTACAAACCTACCCTGGTTTAGACCTTTGGACATCGGGCCGATAGGCTACACGGGCCAGAGTCAGGACAGTAATTTCCTACCACCAAACATTAGTCTCGCGCGGTTTCATGTGACCACAGGCCTATTTGGCGCTTCGTTCAATATTTGGGAGCAGAAGCATTAACGTTTTTGGTTCTCTTGAATTGAACCTTTTAGGATTTGTCAAACTTCACAAATCTTTACTCTTGAAAATCCTAAAGCTACGATTATTTTGGAATGGAGGGGGTACATTTGAATATACATTGTACACGAGTTTATATATTAAAAAATATGCAATTTACCTCAGTTCATGCATGGTTCCAGATATAATCTCCTTGGTTGCAAAAAGAAAGTTAGATATGCGTATGAATATATATAGCATGTTCAAACTCACAACAAAGATTGATGCCCCCTTTTACATCTGATTTACAAATGCCATTATCTCGGGTTCAAATAGATGAATGCACTTCCTATGCATTCGAACCTTCGAAACCCCCTTTATGTTGAATTCGACATGTATTCTATTTTGTAGCTAGCAATTTGGAATGTATCCATGCAAGTGACAAATGTATAAAGTGCTTCACACTAACAACATGGAGTGCACTAATTAATGTTTATATATGAATTGCAAAAGCATCCATTGCCTGTATTTCAAACCGCTCTCACTCTATGGATCGATAATATGAAATAAACACATGCACATGCTAGAATTCAATAGAGTATGGGTGTCTGATAGACCGATTTTCGTCCATACGCAATTTGCAAAATTCATGATCTCATCCAAAAATAATAATGCCATGTATATTTTAATTTAATGCGTAGAACTGCCTTTTACACATAGATGCACTATGCATCAGCCTGTTCTCACAAACGTGTTATATATATCTCTATCTAACGCATAAGTGCACACACTTTATATGCATCGGCATTTCTCTTTCACACATGCTCACAATCTCTCTCAGGGTGTCGGGGTGTCTCACGCACGTGCTCTCTCTGTTTCTCTCTCTCTCTCTCTCTCTCTCTCTCTCTCTCTTTCTGACTACTATGTACCACTCTTTTCACTAATCTAAGTTTGAAAACACTATTTCTCTCACATGCATATGTACACACGCACGGTCTCTACTAGCCCTCTATATGCACATATATGTGCCTACGTGTCTCCCGCACGCACATTATCTTTAGGTCTCTCTCGCACACATCCCCCCCCCAGACACACCTCTCTCTTAGTAGTTGGCAGATATGATTTCATCATATCATTCGGTAGGATATCCCTGACTGTTAGGCTGGATGGTAATACGAGGCAAAGTTTTACCCTAGTTCGGACCCTTGCAGTTGAAGAAAGAGCCTACTCCTGGTACTGTATATTAGTGATAGGGGTGTGTACAAAGTACACATGAATACCAGGCATTGCGCGTGTGTGTATACTATCGACGAACTAGCCCCCAAGCTTCTATAACATACTGGGGCCTAGGGTTACAAATCATATATAGTCGGCTTATCACCAGTGGGGATAGAGTCCTCCGCGACTCTGGTAGCTCCGTGTTGTACGATGAGTCCTCCACATGGGTCTTCATATAACGCGTCTCGATCCAACCTATATGTGGTGCAGGATGGAACCAACCCATGAGTCCTCAGTTGACCCACCACAACTAGAAATGATGTGCCCACCACACCACACACGCAATCGGCTACTAAGAAAATAAGCATATACAATAGTACAACGGTATCTAGCTCACGATACGTCTCCATATTTTTGTTGATGACACTGACGGACTTTGCATTTGATGCGTGCTCCGTATTTTGTTGACGACACTTACGGTCATTGTATTTGAAGCGAAAGCACGATATGGTCACTGGACTTCAGAATAAGCTCATCACAGTCACCACATACATTTTATCGTGCTAACCAACATGTGGTTGGATGGTTAGGAGGACAGTGGTTTCTCGAGCCCACCAAGGTTAATGTCCCGGTGCTCGCATTTATCTTGTGTTAATTTCAGTATTTTCCGGCGATGTGCGTTCAGTGGGAGGAGACGTTCCACTCGACTACGAAGCACCGATGGTGACTTCATAAAATCTCAAGATCATATATGTTGGCCCACTCTCTCGAAGGTGCTCATAGGGGTAGGGTCCGCGTGTGTGCGCTTATAGCGGTGAGTGCTTGCGCGTATATATGAGCCCTTGCGTCTGTACCGTGTTAAACAAATACATGTCATGATTATACGGTCACTGGCTCACCCGTACAACTCCGTATTTTGTTGATGACACAATCAATTAACCAGTCAAATGTTCCACGCGGCACAACTAGTGTTGCACCATCAGGGCGCGTAACCGTGGGGCCCACCTGTCAGCCCGTATATGAAAGAAAGAAATGGTAGTTTGAGTCTGTACTGTGTTAATAAAATAGGAGTACATTTTAGGGTGATCATACGGTCACTGGCTCACCATACAGCTCCGTAATTTGTTGATAACACGATCAATTGATCAGTCAAACGGTCCACATTCAGCAGCGCACATTACCATAGGGCCCACCCGTCAGCGCGTATATGAAGGACAGAAATGGTAATAAATTAGTGGTCGGTGGGTATTCGAAGTCGTGAGATCTCTGGTTGGCAGTTGCCGCCGGTTGGGGGGCATTGATTGGGCGGTGGAGTGGGGATCGCCGGAGAAAAAGCTCGGCACGGGGGGGGGGGGGGGGGGGCTTGAGGGATGGCCGGTGCGGCGGCGGACCGGCGGTGGGGAGTGGTTTCGGGGAGGGCGGGGCAGCGTGGCGGCGCGGGCCGGCCGTGGGCGGCAGGGGCCGGCGGTTAGGCCGGTGGTGGCTGGCGGCTCAGGGGGGTGGAGTTTGATGATAAACTGGAGGCCCTTGAATTCGTATCCAACGGCTGGAAAATCTAATGACCAGAGATGAAAAAGTCAGTCGACTGACGTGTAGCCACACCCCGCACGTACACATGCACGCACGCAAGACATGCACGCATGCAGCCGTGCAACATTGACACGTACACATAATGTACACACGCACGCATGCAGGCGTGCAACACTGACACGTACACATGCACTCACGAACACATGCACGTACGCACCCATGCATGCAACACTGAAACGTACCTTTGCACGCACGCAACACTCGCACGCCTGCATGCACACAGCACACGATGCAAGACACACGCTCAACCTATACGTGCATGCACCCTTTGTTAAGGGCATGTGATACGTCTCCAACGTATCTATAATTTTTGATTGTTCCATGCTATTATATTACCCCTTTTGGATGTTTATGGGCTTTATTTAACACATTTATATCATTTTTGGGACTAACCTACTAACCGGAGGCCCAGCCCGTATTGCTCTTTTTTTTGCCTATTTCAGTATTTCGAAGAAAAGGAATATCAAACGGAGTCCAAACGGAATGAAACCTTTGGGCGCGTGATTTTTCGAATGAACGTGATCCAGAGGACTTGGAGTGCAAGTCAAGAAGCAATCGAGGCGGCCAGGAGATAGGAGGGCGCGCCCACCCCTCCTGGGCGCGCCCCCTGTCTCCTGGGCCCCTCGAGCGGCCACCGACGTACTTCTTCCTCCTATATATACCAACGTACCCCAAAAACATCCAGGGAGCCAACGAAAAACAATTTCCACCGCCGTAACCTTCTGTATCCGCGAGATCCCATCTTGGATCCTTCTTCGGCGCTCCGCTGGAGGGGGAATCGACCACGGAGGGCTTCTACATGAACACCATAGCCCTTGGGATGAGTTGTGAGTAGTTTACCACAGACCTTCGGGTCCATAGTTATTAGCTAGATGGCTTCTTCTCTCTTTTTGGATCTCAATACAATGTTCTCCCCCTCTCTTGTGGAGGTCTATTCGATGTAAACTCTTTTTGCGGTGTGTTTGTCGAGATCCAATGAATTGTGGGTTTATAATCAAGTTTATCTATGAGAAATATTTGAATTTCCTCTGAATTCTTTTATGTATGATTGAGTTATCTTTGCAAGTCTCTTAGAATTATCAGTTTGGTTTGGCCTACTAGATTGATCTTACTTGCCATGGGAGAAGTGCTTAGCTTTGGGTTCACTCTTGCGGTGTCCTTACCCAGTGACAGCAGGGGTTGCAAGGCACGTATTATATTGTTGCCATCGAGGATAAAAAGATGGGGTTTATATCATATTGCTTGAGTTTATCCCTCTACATCATGTCATCTTTCTTAATGCGTTACTCTATTCTTATGAACTTAATACTCTAGATGCATGCTGGATAGCAGTCGATGTGTGGAGTAATAGTAGTAGATGCAGGCAAGAGTCGGTCTACTTGTCGCGGACGTGATGCCTATATACATGATCATGCCTAGATAATCTCATAATTATTTGTTTTTCTATCAATTGCTCGACAGTAATTTGTTCACCCACCATAATACTTATGCTATCTTGAGAGAAGCCACTAGTGAAACCTATGGCCCCCGAGTCTATCTCTTATCATATAAGCTTTCAATCTACTTTTATTTGCATCTTTACTTTTTGCATCTATATTATAAAATACCAAAAATATATTTATCTTATCATACTATCTCTATCAGATCTCACTTTCGCAAGTGGCCGTGAAGGGATTGACAACCCCTTTATTGCGTTGGTTGCGAGTTCTTTGTTTGTTTGTGTAGGTGCGTGGGACTTTTGAGGAGCCTCCTACTGGATTGTTACCTTGGTTCTCAAAAACTGAGGGAAATACTTACGCTACTATTTCTGCATCACCCTTTCCTCTTCAAGGAAAACCAACGCAAGCTCAAGACGTAGCAACATAGATTGTTACGGCTATTAATCAATCTTATCTATGATAAGCAGAACATTGATGTTTGCAGCGGTCTTTATGAATCACAACGTATCGAACGGGCTATCAACATAGTAGGCTTATCTACATGAAAAATATGACATCACACTCAATGAACAATCATCGGTTTATGAAATGCCCGCTTCTGACCACCCTGGCCCACCAAAGGTTCTTGTGCTGTGCGCTGCCTATGCTGGGTCACTGACATGCAGGCCATGTACCCGAAGAGCCCACGCGTCAGTGGAAGAACGGTGTTGTGTCCTAGGTCAGAGTCGAGGGCGCCACTTGCTGCACGCCCGGCTGAACACGCCTCCTTGCCGCATTCAAACGCCTCCATGAAACCCGCCCATGTGGAAGCCGAGAAACCCACTCTGGACACACGTCCGTTCATGACCGGGCCGGCATTAAACGCAACGCCGGCCGAGCTCCTCCCGTCCACCGTCTATTTAATCTCCTATTTAAACGAGGCCAAACACCGGCCAAGAATCGCACACCTCCACCGCTCCCCTATCTCCTCCTTCACCATTTTGTCCACTCTTACAATGGCTTACGAACAGTAGTTATTCCTCATCCAAGCCGGCTGGGTAGCCCGCCGGATACGAGCTATGTAGCTCGCTAATCCACCTCCCTCCCCTCGCCCGACAGAGCCAGTTGCCGCCACAAGCCGGCGCGCGGTTCAGCAACTCGCCGCTCCAGGCCAGCTCAAGGAGGAGCAGCGCACGGGCGTCGTTGCTGCCGTCCACGCCGCTGCCTCATACCGCGTCTCCCGTTTCTATGGCCGAGACTCCCCTGCCAGCGGCCGCGCCATGCAAGCAGCGACAGAAGCCGGGTGCGCGGAGAGCGATGAGTCGGTGGCCAGTGGACGCACGTCCGCCGCCATCATCGAGGAGAAGTAGAACACGGGAGGTTGCCGCCGCTTGGGTCCCATGAAGGCCACCGCGGAGGCAACACCGGCGTACACAGCAGGTGTCTTGCCGGATCCTTTTGTTGCGAGGACCTTCGTCGACCCCGCATGGGCTCCATGGGGAATGTTAGGATGAACTCGAGCCGGTGCCGGCCATGGCGAAGTAGTGGACGGTGATGAACTCGAACCGGTGCCGGACACCATCATCTTCGGCATCAGCCAATGATATCAGTTGGGCAGTGGGGAAGCGAGCCATCCTTTGCGCTGAAGCATATACCTCCGGGGCTCCCGGCAGTCCGGTGATCGTGCTGCCGGACATGAGGAACACAAATCGATCAGCGGGCGACCATTTAGGCCAGGTATTATATACCTATGTTGTCCAGAACTAGCACCGCGTAGTTCATTTGAATGTAATGAAATTTGTCATGTTTGTATGAAAATTCGGTATTTTATATGATTTCCGTCGTTGTTTATATGAAATATCAGTTTGTCTACGTGTTTGCGTGAATTTCGTCCGGTTGGTTGAGTTGCTGTCATAATGTGTGCGGCTACGGTTGGATGGCGTAATTTGCGGGTCGCCGGTCGGTCTGCGGGCGGCTCGGGCAGTGTTGTGGGACAAAAAAACACAGCTCGTGCGAGCTCATCTCCAACGTGCGCGTTGGAGGATGCATGAGCACCCAAGCCATTCCTCGTTCATCGGTGGCAAAGGCACCGGTGGACAAAAGGGTCGCCAATATTTTGGCTACCCCGGGCAAGATCCAAACAGCCCCTCCCAACAGATTCAAATCCCTCGTTCACCGTGGAATTTTGCCATGTGTTGTTTTCATGGACTAGCAAGATGCCCGTGCATTGCACGGAACATCAAGATGCATTTTTTACAAACTCCCGCATGCATGCAAGGGATAATTAATGTCCTCCTTTGCTAGTACCATGAGGCAAACACCATTAATATTGCATCGATTAGTGTTAGTGGCCTTGTATATCTGCAAATTGTACTTTTGATAGTGGCCCCTTGTATATAAAAATGGAGGGAGAAAGATGAGAGATAAGGTGAGAAGGAGTGGGGCGTGATGGTGACTGGTGGTCGGACTGGGCGGAGGCATGGGGATGGACGGCGCATTATGTGTAGGTTTGTATCTCTCTCTCACACACACCCATGTAGGTGGGGGACGTGCACGAAGAGAAGAGGTGCACGCACGGCGCACGTACTCCCGTCTCTTTCCCAACCACACCCGTGCGGGTACACGGTGGAGCTCATTTCTGTACGAAAAGGCAGCCCACGTGGTAATTTGACACGTGTACTGGTTGTCCACTTGGTGGAGGGAGGGTCGTCTACCACGGGTGAACAAACAATTTGCGACTTGATGTGTTATGTTAAAAAAGAGGCAAACCATGTGGGGCCTACCTTAGAGGAAAGGCTCTATACACTAGAGTACTTTTGATGTGTCCCGTCAACTCGCAGAACGAGGAGAAGCTTGCTTAGTACGCCATCTCCCCCGCCCACGGGCGCGGTGGCTCGCAGGATGAGGTGAAGCTTGCTTATGAGTAGTAGTACTACTACTACTGTCCGCCTTACGCCCGCTCCCTTGCCCGCGCGTGCGGTGGCTCGCAGGACGAGGAGAAAATTTTACTACTCCCTCCGTTTACTCCTCGTCCCTGCTACGTACCTTGGTTAGAGAGATTATCATATTGTTTGGAATATATATGTCCTTTAGTACTCCCTCCATTTACTTATACAAGGCCACTATAAAAAAATACATTTTGCATCTATACATGGCCACAAATAGTAATCGAGACAAAAGTTACTACTCCCTCCTTTCCAGTTTATGGCTCCATTTCAAAATCTCTCCAACCAAGGTAGACGGTGAGTGGTCAAATTAATTTCGTAGTTTGCACAAGTAATTAGTACGCTCGTTTTTCTCAAGAAGTTATGTTTATCGAGGCATTAATTAGAACGAATGCATGAATGACCACTAAATTTCCATGAACTTCTACATGCATTGGTGAGTTTCCTCTTGACACTGCTTGCATCGGGTGATCTAACGCACCTCGAAATCCAACATGTAATGGTACTACTACTAATAGTAGAAGTGAGACTTATCAAACAGAAAAATGAATGTTTTTTAGATGAGCCCTATAAACCCTAGTGGGTATGTACTCCGTAAAAACAGATTTTTCCAAAACTAAGTCGCTCCCTTTCATGAATTCTGTAGTATACTCCTTCGTCGACGCTCCCTTTCATGAATTCTGTACTTGTCGCCGACATGTGGGACATATAGCAACCGGGTCGACGTGTTAAGCACCAAATAACAGTGCAGAACAGCAGGGGGAATGCACCCCACTCGTACCGGCCCAGTAGTAGTAATGAGCAATGAGACATCAAATCACAATGCCACACCTTCCCAGACGGACAAAGCAACCATTATTTCACACTTCGGTTCGCCATCATCTCAAACCACGTAGTATTGCTTCTTCCTCAAGAGGGACACGCGCATCGCCTTGGTACATCATGACACGTGGGACCGCATGACAGGCCATGCTCCCCCGCCGATCGCTCGGTAAAATCACCTCATTTTTACCATACTTCCTCCGTATCGGTTTACATGGCATGCACGTCATTCTAGGTTGAGGATTTAATTGGCTATATATGTGATGAACAGTACTCTAGCCTTTTAAAAAATGTATACTTTTGTCCAGTAGTAGTATCGATGGATTGAGCCATGGAGCAAAAATTGAAATTAAAAAAAATGTGGTACATATAGAGAGGGCTCGTCGCCAAATTATGCATATAGTACTATTAAAAAAGCTAGTACGTGCTTAATTGGGGTGCTAAATTCTATTAAAGAAATACTAGTAGTGTGTACATACTGAGGAGTTAAAGTAACGAGAAGAAATATAACATATTTCTGCTGGGGGCTCAGCACAACACACCCCTCAAATTAAACTAAGCACACCTGAATTTAAACTATGCAACTAATTCGGTAGACACTGCATTAGAACCACCAAGAGCAACGATACTGACACCTTACTCACTCGGAGTCCTCGTCCACGTCCTCGACTTCGTCCTTGTCCCTCTTCCTCTTGGCCGATACTTCATTGCTTGAACCGCACACTTGGCTCTTGCTCTTCATCCAACCCTTGTAGATATTGAAACAAAGGTAGCCATCCATTGCAGCTTAGTGGATGTGGTCTATATCTAGTACATTCCGCTTCCATGCATGACGATGAAACGTGTAATGAGGTTTCTCCAGTTTACCGTATGATGGATGAACCATGGCTCCTGCCAGGGTCAGCATTGAAGGCTGGCCACCGGAGGGCAGCAGCCGATTATTCTGGAGGTCGAAGGGGTTGCCTACAACGAGGCCTATCCGACCCAGGACTTCTTTGTCATTATAAAGTCTACAGTAAAGAATTTGACTAGGTTGCTCTCGAGGAAGTTCTTAAAATCCAGGCATTCAACATCGGCATGGCATATGTGGTAGACCAAGCATAAGTCATGCACGCAAACCTGGATCACAGCAGGCTTCTTCCTCTCTTTGTCCTTTAGATCCTTCTCTCATCCCAGGACTGTGGTGTACTCAACATCTAGCCCAGCGACCCACTCATCATGTGAGTTTTCGAACATGTGTCTGAAGCGAGAAAGGCATCCTTTCACCGTCGCGGAAGAACGGGCGTAGATGACGTCGAACTCATCGCCGGTGATGGTTCTAACCTTGTACTCACCGCCGATCATGGAGATTTGGGACGCCATGGATTTGGGAGGAGGGTTAGGATTAGTGGAACTGCCGTAATGTGAAAGGACGGGACGACTAGGAGCGAACCGCCGTAATATTAAAGGACGTGCGGGGACGAGTAGGAGCGAACTGCCAGCGTGCGAATGGCAGGACAATGACTTTCCATTCTACCATGATACGGGCTTCTGAGAGCCCTTGGATCTGAGATCGAACGGTTGCATGGCGTGATTCTAGACCTATGGGTGAATATCCTATCCTGGAGGGTTATTCTGCAAATTTTCAGCAACTTAGCATGTGACTATTTGATCTCAGATCCAAGGGCTGCCAGCAGCCCGTATCATGGTCGCGCCTACCACGACCGTTGCGTCGCTCGTGCGGTCGCGCCCTTGGAGATTTAACACAGTGCGTTAGGCTATCTGATGTTGGCATGTCATACATAGTCATCACTTAGTCACTCATACTACAACAAGGTTAGCTATAAGGTTGGCTATAAGTGTATTTTTTTTACTTCTTTCTATCTCTTTCTTCGTACTCCCTCTGTCCCATAATATAAGAACGTTTTTGACACTAGTGTAGTGCCAAAAACATTCTTATATTATGGGACAGAGGGAGTAGTATTTATTGCATTCGCCAAGGAGTGACCTCTTCCAATGAAATGGTGTGCTTATTAGTTTTTTGTTGCTAAGTTTGCTTCATTTAATTAGCTATAGACTCAAAATTGTCTTTTCACCTAGGTACACGCGCTTAGCACCATTTCTTCCTTGGGTCGCCAAACTTGCCACATCAGACTTTATGCCTATGTGGCAAGCTTAGCACCTGTAGGAGCAAGTAAGTACTACAATAGTGGACTATAATCCTGCTTTACATGGCATTTTGCATATGTGGAGGAAAGAGGCAAGGAAAAAGTGGAGAAGTGGGCTCTCATGCAAGAGCCAGCCTCAACTACATGGTGGAGCATTGGGAGAGGCGCCTGCATGGAGGTGGTCAGGAATCGGGAGACTCACGCTGGTCACGGGGCCCCACCTGTCTAGCAGTAACTCGCTGTCAAATCACACAGCCCTACGTTTGTAGCAGCCTACTCCCTCATCTTCTCGCATCTCTGTTGAACTGACTAGGCGGAACTGCCCGCCTACCGCGCAGGAAAAGCCCCGCCCTCGACTTTTAAATACAACTACATCCGCTTAAGAATCCAATGATATACTTTTTGTGACATAGTAACTCATATTTAGTTAGTCAAATGGATGACCTAGAACTACGTGCACGCCCTATAAACCGAGACGCCTAAAAATAAAAAACCAAGACGGAGAGGGTAGTTCAGCACGTATCTTTTTAGATCAATATAGTTGGGATTCACCAAGGAGCAAAACCAAGTGGTAGGCTGCTCCTGTCGTGTTGGCGTAGCAACTCAAGCAGGGTCATTCTGCACACGAAATGGCGACACACTTAACAGGACCCCTTTGGCCGACATGTGGCTCATCCACCGTCTTGGTCCACGTGTGATGCACCAAATTACAGTTCGGAGCAGCGGTTGGAATTGGAGGCACCCCGGTCTTAGCGTCGCAGTAGTAGAAAATGAGCGATGAGGGGTCAAATCACAAAGCCCCACCTTCCCCGCATTAAGTTGGACGGACGAAGCAACCATCATTTCACTCTAGGGCGCAAGAGCATAAAGAAAAGAGAAAACAATGATGCGTGCGGCAGCTACCTAGGGCACCCTAGGGTAGGGGTCTCCGCTACAGATCCTTTTTTTTTGAAAGCGCCTCCACTACAAATCGGCTTCTCCCTCGTCCTCTTGAAGAAAACGGATGATGAGTGCGGCAGTAGGGTTTGTAGGAGTACTACGGCGTGTGGGGCCATGTCGTAGTAAACGGGTTCGAGTCGACGCATGTGTGAGCCACTTGGTTTTATGGGAACGAGGCAGCATTTTGGGTCCGGGGACCACTGAAGATATAGTACGTACAAAAAATTGTGGATGTAGGTTCGACCAAAAGGCAATGATGCATTGAACACATGAGATTTCGAAACCAAATTATGAATAAATACACACTATAGCATGTAAAGCTTTGAGTCATATATGCATGATGTAGATGTTCGTTTAGTTCTTATAGTTCATCTCATTCAAAATCAATTAGTTTTATAAAAATGTTAAGATCCATGGGGTTGTGCATTGTAAAGCATAGTAAAAAACAAATAATGGCAATTCATTTAAAAAAATCAATTATGATACAGAAGATTCTAGAACAAAGGAGAAGTGCTTGTGTTTTGAGGTTTGTGCATTATGCTTAAGTTCAACCATGGAGTTTTCTAAATTGTACAGGTGGCAGATCTGGTGGAATGTTGATGATATCAAACGGCCAGTAGTGCTCGGATTTTCCATCTCTGCACTATCGGATTAGCTTCATCCAGCGACCATCTTTCAAAGTTATTGGCACACTATATAGTTCTTGTGCCATAGTTGCATGTTTTGGAAAAAAGCTACTAGTGGGTTGTACTATCTATTTAGGAATAGAAGATGTATAAATGGAAGTTGTAGGGAAAGAGATGACATGGAGCATCTCAATTCCTATGAGTAGGGATTGGAAAAGAGATGTCATTTGGTTCACATCATAGGAACTTTTCTATTGAATCTAGAGATGACATGTATCTCAATTCCTATGAGGAGGGATTAGAAAAGAGATGTAATTTGGTTCATATCATTGGAACTTTTCTATTGAATATACGCTAATGTTTATTTTCCTTTGAAATTAAGGGAGTATAGGAATCCATTCATATGAACCAAGTGGCTCTAAAGCCATAGAAATGATATCATGTTTGTTCCTTTGAAATGTGGAGTATATGAATCTATTCCAATGAACCAATTGGCTCTAAAGGAAAAAATCCTATAAAAATCATATCATATAGAGTTCCTATGATATTCCTCGACACCAAAGGATGGTTGAAATTGCTGTGGGTGATACGATGGTCTTTCTTTGTAGACTCCTCCCCCATCTTTATAGTTACCTCTCGAAGATGAATGAAATGATATATACAAGGTATTCTACATGTGCAATTTGGTGCATGAAAACTCGGTAAAAGTTTGCGAGGTTCGAATTTTCAATAAAGTTATATGCACTGCATTTCGGAATGGAGGGAGCATACGGCAGTTGCTAACACTCACGTGAAAGATTTGTGTGTACGAGGAGTGGCTGTTCTGTTAAATGACATGGCAAAACTGAAACTGTCGGATGCCGATCTAACGGTTCTTACGGCGTTTGTCAGGAAAAGGCTTGTGGCAAACGTTTGTCGAATAATGATTTACGGACACATGCATTGCATTGATACATGCCCCTCTCTCTCACGCACACGCACCCTCACGAGTCATGACTCTCCCGAGTCCTCTCGCAGACTCGCACGTCGCACCCACTGTCTATCTGCAGGTAGACGTCACGCACATATGTGCTCTTCACACCCTACCCTTAGAACTTCTAAAAAACAAAAGATGTTGCGCACATTTTATTTTAGCTCACACGTCACACACTTATACTATTACTCTTGCGGCGAACATTCTTTGGGCATAGTATATTGTACTCTCACAAAGAGAAGCGGTGCACGCACGCACTAGTTCTCTCACACCCACTCGCTGGTACAAGTAGGAGCGCATTTTTTTGAAGATGGAACAACAAAATCACTCCACTATATATATAAGCAGGAGCCTTAGCGCTTGCTTTACTATGGTTCCTCTCGTTCACTCTCTCATGCTCTCCAGATCTAAGCAAGACATAGGTGGCCACACTCTCTCTTAGCTCACGGCTGGTCACAAATCCGGCCGAACAACCTCGACCGGGGCAGGGGCGTAGGTGCATCGTTCACGCTGTCGTTGACGGTGAGGGAGGAGACCAACAGCTGCCCGCATGTCCCGACCGGCGGCCGTGCCATTCTCTCTGAGAGAGCGCCGGCTCGGGAGGGCCTCTGACCCCTTCTTCCTCCCTGCGGTATTGTGGCCAAGATTCGGCCTCCGGACACCGTCTTTGCCACATGCCGACGACCCTCGGGTATATATTCCTTCGAAACCTGCCTTGCTCTACTGCTCCAGCTCCCTTCGTGTGGATCTTTTTCTACTTCCGTCCGTTGTTCCAAAGCCACCTAGACTTTTACTATTATTAGAGGTAAAGCTAGTTCATACAGTCGACTCTAAGAGTTGGTTCAAACAGGGAAGAAAGTGGGAAAGTTGTAGCATGAATCTAGGACTTGGTTCTAAGAGGAAACGGGGGAAAGTAGTAGATACTGGCTACCCAACCGGCCTCTTGGTTAAAAAGACAAAAAAAGCATGGTGGATGGCGAAGGGTGGGGGGAAGTGGACCTATCTCTTGGTTGAAAAAGGAAAGAAAGTGACGGGTGTTGGGGGACAACGCAAATGAGAATGAGCAGGTCTAGATTTCCTGTGCTCACATAGGAAAATGTCGCCGAGGAGATAAAAAATGGGACAAATGCAGACATGTTGCCTGAGTGTTTGCCGCTCTCGGCAGCCACATCTGCCTCACCACTTTATGCCCCTGTTGTCCCTACGCCCATATCGCTATCGTTAATGTAAAATCACATGAAGCATTAAGCAATGCCACCTAATGTCACTATAAGTAATGGTCTAGTGTCGTCGATAAATTGAAGCAATGCCACCACCATTTTATGAAGTGCTTCTATCTTGCTTTATTTCCCATGAATTGTGTTTTTGCAGTTACACTTAAATCTCACATCACTAACATTGCTTCATCCCAGTGGAACTGCACAAATTTGATTGCACATTTACTGACCATGTGCTACTCTCATGACAGTAATACTAATACTATTGTTCTGCATGTTAATCTAGTGGCATTGTTGATGTGATGTGATGCTACTTACTTAAGGACTCTTCATACTGTCAATCTAGTGCCAATTATAACACAATAGATCCTACTGTTAATCATACGCCACTGCAAATATCTGTCACTGTTTAAATAACTGTATTTCGTATTTGCGCAAACAGGGATGTCTGTCTCCATATCATTTCGGGATGTCTGTCTCTGTATCGTTTCTACCCGCGCAATCAAAAGCACACACCTCAGTTTTAGTAGAACTGCACAAAATGAGAAGGCTATCCCTCGTTGTCATCGTCTAACCTCCAGTCTTCAAGGTATTCCTACATTGGTAGTAACTAAGGTAGAATGACCAACGCAATCTAAAAGAAGATGATTCATACGTTTTACTTCCTGATTACAGTGCAGGGACGAGCGAAAACAACTGCATCCTAGTCCGGAATGCACTTTCTACCAGTTCATCCATGGACCAAGGACTAGCTGGCACGGTTGCATGGCGGTTTTTTGGACAGGTGTGCGGACAAGAGGCATTGTGGTCCGCTTATTTCTTCAAATAGCGGTGCTTAAATTTAGTGGAATGCACAAGAATTTCACCTGGTCAGTACACTGCATGGTTCAGTTCAGCATTCCAGCTGAGACCACAATTATAATAGGTTATTCTGGAATGAGAGAGCCTAACCCTGGATGGTGGCAACAAGAAAAAACCAGAGTGAACTCCAGGAAATTTAAGCCTACCGGGAGGCCCTTTGCTCAAAGAAGCCTTGCTTGTTTTTTCCTGATTTGTAAACCTTCTCACAACTTTGTCTTTTGCTGTGAACTAGTATATGTTTGTTATGTTCTATGAATCATTGAGATGTATAAAATTGCTTAACTTATGCTTTTCAAGTTTTTTTATGAAGACGAGTTTAATGTGAGTGTTCCACATGAGCGCTGGACTAGCGTGTGAACGTTTGGAATTTACATTGTGGCCTCAGTTAACTGCATGAACCACTGTAACAAGATACATAGTTGCTTATATGTCAGATAGCAGATTGTTGATTGTTAGCTGGTCGATAGCTTAGTGTTGAAGCGAGCTGAGCCAATGTGTCGTGTTTTGCACAACTGCTTACAAGTGGGGTAGCACCAATAGTGTTTACAAGTACTTATGTATACGTTGGTGCACAGTTCTTGAACGAGTGCTCTATTTCATCAAAACACACACTGGTCGTATGATAAACCGTGACAACTTATGTCTTACCATGCAATATTCATGAAAAAACTAGTGAGGACGCATCTGTTTTGGCAACAATTACGATGGTTCTCACATGATTCACGGGCACACAAAAGTAGCGGCAGCTCCCATAGACGGATTCAAACAGAGTACTAGCCCCAGAGGGGTCGATAACAGGCAAGGTTCGGATAATTAGACACAATCCAAACTACTATTAAACACTAGCTGGGGCAACTATTTCATGCCTCGATCTAATTTGGGCTGGACACAAGACGGACCTTGCCATGAACATCATCAAGGACGTCCCGCATCAGCTCAATCCTGTGAACCTTCATGAAGACAACCTTGTGGCCTTGCCACTGATAAACTTGTTTGTGTAGGCATGCCATGTCATCTTCCTGTGTAAGCTTGACAAGAACAGTATGCCTCACAAACGAAGGAGTAGCTTTGAACTTCTTGTGCTTCAGTACACCCTGGACAACACGCCTGACAACAGTGAGGCTGGAATACAACTCTTCATTGGTATAACCGCAAATGGCTTCCAGGATCCAACAGCCTAAGAACTCTGTTTTCCCAGTGCGTATATTCAGGTCATCCACCTCATAGCGAGTGACATGTACAACCACACAATCCTTGTCTGCATCAGGGCTCTAATTGAAATAGAAACAAATTCTGAATTACTTTTCAGTATAAGAAACACAAGTTATTTAAACCACTATGTTTAGCATGGCATCGAAGCTAATAAAATTTTGCATTATTAATCACCACATACTTAGATGAAAAACCACAATCAAGATTGGCAAAGAAGAAAATCACCTTGGGTAGCTCAGCGGGGGGGACACATCCTTGAAGGGGAAAACTGCTCCTGCAGTGCCACGGGGGATGTAACCTCAAACGGGGAGTTGACCATCTCAGTAGTGGCCATGAGCGTATTTGGGGTCGGCTCGGTGGCTGCCTCCATCTTCTTGGAGCTCTCTATCTCGTGGGGATCAGCCTCCCGCGTCTGCTCCAATATCGGCAGATCTTTGCCTGGTTCTCCTTGGTCCATCATGAAACTGATGAATACTAGGAGACCACTGAAAGGAAAACACAATCGCAATGACAATGAAACAAAAAAGAGAGTGAGGATCAGTTACTGCTTTGCAGAAGTTCTTTTTTTTCTCTGAACGAAAATATACCAACATCTCCGCTTACCTTCCCTTCGCTGGGAGAGAAGAACAGTGGCAGATGTGAGTGTTGCCTTTCTTGAAGACGGTGAGGGAGAAGGGGATTCAGCGAAGAGTGAAATGATGGTTGCTTCGTCCGTCAAACTTAGACTGCAGGGAGGTGGGGTTTTGTGATACGACCGCTCGTTACTGCCGCGCTACGACCGGGGTGACTCTCCGCCTGCATACTGCCTTCTAATTTGGTGGATGGCATTTGGGCCTGTGCGCTGCATGGCCTGCATGTCGGTGAACAAAAGTATAACGGCATTCAGTAGAGGGAGACGTTTCAATGACCTAGGAGGAGCCAGAAGCGGTAGATTGTCTCCACTGTACTAGTAGTAATTGTTTTTCTGGGTAGCTGTAGAGTGTCTCCACTGTACTAGTAGTAATTGTTTCTCTGGGCCCAAGACAAAACAGCCCATCCACACTAGTAAATAGTAAAATCAATTCAAAAGCCCTATATTTACTGAATGAGAGGCGCTACCCACACCCAGCACACCCCCCCCCCCCCCCAAAAAAACCTGGGTGCTCTTCTTCCTCCTCGCTCCCACCCACCTCACGTCAGCTTGCTCCACTCATACCCCCAAATTCCTCACCTCACTACTACAGAAAAACCCAACTCCCCTTCTTCCTCACTACTACAGAAAAACCCAGCTCCCCTTCTTCTTCACTCGCACTACAACTAGGCTCGTCATTCGTTACTCTGCTCAAATCCGTGAGCGCGATGCGATGCCCTCGAGGAAAATGGAGTCGGCTGACCCCAGCGCCAAGAAGATGAGGCTCCTGCCAGCGGCGACGCCTATTGTAGATCCCGCACCTGTCAGCACGGGGAGAAGCAGCGACCCCGCCCCCACTAGATCCCAAGAACCCGTAGAATCTCGGGTGGACCGCATCAGCGATCTCCCGGACGCCGTCCTTGGGGAGATCATCTCGCTTCTCCCCACCAAGGATTGCTGCCGCACCCAAGTCCTCTCAATTCGGTGGCGCCCTCTATGGCGCGTCGTGCCCCTTAATCTCGACTGTCGTCAGCTATCTCTCTTCAATGATTTTGAAATCCCCAAAGCCATCATCTCCTCCCACCAGGGCTCCGTTCAAAGCCTCTGCATCCCGTCATGCTACCTGAGCAAGCATACCATGCCCTGCACGGTGGACGCCTGGCTGAAATCCCCTGAATTCACAAAACTACAGCTGCTTGAGTTCTACTATCCCCCTGGAAATCACATACCACATACCGAACGCCATGAACTTGTGCCCTCAGCACCGATGTCCATCTCGCGGTTTTCCTCCTCTCTCCACACCGCCACCTTTGCATTGTGCTACATACCAGACAATCTGGTACTAAACCTTCGACTCCCATTTCTCAAGAAACTTTCACTTGTGTGGGTTCTTATATCGGAGGCCTCATTGCACAGCATCATCCACTCCAGTTGCCCTGCCCTAGAGTGCTTGGTGCTTGTTTTCACAGTTAGAATCGGTTGTCTCCAAATAAAGTTGCCTAACCTTGTTAGAATTGGAATTTCTTTTGACGGAAGGCAGCTCATCATCCAAGATGCCCCTTCACTTCAAAGGTTGATCCTTGATTCTAGTTATTCACCGTTGCAAATAACCGTCCTCTCTACGCCTGAACTGGAGACCTTGGCTTTAATACATGATCTTTGTGCTCATTTCAATATGGTGTTTGGCTCCACAGTTCTTCAGGTACTTTATATTATCATCTACACTTGTAACCGTAAGCTGCATTTTAAATTTCTACACATAAGTTATATATCATCTTGGAGTACACATTTTGTACTAATATTATGTTCTATGCTCAATGAAGAGTTTCTCCATGGATGGCCTATCAATGGTGCTGGATTCTGTCAAGATCTTATATATCCAAATGAATAGTTTTGATCTGAACAAGATTATTGGCTTGCTGCAATGCTTTCCATGTTTGGAGAAGTTGTATATAAAGGTGATAATTTCACGCACATTGGAAGCCCGCATATAGTGTACTAGAATTAACCGTTCAGCTATTGCTCTTTCGACACTCTTTTTTTAGACCTTAACTGTTTTCAATATTCATGTATATTTAGGCAACAGGACGGGGTAAGAAAGTTATAACCAATCGGTGGATTCGTAAGCATCAGGATTTTCTCACTTCTCATGAGATTCGATTGAAGACAATAATGCTAGAACGATATGTAGCCAACCGTGCAAACACTAGATTTGTCACATTCTTCCTGCTGAATGCGAGGTTACTATTGTCCATTAGGCTTAAGTTTATCAGCAGCATGGTTTTGACGGATGGGTATGTCGAAGAGCAAAAAAAGGAGTTTCAGGTGGGCAAAAGAGCTTCTGAACGTGTCGGGCTTCTATTTACAACATATTGTGGTCATAATCCAATAAATTTTACGGCCCAGGATGTTCATTCTATGGACCTGACCGATCCATTTGACTGTGACTGCCAAAAAACAGTGCTGGAGTTAGATGTTGTTGCCCTTTTCAACCTGGTTTTTTTTGTAAACCTGATGAACAATTAACCCTCGTGCTTTTGTACAGTTTGTAAGCTGGAGTTAGATGTTCCTGCCCTTTTCAACTCGGTTGTGATTGTCATATTTTCTTTGAAACAAGGCAAATGGCTTGCCATTCGTTTAATTTAGAGTGAAATATTGTAACAAATCCCAACCAAGGGAAATAACATCACTCTCGCCGGCTGCTTGAGCTCACTGTGCATTACAAAAGCCAAGTGATTAGCCCCCACCAGCACCCGCAAACTTATTTCGAACTAGCACATCAAATGGGCTATAAATTTTCATAGGAAAGGTTGCATGACCGTGACAGATTTAGATTCTGACATTTGGGACCCGCGAGGAAATAGCCTATCCAAGGTGGTGTCGACTAACTAGCCAGTCAACAAACGATTCTGCCTACTAGCCGTTGGATTGACATCCAACATCTGTCGTGTATCTTCTATCTCTTGTCTTCTTCTTCCTCCAGCCGCCCAAACCAAACCACCCCGTCGGCTCCGCCTGCTCCCGCATCCCATGGCTGGCTGCACCTCCGCCGCCCTACCGTACGTACCGTCCAACATTAGCCAGTACATCCCTCTATTCCCCCACACGTCCTATTATTCTCCGACGACGTCAGCCCCAACACGCACCCGCACCCAAACCAGTCAACCCTCGTACTCCCCTCTGCCTGTGACTGGACCGGCGCATCTTCCACGGCTCCTGTTCGTTCCGTCCGAGGCCTCGACGTCGTCCTCTGCCTTGCGGCCATGGTTCGCTCATCGTGTGCGGTGCGCCGCCCTCTTGTGTTGTCAACGTCGTCAACAACCGAGAGGAACAAGGAGATGACTGTACGTGGAGAGGATGACAGTAGGGACCCACCAGCGTCATGGTAGTACGCAAGCAAGTGCATCTATATTACAAGCCCAAAAATATGCTTCCTCCTAATGGTTGGACATCTGGGGCTCACGCCATTGTCATCGTAGTCAATAAACGAGAAAATTACACTACGAGCGGCTGACACCAGGGCCCAGCAGGTCGCGCAGTTTTTTTTTTGAGGAACAAGCAGTTGTTATTTATACTAGTTTTAGCGACGGATCAGGGTAACAACGGGACTGTGTGGGGGTTGTGGCCCATCTAGCCAGGATTTTATTTATGTTTACCACATCATGAGCCCAGTTGTGTTTTTTCTTGCTAAAAATGGCTAGTCCAATTCTATTTTTTTAAAAGAAATACCCAAACAAGGCCTACTTGCTTTATCGGCCCTGCTGGGCTGCAAATCTTTCAAGACGAGGAGAGTTTCATTCGGTTTGCCCAGAAATGGGCTGTACATTTTTAAAACACATCAAACTGGGAATTAGTTTCAATTTTTTTACATTACAAGATTTTAAATTCCATTGATTTTTATGCGTGGACAATTATTTGGATTTTATATTTATATAAATTATTTTTCAAAATAGTTTGTATCTAAATCGATATTTCTGGATTAAAAACAGCTGACTGCACCGAAATATGCAAAATTTCGTATACTTTTTAACCATGGCCACAATATGGGGTGTAATGCTAACAAAAAGAAGATGGTCTCCAAAAAAATTCTTAAGAATTAGCAAATGGGTTGTACATTATTAGAAATAATGGCAGATGGGTTGTATGTTGTTTTCCACAGATTTGAGGCTGACTTGTGCGCCTACTATAGGTTGACGCGTATGCTTTCATAAAAAAAGGTCGACGCACACGCAACGCCCTGTCAACTTAGTCAACACACGAGAGCAGTGACTGTTGGATGTCCATCCAACGACTGTCGTGCTTCTTCAATCTTTGCTCTTCATGCTCCAGCCGCTCAAACAAGCGCCGGCAGGACTGCCTGCTCCCTCCTCCCGCGGCCAGCTATGCTGCCGCGCAGGCCTCACGGCCCCACCGTACTCCCATCGCTGGCCTAGCCATCCCTCTACTCACCCACACCTGTTGTTATTCTCCAGGGACGGAAGACGAACCAGTAAACCCTCGTACTCCTCCGCGTGGGAAACAACTGTCGAGTATTCCCTGGCTCCCTGTCATTCCCTTCCTAGGCCTCGCCGTCGTCCATCGCCCTGGTGCTCTCGGCGCGGCCTGGTCAACGTGGTCAATGAAAGACATCCATCAGAAGTGGACTATACTTGGAGAGGCTGACAGCTGGGTCCACGGCCGCACGCAAGGAAATGCCTCCTTATTACACGCAAAATAATGATTCCTCCACCTAACAGCTAGGACCCACAGGAAGGGCCTCTGTATTTCGCGAAAAAATGTTCCCCCCGCTGACAGGTCGGACCCACCAGCTATATCTTCGCACGCAAGGAAGTGCCTCCTTATTACGCCCAAAAAAATGAATACCCCCCTGCTAGCTGGGACCCACCATATTGTTGGGCTGACTTGTGGGCCTACTAAGTTGACGGGGACGGAGGGCTTTGTCAACTTAGTCAATACTCCAGTGACCGTATGATGTCCATCCAACGGCCATGGTGCTTCTTAAACCTCTGGTCTTCTTGCTCCAGCCGCCCAAAGCAGCGCCGGTCGTGCCGCCTGCTCCTGCCTCCCGTGGCCGGCTGTGCTACCGCAGAGGCCTCACCGCCCCCATACTACTCCTACCACTGGCCAGGCCATCACTCCACTCACCCACGCCCCCTGTTATTCTCCGGCGACGGCAGCCTCACACCGCAGTCGAACCAGTGAACCCCCATACTCCTCTATGTGTGGGCATCCATTGTCGCGTCTTCCCCGGCTCCGCGTCGTCCCCTTCCTAGGCCTCACCGTCGTCCACTGCCATGGTGCTCTCGGTGCGGCGTGGTCAATGTGGTCAACAACCAACTTCCATCGGAAGAGTACTGTACATGGAGAGGCTGACAGCTAGGTCCATGGCAGCCGCAAGGAAGTGACTCCTTATTACGCAGAAAATAATTATTCCTCCACTTGACAGCAGGGACCCACCGGACATGCCACCAGTATTTCGCGAAAAAAAACCTATCCCCCTGACTGCTGGGACCCACCATACGGGCCACCCTATTTTGTGAAAAAAACGTTCCCCCCTCTGTTAGCTCGGACCCATCGGAAGTGCCTCCTTATTACGCACAAAAAAATGAATACTCCCCCTGCTAGCTGGGACCCACCTTGGTGGGAGGCTGACTTGTGGGCCTACTAAGTTGATGGGGACAGAGGGCTTTGTCAACTTAGTCAATATGAACGATTCTAGCTCCAGTGACCGTACGGTGTCCATCCAACGGCCGTAGTGCTTCTTCAACCTCTGGTCTTCTTGCTCCAGCCGCCCAAAGCAGCGTCGGTCGTGCTGCATGCTCCTGCCTCACGTGGCCGGCTGTGCTGCCGCGGAGGCCTCACCGCCCCCTACTATTCCCACCGCTGGCCAGGCCCTGCGGTGACGGCAGCCTCACACCGCAGCCGAACCAGTGAACCCTCGTACTCCTCTACGTGCGGGCTTCCACTGCCGCGTCTTCCCCGGCTCCGCGTTGTCCCCTTCCTAGGCCTCGATGTCGTCCACCGCCCTGTTGCTCTCCGCGCGGCATGGTCAACGTGGTCAAGGAACGACCTCCATCGGAAGAGTACTGTACGTGGAGAGGCTGACAGCTGGGTCCACGGCGGCCGCAAGGAACTGCCTCCTTTTATGCGCAAATTATTATTCCTCCACCTGACAACAGGGACCCACTAGACGGGCCACCGTATTTCGTGAAAAAAACATTTCCCCCCTGACTGTTGGGACCCACCAGCTACACCTTCGCACGCAAGAAAGTGCGTCCGGGCAAAAAAAAACGATTTGCCTCCCTGACTGCTGGGACCCACCAGCTACATCTTCACACGCAAGGAAGTGCCTGACAGTCGGGACCCACCTGGCCGAAGCATATGTAGCGTTGTCATTCTGGTCGCGAAAGTGTACGTACATACTGGTGAATGTAGAGGCGCGCACGTGTCGTAGTAGAGGTGCGCACGTAGCATGTACACGTACGTACAGCGGCCAGTGTGCAAGAAAGAAAATACGGCCACGTACGTACATACGGGCGGGGTCTTGAAATCCTACTCGTGCATATATACGTACGACTAGGGCTCGTGTACATGGCTGGGTCGAAACGGAGAAACAGCATCGTCGTCGTGTTCATGGGGAGCCAACTGGCTGGGTCAGAACGGAATGCGTCGTCGTGTTCATCGGGAGGGCTTGGACGGAACAGGCGATGGAAACGAGGCCTGGCGTACCGCAGAACGGAGGAAACGGCCTTGTGTTCGACCGGCCACGTTTGAAACGGGATCCTGTTCATCGGGGGGGTCTGGCGTACCGCAAAACGGAGGAAACGGACTTGTGTTAGACCTCCTACGGTCGAAACGGGGTCCTGTTAATCGGGAGGGGTGTGGCGTACCGCAAAACGGACTTGTGTTGGAGCGCTACGGTTGAAACGGGGGTCCTGTTCATCGGGAGGGGTGTGGCGTACCGCAAAATGGGACTCCACGGGATACTGTTCATCTCCATCGTCGACCTCCTCCAGCCTCCACGGGCTACTGTTCATCCACCGTCGACCTCCTCCAGCATCCACCTACGACTATTCATCCACGGGCTCCTGTTCATCCAGCCTCCATCGCGCGCTACTCCACCGGCTATTGTTCAACCACCCCTCTCCACGGGCTCCTGTTCAACCACCCCTCCACGGGCTACTGTTCATCCATCCCTCCACCATCTACTATTCATCCAGCCCTCCACGGGGTTGTCCTGTTCATCCAGCCCTCCACGGTGTCCTGTTCATCCAGCCCCAACCGGCTCGATCGATCGGGGTCCTGTTCATCCAGAGGCAACGCCACGGGGTCCTGTTCATCCACCCCCACCGCTCACTGTTCATCCAACCCCCCCCCCCCCCCCCCGCAACGCTCACTGTTGATCCAAACCCCCCTGCAACGCTCACTGTTCATCCAGAGGCACCATCAATCGGCTTCAGTTAGCAGCAGTAGCGAAGGAATCGCTCGATCGCTCGGGTTCAGTAACATGTAGCCTGCAGTGCAATCACTCGGGTTCAGTTAGGCGACGCCTCGCTCGGGTTCAGTTAGAGCCCAACACCTCGCACACAGGTGGGTACGTGTACGAGAGAAACGCGCATCGCTCGGCCCCGACAACCCACCGTAACCGGGAACTCCCCGAAATTTTCCTTGCCCTCGCTTCTACCACGGTTTTTTCCGTCATGGACGGCCCAAAGAATGTCATGCAGCTGCATCTCCGGCCCGCCCAGGATGAAAAGCCCATTTTCTGTCATGATTTTTTGTCAAAGAAGTAGGAGCCCACCACATCTATGATGATACCGGGTTTTGTCACAATTATCGTCATAGAAGTGTCATAAGTATGACACACAAAAAATTCGTTCGGCCCAAAATGTCACGGATGTGTCTTTTTTTTGTAGTGGGGGTTCATGGCGTCAAGACCGATGTCTTCCTCCTCGGCCGCCCACGCCTTCTGTGGCTTAAATAGCACTTTCCATAGCTTCTCATGGGTAGTGCCATAGAAGCATTTCCCGATGATGGGGTCTTCGAGCTTCTAGGACCACATTGGGGTAGCCCGGAGTTGGCAAGGTAGGAGGCAGCGGTGCAGCATAACCTGGACCACGTTGGTCAGCTTGGCGCCTACTTTGATCATGTTGGAATGCGTTACTGCAGCAGCTCCACCTCTGTGGGTGACCCCCAGTCGAGGCTCTTCTTGGCCCATGAGGTTAGCCTTGTGGAGGTCCAGATCTGAATTCGGGAGCCGCCGCCAATTTGCTCCGCGAGGCTCCGTGATATAAAACCACTCCTGCCAAACCTTTACGGTCTCATAAAGATACCCTCTGGCCACTCAACTCGGGCGAGCATGATGATCATTGCTCCCCCGTAGTCTTCCTACTTGCCGTCAACTATCTACGGTTTGACATTGAAAATCTTCAGCCAAAGGTCGAAGTGTGGGTAGACCCGCAAGAAGGCCTCACAGACGACTATTAAGGCCGAGAAGTGCAGGAAGGAATCCGGGGCTACATCATGGAAATCTAGACGGTAGAAGAACATGAGCCCCCTCACAAAGGGATGGAGGGGGAATCCCAGACCTCGAATGAAGTGGGGGACGAACACCACCCTCTCGCCTGGCCGGGGTGTGGGGATGACCTGACCTTCCTCTGGGGCCTGATGAATAATGTTGGCCCAGAGTTAGCCCGCACACTTCAGGTCCTTGATGTCGTCGTTGGTGACGCTGGAGGCCTCCCACTTGCCCTTCGCACCAGATCCGACCATTACCGATTTGGGGGAGAGAAGTGCTTGAGGAAAGTTGGATCGGGGCGCTGGAGCTCTCTAGATTGGGGAAAATTGTGGCGGGAGGAAGAAGAAGGCGTGAGAGGATAATTGCGGTTATTCTCCTTTTATAAGTTGTCGCGGTACCAAGAGTCCATGCTGCGGACCTCTCCACTTCCCAATATACTCGTGAAGTTATGCGCGAATGGGGCGATCGAAATCATTGCTCATATCCCTTACAAAATGGGGCACGGTCTCCGCTTTGATAGGACATGCCCATAGATGGGCTGCCTCGAGTCGCGCATCAAGTCCTTAGAATGGTTCGGTATATGTGACCGGCCATGACCCTTCGTCGAAAGTTGTCAGTTAAGGGCACTATTCACATTCTGGTGGTTGGCCTTCAAGGCTAAGTAATGTCGATTATTCGGATTCTGGATATAACTCGGTTAAGCACATGGCCGAATTGTGCTGAAATGACTTTTTAAAAGATTTGGCTGAGAGAGGCCGCACTGGACACACAAAGGGAGGAGAACTTGCCCCGCAAGCCGGAGACTTTAGAAGCATGGCTACTGGACACCAGCATTGGATACTAGTTCAGGGGCTACTGAGGGAGTCCTGGACTAGGGGATCCTCGGGTTGCCGGCCTATCTCTCATGGGCCGGACAGTCGGGCCGCGCTACAGCTACTGGAAGGCCAAACTATTGGGCAGCATCGTATCCGGATAGGAGACCTTTGATGCCTTGGTGTGTACTCCAAGTCAAGATAGAAGATTTGACATGTTTATCCTCTTGTCATAACCGATCATATGTAACCCTAGTAACCCTGGTGTCAATATAAGCCAGAGGATTTAGTACCTCGGATTATTCTAACAAGTGGCATAATGAGCAAAGTTAGATGAGGCCATGGAAGAATACAATATGTGAGTTGTTCACTATCACGCAGATTAGTGATCGATGTATGATGGGTTTGAATGGATATTTTGAAAGTTGGGAGCACAAATTAGAGTAAAGAAGAACTTTATTTCGCTGGAGCGTTGAATGTGATCAAGAAAATAAGGGACTATTACATGTGGAGTCACATGGAGTCTGGTAGTAGCAACGGTACTCATGGATGTTGGGAAACGTAGTAGAAAACAAAAGAATCCCACCTACAATCACCCAAGATCAATATGAAGATGCATAACGGGTTGGGATCACTATCGTTAATACCCGCCGTAGGAAGAACGAACGGTTTCATTCATGTCTATGAGTTACCGAACCCGTGGGGTCACAAGCTTAAGGAAATCACGATATGCTGGGTGTTATTAGGACGGGGATGATGAGAAAATATTTGTAGAATTGTTCCATTAATATTCAGAATATTTCCGGGAGGATCCGGAAGCGTTTCGGGGTCACCGGAAGGGTTTCGGTGAATATCGGGTAATACCTACCGGGTATTACTGATAAATATAGGTGATAAATATATGAAGATGCATAACAGGTGATCACAGATATATGCTGGGTATTACCCGATATTCACCGAAACCCTCCCGGTGACCCCGAAACGCTTCCGGATCCTCCCGGAAATATTCTGGATATTAATGGAACAATTCTACAAATATTTTCTCATCATCCCCATCCTAATAACACCCAGCATATCGTGATTTCCTTAAGCTTGTGACCCCGCGGGTTCGGTAACTCATAGACATGAATGAAACCGTTCGTTCGGTCCGACAGCGGAACCGTGGACGTCGATATCGATCCCTATGAGCACATGAATGATATTTGAGTGAACCTTTGGTTATTACGTGATGTTCATTTTACTTCGCGATACTTCACAAAACCCGGGATGCATCGGTATCCTCCTAAGTCATCACCATGCTCACTAGACCAAAATCCTCGTTACCGGTTTTGTTCTTCTTTCTCGTTATTGTGTTCCGGCATCTCTGTGATCACCTGTGTCTGGCCAGATGATGATTGATGGCATCACACTGAGAGGACCCTAAGAATAACTCTTCATCATTGAAGGAGAAAATCCCACTCTCGAGCTATCTAGTCCCTTGTCAAACTTTCCGATGAACCTGTAAGTTGTCGTTATGATCACCATGTTACATGTGATGTTTGAGCAACCCCAAAGCACATTGTACGGTAAGAAGTGACTACGGTACTCTCATGATCTAAGGAGAAAATTCGCATGTTAACACTCTATGTTATTACAATTGATTATAGACGATGTTAACTCAATTTATAATAGACAAGATTGGGTCGATTCAATATGATCGTTCTTCCAACGTCATAATCTAAAGTTGTTTTAGGATTATCATCACACTTAACGATATCCTAAGATCCACAAAACGTGATCACCAACAACACTTGAGCTAGTCTTAGAGGCAAGACTAGGAACCTTTGTTTTATTCGTTTATCATTTCACATGTGCATATGAGTTTTCCACTGAATCGCATATTCCAGGATCATAGCAGTTATAGCATGAAATATAAACTCTATAATTATGAATATGGAAATATAGTAATACAATATTATTGCCTCTAGGGCATATTTTCAACAATGGCATATCTCAAGTCTATTATACATTGAGGTCTGATGCATGAATGAATCCAATGTGGTGGAGAATGTTCGCCAAGGTGGAGTTTGTTAGAATTATGTCGAATATTTGTACAAGGTAGGTTACAGTTGGACTTGTAGTTGTATTGTGTCTAGATAAGGTAGGAGTTGTGTCCTAATAGGACACGTGTATCCTAGACCTCTTATAATGAGAGGGTAGACACACGATGTAACTTATGCCAATAGAATAGCAAGGCACGCAAGGGGAGCTAGCGGAGTGTACCGGCGCCCGGACGGCCAGGTGCGGTATTATAGTGGTGTCATGGGGAGGAGCGCCCATAGTCAGGCCCCGGAAATAGCCATATTGGAGAACTCCTTAACAGATCTCGGTGTCTCATGTGATTGCTTGGTTCTCGGTAGATTGACTATGTGTGCCTTGAATTATTCTAACAAGGACCTCTAGGTTAATAAGGATGCACTACTCGGTAAATGATTGTTAAAGCTATGTACTAAGGAAGGATTTGACAAAACCCTACTGCTCAATAGGTATCTTGGCCAAAAAATTATGTCTTGGACTTATTAGAAGCCCAAGGATTCACATTTTTGGGTCGGTCTGATGGCGACAAAGAAACATCTTTTCCACTTTGGATCTTTCGTCATAAGGACGACTCAGAGATACATTTCTGGGAGGATAAGTGGCTAGGAAATGCTACTCTTTGGGAATAGTATCCGGCCTTGTACCGCATTGTACTCAGTAAGAATGGTATGCTTACATATATGCTCACATCCTCCCCGTTGCATGTTTCATTTAGGTGAGTTTGGTTGGCCCCCATCTTATATTATGACAACATCTTTTATCTTGTTGGGATTTGATTAACCAAACACAAGGACATGATGTATTTCATTGGAATCTAATTGCATATGGGTCCTTTATAGCCGAATTCATGTATCGTGCAGTCACGCACTCAGAGAATTCAGGGACAATAATAAACAAATTTGGAAATCAAAGAGACCACTAAGAGTTAAGGTTTTCATGTGTATTTTCAGAGGGGATTTATGGTAACTAAATACAACCTCGTTCGTCACAAGGAAGTAAGAAAGGTAGTTTTTGTACTCACGACAAGATAATCAACCACCTCTTCTCTTTTTCTTGACCAAAAACAGTAGGGAAAACCCTTGCCGTAAAAACACCTCTTTTCTCATTGCAAGTGTGCACATTTTATGTGGTAATTTATACAAATAACGTCTAATTTGTATCTGCGTACTAGTGTTGTCAATATTTATGGTCACTGAGTTGACAAAATACCAAATATATTTAACACGCTAATAAGGATAAGAGTGTGTCTTATTATAATCACTTTGGCTATGTGAACATGATTTTTAATTGCATAATCTCTTCTATGCATGTTATCACTACTGGAATCATGATCTTTGCCGTCAATTGTGTATTTGTCGTCTGCTAGCTGATGGCAAAGAAGGTCTTTGCCATCAGCTTACAGAAAACTGACGGCAAATAAGGAGCTGACGGCAAAGATAATGTTTGCCGTCAGCCATCTCTTTGTTGTCTGCTAGCGGATGGCATAGAAGCTTTGTCGTCAGCTAGCAGACGGGAAAGAGGGAGGGTGGCCCACTAGAGAGAGCCACCTAACGGCCACTTTTTTTGTCATCTCCTAGCAGACGGCAAAGCTTCTTTGCCGTCCACTAGCAGACGACAAAGTAAGTGGCCAAACTAACGTCCGTTAGCTAGGCTCTTTGTCGTCTGTTAGCAGACGGCAAAGAACCATGCCCTAACTAAAATGCCAACGCCTGCGCCCCATCTCTTTGTCCCCTCTCTCTCTCCGCCCCGTGCCCGAGCCACCGTCGCCCCGCGCCACCCCTGTCGTCGGCCGCCCCGCCCCCGTGCCCGAGCCACTGCCACCCCTGTCACCGCGCCACCCGT
This sequence comes from Triticum timopheevii, assembly GCA_963921465.1. Classification (NCBI taxonomy): domain Eukaryota; kingdom Viridiplantae; phylum Streptophyta; class Magnoliopsida; order Poales; family Poaceae; genus Triticum; species Triticum timopheevii. Next base: position 147,262,775 of record OY997272.1, read on the forward strand.
GCCGCCCCAGCGACCCCCTCCTCCGCCCCGTGCCACCCCCGTCGCCGCGCCACCCCGCCCCGCCCCGCCCCCGTGCCTGAGCCGCTGCCGCCCCACGCCGCCCCTGTTGCCGCGCCGCCCCCGCTGCCATGGCGACCCCCTCCTCCGCCCCGTGACATCCCCGTCGCCGCGCCGCCCCGTCCCGCCCCCGTGCCCGAGCCGCCGCCGCCCCACGCCACCCCCGTCGCCGCGGAGCCCCCCCCTCCACCACTGCGTCGTCCCGCCGCTCCGGCGCCCCCTCCTCCACCCCCGCGGCTGCCCCGCCGCTCTGGCGCCCCCTGCTCCGGTGAGACCTTGTATTTTTTTCTGTTTTTTCGATTTAGTTTAGGTTTAGTTTAATTTAGGCTTGGTTTAGTTTAGGTTTTGTTTCTGTTTTTTAAGTTTTGGTTTAGATTTAGTTTACTTTAGGTTTATTTTAGGTTAAGAAGAAAAATGAAAGATGAAAAAAATAAGAAGAAGAAGAAGAAGAGGATGAGGAAGAAGAAGTGTATTTTTTCCTATTTTTAGATTACTATGCTCATTTTCAGTTTTCTTTCATGTCTAAAGAAATCCCTAGTTTTGAAGGGTGCCAATTGCCATTGCCAACTAACCTACCAAATTAATTAAGTGTTGTTGATGTTGTTGAGCACAAGTGCATTCTTTTTTTCTTAGTTTTCTTTCATGTCTAAAAACTTGGCTTTGTTCCAACTATGCGCATTTATCAAATATGATAGAGTTGAATTAGAGCCAAGTTGGATTAGAGCCAAGTTTCTGTAAATATGCATATGGTCCATTTATCAAATATGGTTCTAGCTGTGTTTATAGATATGGTTCTAGATATGGTCCATTTATAGTAGATATGGTTCTAGCTGTGTTTGCCTTTTATAGTAGATATGGGCACATGGGCAGATGTGGTCCATTGTAGATAGAGTACTAGCAAATTGTTTTGCCATTTATTGACTGTTTTGAAGTGCTTGTTTCCTATGTTGCTTGCATATATTGACTGATTCAACTGCGATGTAATTTCATTTCATGGGGAGTGAGTACAAGAAGAAACCGAGGTGTTGTTGCCATCATAAATGTCCACAAGTGCATTGATTTTTGAATGTGAAATGATAACTTGGTGTAGTTGATTATCTTCTGCTCAAAACTTCTGCTGATGTAATGTTGTATGATAATGTTGTAAGGGTAGTAATTGGTCTCTTCTGCTGCTTATCAGAGATGTTGGACGACCATCGGCCAAAGAATGTGAAGCTGCGACAGGATGGCAGCGGGCTTCGCAGGCTGTGGGACGTGGAGGTGGTGTTGGACACCGACGACCACATGTACCTGTGTCGTGGCTAGGAGCAGTTCGTCCGTGCCTACGACCTGCGGCACCGGTACTTCCTTGTCCTCAGGTACGACAGCAACGTCGTGCTCACCATGAAGGTGTTCAACATGACTATGTGCCGCATGCGCTACCAGGATGACGACGATGCCAGTATGCTCTGCCTCTTTTTCCTCTCCATTTGGCTTTGTCTCACACAGATTGTTAAAAAAAACTTTGTTGCATTTGGTTAGGAAATGGGAGCAGCAGCAGCGACTCTGGCTACAGCAAAAGCAGCAGCGAGGATGAAGAGGAACGAAGTGGGGAAGAAGAGGAGCAGAGCGGGGATGAGGAGGTGCAGCCTATTCTGTCTAACGATGACCTCGCAATGGTGGTGGCTGGCGATGGCCACGCGATGGTGGTGGCTGACGATGGCCTCACGACGATGGTGCCTGATGATGACCTAGCGACTGTGGTGCCTGAAGATGGCCTCGCGATGGTGGTGGTGCCTGACGATGACCACGCGATGGTGGTGACGCCGGTGATCCCACAGCTAGGGGACTAGAGGACCATGCCAATTGTGGTAGAGGACTACATCCCACTGCCTCGCCGCTCTAAGCGCATCAAGATGATGAAGGAGAAGGAGAAGAAGGAGGAGTAAAGATCTTTAGTTTAATATTTTTAGTGTAAACCTTTTAAGTATGATAGTGTTGAACTTTCCTAATTATGTGTGTCCATCTCCATTACCTTCCAAACTCAGTTTGGTAATTGATGGGAATTGAAATTTTGTGCATGCTCATGGATGAAATATAAAATTATGTGTTTTTGTGCTTGCTCATGGATGCTCATTCATTGAATAGTTTGTGATAAAATTATATATCTGTGAAATTGAATAAATTTAAGAAAAAACAGGGGCTATACAGGATCTTTGTCGTCTGCTGGCAGATGGCAAAGAGCTTTGCCATCAGCCAGCAGACGGCGAAGCTGCCACGTGGCAGCCACCTATGCCACCTGGGGTGCACTGGGCTGGCCTATTTGGCAGCTTTGCCGTCTGCTGGTTGACGGCAAAGACCTTCGCATCTTTGTCGTCCGCTGGTTGACGGCAAAGACATTTTTGCAAAGATGTTTGCCGTCTGCCAGCTGACGGCAAAGCACGTCGTTAACCCTTTAACAGACCTAAGCTGCCACGTGTGTCATCCAGACTTTTTGCCGTCTGCCAGCAGACGACAAAGAGGCCTTTGCCGTAGCTTATTCAGTCGGACATGTCGTCGTCTGCCGGCTGACGGCAAAGGCCTTCGCCGTCCGCCAGGCATGCCTTTGCCATCAGCCATGGCAAACGGCAAAGCGCCTGATTCCTGTAGTGTATATATATCGTTATATGTGTTGGCTTTGTACGCGCTCTATGCTACAAGTACCAACCGTTATTTGCAGCGGTGTGTATAAGCTTGGAGAGGATGGTGAGAAAGATTTTTACCCAACATTAAAACATAATCTGCGGTTTGGTACCCCACTTCCTTCGACATAGACATGGGTACCATATGACTTCACTGATGTTGGTATCTTTCTTTTTGCCAGACTATCTGGTATGGTTGTGTGCATCTTTGTTCTTTGTTCCCTCACTGTGATTTATATCCGCTCCATGCTACATTTTAAGTTAATTAAAGGGTCCCGATAACTGCCACACGTGTGGGTGTTAAGGGATCTGCCCACACGTTCTGTGTGGTGCCTAAGAGGACCAGTCCACACGCTTGTGTGTGGGCAAAACAACTAGCACCCACAGGGCTTTTTTTTCCTCCCGGTCCCTCTTATACGTGTGCGTGTGGGCGAAATAGATAACGCCCACACGTCCGGTACGTCAGGCCTCGTACCTCGTGGTCCCGCACGCCCCACGTGACACTTACCGCGCGCACGCAGTTGCCATGGGCCGGACCCTCATCTATGTTCGTTTAAGTGCAGTTGCCATGTCGCTGAACTACGGTTGCCATGTCGGACAACTACAGTTGCCATGTCTGCTCAACTGCAGTTGCCATCTCAGGTCAAAGTTTCAGATTGCCATTTTTTGGACAACTACAACTGTTGTCATGTGTGGTCTGGTCTACTGCAGTTGCCATGATTTCAAAACTTTAGGAGTTGCCACCTACTAACACTAGGCAGTTGCCATGTAGCACTGAAAAAATGGCATGGCAAAAAAACATGTTCGGGTAAAAGAGAGAGTTGTCATGTGCTCACAAGCACGTTAGGGCAGTTGCCATGTAAAAAGAAAGAGTTGCCATCTGCTTACGTGCACGCTAGGGCAGTTTGCCATGTATCATGCAAAACATATGGCAACTGACATGTTCGGGTAAAAAAAAAGAGTTGCCATCTGCTTGCAATCACACTAGGGCAGTTGCCATGTACACTGCAAAACGCATGGCAACTGGCAGCTTGGGTGTGGGAGAGGAGGTGGACGTGTGGGCGAGATGGCAAACGCCCACACACCAGCCCTTGTGCGTGACTGAAAACTGGTGTGTGGGTGAACTGCTAAACGCCCACACGCCGGCTCCTCTGTGTGGTAAAACGGATGTGTGGGCGAACTATGTCACACACCACACACACGCCTTGTCCTACGTGGCACAGAAAATCGGTCAGATTGTGCCAAGATTCGTGCATATAGTACTGAACGGTGATGGATGCGTGTGGTCGAGATGGTCAACGCCCACACGTGTGGTCTTAACATTTCCGTAATTAAATTATCCTTTGTGTCAAAGAAAGAAAGTTAGATTTCATAAAGTTTAGTTTTGTGTAGACTTGTACTTAATTATTTATTTATTTTAGAAAAACAGTCCTTAGATGTTCGGCCGGGCGAACTTCAATTCCTCGATCCGCAAGTGACATGCTAGCTTCTGCTGGCGTCAAATTGTGTGCAAGGAAAGTGACCTGCTGAAGTTGAAGCCTCGTAGTAGCCAGGTGTCACAACCAGCGGAACTTTCTCCTTGCTTCGATCACCAACGCAAATCTCAACCAGATCCTCCCGCGGCCGGTCCCGGCCTTTTATCCCCAGCCATTCCCCGCCACTCCCAGCTGCCACAGCGGATAACTGAAGCTAAGCAATCGCAAGAACGCGCGCACACACACGAAGAACACACAAACCAGAGGAGCCTAAAAAGATTTCGAAGATGCAAGCATTCCTCGCGTACTCGATCCTTCCGAATCCATGCTCCAGGTCGTGCTTCCCGCGTCCAACAAATCGACCCCAGTTCCTCCTGTCCTCGGTTTCGGAATCGAGGACGGGTGCTGCTGCCACCGCAAGAAGATGCGGTGCGCCGGGCCGGAGCGTGGTGACCGCCGCGTCATCGTCCCCGGCGGTGGCCGCCACCGCCACGGACGTTCCCGGGACGATGAAGGCCTGGGCGTACGAAGAGTATGGGGACGCCAGCGTGCTCAAGCTCGACGAGGCCGTGTCAGTGCCGGCGGTGGGCGACGACCAGGTGCTGGTCAAGGTGGCGGCCGCGGCGCTCAACCCCGTCGATTCCAAGCGGCGCATGGGCAAGTTCAAGGCCACCGACTCCCCACTCCCGGTGAGCTCGGGCACCCCTTCAGTTTCACTTCCTTCCGAGCTCGAGCTCTTGATTTGATCACTACTCACTAGCGCGTTGTGTCGTGGTTGGTCTGCAGACTGTGCCAGGGTACGACATGGCCGGAGTGGTCGTCAAGGTCGGCAGCCAGGTGAAGGACCTCAAGGAAGGCGACGAGGTGTACGGCCACATCAGCGAGAAGGTCCTCGAGGGACCCAAGCAGTTCGGCTCGCTGGCAGAGTACACCGCCGTGGAGGAGAAGCTGGTGGCCCTCAAGCCCAAGAGCATCGACTTCGCGCAGGCCGCCGGTCTGCCGCTCGCCATCGAGACCGCCCATGAGGGCCTCGAGAGGGCGGGCTTCTCCGCCGGCAAGTCCATCCTCGTCCTCGGCGGCGCCGGCGGAGTCGGGACCCTCGTCATCCAGGTCCGCCATTGCTCCTGCGTGGCTTCAGTCCAATCTCAAAACTGAATTTCTGTCCAGTCAAAGCACTGACCTACTGAACATGGCGCAATGAAGCTGGCGAAGCAAGTTTACGGCGCGTCGACGGTGGCGGCCACGGCCAGCACCCCGAAGCTGGAGCTCCTGAAAAGCCTGGGAGCCGACGTGGCCATCGACTACACCAAGGAAAGCTTCGAGGACATGCCGGAGAAGTACGACGTCGTGTTCGACGCAGTCGGTAAGTTCGTTTGTCAGCACAAGAAAAGACTGACAAAACACAAGCACCAAGCAGTATTCCGGAGCTGACACACGCTCGGGGGTTTCAGGCCAGGGCGAGAAGGCGGTCAAGGTGGTGAAGGAAGGCGGCAGCGTGGTGGTGCTCACCGGCGCGGTCGCGCCCCCGGGGTTCCGGTTCGTGGTCACCTCCGACGGGTCCGTCCTGGCGAAGCTCAACCCATACCTCGAGTCCGGCAAGGTGAAGCCGGTGGTCGACCCCAAGGGGCCCTTCCCCTTCTCCCAGGTCGTGGAGGCGTTTTCTTACCTCGAGACCGGGCGAGCCACCGGCAAAGTAGTCATTTCGCCTGTTCCATGAGAGACACTGCTGTAAATAGCAAGCACAGGTGATGTGTTTTTGTCACAGATTACTGAGCAAATATTTGTTGGATCGTGCGTATAAACAGAAAAAGATGTGATGTTATCAGAGATGGCGATAGGTTCATGGTGTATTACTACAATGAACATAAATCTGTAGTATTTGTTCAATCTGTACCTGACATTTTACCATTCAGTTATGTTTCTGATAGTTCAAAAGGCTACAGAGGGTTGTACTGCTTTCCTGAATTTCCAGAGTGAAAGTGAGCGCACTAATTATTCCGAGGCAATCAACATTTCTTCTTGTCAGAATAACACCTTGATGATCAACTACCCTACCCGGTTGCATTTTATTCTTCTCACTGGTAGGATCAGAATGAAAAACTTAAATGATTGCAGTGCCTTACACCGAAGTGCTTTAATGTATTATCATTTCTCTGAGTGATTGCGGCAGTCTTTCTTCTGTTAAAAGAAAAAATATTCATTCTTACTGTACTTTAGAGAACTAGGCTGTAGCCTAGTGGCAAGGGAGCGCAGTGGCGTCTCCAGCAACCAGGGTTCGAGCCACGTCGGGGACGAATTTCTGGTTTCTCACAAGGGATGCTTCTCCTATATCAATAAACCATGGGTGCTAGTGCCCATGAGTTTCATCATTCTTACTGTACTTTAGTTTGTAGTTACAGTAAGCAGAGATTTATTCTTCTACATTACTGACACATTAGTCTTGTTCTTGTGCACTTACAAACGGGTAAACAAGTTTATGTGAACAAGTTCCTGAAGTTGGGCAGGCACGGACACTACTCAGTCGTGGCTCAACACATCACATGGATAATGGAAGCGATTGAAAAAACAGATGCTGCTGTGTTAGACTATGTATAGCTTCTGTACTTATGTACGTATATTGTACGTATTGTAACACATCCATTATATATAATGAGATAAGCCACCCCTAGAGGGTTGTGCTGGTTCCCCCAAAACTTATTGTCTTACATGGTATCATGCTAGGTTACGATCGCTTCCGCTTCCAAACCCTAATACCCGCACCGCCGCCGCAGCCGCCGCCGCCTTCACCGCCGCCGTCGCGCCACCGATCGCGCCGCCGCCATGTCGAGCGCCGCCACCACCGGTTCCACTGCTGCGGGGTTCCTCCCGGCCTCTCTTGCGGCTCTGCTCAACCTCCCGCTAGATGTCGTCGCCGTTCCGGCTCCGATCGGGACCAGGAGCATCGGCTCCGTCTACTCCACGCCGCCGGCGCCCTCGCTTGGGCGCGACCTCGTGGTCCACACCGCGGCGCCGCCGTCCGCTGTGGACTCCGCGGGCGTCGTCCCACCGCTCCTGCCGCAAGCGGATCACACCGCCCCGCTGGCGGGGTTGGCGGCGTCCGCCCCGGCCGCGGGCCTTGCGGCGTCCGACCCGGCCGCGAGCTTTGCGGCGTCCGCCCTGGCTGCGGTCCCGCCTCCTCCCGCATCGGCTTCGGTGCCTCCGGCTGCCTCCATGGTGTTTGCACCCCAGGCAGCCCCCTCGATGGGATCGTCTTCGCCGCCGCCGTTTCACTTCGGTCATCTCATCACCATCAAGCTCTCCGCCGACAACTACATCTTCTGGCGTGCGCAGGTTCTCCCGCTCTTGGGGAGTCACTACCTGCTAGGCTACGTCGACGGATCGCTTCCCTGCCCACCCGCACTGGTAGACAGCGTGCACGGTCCGGTCTACAATCCGGCCCATCGCGTCTGGACGGGGCAGGACCAGGCGAACCTCTCCTCCATCCAGGGGTCGCTCTCGCCGGCAGTTGCCGGACTTGTTGTCTTCGCGAAGACGTCTCATGAGGCCTGGACCATCCTTGAGCGCACCTTTGCAGCGCAGTCCCAGGCTCATGTCTCTGCACTCCGTCGTTAGCTTGGAGAGTGTCAGAAGCTTGACTCCACTGCCACTGAGTTCTACAACAAGGTCAAGGGCCTCGCCGACACATTGGCCTCCATTGGACAGCCCCTCACCGACTCCGAGTTCAACTCGTTTATTGTCAATGGTCTTGATGAGGAGTATGATGCCTTAGTCGAGATCATCAACGAGCGGGGCAACTCAACACCCATGCTGGCACACGAGGTTTTCTCTCGGCTCCTTCTCACTGAGCAACGGGTCGAGACACGCCGCTCCAGGGGCACTGGCTCCCTCTCGGCCAACGCCGCCACCAAGGGTGGCCGCTCTTCTTCATCACCCCGGTCTCCCTTGGGGCTGCCACCGTCGCCCGCCTCGGCCCCCCCACCTACTGCGACCTTACCGGGGGCTGGCGGTCCACGTGTGTGTCAGCTTTGTGGCCGCGATGGGCACTGGGCCTCCAAGTGTCATAAGCGCTTCCAGCGAAGCTTCCTTGGTCTTGGCAATGACGGCAAAGATACACGCAACAATGCCCGTCAGGTCGCCATGGCTGATCGTCCCGCGCCGCAGAAGCAACAGGGACACACTCAGTCCTACTCCATCGATTCACACTGGTACATGGACTCTGGGGCGACAGAGCATCTGACCAGCGAGATGGGGAAGCTTCACACTCGTGAACCCTATCATGGCTCCGACAAGATCCACACCGCCAATGGAGCAGGTATGCACATCTCTCATATTGGTCAAGCATCTCTTCTCACTAGACATGCCAATAGGAGTCTTCAGCTTCGCAATGTTCTTCGAGTTCCATCTGTGACCCGTAATCTTCTTTCAGTTCCTAAACTCACACGTGATAATAATGTGCTTTGTGAATTTCACCCTTTTGATCTTTTTATTAAGGATCGGGGCACGAGGGACATTCTTCTTAGTGGGCGGTTGTGCCAGGGCCTCTACCGTCTGGAGCATCCTGGCGTCGCCCGCGTTTTCAGTGGAGTTCGGGTCTCTCCGTCACAGTGGCATGCTCGTCTTGGTCACCCGACCACACCTATTGTCCGTCATATTTTGCGTCGTCATGAGCTTCCTAGTTTGTCTAGTAATAAAGATGTAGCAGTGTGTGATGCTTGTCAGCAGGGGAAGAGTCATCAACTTCCTTTTTTGGAGTCCAGTCGTGAGGTGAAACATCCTTTAGAACTTGTGTTTTCAGATGTATGGGGTCCTGCTCAGACTTCTGTCAGTGGTCATAATTACTATATCAGTTTCGTTGATGCTTATAGTCGCTTTACCTGGCTTTACCTTATTAAACGCAAATCCGATGTGTTTGATATTTTTGTTCAGTTTCAAAAACATGTTGAACGTCTTCTCAAGCACAAAATTGTTCATGTCCAGTCGGACTGGGGGGGGCGAGTATCGCAACCTCAACTCCTTCTTTCAGTCGCTTGGGATAGCTCATCGTTTAGCATGTCCACATACACATCAGCAGAATGGTTCAGTCGAACGTAAGCATCGTCATATTGTTGAAGCTGGTCTTACTCTTTTGGCCCATGCATCTGTTCCGTTTCGGTTTTGGAGTGATGCTTTCACCACTGCATGCTTTCTCATCAACCGTACTCCCACTCGTGTTTTAAACATGAAGACTCCCATTGAGGTTCTCCTTAATGAACAACCTGATTATACCTTTTTCAAGGTATTTGGGTGTGCTTGCTGGCCGCATCTTCGTCCATATAATAAGCGCAAGCTTGAGTTTCGTTCTAAGAAGTGTGTTTTTCTTGGCTATAGCTCTCTTCATAAAGGTTACAAATGTCTTCATGTTCCCACTAATCGTGTCTATATATCTCGGGACATCGTGTTTGATGAGCATGTTTTTCCCTTTGCCAAACTTCCTGTGTCCACTGTCGAACCACCATCTCTGCATTCATCCTCTGTTGCTTCTAACCAATTTGATGATGTTGCATACTCTCCTTTGCTGTTACCTAACCATGGTGCAGGAACCGGACGTGGGGCTCGTTTGGAGCTGTTGGAGGATTCACCATCATCATCGCCGCCTTCTGATGGGCACGTCGATCGCCCTATGTTGCATGGCATCGATTCGCGTGCCCATGCATGGTCACCCGAAGAGCCCGTCGCGCCGAGCATCTCCACTGCTCGGTCCGCTACGCCAGCGACCGCCGAGTCTCCAGCGGCTCGGCCCTCTTCGCCAGCGGCCGCCGAGTCTTCAGCGGCTCGGCCTGTCACGCCGCCTTCGCCCGCGGCTCGGCCCGTCACGCCGTCTTCGCCTGCAGCTCGGGTCCGCGACTCCGTCCTCACGTCGCCTTCATCCGCGGATCGGCCCGCGACACCGGCCGCGCCACGGCCCACTATGCCGGGCTCGCCATCGGCCCGGTCCGTGACGCCGGCGTCGCCAGCTGCTTCGTCTGCTCTGCCGGTTTCGCCGGTGGGCCGGCCTTCTTCGCCGACCGAGCCCGAGGCTACTGTGTCTGGCTCCTCGTCACCGGCTGACTCATCAACGTCGCCGTCCTCCAGCCCGTTGCAGGCTGCACCGTCGACCTCGGTGGTTCCTGTGTCCCGACCACATACACGCAGTCGCAGTGGCATTTTCAAACCTAAGGAACGTAAGGATGGTACGGTTGCTTGGTTGGCTGCTTGTTTGGCTGCTGCTGTTGCGGATCCATCTTCTGAGCCTCGCTCATATCAGGCTGCCCTGCGCATTCCACATTGGCGAGAGGCTATGGAGCAGGAGTTTCATGCTCTCCTTCGTAACAAGACATGGACTCTCGTTCCTCCACCACCACGGGTAAATGTTATTGACTCAAAATGGGTATTCAAAGTGAAGAAGCATTCGGATGGATCTATTGAGCGTTACAAAGCGCGACTTGTTGCTCGCGATTTTCGGCAGCGCCATGGTCTTGACTATGAGGACACCTTCAGTCCTGTCGTCAAGCCTACCACTATTCGGCTTCTTCTCTCCATTGCTGTTTCTCGTGGTTGGTCACTTCGTCAACTTGATGTGCAGAATGCTTTTCTACATGGATTTTTGGAGGAAGAGGTTTATATGAAACAGCCGCCTGGTTTCTCTGATCCTGATCATCCTGACTATATCTGTCGTCTCTCCAAAGCACTATATGGTTTGAAGCAAGCTCCTCGTGCCTGGCATGCCCGCCTTGCCTCTGCCCTTCGTGCTCATGGGTTTGTGCCGTCCACTGCTGACACTTCATTATTTCTTCTACAGAAGCCAGAAGTCACTATGTATCTTTTGGTATATGTCAATGATATTATCCTTGTCGGCTCTTCTCAGTATGCTGCTGATGCTCTTGTCTGCTCTCTTGGTGCTGATTTTGCGGTCAAAGATCTTGGGAAGCTTCACTACTTTCTTGGAGTTGAGGTCACTTCTCGTGCTACTGGTCTTGTCCTTACGCAGAAGAAGTACTCCTTGGAGTTGTTACAAAGAGCGGGCATGCTGAAGTGCAAACCGACCACCACACCCATGTCGTCTACCGACAAGATAACAGCTGTTGATGGTGAGCTTTTGTCTCCTGCGGATGCCACAGAGTACAGGAGCATTGTTGGTGGACTTCAGTACTTGACGATCACGAGACCAGATATCTCTTATGCTGTTAACAGGGTTTGTCAGTATCTTCAGGCTCCCAGAGATACTCATTGGGCTGCTGTTAAACGCATTCTTCGTTATGTTCAGTTCACCCTGACATTTGGTATGCATATTCGGCCGACTTCCTCTCGGGTCCTTTCGGCCTTCTCTGATGCAGATTGGGCTGGTAGCCCAGATGACAGGCGATCCACGGGGGGTTATGCAGTATTCTTTGGCCCTAATTTGATCGCCTGGAGTGCTCGGAAACAGGCTACTGTGTCACGTAGCAGTACTGAAGCTGAGTACAAGGCTGTGGCTAATGCTACTGCAGAGATTATTTGGGTGCAGTCTTTGCTTCAGGAGTTGGGTTTGTCTCAACCACAGCCTCCTATTCTTTGGTGTGATAACATCGGTGCTACATATCTTTCTGCAAATCCAGTATTTCATGCCCGAACGAAACACATTGAAGTTGACTATCACTTTGTACGGGAACGTGTATCACAGAAGCAACTCCAGATCAAGTTTATCTCATCTAAGGATCAACTTGCAGACATCTTCACTAAGCCTTTACCTCTGCCACAGTTTGAGGCTTGTAGGCGCAATCTTACCCTTCTCAATTCTTTAAAAAGTGGCTAAGATTGAGGGAGGGTGTTAGACTATATATAGCTTCTGTACTTATGTACGTATATTGTACGTATTGTAACACATCCATTATATATAATGAGATAAGCCACCCCTAGAGGGTTGTGCTGGTTCCCCCAAAACTTATTGTCTTACATGCTGGGACTCCTCGAGTTGTTTGTTTAGCTGCTACGATACATCAGTGTTCTGAATCTTCGGTTTGCTCCATCATAGCTGCAACAAGTTCAGGATGGTGGTGTCACTTGTTAGTAGGATTGCGGCAGTCCTACAAACCACAACTTGTCAGTAGACTTTAGCATAGTATAATCTCCAGAGCGACAGTCCAAACCGCTGCTAAATCTACAAGTTCAGAGCGCACCTGCGTGTTAATAACCCCTCCCTACAAAGGAGGTTTCAAGGGAATAGTTATAACTTTGAGTTTGAACGAATTTAAAAAATTTAACTTAGTTTTGGTTGGGGTGCGCCTGCCTAGGCTGTAGTGCAACGCCCAGGCAACACCTGAGGGCCCCAGTGGCAAGCCACTATGGTGGACCCTCTCCCATAAAAAATAAATTTAATATCGTTGTGGGCACATGGCCCACATATCATATATTAAACTGATAAGAACAGATACTACACTTGATCTTAGCCAAAAGGCCGAGAAAGGTATGAGTTCTTCTGCTGCCCTCCCCCTCCTTCTATAGCTATCTCGACCGCCTCTTCCCCCTCTGCAAGCTAGGTGGTACTAAACGAAACGAAAGAGCAGCAAACCTGCTGCGCTCGGGCGACCAGCCAAGCAGCCTATGCGTGGGCCTCTCGTTCGTTTGGGCTCCAACAGGCCCGACAAGAACACCACGGCCCAGTATTACGGCTTCCATTTTATCCCTGTTCGCTCCGCCCGCTGTCTCTGATATGATGTGGGGGACGAGCCGAGCTTAAAGGACGACGTTGGCGACTACAGCACTGCGTGAGTCTAGGACAAGATACAAGAAACTTCATGGGATGTCAGAATGAGCTGTGGGGATCATCAAGCCATGTAAGGTGCATGGAGAACGTACCATTAACATAGCCACGAAGTTGCTCGACATTATCTCTGATAAACTGTGATGGCTAATGGTACAATTACCATGTTTAGCTTTTTTTTCTCTGAAAGCAATACACAACACCAGGACAAAATACAGGAAGCTGGAAATAGTAAATCATGTTCAAAGTAGATTACAATCTCTAGGAGAGCATGTGGGCTGTTCAACTAAAAGCGACTTTCAGCAGAAAGTGGAAACTTCACTAGGTTCAGTTAAATAAAGAAAAATAATCTTCAATGTACATTTTATTCTTAGTAGTATCTCACAGTTCTAAATACTTAAGTTGCTAGTATATGACAAGAATGAAGTACAAAAGGTGATTGGATATACATATAAAAGCATCGAAATCAGCTTGACTTGTTGGTTTTATCATTTGCTGGAACCATCTTCTGAAGATCATCTGGAGTTTTGGACAAATGTCAGGGCAATGTGAATCCAAAATATAGCAGAGTCCATTTCCCCAAGAATTCCTCTTCGGTGATGAGTTTCCCATCTTGTGAAGATCATTTGGAGTTCTGGACATGTGATGTGCTTTTGTCACAGATTACTGAGCAAATATCTGTTGGATCATGCATGCAAGCAGAAAAGGATGTGATGTTATCAGAGATGGCGGTAGACTCCTGACTTATTACAGTGAACAGAAATCTTACTCGTTCAGTTTGTACCTGGCCTTTCACAATTCAACTATTGTTTCAGATATTTCAAAAGGCTCCAGGGTATTATTGCTGTCCTGGGTTTCCAAAGTGGAAATGAGCACATTAATTGGGGGATCAATTCCGAGGCAATCAACAGTTCTTGTCGTCAGAGTAACATCTTGATGATTAACTACCCTCGCTAGTACTCCCTCCGTTCCAAATTACTCGTCGCTGAAATGGATGGATCTAGAATTAGAATACATCTAGATACATCCATACGTGCGACAAGTAATTTGGAACGGAGGGAGTAGATCAGAAATGAAAACCTACGCTAGTTGATTAAAGTGGCTTACAGTAACAACACCGGGAGTGCTTTAAATCTATTGTCATTTCTCTGACTGATTGCGGCAGTCCTTTTCTGTTAAAAGAGATATCTATTCGCCCTTTATTTTGTAGTTACAGTAGGTAGGGTTATGCAGATACTGGTTAGTGTGGTATGTGATGTTCAGCATCCTCGCACGGCCCAGTATTACGGCTTCTCTGTTTTCCAGGAAGAAGCTTTTCAGTGGTCGTATAGTAGAGTCCGTTTTACCAACATATCAAATCCTTTTCGGCCGTGAGTTTCAGTTATGGCTCAGAAGCTTGAATGGTTCACCAATGGCTGGAGTGGGTGCTGATGGTTCTTGCTTCAGAGTACTTACTTGCTCTATTCTCCGACTCTAGAAAAGACTGGTCAGGCAAAAGGATGTAGTACATGAGAAATTCATAAGACATAAACAGGAAGACAAGGAGATGGAAGCATCCTTTTATGCGGATCACACTTTCATGGCACACCGTAGTATATATTGTTTAACCCCCTAATTTATTCCTAAGCATACACATGTAAAATGTAACTATGTACCAGAAAGCAAGAGTAGTAAGTAATCCAGATTCAAAAAAAAAAGAGTAGTTAAACACATAATACAATACAAATCTTTGTTCCTCAACATTACTGATACATAAGCAAAATGGTAAACAGGTTTATGTGAACAAGTTCCTTGAAGTTGGGCAGCACAGACATCATTCAGTTGGTGGCTCAACACATGGATAACGGAAGCGCTTGAGAAAACAAAATGTTGGGATTTCTCGACTTGTTTGTTCTCCTTCATAGCTGCAACAAGTTCAGGATATGGTTGTGTTTTCCTTTTTCCCGTCACAACGGCAGCAAGTACTACTCCCTCTATAAATAAATATAAAAGCATTTACATCACTGCTTTAGAGATCTAAACGCTCTTATATTTCTTTGCTCTTATATTTCTTTACGGAGGGATTACCAAATAAACAGGTTCCAACAGGCCAAGTTCGACACATAGATAACGCTGCAGAGTCCGGACCGAGCAGCGTGACAATTTCTGCTGCCGCTGCAGAGAGCAGGAATCTCCTAACCGAGCAACTCCCAGCTCGGTTCCTGTGGATTTTCAGACGATATAACTGAAACAAGTTCAGAACGGCAGCAAGTTTGACATAGCAGTTCAGCATTGCCTTGTGGCCGCTTGAAACTGAAACAAGCTCAGAACGGCAGCAAGTTTGACAAAGGCAAATCAGCATTGCCCTGTGGCCGCTGTTATGGGAGAAGACAGATTTTCAAAAACTAAAACATTTTAACTTTGATTTTGAAGGAATTTAATTTTTTAGCTTGAGGGCCCCAATGGCAAGCCACTGTGTTGGACCCTCGCCCAAAAAAAAAAATTTAATATCGTTGTGGGCACATGGCCCACATATCAGATATTAAACTGATAATAAGAACAGATACTACACTTGATCTTAGCCAAAAGGCCGAAAGGTATGAGTTCTCCTGCTGGCCTCCCTCTCCTTTTATAGCTGCCTCAACCGCCTCTTCCCCCTCCGCAAGCGAGGTGGTACTAAACGAAACGAAAGGAAAGAGCAGCGAACCTCTCTGCTGCGCTCTCGGTCGACCAGCCGAGCCAGCCTCTCGTTCGTTTGGGCTTCAACGGGCCCAACAAAAACACCACGGCAGCATCCATCCTTTCACGGCCCACTGCTACGGCCTTCTTCTTTTTTTCCCTGCTCGCTGTGGGCGAGCACAAAGGTGACCAGACCAGGCCGCACGAGTCCGTCGCGTTCAAGTTCCTCCTCTCCTTCTCCAACCGCAGCGATCGATCGAGGCTGCCGACGATGTACGGCGCCATGAAGGACCAGGCGGTCGCGCTGGTCCGGCGGGCGGTGCAGGAGGACGACGCCGGCGACTACGCGGCCGCGCTCCAGCACTACGTGCAGGCGCTCGACTGCTTCGCGGCGCACCTCAGGTACGAGCACAACCCCAGGGTCCGCGACGCCATCGCCGCCAGGCTCCCGGGGTACGTCGCCCGCGCCGAGGAGATCCGCGCGCTCCTCGACGGCAACCCCGCCCCCTGTGGACCCGGCGGCGACGGCGTGGCGGCCGCGACCAGGAAGAAGGACTCCCGCGGCGGCGGGGACGAGGACGAGGACGACGAGCGCGCCTCGGAGCGGGCCAAGCTCCGCGCGGGGCTCCACTCGGCGATCGTCACCGAGAAGCCCAACGTGAGGTGGAGCGACGTCGCCGGGCTCGACGGCGCCAAGCAGGCGCTGCAGGAGGCCGTCGTGCTCCCCGTCAGGTTCCCGCAGTTCTTCACCGGTACGTGATCAGGTGCCACCAGAAGCTTCGCCGATTTCGCCTCAATTCGGAGGAAGAGCCTGTGTGTGACGGATCAAAATGTGTCGCATGATTAATTGCAGGCAAGCGGAGGCCGTGGAGGGCGTTCCTCCTGTACGGGCCGCCGGGGACGGGGAAGTCCTACCTGGCCAAAGCCGTCGCGACGGAGGCCGACTCCACCTTCTTCAGGTGATTGCTGCGATTCACTTCTCTTGCGGTTCCAGTCCTTTGTCCCAACAACAGAGGCACATTAATTTTTGTTGCAATGCTGATGTTTGGAGCCAAGGGTTGAATTATTCTGGTATTTCTTGGTGCTAATGCATATCATCACCATTCTGCTACTTATGGACTAATGTTCAGTGTTGAACTAACTGTAGTATATCTTCGTCGGATCTTCTCTCGAAGTGGATGGGAGAAAGCGAAAAGCTGGTCGCAAACCTGTTCGAAATGGCACGTGAAAATGCCCCCTCCATCATCTTCATCGATGAAATTGATTCTTTGTGTGGCCAACGTGGAGAAGGTAATGAAAGCGAGTCTTCTAGGAGGGTCAAGACGGAGCTGCTCGTCCAAATGCAGGTGACTTCTTCAGACATTGTAGAACACTTGTCAGTGTCTTCTTTTTACAAAAAATTAGCAGGATCGTTGTCCTTCAATCAAGTAGAATGCAGTGGCTCAGATTGTTGTGAGAAAAGCAATCGCATGCATATGTCTGTCTATATAAATTAAAAGTTTGCAAAGCAACTGCCATCGATCACGGTTTCTTCAGTAGCAACTAAACACATTTTGTTTGCCATGCTTGTAATATTACAGGGTGTTGGCCATAACGATGACAAGGTCCTTGTTCTTGCTGCTACAAACACTCCATATGCTCTGGATCAGGTAGACATCTATCAAATATTCATATAATCACAATGTGCATATTTCCTGTCGAAAAATAAATGCACTGTACATCTGTGTTGTGTTTTATCCTTATAGTACTGAACCTGTCATACTTGTGCCCCAGGCCGTGAGGCGACGTTTCGACAAACGCATCTACATTCCACTGCCTGACCTTAAAGCTAGACAACGCATGCTCAAGGTAATGAGCTGACCAAAAGAAAACTTCAGTCAACTCTACCCCACCTTGACATTGCTACGAACTTCAGCCACCCTTAACATCTGTCACCGCTACAAGGTTCAGTTAACTCAGACTTCACCTTTGCAGGTCCATCTCGGCGACACCCCTCACAGCCTGACCAAGAGCGATTTCGAGAGCGTGGCTCCCGGACAGATGGCTTCTCCGGCTCGGACATCGCCGTATGTGTATGTCACCATACTCCCCCCAGCCTTTTCTTGCACACAATAAACATATGGTGTCGAGATACCGATACTTCTCCCTTTGCGCGCTTTTGACAGGTGAAGGACGTGCTGTTTGAGCCCATACGCAAGACGCAGGACGCCATGTTCTTCTTCAGGTCAGAGGACGGCCACGGCGGCGGCACGTGGACGCCGTGCGGGCCAAAGCAACCGGGGGCCGTGCAGACCACCATGGAGGAGCTCGCGGCGGAAGGCATGGCTGACCAGGTAAACACTATAAACAGCAGCAGCATATTATTCTGCCCCTTGCTCGCCTTGTTCGTCTATTGCTCAGGTAGTTTTTTCCTGTGTCGATGTAGATTACCCCGCCTCCGATCTCCAGGACAGACTTCGACAAGGTCCTTGCGAGGCAGAGACCGACGGTGAGCAAGGTGGAGCTGGGAGTGTATACAAGGTTCACCAGAGAGTTTGGGGAGGAGGGCTGAATTATACGTACACCCAGGATTTTAAGTTCTGTACATGTTGCCATACGATTACTGACTTGAACATTTATAGGCCTGTATAGCTTTGTGAAGTCATAGCAATTCTTCTTGTACATGTTTGTTGGTTAAAAGCATCAGAAATTGATTAGACAATGCAGTAGATTTTGTTGATACTACTCACTCATGGCCACCTGCTGTCAACGGTGTCAGATGGTACTTTCACTAAAAACATCTTTACAGTTGTGCGCTTGTTAAGACATCCAGAACAGGAATTTCTCTACTTACAAACATCGTTAGGTTTAAGCTACAGCGGGCCTACATGCATCATATTCCTGTGACATACAAACTTGCTGCAAAGACAATGTCACGCTTGATTGCGTTGGACGCGATCTCCATTTTCTTGTACAAAGCAGAGTTACCCATTATGGAAGCCGCATTCCTGAACTCCCTACATGTTTCATCCAACCGCACAATTGTTCTTACAATCAGCCCTTCAGATACATCTGTCAGCTCACATATGTCCGCGAAAGGCGTTCCCTGCACATCGACGCGGCAGAAAAAGAGTTAGAATTTTACACCCATCCCACAGAAAGAGTTCCTACCAAGATGTGTGTAGAGGTAATACCTTTGCCCATTCGTAGACAACCTCAACAAGACCAAACTTGAGATTATCACGTGCATACTCTTCAGGATCCACAGGCACCTCGTGCCTCTTTTGGAGCTGTCCTAAGCTGATTGCCGTGTCATAGAGCCTAATACGGAGACAGAGAGAAGAACAAAAGGTACTTGAGGTATGTATCATGTAAGCAAGCAATTACACCCTCTGTTCGTTAGTACTCCCTCTGTTCTAAAATAGATGACTCAACTTTGTACTAAAAGTTAGTACAAAGTTGAGTCATCTATTTTGGAACGGAGGGAGTACTTGGCAACGTTACCGGGTCCAAGACACAAGGTGCGCTGGAGAGATAAGCACTAGAAGCAGGCAACAAAAAGAAACTAACCTCTTTTTGGCATCAGCCAGTTTCGGAGTGAGAGATGGTTCTGACGCGTTCCGTTGTTGGAAAACAAATGCAGACATAATAGCCACAGCTTCTTCAGGTTCTAATTCATCCAACTGATTCTCAAATAAACACTCTGTTGATATTAACTCTTCACCAGAGTTCATTTCACATGCCACTCGGCCCTTAAGTTGCACAACAAGATCGGAATCGATGTAATGGATCTCCTTTAGTACATCGATCTGCACACATGGAAAAATATAATTGTTATAACAGAAATCTTAAAGGATAAAAATATTAATTGAGGTGCATGTGGTCCACACTCCAAGAAATGATATTTCCCTCTTGATATCCTGGTTGTGGTCTTTTGAGCAATCCACGGTAACTAATCAACTATGACAGTTCCCCAACACAAACATGTGTAACTGGACCACTCCGCATGCCAATTATGATATTCTGTTTGGACTGAGCCTACATAAACACATTCCATGAAAAAAACTAGCCTCATGATTTATACTGAAAACCAAACCGTCTTTTCAACTTTCAATACAGTAGGACAGAAACCAAAAACCTCATGTGCAGACCCAGATCAGAAATGATTGGACAACTTATGAAATTTTAAGCTTCCCAATCCCCTTGGATTTTGTTGTGCCAGAAATAATAGATATGGTTGCTTAAGGAACTTAGTTTTTTTTTCTAACCTACCCACAAGAACAAGAAAAAATATATGTAAAGTCTTACTCTGCCTTGAAACTGTGGCATCTGCTGAAGTGCCTCATCTGACATCTGGTATTTCAGTTGATCCAGCTCATCCTTGTGCACCTTTTGATCCTTCATCATTGACTTATGTTCCTTCAATTTTATACAACCATGGCACTTGTTTTTAGACATTTCTTCCAGTAGGTTGTTATGTGCATGATATCTTTTAACTTGATCCATGTCTTTCATTTTTAGGTCTGCATTGCATCAAAAATGAACAAGTTAAAACAGTTGATAAATCAAGTGCAGGAAGTGAAACAAAGCATTAAAAAATTATTGAGCTCTTTCCAATCAAAAGAAACGCCTAAATAAATTCACATCGGTTAGGTAAATCATCAAATGCTGATGTTACATCAGGGAACTCAAGACAAGTTCTACTGTACTAATAAGATAGTGAAAATTATGAGTTATATGATCACATTTTGTTTGCCTTATCCTAGTTGCAACTTCAATAATTCTTGCTCATTCAAGTCTCTCTAGCACAAACACCTTAGGAGTTAAGGAAAGTATAAGCCATAAAAACACGTACACCATAGCCCTGTAACTTATTCTACTTACAAGATTGACTATAAATGAATTGGAACATACTAGATGAACACAATAATCAGCATGCAGACAAGGTCTTTTTTCTAATCTGATTTGACCTTTAATGGAATAGCACAAGATTTTATATGGCAGTTTAGCCATCGCAGAATATCTGTACCTTTTATTGCATCTAGCGCAGGAGGGTACTTTCCATCTGTCTGCTCTTTAATAAGCATTTGAACTGTTTTAGCGTAAGCTGTTTTGCTAATGTCTTCAAGGAGTCCGACTTGATCAATCTTTATTTTGCTTGTACATATACTAATAATCTCTTTATTCTCCACAGCTCTTACTTCAAAACCCATTCCAGATGCGTCCCCCGTGTATGGTAGCTTTATATTGATAACACCTGAACTTTTTCGTGTTCTAGAGGAAGAGAAAAAATCATCATCCATGCCACGTTTTCCTTTCGGCGGGATAATAAAATATCCTTGAGAATCCCCTGGTCCCTTCTCATTTTGACTGGATAAATTAGGGGCTAGTGCAGATGAAGTGCAATCACCGGTCAGTACAAGAACAACATACTGCTTTAGTGTAGCGGATGGATTTTTCACAATTACACCAAGCAAGTGATCATCATCCTGTCATATAACATACAGATTATAATGCGGAAAAGATGCCACTGTTGTGCCAGCAACCATTTGTAATAAAAGTAGGAGAAATAAGTAAGCACAAGGCACCGCTTTATCCTCAAGCCTACTGTGGTTTATCAGAATCCATGGTAGAAGCGCAGAAAAGATGTTTCAATATTAGAACCTATATGAAATCAAGTAGATTAAATGGGTGATGTCTAGAAGGAACAAAGAACCGATTTAATTAAGGTACAAGTGAGGACCGAACCCAAGCTGTCTATCCCACCAACCATAGGGCTAGCCAGTAAGCCCCTGGATGACCTCTCAAATTCGATTCATTATATAGAAGAGACAGACTTCTTGCGTCAAATCAAATAAATTACATAGAAGTGCCACAAGAAGTCCACAGTTAATGTAGCTTGCTTAAAATGGCTGGTCAAAGTTCATATCATTCAAACTGGAGGTGCTGAGAAAGAAGCTCAAAGGTGGTAAGCTAATTGGGGTCCAACAGAAATTTAGTTCAGTTTTGAATCAAGAAGATGCAGATATCAAGCTTAATTTCAAACACAAGACTGAATTTGGGCCAAGCTCAACTCCAGTAAGCTACTTGTGTGTATACCCATTTCTCCCCTTGGGATGGGATCCTTATTTGTTTAATAAAAGGTCGCAAAATCGAATTCTTATTTGTGACAGGTGTAAACAAAAAATCGTTGAAAGGATGAACAGCAAAAATAAAGCATGCGTAAAATGCAACCCAATAGAATGAATACATACAGATTTGGATTTAACAACCACCAATCTTCCAGGCGCAAGGAACTGCTGAGTAGTGTGTAACTGCATAATTGCTTCTGTGACAAATTCCCTGTGTTCTTCGGCTTCTAGAAACATATCGTAATACTCTTCAATAGAAGGCTCTCCTTTTATGCACCTGATGATTTAAGAATGAATTTAATAGATTATGATGCAGATAGGATAATTTATTGCATGTAATATACGATCTTGCAAGTTTTTTATTACTATTACACCATATGGTTAGTGCTTTACCAAAAAAGAATTACATGCTTCATAGTGCTATATAGATAACACTGCGAAGAAAATGATGAAAATGTATAATAAATAAGAAAGCCCCAAAAAGGCCCAAAATGAGGAAAAAGGCTGAACCGCGGCAAGTAGGAGTAAAACCTACGACCTTCTGCATAGGAAACAAACACTCTATCCACTGAGCTGTATGTTTATTTGTTTATTAACTGTATACAAAAGAAAATACCAGTACCAAACATATCAGCTTAGCATTGGATAACATCCAAAGATCTCACAGAGGACTGATTCTATGATATGAGCACAGAGGACTGATTCTATGATATGAGCACTGGATCAACCCAACTATACATCTAGTCCTGCAAGGTGCTGCAGAAAATGACTATATTGCCACACTCCCATCCTTTTGGGGGCTAGATGCACAGTTCATGACTGGGAGCCTGGGAGGTAGAGGACTAAGTAAATAAATGTCTGCATTTCTGTAACTAGGTTTTTTTATCGTTTTTATCTTCTGTAACCAAGTCCAACCGACTACTCCAAGATTTGGTTATAAGATATTGCTGCGTATTTACTCATTTGCCAACTTGGACAGACGAACAAAGATTAGTCCTCTAGGAATAGATGGTCGTTTTTGCATATCCAAAAAATGAGACTAGATCAACACATTTGCCAACTACGGTATTTTCTATCACATCTTTGCAGTGCCAATTACTCTAAAGCTGTGCTGCGTCTATTCTACCAAGGGTTGTAGTTCCACAAATTAGATACCCAACCCATAAATTAAACATGAGTGCAAGAATATCAAATATTGGCACCAACCATATTAATACAATTTGGTAAAGAAGGGTTGATGTCTCACTCGATTGTCTTTGTAGGTTGACGTAGCATTTGCAGAAGCAGCTTTTCCTTCTGAGGCAAATCCTTTTGTGCATGGAATTCTGCGAAACTTCTCTTAAGCATGTCCTCCACCTACAAGACAATGCATCTGTGAAGGATATCCCATTTCCTCTGGAACATGTTAAAAAGAGCATAGTGGCACACATCGATCTAAGACATAGTCGCGCCCTCTGTAGGGCCTTTTCGCCTTGGGCATTTTCTTTCCATGAAATACATCAAGACGCATTCTAGCGTCTCCCAAAGCAAAAAATATATACTGATAGTAAAGTCAGTATGCCTAGGAGAAAAGAAAATTAAACTTAACAAATTTTTATCATGTATTGAGTATGTCCAGCTGATAATAACGTTAACGACAATGCAATCGATTATACTTCCATCTTATGCTCATTCAGAACCAGTGCCAATTGCAACTGTCCGCGACCTCACATCAAACAGTATTGCAAATTAAGCAGACTGCAAGTCAAGAAATTTAGTTGAATACATGAGTCGATTTTGCGCTTGTATGTATGGCTGGGTGCTTCCACTGTGTCAGCCATTCAAACATACCTCGAGATTTGTGCACATGCTCTCACGATATATTTGTGGTAAGAGAATGTGCACAGATCTCAATGCACATCCAACGGTAGAGATAATGGGGGCACCCACCCATGCCAGGTACATGGTGTTACCCCCGAGTACAGACTCTCTGGTCAACATATTTATCAAAACATGGATTGACAATATACTGTGTTTTAACAAGTAAATAACCTGAGTTGAGCAGTGCAGCTGTTAGGAATAGCAACTTGTATTCTCATGAGGCCATAGCCAGTATACAGGCAAAGAAAAAATGCACTAAACCCCTTAAAACAATAGGGATATCAGACAGCTAATATATACTTCCTCCGTTCCTAAATATTTGTCTTTTTAGAGATTTCAAATGGACTACCACATCCGAATGTATATAGACATATTTTAGAGTGTAGATTCACTCATTTTGCTCCGTATATAGTCACTTGTTGAAATCTCTAGAAAGACAAATATTTAGGAACGGAGGGAGTACATGTCTAACAGAAGCAAGAGCAACATATATTTCTAGCTTATTTCAGTTTTTGGTCTATAATTCAAACATATATATTCGCAATGCATGTGCTTCAGCGCTGATAAGCTCAAGAAAGAAGATTGTATAAGAGGAAATAAGCTGATTTGAGCAGTTTAGCAAGAGGGACATATATGTCGAGTTTATGTTGCAATTTTGAGTATCCAGAGTTGAAAGTTGAAACATATATATTTCAGAGCATGTGCATCTGCCCCATGAGCTCGAGAAATTGAAAGATGGTTGGCCACAGGAAATACACCCACGTCTAAATACAAAACTAACTCAAATAACATGGCTGAGCAGGAAACTTTTCTAGTCGACAGTGAGAGGTATACCTTAAGTTCCTCCACACGTAGAAGATGTAGTATCATAGTGTATGTTAGTCGAAACTGAGATTCCAGTCGAGTTGGTTTTCCAACAAGAAGATTTTTCAAATCACTTTCTTCAGGAATTTCATCGCGGCACATCATTATCACTGTACCGATGGTATCTAGTCCTCTCCTACCAGCTCGTCCAGCCATTTGAATATACTCCCCTGGAAGTAACCTTCGATGTTCCTTCCCATCAAACTTCCTTAAAGTATCAAACACAACCTGTTGAATTTGCAAGGTTTAGTCGGAGGCACAGAGCAGTTTATCAGAATCTTGGGCTTAAAAGGCATGGTAAGCTCAAACATATAAACTAAGCATGAGCAATAATTAGCTTGATTTCAAATGGTGCACAGAAATAAGAAAAAACACTATGTGCATCAGCCTGACTACATTTATGTTTGCACGAACTAAACACTGGACATTATGTGTGACTGTCAACACCAAACTGCAAAATATATTTAGAAAAAGAAACCTGATAATCAATGTTGGCAAGATACTAACAATACATTAAAATTGGTCTAGTCCAAAGCATATTCAACAGAAGTGACCTGCAAACCATAATACAATCACTAGATATTATTGCCCCAAACTCCCAATACACATGCCAAGACAAAAAATTGACAGTTATATCCCAAATCTCAGCGAGGTGAGTGTTAAGTGGTGACTACTTCATGCTTCCCGCATGAATAAATCGAAGGACTCCCAAGGTTCTGAACTATAAAACATAACAAAATGACCATTAGCACCTCTCTACACTTAGAATTAATTGCAGAGATATAGCAGTTACCAGCCAGAATAAATGATGTTAGTTTACACTAAGTATAAGGTATGCATCATTAGCACATTGCAGTCAATTCAAAAAATGACGAGACAATTGATCGGTTTCATTACCATAGTTCGAATATACAAATATAAGTAAAACTATGAGTGGGTCGACCATGCTTAGTTTAAGTATAATAGCAATAGAAGTCTGAACACAAGATAGAGAAACACTGAAACCCTCCGTATGAGAGAAGAAACAAAAAAGAACTCACCGTTCTTGCAGGAGCATTGACACCCATTGCAAATGTCTCAGTGGAAAACAGTACCTGCAACGAGTTTAAGAGAGTCAAAAGGTTGCCACTCGGTTAATTTATAAAATATAACTGCAGCAGCACATGCTATTTTAAAATATAACTGTTTAGCTAGTAGCTGACAACACAGTTGTTTGAACCGAACAACCATTTCACTGTTAGCTCACTCAAGCTAAACACCTTGTGCCCATGATACTGGTTCGGCAATGATTATTCGAGCACAGTGCACAACTGCCAACTAGTAGCCACTACTCACTAGTAAGCATTTATAGTTTTATACTTTGTTTACATCTAGCAAATACCCTACAACATATGGACCGTCCATGAATGTTTCCCTTCAGGCTTCAAGTGCAACTACTAAGACAAAAAGTAGATACATGACAATGGAGAAGCAGTTAATCCTGGTTAGCTTAGTACATAAGTTTCTAACATGTAACTCAAAGACGAAAAGAGAAGTCCAGTTTACCCTCACAAGTATAATACTTGGCGCACTTAAACCTCTCAACTATCAAACCTGACATCTGATCTTCCCAGCTCCCAAAACCAGTGCAGAAAACCATTTAGAGCGGTTTCGCGAGGTGGTTTTGCAACTGTGCTAATAGTTCTCTTCAGGCGAGAGACTGCACAGCCATGTCAGGACCCCACATGGACACATGGCATCATGTTCCACTCACTCTCTTCAGGCGAGAGACGCCATTGCAGACGCTCGGAAAATCAGCTGGGAGGAAGAGTACAACGCTAGTTGGCAGCATTTGAGATGAGCTCAGCTCCATGTGAGCAGCAGACCTGCACCACTGGACTCGAGACACAAGCAGCATACGGACAATCATTATCAGCTCCAGATCCACGCTCGGGTTGAGGAGATGATTCCACCATGCCATGGCACACGGGAGCGTCATCCTGCTCCGAGTCAGTGCGGAGTGTAGCAAGCTCTGGAAGGCATGGAGGAGCACGCAGCCATCGAGTAAGGAGGTGATGGCTAACAAAGAGGAGCAGGTGGTGGTGGCCAGAAAGGGTAGGAGATAGACAGAGAGAGAGACAGAGAAGGCAGGAGGAGGAAGAAGATGACATGCGGGGCCATGATGGTGTGGTTGTCCAATATTCTAACCTATCCACGTTGGAGCTCCATGTGTTCAAAATCGCTGCAACCGTGAAAACACCACCATGCAAAACCACCATAGAGGGTTATTTCCACCAATTTTTTATGTTAGGAAGGTCAGACCTCAGATTTCAGGTTTTATAGTTGACAGTGTTAAGTTCGCTAGGCACTATACTATAAGGGGTTTGCAGACCAGAGTGAACCTTTTCCAAAGATGAAATATCAGTTAGATGTTTGAAGCTTAACCTTGATCACACCGCGACAAAACAGCATCTCAACTACTTCTTTCACAATAGGAAGAAGCCCAGCATGGTGAACTCCAATTCCTCTTCGCAGAAGGCTTTGTATTCCTACAACCTAACAAAGATGTCAAAATCTATAGCATCAAAACAAAGTTAAGCTAACCAGTCAAAAACTTTGCTATTGGATAACCTGAGGAAGGTTCCTGTCGGATCCTTTAAGGCGCGAAAAGGCCTTATCACAGAAGACACGGATTTCACTTTTATCAGAACTACTGGTGAGATCAGCACCAAACATGCTATCTGCTGACCTATCACACCTGTTCTTTGAGAAGCAAAAAATTACCACCTGCAGAAGAACCATAGAAATGATCAGAAAAGGTCATGTCAGATGTTAAGTACTCCCTCCGTCCGAAAAAGCTTGTCACAAGCTTGTCTTTCAAATGGATGTATCTAGCACTAATTTGATGCTAGATACATACATTTGAGGGACAAGCTTTTTCGGACGGAGGGAATAACATACAATAGATAAAGGAAAATTATGTTCATGACCAAAAAAATGATAAGATAAATTGTTATTCTACAATGGAGTATTAGGTTCAGAATGCACAATGAAAAGTAACATTTCAAAGCAGAAGAACATGAGGTCCAAAGAACTTGTCGTGAATTAAAACATGGAGAGAGATGTCAAAAGCAATCTTTCTCACATACAGGCACAAGTGATTTCTTCAAAAGGTTATTTATAAGCGGCATCCAGAATGAAGACTCAGATCTCCTTGACCCTGAGGTGCTTTGCTGAATTGCTGCTGCTCCTGAATTGGTTTGGTGGTGCTTTGGGTGCTTCTGATCTCTCCCTTTACTAGACGTGTCTGGATTTCTGCCTTGAGTTCCAGCACGTACTGCAGGAGTTCCTGATTTTGTTCCAGGTTTCGCTCCAAACTTGTTTGCATTCTTCATTTTGAAAGCGTCCTTGGCCTCTCTAAATCCTTGAGCAAGAAATATATCCTTCTCACATACTTTGTATACCTCTCCAGAGTAGAACAGGCAATGCTCGAGGGGAACGGGCCTTTTGTTAGTCCTGGTGAAATATAGTGGTCATACGGTGATGCAAATTGTGATATGATGAAGTATATGTTGAAAGAGATTAAGAACAGGAAGCATGTTATGACAGAAGTGCAGTTAAGAATGTAAAATTACACTGTAAGGCGCTGAATTATTTAACCTCACCTAGAGCCCAAAGCTCCTACACTGTCCAATTAATTGCAACCAAGCCAAAAAGGTATCTTGTGTTATGCCCCCCACATCAGGGAAGGGCAAATTGTTAAAAAATACCCCTCGAAAAATGAGAGGGCAAGAAGCAGAACTCAGCTCCCACTATAAGCATGTCAAAGAAACGCGGTACCCGGACAGTTTCCTCTAGCTACTCAACTCCATCCTGTGTAATTCAACTCCTCCCTCTATCTCTCTGAGTGTATTTGCATTCTCTCTCAGCCTCTCAGGGACAAATACACACTTGCGATAGGCAAATGTTTAACACCAAATGAGACATTTTGTTCCACTGAAAGATGAATCAAATAGATAACCAGCTAATCATGCAAGCCACTACCACCTGAATTATATCCATGATCCACGCGGCCAGGCCCTCTTAACAAATTACTGACTCAATCAAACTACATGAAGGTGACTAACATAGCATGTGTACGTAATATCCTCATATGTGTGTGCATGTTGATTACTTCTCCGGGATCCAAGCGTGTATCTCCTCATCCATACTACTAGCTAGCAAGTTTTAGTAGGCGTAGACCATTAATAGGTCATATGACATGTTATTAATTTATTATACATGGAAAAAAAGGGCCTAATAGGATCATCATGATTAGCTTATATGCTTATACCAACAAAAACAATTATCAAGATTTTTATTGCACAAAATACTATAGTAGAGGGGCTGGTTGGAATTAACAAAACTAGATTAGAGGAGCAAAATCAAATAGGTTCAAGGGTAAACTGTGCATTTTTCCCCCACTTCAAAATGATAGCACGTTACACTTACGATGTGACACGAATTTTCTTCTGTTTTGTTCGGCCAATCCAGTCAGCAAATTCAACTGTATTCGGAACCTGGCAGAATAATTAAAAAGTCAAGCCTAAAGTAAACCTGAAAATGAACGAAATAATATGGAATATCAAACTTCAGATTTTTCATAGCACAACAGTGAAAAGCACTTTTCCAATATATTTAATGTGTTAGTTTGGAATCAAATTTTCACATTAACCATTGCTTATCATTAAACGGTTGCTACAGCCAGTAATAGGTGTGGTTGAATACTGTAGCAGCCAGAAACTTGCATAACCATAACCAGCAAATAAATTGCAATCCTGTACATGTATGACATAATCTAGGTTCCTGGATCATAAGACCGTACTTGCTTGCTATGAAACTTACACAATCAGACAATCTTCCATACTATGAAACTTACACATACTTGCCATAATGCTACGACCAAATCACCTTAAGATCTTCAGTATCAATTAAGAATCCAAAGGCAGCTGAATAGTACTAGTATTCCCTGTTCTAAAGTGAAGTCTGAACTATTATGTACTAAATTAATGACATGCCATTCTTGCATAATTGGCATGACTCAACTATTACTGGGTAACAGTTAACATCAATACTATATATATCATATTTGGTTGATTGCAACAGTCGTAATAAAATTGCAGTTTTCACTCGATCCATACCGTTGCTGAAAGGAGGACAATGTTAATGTGCTTCGGGAGCATTATGATAACTTCCTCCCAAACTACGCCTCTCTCGGCATCATTCACATAATGCACTTCATCAAAAATTACCTGATTGCATCATTAATCACACATCAGAAACATGAACCATGATCCCTTAGGCCTTGTTCGGTTGCTTAGGATTTCAAGGGGTTTGAAGGGGATTGGAAGGGATTAAATCCCCAGCAAGTCAAAATCCACCTCAAACCCCTCCAATCCTCTCCAATCCCCTTCTGGGGATTAACCGAACAAGCCCTTAATAAGATTGCAAAAATGTGAAGTGGAAAGTGAAAAACAGAGCATATTACACTAAGAAAAAATAATCAGAGATGCAATGACATACCCATTCAATATCCCGTATAATATCAGCACCTCTGTAGAGCATTGAGCGCAATATTTCTGTTGTCATAATTAAGCAAGTTGCCTCTGGTCTGATGCTAACATCTCCAGTAAGAAGTCCCACATCAAACTTCCCGCAGAAATCTCGGTATTTCTGGTTGCTGATAGTCTTAATGGGAGCAGTATAGACAGCCCTGGTGCAATGCTGCACAATAACGTCTGTTATCATAGTGTTCACACTTACATTCTTTCTATCGAGACATGTCATTATATGTTTGGGAGGGCCTGAATAAACTGCTACAGTATATTGAGAAGTAGTGTAACAAAGTATGCAATATTCTAGACATAAATCTACTGACGAAAGTAAAAGTGAGCGTGATTCAGGAATACTGTGTACTTCTCAAAGCAACTATAGGTAATAAATAGTAAGCTAGAGATCTCCTAACTCAAGCACATTGCTATAAAGCACATTGCTGACCGCAAATAACAGAGTAAATAAGAAGAATGAAAGGCCGCAGTTTAGAAAAAATATACAGAAAAGAATCAGTGGAGTCAGCCGTACTTTTGATGCTAAAGCAAAGGCATACTCTGCAACAACCGTCTTTCCTGCTGATGTATGGGCTGCCACAAAGACTGATTCCCCCTTCTCAAGATAATATATAGCCTATTTATGGTAAATACAAAGAATACAGGTAAGCGATTGTATCAAGCATTCAGTACCATACTATTCTAACCATAAGGTGATGGCAATTAGGGATTGCTCTTGCTTGTATGCATAACTTCGATAGGAAGTATATGAAGAGGACACCCCTTCTTGCTTCATGTTTCCTTTCGTTCGAAATTTATATGGCAGTCTTGTGTCCCAAAAGGGCCAAAGACAAGGAACAAATAGAAATGGAATGTACCATTTGCAGCTATCATAATACGTAATTTGTTTCCATATGTAGTCAATGTGTGAGCCGTAAGTATGAATACAAGTGTCTGCATGTGATGGATAGAGAATTTGGAAGGGATGCTGAATTCCTAGTCTATCGGACTCTCAGTATTTCACAAAATGGTGGTAAAATCATATGAGTGCAAATTTATTAGTTCTTAGCACAGAATTCTGTATCATACATAAACCTGAAGCCCTTCAAAATGTGAATGAGCTTTGTCAGAACTATGGTTGAGGCTTCAAAACACAGTTATTCACAGTTTTCAGGGCATAAGAGGAAGGTTAAGACGACAGCTTCAAGTTTCTTAATGTTGATAGCTCGCATGCACAAAGAAAGTTTGTGCCATCCTAACTAATAGCAACACAAATTTAAAAATTATTTCATATAGTTGCTAGGTAAATTGAAATTGAATGTTTTCTGTTCGTGGTAATTTACAAGGCAATGGTGTAGACAGTCAAAGCACAGAGATATGGTCCCACACTATCACCGATTCACTGGTGCATGAACCACTAACAAGCATGTGGCATGGTTGTGCCTATTGAACATCATGTTAAAAGAATGCGGTTCATGCTCTTAAACAGCATAACACACTAGATGCTCATCAGCATAGGAAACTTCAGATATTCGGATAAAAGGTACAGATGCTAATGAGTATTTTACCTCCTTCTGGAACTTATCCAATTCAAAGGGATATTCAATTGCCATATCTGGAACAAGTTTGTGGAAGTTTGTCACAATAGAATTATCCCCAACAACGAGTGCCCAATCCTATTGAGTGAAATGGAAACAAATAACAATCAGTGGTTCGATTTTCTTCAGAAATGTTGCTGCTTCTGCAACACCAAGCACCAATGAAGGTAATGGAATAAGAAACACAACAGATGCAAAGAGTCACATTTTTTTATTAATGTGCGCCTACCGTGCCCTCCTGTGCTGGCTTATCATCAACTAATCCACTTGTTTCTCCGCGGGCATCTTTCACTTCAGATGATAACATTTTATCCAAGTCGGTTTGAGCTTCAGAAATATCTCCTCTGACATTAGCTTCCTGTTTGTCAGTGTCTGCCATTGTAAGAGTTTCAGAAGCATCTTGCAACTTATCAACCTTTCGCTCATTGACATCTACAAATGGGAAATGGGAGGATTAACACGGAACCGGATAAGACTTAATAGCATCGAGAAACACATGTAGCCTATATACAGTTTTTTCTTTAAGTAACCGTAATTTATATATGTTTTTTTTTCACGAGAAACCATACTCTATACATAGTAGTAACAGGCATTTTATCAATTACTTCACATTCCATCTCTAAGTGTAGGTTTTTGTGTGATCCTTGCGGACAGCATTTTCAAACTTTGGTCTATCTTAGAAATGCTTTTATAATTCATTTCTTTTGTCTTTTGCTAGTATTAAAAAACATATTCAAATTATTGCATTGATACTGTGAAAAGTCAAAATGGCATATCTGTAGGTGTAGAAAGTAGCTGCTGCGGTTCAAAACAAGAGAATATACTCATGTGACTTGAACATATGAAGTACGTCGGCAATAAATTACCGTTGGTTCCCTCATCTCCAGCCAATTGCTCACCATCATCTTCATGTGACACAATGTTGGCATCGTCTTCCTCCCAAGCTATCTTGAACAAATCATCAAACTGCACCGAGTACTTATCCTGCAGGACCATGGGGCAATCAGAATATAATGCCAAAACTGCAGGGATGTGTATGTTGAACCGTAAGCATTTAAGCTGGTTACCGTCATTTCATTTGATGAAGATGCAGGTTCCTCGACATGCTCACCATCCCGGAAACACTTCCAGTGGCTGTTATACTCCTATAACATAAGACAGGAGTTGTTAGTTGTTACTGCCCCAGTTTAGAACACCCATATCATTCCTTAGTAAAATAAACACACACTTTGATATTTAACAAGAATCGAACCTTCAACTGGCCCAAGTCCAATCCCTTAGGGAACCCTGGCGGAGCATTTAGAGCAGGGCCACCACTCATCAGCTCACGCACCCAATCACCGTTCCGCGCACCCTCTGGAAATGCCTTCTCCAACGCTGCTGCCTCAGCTGCATCGTCCTGCAGGCCTCCCGGGCGGAATGGCCGGCTGTTGACTCTCCCCCTCACAAAGTCCTTCGCCGGGCCTGGCATCCGTGGCACCATCCCCCCAGTCCCCGAGTCGAACACTTGGCTCATCTCCATCTGCACTGACTCAGGGTCCCAAACTTGCTGCTCAGACGACGACGACGATCGTCGGCGAAAAGGCGGCTCCCAGGCGGGGACGAGCATGGTGCGCGGGGCAGAGGGCTCCAGAGGCGGCCTGGAGAGGTCGAACCAGTCCACATCCCACACCCTGCCGTCATTGGCCGCGGTGGGGACATAGAGCTCGGGGTTGAGGTAATTGGCCTCGAGGTACTCCTTCACGCTGCTGGGACTCTCGGGCGGGTAGGCCGGCGGCTGCGGTTGCCATTACAGCGTCGCTGGGTTTAGGGTTCAGACTTCGCACTGAGCAAAAAGGTGCAGTGTGGGACGGAGTTTGGGGGGTCGCGTACCAGGACGAAGTCGGGCACGGGGTTGGGCGTGTGGGGGGTAGGGTCGAGGCGGAGGTGGCCGCCGTGGCCGGAGAAGCTGATGCGGAACGGCACCTCGCTCGCCGGCGATGGGGTGAGGTCGTCCATGGAGGCCCCCGCGACGAGGCGGTCCGTTAATCTCTCCACTGAACTCTGCTTCTTCACAAGCTTAATAGGGCGCGGGCGGAGCTAAGCGGCGGCCGGAGTTGGGGCCGCGGGGCGGCGCCGCAGATGGGGGGTGGGGATGGCGTCGGCTCGGCTGCTTGCATACCCCGATGCGTCGGGTCACTCTGGCTAGTCGTCTCGCTTCGCCCGCTCGGCTACGCGGTGCGACTCGACCGGATTAGAGCATGTCCAACCGGCGCGACATGACTACGTTTTCCTTCTCTCTTTTTTTTTCTGAGGGGAGACTGCCTTTTTCTTAGGGAAAACCACATGGCAACTTTATTGATCATAATGTCAAAAAAAACTTTATTGAACATGAAAAAACTGTACATCGTTTGCAAGGGAGATGACAAGATAATCAGGGGGCTACTCATGCCAAACAACAGTGTAAGCCATAACATTGCTTTAATTTCAGCAAAGCCCTTAACTAAGCTACTACAATGTTCATATGTAGTCGCAGTAGCTTCAATAGAGTTTCCTCCATCTTGCACTACATTAATAACGTCGAGGCAATCATTGTTAACAACTATACGGTTGTAGTTTATCTGTCCGACCATGATGCAATCATCACAAAGTGCTTTATCTTCTGTCGAGGGCACGTCCACAACATGGTTGAGTGAAAACTCGCCGCAAGAAATGAACTATGCTCATCTCGAACTACTAGTTCCTTGGATTTCGTGCCTGCGTTAATAGAGAACGCAACGTCAACATTTAATTTGGTCAATCCCGTTATTGGCTTCACCCAGCCAACTTTCCTGGGTATAGAACTTTTTTGCAACTTTTCAATAATTTCGAGCTAATGCAGGAATGGATCAGCCCAAGTGCACTGGCTTCTCGATATTTTTGCCATGGACTACCTGACGTCTCTCCCACCACAAGTATCATGGGGTGTTGGCAACTAATTCATCCAACCCTTAGTCGCCAAAAAGGTGCGGCTTTGATTATTATTAATCAAAAAGTGACTCGAAAAACAGATTAACCCGTGTCATTGGGTCCAGCAGCTCAGTAGACGGCTCAAGAAAGACTAGAAATAGTGGCAGCTTTCTACCACTTTAGGATATTAAAAGGAGGCATGCTATGTATCTTCACAATGGATTTTACAAACCAGACATGAGCTACTGCTTCTGCCAATTGGCAAGAACGCTACAACAATGGTATTTTCCATAAGTCTCCAAGATTATTATTATTTTTACTTTGGGGCCTACTCTCGGCGACCAGACTTTGCTCCACGCCAGTCTTATTTTGGAGGTTGATTGACCATTGTTGCTTCAAGCTTACGGTAATGTTGAAACTATCATTTCGTGGTATAAGCTGAACGAACTGAAAAGATCTAGTTTCTGTGTTGCTCCAGGCGACAAAGTCTTCCATCAGTCCAACAGCTAAGGGAATGTTCAGAATTGTATTCCGCATCTATTACTAGAAAAATATCTCTTACTAGCTCTTTGTCCCATTACTAGTTGTTCACCTGTGCAATACTTGGATGTGAAATAGGTTATAAATGCAATTTTCAAAAAATTGAAATGCATCTGAAATGGTTGTGTGGTGAAGGATTATGGTTAACGATGATATGATGCAAAATAGGAATATTTGTATATTTGAAACTGCACTATAATGGTTGCAAAACTGCACATAAATGACTCTAAAAAGTGTATCAAAATGCATGTGGATTTACGTATTTTTTCCTTTTTTGAGAAGGAGGTTGAAACCCTCGGCTTCTTCATCCAATGATGCACAAATCCATTTGTCTTATATTATTCAACAAAGCCTGACAAAAAAAATACATAGATCAACCCAAAGCCCCTTCCTGACAACCTTTATCGTTATACCTACAAGCTTGATAATGTGTGGCAAATTCCAATCCGGCAGATCTCGGGTAGAGGGTCCCGAGCTGGTACTCTTGGCACAATGATAACATGACACAAGGGGACACGGTGTACCCAGGTTCAGGCCCTCCCGATGAGGCAAAACCTGAAGGAAATATGCCCTAGAGGCAATAATAAAGTTATTTTTTATTTCCTTATATCATGATAAATGTTTGTTATTCATGCTAGAATTGTATTAACCGGAAACATGATACATGTATGAATACATAGACAAACTTAATGTCACTAGTATGCCTCTACTTGACTAGCTCATTAATCAAAGATGGTTATGTTTCTTAACCATAGACATGAGTTGTCATTTGATTAACGGGATCACATCATTAGTAGAATGATGTGATTGACAAGGCCCATTCAGTTAGCTTAGCACTTGATCGTTTAGTATGTTGCTATTGCTTTCTTCATGACTTATACATATTCCTACAACTATGAGATTATGCAACTCCCGTTTACCGGAGGAACACTTTGTGTGCTACCAAACGTCACAACGTAACTGGGTGATTATAAATGAGCTCTACAGGTGTCTCCAAAGGTACATGTTGAGTTGGCGTATTTCGAGATTAGGTTTTGTCACTCCGATTGTCAGAGAGGTATCTCTGGGCCCTCTCGATAATGCACATCACTATAAGCCTTACAAGCAATGTAGTTAATGAGTTAGTTACGGAATGATGCATTACATAACTAGTAAAGAGACTTGCTGTTAGAATAAATCCGAGGCCACTGTCGATCATCCGAGGACCAAGCAATCACATGAGCACGACACCGAGATTTGTTAACGAGGTTCACCGATATGGCTACATCCCCGGGGCTTGACTACGGGAGCTCCTCGTGACACCGTCACAATACCGCACCCGGTCGCCCTGGACACCGGCACATGCCGCCGGCTTCCCCTGCGTTCCGGTGCTATTATGTTGGCATAGGTTACATCGTGTGTCTACCCCCGCTATATATGAGAGGTCTGGGATACAAGTGTCCTACTTGGACACGACTCCATATCCTATCTAAATACAATACAACTCAGAGTCCAACTGTAACCTACCATGTACACAATATTCGACACAACTCTAACAAACTCCACCTTGGCGAATATTCTCCACCACCCTGAATTTGTCCATGCGTCAAACTTCCATGTACATTGGACTTGAGCTTATCCCGTGAGTACCGCTGCTACTCCAAAGACTCCATATGACTTCACCTGCAACTTGTAGTCCCTCCTTTTTTTGACCACAGTCAACACTCGAGCAAAATTAAGTTCCACATTACTCTAGTTTGCGCTCCCAACTTCCATAGTATCTGTCCAACGTCATCACACACTTATCACTGACCTACGTGAAAGTGAACAACTCACATATTGGGTGTCACACATAAGTTACCTGAACTCAACATCACCGCTCCTTTCTTGACTGTGTGTCTGAAATTTGAAGGAATTTCACCATTGCTTGTAGTCATCCCAAGTCAAATTCATAGTTGTCTCACCACATGTATGACCACCAGAGCCCTGGCCCGTCTCCATGTCCATGCGTATCGCACGCCTCGCCGCTATTACCGCGTCGAGCCTCTGCTGTCCCGGTCGAGCCTCAAGGGTCGCGAACCCACACCACTCAACCTTCACTGCAGAGTACCATCGACCATCACGGACCGATGACGAGTTTCACGCTTCCATCAGACCACTGGGCTCCAGTCTGAATTACGTGCCCCTCGCTTTTCCCCCTTGCTGAATAAGCTTCGATTCTCTGGATCCTTACATCGTAGCCCCTCATTCCAGCTCCACCTTCAACATCACTCCATGGTAGATAATCAGTCCACCCCGCGCCCCGTCGACTTCAAGCTCACATGTGCATCGTCTTGAATCAACCCCGCGCCATAGTCTTGTCGAAGCTACACAAGCCCTCGGGGCCTGCGCCACGTGTTTCCACGCCCAGAAGTCGGTCACCATCAGCAGCACGCTCCTATGTCGTCGTCGCCGATCCCGCACCATCTTCTGTACCAACCGACTTACGTCGATCCGTCAGACTATCTAGTCCGACCCTGCCGAACTTCTCCGACTACAAGACACGCTCGAGGCTCCCACTTCCAACTTAGCTGACATGACTTTCCGCAACGCCTGCAAGCATCTCTGTTGTGCCAACAATCTTTCAACCATATCTGCCGTAACCCAAGGTTTTCAGTCCCATCGAACTTCTCCACCTCAAACCTGATACCCCCTGGTGCCAGATTCTTTGTACGATTGACCTGTGAAAAAAATAACCGAGCTACTACCGTGATGCCCAAGTACACAAACAGCCTCAGTGTACTAATAGCAATTCCAACCAAAAAAATATCTAGTCTTCTCACGTGACGTGGCTCCCTTGGCACAAAATTTCCAATGCTTCTTTTGCTTGCCCAAGTCTTTCTACTTCCGATGGATGTGCCTGCCTTGCGGCTGCATATGTCCGGCTCTGAACACGAGGACGTTAATCCTCCAGGGACTCTGTCCCTTTCCTTTTTTTCAAAACAAATCCACGGTGTTCCTTCTGTATGCACACGCCACGAGTCCTCCACGTATGCTTCAGCCTGCTCTTGAGCGACACCTGTGCGAGACGCGCCTCTGGCCAGCTTCGGGCTTTGCCCCCTGCTGCGCCCACATGAGCCGCACCGCCGTGGGCCTCGCCTGGGCTTCGCCAGACGCCAGCGATCGCACCCGCACGCACCCGCGCCGCCGATGCTCGCCCGATCGATCCACCCGATCGATCGCCGCACATCCCGTGCGCGCACGCGTGCTGCTGCATGCGCATGCGAGATTAATCTGACGCCCTTTGCAACCCGTCGCTGCCGACGCATCCACCACGCGACTGCTTATTCATCCTATAGATCAACCCGCCTCATGCCTAGCTCATGATACCACTTGTTAGAATAAATCCGAGGCCACTGTCGATCATCCGAGGACCAAGCAATCACATGAGCACGACACCGAGATTTGTTAACGAGGTTCACCGATATGGCTACATCTCCGGGGCTTGACTACGGGCGCTCCTCCCCGTGACACCGTCACAATACCGCACCCGGTCGCCCTGGACACCGGCACATGCCGCCGGCTTCCCCTGCGTTCCGGTGCTATTATGTTGGCATAGGTTACATCGTGTGTCTACCCCCGCTATATATGAGAGGTCTAGGATACAAGTGTCCTACTTGGACACGACTCCATATCCTATCTAAACACAATACAAGTCAGAGTCCAACTGTAACCTACCTTGTACACAATATTCGACACAACTCTAACACTTGCCGGTAACGAGATTGAACTAGGTATTGAGATACCCACGATCGAATCTCGAGCAAGTAACATACTGATGACAAAGGGAACAACGTATGTTGTTATGCGGTTTGACCGATAAAGATCTTCGTAGAATATGTAGGAGCTAATATGAGCATCCAGGTTCCACTATTGGTTATTAACCGGTAACGTGTCTCGGTCATGTCTACATAGTTCTCGAACCCGTAGGGTCCGCACGCTTAAAGTTTCGATGACAGTTATATTATGAGTTTATGAGTTTTGATGTACCGAAGGTTGTTCAGAGTCTGATCACGGACATAACGAGGAGTCTCGAAATGGTCGAGACATAAAGATCGATATATTGGACGACTATATTTGGACACCGGAAAGGTTTCGGGTGAGATTGGGACAATACTGGAGCTCCGGAAGGTTATCGGAACCCCCCGGGAGGTATATGGGCCTTATTGGGCCTTAGTGGAAAGGAGGGGAAAGGAGCAAGGGAGGGGGCGCGCCCCCCAAGCCCAATCCGAATTGGGAAGGGGGCTGGCCCCCCTTTCCTTCCTCCCTCCTTCCTCCTCCTTCCCTCTCCCTCTCCTAATAGGAAAGGGGGGAGTCCTACTCCCGGTGGGAGTTGGACTCCCCCCTAGGGCGCGCCACCCCCCTTGGCCAACCCCCTCCTCCACTCCTTTATATACGGGGGAGGGGGGCACCCCATAGACACAACAATTGATCTCTTGATCTCTTAGCCGTGTGCGGTGCCCCCCTCCATCATAGTCCTCCTCGATAATATTGTAGCGGTGCTTAAGCGAAGCCCTGCGACGGTAGAACATCAAGATCGTCACCACGCTGTCGTGCTGACAGAACTCTCCCTTGACACTCGGCTGGATCGGAGTTCGAGGGACGTCATCGAGCTGAACATGTGCTAGAACTCGGAGGCGCCGTAGATTCGGTGCTTGATCGGTCGGGCCGTGAAGACGTACGACTACATCAACCGCGTTGTGCTAATGCTTCCGCTTTCGGTCTACGAGGGTACGTGGACAACACTCTCCCCTCTCGTTGCTATGCATCACCATGATCTTGCGTGTGCGTAGGAATTTTTTTGAAATTACTACGTTCACCAACAGTGGCATCCGAGCCTAGGTTTTATGCGTTGATGTTATATGCATGAGTAGAACACAAGTGAGTTGTGGGCGATACAAGTCATACTGCTTACCAGCATGTCATACTTTGGTTCGGCGGTATTGTTGGATGAAGCGGCCCGGACCGACATTACGCGTACACTTACGCGAGACTGGTTCTACCGACATGCTTTGCACACAGGTGGCTGACGGATGTCAGTTTCTCCAACTTTAGTTGAACCGAGTGTGGCTACGCCCGGTCCTTGCGAAGGTTAAAACAACACTAACTTGACGAACTATCGTTGTGGTTTTGATGCGTAGGTAAGAATGGTTCTTGCTCAGCCCGTAGTAGCCACGTAAAATTTGCAACAACAAAGTAGAGGACGTCTAATTTGTTTTTGCAGGGCATGTTGTGATGTGATATGGTCAAGACGTGATGTTATTTTATTGTATGAGATGATCATGTTTTGTAACCGAGTTCTCGGCAACTGGCAGGAGCCATATGGTTGTCGCTTTATTGTATGAAATGCAAGCGCCCTGTAATTGATTTACTTTATCACTAAGCGATAGCAATAGTCGTAGAAGCAATACGTGGCGAAACGACAACGATGCTATGATGGAGATCAAGGTGTCGCACCAGTGATGATGGTGATCACGACGGTGTTTCGAAGATGGAGATCACAAGCACAAGATGATGATGGCCGTATCATATCACTTATATTGATTGCATGTGATGTTTATCCTTTATACATCTTATTTTGCTTTGATTGATGGTAGCATTATAAGATGATCTCTCACTAATTATCAAGAACTGTTCTCCCTGAGTATGCACCGTTGCGAAAGTTCTTCGTGCTGAGACACCACATGATGATCGGGTGTGATAGGCTCTACGTTCAAATACAACGGGTGCAAAACAGTTGCACACGCGGAATGCTCAGGTTAAACTTGACGAGCCTAGCATATACAGATATGGCCTCGGAACACAGAGACCGAAAGGTCGAACGTGAATCATATAGTAGATATGATCAACATAGTGATGTTCACCATTGAAAACTACTCCATCTCACGTGATGATCGAACATGGTTTAGTTGATTTGGATCACGTGGTCACTTAGATGACTAGAGAGATGTCTGTCTAAGTGGGAGTTCTTTAGTAATATGATTAATTGAACTTAAATTTATCATGAACTTAGTACCTGATAGTATTTTGCTTGTCTATGTTTGTTGTGGATAGATGGCTC
Source organism: Triticum timopheevii (assembly GCA_963921465.1). Classification (NCBI taxonomy): domain Eukaryota; kingdom Viridiplantae; phylum Streptophyta; class Magnoliopsida; order Poales; family Poaceae; genus Triticum; species Triticum timopheevii. The sequence goes on from OY997272.1 coordinate 147,303,926, forward strand.
GTGTTGTTGTTCCGTTGAATTTTAATGCGTTCCTTGAGAAAGCTAAGTTGAAAGATGATGGTAGCAATTACTGTTGGGGAACATAGTAATTTCAAAAAAAATCCTACGCACACGCAAGATCATGGTGATGCATATCAACGAGAGGGGAGAGTGTTGTCCACGTACCCTTGTAGACCGAAAGCGGAAGCGTTATGACAACGCGGTTGATGTAGTCGTACGTCTTCACGATCCGACCGATCCAAGTACCAAACTCACGACACCTCCAAGTTCTGCACACGTTTAGCTCGATGACGTCCCACGAACTCCGATCCAGCAGAGCTTTGCGGGAGAGTTCCGTCAGCACGACGGCGTGATGACGGTGTTAATGATGCTACCGATGCAGGGCTTCACCTAAGCACCGCTACAATATTACCGAGGTGGAATATGGTGGAGGGGGGCACCGCACACGGCTGGGAGAGATCAACAGATCAACTTTTGTCTCTAGAGGTGCCCCTGACCCCGTATATAAAGGAGCAAGGGGGGAGGCGGCCGGCCAAGGAGGAGGGCGCACCAAGGGGGGAGTCCTACTCCCACCGGGAGTAGGATTCCTCCTTTCCTTGTTGGAGTAGGAGAGAAGGAAAGAGGAGGAGAGGGAGAAGGAAAAGGGGTCTGCACCCCTTGTCCAACTCGGACCAAAGGGGGGGGCGCAGACCTCCTTCCTTTTGGCCTCTCTCCTCTATTTCTGTACGGCCCAATAAGGCCCATATACTCCCCGGCGAATTCCCGTAACTCTCCGGTACTCCGAAAAATACCCGAATCACTCGGAACCTTTCTGAAGTCCGAATATAGTTGTCCAATATATCGATCTTTACGTCTCGACCATTTTGAGACTCCTCGTCATGTCCCTGATCTCATCCGGGACTCCAAACTACCTTCAGTACATCAAAACACATAAACTCATAATATAACTGTCATCGAACTTTAAGCGTGCGGACCCTAAGGGTTCGAGAACTATGTAGACATGACCGAGACACGTCTCCGGTTAATAACCAATAGAGGAACTTGGATGCTCATATTGGCTCTCACATATTCTACGAAGATCTTTATCGGTCAAACCGCATAACAACATACGTTGTTCCCTTTATCATCGGTATGTTACTTGCCCGAGATTCGATCGTCGGTATCTCAATACCTAGTTCAATCTCGTTACCAGCAAATCTCTTTACTCATTACGTAATGCATCATCCCATAACTAACTCATTAGCTACATTGCTTGCAAGGCTTATAGTGATGTGCATTACCGAGAGGGCCCAGAGATACCTCTCCGACAATCGGAGTGACAAATCCTAATCTTGAAATACGCCAACTCAACATGTACCTTCGGAGACACCAGTAGAGCTCCTTTATAATCACCCAGTTACGTTGTGACGTTTGGTAGCACACAAAGTGTTCCTCCGGTAAACGGGAGTTACATAATCTCATAGTCATTGGAACATGTATAAGTCATGAAGAAAGTAATAGCAACATACTAAACGATCAAGTGCTAAGCTAACGGAATGGGTCAAGTCAATCACACCATTCTCCTAATGATGTGATCTCGTTAATCAAATGACAACACATGTCTATGGCTAGGAAACTTAACCATCTTTGATTCAACGAGCTAGTCAAGTAGAGGCATATTAGTGACACTTTGTTTGTCTATGTATTCACACATGTACTAAGTTTCCGGTTAATACAATTGTAGCATGAATAATAAACATTTATCATGAAATAAGGAAATAAATAATAATTTTATTATTGCCTCTAGGGCATATTTCCTTCAGTCTCCCACTTGCACTAGAGTCAATAATCTAGTTCATATCACCATGTGATTTAACACCAATATTCACATGTGTATGTGATTAACACCCACAGTTCACATTGTCATGTGACCAACACCCGAAGGGTTTACTAGAGTCAATAATCTAGTTCACATCGCTATGTGATTAACACCCAAAGATTACTAAGGTATGATCATGTTTTGCTCGTGAGAGAAGCTTAGTCAACAGGTCTGTCATATTCAGAGCCGTATGTATTTTGCAAATATTCTATGTCTACAATGCTCTGCACGGAGCTACTCTAGCTAATTTCTCCCACTTTCAATATGTATCCATATTGAGACTTAGAGTCATCTAGATCGGTGTAAAAGCTTGCACCAATGTAACTCTTTACGACGGGCTCTTTTATCACCTCCATAATCGAGAAATATTTCCTTAGTCCTCACTAAGGATATTCTTGACCGCTGTCTAGTGATCTACTTTTAGATCAAAATTGTACTCCCTTGCCAAACTCAGAGCAAGGTATACAATAGGCCTGGTATACAGCATAGCATACTTTATAGAACCTATGACTGAGGCAGAGGGAATGACTTTTCATTCTCTTTCTATTTTCTGCCATAGTCGGGTTTTGAGTCTTACTCAACTTCACACCTTGCAACACAGGCAAGAACTCCTTCTTTGACTGTTCCATTTTGAATTACTTCAAAATCTTATCAAGGTATGTACTCATTGAAAAATCTTATCAAGCATCTTGATCTATCTCTATAGATCTTGATTCTCAGTGTGTAAGCAGCTTCACCGAGGTCTTTCATTGAAAAAACTCTTATTCAAGTATCCTTTTATGCTATCCAGAAATTCTATATCATTTCCAAACAACAATATGTCATCTACATATACTATTTAGAAATGCTACAGAGCTCCCACTCACTTTCTTGTAAATACAGGCTTCTCCAAAAGTCTGTATAAAACCATATGCTTTGATCAACTCATCAAAGCGTATATTCCAACACCGAGATGCTTGCACCAGTCCATAGATGGATCGCTGGAGCATGCACACTTTGTTAACACCTTTAGGATTGACAAAACCTTCTGGTTGTATCATATACAACTCTTCTTTAATAAATCCATTAAGGAATGCAGTTTTGACATCCATTTGCCAGATTTCATAAAATGTGGCAATTGCTAACATGATTCGGACAGACTTAAGCATCGATACGAGTGAGAAAATCTCATTGTATTCAACACCTTGAACTTGTCAAAAAACTTTTTGCGACAAGTCGAGCTTTGTACATAGTAACACTACTATCAGTGTCTGTCTTCCTCTTGAAGACCCATTTATTTTCTATGGCTTTCCGATCACCGGGCAAGTCCACCAAAGTCCACACTTTGTTCTCATACATGGATCCTATCTCAGATTTCATGGCCTCCAGCCATTTCGCGGAATCTGGGCTCATCATCGTGCTTCCTCATAGTTTGTAGGTTCGCCATGGTCTAGTAACATGACCTCCAAAATATGATTACCGTACCACTCTAGTGCGGATCTTACTCTGGTTGACCTACGAGGTTCGGTAGTAACTTGATCTGAAGTTTCATGATCAATATCATTAGCTTTCTCACAAATTGGTGTAGGAATCACTGGAACTGATTTCTGTGATGAACTACTTTCCAATAAAGGAGTAGGTACATTTACCTCATCAAGTTCTACTTTCCTCCCAATCACTTCTTTCGAGAGAAACTCCTTCTCTAGAAAGGATCCATCTTAGCAACGAATTTTTGCCTTCGGATCTGTGATAGAAGGTGTACCCAACAGTTTCCTTTGGGTATTCTATGAAGATGCACTTCTCCGATTTGGATTCGAGCTTATCAGGTTGAAACTTTTTCACATAAGCATCGCAGCCCCAAACTTTAAAAACGACAACTTTGGTTTCTTGCCAAACCACAGTTCATAAGGCGTCGTCTCAACGGATTTTGATGGTGCCCTATTTAACGTGAATGCAACTGTCTCTAATACATAACCCCAAAACGATAGTGGTAAATCGGTAAGATATATCATAGATCGCACCATATCCAATAAAGTGCGGTTACGACGTTCGGACACACCATTACGCTGTGGTGTTCCATGTGGCGTGAGCTGTGAAACTATTCCACATTGTTTTTAGATGAAGGCCAAACTCGTAACTCAAATATTCATCTCCACGATAAGATCGCAGAAACTTTATTTTCTTGTTACGATAATTTTACACTTCACTCTAAAATTCTTTGAACCTTTCAACTATTTCAGACTTATGTTTCATCAAGTAGATATACCCATATCTGCTCAAATCATCTGTGAAGGTCAGAAAATAACGATACCCGCCACGAGCCTTAATACTCATTGGTTTGCATACATCAGTATGTATTATTTCCAACAAGTTTGTTGCTCGTTCCATTGTTCCGAAGAACGGAGTTTTAGTCATCTTGCCCAAAAGGCAAGATTCGCAAGCATCAAATGATTCATAACCAAGTGATTCCAAAAGTCCATCTTTATGGAGTTTCTTCATGCGCTTTACACCGATATGACCCAAACGGCAGTGCCACAAATAAGTTGCACTATCATTATCAAGTTTGCATCTTTTGGCATCAATATTATATATATGTGTATCACTACGATCGAGATCCAACAAACTATTTTCATTGGGTGTATGACCATCGAAGGTTTTATTCATGTAAACAGAACAACAATTATTCTCTGATTTTAAATGAATAACCGTATTGCAATAAACATGATCAAATCATATTCATGCTCAACGCAAATGCCAAATAACATTTATTTAGGTTTAACACTAATCTTGAAAATATAGGGAGTGTGCGATGATGATCATATCAATCTTGGAACCACTTCCAACACATATCGTCACTTCACCCTCAACTAGTCTCTTTTTACTCTGTAACTCCTGTTTCGAGTTACCAATCTTAGCAACCGAACAAGTATCAAATACCCAGGGGTTACTACAAACACTAGTAAGGTACACATCAATAACCTGTATATCAAATATACCCTTGTTCATTTTGCCATCCTACTTATCCACCAAATATTCAGGGTATTTCTGCTTCCAGTGGCCATTTCCTTTGCAGTAGAAACACTCAGTTTCAGGTTTTGGTCCAGTTTTGGACTTCTTCGCGGGAGTGACAACTTGCTTGCCATTCTACTTGAAGTTCCCTTTCTTTCACTTTGCCCTTTTCTTGAAACTAGTGATCTTGTCAACCATCAACACTTGATGCTCTTTCTTGATTTCTACATTCGTCGATTTCAACATCACAAAGAGCTCGGGGATCGTTTTCGTCATCCCTTGCATACTATAGTTCATCACGAAGTTCTACTAACTTGGTGATGGTGACTAGAGAACTCTGTCAATCACTATCTTATCTGGAAGATTAACTCCCACTTGATTCAAGCGATTGTAGTACCCAGACAATCTGAGCACATGCTCACTAGTTGAGCGATTCTCCTCCATCTTTTAGCTATAGAACTTGTTGGAGACTTCATATCTCTCAACTCGGGTATTTGCTTGAAATATTAACTTCAACTCCTGGAACATCTCATATGGTCCATGACGTTCAAAACGTCTTTGAAGTCCCAATTCTAAGCCGTTAAGCATGGTGCACTAAACTATCAAGTAGTCATCATATTGAGCTAGTCAAACGTTCATAATGTCTGCATTTGCTCCTGCAATAGGTCTGTCACCTAGAGGTGCATCAAGACATAATTCTTCTGTGCAACAATGAGGATAAACCTTAGATCACGGACCCAGTCCGCATCATTGCTACTATCATTTTTCAACATAGTTTTTCTCTAGTAACATATCAAAATAAACATATGGAAGCAATAACGCGAGCTATTGATCTACAACATAATTTGCAAAATACTATCAGGACTGAGTTCATGATAAATTAAAGCTCAATTAATCATATTACTTAAGCACTCCCACTTAGATAGACATCCATCTAATCATCTAAGTGATCACGTGATCCAAATCAACTAAACCATGTCCGATCATCACGTGAGATGGAGTAGTTTTCAATGGTGAACATCACTATGTTGATCATATCTACTATATGATTCACGCTCAACCTTTCGGTCTTAGTGTTCCGAGGCCATATCTGTATATGCTAGGCTCGTCAAGTTTAACCCGAGTATTCCGCGTGTGTAACTGTTTTGCACCCGTTGTATTTGAATGTAGAGCCTATCACACCCGATCATCACGTGGTGTCTCAGCACGAAGAACTTTCGCAATGGTGCATACTCAGGGAGAACACTTATACCTTGAAATTTTAGTGAGAAATCATCTATAAAGCTACCGCCGAACTAAGCAAAACAAGATGTATAAAAGATAAACATCACATGCAATCAAAATATGTGACATGATATGGCCATCATCATCTTGTGCCTTTTGATCTCCATCTCCAAAGTACTATCAGGATCTCCATCATCACCGGCATGACACCATGATCTCCATCATCTTGATCTATATCAATGTGTCGTCACATGGTCGTCTCGCCAACTATTGCTCTTGCAACTATTGCTATCGCATAGCGATAAAATAAAGCAATTATTTGGCGCTTGCATCTTATGCAATAAAGAGACAACCATAAGGCTTCTACCCGTTGCCGATAACTTCAACAAAACATGATCATCTCATACAACAACTTATATCTCATCACGTCTTGACCATATCACATCACAACATGCCCTGCAAAAACAAGTTAGACGTCCTCTACTTTGTTGTTGCAAGTTTTACGTGGCTGCTACGGGCTGAGCAAGAACCGTTCTTACCTATGCATCAAAACCACAACGATAGTTCGTCAAGTTAGTGTTGTTTTAACCTTCTCAAGGACCGGGCGTAGCCACACTCGGTTCAACTAAAGTTGGAGAAACTGACACCCGCTAGTCACCTGTGTGCAAAGCACGGTGGTAAAACAAGTCTCGCATAAGCGTACACGTAATGTCGGTCCGGGCCGCTTCATCCAACAATACCGCTGAACCAAAGTATGACATGCTGGTAAGCAGTATTACTTGTATCGTCCAAAACTCACTTGTGTTCTACTCGTGCATATAACATCCACGCATAAAACCAGGCTCGCATACCACTGTTGGGGAACGTAGAAATATTAAAAAAAAAATCCTACGCACACGCAAGATCATGGTGATGCATAGCAATGAGAGGGGAGAGTGTTGTCCACGTACCCTCGTAGACCGAAAGCGGAAGCGTTATTACAACGCGGTTGATGTAGTCGTACGTCTTCACGATCCGACCGATCCAGGTACCGGACGCACGACACCTTCGAGTTCTGCACACGTTCAGCTCGATGACGTCCCACGAATTCCGATCCAGCAAAGCTTTGCGGGAGAGTTCCGTCAACACGACGGCGTGATGACGGTGTTGATGATGCTACCGACGCAAGGCTGCACCTAAGCACCGCTACGATATTACCGAGGTGGAATATGGTGGAGGGGGGCACCACACACGGCTGGGAGAGATCAACAGATCAACTTGTGTGTCTAGAGGTACCCCCTGCACCCGTATATAAAGGAGCAAGGGGGGAGGAGGTCGGCCAAGGAGGAGGGCGTGCCAAGGGGGGAGTCCTACTCCCACCGGGAGTAGGATTCCTCCTTTCCTTGTTGGAGTAGGAGAGAAGGAAAGAGGAGGAGAGGGAGAAGGAAAAGGGGCTGCACCCCTTGTCTAATTCGGACCAAGGGGGGGCGCAGGCCTCCTTCCTTTTGGCCTCTCTCCTCTATTCCCGTATGGCCCAATAAGGCCCATATACTCCCCGGTGAATTCCCGTAACTATCCGGTACTCCGAAAAATACCCGAATCACTCGGAACCTTTACGAAGTCCGAATATAGTCGTCCAATATATCGATCTTTACGTCTCGACCATTTCGAGACTCCTCGTCATGTCCCCGATCTCATCCGGGACTCCGAACTACCTTCGGTACATCAAAACACATAAACTCATAATATAACTGTCATCGAACTTTAAGCGTGCGGACCCTACGGGTTCGAGAACTATGTCGACATGACCGAGACACGTGTCCGGTCAATAACCAACAGCGGAACCTGGATGCTCATATTGGCTCCCACATATTCTATGAAGATCTTTATCGGTCAAACCGCATAACAACATACGTTGTTCCCTTTGTCAATCGGTATGTTACTTGCCCGAGATTCGATCGTCGGTATCTCAATACCTAGTTCAATCTCTTTACCAGCAAGTCTCTTTACTCGTTACATAATGCATCATCCTGTAACTAACTCATTAGCTATATTGCTTGCAAGGCTTATAGTGATGTGCATTACCGAGAGGGCCGAGAGATACCCCTCCGACAATCGGAGTGACAAATCCTAATCTCGAAATACGGCAACTCAACATGTACCTTCGGAGACACCTGTAGAGCTCCTTTATAATCACCCAATTACGTTGTGACGTTTGGTAGCACACAAAGTGTTCCTGCGGTAACGGGAGTTGCATAATCTCATAGTCATAGGAACATGTATAAGTCATGAAGAAAGTAATAGCAACATACTAAACGATCAAGTGCTAAGCTAACGGAATGGGTCAAGTCAATCACACCATTCTCCTGATGATGTGATCCCGTTAATCAAATGACAACACATGTCTATGGCTAGGAAACTTAACCATCTTTGATTCAACGAGCTAGTCAAGTAGAGGCATACTAGTGACACTTTGTTTGTCTATGTATTCACACATGTACTAAGTTTCCGGTTAATACAATTCTAGCATGAATAATAAACATTTATCATGAAATAAGGAAATAAATAATAACTTTATTATTGCCTCTAGGGCATATTTCCTTCAATTACACAGACTGGGTCCGTAACTTGAGGATTATCCTCATTGCTGCACAGAAGAATTACGCCCTGGAAGCACCGCTGGATGCCAGGCCTGCTGCATATACAACTGACGACGTTAAGAACGTCTGGCAGAGCAAAGCTGATGACTACTCGATAGTTCAGTGTGCCATGCTTTACGGCTTAGAATCGGGACTTCAACGACGTTTTGAACGTCATGGAGCATATGAGATGTTCCAGGAGTTGAAGTTATATTTCAAGCAAATGCCCGAATTGAGAGATATGAAGTCTCCAATAAGTTCTATAACTGCAAGATGAAGGCAGGCCCGTCCACAAGGGGGGCCAAACTGGGCGACCGCATAGGGCCCCCAAATTTTTGGGCCCCCCAAATGTGCAAGTACAAGTCAGCCCAGGAGGGGAGTGGAAGGCCCGTCAAAGCAAAGCCTGCTGATCGCTCGAGCCCCATATGCCCACGCGTGATTCCTGTTTCCCTTTTCCTCTGTAACCGATCAATCACCCATCGTTGCGTGGTGACTATTCCAATTCCCCGATCGCTGCTCCCGCTCGCCATTCGCCGGCAATCACGCATGACTAGCCGGACGCGTGCCATACTGCTCCGCTCGACCGCTCCCATAAAGCTACGAACGACCGGCGCCCAATCATCAGATCGTTTGCCCTCTGCCTGCTGCCGCCTACCTATCCTTTCTTATCTGTTGGGTAAGTAGATTTGTTGAAATTTAGATTTCTTGTACTCTTTCTATTTTCCCTACTCTTTCTATTGTCATCCAGGCTTTACATAGATTGATAAATCTATTTTTGAATGTATTAACTCATGCATCAAAGATTACTCAAGGTAGCTGATCATTCAGATTTTAAGGTCTGATCTTTTTTCATTAGTATCACCTTTGCCTTTTTTAGTTACTACTCCCTCTGTCCCATAATATATGAGGTGGAGGTAGTATTTGATATCTTTCTAAATGTTATACTGATTAATGCATATCTGAAGTTTTATAATGGAGTGAGAGCATGCTTTACCTATACTAGTTCATCAATTGCATGCATTTTCAAAATTTAGGGGGTCAATTTACATCTCGCCCCGGGGCCCCAAAATCCTGGAGATGGCCCTGGATGAAGGAGAATAGTTCTGTTAGTGAACATATACTCAAAATGTCTGGGTATCATAATCACTTGATTCAACTCAGAGTTAATCTTCCTGATGATAGTGTCATTGACAGAATTCTTCAATCACTGCCACCAAGCTACAAGAGCTTTGTGATGAACTATAATATGCAAGGGATGGACAAGACTATTCCCGAGCTCTTCGCAATGCTAAAGGCCGCGGAGGTAGAAATCAAGAAGGAGCATCAAGTGTTGATGGTCAATAAGACCACCACTTTCAAGAAAAAGGGTAAAGGGAAGAAGAAGGGGAACTTCAAGAAGAACAGCAAACAAGTTGCTGCTCAAGAGAAGAAACCCAAATCTGGACCTAAGCCTGAGACTGAGTGCTTCTACTGCAAGCAGACTGGTCACTGGAAGCGGAACTGCCCCAAGTATTTGGCGGATAAGAAGGATGGCAAGGTGAACAAAGGTATATGTGATATACATGTTATTTATGTGTACCTTACTAATGCTCTTAGTAGCACCTGGGTATTTGATACTGGTTCTGTTGCTAATATTTGCAACTTGAAACAGGGACTACAGATTAAGCGAAGATTGGCTAAGGACGAGGTGACGATGCGCGTGGAAAATGGTTCCAAAGTCGATGTGACCGCGGTTGGCACGCTACCTCTATATCTACCTTCGCGATTAGTATTAGACCTGAATAATTATTATTTGGTGCCAGCGTTGAGCATGAACATTATATCTGGATCTTGTTTGATGCGAGACGGTTATTCATTTAAATCAGAGAATAATGGTTGTTCTATTTATATGAGTAATATCTTTTATGGTCATGCACCCTTGAAGAGTGGTCTATTTTTATTAAATCTCAATAGTAGTGATACACATATTCATAATGTTGAAACCAAAAGATGCAGAGTTGATAATGATAGTGCAGCTTATTTGTGGCACTGCCGTTTGGGTCATATTGGTGTAAAGCGCATGAAGAAACTCCATACTGATGGACTTCTAGAATAACTTGATTATGAATCACTTGGTACTTGCGAACCGTGCCTCATGGGCAAGATGACTAAAACATCGTTCTCCGGAACTATGGAGCGAGCAACAGACTTGTTGGAAATCATACATACTGATGTATGTGGTCCAATGAATGTTGAGGCTCGCGGCGGATATCATTATTTTCTCACCTTCACAGATGATTTGAGCAGATATGGGTATATCTACTTAATGAAACACAAGTCTGAAACATTTGAAAAGTTCAAAGAATTTCAGAGTGAAGTGGAAAATCATAACAAGAAAATAAAGTTTCTACGATCCGATTGCGGAGGAGAATATTTGAGTTACGAGTTTGGTTTACATTTGAAACAATGCGGAATAGTTTCGCAACTCACGCCACCCGGAACACCACAACGAAATGGTGTGTCTGAACGTCGTAATCGTACTTTACTAGATATGGTGCAATCTATGATGTCTCTTACTGATTTACCGCTATCGTTTTGGGGTTGTGCTTTAGAGACGTCCGCATTCACGTTAAATAGGGAACCATCAAAATCCGTTGAGACGACGCCTTATGAACAGTGGTTTGGCAAGAAACCAAAGTTGTCGTTTCTTAAAGTTTGGGGCTGCGATGCTTATGTGAAGAAACTTCAACCAGATAAGCTCGAACCCAAATCGGAGAAATGTGTCTTCATAGGATACCCAAAAGAGACTATTGGGTACACCTTCTATCACAGATCTGAAGGAAAGACTTTTGTTGCTAAACTCGGATCCTTTCTAGAAAAAGAGTTTCTCTCGAAAGAAGTGAGTGGGGGGAAAGTAGAACTTGATGAGGTAACTGTACCTGCTCCCTTATTGGAAAATAGTTCATCACAAAAACTGGTTCCTGTGATGACTACACCAATCAGTGAGGAAGCTAATGATATTGATCATGAAACTTCAGATCAAGTTACTACCGAACCTCATAGGTCAACCAGAGTAAGATCCGCACCAGAGTGGTATGGTAATCCTATTCTGGAAGTCATGTTACTTGACCATGACGAACCTACGAACTATGAGGAAGCGATGATGAGCCCAGATTCCGCAAAATGGCTTGAGGCCATGAAATCTGAGATGGGATCCATGTATGAGAACAAAGTATGGACTTTGGTTGACTTGCCCGATGATCGACAAGCCATCGAGAATAAAGGGATCTTCAAGAAGAATACTGGCGCTGATGGTAATGTAACTGTCTACAAAGCTCGACTTGTTGCGAAAGGTTTTCGACAAGTTCAAGGAGTTGACAACGATGAGACTTTCTCACCCGTAGTGATGCTTAAGTCTTTTCGAATCATGCTAGCAATTGCCGCATTTTATGATTATGAAATATGGCAAATGGATGTCAAAACTGCATTCCTGAATGGTTTTCTGGAAGAATAGTTGTATATGATGCAACCCGAAAGTTTTATCGATCCAAAAGGTGCTAACAAAGTGTGCAAGCTCTAGCGATCCATTTATGGACTGGCGCAAGCCTCTCGGAGTTGGAATAAATGGTTTGATAGTGTGATCAAAGCATATGGTTTTATACAGACTTTTGGAGAAGCATGTATTTACAAGAAAGTGAGTGGGAGCTCTGTAGCATTTCTGATATTATATATAGATGACATATTGTTAATTGGAAATGATATAGAATTTCTGGATAGCATAAAGGGATACTTGAATAAAAGTTTTTCGATGAAAGACCTCGGTGAAGCTGCTTACATATTGGCTATCAAGATCTATAGAGATAGATCAAGACGCTTAATTGGACTTTCACAAAGCACATACCTTGATAAAGTTTTGAAAAAGTTCAAAATGGATCAGGCAAAGAAAGGGTTCTTGCCTGTATTACAAGGTGTGAAGTTGAGTCAGACTCAATGCTCGACCACGGCAGAAGATAGAGAGAAAATGAAAGATGTTCCCTATGCTTTAGCCATAGGCTCTATCATGTATGCAATGCTGTGTACCATACCTGATGTATGCTTAGCAATAAGTTTAGCAGGGAGGTACCAAAGTAATCCAGGAGTGGATCACTGGACAGTGGTCAAGAATATCCTGAAATACCTGAAAAGGACTAAGGATATGTTTCTCGTTTATGGAGGTGACAAAGAGCTAGTCGTAAATGGTTACATCGATGCAAGCTTTGACACTGATCCGGACGATTCTAAATCGCAAACCGGATACATGTTTATATTGAACGGTGGAGCTGTCAGTTGGTGCAGTTCTAAACAAAGCGTCGTGGCGGGATCTACATGCGAAGCGGAGTACATAGCTGCTTCGGAAGCAGCAAATGAAGGAGTCTGGATGAAGGAGTTCATTTCCGATCTAGGTGTCATACCTAGTGCATCGGGACCAATGAAGATCTTCTGTGACAATACTCGTGCAATTGCCTTGGCAAAGGAATCCAGATTTCACAAGAGGACCAAGCACATCAAGAGACGCTTCAATTCCATCCAGGACCAAGTCCAGGTGGGGGACATAGAGATTTGCAAGATACATATGGATCTGAATGTTGCAGACCCATTGACTAAGCCTCTTCCACGAGCAAAACATGATCAGCACCAAGGCTCCATGGGTGTTAGAATCATTACTGTGTAATCTAGATTATTGACTCTAGTGCAAGTGGGAGACTGAAGGAAATATGCCCTAGAGGCAATAATAAAGTTATTATTTATTTCCTTATATCATGATAAATGTTTATTATTCATGCTAGAATTGTATTAACCGGAAACATGATATATGTGTGAATACATAGACAAACTTAATGTCACTAGTATGCCTCTACTTGACTAGCTCATTAATCAAAGATGGTTATGTTTCCTAACCATAGACATGAGTTGTCATTTGATTAACGGGAGAATGATGTGATTGACATGACCCATTCCGTTAGCTTAGCACTTGATCGTTTAGTATGTTGCTATTGCTTTCTTCATGACTTATACATGTTCCTACAACTATGAGATTATACAACTCCCGTTTATCAGAGGAACACTTTGTGTGCTACCAAACGTCACAACGTAACTAGGTGATTATAAAGGAGCTCTACAGGTGTCTCCAAAGGTACATGTTGAGTTGGCGTATTTTGAGATTAGGTTTTGTCACTCCGATTGTCGGAGAGGTATCTCTGGGCCCTCTCGGTAATGCACATCACTATAAGCCTTGCAAGCAATGTAGCTAATGAGTTAGTTACGGAATGATGCATTACATAACGAGTAAAGAGACTTGCCGGTAACGAGATTGAACTAGGTATTGAGATACCGACGATCGAATCTCGGGCAAGTAACATACCGATGACAAAGGGAACAACGTATGTTGTTATGCGGTTTGACCGATAAAGATCTTCGTAGAATATGTAGGAGCGAATATGAGCATCCAGGTTCCGCTATTGGTTATTGACCGGTAACATGTCTCGGTCATGTCTACATAGTTCTCGAACCCATAGGGTCCGCATGCTTAAAGTTTCGATGACAGTTATATTATGAGTTTATGAGCTTTGATATACCGAAGGTTGTTCGGAGTCCCGGATGTGATCACGGACATAACGAGGAGTCTCGAAATGGTCGAGACGTAAAGATCGATATATTGGACACCTATATTTGGACACGGGAAAAGGTTCCGGGTGAGATTGGGACAATAGCGGAGCTCCGAAAGGTTATCGGACCCCCCCGGGAGGTATATGGGCCTTATTGGGCCTTAGTGGAAAGGAGGGGAAAGGAGCAAGGGAGGCCCCCTGTAACACCCCGGATTCGATGCGCCAGGTGTCCTTCAGTTATTCGCCCCCGTTGCCATGTCATTTGCTTGCGTGTTGCATTTTATCATGTCGTCATGTGCATCTCATTTCGCATTCATATTCGTTTCATGCATCCGAGCTTTTTCCCCGTTGTCCGTTTTGCAATCCGGCACTCCTGTGTCCCCCGGCGTCCCCCTTTTGCTTGTTTTCATGTGCGGGTGCTAAACGTTCTCGGAATGGACCGAGGTTTGCCAAGCGGCCTTGGTATAGCACCGGTAGACCGCCTGTCAAGTTTCGTGCCATTTGGAGGTCGTTTGATACTCCAATGGTTAACCGGGTAACCGCAAAGGCCTCTTTTGTGTGCAGCCTAACACCCCTTCCAAAGTGGCCCAAAAGCCATCTAAGTCTCTTCCATGCTCTCGGTCGTTCGATCACGATCGTGTGGGCGAAAACCGCACCTCATTTGGACTCTCCTAACTCCCTCTACCTATAAATAGGTGTCTCCCCCCGAATTTTTCGCGCAGATGAACCCTAGCCTCTTCCCCCGCCGCCACCGGACATGTCCAGCTTCCACCTCACCCCGGCAAATCACGCGCCGCCACCTCAGCCGCGCCGCCGCCCGCGCCCAATCGCGTCGCGCCACGTGGCGCGCCGCCGCCACCCTCCGCCGCCGGCCCGCTGCAGGCCCGCGGGGCCCGGTCGCCGCCGCCGCCCGCCCCGCGCCCCCGCGTCCGAGCCTCGCCGCCGCCCGCCTCCGGCGCCGGCGAGCCGTCCCGCCGGCCGGCAGGACCTCGCCGCCCCGCTGGCCGCCGTCCGCTGCCGCCCGAGCCCGGGCCGCCTCGCCCCCGCGCGCCGCCTGTCCTTGTCGGCGCCCCGCCGCCCCGCGCCTCTGGAGCCCTCCGGCCCCGCCAACTCCGGCGCCGCGCCGCCCGTTTCCCCGCTCCCGAGCGCGCCTCCGCTCGTCCTCCGACCGCGTCGCCCACGGATCCGGCCGGCCCCGACCCCGGTGACCTCCCCCGAGCCTCTCCGGCCATCGCCTCCCCGACTCCGGCGAGTTCTTCGGCGAGCCTCGAGCTCCGCGCCCCGATCTGGATCTGGGAGATAAGGTTGACCCCGATATTTCCTCTAAGTCCCCGAATATATTTGCATTATCATGCCATGTTCATCGCATCATAACTTGCTGCATACTGTTCCGTTTCGTGCGTGTAATATGTCAAATTGTTCGTCTCGACGAGTACTTCATTTCATTCCATTGCATCATGTTCATTTGAGTTCATATTGATGCCCGAAATGCTGTTGGAAGAGTGCATGTTGATGTTAATCTGCTGGAACTGTTATAACATGCTCATTTGTCATTTTTTCCATGTTTGATGTGTGCATCCTATGAGGTTGATGTGTACATGTGTTTTGATCTATGTCATGTCATCTTTCCAGAGGTGCAATCCATGTATTTTTGTGAGTTGTGTGCTGAGTGCATCAAGCTTGTTAAGTATGGTACTTACTCTTGCTGTTTTCCTGACAGATTCTGTTATGTTTTGATGCTATGTAAACCTGCTTCCACAAGTCATTATATGCATAATCTGGAGATGTTCACTAAATATGTTTTGTTATACATGTCTTGCTCTATCCATTCATGCCCCTTGTTGCATTTATAGCCTGCTGTAGCTTGTTGTTATCTTGCTCCAAACTTGCTAAATAATGTTGCTGTCAGCCTGTTAACATGAAGTTCAGTTTTGGCCATGTGCTTTTCTAGTGATCCAAGCACCCTATGAACTTGTTCTTGCCATGCTTAGCTTCATAAACATGTCTTTTTACTGTTGGTTGCCTTTCCATGCCATTTATTGCTCTGTGGTGAGTGGTTCAAGCTCACCAACATGCCTACTTATTGTTGTTCCTGCCATGTATGCATCTGTCATATAACTTGCCATGTTTACATGGGTGCCATCATATCTTATGATCCTTTTGGCTCATGGTCAGTAAGGGACTTTTGTTCTATGCAATTAGTAAATTCATGTCATGCCTTTGTTTGCCATGATATGTTCCTGTAACATGTTGTTTGCTTGCTCTAAACATTGCAACCTGATGTTATTTCCTGTAAGTCTGAAACTGTTCATATATGCAATCTTACCATGTCTTTTTGAGCATGTTCTAGTGATTTCTGGAGATAGCTCATTGTTCATGTTTTGTTATGCTTTACCTGTACTTCATGCCCATGCCTTTTGTTATTATGTTGAGGTGCTGTAGCATGTTGTTTTGATGCTTGCAATATGCCTAGTTGTTGTTTTGGACAGATTGTTGCTATGACTTGTATAGTGTGTGTGCGTTGAACCGTTGCTCCGTTTTGAGTGTGCTCTATATGAAACTTGTGTGATTTTGCTTATAGTTTCATATTATCATGTTGCATCCTTGTTTTGAGGTGTTAGCTTGATGTTTGTATGCGTTTTGCATCAATGCCATGTTTAACTTGTTTTGCTCTTATCTTCTAGGCCGTAGCTCCAAATCTAATGAACTTTATATGTAACTTGACTAGAATTTCGTGTAGATCATCTTGGTGCATCTTAACTTGCTGTTTAACTACTTGAACTTAAGGTTTATTCAGTTCTGTTCCAATTTCGAAATATGCATATGAGGACTTACCGGAATTGTTATATGTTGTTCCCGGCCTCATTTAAACTTGCCTTGATGTGTTGTTCTTGTTTGCATCATCTCTTGCCATGAGTAGCTTCATGTAGCCTTGTCATGCTTCATGCTTGTTGTGCATCATGTCTTGCCTATGTGTGGTGTGTTTACCATGTTGTGTGCTTCTTCTCGATAGTTCCTGTTTCGTTGCGATCGTGAGGATGCGTTCGTCTACGTGTGGTTCGTCTTCGTGGCTTCATCTTCTTCATGGACTCGTTCTTCTTCCTAGTGGGATTTCAGGCAAGATGACCGTTACCCTGGATCTCACTACTATCATTGCTATGGTAGTTGCTTCGTTCTATCACTTTGCTGCGCTACCTATCTTTTGCTCTTCAAGCCTCCCCAAATTGTCATGAACCTCTAACCTTTGTCACCCTTCCTAGCAAACCATTGCTTGGCTATGTTACCTTTTTGCTTAGCCCCTCTTATAGCGTTGCTAGTTGCAGGTGAAGATGAAGATTGCTCCATGTTGGATTATGTTTATGTTGGGATATCACAATATCTCTTATATTATTAATGCATCTATATACTTGGTAAAGGGTGGAAGGCTCGGCCTTATGCCTGGTGTTTTGTTCCACTCTTGCCGCCCAAGTTTCCGTCATACCGGTGTTATGTTCCCGTATTTTGCGTTCCTAACGCGGTCGGGTGATTTATGGGACCCCCTTGACAGTTTGCTTTGAATAAGACTCCTCCAGCAAGGCCCAACATTGGTTTTACCATTTGCCTCACCTATTACCTTTTTCCCTTGGGAGTCGCGCATCCCAAGGGTCATCTTTATTTTAGCCCCCCCCGGGCCAATGCTTGTCTAAGTGTTGGTCCAAACTAGAGCCACTTGCAGCGCCACCTCAGGGAAACTTGAGGGCTGGTTCTAGTTGTACGTACTGCTCATCCGGTCGTGGCCTGAGACGAGATACGCGCGGCTACTATCAGGATGTCAGCACGCCGGGAGGTCTTGCTGGTCTTGTTTTATTACTGTCGAAATGTCTTGTAGCCGGGATTCCGAGACTGATCGGGTCTTCCCGGGGAGAAGGAATATCCTTCGTTGATCGCGAGAGCTTATCATGGGCTAAGTTGGGACACCCCTGCAGGGTATAAACTTTCGAGAGCCGTGCCCGCGATTATGTGGCAGATGGGAATTTGTTAATGTCTGGTTGTAGATAACTTGACACCTGATCCGAATTAAAATGCATCAACCGCGTGTGTAGCCGTGATGGTCTCTTCTTGGCGGAGTCCGGGAAGTGAACACGGTTTCTGTGTTATTATTGACGTAAGTAGGAGTTCAGGATCACCTCTTGATCATTACTAGCTTCACGACCGTTCCTTTGTTTCTCTTCTCGCTCTCATTTGCGTATGTTAGCCACCATATATGCTTAGCCGCTGCTGCAACCTCACCACTTTACCCCTTCCTTCCTCTTTAAGCTTTGCTAGTCTTGATACCCATGGTAATGGGATTGCTGAGTCCTCGTGGCTCACAGATTACTACAACAACAGTTGCAGGTACAGGTCTTGCGATGATCATGACGCGAGAGCGACGTTTACTTGTTTTGGAGTTCTTCTTCTGCTTCTTCTTCGATCAGGGGATAGGTTCCAGGTCGGCAGCCTGGGCTAGCAGGGTGGATGTCATTTGAGTTTCTGTTTGTGTTTCATCCGTAGTCGGATGATGCTCTTATGTAAGATGATGTTGTATTTGTGTGGCATTGTATGCCTCTTGTATGTATCCCCATCTATTATGTAATGTTGATGTAATGATATCCACCTTGCAAAAGCGTCTTCAAGATGCGCTTCTATCCTTTGTGGGACCTTCGAGTTCCTTTAGGATAGGGTCGCATCTTGGGCGTGACAAGTTGGTATCAGAGCCTCGACCGACCCTAGGAGCCCCCTTGATTGATCGTGTAGTTTGGCCATTGTCGAGTCTAGAAAGAAAACTGTTTTCGGAGTCTAGTTATATCAGAGAGTAGGAATTCTTTTTACTCCTCAGCCCCTTCGTCGCTCTGGTGGGGAATCTTGACGTAGGTGTTTTGAACTACTCCTCTTCCCGTTCAAATTTTTCTTTAGGATCACGTGGTTAGTTTTCGTTCGTTATCCATCCTCTTTTGTCTGGCGCATTCCTCGTCAAGCTGATTCGAACCTCTCTCTCTTTGGGAGATCAATCCTCAGCTCTTTTCGATCGATGTTGTTTCCCTGTCCGAAGTTGTCCTTGTTTTTCCCACCCACCCACCCTTCTTACTCTCGGAACCGGAGTCCATAATCGAGTATCCATCCTACTCGTGCGTAGTCTTTGCTTTCTTTCCTTAATGATTTCAACCGGTGTTTTCTCTTCAAGATATTCGTCGGTTTCTCCCCTTCTAGTTGCCTTCTTTTTTCCCGCCCTCCCACCCTTTTCTTCCCGGAGCCTGAGCCTCTTTCGAGCATCAATTTCATTCGTGTGGAGTCTCTTCGGTCTTCCCTCAATTATTTCAACCGATGAATTCTCTTTTGTTTGACAGTCTTCATCTCTTTTCCGGTGGACCCAATTCTAGTTTTTCGGGTTGATCATATTCTTTTCCTCAGCTCAAGTGTTCTCCTTGCTCATTTGCCTCTCGCCAGATTATCCTTCCGAAGTGTTCAAGACATCTCAGGAGATTTGTCTGTGTTTGAATTAATTCGAGGTTGTCACCTCATTCAAATATTTCAATTGTTCCGGTGCATCATCTATCTTTTCAACAATCCTTTCCAACGGTATTTTCTTTTTGTGGGCCCTAACCCACAGGTCTTTTCCCAGGATCTTACCTGACTCTTCTAATTCTCCTGGAGTTATTCTCAAATTCTTTTCAAAGTGTGACGTAAGAATGGGTTCCATCAGTCACATGCCTTCTCCAAGATCGCTTTCAAAATCATTTCATTGTTGGCTCAACCTCTTCGCTTTTCATTCTTCCGGAGTATCTCAGTAATTTTGGTGGTGTTTCTTGTCGTCATTTGAAGACCGAAGAAGAGTTTTTCCTCTAAATCTTGTCTGTTCTCTCAAAGTTTCGTGGTTCTAGCTTCAAGTTATCCTCGCGAATTATTCCATTTGTCAGATATTCTTTTCTTAACCATCCGGAGTATGTCAGGAGTTGTTTTTTCCATTTCTTTTCACCGGAGGTCATCATTCCAGAAGAATTCTTTGACTTCACATTTCAGCTACCGTTATCCAATTATCCCGGTGGTTCGTTCAAGATTCTTTTTCTTTGATATCATATTAATTCATTCGTTCTTTCCAATCCTACCGGTGGTTCATGAAGACTTTCTCAAGTTTTGTGCTATACCCCCCTTAATCCTTTTCAACAAGAATAAGTAGTATGCAAAATTTGGTTATCATCTATTAAATTGATGAAGGATAAGCATACAATAAATCTTATTCTTATTTCATTCAAGTGAGTAATCCCTTCCTTCGGAGTTTGTTCTTGATGAATAAATTCTAGTTCCAAGTGTTTCCATCTTTTCTTTTCCGGAGTTCAATTTTTCCTCGGCCATCTCGTCGGAAACCCCATCTAAATCATCGCATGCTTTAGTCTTATTCTTTCATCCTTCATTCTATCTCATCATCTTTTGTCACCGGAGTTCTTCATGGTGGTTCTTCATGGTTTAATTCATTCTTCAAGAGTTCATCAAGATTCGTGTTGGTGGAGTTCAAGTATCTTTTCTTCTCGCGTTTCGAAGTGCAATTAATTCTCCGTATTCTTTTGAGATGGAGTTTTGCATTTCTTCGTTCTTCTCAGCCATCCAATCATTTCCGTTTGTGGCCGGTTATCACCTTATGATCTTGAGATGTTACCTATAAGACCACAACAAGCTTATTCTTTTCATTGTTGATTTTCTCAACAACTCCGTTCAATCCTTTCTTCTAAAGATGCTTTCAATTTCATTCTTGGCACAAGGTGTCGTTTTCTTATCCGTTCTTTTCATTCAACTCTTTCAATTCTTTCCGGAGGTTTTTGTGTCATGTCTTCATCAAGTATCATTCCATCCTCTCAAGCTCGTGTTCTATTCCTCCATGTTTCAGCCGGAGTGCTGCCTAAATCCTTTCAGTCTTATTCGTTTCTTATCTCGTTCTAATAGGAGTGGTTACATAGTCTATCTGATTCCATGAGCTTTCGATTCTCGTCATTCTCATCATTCCTCTCTTCTTCTCGAGTGCTCTCGATTCTTTGCTCCTTCTCTTGAGTTCTTGTTTCACCTCATCCCTTTTTCCCTTCCGTCTCGGTCCTAAGATCTCGGGACGAGATCTCTTGTTAGTGGAGAAGTGTTGTAACACCCCGGATTTGATGCGCCAGGTGTCCTTCAGTTATTCGCCACCGTTGCCATGTCATTTGCTTGCGTGTTGCATTTTATCATGTCGTCATGTGCATCTCATTTCGCATTCGTGTTCGTTTCATGCATCCGAGCTTTTCCCCGTTGTCCGTTTTGCAATCCGGCACTCCTATGTCCCCCGGCGTCCCCCTTTTGCCTCTTTTCATGTGCGGGTGCTAAACATTCTCGAAATGGACCGAGGTTTGCCAAGCGGCCTTGGTATAGCACCGGTAGACCGCCTGTCAAGTTTCGTGCCATTTGGAGGTCGTTTGATACTCCAACGGTTAACCGGGTAACCGCAAAGGCCTCTTTTGTGTGCAGCCCAACACCCCTTCCAAAGTGGCCCAAAACCCATCTAAGTCTCTTCCATGCTCTCGGTCGTTCGATCACGATCGTGTGGACGAAAACCGCACCTCATTTAGACTCTCTTAGCTCCCTCTACCTATAAATAGGTGTCTCCCCCCGATTTTTTCGCGCAGATGAACCCTAGCCTCTTCCCCCGCCGCCACCGGACATGTCCACTCCGGCCGGACATGTCCAGCTTCCACCTCACCCCGGCGAATCACGCGCCGCCACCTCAGCCGCGCCGCCGCCCGCGCCCAATCGCGTCGCGCCACGTGGCGCGCCGCCGCCACCCTCCGCCGCCGGCCCGCTGCAGGCCCGCGGGGCCCGGTCGCCGCCGCCGCCCGCCCCGCGCCCCCACGTCCGAGCCTCACCGCCGCCCGCCTCCGGCGCCGGCGAGCTGTCCCGACGGCCGGCCGGACCTCGCCGCCCCGCTGGCCGCCGTCCGCCGCCGCCCGCGGTGCCCGAGCCCGGGCCGCCTCGCCCCCGCGCGCCGCCCGTCCTTGCCGGCGCCCCGCCGCCCCGCGCCTCCGAAGCCCTCCGGCCCCGCCAACTCCGGTGCCGCACCACCCGTTTCCCCGCGCCCGAGTGCGCCTCCGCTCATCCTCCGGCCGCGTCGCCCACGGATCCGGCCGGCCCCGACCCCGGTGACCTCCCCCGAGCCTCTCCGGCCATCTCCTCCCCGACTCCGGCGAGTTCTCCGGCAAGCCTCGAGCTCCGCGCCCCGATCTGGATCTGGGAGATAAGGTTGACCCCGATATTTCCTCCAAGTCCCCGAATATATTTGCATTATCATGCCATGTTCATCGCATCATAACTTGCTGCATACTGTTCTGTTTCGTGCGTGTAATATGTCAAATTGTTCGCCTCGACGTCCATTGCATCATGTTCATTTGAGTTCATATTGATGCCCGAAATGCCGTTGGAAGAGTGCATGTTGATGTTAATCTGCTAGAACTGTTATAACATGCTCATTTGTCATTTTTTCCATGTTTGATGTGTGCATCCTATGAGGTTGATGTGTACATGTGTTTTGATCTATGTCATATCATCTTTCCAGAGGTGCAATCCATGTATTTTTGTGAGTTGTGTGCTGAGTGCATCAAGCTTGTTAAGTATGGTACTTACTCTTGCTGTTTTCCTGACAGATTCTGTTATGTTTTGATGCTATGTAAACCTGCTTCCACAAGTCATTATATGCATAATCTGGAGATGTTCACTAAATATGTTTTGTTATACATGTCTTGCTCTATCCATTCATGCCCCTTGTTGCATTTATAGCCTGCTGTAGCTTGTTGTTATCTTGCTCCAAACTTGCTAAATAATGTTGCTGTCAGCCTGTTAACATGAAGTTCAGTTTTGGCCATGTGCTTTTCTAGTGATCCAAGCACCCTATGAACTTGTTCTTGCCATGCTTAGCTTCATAAACATGTCTTTTTATTGTTGGTTGCCTTTCCATGCCATGTATTGCTCTGTGGTGAGTGGTTCAAGCTCACCAACATGCCTACTTATTGTTGTTCCTGCCATGTATGCATCTGTCATATAACTTGCCATGTTTACATGGGTGCCATCATATCTTCTGATCCTTTTGGCTCATGGTCAGTAAGGGACTTTTGTTCTATGCAATTAGTAGATTCATGTCATGCCTTTATTTGCCATGATATGTTCCTGTAACATGTTGTTTGCTTGCTCTAAACATTGCAACCTGATGTTATTTCCTGTAAGTCTGAAACTGTTCATATATGCAATCTTACCATGTCTTTTTGAGCATGTTCTAGTGATTTCTGGAGATAGCTCATTGTTCATGTTTTGTTATGCTTTACCTGTACTTCATGCCCATGCCTTTTGTTATTATGTTGAGGTGCTGTAGCATGTTGTTTTGATGCTTGCAATATGCCTAGTTGCTGTTTTGGACAGATTGTTGCTATGACTTGTATAGTGTGTGTGTGTTGAACCGTTGCTCCGTTTTGAGTGTGCTCTATATGAAACTTGCGTGATTTTGCTTGTAGTTTCATATTATCATGTTGCATCCTTGTTTTGAGGTGTTAGCTTGATGTTTGTATGCGTTTTGCATCAATGCCATGTTTAACTTGTTTTGCTCTTATCTTCTAGGCCGTAGCTCCAAATCTAATGAACTTTATATGTAACTTGACTAGAATTTCGTGTAGATCATCTTGATGCATCTTAACTTTCTGTTTAACTACTTGAACTTAGGGTTTATTCAGTTCTGGACCAATTTCGAAATATGCATATGAGGACTTACCGGAATTGTTATATGTTGTTCCCGGCCTCATTTAAACTTGCCTTGATGTGTTGTTCTTGTTTGCATCATCTCTTGCCATGAGTAGCTTCATGTAGCCTTATCATGCTTCATGCTTGTTGTGCATCATGTCTTGCCTATGTGTGGTGTGTTTACCATGTTGTGTGCTTCTTCTCGATAGTTCCCGTTTCGTTGCGATCGTGAGGATGCGTTCGTCTATGTGTGGTTCATCTTCGTGGCTTCATCTTGTTCATGGACTCGTTCTTCTTCCTAGCGGGATTTCAGGCAAGATGACCGTTACCCTGGATCTCACTACTATCATTGCTATGCTAGTTGCTTCGTTCTATCGCTTTGCTGCGCTACCTATCTTTTGCTCTTCAAGCCTCCCCAAATTGCCATGAACCTCTAACCTTTGTCACCCTTCCTAGCAAACCATTGCTTGGCTATGTTACCTTTTTGCCCAGCCCCTCTTATAGCGTTGCTAGTTGCAGGTGAAGATGAAGATTGCTTCATGTTGGATTATGTTTATGTTGGGATATCACAATATCTCTTATATTATTAATGCATCTATATACTTGGTAAAGGGTGGAAGGCTCGGCCTTATGCCTGGTGTTTTGTTCCACTCTTGCCGCCCTAATTTCCGTCATACCGGTGTTATGTTCCCGGATTTTGCGTTCCTAACGCGGTCGGGTGATTTATGGGACCCCCTTGACAGTTCGCTTTGAATAAGACTCCTCCAGCAAGGCCCAACATTGGTTTTACCATTTGCCTCACCTATTACCTTTTTCCCTTGGGAGTCGCGCATCCCAAGGGTCATCTTTATTTTAGTCCCCCGGGCCAATGCTTGTCTAAGTGTTGGTCCAAACTAGAGCTACTTGCAGCGCCACCTCGGGGAAACTTGAGGGCTGGTTCTAGTTGTACGTACTGCTCATCCGGTCATGGCCTGAGACGAGATACGCGTGGCTACTATCAGGATGTCGGCACGCCGGGAGGTCTTGCTGGTCTTGTTTTATTACTGTCGAAATGTCTTGTAGCCGGGATTCCGAGACTGATCGGGAAGGAATATCCTTCGTTGATCGCGAGAGCTTATCATGGGCTAAGTTGGGACACCCCTGCAGGGTATAAACTTTCGAGAGCCATGCCCGCAGTTATGTGGCAGATGGGAATTTGTTAATGTCCGGTTGTAGATAACTTGACACCTGATCCGAATTAAAACGCATCAACCGCGTGTGTAGCCGTGATGGTCTCTTCTCGGCGGAGTTCGGGAAGTGAACACGGTTTCTATGTTATGATTGACGTAAGTAGGAGTTCAGGATCACCTCTTGATCATTACTAGCTTCACAACCGTTCCTTCGTTTCTCTTCTTGCTCTCATTTGCGTATGTTAGCCACCATATATGCTTAGCCGCTGCTGCAACCTCACCACTTTACCCCTTCCTTCCTCTTTAAGCTTTGCTAGTCTTGATACCCATGGTAATGGGATTGCTGAGTCCTCGTGGCTCACATATTACTACAACAACAGTTGCAGGTACAGGTCTTGCGATGATCATGATGCGAGAGCGACGTTTACTTGTTTTGGAGTTCTTGTTCTGCTTCTTCTTCGATCAGGGGATAGGTTCCAGGTCGGCAGCCTGGGCTAGCAAGGTGGATGTCGTTTGAGTTTCTGTTTGTGTTTCATCCATAGTCGGATGATGCTCTTATGTAAGATGATGTTGTATTTGTGTGGCATTGTATGCCTCTTGTATGTATCCCCATCTATTATGTAATGTTGATGTAATGATATCCACCTTGCAAAAGCGTCTTCAAGATGCGCTTCTATCCTTGGTGGGACCTTCGAGTTCCTTTAGGATAGGGTCGCATCTTGGGCATGACACCCCCCCAATCCCAATCCGAATTGGGAGGGGGACGACCCCCCCTTTCCTTCCTCCCTCCTTCCTCTTCCTTCCCTCTTCCTCTCCTAATAGGAAAGGGGGGAGTCCTACTCCCGGTGGGAGTTGGACTCCCCCCCCTAGGGCGCGCCACCCCCCTTGGCCGGCCCCTCCTCCACTCCTTTATATACGGGGGAGGGGGGCACCCCATAGACACAACAATTGATCTCTTGATCTCTTAGCCGTGTGCGGTGCCTCCCTCCACCATAGTCCTCCTCGTTAATATTGTAGCGGTGCTTAGGCGAAGCCCTGCGACGGTAGAACATCAAGATCGTCACCACGCCGTCGTGCTGACGAAACTCTCCCTCGACACTCGGCTGGATCGGAGTTCGAGGGACGTCATCGAGCTGAACGTGTGCTAGAACTCGGAGGTGCCGTAGTTTCGGTGCTTGATCGGTCGGGCCGTGAAGACGTACGACTACATCAACCGCATTGTGCTAACGCTTCCGCTTTCGGTCTACGAGGGTACGTGGACAACACTCTCCCTCTCGTTGCTATGCATCACCATGATCTTGCCTGTGTGTAGGAATTTTTTTGAAATTACTACGTTCCCCAACAAAACCCAACGTCCTGCTTTGCTTGTATTGATTGTGGGTGAGGTATAAGGTATAAGTTGATCTACCTCAAGATCGTGTATGAATGAGTTGGCCTCTATGGTCTAAACCCTTTGATTTATATATACACCAAAGGTGTACCTAGGGTTACACATAGATCGGCTGCATTTGAATATAATCATGCTAAAGATTGCATTCATGCCTTGGAGTATGCACCAAGTCTTTAGAAGATTCCATCTCGATCCTTTCATGGGGCCTGGCGAATGTGGCCCGATGGTTAGTTATCTGGGGGTCCTTGGCCCGGCCCACGTCGTTGGAGTCCGATGGTTGACACCTTATCCAAGACAACATCAATGTGCCCTGGCCTCGCACCAACACACAACAACTAATCCGATGACTTCACTAAATGGCCCAACGGTGAGCCAAGAGCACTAACTGGTTTAGCAGACGCTCAGCGCGCACCGTATGCGCACGCTCTAGAATTTTTTGCCATCAACTTCCATCATCCCATCTTCAGGAAGGATCAACACATTGACCTTGTCAGGCATTTCCGCTGTCGGTGCCACCACGCCGCCAGACATCATCACCATCCTGCGCGCGCCCATCAATATGCGTCCATCGCCGAGACCCCACTATGCCATGCCGTCAAGATGCAACACTGCTCCACCTCTTGGCCCCTCTAGCCAACACATGCTCCAAAAGAACCCACCCCGGGGAGGGAGAACGACATCAAGCGTCGTCATCGTTCCTAGGAAAAAGCCACTTCAACGACGATGTCTCGACAAGGAAACGACGACAAAGACATTGCCATCGTCTGCCATGACCAAATTTCTGTATTTCTGAAACTGCATTGTAATGGTTGTGAAACTCCATACAAGTACACAAAAATGGTCATGTGGAATTTCATTGAAATTGGTGGGTGAACATTCTAAATTGTGGCACAAAATTACACTGAAATGGCTCTGAAATACAATGTTGGAAATTTCACTAGAATGGCTCCTGATAATTCCAAAATGTATTGTTTGAGATTGCAGTAAACTGGCTTTGAAATTTGATTTACAGGCTAATACTGCTCCTTGATATTTCTAAAGTGCAGGCTTTGAAATTGGACTGGAATGGCTTCAAAAATGATCTTTGGTGTTTGAAATTGTATCGGAAATTTTTAAGATTGGACGGAAACTGCACTGAAATAAACTAAAATTCTCGCAGAATTGAAGTTGAATTTGTTCTGAAATTGCGCTGAAATTTTAACTAAAAATTTACTTAAAATTAAAATTTGAGACTGATTATGTTGTGAAGTTTCAGTTTTGGGGAGTTTTAAATTGCACTGAAACTTGAAAAACAACAACGAAAACTGTCTAACCAATTTCTACAATTTGGAACTTTATTGTTTTACTAATTCTTGGACCTACCCAAAATTAATTACGATGTGAGTAGAAATGCATTTCACAGCTAGTGGAAGGGAAACCTCGAACAAACATATCAGGCGAGGCAGCGCGTGGTATCCTCAAAAAAAAAAAAGTGAGGCGCGTGGTGGGTTAATTCACAAACATCTGAGTGGGAAGATCATGCCACAGAAAAACCTCAGTACGTACGGAAGATCCTATATTCGCGGTGGGCTTCCTCCTCCCTCGCGCTCTCCATTCCGTTCCGTAGCTCGATCTTTTCCTTCCGCATTTCCGCAACAGTGCATGCATCTGCGCATGATCGATCGATCGAGGCTTTCCGCTCCGATCGGCGCGTGCTAGCCGCATCATCTCGTTGCGATCTATAGTAATCCGCATCGATCACGATCTTCGTTTTCCTTCTCTCACGTGCCCGCCATGCATGAATTCCTGATGCGAACATAAGGACAGATCGATCGGCCATGTCGGTGGTGTCGACGTCGGATCTCAGCTCGCTGGAGGCGATGCTGAAGTCGCTGATGGGAAGGTCCGGAGGAGGAGAGGTAACGCAAATGGACGACAACGACGAAGATGGTGAGGAGGAGGAAGCCCTCGAGTCGCCACCGCCGTCGCCGCCGCCGTTGCCCGTGCGGCCGACCCTGCGAGGCCGTCTCCCGTCGCTGCCGAGGGTCCCTGGGGCCGCCGCCGCGCGGCCGTGGACCCCGCCGTCGCCACCTTCACCTCACAAGGTACCTTCCATCCCCTCCATTCCAATCATGCCCGTTATCGCCATCGGCATTCGCATCCATCCATTCGAGCTGATCTGATCATGAGGCGCGGGCTGCGACATGCTTCTTGGCAGGGGGGCGAGGACGACGCGGCGGAGGAGGTTTCAGCCTCGGTGGCGGAGCTGGAGAGGAAGGCGGCGGAGGCGGAGGCGCGGCTGCGGCAGAAAGAGGAGGAGAACGCGGCGCTGAGGAGGATTTCCACATCAGGTGGCTGGAGTACGAGATCAGGATCAAGTCCCTCGAGGAGGATTTCTACGAGCAGCTGGCGTCTCTGCAGATGGCTCGAGACGCTGCGCGGATGGCCCAAGAGTTACCCTACGTCGACCACCATGAATTCTCCGAGCCTCGCATGATAAAGCTGCCGGGTGAGGAGGCACCGCCGAGGCTGCGGCAGGCGGGCAGCCGCCGTAGTGCGGACGGCGGCAGACGAATTAGTGCTGTGGGCCGGCTCGGAGCGGAGTTCCGGCGGGGGAGCCAGGCGCTCGAGGAGGGCGTGGCGGCGCTGACCGTCGAGCAGAGGCCGTGGCAGCCCGGCTTCCCCAGCGCGGACTCCCTCGGTGACCTGAGGAAACTCAAGGCGCAGTTCCGCGAGTGGAAGAAGGATTACAAGGCCCGGCTGCGCAAGGCCAAGGCGGAGATCGATAGGGACAGAAGGCGTCAGAGCAGCTGCTGGATTTGAAGTCTTGAATTAATTAGATATGTTGTTCAAAAAGTTAGGTAGGCTCCGTATGTTGTGTGAGGCAAATGTTAGAAGTATTGAATTAATTCGATATATGTTCAAAAATTATACTCCTTTCCTAAATATTTGTCTTTTTAGAGTTTTAAATGGACTACCACATACGGATGTATATAGACGTATTTTAGAGTGTAGATTCACTCATTTTGCTCCGTATGTAGTCATTTGTTGAGATCTTTAGAAAGACAAATATTTAGGAATGGAGGGAGTATGTTTCAAATCGTGGCACAAATACTTTCTAGGTGTGTCGTTTTGCCTTTATCAAGGACGCGGTGGTTAGTGTTGGAAATATTAGCACTTTCTTGATTAATCTAAAACGAGTAGACAGTAAATATGACAAATACGGTATGTATCTCATACCGATATGTAAGCATGTGAGCACGTACAGAACGTAGAACTGAAACATCTATGAATAACATATATACGGCTAGCACATAAACGAGCGAATAGGGGATGAACGAGTCATACCCTCCGGTTGGCCAGGCCAATGCGGCGGCGGCGGCGGCAGCCTCGGCATCGGCCGAGGCCTTCTTCTTGGCGGCTTCGTCGTCAGCCATGGAGTCGATGTAGGGGAAGTAGTGGAAGCAGAGGCGGTCGGTGAAGGGGACGGATCGGGAGCAGTCGCGTCGAGACGCTCCCCAAAAACCTTATTGCCGTTCTCTTGGGCAGGATCTCAAACGACAGGGTTCTGGAGGCACCTGCTCTCCCGACCAACCGTGCACGCGATCGTCGGGATGGGATCACCGGAAGCAACATAGAGAGAGGAACAGTAGACGACGGCTAGGGTCGTGCGACAGGGAGTGAGTGAACTGAGTTAGGGTTCACTCCACTGGCCAGCGCTTTCTTATATAGGCCGTCGAGTAGATGGGTCTGGGCTCAGGCCCACGACCGAGTCCGCGAACAGCCCACGGTCCAACGTCTCGGACAGTGGCACTTCCGTAAGCGACTCGTTAATTAATCTGAGATTAATTAACCATTCCTGACCGGCAAAAATAAACTTCGACTCGGCTCATTCCCGCAACCCGCGGCACGATCGCGCGTCGTGACGAGGCGAGGCGAGGCGGGCGGTGGAGGAAGAGGAGCGCGCATGTACAACTCCTATTCCCAAGCTCCCAATAGCAAGTGATGGAGCAGCTCTTATAAAGAGGTCTCACTCTTCTTACTGTAGCAGTATGGTACTAAATTTCCCACACTTCCCACCACTTGACGTGCACATGCATGGGCCTTAGAGATTAACCAGGGATTATTGTCTTATATGGGCCTAAGCCCATCCATAATCCAACAATCACCCACTAGATCTCGAGGCACATAAGTTTGTCAACTGTTACGAACAATGTTTGATATACCAGAATTTTCAGTGGAGATTGTTAAGTTGAACTTCCACCTAGAGCAATGGGATTAGACTTCTTCACAACTAAACAATGGACTATGCCTTGAATTATCAGTTTGGGTGTAGAAATTTCGCCCATTGTCAGCTGATACGTGGCTACCGAAGGCTAACCCCACGGGTGGGGCTTATTAGTCATACTCCATATCTTCTCATGAGCTTCCTAGAGATCACCCAATCTCATAGACTGTGACCAGCAGTCAGGCTCACATAGGTGTGTTCCTCCAAAGAATGCGTTGTAGGTTAGCATCTTGCTTACATAAGCTTTGGAACACATTAAGACAAAAGTCAGCCTGCCTTACAGAATTAGGAGTATTATTGCATCTCCAACAGAGTGGGTTAATTAAGGATACTCTCCTCAGTTGACCGTTGGATTGTTTTTCGAGGTCCTAATTCACGGGATCTCCGATCACATAGGTTGGGTTACCCCCATGGCAACTTACGTGGGTCTCATACCCATCTCCCTGGATGCATTTTCTGTCACAATCCGTGATAGCCCTTTCGTAAAAGGGTCTGCCAGATTTTTAGCCGTCTGGATATAATCCAGCGCTATCACTCCGGAGTTTCTAGATTTTCTGACAGATTTTAATCTTCTTCTTATGTGCTTTGTGGATTTCATATTGTCCTTTGAACTCTTAGCCTTGGCAATCACCGTTTGATTGTCACGGTTCATAAGAATAGCCGGGACTGGTCTATCAACCACCGGAAATCCATCAAAAGCTCACGAAGCCATTCTGCTTCGACGCATGACATGTCTAATGCTGTGAATTCTGCTTCCATAGTCGATCTCGTTAAGATCATCTGCTTGCAAGACTTCTAGGAAACAGCACCGCCACCAAGTGTGAAGACATATCCACTTGTGGCTTTCATCTTATCAGCATCAGATATCCAATTTGAATCGCTATACCCCTCAAGTACCGTCGGGTACCCAGAATAGTGAATTCCGTAGTTCACAGTACCTTGCAAATAGCGTCACTCGCTCAACAACATGCCAATGCACATCTCTCGGATTGGAAACAAACCGGCTCAGTTTGCACACAACAAATGAGATGTTAGGACGAGTAGCACAGGCTAGGTACATCAGTGAACCAACCACTTGAGAATATCTCAATTGATCTATAGTCATGCCTTCGAACTTTTGAATCCGCACGCTAGGATCATATGGTGTTGCAGAAGGTTTGCAGTGCGAATATCCAAAACGGCTCAAAATCTTCTCAACATAGTGGGATTGAAAAAGTGTAATTCCACCCTCAGTATTTCTCAGTAGCTTGATGTTCAAGATAACATCAGCCATGCCCAGGTCTTTCATCTCAAAGTTATGAGATAGAAAAGCCTTGACCTCCTCAATGACTTTGAGGTGGGTCCCAAATATCAGTATGCCATCGACATAGAGACACAGTATAACTCCTTCGCCCCCACCATAGCGATAGTATACACATTTGTCAGCTTCGTTAACAACAAAGCCAGCAGATGTCAGAGTAGTGTTGAACTTCTCATGCCATTGCTTAGGCGCTTGTTTTAGGCCGTACAAAGATTTCACTAGCTTGCACACTTTTCTTTCCTGACCATTTACTACAAAGCCATCTGGTTGTTGCATCTAAATTTCCTCGTCTAGCTCTTCGTTAAAGAAAGCCGTCTTAACGTCCATCTGATGAACGAGAAGACCATGCGAGGCAGCCAATGCGAGTAACACTCGAATGGTTGTCAGTCTAGCCACACGTGAGTAAGTATCAAAGAAATCCTCTTCTTCTTTTTGGGTATAACCCTTGGCCACAAGCCTAGCCTTGTACTTCTCAATAGTACCATCGGGCCTAAGCTTCTTCTTGAACACCCACTTACATCCCAATGGTTGGCAACCATAGGGACGATCAGTGACCTCCCATGTCCCGTTTGCCAAGATGGAATCCATCTCACTACGGACTGCATCCTTCCAGTAGTCAGCATCCGGAGATGCATAAGCTTCTGAAATGGAACTGGGAGTGTCATCATCCATGAGGTACACGAGGAAATCATCACCAAAAGACTTTGCAATCCTTTGTCTCTTGCTCCTAGCAGGAGCTTCCTCATCATCCTCTGGTGAACTTTCATCACTTTTGTGTTCATAATATTCCATCGGAATGGTAGGTTCAGGAGTCTCATCAGTTCCAGTCTAGAAGTGCTTTGCATATCTCTCAGGGGGAAAATATCCTCAAAGAATGTAGCATCCTTAGACTCTATAATTGTACCGACCTTCTAGTCAGGTACCTCACTACTAGAAATCTATAGCCAACGCTATTCTTAGCGTAGCCCAAATTAACACAGTTCACGGTCTTTGGTCCAAGCTTACGCTTTTGGGGGATCGGCACATTGACTTTTGCCAAATAGCCCCAAGCGCACAAGTAAGAGAGTGTAGTTCTTTTCTTTTCCCATTGCTCATAGGGAGTATTCTCATTATCCTTCGTGGGAACTTTATTCAGGACATGACATGATGTCAATACAGCCTCCCCCCACCATGCCTTGGATAAACTCGATGTATCTAACATGGCATTAGCCAACTCTATTAGAGTATGGTTTTTCCATTCGGCAACCCCGTTTGACTGGGGTGAATAGGGAGGCGTCCTCTCATGAATAATACGATGTTCCGCACAGAATAAATTGAACTCACTAGAAAAGTACTCTCCACCACGATCAGACTGGACTCGTTTTATTTTCTTCTCAAGTTGGTTCTCAACTTCAGCCTTATAGATTTTAAAGTAGTGTAGAGCCCCATCCTTTGTATTTAACAAATAGACATAACAGAATCTAGTGGAATCATCAATCAAAGTCATGAAGTATTTCTTTCCACCTTTAGGCAACACACCATTCATCTCACGGAGATCTGAATGTATGAGCTCTAGTGGTGCCAGGTGTCTCTCCTTCGCGGGCTTGTGAGGCTTACGAGGTTGCTTTGCTTGCACACACGCATGGCACTTAGAGCCTTTGGCTAAAGTGAAACTCGGGATTAGTTTAATCTTAGCTAGCCGCGTCATAACCGAAATTTATGTGACAAAGAAGTGAATGTCAAACCTCACATTCGTTCACATAGGAATGAATTTGGTTCACGACTTTATTACAGAAATCCTCCAGGGAAAGGAGAAATAAACCACCACAATCATATCCTTTTCCAACAAATAGTCCATAACGAGATACAACTACTTTGTTAGACTCAAATACTAACTTAAAACCTTCTTTACATAGAAGGGAACCACTAACGAGATTCTTCTTGATGGCGGGGACATGCTGCACGTTCTTCAGTTGCACGATCTTTCCCGAAGTAAACTTCAGATTTACCGTGCCAGCACCATGAACAGAAGCATGCGAGCCGTTCCCCATCAGGACGGAACAATCTCGTGTGACTTGGTAAGAAGAAAACAAAGACACATCAGCACACACATGAATATTGGCCCCAGTGTCAACACACCAATCGGTGGACTAACAAGCTGAAAGTACGGTAAATAGATTACCATACCCAGATGCCGCATCATTGTTGCTCAGAGTGACATTAACAACTTAGTGTCCTGTCCTGGCTTCTTATACTTCTTTGGTCACTTGTTTTCCCAATGTTCCTCTGAACCACAGGTGAAGCTGTCATCTCTCTTTTTATCTTTCTTCTTACCCTTTTTCTTGAAGGTAGTATTCTGCTGGATAGAGTTCTTTCCCTTGAACTTGTGGAAGTTCTTCTGCACCACATTGGTGCTAGAAGAACCCTCTGCCCCTTTCACATGTGAGTCCTTTGCTCTCGAGTTCTGCTCAACACTTAGATGACCGATGACATCCTCAACAGAGAATTCACGTCTCAAGTGCTTGAGAGAAGTAGCAAAGTTCCTCCATCCAGGAGGGAGTTTTGCAATAATGTGAAGGAAATATGCCCTAGAGGCAATAATAAAGTTGTTATTTATATTTCCTTATATCATGATAAATATTTATTATTCATGCTAGAATTGTATTAATCGGAAACTTGATACATGTGTGAATACATAGACAAAACAGAGTGTCCCTAGTATGTGACTACCTCGTTAATCAAAGATGGTTAAGTTTCCTAGCCATAGACATGTGTTGTCATTTGATGAACGGGATCACATCATTAGAGAATGATGTGATGGAGAAGACCCATTCGTTAGCTTAGCACTATGATCATTTAGTTTATTGCTATTGCTTTCTTCATGACTTATACATGTTCCTATGACTATGAGATTATGCAACTCCCGGATACCAGAGGAACACTTAGTGTGCTATCAAACGTCACAACGTAACTGGGTGATTATAAAGATGCTCTATAGGTGTCTCCGATGGTGTTTGTTGGTTGGCATAGATCGAGATTAGGATTTGTCACTCCGTCTTTCGGAGAGGTATCTCTGGGCCCTCTCGGTGATGCACATCCCTATAAGCCTTGCAAGCAATGTGACTAATGAGTTAGTCACAGGATGATGCATTACAGAACGAGTAAAGAGACTTGCCAGGAACGAGATTGAACTAGGTATGATGATATCGACGATCGAATCTCGGGCAAGTAACATACCAATGACAAAGGGAACAACATATGTTGTTATGCAGTTTGACTGATAAAGATCTTCGTAGAATATGGAGGAGCCAATAGGAGCATCCAGGTTCCGCTATTTGTTATTGACCGGAGATGAGTCTCGGTCATGTCTACATAGTTCTCGAACCCATAGGGTCCGCACGCTTAACGTTCTATGACGATTGGTATTATGAGTTTATGTGATTTCATGTACCGAAGGTTGTTCAGATTCCCGGATGAGATCACAGACGTGACGAGGAGTCTCAAAATGGTCGAGACATAAAGATTGATACATTGGACCATGTTGTTCGGATACCGGAAGTGTTCCGGATTGTTTCGGATAAAACCGGAGTGCCAGAGGGTTACCGGAACCCCCCCGGGAAGTTAATGGGCCACCATGGGCCTTAGAGGAGAGAGGGCCGACCAGGAGGTGGCGCGCGCCCCCTAGTCCGAATGGGACAAGGGGTGGGGCGGCGCCCCCCCTCCTTCCTTCTCTTCCCTTCCTCCTTCCTTCCCCTCCTTGTTGGACTAGGAAAGGGGGGAACCTACTCCTAGTAGGAGTAAGATTCCCCCCTTGGGCGCGCCCCTTGAGACTGGCCGGCTCCCTCCTCCCCTCCTTTATATACGGGGGAGTGGGGCATCCCATAGACACAACAAGTTGATCTTTAGCCGTGTGTGGTGCCCCCTCCACAGTTTTCCACCTCGGTCATATCGTCGTAGTGCTTAGGCGAAGCCCTGCGCCGGTAACTTCATCATCACCGTCACCATGCCGCCGTGCTGACGAAACTCTCCCTCAACCTCAGCTGGATCTAGAGTTCGAGGGACGTCACCGAGCTAAATGTGTGCAGATCACGGAGGTGCCGTGCGTCCGGTACTTGATCGGTTGGATCGCGAAGACGTTCGACTACATCAACGACGTTACTTAACGCTTCCGCTTTCAGTCTACGAGGGTACGTGGACACACCCTCCCCGCTCGTTGCTATGCTTCTCCTAGATAGATCTTGCGTGATCGTAGGATTTTTTTTGAAATACTATGTTCCCCAACAGTGGCATCCGAGCTAGGTCTATGCGTAGATGTTATATGCACGAGTAGAACACAAAGAGTTGTGGGCGATAATAGTCATACTGCTTACCAGCATGTCATACTTGGATTTTGCGGTATTGTTGGATGAAGCGGCCCAGACCGACATTACATGACCGCGTTCATGAGACTGGTTCTACCGACGTGCTTCGCACATAGGTGGCTAGTGGGTGTCTGTTTCTCCAGCTTTAGTTGAATCGAGTGTGACTACGCCCGATCCTTGTTGAAGGTTAAAACAACACACTTGATGAAAAATCGTTGTGGTTTTGATGCGTAGGTAAGAACGGTTCTTGTTAAGCCCGTAGCAGCCACGTAAAACTTGCAACAACAAAGTAGAGGACGTCTAACTTGTTTTTGCAGGGCTTGCTGTGATGTGATATGGTCAAGACGTGATGATATATAAATTGTTGTATGAGATGATCATGTTTTGTAAACGTTATCGGCAACTGGCAGGAGCCATATGGTTGTCGCTTTATTGTATGAAATGCAAATGCCATGTAATTGCTTTACTTTATCACCAAGCGGTAGCGATAGTCATAGAAGCAATAGTTGGCGAGACGACAATGATGCTTCAATGGAGATCAAGGTGTCAAGCTGGTGACGATGGTGATCATGACGATGCTTTGGAGATGGAGATCAAAGGCACAAGATGATGATGGCCATATCATATCACTTATATTGATTGCATGTGATGTTTATCCGCTATGCATCTTATTTTGCTTAGTACGGCGGTAGCATTATAAGATGATCTCTCACTAAATTTCAAGGTATAAGTGTTCTCCCTGAGTATGCACCGTTGCAACAGTTCGTCGTGCCGAGACGCCATGTGATGATCGGGTGTGATAAGCTCTACGTTCACATACAATGGGTGCAAGCCTGTTTTGCACACGCAGAATACTCGGGTTAAACTTGACGAGCCTAGCATATGCAGATATGGCCTCGGAGCACTGAGACCGAAAGGTCGAGCGTGAATCATATAGAAGATATGATCAACATAGTGATGTTCACCCTAGAGGCAATAATAAAGTTGTTATTTATATTTCCTTATATCATGATAAATGTTTATTATTCATGCTAGGATTGCATTAACCGGAAACTTGATACATGTGTGAATACATAGACAAAACAGAGTGTCCCTAGTATGCCTCTACTTGACTAGCTCGTTAATCAAAGATGGTTAAGTTTCCTAGCCATAGACATGTGTTGTCATTCGATGAACGGGATCACATCATTATAGAATGATGTGATGGACAAGACCCATGTTGGGGAACGCAGTAATTTCAGAAAAATTCCTACGATCACGCAAGATCTATCTAGGTGATGCATAGCAACGAGAGGGGAGAGTGTTGTCTACGTACCCTCGTAGATCGAAAGCGGAAGCATTATGACAACGTGGTTGATTTAGTCGTACGTCTTTGCGATCCGACCGATCTCAGCACCGAATGTACGGCACCTCCGTGTTCAGCACACGTTTAGCTCGATGATGTCCCTCATACCCTTGATCCAGTTGAGGCCGAGGGAGAGTTTCATCAGCACGACGGCATGGCGATGGTGATGATGAAGTTACAGGCGCAGGGCTTCGCCTAAGCACTATGACGATATGACCGAGGTGGAATATGGTTCAAGGGGGCACCGCACACGTCTAAAAAATCAACTTGTGTGTCTATGGGGTGCCCCCTTCCCCGTATATAAAGGAGTGGAGGAGGGGAGGGCCGGCCCTCTCTATGGCGCCCAAGGGGGGAGTCCTACCCCCAGTAGGAGTAGGTTTCCCCCTTTCCCTAGTTGGAGTAGGAGAAGAAGGAAGAGGGAGAGGGAGAGAAGGAAAGGGGGGCCGACCCCCCTCCCAATTCGGATTGGGCTTGGGGGGGGGGGGGGCGTGCCCCCACCTTGCCCGCCTCCTCCTCTCTTCCACCGTGGCCCATTAAGGCCCGTTAACTCCCCGGGGGGAGGGGGGGTTCCGGTAACCTCCCGGTACTCCGGTAAATGCCCGAACTCATCGGAACCATTCCGATGTGCAAACATAGCCTTCCAATATATTGATCTTTATGTCTCGACCATTTTGAGACTCCTCGTCATGTCCGTGATCACATCCAAGATTTCTAACTACCTTCGGTACATCAAAACACATAAAGTCATAATACCGATCGTCATCGAACGTTAAGCGTGCGGACCCTACGGGTTCGAGAACTATGTAGACATGACCGAGACTCACTTCCGGTCAATAACCAATAGCGGAACCTGGATCCTCATATTCGTTCCTACATATTCTAGGAAGATCTTTATCGGTCAAACCGCATAACAACATATGTTGTTCCCTTTGTCATCGGTATGTTACTTGCCCGAGATACGATCGTCGATATCTCAATACCTAGTTCAATCTCGTTACTGGCAAGTCTCTTTACTCGTTCCGTAATGCATCAACATGTAACTAACTCATTAGTCACATTGCTTGCAAGGCTTATAGTGATGTGCATTACCGAGAGGGCCCAAAGATACCTCTCCGAAACACGGAGTGACAAATCCTAATCTCGATCTATGCCAACCCAACAAACACCATCGGAGACACCTGTAGAGCATCTTTATAATCACCCAGTTACGTTGTGACGTTTGATAGTACACTAAGTGTTCCTCCGGTATTCGGGAGTTGCATAATCTCGTAGTCATAGGAACATGTACAAGTTATGAAGAAAGCAATAGCAATAAACTAAATGATCATAGTGCCAAGCTAACGGATGGGTCATGTCAATCACATCATTCTCTAATGGTGTGATCCCGTTCATTAAATGACAACTTATGTCAATGGCTAGGAAACTTAACCATCTTTGATCAATAAGCTAGTCAAGTAGAGGCATACTAGTGACACTCTGTTTGTTTATGTATTCACACATGTACTAAGTTTCCGGTTAATAAAATTCTAGCATGAACAATAAAAATTTATCATGATATAAGAAAATATAAATAACAACTTTATTATTGCCTCCAGGGCATATTTCCTTCAGTCTCCCACTTGTACTAGAGTCAATAATCTAGATTACATTGTAATGATTCTAACACCCATGGAGTCTTGGTGCTGATTATGTTTTGCTCGTGAGAGAGGCTTAGTCAACGGGTCTGCAACATTCATATCCGTATGCATCTTGCAAATCTCTATGTCCCCTTCCGACACTTGATGACGGATGGAATTGAAGTGTCTCTTGATGTGCTTGGTTCTCTTGTGAAATCTGGATTCCTTCGCCAAGGCAATTGCTCCAGTATTGTCACAAAAGATTTTTATTAGACCCGATGCACTAGGTATGACACCTAGATCGGATATGAACTCCTTCATCCAGACTCCTTCATTTGCTGCTTTCGAAGCAGTTATGTATTCCGCTTCATACATAGATCCCGCCATGACGCTCTGCTTAGAACTGCACCAACTGATAGCTCCACCATTCAATATAAACACGTATCCGGTTTGTGACTTAGAGTCATCCGGATCAGTGTCAAAGCTTGCATCGACGTAACCATTTACGACGAGCTCTTTGTCACCTCCATAAACGAGAAACATATCCTTAGTCCTTTTCAGGTGTTTCAGGATGTTCTTGGCTGTTGTTCAGTGATCCACTCCTAACTACAAAAAAAGACACATCCGTGACATTTTGGGCCGAACGAATTTTTTTTCTGTCATACATATGACACTTCTATGATGATAATTGTGACAAAACCCGGTATCATCATAGATGTGGTGGGCTCCTACTTCTATGACAAAAAAATCATGACATAAAATGGGCTTTTCGTCCTGGGCGGGCCGGAGACGCAGCTGCATGACATTCTTTGGGCCGTCCATGACGGAAAAAACCATGGTAGAAGCGAGGGCGAGGAAAATTTCGGGGAGTTCCCGGTTACGGTGGGAGGTCGGGGGCCGAGCGATGCGCGTTTCTCTCGTACACGTACGCGCGTGTGTGCGTGGCGTTGGCTCTAACTAAACCCGAGCGAGGCGTTGGGTTCTAACTGAACCCGAGCGATTGCACTGCAGGCTATGTGTTACTGAACCCGAGCGATCGATCGATGGCTATTAACTGAACCCGATCGAGCAATTCCTTCGCTACTGCTGCTAACTGAAGCTGATCGATGCTGCCTCTCTGGATGAACAGTGAGCGTTGCGGGGGGGGGGGGGGGAGGGGTTGGATGAACAGTGAGCGGTGGCGTTGCCTCTGGATGAACAGGACCCCGTGGTGTGGAGGGCTGGATGAACAGTAGACGGTGGAGGGGTGCCTGTGGAGGGGTGGTTGAACAGTAGCCGGTGGAGTAGCGCGTGGGGGAGGCTGGATGA
Organism: Triticum timopheevii; assembly: GCA_963921465.1. Lineage (NCBI taxonomy): Eukaryota > Viridiplantae > Streptophyta > Magnoliopsida > Poales > Poaceae > Triticum > Triticum timopheevii. The sequence continues at coordinate 147,344,732 of OY997272.1, forward strand.
ACAGGAGCCCGTGGAGGCTGGAGGAGGTCGATGGTAGCCCGTGGAGGCTGGAGGACGTCGACGGTGGAGATGAACAGTATCCCGTGGAGTCCCGTTTTGCGGTACGCCACACCCCTCCCGATGAACAGGACCCCCGTTTCGACTGTAGCGCTCCAACACATGTCCGTTTCGTCCGTTTTGCGGTACGCCACACCCCTCCTGATCAACAGGACCCACGTTTCGACCGTAGGAGGTCCGTTTCGTCCATTTTGCGGTACGCCACACCCCTCCTGATCAACAGGACCCCCGTTTCGACCGTAGGAGGTCTGTTTCCTCTGTTTCGCGGTACGCCACACCCCTCCCGATGAACAGGATCCCGTTTCGAACGTGGCCGGTCGAACACAAGGCCATTTCCTCCGTTGTGCGGTATGCCAGGCCTCGTTTCCATCGCCTGTTCCGTCCAAGCCCTCCTGATGAACACGACGGCGCATTTTGTTCCGACCCAGCCGGTTGGCTCCCATGTGTTCTGTTGCCTCCCGATGAACATGACGCATTCCGTTGCCTTCCCATGAACACGACACATTCCGTTGCCTCCCCATGAACACGACGACGACGCTGTTTCTCCGTTCCGACCCAGCCATGTACACGAGCCCTCGCCGTACGTATGCGAGTAGGCGTTCGAGACCCCGCCCGTATGTACACATACGTGGCTGTATTTTCTTTCTTGCACCTTGGCCGCTGTACGTACATGTACATGCTACGTGCACGCCTCTATTATGACATGTGCGCGCCTCTACATCCACCAGTATATATGTACGTACATGTTCGCGACCAGAATGACAACGTTACGTATGCTTCGTTAGGGTGGGTCCCGACTGTCAGGCACTTCCTTGCGTGCGAACATGTCGCTGGTGGGTCCCAACAGTCAGGGGGCGAATCATTTTTTTTTGCCCGGACGCACTTCCTTGCGTGCGAAGGTGTAGTTGGTGGGTCCAGCAGTCAGGGGGGAAACATTTTTTTCGCAAAATACGGTGGCCCGTCAGGTGGGTCCCTGCTGTCAGGTGGAGGAATAATTATTTTGCACGTAATAAGGAGGCACTTCCTTGTGGCCGCCGTGGACCCAGCTGTCAGCCTCTCCACGCACAGTACTCTTCCGATGGAAGTCGGTCGTTGACCACATTGACCACGCCGTACCGAGAGCACCACGACGGTGGACAATGGCGAGGCCTAGGAAGGGGACGACGCGAAGCCGGGGAAGACGCAACAGTGGATGCCCACGCGAAGAGGAGTACGAGGGTTCACTGGTTCGGCTGTGGTGTGAGGCTGCCGTCGCCACAGAATAACAGGGGGTGTGGGTGAGTAGAGGGATGGCCTGGCGAGCGGTGGGAGTAGTAGGGGGCGGTGAGGCCTCCACGGCATCACAGCCGGCCACGGGAGGCAGGAGCATGCGGCACGACCGACGCTGCTTTGGGCGGCTGGAGCATGAAGACCAAAGGTTGAAGAAATACTACGGCCGTTAGATGGACATCGTACGGTCACTGGAGCTAGAATCGTTCATATTGACTAAGTTGACAAAGCCCTCCGTCCCCGTAAACTTAGTAGGCCCACAAGTCAGCCTCCCACCAAGGTGAGTCCCAGCTAGCAGGGGGAGTATTCATTTTTTGTGCGTAATAAGGAGGCATTTCCAGTGGGTCCGAGCTGATAGCGGGGGGAATTTTTTTTTTCACGAAATACAGAGGCCCTTCCAGTGGGTCCCAGCTATCAGGTGGAGGAATCATTATTTTGCGCTTAATAAGAAGGCATTTCCCTATGTGGGCCCCTATTGTCAGCCTCTTCCGATGGCCGTTGTTTCTTGACCATGTTGACCTCGCCACGCCGAGAGCACAAACGTGGTGGACGAGGGCGAGGCCCAGGAAGAGAACCGCCCAGAGCCGGCGGAGCCACAGCAGCGGATGCCCACGCTGAGGGGAGAACGAGCGCTGACTGGTCGGCTGCGGGGTGAGGCTGACGTCGCCAGAAAATAACATGATGTGTGGGTGGTTAGAGGGATGGCCTGGTGGTAGCACAACCAGCCACGGGAGGAGGGAGCAGCCAGTCCCGCCGGCGCTGGTTTGGGCGGCTGGAGCAGGAAGATCAGAGATTGAAGAAGCACGGCGGCCGTGGATGGACATCCAACAGTCACTGCTGTGTGTTGACTAAGTTGACAAAGCCTTGTGTATGCGTCAAAAATTTTTTAGGACAGCGTCATAGTCAACCTAGTAGGCCCAGAAGTCAGCCTCTGTGGAAAAGAGCATACAACCCATTAGTCATTATTTTCAATAATTTACAGCCCATTTGCTAATTCTTAAGGATATTTGAAGCCCATATTCTTTTTATTAGCATTACAGGCCATATATTCTGGGCACTGCTAAAAAGTTCAATGAAATTTTGCATATTTTGGTGGGGGGTCCGAACTCTTTTAATCACGAAATTTTAAGTCACGTTAAAAATAATTTCAAAAAATTATATCAAAATAAAATTCAAAAAACAATTCTCCGCAAAAAATGAATGAAATTTAGAATCTTAACTAGCAAGATGCCCGTTCGTTGCACGGAACATGAAGATGCATTTGTATGAGTAGTTTATCTTGTGGGAGAAAAGATGATATTTTAATGTAATTGCCAGTTGGCTTTGGTTTTTATAAGAGTAGAGAGTAGAGAAATCTTGAAAAAAATGATATTTTAATGCAATTGCCAGTTGGCTTTGGTTTAAAAATTTATAGCCCATTTCTTATAACTTATAGCCCGTTTTCTGGGGAAGCCCATTTCTTACTACTTACATCCCTCCTCGTCTTGAAAGATTTGCAGCCCAGCAGGGTTGAGAAAAGCCAGTAGGCCTCAGTTTTGGTATTCTCCAAAAAAAAGAACTGGGCTAGCCAATTTCAGAAAGAAAAAAATATATCAACTGGGCTCGTCATGTGCTTAATAAAAGCGTAAGCGTGGTCTAGACGGGCCACAGCCCCCGCACAGCGCGCAGTTGAGCTCCGTCTCTGAAACTAAAAAACAACAGGGCGAGCTGCTGGGTCCCTGGTGTTATCCGCTCGTTGTGTAATTTTCTCATTTATTGACTACATTGACAATGGCGTGGAACCTAGTTGTCAAATAATTAGGAGAAAGTATTTTTTTTGGCCTGTAATAACGAGGCACCTGCTTGCGAAATGCAATGACCCTGGTGGGTCCCTACTGTCAGCCTATCCTCGTACAGTCATCTCCTGATTCCTCTTGGTTGTTGACCATGTTGACAATGCCAGACGGCGGCGGGCACAGCAAGCGAACCAACGCGGAGAACGACGGCAAGGCCTCGGACGGGAACGAACAACAACCATGGAAGATGCGGCAGTGTAGTGGCAGGTGGAGGGGAGTACGAGGGCAACAACATGCAAGTCAAGCATACAAATGGTACAAAAAGCCCAGGGATTAATTGTTCATCAAATTTTTAGACAAACCTAGATTGAACATGACAGTAACATCTAACTCAACCACTCTTTTTTGCAGTCACAAACAAATGGATCGGTCTGATCCATAAAATCAACATCCTGTGCAAAAAATTTATTTCAGGATGTCTACAACTTATTGTAAATAGAAGCCGAGCACGTTTAGAAGCCCATTTGTCCACCTAAAACTTCTTTTTTTGCTGTTCAACATGTTCGTCCGTGAGAAATCTCTTCATTGAGCATATAACATAATATTAGTACCCAAAGTGTACTCCAAGATGATATAAAACTTATGCGCACAAATGAAAAATGCAGCATATGATTACAAATGTGTAGATGATAATATACGGTACCTGAAAAAGTGAGGAGCCAAACACCAACTCCTTGTGATTATTAAACAGGTCACGAATTACACCCAAGGTCTCCCGTTTGGGTGCAAAGACGACAATTATTTCTGAAGGTGTATAACTATTATGAAGGAGCAACCTTTCAAGTGAAGGGGCATCTTCGATGATGAGCTGCTGTCCTTTAAAACAAATTCCAATGCTTTTAAGGTGAGGCGACTTTATTTGGAGACAACTGATACTGATTTCTATTCCCAAAACAATCGGCAAGCGCTCCAGGGCAGGGCAACTGGAGTGGATGATGCTGTGCAGTGAGGCCTCCTATAGATAAACCACCACAAGCGAAAGTTTTTTAGTAGTGGGAGTCGAAGCATTTGTACCCGATCGTCTGGTAGATGGCACCGGGCAAAGGTGGCGGTGTGGAGAGAGGAGGAAAACCGCGAGATGGACAACGGTGGTGTGGGCACGAATTCTTGGCATGTTCGTGGTATGAAACTTTCATGGTAATGGTAGAACTCAAACTGCTGGAGTTTTCCGAATTCAGGGGATGTCAGCCAAGCGTCCACCTTGCCGGGTATGGACAGCAGGTAGCTTGTCGGGATGCAGAGGCATTGAACGGGGGCCCTGCTGGTGAGAAGAGACGATGGCTCTAAGGATATCAAATTCAGGAAGGACGGATATCTGACGACAGTCGAGATTGAGGGGCGCGGTACGCCATAGAGGGCGACACCGAGTTAAGAGGACTTGTGTGCGACAGCAATCCTTGGTGGGGAGAAGCAAGATGATCTCCTCAAGGATGACTCCCGAGAGATCGCTGATGCGGTCCACCGGAGATTCTACCGGTTCCTCAGATCCGGGTGGGGGGGGGGGCTCGCCGCTTCTCCCCGCGCTACCGGGTGTGGGATCTACAACCGGCGTCGCCGCTAGCGGGAGCCTCATCTTCTTGGCGCTGGGGCTAGCCGACTCCATTTTCCTTGTGGGCGTGCTACGTCTCGAGCTAGCGTTGGTTTTCCCCGAAGAGGAGGGGGTGATGCAGCATAGTAGCGTAAGTATTTCCCTCAGTTTTTGAGAACCAAGGTATCACGCGCAAGTCCCTCGTACCTGCACAACATGATAGCAACTCGCAACCAACGTTTAGGGGTTGTCAATCCCTTCACGTTTACTTACGAGAGTGAGATCTGATAGAGATAATATTTTTGGTATTTTTGATATAAAGATGCAAAGTAAAAAGTAAAAGCAGAGTAAAAAGTAAAAGCAAAGTAAAAACAAAGCAAGTAAATAAAGTGATATAGATTGATATGATGAGAATAGACCCGGGGGCCATAGGTTTCACTGGTGGCTTCTCTCAAGAGCATAAGTATTCTACGGTGGGTGAACAAATTACTGTTGAGCAATTGACCGAATTGAGCATAGTTATGAGTATATCTAGGCAATGATCATGTATATAGGCATCACGTCCGTGACAAGTAGATCGAAACGATTCTGCATCTACTACTATTACTCCACTCATCGACCGCTATCCAGCATGCATCTAGAGTATTAATTTAAAAACAGAGTAACACCTTAAGCAAGATGACATGATGTAGAGGGATAAATTCATGCAATATGATAAAAACCCCATCTTGTTATCCTCGATGGCAACAATACAATACGTGCCTTGCAACTGCTTCTGTCACTGAGTAAGGACACCGCAAGATTGAACCCAAAGCCATGCACTTCTCCCATTGCAAGAACTACCAATCTAGTTGGCCAAACCAAACGGATAATTCGAAGAGACTTGCAAAGATAACTCAATCATACATAAAAGAATTCAGAGAAGAATCAAATATTTTCCATAGATAATACTGGATCATAAACCCACAATTCATCGGTCTCAACAAACACACCGCAAAAAGAAGATTACATCGAATAGATCTCCACGAGAGAGGGGGAGAACATTGTATTGAGATCCAAAAAGAGAGAAGAAGCCATCTAGCTACTAGCTATGGACCCGAAGCTCTGAAGTAAACTACTCACACTTCATTGGAGGGGCAATGGTGATGATGTAGAAGCCCTCCGTGGTGGATGCCCCCTCCGGCGGAGCTCCGGAATAGGCCCCAAGATGGGATCTCGTGGATACAGAAGGTTGCAGCGGTGGAATTAGGTTTTTGGCTCCGTTTCTGGTCTATTGGGGATACGTAGGTATATATAAGAGGAAGGAGTACATCGGTGGAGCTTCGAGGGGCCCACGAGGCAGGGGGCGCGCCTAGGGGGGAGGGCGCGCCCTCCACCCTCGTGACAGCCTCGTGGCTTTCTTGACGGAGGGTCCAAGTCTCCTGGATCTTATCTGATGATAAAATCACGTTCCCGAAGGTTTCATTCCGTTTGGACTCCGTTTGATATTCCGTTTCTTCAAAATACTGAAATAGGCAAAAACAACAATTCTGGGCTGGGCCTCCGGTTAATAGGTTAGTCCCAAAAATAATATAAAAGTGTAAAATAAAGCCCAATATAGTCCAAAACAGTAGATAAAGTAGCATGGAGCAATCAAAAATTATAGATACGTTGGAGACGTATCAAGCATCCCCAAGCTTAATTGTTGCTCGTCCTCGAGTAGGTAAATGATAAAAAAGAATTTTTGATGCGGAGTGATACTTTGGCATAATTTCAATGTAAATCTTCTTAATCATGGTATGAATATTCAGATCCGAAAGATTCAAGACAAAAGTTCATATTGACACAAAAAATAATAATACTTCAAGCATACTAATCAAAGCAATCATGTCTTCTCAAAATAACATGGCAAAAGAAAGTTCATCCCTACAAAATCATATAGTTAGGCTATGCTTCATTTTCGTCACACAAAGATGTTCCCAACTTCTATACCCCCGATGACAAGCTAAGCAATTGTTTCATACTCAAATAATCTCAAACTTTTTCGACCTTCACGCAATACATGAGCGTGAGCCATGGATATAGCACTATGGGTGGAATAGAATATGATGATGGGGATTGTGTGGAGAAGACAAAAAAGGAGAAAGTCTCACATCAACTAGGCGTATAAATGGGCTATGGAGATGCCCATCAATAGATATCGATGTGAGCGAGTAGGGATTGCCATGCAATGGATGCACTAGAGCTATGAATGCTCAACAAAATAAAACTAGTGGGTGTGCATCCAACTTGCTTGCTCACAAGACCTAGGGCATTTGAGGAAGCCCATCGTAGGAATATACAAGCCAAGTTCTATAATGAAAAATTCCCACTAGTATAAACAAGACTACTAATGAGACTCACTATATGAAAAACATGGTGCTACTTTGAAGCACAATATATGAGACTCACTACATGAAGAACAAGGTGCTACTTTGAAGCACAAGTGTGGAAAAAGAGATAGTAGCATTGCCCCTTTTTTTCTTTTTTTGGGCCTTTCCTTTTTTTGGCCTTTCTTTTTTTTGGGCCTTTCCCTTTTTTTGGCCTTTCTCATCTTTTTTTTGGGCAATGCTCTAGTAATGATGATCATCACACTTCTATTGATTACAACACAAGGATTACAACTCGAAACTTAGAACAAGATATGCCTCTATATGAATGCCTCCGGCGGTGTACCGGGATGGTGCAATGAATCAAGAGTGACATGTATGGAAAATAATGCATGGTGGCTTTGCCACAAATACGATGTCAACTACAAGATTATGCAATGGCAATATGACAAAAGTAATGCATGTCACGATGATGATGGTGGAAGTTGCATGGCAATATATCTCGGAATGGCTATGGAAATGCCATGATAGGTAGGTATGGTGGCTGTTTTGAGTAAGATATAAGGAGGTTTATGTGTGATAGAGCGTATCTTATCACGGGGTTTGGATGCACCGGCGAAGTTTGCACCGACTCTGAAGGTGAGAAAGGGTAATGCACGGTACCGAAGAGGCTAGCAATGGCGGAAAGGTGAGAGTGCGTATAATCCATGGACTCAACATTAGTCAAAAGAACTCATATACTTATTGCAAAAATTTAGAAGTCATCAAAAATCAAGTACTATGCGCATGCTCCTAGGGGGATAGATTGGTAGGAAAAGACCATCACTCGTCCCCGACCGCCACTCATAAGGATGCACAAGCCAGGTACACTTCATGTTTCAAATTTGTTACATAACTTTAACCATACGTGCATGCTACGGGATTTGCTAAGTTCAATACAAGTATTTATCAAATTTATAATCACCCAACTAGCACGACTTTGATATTATCACCTCCATATCTCAAAACAATTATCAAGCATCAAACTTATCTTAGTATTCAACGCACTCAAAAGAAAGTTTCACATATCTTGAATACCAAGTATATTAACATTAAGCAAATTACCATGCTATTAAAGACTCTCAAAATAATCTAAGTGAAGCATGAGAGATCAAGTTTCTTTAAAACAAATCCACCACCGTGCTCTAAAAGATCTAAGTGAAGCACTAGAGCAAAAATTATCACGCTCTAAAGATATAAGTGAAGCACATAGAGCAAAGCTATCAAGCTCAAAAGATATAAGTGAAGCACATAGAGTATTCTAACAAATTCCAAATCATGTATGGCTCTCTCAAAAGGTGTGTACAGCAAGGATGATTGTGGTAGACTAACAAGCAAAGACTCAAGTAATACAAGACGCTCCAAGCAATACACATATCATGTGGTGAATAAAAATATAGCTCCAAGTAAATTACCGATGGAAGTGGACGAAAGAGGGGATGCCTTCCGGGGCATCCCCAAGCTTTGAATTTTTGGTGTCCTTGGATTATCTTGGGGGTGCCATGAGCATCCCCAAGCTTAGGCTCTTGCCACTCCTTGTTCCATAATCCATCGAAAGAATTCACCCAAAACTTGAAAACTTCACAACACAAAACTCAATAGAAATCTCGTGAGCTCCGTTAGAGAAAGAAAACAAAAGACTACTTCAAGGTACTGTAATGAACTCATTCTTTATTTATATTGGTGTTAAACCTACTGTATTCCAACTTCTCTATGGATCATAAACTATTTTACTAGCCATAGATTCATCAAAATAAGCAAACAACACATGAAAAACAGAATCTGTCAAAAACAGAACTGTCTGTAGTAATCTGTAACTAACGCAAACTTCTGGAACTCTAAAAATTCTACCAAAATAGGAAGTCCTGGAAAATTTGTTTATTGATCAGAAGAAAAAAGAATCAACGCAAAATCACGTTCCTGTGATTTATCATAACTAAATTCGTTCGCGCAAAGTTTCTGTTTTTCAGCAGAATCAAATCAACTATCATCGTAGGTTATCCTATAGGTCTTACTTGGCACAAACACTAATTAAAACATAAAACCATATCCAAACAGAAGGTAGATGGATTATTTATTCCTAAACAGAAGCAAAAACAAAAAACACAAAATAAAATTGGGTTGCTTCCCAACAAGCGCTATCGTTTAATGCCCCTAGCTAGGCATTGAGATTATGATGATGCTCACATGAAAGATAGGAATTGAAGCACAAAGAGAGCATCATAAAACATGTGACAAACACACTTAAGTCTAGCATAGTTCCTATGCATAGGCATCTTGTAAGCAAACAAATTATCAAGGCAAGCAAAAACTAGCATATGCAAGGAAGAACAAAGAGATGATAGCAATCTCAACATGAAGAGAGGTAATTTAGTAACATGAAAACTTCTACAACCATATTTTCCTCTCTCATAATAATTACATGTAGGATCATAAGCAAATTCAACAATATATCTATCACAAAACATATTCTTAACATGATCCACATGTATGCAAAGTTGACACTCTTCCAAAATAGTGGGATTAACATTAACTAAAGTCATGACCTCTCCAAACCCACTTTTATCAAAAACTTCATAAGATTGAACATTATCCAAATATGTGGGATCTAAAGTGGACACTCTTCCAAACCCACCTTCAATATTATTGCAAACACTATTATCAATCTCATATTCATCATGGGGATTAAATAAATTTTCAAGATCATAAGAAGAATCACCCCAATCGTGATCATTGCAACAAGTAGTAGACATAGCAAAACTAGCATCCCCAAGCTTAGGGTTTTGAATATTATTAGCACAATTGACATCAAGAGAATTTATAGTAAAAGCATTGCAATCATGCTTTTCATCGAAGGAACTACCAAGTATGGGTGCAATAGCAACGATCTCATGTTTAACATAAGGAACTATAGAAAATTCATCTTCATAAATATTGGCATCATGGCCACAAGAATAGCAAGCATCATGTTCATCAAGGGGTGTTTCAATCAATCATCGGAATCATCATTATCTATAGATTCATGCATATCATTAGCATCATGGATATTCAAGGAATTATTACTAACAACATTGCAATCATGCTCATCATTCTAAAATTTAGTACCAAACATTCTATAGATTTCTTCTTCAAGCACTTGAGCACAATTATCCTTTCCATCATACTCACGAAAGATATTAAAAAGGTGAAGTGTATGAGACAAACTCAACTCACTAGCAATAGGTTTAACATAATTGGATCTCTTAAAGAGATTAGCAAGTGGATGAGGATCCATAAACTTTTAGCAAGCAAAGATGCAAGCAAAAAGAAGGTACAAGCAAACATAAGATCGAACGGAAGAAGGGCGAATAAAATGGCAAGGGTGAAGTGGGGGAGAGGAAAACGAGAGGCAAATGGCAAATAATGTAATGCGAGAGATAGGGATTGTGATGGGTACTTGGTATGTTGACTTTTGCGTAAGCCTCCCCGGCAACGGCGCCAGAAATCCTTCTTGCTACGTCTCGAGCTAGCGTTGGTTTTCCCCGAAGAGGAGGGGGTGATGCAGCACAGTAGCGTAAGTATTTCCCTCAGTTTTTGAGAACCAAGGTATCAATCCAGTAGGAGGTCACGTGCAAGTCCCTCGTACCTGCACAACACGATAGCAACTCGCAACTAACGCTTAGGGGTTGTCAATCCCTTCACGGTTACTTACGAGAGTGAGATCTGATAGAGATAATATTTTTGGTATTTTTGATATAAAGATGCAAAGTAAAAAGTAAAAGCAAAGTAAAAACAAAGCAAGTAAATAAAGTGATATAGATTGATATGATAAGAATAGACCCGGGGGCCATAGGTTTCACTAGCGGCTTCTCTCAAGAGCATAAGTATTCTAGGGTGGGTGAACAAATTACTGTTGAGCAATTGACAGAATTGAGCATAGTTATGAGTATATCTAGGCAATGATCATGTATATAGGCATCACGTCCGTGACAAGTAGATCGAAACGATTCTGCATCTACTACTATTACTCCACTCATCGACCGCTATCCAGCATGCATCTAGAGTATTAAGTTAAAAACAGAGTAACGCCTTAAGCAAGATGACATGATGTAGAGGGATAAATTCATGCAATATGATAAAACCCCATCTTGTTATCCTCGATGGCAACAATACAATACGTGCCTTGCAACTCCTTCTGTCACTGAGTAAGGACACCGCAAGATTGAACCCAAAGCCATGCACTTCTCCCATTGCAAGAACTACCAATCTAGTTGGCCAAACCAAACGGATAATTCGAAGAGACTTGCAAACATAACTCAATCATACATAAAAGAATTCAGAGAAGAATCAAATATTTTCCATAGATAATACTGGATCATAAACCCACAATTCATCGGTCTCAACAAACACACCGCAAAAAGAAGATTACATCGAATAGATCTCCACGAGAGAGGGGGAGAACATTGTATTGAGATCCAAAAAGAGAGAAGAAGCCATCTAGCTACTAGCTATGGACCCGAAGGTCTGAAGTAGACTACTCACACTTCATTGGAGGGGCTATGGTGATGATGTAGAAGCCCTCCGTTGTGGATGCCCCCTCCGGCGGAGCTCCGGAACAGGCCCCAAGATGGGATCTCGTGGATACAGAAGGTTGCGGTGGTGGAATTAGGTTTTTGGCTCCGTTTCTGGTCTATTGGGGATACGTAGGTATATATAGGAGGAAGGAGTACGTCGGTGGAGCTTCGAGGGGCCCACGAGGCAGGGGGCACGCCCAGGGTGGAGGGCGCGCCCTCCACCCTCGTGACAGCCTCGTGGCTTTCTTGACAGAGGGTCCAAGTCTCCTGGATCTTATCTGATGAGAAAATCACGTTCCCGAAGGTTTCATTCCGTTTGGACTCTGTTTGATATTCCGTTTCTTCGAAATACTGAAATAGGCAAAAAACAGCAATTCTGGGCTGGGCCTCCGGTTAATAGGTTAGTCCCAAAAATAATATAAAAGTGGAAAATAAAGCCCAATATAGTCCAAAACAGTAGATAAAGTAGCATGGAGCAATCAAAAATTATAGATACGTTGGAGACGTATCAGGGCATCGCGCCGAGCTCACGGGTTTGAGCAGAGTAGCCAGAGATGAGCCTAGTGGCAGTGCGAGTAGGGAAGAAGGAGGGCTGGATATTTCTGTAGGAGTGGAAGAAGAGGAGCAGGTGTTTTCTGTACGAGTGAGGAAGAAGGTGAGCGGGGTTTTCTGGACGAGTGAGGAAGACTGGGGAGCGGGGGTAATTGGGTGGGGAGACGGAAGCGGGAGAGCGAGTTGTTCATGTTTATAAGGCCCGCTGCACTAACTACTCGCTTTTTCCCAAGAACCGCTCTCTTCTTTTGCGTTGCTGCATTGGAGCTGGCACATGGGCTTGGCTGACTGGCCATGCATGCAGGATGCATGTGCCCGCCGGCCACTGCATGTGCCTGGTTTATTACTAGGCCTATTTAATAGGGTGGTTATGGAGTAAATTAAGGAGATTTATTTTCTCTGTGTGCATCCACCAAATTAGAGGATGCGGTACTGGATGCAGACACTCACATTAAACTAACATTCAGAAGAACAAAAGTTCAGCATGTCTATGCATCTCAATGATTCACCATACTATAACCAATATACAAAGCTGTGAGAAGGTGTGGAAATAAAGAAAATCGGTCGATGCTTCTCTAAGCAAAGGGCCTCCCTGCGCATGCATTAATTTCCTGGGCATGCTTGTTCTCAATGTTGCAAGCACGTTGAGCATGTTGGCAACTCCACAGCTAGCTAGCTGCCTCATCTTGCAATTGATGCTGACACATTTGCAGCAAACACATGATGCAATAGAGATGACTCAACATGGGTCCATATTGTGCAGTTCCCCTGAAATCATATTCATTGTCCAGAATCTAAAAAGATAGGAAAACAGTAGCTATACTTAAACGGTGTTGCAAAACAGTAGCACATATCAATAGCTCGGCATGACAAAACACGATCATCTGGACGAAGGGGATACTGACCTTCCTGAGGAAGATTACATATAATTTCATAAGTCCTTGGTTGATTTCCACCTTCAGCTGCACTGCTTGTTTGCTCCTCCACAGATGACAGGATCGTTCCGCACTGCATTCAGCAAGTCAACGTATGAATAAGCTAATTTCATCTTGCGGTGGTCATTGTACCTAGTTAGAAATGTAGGAATACCTGGAGCACCATGAGGTTAGCTGACAGCAGGTAGATGCAGCCATATAAATTTTGTGTGGTGCTACCAAAATTGAGGTTTGTATCCCTTCCCATTATGAGAATTCTTCTTGAAGTTGTTAGAATGTGACGGCTTGTTCTTTGCATCAAACTTGCCTTTCCCCTGAGATTTGTTCTTGTTGTTTTGGGGTTGGTTGGGCTGGAAGTTCTTCTCGTGTACCATGTGGGCACTAGAATCTCCCTCAGCGACCCGAGCACGTGTGTCTTTTGCTCTCGCCTTCTCCTCAAAATCAAGAGTGCTAATGATATCCAAAACAGAAAACTCATGTCTCTTGTTTTTCAGAGAAGTAGCAAAATCGTTCCACGAAGGTGGAAACTTGGCAATGATGGTCCCAGCAACAAATTTGTCCGGCAACAGACACTTAAAGTACTCAAGTTCCTTAGAGAGTGACTATATCTCATGAGTCTACTGAACAACAGAGTGCTCATCAGTCATCTTGTAGTCATAGAATTGCTCCAAATGTGGCCTCGAGCGCAGCCCACATGTCTTTGCCGCTGTCAAACGACATATATGAATCCATAATGGAATCGTCAAGAACACTCAGCAGGGCGGCTTTGAAGAGGGTATCCATGTTCTGAAAAGCTTCCTGCTGTGTAGGATTATGATCGCCCTCAGGCTTACCCTTAGTGGCGTCATAGCAGTACATGATCTGAAACCAATATACTGCTCTTGTGCGCCACCTTTTATATTGCACCCCTTAAAAGTAGGCGTCTTCAAAAGCGCAGCAAAACCACTCGGAGCAAATTGCCTGTAATCAGGTTTTTCGATTGGATTGTTGAATATATGAGCAATTTAGTATGAGATTTAATCTGAATCAGTAGTAAATAGATCATGACGACAATTGCAAACATCAAAGCAATGATGCGGACTAAACCAGGAGGACAAAATCACATCTGTACAACGGGAGCAGAACCGATGTGGTTGATGTTGTCACTCATGTCATTGATGAAGAGGTTACCGAGGTCGGGGAAGAAGGTTGTCGTTGAGGAAGTCATCGCTGGCAGCAGTCACGGGAGTGTGCTCCCCAAAAACCTGATCGCCCCTTTCCTGTACAGGATCATGAAAGGCGGGGTTCGAGGACTGCTGTCCCTTCTCGCGGTGCACGCCGGAAGGAGGGCTGGAGAAGAATTGCGTGGCGGCGCTAAGATCTGGAATGGTGTGAAACCATATGATACAACGGCGGCTAGGGTAGAGCATGTCAGGTCGGTCGTGCGAGTATAATAGTAGGCCTTTGGCCCCCAAACCCCACGTCCAAGTCAATAATAGCTCAAAAAAAGTCAATAATAGCCCCACCAAGGTTTGTCTAAAAAAATGGAGTAATTAAGGCATCCGTTAGTCACTTTAGTATAAATACAATATCATTAATAATGGCCCCACCTTTTGTCTCACAAAGTATGTTGGAGTACAACCGGCTACACGTTTACAATCCGCTTATCTTCTCTCTCCTCTTCTCTCTCCTTCAACTAAGCACAAATACTATATTTAAATCCTTATAGCCTGCTTATGTCATTTAATTATAGTACTTGATCTAAAGTTACTCTCCACTATGTAGTCTGAAATGCCGGGCGTGCAGCGGGCGGTGCCCTCGGTCGGCGCGCCGCTTCAACGGCGGGAGTAGTGAGAGGTCGCATCGCCCTGACTTGCCATCAATGTGGAGCGGCGGGCTCAGCTGGCGCCAGGCGAGAAGCACGCACGGGAGGGGGAGGGGTTTTTGTTGGGCCAAGAAGGTGAGAAGCCAACTTGGGATCGGTCCTGACGAGGAAATATCATGTGCTCCCATACTCTGCATATGACACTAGTCTATGTTACTACTCCCTCCTTTCCGGTTTATAGAGATGTTTAGAGTAACATATTAATATGTTACAGTATAAGTTACTCCCCACTATGACCAGCCTTGGCCTCTCCCAGTGCTCCACCATGTATAGCTGCTAAGCCTGCCACATAGGCATAAAATATGATGTGGCACCAATAAACTAAGCACCTATGCATTGAAGACTTGAGTTACTAAGACATTTAATGCACTTAGCACCTCATCTAAGCACTTACTAGCACCCCCTTGATCGTGGACCTTGACAGTGTACGTCACCCTGTGTCTCATAATTTTCCTCATCATCATCTGAGACCTAGAAGATCTCGCCCAAATCATCATTAGCATGCAGCCGCCTTGATAGACAACGTGCGCAGAAGGAGTAGAGGCGACTAGGGACGCACCACCACCACGTCGTTGGCACTCCGTATGTGCTCGTGTGCGTGCAGCGTGCGTGTTTTTCCATTGGTGCTAGCTCTAAGGCCGAGGCTGCGGTCGTCTTCGTCTCCGACTAGTAGTTGAGCAACGACGGCAAAGAGGTGCTGCAAGCAGTTGGCTGCAAGAGATGCGTATGCGCCATTGCGTGCGAGCTTCGCCATAGCACGATGAACCGGACGTCGCCGCGGATGGTGCACGCCTCCATGCAGCCGAGTGTGTGCGCATGCATGTGTTATTCACGTGCATTCTGCGTCCGAGCGTGTGTGCATGCACGTCTTGTGTACGTGCGGTGTGTGCTCCATGCTGCGCGTGTATGTGCATGAGTTGGATTGGATGGAGTTAGTGCGTTGGCTTGCGTACATGCGTGGCTGCATGCGTCCAGTACATGCGTGGCTTGTTGCGTGGTTATCAATAATTCAATATAAACTACTCCCTCCGTTCCTAAATATAAGTCTTTCTAGCCATTTCAAATAGACTACAACGTACGGATGTATGTAGACATATTTTAGAGTGTAGATTCACTCATTTTGTTTCGTATGTAGTCCCTTATTGAAGTCTCTAAAAAGACTTATATTTGGGAACGGAGGGAGTATAAAACATCTTCAACTTAGCATCCTGATGTACCATTTCTAGTGGTTAGCGAAAAGTTCATGTTCTTTTATTGGTTTATAGGTGGGCAGGCGACAAAAAACAAGGGAAAACGCGCAAGGTTCCTTGCAGATGCTCCACCGCAAGGTTCCTTGCTCCTTCTTGGTCATCGAGAATCTATGCTCTTCAACTCTTTTCTTTTACGTGAGCTTTGTTCATCCTTTTCCCAACACGCGAGACATCTAGCATCAAGGTGCACGTGTCATGCAAGAAAATGGAGATAATCAGGTAAGCAGTGCGTAAGTGAGTCATGCACTTCGATGGCACCTATGCAATATTTTTTCTCCTCGATGGCACGTGAATAGTGCATGTACTCAACGACGGAGCACGTGATGGTAGCAATGACATGGTAAGCCCTTTTTTGGAGAGAGTACGTACTACTAGTAAATAACTTTGATGTGTCCCGTCAACTAGCAGAATGACAAGAAGCTTGATTACGCCTTCTCCCTCGCCAATGCGTGCGCGGTGGCTCGCAGCACGAGGAGAAACTTTTGCTTACAAGCGGTGGACGTGCAGCAGTTCATTTGGTGTCAGATTGCCAGAAGCACTACTATAGAACCATCGACTTCCGAAAGAGGCGAAGAGCCAAGCGCAAGGTCACCTACTAACCTTAGGCTAGGCGTAGTGGGAGTAACATAAGTAGGGGTACCTATTTTTTTATTATAGAAACAACCACACACGAATATCAAGGTGCTGGTTACGTAGAACAAATTTCCTGGAGTCCGTGCTCAGCCCTCCTCTATCTCTCTTCTCAGCCAGCCCGCGGACGCGCGGAGCCCAACGTCTGTTTGCTCACATGTGGTCCCACATGTCAGTGAAAACGCAAGAGGACCCACTGAACCTGCACATCTTTCACCTCGACGTGCTGGTGATGAAAAACAAATCCAATAAAGATCTTTGGTGGGCTCTTTTGGAGTTACTCAAGAGTAGTAAGATTCTATTTACAGTTTAACCCAAGATGCACATCTCGTGGCTTCAACTACCACTCTATTTTCTTTCATGACACGACCTGGATGCTGGATGTCCCACGTGTCGGCAAAAGGAGGAAGAACCCGACCAAATCTTCGGTTGTGCTCTCGGATTAGACTAGTTGTGCTAACTTAAAATTTTTATTGTGTACTACCTCTGTTCCAAAATACTTGACTTCCATTTGTCCAAAAAGGGATATACCTATATACTAAAACATGTCTAGATACATATATATTTTGACAAATAGAAGGCATGTATAGTGCAACGGAGGGAGTAGAATGGATGCAAGTTTTTGTATTGGGAAGAAGAGTACACCCATATATTGATAGAGCATTGGAGTTGGCCTTACAAGTGGGACCGCAGTTGAGGAAACCGACTATTGGCAAACCCCCACCTCACCCGCCGCGCAATGGCTGAAGTTAGAGAAACGACGAGGTTGAAGAGATTGCTCTAGCACGGACTCCAAGAAATAATATGGTGTCAGATGGATGTCGTGGTGGTGGCGTGTGCCGTACTCCTGGACGTGAATGCTTGTTCTGGCCCATGACACCCTACTACTCCTACTACTTACTATATACTATTAGTATCGAGGATTCGAGGTGCTGGTTACGTACAGTATGGCTACAGTAAAAACACCCGCCCGATGCGCGAAGCATGTGAAGCTAGTACAAATAGTGTACTAGTACTATTATTGATTGGCCTCATCCGATAACCTGTTGCAATGCACGTACAATCATGTATTCAGAAAATATATTTTTGCCTCGTCGCACCACTCACTCAGAGAAGCGACTCGAAAGCCATTCATAAATTTAGTATGTTTATCACAGGCATATCATTTTATTACATACAACAAGTCATCAACCCACATCGACAACGAGGATACATTATAAATACAAAAGTTTCATCACACAACAAATAACAAGCAATGAAATGAACCTCAACTCAACCAATCCTCGGTGTTGGAAACGCTTGCTTTGAACCACAAGTGATTCTCTGGGACGGGCCATCTATTGTCGATCTCGAGACCAAGGCAAGACTGATCATCCAGGCTGAAGCGGCCTACTATATCAGTACCAGGGTAGGAACCACCCAAATGTCCGAGGTATAGACACAGTTGCTTCTCATAAATGGTACTAGTAACATTGTGTTAACAGCAGTTGGATCGCCTTTCACCATCATCGGATAGTTTTGTCCAAGGAAGAGCGAGTTTTCTCCAAGACTATCAATTCTGTACCAGGGTGAAGGTGTTGGCGCTAGCACACTAGTATCCATCCCGAATACCATGCAACGGGTGTTGGAATAGGTCCGGAGAGTGCGACCATGGGAGACTACACGTGCTCCCTCAGTAGTAACAAACTCAGTGCGCTGTATACACACAAGAAGAGGTGATCCATCGGAATTAGTTGCCAGGCGCCACTGAGTATATACGTTCTGCTCGTCCTCATGCTCGTGATCATCACCATCGTCATCTCCCCCTTGGTTATAAAATTTTTCAAGGTATAGGTGGTGGAATGTTCACAGGACCTTGGAAACACAAGAAGAAGGTTAGTTAGTAAAGGGAAACTTGCTAACCCGCATGCATGTGGATGAAACAATTATAATTACGGTGGAAGACAAACGTACCGAAAGTATAAGGATTGCATGCAAAAACAGTGCCACGAGTGGTGGCAGCAAACACAAGACCCTCGTACTGAATTGCATCACAGTACACATCCGTGTATAGAAACTGATTTTTGAGCAATATCCATCCAGTCGAACCACGAAGGACGGCAGCAAGCTTGTCGAAGATAGCAACAACTTCATAGTTGTTGTAATTCCAAGAGCGGTTGGGAACTCGACAAATTGCTATCTTCCGTAAAAGACAGTCACCATGATCGTATTTGAACGTGCGTACAATACCGGTGTGCTCAACCTCTGGGCAGTCTGCTGAGATTTTTGGAAGTGGAACCCGGTCACGAGTGTACACATTCACAAGTTCCCACTCGCAGTTGGACCCAATGTAAACAACCCAATCTCCATTTGCGCCTGCCCAAGCCTTGCCCTCAAGCGATGGCATCTTAACATCATACATATCATTATCAAGTGGCATCAACTTGCACAAGGCGCGGCCTCTGTCATTCCCGCGCCATTAGTCATCAGGGTCACGGCAAATAAGATAGGGGAGATCAAACCGCTCCTTGACTCTTGGGTTCCTTGTAATGATGTTATTAGTTGAGTCGAGAATGGGCTTGAACGAACCTGCCATGCTAGCCGAGGTGATGACGTTGCACCGATCAATGAGTTCCTCCACCATGTCATCTTTCAGATCGGGGAAAGAATAACGGGGTCATTGATGGAGTCCTGGATTAGGGGGTATCCGGACAGCCGGACTATATACTTTGGCTGGACTGTTGGGACATGAAGGTACAAGACTCAAGACTTTGTCCCGTGTCCGGATGGGACTCTCCTTTGCGTGGAAGACAAGCTTGGCGATCCGGATATTAGATTTCCTTCTTTTTAACCGACTCTGTGTAAACCCTAGCCCCTCCGGTGTCTATATAAACCGGAGGGTTTTGTCCGTATAGGGACGATCATAATAATCATAATCATCATAGGCTAGCTTCTAGGGTTTAGCCTCTACGATCTCGTGGTAGATCAACTCTTGTAATACTCATATCATCAAGATCAATCAAGCAGGAAGTAGGGTTTTACCTCCATCGAGAGGGCCCGAACCTGGGTAAAACATTGTGTCCCTTGCCTCCTGTTACCATTAGCCTTAGACGCACAGATCGGGACCCCCTACCCGAGATCCGCCGGTTTTGACACCGACATTGGTGCTTTCATTGAGAGTTCCTCTGTGTCGTCGCTGCAAGGCTTGATGGCCTGTCTCGTTGTCAAGGACAACATCACCTCTGGGGGAGCGCTGGTTGTAGGCCAAACTCTCCGACTAGGTGGCTTCATCATGGCCGCCCGATCGGCTGCCACGCTGACGATGACCTCTCGGGTCATCACGAATAGCCTCCACGTTAATTCGGAACTCACCGAACAGATGGATCCAATAGAGCTCTCTTCCATTAATGAGCTCTTGGATCGCATCGCCGCTTTGGGAGTTGCTACAGACTATGACCGGATTGGGCTTAAACCCGACCAAAGGGATATTAAATCCCCACCGGTCACCCACGAGATAGCGGTAGTGGAAGAGCCACATATGGATTATCCCTCTATTCCAAGGACGAACTATGTCCAGACCACCGAGCTCTCTGAGCCGGATACCCGTTTGCGGGAGGACACGGCCCAGACCCCGAACTTAGAATTGGGCAATGGGCCGGAAAAATCGGGCAACATCCCGGAGCCCGAGCTGTCAAGCCCGGAAGCTCCTCTGCCCCTGGGCGCTAGATCGGATCAGAATCTAGATTCAACTAAGCCCACCCACCCAGACTTAAGCTGTCTCTCCCATATCAGACAAGAGCCACAAGAGACAATACATCGCTACTTGGCCAGATTCCTCCTTGTGATAAACAAGGTCAAGGGCTGTCGCGAGGAGGACACAATCTCACTTTTTTGCTAAAATTGCACAAGCAATGGGATCCTTAATGCTATAAGTCGTCGTGACATAGTACACTTTGCCGACTTAGCAGCCATAGTACAGAAGTACTGTGCGATGGAAAGTACCTAAAAAACCCAAACAGACTTTTGGGATAATTCGGCTCTCACTAAACCTTCCCTCCGAGCTAAAAGGGCAAACTCTCCTAAGTTACCCGATACAATTCCCAAAAAACCAAAGCCCACTCCAGGACGTGGAACCGTATTGGAAGAATGGTTCAATGGGCCATGCAAAATTCATAGCACGCCGGATACTAAGCCAACGCATAGCCTTAGAGCATGTTGGATACTCCGACAGGTAGCAAAAAGCGGCGAGGATCTTCTTGTAAATAAAGCAGAGCAATGTCCCGCCGAAGACAACAATGCGGTACTGATAGTCTTCGAGACTTTCTCCTCAAATAATAGGCACAAACGAGCTCATCGAAATCTCGCGGAAATCTGCCACGTGGCAAAAATAAATCCGTGGAATGACACTGCTATAACTTTCAGTGTCAGTGACGAACCCAAATTCTAGATAGTCCGGGCACCTGCCGCTTTGGTCCTTAGCCCAATCGTGGACGGCTTTCGGCTCACTAAAGTACTCATGGACGGCAGAAGTGGACTAAACTTGATCTATGAAGAAACACTCAGCAAGATGGAAATTGATAAAAGCCGCATTGAGCAGAGCGGCACAACCTTCAGGGGAATCATCCCTAGTCGGGAGGCACGGTGTGGGGGAAAAATCACACTCGATGTGGTATTCGGCACCCCGGAGAATTACAGGTCGAAAGAAATCACATTCCAAATGGCTTCTTTCAGCAGCGGATACCACACCCTTTTAGGGCGGGATGCATTCACAAGCTTTCAAGCTATACCCCATTATGGTACATGAAGCTTAAAATGCTCGGACCCAATGGAATCATCGCTCTAGCCAGTGATCCGGACGTTGCACTCCGCGCCAAAAATAAAACTGCAGCACTAGCCCTAGAAGCATTATCCGAAGCCCTAGCGACCGAAGAACTAACAACGCTGTGCGCCATAGTGGACAGGGACAACGTGATACTCGACAAACGACCCAAGTCCACATCATTTAAACCCGCAGACGAGATAGTCAAATTCCAGGTCCATCCAACGGACCCCACGAAGACAGCTTCCATCAGGACACAGTTGAGCCCCACAATGGACGCCCCACTACGAGAATTCCTACGCGAGAATTGGGATATTTTCGCCGGGCATCCTTCGGACATGCCGGGCATCCCACGCAGGCTGGACGAACACAGCCTCAACATACTGAAAGGATGCAAACCAGTCAAATAGACTCTTAGGCGCTTCTTAGAGCCCAAACGGCAAGCCATGGGAGAAGAGCTAGCCAAGCTACTTGAGGCCGGATTCATCAGAGACATCAAGCATCCAGATTGGCTGGCAAACCTGGTAATAGTAGCAAAGAAGGACAAATCCTGGCGCCTATGCGTGGATTTTAAAGACCTCAACAAGGCTTGCCCCAAGGATCCCTTCCCCCTCCCTCGCATCGACCAAATCATCGACACCACCGCAGGACATGATTCACTATGTTTCCTCGACGCATACTCCGGATACCATCAAATAAAGATGGCAGAGTTCGACCAAGCCGCAACGGCCTTCATAACGCCATATGGCCCTTTCTGCTTCAACACTATGCCTTTCGGGCTTAAAAATGCCGGTGCAACCTATCAATGCATGATTCAAACATGCCTGGAGAAACAAATTGGCAAAACAATGGAGGCATATGTGGACGACGTGGTCATAAAAACAAGACACGTCGAAACCCTAATAGATGACTTGAGGCTTACGTTCGATAACCTCCGAACATACGACATCAAGCTAAACCCGGAAAAATGCGTTTTTGGCGTACCCTCCGGGAAGTTGCTCGGCTTCATTGTTTCCAATAGAGGTATTGAAGCAAATCCGGCAAAAATCTGAGCTCCGTCGCAGTTGGCTATCCCAACAGACCTCAAGCATATCCAGAAACTAGCTGGATGCGTGGCTGCCTTAAGCCGCTTTATCTCCCGATTAGGAGAAAAGTCACTACCCCTTCACCGCCTTCTTCGACGCACCGAACACTTCGTGTGGACGGATGCAGCCGTGGCCGGACTGGAAGAAATAAAGACCTTATTGGCTAGTAATCCAGTCCTGACAGTGCCAAATATTGGCGAACCTATGTTACTATACATAGCTGCGACACATCAGGTTGTCACTGCAGTGCTCGTCGTCGAACGAGAAGCAGACGGATACAAGTTCCCGCTCCAAAAGCCGGTATATTATGTGTCCATTGTTCTCACTCCATGCAAATCCCGATACCCACACTATCAAAAGATAGCGTACACGGTCTTCATGGCATCTCGGAAGCTACGACACTACTTTCAAGAGTGTTCGATTACGGTGGCCTCCGAAGTACCACTCAACGACATAATAAACAACCTCGATGCTACAGGACGGATTGCTAAATGGGCCATCGAGCCCCTTCCGTTCGACATAACATACAAACCACGGCGTGCCATTAAGTCACAAGTATTGGCCGACTTCGTCGTCGAATGGACAGAAGCCAAACTCCCTAAAGAGTACGACACATACTCCAACTGGATCATGCACTTCGACGGCTCCAAAATGCTGGCCGGATTGGGAGCGGGTGTAGTCCTGACTTCCCCCACCGGAGTCATGGTCCAATACGTATTCCAAATATTATACACAGACTCCAACAACGCAGCCGAATACGAGGCTCTGTTACATGGTCTTTGCGGGGATTCAAACCTCGCAATATCACAAATAAATGGAGATTTTGATGCCAAGGATCCGAAAATGGCGGCCTACCGTAATACCGTCCTCAAAATGTCAGCTCGGTTCGAGGGGCTCGAATTCCACCATGTGGTTCGAGAAAACAATCAAGTGGCGGATATGCTCGCCCGCATCGGCGCTAAACGCGACCCTGTCCCACCTAACATATTCCTGGAAAAGCTGTTCAAACCATTCGTGGTATGGGAAGGGGAGTCCGGCAACACTAGCCCGAATCCGAATACAACCCCAGATTCTTAACCATCTAACGTAATTGGTGGCACCGCCACCGAAATAACACCCTCGGCCCACGAAATCATGGCTGTAATCTGTTGGGGAACGTTGCATAAAATAAAAATTTTCCTACGTTCACCAAGATCAATCTATGAGTTCATCCAGCAATGAGAGAGGGGAGTGCATCTACATACCCTTGTAGATCGCGAGCGGAAGCGTTCAAGAGAACGGGGTTGAGGGAGTCGTTCACGTCGTGATCCAAATCACCGGAGATCCTAGCGCCGAACAGACGGCACCTCCGCGTTCAACACATGTACGGTCAGCATGAAGTCTCCTCCTTCTTGATCCAGCAAGGGGGAAGGAGAGGTTGATGAAGATCCAGCAGCACGACGGCGTGGTGGTGGATGCAGCAGGGATCTGGCAGGGCTTCGCCAAGCGTCTGCGGGAGGGAGAGGTGTAGCAAGGTGGAAGGGAGGCGCCAAGATGCAGGGTGCGGCTGCCCTCCCTCCCCCTCTTTATATAGGGTCCCCAGGGGGGGCGCCGGCCCTAGGAGATGGGATCTCCTAGGTGGGTTGGCGGCCAAGGGGGGAACTTGCCTCCCAAGGCAAGTGGAGGTGCCCCCTCCCCTAGGGTTCCCAACCCTAGTCGCAGGGGGGCCAAGAGGGGGCGCACCAGCCCACCAGGGGCTGGTTCCCTCCCCAACTTCAGCCCACAGTGCCCTCCGGGATAGGTGTCCCCACCCGGTGGACCCCTGGGACCCTTCCGGTGGTCCCGGTACAATACCGGTGACCCCCGAAACTCTCCCGATGGCCGAAACAGCACTTCCTATATATAGTTCTTCACCTCCGGACCATTCCAGAACTCCTCGTGACGTCCGGGATCTCATCTGGGACTCTGAACAACTTTCGGTTTGCTGCATACTAATATCTCTACAACCCTAGCGTCACCGAACCTTAAGTGTGTAGACCCTACGGGTTCGGGAGATATGCAGACATGACCAAGACGCCTCTCCGGTCAATAACCAATAGCGGGATCTGGATACCCATGTTGGCTCCCACATACTCCTCGATGATCTCATCGGATGAACCACGATGTCGAGGATTCAATCAACCCCGTATACAATTCCCTTTGTCAATCGGTACGTTACTTGCCTGAGATTCGATCGTCGGTATCCCAATACCTCGTTTAGTCTCGTTACCGGCAAGTCACTTTACTCGTACCATAATGCATGATCCCGTGACCAGACACTTGGTCACATTGAGCTCATTATGATGATGCATTACCGAGTGGGCCCAGAGATACCTCTCCGTCATACAGAGTGACAAATCCCAGTCTCGATTCATGCCAACCCAACAGACACTTTCGGAGATACCCGTAGTGTACCTTTATAGTCACCCAGTTACGTTGTGACGTTTGGCACACCCAAAGCACTCCTACGGTATCCGGGAGTTGCACAATCTCATGGTCTAAGGAAATGATACTCGACAATTGGAAAAGCTCTAGCTAAACGAACTACACGATCTTTGAGCTATGCTTAGGATTGGGTCTTGTCCATCACATCATTCTCCTAATGATGTGATCCCGTTATCAATGACATCCAATGCCCATAGTCAGGAAACCATGACTATCTGTTGATCAACAAGCTAGTCAACTAGAGGCTCACTAGGGACTTGTTGTGGTCTATGTATTCACACGTGTATTATGATTTCCGGATAACACAGTTATAGCATGAATAATAGAGAATTACCATGAACACAGAAATATAATAATAACCATTTTATTATTGCCTCTAGAGCATATTTCCAAAGTCTCCCACTTGCACTAGAGTCAATAATCTAGTTACATTGTGATGTATCGAACACCCGTTGCGTTCTGGTGTTGATCATGTTTTACCCTAGGGAGAGGTTTAGTCAACGGATCTGCTACATTCAGGTACGTATGTACTTTACAAATATCTATGTCTCCATCTTGAACATTTTCACGGATGGAGTTGAAGCGACGCTTGATGTGCCTTGTCTTCTTGTGAAACCTGGGCTCCTTGGCAAGTGCAATAGCTCCAGTGTTGTCACAAAAGAGTGCGATTGGCCCCGACGCATTGGGTATGACTCCTAGGTCGGTGATGAACTCCTTCACCCAGACAGCCTCATGCGCTGCCTCCGAGGCTGCCATGTACTCCGCTTCACATGTAGATCCCGCCACGACGCTCTGCTTGCAACTGCACCAGCTTACTGCCCCACCA
This sequence comes from Triticum timopheevii, assembly GCA_963921465.1. Taxonomy (NCBI): domain Eukaryota; kingdom Viridiplantae; phylum Streptophyta; class Magnoliopsida; order Poales; family Poaceae; genus Triticum; species Triticum timopheevii. The sequence goes on from OY997272.1 coordinate 147,370,764, forward strand.
TTCAAAATATACACGTATCCGGTTTGTGACTTAGAGTCATCCAGATCTGTGTCGAAGCTAGCGTCGACGTAACCCTTTACGACGAGCTCTTCGTCACCTCCATATACGAGAAACATGTCCTTAGTCCTTTTCAGGTACTTAAGGATGTTCTTGACCGCTGTCCAGTGTTCCTTGCCGGGATTACTTTGGTACCTTCCTACCAAACTTACGGCAAGGTTTATATCAGGTCTGGTACAGGTCATGGCATACATGATAGACCCTATGGCTGAGGCATAGGGGATGACACTCATCTGTTCTTTATCTTCTGCCGTGGTCGGGCGTTGAGCCGAGCTCAATTTCACACCTTGCAACACAGGCAAGAACCCCTTCTTGGACTGATCCATATTGAACTTCTTCAATATCTTATGAAGGTATGTGCTTTGTGAAAGACCTATGAGGTGTCTCGATCTATCTCTATAGATTTTGATGCCTAATATGTAAGCAGCTTCTCCAAGGTCCTTCATTGAAAAACACTTATTCAAGTAGGCCTTTATGCTGTCCAAAAGTTCTATATCATTTCCCATCAAAAGTATGTCATCCACATATAATATGAGAAATGCTACAAAGCTCCCACTCACTTTCTTGTAAACGCAGGCTTCTCCATAAGTCTGCATAAACCCAAATGCTTTAATCATCTCATTAAAGCGAATGTTCCAACTCCGAGATGCTTGCACCAGCCCATAGATGGAGCGCTGGAGCTTGCATACCTTGTTAGCATTCTTAGGGTCGACAAAACCTTCCGGCTGCATCATATACAGTTCTTCCTTAAGGTGACCGTTAAGGAATGCCGTTTTGACGTCCATCTGCCATATCTCATAATCATAGTATGCGACAATTGCTAACATGATTCGGACGGACTTCAGCTTCGCTATGGGAGAGAATGTCTCGTCATAGTCAATTCCTTGAACTTGTCGATAACCCTTAGCGACAAGTCGAGCTTTATATATGGTAACATTACCATCCGCGTCCGTCTTCTTCTTAAAGATCCATTTGTTTTCTATTGCTCGCCGATCGTCGGGCAAGTCTGTCAAAGTCCACACTTTGTTTTCATACATGGATCCTATCTCGGATTGCATGGCTTCAAGCCATTTGTTGGAATCTGGGCCCGCCATCGCTTCTTCATAGTTCAAAGGTTCACCGTTGTCTAACAACATGATTTCCAAGACAGGGTTGCCGTACCACTCTGGTGCGGAACGTGTCCTTGTGGACCTTCGAAGTTCAGTAGGAGCTTGATCCGAAGAATCTTGATCATCATCATTAACCTCCTCTCTTGTCGGTGCAGGCACCACATGAACATCTTCCTGAGTTGCGCTACTCACCATTTCAAGAGGCAGTACTTCATCAAGCTCTACTTTCCTCCCACTTAATTCTTTCGAGAGAAACTCTTTCTCCAGAAAGGATCCATTCTTGGCAACAGAGATCTTGCCTTCGGATCTTAAGTAGAAAGTATACCCTATGGTTTCCTTAGGGTATCCTATGAATACGCATTTTTCCGACTTGGGTTCGAGCTTCTCAGGTTGAAGTTTCTTGACATAAGCATCGCATCCCCAAACTTTTAGAAACGACAGCTTAGGTTTCTTCCCAAACCATAATTCATACGGTGTCGTCACAACGGATTTAGACGGTGCCCTATTTAAAGTGAATGTAGCTGTCTCTAGAGCGTATCCCCAAAATGATAGCGGTAAATCAGTAAGTGACATCATAGATCGCACCATATCCAATAGAGTGCGATTACGACGTTCGGACACACCATTTCGCTGAGGTGTTCCAGGCGGCGTGAGTTGTGAAACGATTCCACATTTTCTTAAGTGCGTACCAAATTCGTGACTTAAATACTTTCCCCCATGATATGATCGCAGGAACTTTATCTTTCGGTCACGTTGATTCTCTACCTCATTCTGAAATTCCTTGAACTTTTCAAAGGTCTCAGACTTGTGTTTCATCAAGTAGACATACCCATATCTACTCAAGTCATCAGTGAGAGTGAGAACATAACGATATCCTCCGCAAGCCTCAACGCTCATTGGACCGCACACATCAGTATGTATGATTTCCAATAAGTTGGTTGCTCGCTCCATTGTTCCGGAGAACGGAGTCTTGGTCATCTTGGCCATGAGGCATGGCTCGCATGTGTCAAACAATTCATAATCTAGAGACTCTAAAAGTCCATCAGTATGGAGCTTCTTCATGCGCTTGACACCAATGTGACCAAGGCGGCAGTGCCACAAGTATGTGGGACTATCGTTATCAACTTTACATCTTTTGGCATTCACACTATGAATATGTGTAACATTACGCTCGAGATTCATTAAGAATAAACCATTCACCAGCGGGGCATGACCATAAAACATATCACTCATATAAATAGAACAACCATTATTCTCAGATTTAAATGAGTAGCCATCTCGAATTAAACGAGATCCTGATACAATGTTCATGCTCAAAGCTGGTACTAAATAACAATTATTGAGGTTCAAAACTAATCCCGTAGGTAAATGTAGAGGTAGCGTGCCGACGGCGATCACATCGACCTTGGAACCATTCCCGACGCGCATCGTCACCTCGTCCTTCGCCAGTCTCCGCTTATTCCGCAGCTCCTGCTTTGAGTTACAAATGTGAGCAACCGCACCGGTATCAAATACCCAGGAGCTACTACGAGCACTGGTAAGGTACACATCAATTACATGTATATCACATATACCTTTGGTTTTGCCGGCCTTCTTGTCTGCTAAGTACTTGGGGCAGTTCCGCTTCCAGTGACTACTTCCCTTGCAATAAAAGCACTCAGTCTCAGGCTTGGGTCCATTGCTTGACTTCTTCCTGGCAACTGGCTTACGAGGCGCGGCAACTTCCTTGCCATCCTTCTTGGAGTTCTTCTTACCCTTGCCTTTCTTGAACTTAGTGGTTTTATTCACCATCAACACTTGATGTTCCTTTTTGATCTCTACCTCAGCTGATTTCAGCATTGAATATACCTCAGGAATGGTCTTTTCCATCCCCTGCATATTGAAGTTCATCAAAAGCTCTTGTAGCTTGGTGGGAGCGACTGGAGAATTTTGTCAATGACCGCGTCATCCGGGAGATTAACTCCCAGCTGAGTCAAGCGGTTGTGCAACCCAGACATCTTGAGTATGTGCTCACTAACAGAACTGTTTTCCTCCATCTTACAACTAAAGAACTTGTCGGAGACTTCATATCTCTCGACCCGGGCATGAGCTTGGAAAACCATTTTCAGCTCCTCGAACATCTCATATGCTCCGCGTTGCTCAAAACGCTTTTGGAGCCCCGGTTCTAAGCTATAAAGCATGCCGCACTGAAAGAGGGAGTAATCATCAGCACGAGACTGCCAAGCGTTCATAACGTCTTGGTTATCTGGGATTGGTGCTTCACCTAGCGGTGCTTCTAGGACATGATGTTTCTTGGAAGCTATGAGGATGATCCTCAGGTTCCGGACCCAGTCCATATAGTTGCTGCCATCGTCTTTCAACTTGGTTTTCTCTAGGAACACGTTGAAGTTCAGGTGGACATGAGCGTTGGCCATTTGATCTACAAGACATATTGTAAAGATTTTAGACTAAGTTCATGATAATTAAGTTCATCTTAATCAAATTATTTAATGAACTCCCACTTAGACAGACATCCCTCTAGTCATCTAAGTGAAACATGATCCGAGTCAACTAGGCCGTGTCCGATCATCACGTGAGACAGACTAGTTAACATCGGTGAACATCTTCATGTTGATCGTATCTTCTATACGACTCATGCTCGACCTTTCGGTCTTCCGTGTTCCGAGGCCATGTCTATACATGCTAGGCTCGTCAAGTCAACCTAAGTGTATTGCATGTGTAAATCTGGCTTACACCCGTTGTATTCGAACGTTAGGATCTATCACACCCGATCATCACGTGGTGCTTCGAAACAATGAACCTTCGCAATGGTGCACAGTTAGGGGAACACTTTTCTTGAAATTAGTGTGAGGGATCATCTTACTTACTACTGTCGTTCTAAGTAAACAAGATGAAAAACATGATAAACATCACATGCAATCATAATAGTGACATGTATGGCCAATATCATATAGCTCCTTTGATCTCCATCTTTGGGGCTCCATGATCATCTTCGTCACCGGCATGACACCATGATCTCCATCATCGTGTCTCCATGAAGTTGCTCGCCAACTATTACTTCTACTATTATGGCTAACGCGTTTAGCAATAAAGTAAAGTAATTTACATGGCGTTTCTCAATGACACGCAGGTCATGCAAAAATAAAGACAACTCCTATGGCTCCTGCCGGTTGTCATACTCATCGACATGCAAGTCGTGATTCCTATTACAAGAACATGATCTCATACATCACATATATATATCATTCATCATTCATCACAACTTTGACCATATCACATCACAAAACACTTGCTGCAAAAACAAGTTAGACGTCCTCTAATTGTTGTTGCAAGTTTTTACGTGGCTTCTATAGGTGATCTAGCAAGAACATTTTCTTACCTACGTTAAAGCCACAACGTGATTTGCCAACTTCTATTTACCCTTCATAAGGACCCTTTTCATCGAATCCGCTCCAACTAAAGTGGGAGAGACAGACACCCGCTAGCCACCTTATGCAACTAGTGCATGTCAGTCGGTGGAATCTGTCTCACGTAAGCGTACGTGTAAGGTCGGTCCAGGCCGCTTCATCCCACAATACCGCTGAAGCAAAATAAGACTAGTAGTGGCAAGAAAGTTGACAACATCTACGGCCACAACAAATTGTGTTCTACTCATGCAAAGAGAACTACGCATAGACCTAGCTCATGATGCCACTGTTGGGGAACGTTGCATAAAATAAATTTTTTCCTACGTTCACCAAGATCAATCTATGAGTTCATTCAGCAACGAGAGAGGGGAGTGCATCTACATACCCTTGTAGATCGCGAGCGGAAGCGTTCAAGAGAACGGGGTTGAGGGAGTCGTTCACGTCGTGATCCAAATCACCGGAGATCCTAGCGCCGAACGGACGGCACCTCCGCGTTCAACACACGTACGGTCAGCATGACGTCTCCTCCTTCTTGATCCAGCAAGGGGGAAGGAGAGGTTGATGAAGATCTAGCAGCAGGACGGCGTGGTGGTGGATGCAGCAGGGATCCGGCAGGGCTTCACCAAGCGTCTGCGGGAGGGAGAGGTGTAGCAAGGGGGAAGGGAGGCGCCAAGATGCAGGCTGCGGCTGCCCTCCCTCGCCCCTCTTTATATAGGGTCCCCAGGGGGGCGCCGGCCCTAGGAGATGGGATCTCCTAGGGGGGTGGCGGCCAAGGGGGAACTTGCCCCCCAAGGCAAGTGGAGGCGCCCCCTCCCCTAGGGTTCCCAACCCTAGGCGCAGGGGGCCCAAGGGGGGGGCGCACCAGCCCACCAGGGGCTGGTTCCCTCCCCACTTCAGCCCACGGGGCCCTCCGAGATAGGTGGCCCCACCCGGTGGACCCCCGGGACCCTTCCGGTGGTCCCGGTACAATACCGGTGACCCCTAAAACTCTCCCGATGGCCGAAACAACACTTCCTATATATAATTCTTCACCTCCGGACCATTCCGGAACTCCTCGTGACGTCCGGGATCTCATCTGGGACTCCAAACAACTGTCAGTTCACTGCATACTAATATCTCTACAACCCTAGCGTCACCGAACCTTAAGTGTGTAGACCCTACGGGTTCGGGAGATATGCAGACATGACCGAGACGCCTCTCCGGTCAATAGCCAACAGCAGGATCTGGATACCCATGTTGGCTCCCACATACTCCTCGATGATCTCATCGGATGAACCACAATGTCGAGGATTCAATCAACCCCGTATACAATTCCCTTTGTCAATCGGTACGTTACTTGCCCGAGACTCGATCGTCGGTATCCCAATACCTCGTTTAGTCTCGTTACCGGCAAGTCACTTTACTCGTACTGTAATGCATGATCCCGTGACCAGACACTTGGTCACATTGAGCTCATTATGATGATGCATTACCGAGTGGGCCCAGAGATACCTCTCCGTCATACGGAGTGACAAATCCCAGTCTCGATTTGTGCCAACCCAACAAACACTTTCGGAGATACCCGTAGTGTACCTTTATAGTCACCCAGTTACGTTGTGACGTTTGGCACACCCAAAGCACTCCTACGGTATCCGGGAGTTGCACAATCTCATGGTCTAAGGAAATGATACTCGACAATTGGAAAAGCTCTAGCTAAACGAACTACACGATCTTTGAGCTATGCTTAGGATTGGGTCTTGTCCATCACATCATTCTCCTAATGATGTGATCCCGTTATCAATGACATCCAATGCCCATAGTCAGGAAACCATGACTATCTGTTGATCAACGAGCTAGTCAATTAGAGGCTCACTAGGGACTTGTTGTGGTCTATGTATTCACACGTGTATTACGATTTCCGGATAACACAGTTATAGCATGAATAATAGACAAATATCATGAACACATAAATATAATAATAACCATTTTATTATTGCCTCTAGGGCATATTTCCAACATAATCGCCTTGTGGACCGAGCCTTTCTTGGCCTACCTAAATAGGCAGGAGCTCCCCGAGGACCAAAATGAAGCACGTTGTATTGTGCGGCGCTCCAAGGCCTACAAAGTCCATGAGGGAGAACTATACAAGAAAAGTGCGACTGGAGTGCTCCGAAGATGCATCTCCGAAGAGGAAGGGCGGCAGCTCTTGGCTGAAATCCATGCCGAACTCGGCGGGCACCACGCTGCGGCTCGGGCACTTGTCAGCAAGGCCTTCCGTACAGGTTTTTATTGGTCGACAGCCCGAGCAGACGCACAGGACCTTGTCTAGCACTGTGTCGGTTGCCAGCTTTTTGCCAATCAGAGCCATATGCCCCCTACCGCTCTCCAAACAATCCCCATTACTTGGCCCTTCGCGGTCTGGGGGCTGGATATGGTTGGACCCCTTAAAGGGGGAAGCCATAAGAAAAAATACTTATTGGTCATGATGGACAAGTTCACCAAATGGATAGAAGCCAAACCAGTTAAAACGGCCGAATCCGGACCAGTGATAGACTTCATCTCAGGGGTTGTGCACCGTTACAGCATCCCTCATAGCATCATCACTAATAATGGCTCAAACTTCATAGCCGATGAAGTCAAAACTTGGTGCGACAACATGGGCATTAAGCTCGATTACGCTTCCGTCTACCATCCCCAAACAAACGGTCAGGTCGAACGTGCAAATGGTCTCATTATGAGCGGCATCAAACCTAGAATAGTGCGGTCCTTGACAGAATCGGACATGCACTGGGTCGAGGAGCTCGACTCCGTACTCTGGGGACTGCGGACCACGCCGAATCGCACCACTGGACACACACCATTTTTTATGTTGTACGGCGCAGAAGCAGTACTACCCTACGACATAATACACGACTCACCTTGCGTGCGCCTGTACGAAGAGAAGGAAGCTGAGTTAGATCGACAGGACAACTTAGATGCCTTGGAGGAGGAGCACGATGTCGGCAAAGCCCGTTCCACATTCTGCCAGCAGCAGGCTCGACGATATCAAAGCAGAGAAGTGCGGGCCAAAACTTATAATATTGGTGAACTCGTTCTACGCCTACCGGAGAAGAAGAAGGACAACCTCAAACCTAAGTGGGAGGGTCCTTTCATTATGGATAAAGTTCTCATCGGAGGAGTGTACCGCCTGCGTAATGCATCCGATAACAGACTCGAGCCGAACCCATGGAACGCGGCCAGACTCCGGAGATTCTACGCCTAGTGCCGAACTCAGGGTTCGTCTCCTTACCCCCGCTCTTTCAATTATGCTCCCCCCCCTCTTTTTTTCCTTTCTCACCCTTTTTCCCTTCTTCACAAAAAGTACTCAATACAGTGCGGATGCTCGGATCACTCCGGCCACACTATGTGTGTAAACCATACCTGGGGGCTTTGAGGGAGTCTTGGACTAGGAGGTGTCCGGATAGCCGGACTATCATCATCGGCCGGACTCCAAGACTATGAAGATACAAGATTGAAGACTTCGTCCCGTGTCCGGATGGGACTTTCCTTGGCATGGAAGGCAAGCTTGGCAATACGGATATGTAGATCTCCTACCATTGTAACCGACTCTGTGTAACCCTAGCCCTCTCCGGTGTCTATATAAACCGGAGGGTTTTAGTCCGTAGGACAACAACCATTACAACAATCATACCATAGGCTAGCTTCTAGGGTTTAGCCTCCTTGATCTCGTGGTAGATCCACTCTTGTACTACCCATATCATCAATATCAATCAAGCAGGAGTAGGGTTTTACCTCCATCTAGAGGGCCCGAACCTGGGTAAAAACATCGTGTCCCTTGTCTCCTGTTACCATCCGCCTAGACGCACAGTTCGGGACCCCCTACCTGAGATCCGCCGGTTTTGACACCGACATTGGTGCTTTCATTGAGAGTTCCTATGTGTCGTCACTAATAGGCTTGATGGCTCCTTCTATCATCAATAACGACGCAGTCCAGGGTGAGACTTTTCTCCCCGGACAGATCTTCGTATTCGGCGGCTTTGCACTGCGAGCCAATTCGCTTGGCCATCTGGAGTAGATCGAAAGTTACGCCCCTGGCCGTCAGGTCAGATTTGGAAATCTAAACTTCACGGTTGACATCCGCGGAGACTTGATCTTCGACGGATTCGAGCCACAGCCGAGCGCGCCGCACTGTCACGATGGGCATGATTTAGCTCTGCCGCCGGACAGTGCCCTGGAGACCGCACATGAGTCCGCTCCGACCCTTAGTTCGGAGCCGACCGTGCAGATCGAGGACGGGTGGCTAGACACCGCCTCGGGGGCTGCAACCTCTACGGAGATGGAGCCGAATACTGACCTTGTCCCTTGTAAAGCTCGTGACTCCGAGGTGCCGGACTCCTCGCCGGACTCCGAACCTCCTGCGCCCCTACCAATCGAATCCGATTGGGCGCCGATCATGGAGTTCACCGCCGCAGACATCTTTCAGCACTCACCCTTTGGCGACATCCTGAATTCGCTAAAGTATCTCTCGTTATCAGGAGAGCCCTGGCCGGACTGCGGTCAGGATGTTTGGGATGCGGACGACGAAGAAATTCAAAGCCCACCCACCACCCACTTTGTAGCCACTGTCGACGATCTAACCGACATGCTAGACTACGACTCCGAAGACATCAACGGTATGGACAACGATGCCGGAGACGACCAAGAACCAGCACCTACGGGGCACTGGAAGACCACCTCGTCATACGACATATACATGGTGGACATCCCAAAGGATGGGAACAGCGAGGATGCAGCGGAGGAAGGCTCCTCCAAGAAACAGCCCAAGCGCCGGCGTCAGCGGCGCCGCTCTAAATCCCGCCATAACAAGAATGGAGATTCTGGCACCGGAGATAATAACACCCCAGAGAGTGCCGAAGACAACCTCCTCCAGCAAGATTCAGCACAGGAGGACGGAGAAGCCAGCCCTCATCCGAGAGCGGCAGACGAAGAGGTAGAGGATGATAATTACATACCTCCCTCCGGAGACGAGGCAAGCCTCGACGACGACGAATTCGTCGTGCCTGAGGATCCCGTCGAACAAGAGCATTTTAAACGCAGGCTTATGGCCACGGCAAACAGCCTAAAGAAAAAGCAGCAACAGCTTAGAGCTGATCAAGACCTGCTAGCCGACAGATGGACTGAAGTCCTCGCGGCCGAAGAGCATGAACTCGAACGCCCCTCCAAAAGCTACCCCAAACGCAAGTTGCTCCCCCGATTAGAGGAGGAGGCATATAGACCTTCATCACCAGCGCACAATACGGCAGACAGACCACCTCGTGGCCGCGACAGAGAGGCCTCTAGGCCCTCCACTAGAACCGTACCCCAGCACCGCTCGAAAAGTACGAAGCCACGGGGGAATGCGCCGGACTTGCGAGACATATTGGAGGACAAGGCAAGACAAGCAAGATCGATCTACGGATCACGTGGGCGCCCCACGATGCGTGACTACTACCGTCGCGCCGGATACAGCAACTCCGGCCGGGCCGAACACAGTAGACAAAGCTCGCTTGAGCTACGTCGTGATATAGCCCAATATAGAGGTGCCGCACACCCACTATGCTTCACGGATGAAGTAATGGATCATCAAATCCCTGAAGGGTTTAAACCCGTGAACATTGAATCCTACGATGGCACAACAGACCCCGCGGTTTGGATCGAAGACTATTCCTTCATATCCACATGGCCCGCGGTGACGATCTTCACGCCATCAAATATCTCCCACTCAAGCTTAAAGGACCAGCTCGGCATTGTCTTAACAGCTTGCCAGCAGAGTCAATTGGGTGTTGGGAGGACCTGGAAGCCGCATTCCTTGATAACTTCCAGGGCACATATGTGCGACCACCAGACGCCGATGACCTAAGCCACATAATTCAGCAGCCAGACAAATCGGCCAGACAGTTCTGGACACGGTTCTTAACAAAGAAAAATCAAATCGTCGACTGTCCGGATGCAGAGGCCCTCGCAGCCTTCAAACATAACATCCGTGACGAGTGTCTGGCCTGGCACCTAGGACAGGAAAAGCCGAAATCCATGGCAACCCTCACATCACTCATGACCAGCTTCTGCGTGGGAGAGGACAACTGGCTAGCCCACAGTAACAACCTCAGCAAAAATTCTGGCAGTCCGGATAACAAGGACCGCAATGGCAGGTCGCGTCGCAACAAAAACAAACGCCGCGTTAACGGCGACAACACTAAGGATACGGCAGTCAACGCCGGATTCAGAGGCTCCAAACCCGGTCAGCGGAAAAAGCCATTCAAAAGAACTACTCCGGGTCCGTCCAATTTGGACCGAATACTCGACCGCTCGTGCTAGATACACGGCACCCCCGAAAAGCCAGCCAATCACACCAACAGGTATTGTTGGGTATTCAAGCAGGCAGGCAAGTTAATTGCCGAAAACAATGACAAGGGGCTGCATAGCGATGACGAGGAAGAGACCCGGCCGCTGAACAATAGAGGACAGAAGGGTTTCCCCCCACAAGTGCAGACGGTAAACATGATATACGCAACCCACATACCCAAGAGGGAGCGGAAGAGTGCACTTAGGGACGTATATGCGATGGAGCCAGTCGCCCCGAAGTTCAATCCATGGTCCTCTTGCCCGATCACTTTTGATCAAAGGGACCACCCCACTAGTATCTGCCATGGCAGATTCGCCGCATTGGTTTTAGACCCAATCGTCGATGGATTTCACCTCACCAGAGTCCTGATGGACGGCGGCAGCAGCCTGAACCTGCTTTATCAGGATACAGTGCGCAAGATGGGCATAGACCCCTCAAGGATTAAACCTACAAAGACGACCTTCAAAGGCGTCATACCAGGTGTAGAGGCCAATTGTACAGGCTCAGTCACACTGGAAGTGGTCTTCGGATCCCCGGATAACTTCCGAAGTGAGGAGTTAATCTTTGACATAGTCCCGTTCCGCAGCGGGTATCACGCTCTGCTCGGACGGACCGCGTTTGCAAAGTTCAACGCGGTGCCGCATTACGCATACCTCAAGCTCAAGATGCCAGGCCCTCGAGGAGTCATCACGGTCAACAGAAACACTGAACGCTCCCTCCGAACGGAGGAACACACAGCGGCTCTCACGGCAGAAGTACAGAGCAGCCTCTTAAGGCAATTTTCGAGTCCAGCCGTTAAGCGACCGGACACGGTCAAACACGCCCGGAGTAACCTACAACAAGACCACTTGGCACGTTCCGAGCACGCGTAGCAATGCGGCCCCAACCCCAGCCCTTGCCAAATTGCAAGACTGGTCCTTCGCGTACATCATTACGCTCTAGAGATACCATGGGCATAGGGGGAGGGGCACGGCCACCACAGGCCCAGAATGCGGCTTAACCGCACCAGGGGCTCCCAAGTGTGTGACTCTTTTTATTTTTCTTTTTTTCTTACGCACAGGACTCCGTTCACCAGAGGCCCTGTCCGGCGGTAGACCTGCCGAACACACGATGCAACAGCCAGGGGAGGAGAAGGGCTACGACGAGTATCCAGGTGGTCTCCATTACGAGCATTAAATCCATTTTATACACCATTCCGCAGCCCACCCCTGGAAGGGGACATGTTTAAAAGTCTTACCCCTTGCTTACCGCACTATTTGTATCGTTCTGCATTCATCGCAGGATTCCTTGAATAAACAATGCACCTCTTTTCGCTTATAATTGCATTTCTTTCTTATATATATGTTCATTTATGACATCTTGCATCCGTACACTTTGGTACGGCCGAATACACCAGGGGCTTAAGTTCCCCGCATTATGGTGTGACAAGTCCGAACACTTTCACAAGTGCGGCACCCCGAACTTATAGCATTATATGCATCGGCTCCGAATCATGTCTTGGGTCAATAGTTGGGTTTGCCCGGCTCCCATGTTTTGGTACCTTACGTTCCGTTTTATCGGCTAAGGTGGCACTGGGAGAAACACTGCGATTGCGCCCCGGTTGAGCTGGGCGAGCGCCTCAGTGGAGAAAGCTAAAACTGACCGTCATGATAAGGCGAGAGCTGGTCGCTGTTCGAGAGGTCTTTTTGAGTCCCTAAAGACTTATGCCGCTTAGAGCGAGGAACCGGCTTTGTCCGGCCCAGGCGTGGATAGCGCCCCGAACTCGGTCTTTCGAACACTAGGGGCTTCGCCGAAATTTAAAATTATAGAATTCTATGGCTAAGTGAGAGTGTTCAAGCATTATAAGTCCGGTTGCCTCGTTCGTTGTGTTGAGCGCCTCCCTAGATGGACCCAACAATGGGAACAAGAGCGCTCAAGTTTATCCCAAACACCCCAGCACTCGTGGCATGGGGGCTGAAGCCAAAGACTTTCCATCTCTTAGGTTTGATAAATGGCTGCACTGAAGGTAATATTTTAAATTAATAAGCGTTGCTTAGCGCATATGAACACAGTTTTCAGCGCACAGGATAACACAATGCGAGTCTACTCAAATATTACATCTTTGGAGCACTCATCCGCAATCATGCGGGCACCCTTCAGGACACTCTTATAATACATTTCGGGCGTGCGATACTCTTTGCCCGCCGGCGGCGTGTCCGTCAAAAGCTTCTCAGTGTCCATCCTGCCCCAGTGCACCTTTGCACGGGCAAGGGCCCGACGGGCACCTTCAATGTAGGCGGAGTGCTTGACGACTTCCACCCAGGGACACGCATCCACCAGCCGCCGCACTAGGCCAAAGTAGCTCCCAGGCATGGCCTCCTTGGGCCACAGCCGAACTATGAGGCCCTTCATGGCCTGTTCGGCTACCTTGTGGAGCTCGACCAGCTACTTCAGCTGGTCGCTAAGGGGCACCGGATGTCCGGCCTCAGCATACTGAGACCAGAAGACCTTCTCCGTTGAGCTCCCCTCCTCGGCCCGGTAGAAAGTGGCAGCATCGGACACGCTGCGAGGCAGATCTGCGAACTCTCCTGGAGAACTCCGAATTCGGGTAAGTAATAGGTAATTCACATTCACATGCTTGCTTTGCATGAAAAATGCCTTACCCGCCGCTATTTTCTTCACCGCCTCGATTTCCTGGAAGGCCTTGTGGGCTTTGGCCTTAGCGGCTTTGGCACTCTCAAGAGCCGATGCAAGCTCGGACTCTCGAGTCTTTGAGTCGCGCTCCAAACTCTCATGTTTTTCCACGAGAGCCTGGAGCTCTTGCTGCACCTCCGCCACCCGCGCCTCCTGCTTCTCTCGCTCGGCTCGTTCCGTGGCCACATTGCGTTCGGCCGCGGACACGGCCTCCTTCAGGGTCGCCACCTCGTTCGTGGCCCCTGGAGTACCCACGTTATCCTTGTCATTTCTCTTGCAACCAAAATCCTTTTCTATAATGTACAAATTTAATACGGTGTTACTCACCTTCCTTGTCCTTGAGCTGCTTCTTGGCATGGCCGAGCTCGCTCTCGGACCGCTCGAGGTTCTGCTTCAAAGCATCGACCTCCGCAGTCAGTGCGGCAGAGGTCAGCAACGCAGCCTGCAATCCCATATTGACATATTTTTTAGAACTCCTGCGTATATCTTTTTAGATCCTCAGTCCGGCTTTTCTTTACGAACACCGAACCGAGCATCAGGGGCTACTGTCTATGCAGTATTATATTACATGTCTTAACATTCTTACCTCAAAGCCTGTTAGAAGGCTGCTGCAGGCTTCAGTCAGCCCGCTCTTGGTGAGCTGAACCTTCTGAATCACCGCACTCATGACAGTGCGGTGTTCTTCTTTGATGGAAGCGCCGTTGAGCGCCTCCAGCAAATTATTCGGCGCCTCCGGTTGGACGGAGGCCGCCGGTGTCACGGTCTTGCCCTTCCTACGAAGGGGCCGCCTACCGAACTCCGGAACCACTGCAGGTTCCGGTGCGGAGTCCGGTGCGAAGTCCGGGAGGTTGCCTTGCGGCACCTCCGGAGCCTCCTCCTCCTGGTGGGTCCCCTCCTGGGATCCCACCTCGGCGTCATCAGCGTCACGAGGAGTGGAGGCGGTCGGAAGGGAATCCATATCCGACGTGCCCAAGGACCCGCTCGACGAAGCGGGAAGATCGTCCTTGGCCGGACTACAGGTTGTATGCGGCATTAGAAAGACACCGCGTGGCAAAAAGAAAAATTATAAATCATTCAGGAATCCGGATACTTACGATCTTGCCAGGGGCTTGGCCCTTGAGGGCCACTCCTCGCCGACGTCGCTAGCGTTGGCGGAGCAGTCCGGAGGAAGGGTCCTTCCCTTCTTGGACCCTTCGGCCTCCCTCGCTGGGGAGGCCTTCCTCTTCTTCTCTCCCCCCTCTTGGGGAGAGGCCTCTTTCTCCTCCTCGTCTTCAGGGGAGGAGTCCGCCTCGGCGTCATCGGACGATGAGTCCGATACCACCAGGCGGCGGGAACTCCTTCGGGTCCCCGTGGCCTTCTTCTTGGCCTTCTTCTCCGGCACCACGTAAAGTGCCGGGACCAGCAGCCCTGTTAAACAGGCATTCGCTGGGTCTTCTGGAAGGGGAGCCGGACAGTTAACCTGTCCGGACGTCTTCTGCCAGTCCTGTTAAAGGCATTGGGAGTTTAGATCCCGCATAGAGTCAAACTATGAAAAACGAATGTCCCATGAAGGATAACGTTGCTTACCTCGCCAGCTGGACGCTGCGAGCTGAATCCGCGATCTTCGGTAGCAGATGCGGGAGCTTCGGCGCCCTTGAACAGCACCCTCCGGGCCTCCTTGTACGTAGTGTCAAAGAGGCCGCTCAAAGTCTGGTGCTGTGCCAGATCAAACTCCCACAAATTGAAGTCCCTTTGCTGGCAGGGGAGAATCCGGTGGACGAGCATGACCTGGATCACGTTGACAAGCTTGAGCTTCTTGTTCACCAGGGTCTGGAGACAGGACTGGAGTCCGGTCAGCTCCTCCGAACTACCCCAAAGCAAGCCCTTCTCTTTCCAGGAGGTGAGCTACATGGGGATGCCAGATCTGAATTCGGGGGCCGCTGCCCATTTAGGGTCACGCGGCTTGGTGATATAGAACCACCCCGATTGCCACCCTTTGATGGACTCCATGAAGGCGCCCTCGAGCCAGGTGACGTTGGGCATTTTGCCCACCATGGCGCCTCCGCACTCCACTTGGCTGCCCTTCACAACCTTCGGCTTGACATTGAAGGTCTTTAGCCACAAGCCGAAGTGGGGCTGGATGTAGAGGAAGGCCTCGCACACGATGATGAAAGTCGAGATATTGAGGATGAAATTTGGAGCCAGATCGTGGAAGTCCAGGCCGTAGTAATACATGAGCCCCCGGACGAAGGGGTGGAGTGGAAAGCCCAGTCCGCGGAGGAAGTGGGGAAGGAATACGACCCTCTCATGGGGCCTGGGGGTGGGGATGAGCTGCCCCTCGTCGAGCAGCTGGTGCGCGATGTCGCTGGACAGGTATCCGGCGTTGCGCAGCTTCTCGATGTGCCCCTCCGTAATGGAGGAGGCCATCCACTTGCCTCCCGCTCCGGACATGGCTGGAGGAGGTTGAGGTGAGATGTGCGGACTTGGGCGCTGGAGCTCGAGTGCGCGTAGATGGATAAGCAAAGGAGGAAGAAGGCGTAGGTAAAAGAGGTGGATCCTTATCCCCTTATATATGGGCGGACGAAAACTGTGCGTCCCCACCAGCCTGGTAAAACTCGCTTATCTCCCAAGCGCCACAATCAATGGTGCGGTTGGGTTACCCACGTCCGTATTGATGGGAATCCCGGAATAAGGGGAACACGATCTCTGCTTCGACAAGACGTGCCAAGGAAACCGCTTCGCTAAACGCGCTGAGGTGGTATAATAAAAACGATTCAAGTAAAGGCTTGGTAGTGGTGTGACGTCACGCCACAAAATACGTCAGCAGATTGAACTTGTGTACATATTATTCTCTCTATGGTGGTATGTGGAATTTATTTTGCAGAGCTGGACACTATCCTGGTGTTCGCAATCTTCTATGGATTATTCGGAAGAGGAACCCGCCTTGCAATGCCGAAGACAATATGCGCGCCGGACTCGTCGTCATTGAAGCCTGGTTCAGGGGCTACTG
The DNA here is from genome assembly GCA_963921465.1 of Triticum timopheevii. NCBI lineage: Eukaryota > Viridiplantae > Streptophyta > Magnoliopsida > Poales > Poaceae > Triticum > Triticum timopheevii. The sequence goes on from OY997272.1 coordinate 147,387,360, forward strand.
AGGGAGTCCTGGACTAGGGGGTGTCCGGATAGCCGGACTATCATCATCGGCCGGACTCCAAGACTATGAAGATACAAGATTGAAGACTTCGTCCCGTGTCCGGATGGGACTTTCCTTGGCGTGGAAGGCAAGCTTGACAATACGGATATGTAGATCTCCTACCATTGTAACCGACTCTGTGTAACCCTAGCCCTCTCCGGTGTCTATATAAACCGGAGGGTTTTAGTCCGTAGGACAACAACCATTACAACAATCATACCATAGGCTAGCTTCTAGGGTTTAGCCTCCTTGATCTCGTGGTAGATCCACTCTTGTACTACCCATATCATCAATATCAATCAAGCAGGAGTAGGGTTTTACCTCCATCGAGAGGGCCCAAACCTGGGTCAAGTATCCAAATTCTAAAGAAAAATCATTATTGACGGTCCAAGACCATAGATATTGATAGATCGAACTTGTCTCCTGTTACCATCCGCCTAGACGCACAGTTCGGGACCCCCTACCCGAGATCCACTGGTTTTGACACCGATAGGCTTCCTATACGGAAGCTAAATATAATTATTGTCATGGCTTCTTGCCTATCACATATGCGTTATTTTTCCATATGTGCCTTTTCTTCACCGTTATATGCATCGATATGACTTAAGATGTGGCCATGCTGGGTTGCCTGGCTCTTGTGTTTATGCCCTACATTCCCGTTAATTTGGCTAGGGCATTAGGGGAGCACCTCTGCGATTGTTACTGCCGGTTCAGCCGGATGTGTACCTCAGACTGGGTGAAGCCGAAAGCTAGCGTTCTTAAGGGAATATTTGGTCGGTGAACAAAATATGTTTCTTTCGTTTATTACAAACGTGAATCCCCAGAAGTTTTGTATCTTGCGTTTCTGTTCGTAATCCGTACATGTACATCGATGCATGCGTGCCCAGGGAAAGGAACCCCTAACGGAACTATTCTCCCTAGAAGATGTTTCTTACTACCCATGTAATATAACATAACTAGTTGGGTACTTGTATGTTCAAGCACTTATGACCCCTACGCCTGGTTTCCACGCATATCCCGGTTTTGCATAACTGAGCGGGTATTTGGATACACCCGGGACTGTCGGATCCGGGAGCTGAAGCAAAAAGGTCCGCCATGACAAATGATTTTTAATCTGGCTAGGGACTACATATGTCCATTGAATTACATAGTCACTTGGACTGGCAATATTCTTCCTCTATACCGGCCAACAGGCTATCTAGCTTGCAATCCTATTGGGAATACTTTGCATCTAACGCTACCTGGTCATACACCAGACTCACGGGAATTTCTTGTCCATCTGGCCTCACCGGTCTGACTTCGGCCATATGGTTCGGGTCAAGCTTGGTGTAGCGCGTCTTCACCATGGCCCAGGCTTCCCTTGCACCTTGTCGGCAGGCTGACATCTTCCACAATCGGAAGTGCCACCGTGCTCCTTGGAGCATATCCACGAGCTCCCCCATGCCTTTTGGCAGGGAAGTGGATGGCCACAAGGCCTGGACAATACCCTGCATCACTTGCCGAGCTCGCTCGTGCAACTGTGAGAGGTCTTGCAGTAAATCACCCGCGGACACGGGCATATCCTCTTCAGGATGGCCCGTCAACATACGTACAGATATAAACTCTTTCAATATGCTTCCTCGCCGAGCTTTACTACTGTTCGTCTAGGCACTTACCATAAATGCCACGACAAAGCCTCCTATTCTCCTTCACGGAGTCCGCCAGCTGAGCGCGAACATCTCCTAATTCGACGCCCAGTCGGACATTGGCATCTTGAAGATCGTTCTTCTCCCGCCTAACTTGCGTAAGAACATGCTCGCTAGCTTTTAGCTGCCTTTGGAGACATGACTCGCTATCTTTACCGATCTCTGGATTCTCCCCGGGATTGTCTACAGAAATTTTTGTTAGACTTATCACACAAGCCAATCACTAACTGGTACATTTCCATAAAATTTCATTATTAAAGACGAATGTTACCAGGGGAGGCCTTTTGGGATTCTTCTAGTTTGGCAACCGCGGCCCTCAACTGGGTCTTGCACTCCTCCAGCTCTTGAGACAATTGGGTATTCTTATCTACAAGGACCTGTGCATAACATGATCCTTAAATCAGTTGTTCCAACCGTTTCAAGTCTCAGGGGCTACTGCTATACATGCTTATCAAATTTCCTTACCCGTATATCTTTTGCATACTGGTCTATCGCTCGGGCGAGTCCGCCTTGAGCAGCCCGAATATATGCGTCTCCCGAATTGAAAGCATTAAATGCCTCTTCGGAAAAGATGTTATTCCGAAGTATGGCCCGTCGGCACCGGTGATTCATGGCACTCTCCACTTTGGAATTTGTGGCGGAGAGCATATCCGCATCCTCTGTCGGAGGACAATTCGGCATCGGCCCCGCATTGGCCTCCTCTCTCGAAGCTGGTTCTGGAATCCGGCTGGTCGAGGCGTGATCGGCAGGTTCCCCGGATATAATCCGGCGGCTCCTTTTTCTGCCAGAATACGAAGGACGCTGTTACATTTCAAACACAATAATCACAGAGAAGGTTTTTACCATACCTCTATAACGGCGTTTCGGCCCTAACCGCCTTCCTCTTGAGCCTGCCTGACCCGAACGCCCTTTGCCGATGAGCCCCCAGGGGCTCGGCGCCGCGTTCCGATGGTCGTCTCTATAAAAATGCGATATTTTATGCATAAGGCATGATATCAGAAAGGAGTCCTCTTCATAGCATAAGGTCTCGACTTTGCTTACACGCGATGTAGGTAGCAATCCGGGATAGTCGGCGATAATAGCCACTAAGGCGCCATCGCAGCTGGCCTGATAAAATGTCCCGTTGACTAGCTCCACAGTAATATCCGGATCATCTTCAAGTCCTGGATCGCAGGCCCTTCTGGGGTCCTCTGGCTGCGGGGAGGGACTGTCGAATCCTTCCACGGCCCTCCTCAGTTCCTGCTCAGAAGTATCGAGGTTAATGATTTTGATGAAAAGCACTAGAATGAATAGAGTGGGGGAAAGAGTGACGACTTACCCAGCTTGGGGGGTTGTACATGGAAAATCCATCCCGCGGTTTAATACGAAGGAATTCTTCGTCTTCTCCTTTCTACAGATCGGACAAAATTTTCGTCAGAGCAGTGGCGGAGTCCGGACCTTTACAACCACAGCGGGTGGCATCATCTTCCCCATTGTAGTGCCACATGGGCTTCCCCCGATATTGGAGTGGCTGCACCCCCCGCATTATGCATATTGCCATAACCTCGATTATTGTCAGCCCTGATTTGGCCAGTATCTTTATCCTGCTCATCAGGAAGTGTACTTCTCTGGTATCCTCCTCTTGGGGGCCCTGAGGGCGCCAACTTTGATGTGCCTTTGGCGGAGCATTGTTGAACTCAGGGAGGCCCGTCCGGACTGGATCCGAAAGGGGAACGTCATCAACATAAAACCACTTCGAGGGCCAGTTTGCAGATGCCTTCTTGGGAGTGCCGGACAGGTATCCGGTTTCGGCAATGCGCCATATTTCGGCTCCGCCCACTTGACGTATGGATTTGCCCTGGTTGCGAGGGACGAGGTAGAACAACTTCTTCCATAACCCTAAGTGATCCTCACAGCCCAAGAATAATTCACAAAGGGTGATGTATCCTACGATGTGCAGTACGGAGGCAGGAGTGAAGTCGTGCAACTGGAGGCCATAGAACTCTAGGATCCCGCGAAGGAATGGGTGGATTGGAAACCCGACGCCTCTTAGCAGATGCGGGATGAGGCATATTCGCTCCCCCGGGGATGGATTAGGAGATCTCTCCGCTTGCTCCCCGCCATTATAGGTGGCTAGTCCAGCTCGGACGGGGACCATGAACGCCGGTGGAAGAAACCCTTGGGTCTACAACTCTATCAAACGGCTTTGAGGAACTGAACACTCTTCCCAGTCACCTGGCTTGGAGCGAAGAGAACGAGAAGAAGAGCTGCGACGATCGGCCATGTTGGAATGGTTTTTTCCGAAGTGCTCTGTTGGATGCTTGCTCAAGGGAAGAAGGTGAGGTTTGGATATGAGGATCCCTGTCCCTTCAAATAGACGGTTTGCCTGCAGGGCCGGGGTGGCAAATGCAAAAATGTCCCGACCCCTCGTATTCGCTCGACACGTGAAGATGGCCATTATTGAAGCACAGAAGCCGAGGAGTGCAACATTGATGGGAAGCCGGATATTGTTCATTACAATAGGAACTTCGGAGTATTCGGAGATGGAACCCGCCTTGCAATGCCGAAGACAAACTGCGTGCCGGACTCATCGTCATTGAATCCTGGTTTAGGGGCTACTGAGGGAGTCCTGGATTAGGGGGTATCCGGACAGCCAGACTAGATACTTTGGCCAGACTGTTGGGACGTGAAGGTACAATACTCAAGACTTCGTCCCGTGTCCGGATGGGACTCTCCTTTGCGTGGAAGACAAGCTTGGCGATCCGGATATTAGATTTCCTTCTTTGTAACCGACTCTATGTAAACCCTAGCCCCCTCCGATGTCTATATAAACCGGAGGGTTTTGTCCGTATAGGGACGATCATAAGAGTCATAATCATCATAGGCTAGCTTCTATGGTTTAGCCTCTACGATCTCGTGGTAGATAAACTCTTGTAATACTCATATCATCAAGATCAATCAAGCAGGAAGTAGGGTTTTACCTCCATCGAGAGGGCCCGAACCTGGGTAAAACATTGTGTCCCTTGCCTCCTGTTACCATTAGCCTTAGACGCACAGATCGGGACCCCCTACCCGAGATCCGCCGGTTTTGACACCGACAATTGTTTCCGGCCTGTTCCCTCCATGGAGAAGATGATCAAACAATGGCAGAAGAAAGGGTGAAGGGCTGAAGGAAAATGGAGGAGGGAGAGGAAGAGCGTGCGACAGCAGTTCCAAATCGAGAGGGAAAGGCGAAGAGTTGGTGGACGGTTGCCAGTTTGCCACGGTTCACGAAGAGGTGCCCTGGCCTACACGTCCGTTCGGAAATACTACTACTCGCCGTCGTCTCACTGATATGTTGGAACGGGACCACATGTCAACGAAACATGGTGTGTAATTTCTCATGCAAAATGAGATCTGGACGCGTTGGCCCGAGGTGCTGCATTAATTTTTTTTTGAAAGTTTGCCGCATTAGTTATCGACCTTTATTTTTTTTAACATGCAATCTGAGTGGATAGCTCATGTGGTCATCACACGTGAGCGGATATAGTGATGGTTGATTCGCCCGAGCAACTTATTACTGTGGGAATATGGGAGTAGCAGCGGATTCAAGGAACAGAGAAATGATGGTTGCTTCGTCCGAGCAACTTACTGTGGCGAAGGTGGGGCTTTGTGATTTGACTGCTCACTAGTCATTACTACTGCAGCGCAACGACCGGGGTGAATCTTTCCCTGAAGTTGTGTTGTGCACTCAATATTGCTGCATGGCAGGTGGAGCCGGATGAAGGATGTCCAACATGTCGACGAAACGAAGTTGAATTGTTTCTGTCATTGCTATCAATCCTTCAGGATTTGTTTATATGTACGCATAATTTTGATGAAATTGTACTGTGATGCTATGAAGGTTTCAACTTTGGTTCCCGCAGGAAAAAAGGTTTCAACTTAGGATTCATGTGTCTTGCCTCGAGATTATCTCGTTACAACATTCCATCAAATACAAATGAAACTACCATGGCTAATGCATCTCAATGGTTCGCAGATTAGTGCCAATATTCACATCACAACTGAAGACAAAGTTGTGAGAAGGTGTACAAATAAAGAAAAAATATAATTGATCGATGCTGTTCGTAGGCATGGCTCCATTTCCTTGGCACAGTGTTCATTGCTTGGCAGCTAGTTTCACCCAGCTCTGTAGCCAAAAAAGAGGTGTATGAAGGACACCACAATCCGATCATTTTGTGCAGCTCCACTAAAATCGAGCAGACCATCCCTGTTTGCAAAGATATCCAGTCAGTGTGATTACAATAATAGTAGAACTAGATGATGAAACATAACACACATAAATAGAAGCCGATCACCTCTATGATCTCTCTTTAGGACTAACTTCTTGTTGGAGAAGATTAGGTACGGAGTTGGATGAGGAGGATAGAAAAACCAATCTCCCTTTCCGCAGTCCCACAGAAATGTAAAAACATTGCCCGTGTGACATTTTGGCGGAACTGCACAAAACACTCTTCGAAAAAGTGATTTGTGCAGTTCACCAAAAGGTCGCAATAGCAACGAGGTGAAAATGGAAAGCCCTGTTTGCAAAAGGAGGTCGAAAGGAAACAATTATTGCCCAATAACACGAGTTGAAGACGCATACGCTGACAAAAAAGAAGCATGTTCCATGTAATAAGGGAAATATAGCACATGGTGGTTTATCAAAAATGGTTTGAGGACGAGATTGCAAGATGGAAAGTACGCCGGCAGAGATACGATTTAAGCAAACAACTAAAGAAGATCCACATGAAGCTATGTGGGAAGATGGGCAGTGGAGCAAGGCCGGAGGAAGCTGTACCTGAGGGTCGTCGGGATGTTACTAGGAGGGCGCCGGTGGCCGGGATCTGCCCATACTGCGGTAGCGAGCAAGTGGCGAAGGCCCTACTGCGCCGGAGCTTGGTCAGAGAGAACGGCGGGTACCACAGATCGGGACGTGCTGCCTCAACGCCGTCGAACGGAGAGACGATGCACATCCTCCCTTTCCGCCGGCGGACGGGATGCGGCCGGATCACTGACCAACGCTGAGAGAGAGAGGCCACGGCGGCCTTGTGTGAGATGCTGTGACGAGAGACAAACCCATTTTTCCATTTTCCCCACGGCAATCGTTTTATATTCTGTATGTGCCATTGAGGAATATATAACTTTATTTAATGCTAACGCGTCAATTCGAACTTTGTTCCGTCTAGGCATGGTACCCGACCCTCCTTCGAGTAAACAACCGCTACACGTGTCAAATTATCACGTGGGCTGCCTTTTCGTACAGAAACGAACTCCACCGTGTACCCGCGCGGGTGTGGCTGGGAGCGAGACGTGAGTACATGCGTCCTGCATGCACTTTTTCTTTAGGTGCAGGTACGTACGTGGGTGGGTGTGAGAGAGATGGTTTGTGCGAAACAGAGGCAATGTGTCGATGGTATCTCAATCGGAAAAATGTAACATATGCAATGTGTGTGAAATGGAGTCATGGACATGAGATATCGATAGAATTGAAAACAGGGATGAAGTGTGTGGCTGCGCGATCGATAAAGAGTGCCATCGAATTTGTGTTTGCCCACGTCAAAGATACAGGGCGTCTGGCCTACTGGAATTTGAGAGGGCAGAGGTGCAGTTTTTCTTCGTGGCATGGATACCTACCTACAACGTTCGACTATCGGTGTGTGTGGGGGGAGGGGAGGGGGTAGAGACCGATCGACTAGTATATGTGTGGGGAAGGAGAGAGACCTAGCTATGTATTGAGGGAGATCGATCGACATCCATGGATATGTGTAGCAGAGTAATAAGGTTGGGAAAAAGACAAAGGTAGAGTGTCGGAGGGTTGGTGGTGGAGTGGCGTCTCACAAATGGTGGGAGAGGCCTGATAGACAAATGAAGGGTATGAGTGCAATATCAATAAGAGAGGGCGGGGGATGTCTGTCTGTCTATGCACGTGCGTGTGAGAGACGGGTCGGGAGGTATTCAAGGACGATGAGTGGAGAAGATATGGTTGTGGTAAGCATATGTAACTACATAGGAAGATCAACCGTCGTGTGTCCGAGAAAAGGAGAGACATAACTAGCGGGGTAAGTGTATCGGTGCTTGGTGAAAACGAATTATAGTCGACTTGGCTATATGTAGGGAGATCAGTTTATACACACGCCTGCATGTGTTAGAAGCAAATAAGGTCCGGAGAGGCAGACAGGGGGAGAGGGTGTGGCTAGGAGGTGGTGCGAGAGGCCTACCATGTCGAGGGGGGGGGGGAGGAGTGTGCGAGTATGTGATCAATGAAAAGAGGGGCGGGAGTGTGCACCTGCGTGGAATCATATTGGACATAGGGGGGCATGGACGGTGAGAAGAGAAGAGGGGAAGTACATATGTGTTTGTTGTAGGCACACTTGGCTAGAGAGGTATATCGACCGGTGTGTGTTGGAAAGGAGCCGGGGGCCTACACACACCGCTGGTGGACGACCTAAAGAGAAATAATGAACGTGCGCGATGGAGGGGACGCTAAGGGTGTGTGAGAGGGGGGCGGGCATGTGCATGCACGATAGAAAGTTAGCGCTAGCTAGCTACAAATAGAAGAGGATCGTGAAGGTGTAAAAGATGAACAAAGATCATAATTCATTATAAAAAAGTGGATACGGATACTTGAAGAAGATATCATAATGTAGAACATTGATTATAATTTGGTCTAATGTGTGGCTTTTGCAACTCAGGTCTAAATACTTGTCATAATTGTAGGGGGCGGGGCACTATACTTTGTGTGATAAACACGGTGTATGTATGGATTATGGTTTAGATTATGAATATATAGTTAGTACATCAAATGTACTATTATTTGGAATCAACATCAAGTGTATTAAAAAATAGAATTCGAGTTCATGTAGTACACATAGTTCATATCTATCTCTATAGTAATCATGTGGTGTGTTATTAAGGTAATACACGAATGATGGTTGAAGTTGGCAACAATCATGATTGTAAATTCTTATTGAAATAGAGAAACGAATTCAAATTTAGTTTGAATTGCAGCGGTAGTATAGTCATTTGGAATGCACTAAAATGTTGGTATGAGTAGGTTACATGCATTATATAGCAAGGAAAAAAATTTAATCGAACATAACATGGATTCATACTCCCCCCTTCCATCTATATAGGGCGCAATGAGATTTTTAAGACCGCCTTTGACTATTGACAAGATTAATAGTACATGACATGCACAATGTGAAAATTATATCATTGAAAGAACCTTTCACAGACGAATTTAACGTTGTGCTTTGTGTAAGTTGCATGTCATATATCATTGCTCTAATATTTGGTCAAAGTTAGCATCAAAAAACGCATTAGGCCCTATATAGATGGAAGGAGGGAGTAGCTTTGAATAGCATTTGTATAGTAAAACGGGGCAAGACTCTCTCTTTGTGTGGTGTGAACAATTTTATTTTTTTCGTTTTCTTTTTGGTTGAGGGAAGTGCGAATTGATTTGGTACGTACAAGTACAATATTACTACACGTTAGGCTTGTCCCTAAAATTCAACCCGCGTCTTATTATATCCCGAAAATTCAGATATCGTGCTCCCAAAACTGGCGCCTTCACAACCCGCGCCTTGCTATCCCGAAATTACAACGCGCGCGAAAACTCCCTCCAGCTGCCAAATCCCGACACGCGAAATCCCCCTTCTAACCCTGAGCCGAAAGGGCCGCTAGTTCAAATCGGTGGGGGGGGGGGGTACTTTTGTAACACACCCTACATTTTGGACAAGCGCGTCCCTAAGTCATGCTTCACCCCCTCCCGTCGCCCCCTTTTCGCCATTCGAAATCCCAGGCCGCCATAACCTCTCCACTCCAGCCGCGAAACCCCACCCTCCTCCGTCCGCCACCTCACCGCTGCCCAGCCGGAGCCTCTTCCCCGACGACGTCGTCCACCCCAACAGCTCAACGTCCCTCGTCCACCTCCCCGGAAGAGGATCCGTCGTCCATCTCGCCGTGCCGCCGGTTCAGCCGCCCCGTCCTCCACCTCCAAGGAGCTGCTCCGACAATTGCCTCGTCTATCGCGGCTGCTCCATCCCCATGGCGCCACCTTAACCTGCTCCACCGGAACCGCAGCATCCTCACCGACTCCTCGGACGAAGCCGAGGCCTACTCGGTGCCACCAAAGAGGTTGTACACTCATCGCATCACACCTTCTCCTTAACTCGACCTCTCGGCACCGACGGTGCTCCATCCCGCACCCCCATGGAGCGGCTACCTTGAAGCCGGCGCCGCGAGCGACATCTCCACGGCGGATCTCCCCCCCAGTGCGAGGCCCCTTCAACGGCGCGTCCATACCAGCCGGATCTGCTGCTGGTGCTCCGCTCTCGCTCAATCGCTCACTCGCCTAGCTGCTGCTGCTGCTCTCCCCCTTGCTTGTGCTGCTGCTCTGCTCCGATTAAGCCACACTTCAGTTGACCGAATCGACTTTTGGGTCAGTCGATTTTCAGGGTTTGGGGGGCTCGCCGGAGTTAAGGAAGAACCACCCGCAGCGGGGACGAGGGCTCGCCGGAGAGGTACCCCACTATCTATCTTAGGGTTCAGGGTGGGGGTGGGGGGGCTAGAGGGTTGGCCGGGGTGGCGGTGGCGAGTTGTTTCGGGGCGGCAAGGCGCTGGGGCCGGCGGTTCGGCCGGTGGTGGCTGGCGACTCAGGGGGATGCAGGTTGAAGATGAACTACAGGCCCTCCCTAAACTACATGTCAAGTGCCTCTATGCTACCATTGCGTTCAGTTTCGATAGTAGCATTCAGATTCCACAATAAATTTCAATTTCGACAGTTAAGTTTAGAGTCAACAGTTTTACCTCATCTGTTGTAGTCAGGTGGTTTTTGGTGATGTAAATTTTACATCCATTTTACATCACCTATTGGAGATGCTATTAGAATCCCACTTGAGATTGACGGTGTCTGTCTTGTGCTGCTTCAGCCTTGACGTCTTACGGCTCACCGAAGCTGCTCCAACGACAGAACGATCCATCACAACAGAGCAGTGCCCGGGACACCGTCTACAGATTCCTCAGATCTTCCTCCACACATTCGACAACCACCTCTGCCTCAACTGCTTCAGCGACCAACCCAATGATGCTGAGGTCGACACGGATACAGCAAATAGGTTGTACACTTGTTGCATAACTTATTACTATACATTCACGTCGATCCATTAGGGCTATTTTGGTTCAACGGAAAAACATAGCAATAGGGAATTTTCCACTGGCACTCTACTATTCAATAATTCATGCATTTTGTTGAAAGGAATGAAGCAAAACATCCACCTGGAGCTACTTTTCAAAATCCTATGCATGAAAACAAGACCAAGTGCATTAGTGCCAGAATAACATTCTAACTGTACATGCTTTCATATGGTTTCACTTTATTTTGGCCATGTTTCTTTGCATTCCTTTGCTCTTCCAATTCCTGTAAACCAAACACCCAAGTTGACAAAAATCCTATGTTTACAAATGCTCTGTTTACCATGTGCATTTTCCTATCCTATTCCGGTGTTTTTCCTATCCCTCCGTTTTAAGAATCATGCAAGCCAAATGAGCCCTTACAGAATTACTTCAGTTACAGGTACATGTTGAAGGGAACTTTGTGTGGTTTGTCCTGCTCCTACCGCGACATCGTCCACCTCACCTGAGCTGCTCCATCGACAGAAGCATCCACCAAACCAGACATCACGACTCCTGACTGTCTTTCGCTACCTCAGATCTCCTTCCCTGCCGCCGGCACCCACCGTAGCGGCATCACCATCATCGACTCAGCAGATGAACCTGAGGAGTACACGGGTCCACAAGAGAGGTCGCACTCTTTTGTTTCTGCTTATGTTATGCATTGCTTAAACTTACCTGCTACTTTATCGTCCTGTTCAGCTCTTGGAATCCCAAGTCAGGTCCAAATTAATGTTCAAACTTGAGTTCTAAATTAGTTGTGGGGCACATATCGAGGCAACAATAAATAGTATGTCTGTCTAATATCTGGTTCACCTAGGGTATGCCTATGTTGTTCATCTTGGGTGGGAAAGAAATAGTAAAGCAATCATCATCTGTCTTTTTATTAATTTAAAGAAATCATCAGCCTGCTATCATTATTTTTGGATCCAACCACTGGTTGTTACCATCACTCTAAATTTCTACATGCTCTCCTTACATAATCTCACCATATTTTTTTCGTATGCATGTCAGATATTGTACACAGTCATGCTGAACATGTAGAGAAAAGAGAAGAGTTTTGCGCGGCAATACAATGTCATGCAGACATCGCTCCATGGTGGGTTCAATGGCAAACCCTCCCCACCCCTCTCCAGATTGTAATCCAGATGATGATATCTGTTCTGAGGCGGATTCAGACGCTGCTGACCACTCCTATTTACCCCCCAAGGTGTTTGCTCTACCTTGGCATGATGATGTTAGTCATATCATGCATATGTTGCCTTGCAGTGCCTACTTTTGACATCATATATGTCATCTGCTTAGTTTAGATATGTTCTGTAATGCCACCTATTTAGTTTCTATATCATATATGGGAATTATGCAGTCTCATGTCTTTTAGCCAGCCATAATATATGTGAAATGTGCAATGCCATCCTGTTTAACCAGGCATCATATATTTGAATGATATCTTGCCCATCCTTTTCTTCATTACATTTCCATTTGTCGACAATGTTTGTACATTAAACTACTCTTCCTGTGAATCATCCATTTGGGTGGGAGATGGAAAAATCTGGAGTGAAAACAAGGCCTTTAGAGCAGACAGTGCTACCTGTCGAAGCAGATCTCTTGTTGGGTCCCGATAGCTCCTCAGAGATGGATTCAGAGACAGATGCCCAGTCCTATTCCCCCACTGAGGTGTATGCTCTAACTTGGCACGGTTATACTGCTCATATCATGGATATGGTGTCTTGCATTGCATAGTTTAGACATCATATACACAATATTCAACGCCATGTTCTTAGTTCAGACATCATATCAAATGCCCTCTGTTTAGCATATAAATCACATATGTGAATTAAATGATGCGATCCTGATTACTTAGATAACATGTAGGTGAATTATGTCATGCGATCCTGTTTAGTTATTCATCATATCTTTGAATTATGTTATGCTATGCTATCCAGTTTAGATAGACATCATATATGTGAAATTATGTCATGCTATCCGTTTTAGTTAAACAATATACATGTCAACTATTTCATGCCTTCTTTTTTCCACACTATCTATTGCATCTGTCTCTCATACAATGTCTGTACATTCAACTATGTTTCCTGTTTATCAGCCATTTGAATTGGAGCGGGTGATGCCAGTATCCAGCGGACTAAAAACATGATCTTTAAATAAAACAGTGCTACCTCTTTGTGGAGATAGCACCCCGGTTGTACATGCACAAGAACCAACCCTACCACACATAACCCAAACTCTCGTAGATTGTACCCCTACTGTGATGGATAGAGAACCAACTTCACCCAATCTAACCCCAACCCCAGCCGATAGTAACCCAGTTCCTGTTGACACAACACCATCTCCACCACAGAGCTCCCAAACAAGAGCAGTTAGTAAGGCAACTCCAGTGCCCAAAGGGCCAGTACTATCACGGCGAACCACAACTCCACCAGTTAGTACGCTTATTCCTGTGGAGGAAGCACAACCAGCTAGTCATAGTTTACCATCTATCACATTTGATGTTGTTAAATCGTATGTGCGTATCTTCCCATCTTGGAAATATTATACTAAAGATAAAGGAAAATGCCAGTTGCTGGTGTTTGTCTAGGAGTTATGTGTAAGTAATGTTATTCATGGCAATTACTTTGCTTCGTCCCATACATCCTACCTCCATGATGGTTATAATACAGCAAATTTTCCCATTTTTCTCTATAGAGAAGGACCGATTTGGAAACTCATGACGAGGTAACCTATGCTAATACCTCTACTATCTTCAAGAATGCTTGGCGGCAGTATCAGAATTACCTGAAGAAAACGTACTTCACCGGTAAAGAAACTCATCAAATTCCCTTACGTTCTCCTGAGACACATTTATTGGACGATGATTGGGAACGCCTTGTTCTGTACTGGTCCCGAACCAAGAATGTGGTAAGGTCTATGAGCTCATTTTCTATTTTTAAGTATTATATTCTTGCGCCTTACTGTACTCTGTTCATGTAGAACAAGTGCCTAAACCTGAAGAACAACTGTTCTAATTTAAGGTTCCAATGCTAATTGCTTTGCTCTTGTATCACTGTATTTACTCATACAAACTTATTTTTAAATTGAAGGATCCAATCGAAACTCCAATGGCACAGGAGGTATGTTCATGCATGTTTCTTTAACAGGTTTGCTCTTATCAATAGCTCTGTTGATTTCAATTTCAATTGTGTATACAGTTGACTTTCATATCATGCACATTACTAGCATCACAACACAGCCAATAGTGTTGTTGTACATGTAGACCCGTGGTACCCATCTGAAATCTTGTTGTGCCGTGTAGTTTCCCATGCTTTGTATTCTTTCACTGCTGCTTTGTCTTGAACTGATATGATGTGAACCGTGTCTCTATTTTGATTTGGCAAGACAATGCAGTGACCATAGGACATAGATATATGTTTGTTTGATGCTTTTATTATGTACTAGTACTTGGCAATAGAAGACTTGGTAGTTTAATCCTGTCCACCTTACTAATGAATTGGTTCACCAAAATGAGTTTCATATACTAGTACATGCTAAACTTGTTATGTGTCTGCTTGTTTCTTCTTTTAGAATGCTGACAGGATATTGGGGAAGAGTGCCTTATTAAGCAATGGTAAAGGAAGTAATGCAGATAAGGTTCAGGATAGTGACACATCCTTGTTGGTCTCCAACAAAGCTGATAAAACAGCTAAGGAAGACTATCTTGAAGATAGCGAGACAACCCCAAAGTCCTATCTTGGTATAGTGTTCGAGTTATTGGCCACTACCGCTTGCACAAGCTATTCAAACTCACTGTCTGAATCAGTTCGGTTTCTTGAGTCTCAACTACAAGCTGAAAGACATCGATCATCTATGCTGCGACAAGAAGCAGAAGGACTGCGGAAGTCCCTGGAGCATTCAAATGCATACTTTCTGGTGCAACAACAAGCGTTGGAGGATTTTAGCGCCAAACAGGACAAAGCTGATCAGCTTGCTAAGCTTATTGCCAGCATGGTGGATACCCAGGATAACGTTTCTTGAGCTCTTCTGAAGTTATTTCAGTTATGCTCTTGTTTTGCTGCCGTGTTTATTTGCACTGGTGGCCAATTTTGACGGCCAGTGTATGTAATATGCTGCTTTGTACCCTATATTTGCACTGGTGGCGAACTTTGATGCCCAGTGGATGTAATATGTGTAATAGCAGTAATAGGCTAGCGTTAATTGCTTGCTTATTTATTTCCTTATTGTCTTATTTAGTTGTTTGCTTGTAGTCACTGCAGTTCTTTTTCTATGTTTTTCTAGTGGACACAATAGCCTATTTTTGGTAACTAGGCCAAAATAATCATGGCAACACACGGACTGTTGTAACCATGGGCCTCCTGCAGGCCGTATGATCGATGGGCCTTCTTCCGGCCGTAGGATCCATTGGCCTTATATATGGGCCGTAGGATCCATTGGCCTTCTATATGGGCCTTAGGATTCATGGGCCTTCTACGAGCCGTAGGGTCCATGGGCCTTCTACGGGCCGTAAGATCCATGGGCCTTCTACGGGCCGTACTATCCATGGGCCTCATACGGGCCGTAGGATCCATGGGCCTTCTACGGGGCGGATCATCATTTCGCCAATCATGGGCCATACTATTCGTGGACCATAACAGGCTGTTGATAGGCCGTATTTGATAACTCTATGAAAACAGCCCAACGGGTTTTTTTTGACATGAAAACGGCCCAACGTATTAACGGTCCACAAACGGGCCGACTGTAACGACGGGCTGAATTTGGCCCACAAGCAGAAAATGACAATAACGGGCCATATGTAACTAAATGCCGCAAATGAGCCCAAGAATCAATGGGCCCTGAGAAGGCCAAAAGATAACTTGGGTTGGAAATGGCCCAATGGAATAACGGGCCGTTAATGGGTATAAAGTGATACACTGTTCATTACGGGCCAGTTTCACCACGGGTCGTTAATGGGCCAAGAGTTACAAAGGGCCTCATATGGGCCAAAAGAAGTCATGGGCCACACATGGGCCGGAAGTTAAAATGGGCTGGAATCATATTGGACGGTCCAGATGACGCTACTGGGCCTAATTTGGATAGGGCGTAACAGGCCCTGGGTTAGCGGGCTATAAATGGGCTATATGGGAACATGCCGTTAATAGGCTTTCCGTGGGCCGACCCGCCACCTTTTGGTCAAGTCAAACGGGCCGGCCTTTTCACAGGAATGGGCTCTGTTGGGCCATGACACGTGTCGCCGTATCATACGCGCCTTCGGTCCAATGAGCGGATGACATCTGTCCCAAGGTGAGCCGACACGTGTTTCCTCCAGCCAATGATGATTTTACACATGGAAAATCCCCATTGGTCGGGGCTGTTAACGGGTTATCGGATCCAAAACCTGACCCGATAGCTTAACGGCGCTCCATTACGGTGGATGCCACGTGTCAGTCACCCTTGACGAAAGCACTTCTGTGATGCGCGATTTATCATCATGGAAGTGGACACTTCTGTGATGATAATTTTGGTAATGTCATGGAACACTTCTACGACAACACAGGTATGACTATCTTGATTTTTCCATAAAATTGTCATGGATGTACATGCATGACAAAAAACGCGACCTACTGTGACAAACACGTATCATCACGGAAGTGTATTTTTTTGGTAGTGCCTGGATTACTTTGGTACCTCCCTACGATACTTATAGCAAGGCACACATCAGTTCTAGTACACAACATTGCATACATGATAGTGTTGGGGAACGTAGCAATAATTCAAAATTTTCCTACGTGTCACCAAGATCAATCTAGGAGATGCTAGCTATGAGAGAGAGGGGGAGTGCATCTTCATACCTCTTAAAGATCGCTAAGCGGAAGCGTTGCAAGAACGCGGAAGATCCGATCTAGCGCCGAACGGACAACGCCTCCGCGTTCAACACACGTATAGCCTGGGGACGTCTCCTCCTTCTTGATCCAGCAAGGGAGAGGAGAAGTTGAGGGAGAGCTCCGGCAGCACGACGGCGTGGTGGTGGAGCTTGTGGTATTTATGCAGGGCTTCGCCAAGCACTACGGAGGAGGAGGAGGTGTTGGAGGAGGGAGGGGCTGTGCTTTGGGAAGGGTGCGGCATCCCTCCCACCCCCCCCCACTATTTATAGGGGAAGGGGAGAGGGGGCCGACCCCCTTAGATCCCATCTAGGGGGGGGGGGGCAGCCAAAGGGGGGAGCTTGCCCCCCAAGTTTGGTGGGAGGCGCCCCCACCATCTAGGGTTTCCAACCCTAGGCGCCTTGGGCCCTTGGGGGGGGGGGAGGCGCACCAGCCCACCAGGGGATGGTTCCCACCCTTTGTTCATCCCATTAAGTCCCCCGGGTAGGTGGCCCCACCCGGTGGACCCCCGGACACATTTCAGTGGTTCCGGTACAATACTGATAACCCCTGAAACTATTCTGGTGACTGAAACTAGACTTCCCATACATAAATCTTTACCTCCGGACCATTCCGGAATTCCTCGTGACGTCCGGGATCTCATCCGGGACTCCGAACAACCTTCGGCAACCACATACTATTTCCCATAACAATTGTACCGTCACCGAACCTTAAGTGTGTAGACCCTACGGGTTCGGGAACCATGCAGACATGACCGAGACATCTCTCTAGCCAATAACCAACAACAGGATCTGGATACCCATGTTGGCTCCCACATGTTCCATGATGATCTCATCGGATGAACCATGATGTCGGGGATTCAATCAATCCCGTATACAATTCCCTTTGTCAACCGGTACGTTACTTGCCCGAGATTCGATCGTCGGTATCCCTATAGGTCGTTCAATCTCATTACCGGCAAGTCTTTTTACTCGTTCCGTAATGCATGATCCCGTGCCTAACTCCTTAGTCACATTGAGCTCATTATGATGATGCATTACCGAGTGGGCCCAAAGATACCTCTCCGTCATACGGAGTGACAAATCCCAGTCTCGACTCGTGCCAACCCAACAGACACTTTTGGAGATACCTGTAGTGCACCTTTATAGCCACCCATTTATGTTGTGACATTTGGTACACCCAAAGCATTCCTACGGTATCTGAGAGTTGCACAATCTCATGCTCTAAGGAAATTATACTTGACATTAGAAAAGCTCTTAGCAAACGAACTACACGATCTTTGAGCTATGCTTAGGATTGGCTCTGTCCATCACATCATTCTCCTAATGATGTGATCCCGTTATCAAGGACATCCGATGTCCATGGTTAGGAAACCACAACCATCTATTGATCAACAAGCTAGTCAACTAGAGGCTTACTAGGGATGTATTATGGTCTATGTATTCACACATGTATTATGGTTTCCGGTTAATACAATTATAGCATGAACAACAGACAATTATCATGAACATGGAAATATAATAATAACCATTTTATTATTGCCTCCAGGGCATATTTCCAACAGTCTCCCACTTGCACTAGAGTCAATAATCTAGTTACATTGTGATGAATCAAACACTCAGATCCGTGAAGAGGTTTAGTCAACGGATCTGTGACATTCAGATCCGTATGCACTTTACAAATATCTATGTCTCCATCTTGGACATTTTCACGAATGGAGTTGAAGCAACGCTTGATATGCATGGTCTTCTTGTGAAACCTGGGCTCCTTGGCAAGGGCAATAGCTCCAATGTTGTAACAGAAGAGAGTCATCGGGCCCGACGCATTGGGAATAACTCCTAGGTCGGTGATGAACTCCTTCATCCAGATTGCTTCATGGGCTGCCTCCGAGGCTGCCATGTACTCTGCTTCACATGTAGATCTTGCCACGCTGCTTTGCTTGCAACTGCACCAGCTGACTGCCCCACCATTCAAAATGTACATGTATCCGGTTTGTGACTTAGAGTCATCCAAATCTGTGTCAAAGCTAGCATCGACGTAACCCTTTGCGACGAGCTCTTCGTCACCTCCATAAACGAGAAACATATCCTTAGTCCTTTTCAGGTATTTCAGGATATTCTTGACCACTGTCTAGTGTTCCATGCCGAGATTACTTTGGTACCTCCCTACCAAACTTACGGCAAGGTTCACATCAGGTCTAGTACATAGCATGGCATACATGATAGACCCTATGGCTGAGGCATAGGGGATAACACTCATCTTTTCTTTATCTTATGCTGAGGTCGGGCATTGAGTCGTGCTCAATCTCACACCTTGCAATACAGGCAAGAACCCCTTCTTGGACTGATCCATATTGAACTTCTTCAATATCTTGTCAAGGTATGTGCTTTGTGAAAGACCAATGAGGCGTTGATACGTCTCCAACGTATCTACTTTTCCAAACACTTTTTCCCTTGTTTTGGACTCTAACTTGCATGATTTGAATGAAACTAACCCAACCTGACGCTGTTTTCAGCAGAACTTCCATGATGTTGTTTATTGTGCAGAAAACAAAAGTTCTCAGAATGACCTGAAAATCCACGGAGATAAGTTTTGGAAAATATAAAAAATACTAGCGGAAGAATCACGGCCAGGGGGCCCACACCCTGTCCACGAGGGTGGGGGGGTGCCCTCCCCCCCTGGGCGCGCCCCCTATCTCGTGGGTCTCCTGATGCTCCACCGACCTCAACTCCAACTCCATATATTTCGTTTCGCGGAGAAAAAAATCAGAGAGAAAGTTTCATCGCGTTTTACGACACGGAGCCGCCGCCAAGCCCTAATCTCTCTCGGGAGGGCTGATCTGGAGTCCGTTCGGGGCTCTGGAGAGGGGGATTCATCGCCATCGTCATCATCACCCATCTGATACATCTCTGTCGTATCTATAATTTTTGATTGTTCCATGCCAATATTCTTCAACTTTCATATACTTTTGGTAACTTTTTATACTATTTTTGGGACTAACATATTGATCCAGTGCCCAGTGCCAGTTCCTGTCTGTTGCATGTTTTTTGTTTCGCAAAAACCCAATATCAAACGGAGTCCAAACGGGATAAAAACGTACGGAGATTTTTTTTGGAATATTTATGATTTTTGGGAAGTAAAATCAATGCGAAACAGTGTCCGGGGGGGGGGGGCACGAGACAGGGGGCGCGCCCTCCCCCTGGGTGCGCCCTAGACTCTCATGGGCCACCCGTAAGGCGGTTGATGCTCTCCTTCTAGCGCATTGACGCTCTTCTTCTGGTTCAAGAAAGCTAGTTTTATGAGAAAGATCTTGGCAAAAGATTCACCCCAATCGGAGTTACGGATCTCCGGATATTTAAGAAACGGTGAAGGGGTAGAATCTGAGAACGCAGAAACAGAGATATAATAATTATGGGTTGCCTTTTACCGTTGCACATGATAATTTTGATAGATATAATATGCATGTGCTTGCTGCTCCTACTTGCAATTATTATGAGAGAGGAACTATGTCTCCACCTCCCTATGTTTCCAACACGATAGAATTGCAAGAAACTGCTTATACTATGCATTGTCCTTTACTATGTGTGCATAAATTGTTCTTTTATGGCATGCCGATGCATAGGAAGAGAGTTAGACTTTGTTGTTGCATGATATATGTTACTTTGTGCTCAATATTAAATTACAAATCATTGTTAATTAAAATTGGCTTTGATATACCTTGGGATCCGGGTGGATTCATTACTTGAGCACTAAATGCCTAGCTTAATGGCTTTAAAGAAAGCGCTGCCAGGGAGACAACCTGGAAGTTTTAGAGAGTCATTTATTTCTATTGAGTGCTTTCATATAGTTTAAAAACAAAAAAAATAAATAGGGCAACCTAAAACTTTTCAAAAAGGAAAGTGAAAGTGAGAAAGACAAGCATTGTTGAAGTGGGAGCTAGCCTTGAACTTTGTTCATGCTCACGCAAACTTTGTGAATCTTGATTACAGAAACTTTTCATAAAAAATAATTATCCCCTTGTACAAATCCATTGTATTATAAAAATAATGTGCTAAGGTTTGCCTTTAGGATGTTTACAATGCTTGTTGGTTTGTACGGTGCAGGACAGAAACTTTGGCTGTAGTGCGCGATTTTACATTTTTAAGTGGAACGTCAAATGGTTCTGATTCCTTTTTCACTATCTTGCTGTATAACTTATTTATTTTTCCTAATTTTGGTAGAACGTTTGGGGTACCAGAAGTATGTGGATGTTCAGATTGCTACAGACTGTTCCGTTTTTGACAGATTCTGTTTTTGATGCATAGTTTGCTTGTTTTGATGAATCTATCAATTTATATCAGTGGATTAAGCCATGGAAAAGCTATATTACAGTAGACACAATGCAAAAACAAGATATGAATTGGTTTGCAACAGTAATTAGAGTAGTGATTTGCTTTATTATACTAACGGATCTTACCGAGTTTTCTGTTGAAGTTTGTGTGGATGAAGTGTCTAAACGAGGAGGTCTCGATATGAGTAAAAGGAAGAGAGGCAAGAGCTCAAGCTTGGGGATGCCCAAGGGACCCCAAGTAAATATTCAAGGAGACTAAAGCGTCTAAGCTTGGGGATGCCCCGGAAGGCATCCCCTCTTTCTTCAACAAGTATCGGTATATTTTCGTATTCGTTTCGTTTATGCATTATGTGCAAGTCTTGGAGCGTCTTTTGCATTTAGTTTTCATTTTTCTTTTATGCACCATGCTGGTATGATATAGTCCTTGGTTGATTTATAGAATTCTCATTTCACTTCACTTAAATCTTTTGAGTGTGGCTTTATAGAATGCTTCATGTGCTTCACTTATATCATTTGAAGTTGGATTGCCTGTTTCTCTTTACATAGAAAACCGCCATTTGTAGAATGCTCTTTTGCCTCACTTATATTTGTTAGAGCATGGGCATACCTTTTGTAGAATGAATTAAACTCTCTTGCTTCACTTATATCTATTTAGAGAGATGACAGGAATTGGTCATTCACATGGTTAGTCATAAAATCCTACATAAACTTATGGATCACTGAATATGATATGTTTGATTCCTTGCAATAGTTTTGCGATATAAAGGTGGTGATATTAGAGTTATGCTAGTGGGTGACTATGGATTAGTAGAAACACTTGTGTTGAGGTTTGTGATTCCCGTAGCATGCATGTATGGTGAACCGCTTTGTGATGAAGTTGGAGCACAATTTTATTTACAGAAAAACTAACGCCCACACGTGTGGGCGTTTGCACATCGCCCACACGCCTCCATCACCACTCATTTTGGCACGTATGAACAGATGACATCAGCAGAAATCTTTTTAGATTTCGGCTTAAAAATATTTTATCTCCTAATTAAAAAAGTGAATTAAAAAATCCATTTTCACCATTAAATCCGTCTCGACGAGATCTTTAAAACTAGACTCCATGTTGATATGTTTCGACGAAAAAAAAATTTGCCCAAAAGTTGCCATGAAGTTTACACTGTAGTTGCCATGGTGCTTAAACTAAAGTTGCCATGTGGCAATTTTAGTTTGTAGATCATGGCAATTTTAGTTTTGATGATGGCAATTTCAGTATTTTGACCATGAAAATAATTTTTTGCATGAACCATGGCAATTTTAAGTGCATGTATCATGACAATTTTAGTTTATAGTGCATGGCAAGTCTAGTTTCTTAATTCTTCATTTTATAATATGTCAAAATTTACTTTTTAATATAGAAGAAAATAGCTGAAACATATCATGGCAACTTTAGTGTAAACATCATGCCAATTTATGTGCAATAGACATGGCAACTTTTAACCAAAAAAAATTCGTCAAAATATATTGATATGAGATCTAGTTTCGAAGATCTCGTCGCGAGGGATTTAATGGTGAAAACGGATCTTCAATCAGATTTTTCATTTAAGAGATAAAACATTTTAAAAACTGAAAATCCAAAAAGATTTCCACATGCATGCAGCGGTGACATGGCGTAGTCTGCAAGTTATAGGGCGTGTGGGCGGATTTGACTCCCACCACATGTGTGGGTGTTAGCGTTGTCCTTTTATTTATTGATTGTCTTCCTTATGAGTGGCGGTCGGGGACGAGTGATGGTCTTTTCCTACCAATCTATCCCCATAGGAGCATGCGCGTAGTACTTTGTTTTCAATGGCTTGTAGATTTTTGCAATAAGTATATGAGTTCTTTATGACTAATGTTGAGTCCATGGATTATACACACTCTCACCCTTCCACCATTGCTAGCCTCTTCGGTACCGTGCATTGCCCTTTCTCACCTCGAGAGTTGGTGCAAACTTCGCCGGTGCATCCAAACCCCGTGATATGATACGCTCTGTCACACATAAGCCTCCTTATATCTTCCTCAAAACAGCCACCACACCTACCTATCATGGCATTTCCATAGCCATTCCGAGATATATTGCCATGCAACTTCCATCATATCATATACATGACTTGAGCATTCATTGTCATATTGCCTTGCATGATCGTAAGATAGCTAGCATGATGTTTTCATGGCCTGTCCGTTTTTTGATGTCATTGCTACGCTAGATCATTGCACATCCCGGTACACCGCCGGAGGCATTCATATAGAGTCATATCTTTGTTCTAGATATTGAGTTGTAAGTAAATATAAGTGTGATGACCATCATTACTAGAGCATTGCCCCAGTGAGGAAAGGATGATGGATACTATGATTCCCCCACAAGTCGGGATGAGACTCCGGACTTTATGAAAAATAAAAGAGGCCAAAGAAGCCCAAATAAAAAAAAGAGGCCAAAGAAGCCCACCAAAAAGAAAGAAAAAAATAAAAAAAATGAAAAAAATGAAAAAAAATGAATTGAGAGAAAAAGAGAGAAGGGGCAATGTTACTATCCTTTTACCACACTTGTGCTTCAAAATAGCACCATGTTCTTCATAGAGAGAGCCTCCTATGCTTTCACTTTCGTATACTAGTGGGAATTTTCATTATAGAACTTGGCTTGTATATTCCGATGATGGGTGAGGGAGTCCAGGACTAGGGGGTGTCCGGACGGCCGGACTATCATCGTCAGCCGGACTCCAAGGCTATGAAGATACAAGATTGAAGACTTCGTCCCGTGTCCGGATGGGACTTTCCTTGGCGTGGAAGGCAAGCTTGGCGATACGGATATGTAGATCTCCTACCATTGTAACCGACTCTGTGTAATCCTAGCCCTCTCCGGTGTCTATATAAACCGGAGGGTTTTAGTCCGTAGGACAACATAACCATTACAACAATCATACCATAGGCTAGCTTCTACGATTTAGCCTCCTTGATCTCGTGGTAGATCCACTCTTGTACTACCCATATCATCAATATCAATCAAGCAGGAGTAGGGTTTTACCTCCATCGAGAGGGCCCGAACCTGGGTGAAAACATCGTGTCCCTTGTCTCCTGTTACCATCCGCCTAGACGCACAGTTCGGGACCCCCTACCCGAGATCCGCCGGTTTTGACACCGACAATGGGCTTCCTCAAATGCCCGAGGTCTTCATGAGCAAGCAAGTTGGATCCAAACCCACTTAGTTTCAGTTTGAGCTTTCATACACTTATAGCTCTAGTGCATCTGTTGCATGGCAATCCCTACTCACTCACATTGATATCTATTGACGGGCATCTCCATAGCCCATTGATACGCCTTGTCAATGTGAGACTTTCTCCTTTTTTGTCTTCTCCACATAACCCCCACCATCATATTCTATTCCACCTATAGTGCTATGTCCATGGCTCACGCTCATATATTGCGTGAAAGTTGAAAAAGTTTGAGATTACTAAAGTATGAAACAATTGCTTGGCTTGTCATCAGGGTTGTGCATGATTAAATACTTTGTGTGATGAAGATAGAGAAACAGCCAGACTATATGATTTTGTAGGGATAACTTCCTTTGGCCATGTTGTTTCGAAAAGACATGATTGCTTTATTGGTACGCTCGAAGTATTATTGTTTTTATGTCAAATGATAGACTATTGCTTTGAATCACTCGTGTCTTAATATTCATGCCATGATTAGACATATGATCAAGATTATGCTAGGTAGCATTCCACATCAAAAATTATCTTTTTTATCATTTACCTACTTGAGGACGAGCAGGAATTAAGCTTGGGGATGCTGATACGTCTCCGTCGTATCTATAATTTTTGATCGTTCCATGCCAATATTCTTCAACTTTCATATACTTTTGGCAACTTTTTATACTACTTTTGGGACTAACATATTGATCCAGTGCCCAGTGCCAGTTCCTGTCTGTTGCATGTTTTTTGTTTTGCAGAAACCCAATATCAAACAGAGTCCAAACGGGATAAAAACGGACGGAGATTTTTTTGGAATATTTATGATTTCTGGGAAGTAAAATCAACGCGAAACAATGTCCGGGGTGGCCACGAGACAGGGGGCGTGCCCTCCCCCTGGGCGCGCCCTGGACTCTCGTGGGCCACCCGTAAAGCGGTTGATGCTCTTCTTCTGGTGCAAGAAAGCGAATTTTATGAGAAAGATCTGGGCGAAAGATTCACCCCGATCGGAGTTACGGATCTCCGGATATTTAAGAAACAGTGAAGGGGTAGAATCTGAGAACGTAGAAACTGAGAGATATATCCAATCTCGGAGGGGCTCTCGCCCCTACCAAGCCATGGGAGCCAAGGACCAGAGGGGAAACCCTTCTCCCATCTAGGGAGGAGGTCAAGGAAGAATAAGAAGAAGGGGGGCTCTCTCCCCCTTGCTTCCGGTGGCGCCGGAACGCCGCCGGGGGCCATCATCATCACCACGATCTTCACCAACACTTCCATCATCTTCATCAACATCTCCATCACCTTCCCCCTTCTATATTCAGCGGTCCACTCTCCCGCAACCCGCTGTACCCTCTACTTGAACATGGTGCTTTATGCTTCATATTATTTTCCAATGATGTGTTGCCATCCTATGATGTCTGAGTAGATTTTCGTTGTCCTATCGGTGATTGATGAATTGCTATGATTAGTTTGAGTTGCATGTTTTATTATTGGTGCTGTCCTATTGTGCCCTCCAAGTCGCGCAAGCGTGAGGGATTCCCGCTGTAGGGTGTTGCAATGCGTTCATGATTCGCTTATAGTGGGTTGCGTGAGTGACTGAAACACAAACCCGAGTAAGGGGATTGTTGCGTATGGGATAAAGGGGTCTTGATACTTTAATGCTATGGTTGGGTTTTACCTTAATGAATCTTTAGTAGTTGCGGATGCTTGCTAGAGTTCCAATCATAAGTGCATATGATCCAAGTAGGGAAAGTATGTTAGCTTATGCCTCTCCCTCAAATAGATTTGCAATAGTGATTACCGGTCTAGTAACATAGTCAATTGCTTAGGGACAATTCCACAACTCCTATCACCACTTATCCACACTCGCTATATTTACTTTATTGCATCTTTATCTAAACAGCCCCTAGTTTATATTTACGCGTTCTTTATTATCTTGCAAACCTATCCAACAACACCTACAAAGTACTTCTAGTTTCATACTTGTTCTAGGTAAAGCGAACGTCAAGCGTGCTTAGAGTCGTATCAGTGGCCGATAGGACTTGAGAGAGTACTTGTTCTACCTTTAGCTCCTCGTTGGGTTCGACACTCTTACTTATCAAAAGAGGCTACAACTATCCCGTATACTTGCGGGTCATCACCATCCTCCATCACCAATTTCATGGTGCTCACCACCGTGCGTGAGTAATTCCATCGTAGGCTTGCTGGACGGTGATGGGTTGGATGATATTTACCATGTAATCAAGTTAGTTTTGCTAGGGTTTGATCCCTAGTATCCACTATGTTCTGAGATTGATGTTGCTATGACTTTGCTATGCTTAATGCTTGTCACTAGGGCCCGAGTGCCATGATTTCAGATCTGAACCTATTATGTTTTCATGAATATATGTGTGTTCTTGATCCTATCTTGCAAGTCTATAGTGACCTATTATGTGTTATGATCCGACAACCCTGAAGTGACAATAATCGGGATACTTCTCGGTGATGACCATAGTTTGAGGAGTTCATGTATTCACCATGTGCTAATGCTTTGTTCCGGTTCTCTATTAAAAGGAGGCCTTAATATCCCTTAGTTTCCACTAGGACCCCGCTTCCACGGGAGGGTAGGACAAAAGATGTCATGCAAGTTCTTTTCCATAAGCATGTATGACTATATTCGGAATACATGCCTACATTACATTGATGAACTAGAGGTAGTTCTGTGTCACCCTATGTTATAGCTATTACATGAGGAATCGCATACGACATAATCATCCATCACTGATCCAATGCCTACGAGCTTTTCACATATTGTGCTTTGCTTATTTACTTTTCCGTTGCTACTGTTACAATTCCTACAAAACTATTATCTTTAATTTTGCCACTATTACCATTACTATCATACTACTTTGCTACTAAATAGTTTGCTGCAGATACTAAGTTATCCAGGTTTGGTTGAATTGACAACTCAACTACTAATACTTAAGAATATTCTTTGGCTCCCCTTATGTCGAATCAATAAATTTGGGTTGAATACTCTACCCTCGAAAGCTGTTGCGATCCCCTACACTTGTGGGTTATCAGGCGTCTCGATCTATCTCTATAGATCTTGATGCCTAATATGTAAGTAGCTTATCCAAGGTCCTTCATTGAAAAACACTTATTCAAGTAGGCCTTTACGCTTTCCAAAAGTCCTATATCATTTCCCATCAATAGTATGTCATCTAAAATGCTACAGAGCTCCCGCTCACTTTCTTGTAAACACAGGCTTCTCCATAAGTATGCATAAACCCAAACGCTTCGATCATTTCATTAAAGCGAATGTTCCAACTCTGAGATGCTTGCACCAGCCCATAGATGGAGCGCTAGAGCTTGCACACCTTGTCAGCATTCTTAGGATCGACAAAACCTTCTGGCTGCATCATATACAATTCTTCCTTAAGGAAACCGTTAAGGAATGGCGTTTTGATGTCCATTTGCCATCATAATCATAGAATGCGGCAAATGCTAACATGATTCAGACAGACTTCAGCTTCGCTAAGGGTGAGAAGGTCTCATCGTAGTCAACCCCTTGAACTTGTCGATAAACCTTAGCGACAAGTCGAGCCTTATAGACGGTCACATTACCATTCGCGTCAGTCTTCTTCTTAAAGATCCACTTATTTTCTATGGCTTGCAGATCATCGGGCAAGTCTGTCAAAGTCCATACTTTGTTTTCATACATGGATCTTCATGGCTTCAAGCCATTTGTTGGAATCCGGGCCCGCCATTGCTTCTTCATAGTTCGAAGGTTCACCGTTGTCTAACAACATGATTTCCAGGACAGGGTTTCCGTACCACTCTGGTGCAGAATGTGCCCTTGTGGACCTACGAAGTTCAGTAGCAACTTGATCTAAAGTTTTATGACCATCATGGTTAACTTCCTCTCCAGTCGGCGCAGGCACCACAGAATCATCTTCCTAAGCTGCGCTACTCTCCGGTTCAAGAGGCAGTACTTCATCAAGTTCTACTTTCCTCCCACTTACTTCTTTCGAGAGAAACTCTTTCTCTAGAAAGGATCCGTTCTTGGCAACAAAGATCTTGCCTTAGGATCTGAGGTAAAAGGTATACCCAATGGTTTCCTTAGGGTATCCTATGAAGATGCATTTTTTCGACTTGGGTTTGAGCTTTTCAGGTTGAAGTTTCTTAACATAAGCATCGCATCCCCAAACTTTCAGAAACGACAGCTTAGGTTTCTTCCCAAACCATAATTCATACGGTGTCATCTCAATGGATTTAGACGGTGCTCTATTTAAAGTGAATGTGGATGTCTCTAAAGCATAACCCCAAAATGATAGCGGTAAATCGGTAAGAGACATCACAGATCACACGATATCCAATAGAGTGCGATTATGATGTTTGGACACACCATTACGCTGAGGTGTTCCAGGTGGCGTGAGTTGTGAAACAATTCCACATTTCCTTAAGTGCGTACCAAACTCGTGACTCAAATATTCTCCTCCATGATCTGATCATAAGAACTTTATATTCCTGTCATGTTGATTCTCTACCTCACTCTGAAATTCCTTGAACTTTTCAAAGGTCTCAGACTTGTGTTTCATTAAGTAGACATACCCATATCTACCTAAGTCATCAGTGAGGGTGAGAACATAACGATAGCCACAACGAGCCTCAACACTCATTGGACCGCACACATCAGTATGTATTATTTCAAACAAGTTGGTCGCTCGCTCCATTGTTCCGGAGAACGGAGTCTTGGTCATTTTGCCCATGAGGTATGGTTCGCACGTGTCAAATGATTCATAATCAAGAGACTCCAAAAGTCCATCTGCATGGAGTTTCTTCATGCGTTTGACACCAATGTGACCAAGGCGGCAGTGCCACAAGTATGTGGGACTATCATTATCAACCTTACATCTTTTGGTATTCACACTATGAATATGTGTAACATCACGTTCGAGATTCAGTAAAAATAAACCATTGACCAACGGGGCATGACCATAAAACATGTCTCTCATATAAATAGAACAACCATTATTCTCGGATTTAAATGAGTAGCCATCTCACATTAAACGAGACCCAGATACAATGTCCATGCTCAAAGCTGGCACCAAATAACAATTATTGTGGTTTAAAACTAATCCCGTAGGTAAATGTAGAGGTAATGTGCCGACGGCGATCACATCGACCTTGGAACCATTCCCGACGCGCATCGTCGCCTCGTCCTTCGCCAGTCTCCGCTTATTCCGCAGCTCCTGTTTTGAGTTACAAATATGAGCAACCACACTGGTATCAAATACCCAGGAGCTACTACGAGTGCTGGTAAGGTACACATCAATAACATGTATATCACATATACCTTTGGTGTTGCCGACCTTCTGGGACAGTTCCGCTTCCAGTGACCATTTCCCTTGCAATAAAAAGCACTGAGTCTCGGGCTTGGGTCCATTGTTTGGCTTCTTCCCGGCAACTGATTTACCGGGCGCGGCAACTCCCTTGCCGTCCTTCTTGAAGTTCTTTTTACCCTTGCCTTTCTTGAAACTAGTGGTCTTATTCACCATCAATACTTGATGTTCCTTTTTGAGTTCCACCTCCGCTAATTTCAGCATTGACTATAACTCAGGAATGGACTTCTCCATCCCTTGCATATTGTAGTTCATCACAAAGCTCTTGTAGCTAGGTGGGAGCGACTGGAGGATCCTGTCAATAACCGAGTCATTTGGAAGATTAACTCCCAGCTGAGACAAACGGTTGTGCAACCCAGACATTTTGAGTATATGCTCGCTGACAGTACTGTTTTCCTCCATCTTACAACTGTAGAACTTGTCAGAGACTTCATATCTCTCAACCCAGGCATGAGCTTGGAAAACCATTTTCAGCTCTTGGAACATCTCATATGCTCCATGCTGCTCAAAACGCTTTTGGAGCCCCGGTTCTAAGCTGTAAAGCATGCCGCACTGAACCAGGGAGTAATCATCACTACGCGACTGCCAGGCGTTCATAACGTCTTGAGTTGCTGGGAAAATGGGTGCGTCACCTAGCGGTGCTTCAAGGACATATGCTTTCTTGGCATCTATGAGGATGATCCTCAAGTTTAGGACCCAGTCCGTATAGTTGCTACCATCGTCTTTTAGCTTGGTTTTCTCTAGGAACGCGTTGAAGTTGAGGGCAACATTAGCATGGGCCATTTGATCTACAAGACATATTGTAAAGATATTTTAGACTATGTTCATGATAATTAAGTTCATCTAATCAAATTATTTAATGAACTCCCACTCAGATAGACATCCCTCTAGTCATCTAAGTGATACATGATCCGAGTCAACTAGGTCGTGTCCGATCATCACGTGAGACGGACTAGTCATCATCGGTGAACATCTCCATGTTGATCGTATCTACTATACGACTCATGTTCAACCTTTCGGTCTCTTGTGTTCCGAGGCCATGTCTGTACATGCTAGGCTCGTCAAGTCAACCTAAGTGTTTTGCATGTGTAAATCTGGCTTACACCTATTGTATGCGAACGTTAGAATCTACCACACCCGATCATCACGTGGTGCTTCAAAACAACAAACCTTCGCAACGGTGCATAGTTAGGGGGAACACTTTCTTGAAATTTTAGTGAGGGGTCATCTTATTTATGCTACCGTCGTTCTAAGCAAATAAGATGTAAACATGACAAACATCACATGCAAATCTAAAGTCACATGATATGGCCAATATCATCTTGCGCCTTTGATCTCCATCTTTGAGGCGTGGCATGATCACCTTCGTCACCAGCATGACACCATGATCTCTATCATCATGTTCTCCATCATCGTGTCTTCATGAAGTTGTCTTGCCAACTATTACTTCTACTACTTTGGTTAACGGTTAGCAATAAAGTAAAGTAATTACATGGTGTTTTCAATGACACGCAGGTCATACATAAATTAAGACAACTCCTATGGCTCCTGCCGGTCGTCATACTCATTGACATGCAAGTTGTGATTCCTATTACAAGAACATGATCAATCTCATACATCACATATATCATTCATCACATCCTTTTGGACATATCACATCACATAGCATACCCTGCAAAAACAAGTTAGACGTCCTCTAATTGTTGTTGCATGTTTTACGTGGCTGATATGGGTTTCTAGCAAGAACGTTTCTTACCTACGCAAAAGCCACATCGGTGATATGCCAATTGCTATTGACACTTCATAAGGACCCTTTTCATCGAATCCGATCCGACTAAAGTGGGAGAGACAGACACCCTCTAGCCACCTTATGCAACAAGTGCATGTCAGTTGGAGGAACCTGTCTCACGTAAGCGTACGTGTAAGGTCGGTCCGGGCTGCTTCATCCCACAATGCCGCCGATCCAAGATAGGACTAGTAACGGTAAGCAAATTGAACAAACCATTGCCCACAACTACTTGTGTTCTACTCGTGCGTAGAATCTACGCATAGACCTAGCTCATGATGCCACTGTTGGGGAACGTAGCAATAATTCAAAAATTTCTTACATGTCACCAAGATCAATCTAGGAGATGCTAGCAATGTGAGAGAGAGGGAGTGCATCTTCATACCTCTTGAAGATCGCTAAGCGAAAGCGTTGCAAGAATGCTGTTGATTGAGTCGTACTCATGGCGATTCAAATCGCGGAAGATCTGATCTAGCGCCGAATGGACGGCGCCTCTACGTTCAACACACATACAACCCAGGGACGTCTCCTCCTTCTTGATCCAGCAAGGGGAGAGGAGAAGTTGAGGGAGAGCTCTGGCAGAACGATGGCGTGGTGGTGGAGCTTGTGGTATTTCTGCAGGGCTTCGCCAAGCTCTATGGAGGAGGAGGAGGTGTTGGAGGAGGGAGGGGTTGCGCCAGGGGAAGGGTGCGGCAGCCCTCCCACCCCCACTATTTATAGGGGAGAGGGGAGAGGGGGATGGCCCCCTTAGATCCCATCTAAGGGGGGAGGCGGCCAAAGGGGGGAGCTTGCCCCCCAAGTTTAGTGGGAGGCGCCCCCTGATACGTCTCCAACGTATCTATAATTTTTGATTGTTCCATGCTATTATATTACCCGTTTTGGATGTTTATGGGCTTTACTTTACACATTTATATCATTTTTGGGACTAACCTACTAACCAGAGGCCCAGCCCATATTGCTGTTTTTTTTGCCTATTTCAGTGTTTCGAAGAAAAGGAATATCAAACGGAGTCCAAATGGAATGAAACCTTCGGGAGCGTCATTTTTGGAACAAATGTGATCTAGAGGACTTGGAGTGGAAGTCAAGAAACAAATGAGGCAGCCACGAGGGTGGAGGGCGCCCGCCTACTGGGCATGCCCCCTATCTCGTGGGCCCCTCGGGAGTCCACCGACCTACTTCTTCCTCCTATATATACCCATGTACTCCGAAAACATCAGAAGCGACCACGAAAGACTATTTCCACCGCCGTAACCTTCTGTATCTGCGAGATCCCATCTTGGAGCCTTCGCTGGCACTCCGCCGGAGGGGGAATCGATTATGGAGGGCCTCTACATCATCTCCAAGGCCTCTTCGATGAGTTGTGAGTAGTTTACCACAGACCTTCGGGTCCATAGTTATTAGCTAGATGGCTTCTTCTCTCTCTTTGGATCTCAATACCATGTTCTCCTCGATCTTCTTGGAGATCTATTTGATGTAACTCTTTTTGCGGTCTGTTTGTCGAGATCCGATGAATTGTGGGTTTATGATCAAGTTTATCTATGAGAAATATTTGAATCTCCTCTGAATTCTTTTATGTATGATTAAGTTATCTTTGCAAGTCTCTTCGAATTATCAGTTTGGTTTGGCCTACTAGATTGATTTTTCTTGCAATGGGAGAAGTGCTTAGATTTGGGTTCAATCTTGCGGTGTCCTTTCCTAGTGGCAGCAGGGGCAGCAAGGCACGTATTGTATTGTTGCCATCGAGGATAAAAAGATGGGGTTTATATCATATTGCATGATTTTATCCCTCTACATCATGTCATCTTTCTTAATGCATTACTCTGTTCTTTATGAACTTAATACTCTAGATGCATGGTGGATAGCGGTCGATGTGTGGAGTAATAGTAGTAGATGTAGGCAGGAGTTGGTCTACTTGTCACGGACGTGATGCCTATATACATGATCATGCCGATATAATCTCATAATTATTCGCTTTTCTATCAATTGCTCGACAGTAATTCGTTCACCCACCGTAATATTTATGCTATCTTGAGAGAATCCATTAGTGAAACCTATGGCCCCCGGGTCTATCTCTTATCATATAAGCTTTCCATCTACTTTTATTAGCATCTTTACTTTTCCTATCTATATCATAAAATACCAAAAATATATTTACCTTATCATATTATCTCTATTGCGTTGATTGCGAGTTCTTGTTTGTTTGTGTAGGTGCGTGGGACTTTTGAGGAGCCTCCTACTGGATTGATACCTTGGTTCTCAAAAACTGAGGGAAATACTTACGCTACTATTGCTGCATCACCCTTTCCTCTTCAAGGAAAACCAACGCAAGCTCAAGACATAGCAAGAAGGATTTCTGGCGCCGTTGCCAGGGAGGTCTTCGCTCAAGTCAAGACATACCAAGTACCCATCACAAACTCATTTCCCTCCCACTTACATTATTTGCCATTTGCTTCTCATTTTCCTCTCCCCCACTTCACCCTTGCCATTTTATTCGCCCTCTCTTTCCCAATCTCCTCTCTCTTTCGCTTGTCTTTTTGTGTGTCTGTTGCCCTTATGGCTTTGCCTAAGAACACCGACCTTCATCTTAGAAGGTTGGAATAGATTGAATCAAACGTTAGAAGTTTTATGACTTTACAATTTGAGCATAATAATTTCTTCAGAAAAGAGCTTAAAGAACAAAAAAAATTGGGGGTTTATGAACAAAGAGCTTGATGATATGTCTAAAGAATTTTATGGTTTGAACTCTCAAATTACTCGGCTTGAAAATTCTATAGCCCAGATTTCTGATAAGCAAGCTACCTTAGTCAATAAGATGGCTGCCAAAC
This sequence comes from Triticum timopheevii, assembly GCA_963921465.1. Taxonomy (NCBI): domain Eukaryota; kingdom Viridiplantae; phylum Streptophyta; class Magnoliopsida; order Poales; family Poaceae; genus Triticum; species Triticum timopheevii. Next base: position 147,421,659 of record OY997272.1, read on the forward strand.
CAGAAAAGTTAGATGAAAATAGTGATGAAGATCTAAAAGTTATTGATGTGTCCCCTATTAAATCTTTGTTTTGCAATATGAATCTTGATAATGGTGGGACTGGAGATGAGTCAACTTTAGTTAAAAGGCATCCCAATGATTCAGATTTCTTAGATCTTGATGCTAAATTTGGTAAAAGTGGGATTGGAGAGGTCAAGACTTTAAATAGCATTGAACCCACTATCCTAGATTTCAAGGAATTTAATTATGATAATTGTTCTTTAGAAGGTTGTATTTCCTTGCAATCCATGTTGAATTCTCCTCATGCTTATAGTTAAAATAAAGCTTTTACCAAACATATTGTTGATGCCTTGATACAATCTTTTGATGAAAAACTTAATTTGGAAGTTTCTACACCTAGAAAACTTAATGATGAGTGGAAACCTACTATAAAGATTAAAATTAAAGATCATGAGTGTTATGCTTTATGTGATTTGGGTGCTAGTGCTTCCACGATTCCGAAAACTTTATGTGATATTCTAGGTTTCCATGATCTTGATGATTGCTCTTTAAATTTGCATCTTGCGGATTCCACCATTAAAAAGCCTATGGGAAGGATCAATGATGTTCTTATTATTGCAAATAGGAATTTGGTGCCCGTAGATTTTATCGTTCTTGATATAGGTTGCAATCTTTCTTGTCCTATTATTCTTGGTAGACCTTTCCTTAGAACGATTGGTGTGATTATTGATATGAAGGAAGGGAATATTAGATTCCAATTTCCATTAAGGAAAGACATGGAGAACTTTCCAAGAAAGAAAGTCAAATTACCTTATGAATCTATTATGCGAGCTACTTATGACTTGAGTGCCAAAGATGGCACTACTTAGATCTATCCTCGCTTTTATGCCTAGCTTGGGGCGTTAAACGATAGCGCTAGTTGGGAGGCAACCCAATTTTATCTTTGTTTTTTGTTTTTGCTTCTGTTTAGTAATACATTTATCATCTACCTTCTGTTTACATGTGTTTTTATGTTTTAATTAGTGTTTGTGCCAAGTAGAACCTATAGGATAACCTATGGTGATAGTTAATTTGAATCTACTGAAAAACAGAAACTTTGCACACACGAAAATAATTTTGGTAATTCACAGAAACGTGTTTTTGCGTTGATTCTTTTTGATGTAGATCCATAGACAAATTTCCCAGGACTTACTATTTTGGTAGGATTTTTAGAATTCCAGAAGTATTCAGGAGTTACAGATTGCTACAGACTTTTCTGTTTTTGACAGATTCTGCCTTTCGTGTGTTGTTTGCTTATTTTGATGCATCTATGGCTAGTATGTAAGGGTATGAACCATAGAGAAGTTGGAATACAGTAGGTTTAACACCAATATAAATAAATAATGAGTTCATTACAGTACCTTATGTGGTGGTTTTTCTTTCTTGCACTAACGGAGCTTATGAGATTTCCTGTTGAGTTTTGTGTTGTGAAGTTTTCAAATTTTGGGTAAAGATTTGATGGATTATGGAATAAGGAGTGGCAAGAGCCTAAGCTTGGGTATGACCATGGCACCCCAAGATATTCAAGAATAGCCAAAAGCCTAAGCTTGGGGGTTCCCCGGGAAGGCATCCCCTCTTTCGTCTTCGTTCATCGGTAACTTTACTTGGAGCTATATTTTTATTCGCCACATGATATGTGTTTTGCTTGGAGCGTCTTGTATGATATTAGTCTTTGCTTTTTAGTTTACCACAATAATCCTTGCTGAACACACCTTTTGGGAGAAACCCACTTGATTGGAATTTATTAGAATACTCTATGTACTTCACTTATATCTTTTGAGCTAGATAGTTTTTGCTCTAGTGCTTCACTTATATCCTTAGAGCATGGCGGTGGCTTAATTTTGAAGAAATTGTTGATCTCTCATGCTTCACTTGTATTATTTTGAGAGTCTCTTAGAACAGCATGGTATTTGCTATGGTTATAAAATTGGTCCTAGAATGATGGGCATCCAAGTTGGGTATAATAAAAACTATCATAGGAAGTGAATTGGATGCTATGATCAATTTGATGCTTGATAATTGTTTTGAGATATTAGGATGGTGATATCAGAGTCATGCTAGTTGGGTGATTATGAATTTAAAGAATACTTGTGTTGAAGTTTGTGATTCCCGTAGCATGCACGTATGGTGAACCGCTTTGTGATGAAGTTGGAGCACAATTTTATTTATTGATTATCTTCCTTATGAGTGGCGGTCGGGGACGAGCAATGGTCTTTTCCTTCCAAGCTATCCCCCTAGGAGCATGCGTGTTGTACTTTGTTCTTGATGACTTGTAGATTTTTGCAATAAGTATATGAGTTCTTTATGACTAATGTTGAGTCCATGGATTATACGCACTCTCACCTTCCACCATTGCTAGCCTCTCTTATGCCGCACAACTTTCGCCGGTACCATACACCAACCATATACCTTCCTCAAAACAGCCACCATACCTACCTATTATGGCATTTCCGTAGTCATTCCGAGATATATTGCCATGCAACTTTCTACCGTTCCGTTTATTATGACATGTATCATCATTGTCATATTGCTCTTTGCATGATCATGTAGTTGACATCGTATTTGTGGCAAGGCCACCTTCATAATTTTCATACATGTCACTCTTGGTTCATTGCATATCCCGGTACACCACCGAAGGCATTCATATAGAATCATATCTTGTTTTAAGTATTGAGTTGTAATCCTGAGTTGTAAGTAAATTAAAGTGTGATGATCTTTATTATTAGAGCATTGTCCCAGTGAGGAAAGGATGATGGAGACTATGATTCCCCCACAAGTCAGGATGAGACTTCAGACTTTATATAAAAAAAGAAGAAAAAAAGAGAAATGCCAAAAAAGAGAGAAGATGCCCAAAAGAAAAAAGGGAGAAAAAGAAGAAAAAGGAAAAAAAGAGAAAAAGAAAAAAATTGAGAGAAAAAGAGAGAAGGGACAATGCTACTATCCTTTTTACCACACTTGTGCTTCAAAGTACCACCATGATCTTCATGATAGAGAGTCTCCTATGTTGTCACTTTCATATACTAGTGGGAATTTTTTCATTATAGAACTTGGCTTGTATATTCCAATGATGGGCTTCCCCAAAATGCCCTAGGTCTTCGTGAGCAAGCAAGTTGGATGCACACCCACTTAGTTTCTTTTGTTGAGATTTCATACATTTATAGCTCTAGTGCATCCGTTGCATGGCAATCCCTACTCACTCACATTGATATCTATTAATGGGAATCTCCATACCCCATTGATATGCCTAGTTGATGTGAGACTATCTTCTCCTTTTTTGTCTTCTCCACAACCACCATTCTATGTCCATGGCTCACGCTCATGTATTGCGTGAAAGTTGAAAAAGTTTGAGATTACTAAAGTATGAAGCAATTGCTTGGCTTGTCATCGGGGTTGTGCATGACTAAATACTTTGTGTGATGAAGATAGAGCAACAACCAGACTATATGATTTTGTAGGGATAACTTTCCTTAGCCATTTTATTTTGAGAAGACATAATTGCTTTGATTAGTATGCTTGAAGTATTACTATTTCTTATGTCAATATGAACTTTTATTTTGAATCATTTGGATCTGAAAATTCATGCCACAATAAAGAAAATTACATTGAGAATTATGCTAGGTAGCATTCCACATCGAAAATTCTGTTTTTATCATTTACCTACTCGAGGACGAGCAGGAATTAAGCTTGGGGATGCTTGATACATCTCCAACGTATCTATAATTTTTTATTGTTCCATGCTATTATATTACCCGTTTTGGATGTTTATGGGCTTTACTTTACACATTTATATCATTTTTGGGACTAACCTACTAACCGGAGGCCCAGCCCGTATTGCTGTTTTTTTGCCTATTTCAGTGTTTCGAAGAAAAGGAATATCAAACGGAGTCCAAACGGAATGAAACCTTCGGGAGCGAGATTTTTGGAATAAACGTGATCCAGAGGACTTGGAGTGGAAGTCAAGAAACAAACGAGGCGGCCACGAGGGTGGAGGGCGCCCCACCCCCCTACTGGGCGCGCCCCCTATCTCATGGGCCCCTCGGGAGTCCACCGACCTACTTCTTCCTCCTATATATACACATGTACCCCGAAAACATCAAAAGCGACCACGAAAAACTATTTCCACCGCCGTAACCTTCTCTATCCGCGAGATCCCATCTTGGAGCCTTCGTCATGGAGGGCCTCTACATCATCTCCAAGGCCTCTCCAATGAGTTGTGAGTAGTTTACCACAGACCTTCGGGTCCATAGTTATTAGCTAGATGGCTTCTTCTCTCTCTTTGGATCTCAATATCATGTTCTCCTCGATCTTCTTGGAGATCTATTCGATGTAACTCTTTTTGTGGTGTGTTTTTCGAGCTCCGATGAATTGTGGGTTTATGATCAAGTTTATCTATGAGAAATATTTGAATCTCCTCTGAATTCATTTATGTATGATTAAGTTATCTTTGCAAGTCTTTTTGAATTATCAGTTTGGTTTGGCCTACTAGATTGATCTTTCTTGCGATGGGAGAAGTGCTTAGCTTTGGGTTCAATCTTGTGGTGTCCTTTCTCAGTGACAGCAAGGGCAGCAAGGCACATATTGTATTGTTTCCATCAAGGATAAAAAGATGGGGTTTATATCATATTGCATGAGTTTATCCCTCTACATCATGTCATCTTTCTTAATGCATTACTCTGTTCTTTATGAACTTAATACGCTAGATGCATGCTGGATAGCGGTTGATGTGTGGAGTAATAGTAGTAGATGCAGGCAGAAGTCGGTCTACTTGTCACGGACGTGATGCCTATATACATGATCATGCCTAGATAATCTCATAATTATTCTCTTTTCTATCAATTGCTCGACAGTAATTCGTTCACCCACCGTAATATTTATGCTATCTTGAGAGAAGCCACTAGTGAAACCTATGGCCCCCGGGTCTATCTCTTATCATATAGGCTTTCAATCTACTTTTATTTGCATCTTTACTTTTCCTATCTATATCATAAAATACCAAAAATATATTTACCTTATCATATTTTCTCTATCAGATCTCACTTTCGCAAGTGGCCTTGAAGGGATTGGCAACCCCTTTATTGCGTTGGTTGCGAGTTCTTGTTTGTTTGTGTAGGTGCGTGGGACTTTTGAGGAGCCTCCTACTGGATTGATACCTTGGTTCTCAAAAACGAAGGGAAATACTTACACTACTATTGCTGCATCACCCTTTCCTCTTCAAGGAAAACCAACGCAAGCTCAATACGTAGCACCGCCACCCCCTAGGGTTTCCAACCCTAGGCACCTTGGGCCCTTGGGTGGCGCACCAGCCCACCAGGGGCTGGTTCCCACCCTTTGTTCAGCCCATTAAGTCCCCGGGGCAGGTGGCCCCACCCGATGGACCACCGGACACCTTTCGGTGGTCCCAGTACAATACCGATAACCCCTGAAACTATTCCGGTGACTGAAATTGGACTTCCCATACATAAATCTTTACCTCCGGACCATTCCGGAACCCCTCGTGACATCCGGGATCTCATCCAGGACTCCGAATAGCCTTTGGCAACCACATACTATTTCCCATAACAACTCTAGCATCATCGAACCTTAAGTGTGTAGACCCTACGGGTTCGGGAACCATGCAGACATGACCGAGACATCTCTCTGGCCAATAACCAACATTGGGATCTGGATACCCATGTTGGCTCCCACATGTTCCACGATGATCTCACGGATGAACCACGATGTGGGGATTCAATCAATCCCATATACAATTCCCTTTGTTAACCGGTATGTTACTTGCTCGAGATTCGATCGTCGGTATCCGTATACCTCGCTCAATCTTGTTACCGGCAAGTCTCTTTACTCGTTCCGTAATGCATGATCCCATGAATAACTCCTTAGTCTCATCGAGCTCATTATGATGATGCATTACCGAGTGGGCCCAGAGATATCTCTCCGTCATATGGAGTGACAAATCCCAGTCTCGATTCGTGCCAACCCAATAGACAGTTTCAGAGATACTTGTAGTGCACCTTTATAGCCTCCCAGTTACGTTGTGATGTTTGGTACACCCAAAGCATTCCTACTGTATCCGGGAGTTGCGCAATCTCATGGTCTAAGGAAATGATACTTGACATTAGAAAAGCTCTTAGCAAACGAACTACACGATCTTGTGCTATGCTTAGGATTGGGTCTTGTCCATCACATCATTCTCCTAATGATGTGATCCCATTATCAATGATATCTGATGTCCATTGAGGGAGTCCTGGATTAGGGGGTGTCCGGATGGCCGGACTATAGCCTTTGGCCGGACTCCCGGACTATGAAGATACAAGATTGAAGACTTCGTCCCGTGTCCGGATGGGACTTTCCTTGGCATGGAAGGCAAGCTTGGCGATACGGATATGTAGATCTCCTACCATTGTAACCGACTCTGTGTAACCCTAACCCTCTTCGGTGCCTATATAAACCGGAGGGTTTTAGTCCATAGGACGAACAACAATCATACCATAGGCTAGCTTCTAGGGTTTAGCATCTCTGATCTCGTGGTAGATCTACTCTTGTACTACCCATATCATCAATATTAATCTAGCAGGAGTAGGGTTTTACCTCCATCGAGAGGGCCCGAACCTGGGTAAAAACATCGTGTCCCTTGTCTCCTGTTACCATCCGCCTAGACGCATAGTTCGGGACCCCCTACCCGAGATCCGCCAGTTTTTGACACCGACATTTGTGCTTTCATTGAGAGTTCCTCTGTGTCGTCATCTTTAGGCCCGATGGCTCCTCTGATCATCAACAATGATGCGGTCCAGGGTGAGACTTTTCTCCCCGGACAGATCTGCGTATTCGGCGGCTTTGCACTGCGGACCAATTCGCTTGGCCATCTGGAGCAGATTGAAAGCTACGCCCTGGCCATCAGGTCAGATTTGGAAGTTTGAACTATACGGCTGACATCCGCGGAGACTTGATCTTCGACGGGCTCGAGCCACAGCCAAGCGCGCCGCACTGTCACGATGGGCATGATTTAGCTCTGCCGCCGAACAGTGCCTTGGGGGCCGTGCCAGTGCCCGCGCCGACCCTTAGTTCGGAGCCGATTGTGCTGATCGAGGACGGGTGGCTGGACTCTGCCTCGGGGGCTGAAATCTCTACGACGATTGAGCCGAACACCAAACCTGTCCTTTGCGAAGCTCGTGACACCAAGGTGCCGGACTCCTCTCCGGACTCCAAACCTTCCGTGCCCTTGCCAATCTAATCCAATTGGGCACCGATCATGGAGTTCACCACCGCAGACATCTTTCAGCACTCGCCCTTTGGCGACATCCTGAATTCACTAAAGTCTCTCTCTTTATCAGGAGAGCCCTGGCCGGACTATAGTCAGCAAGGTTGGGATGCGAACGATGAAGAAATTCGACTCCCACCCACCACCCACTTCGTAGCCACTGTCCAAAGTTTAAACGACGTGCTCGACTTCGACTCCGAAGACATCGACGGTATGGACGACGATGTAGGAGACAAACATGAACCAGTACCTATAGGGCACTGGACAGCCACGTCATCTCATGATGTATACATGGTGGACACACCTAAAGGAAGTGACGACGAGGAACAATGGGACGCCACGAGGGATCATTCCCTCGAAAAGCAGTTAAAACGGCGACGTAAGCGCCGCTCAAAGTCCCGCCTCGACAAAGACAACAGCCATACAGACCCAGCCATAGAGCAGGGCGAACCGGTGGACGACGAACATGCTATCAAGCAACTGTCTGAACAGGACAACCTGGATAAACAATCCGTCCCTGGCGAAGGTAACAGTCCGGACGATCTCACGCCAGACAAGTTGCTGGAGCAGAAGAACCTCCACAAAAGGCTCGTCGCCACTACGCGTAGCCTGAAAAAGCAGAAGCGGAAGCTCAAAACAGCGGAAGATGCACTCAAAATTAGATGGAGCAAAGTACTCAACACCGCAGACAAATACGGCGATAGTCGTCGAACAAAGAGCTACCCGAAGCGAAAACTACTGCCCGAATTTGACGAGGAGGCCGTAGAGCCCCCACAATCAAAGAACAAGGAGACCACCCGGTCGGATAGACGACCCCATGGCAAACATACAGCGGCAAACGGCGCCGCACACAAGCCGGCACGCGATCCGCACACGGATTCGCATCGAAAAGATGGTCCAGTTAGATCTATCTACGGGCCAAGAAAGCAAGCTCTAGTAAGCAATGCAACACATCAAGTATCCGAATATTACGGTACACCTAAATATAGGGGTGCCGCACACCCCCTATGTTTCACCGATGAGGTTCTAGATTATGAATTTCCAGCGGGATTCAAACCCGTTAACATAGAGGCATACGACGGAACAACAGACCCTGGAGTCTGGATGGAGGATTACATCCTCCACATACACATGGCTAGAGGAGATGACCTCCACGCCATAAAATACTTACCCCTCAAGCTCAAAGGGCCAGCTGGGCATTGGCTCAAAAGCCTCCCCGAAAACACCATTGGAAGTTGGGAAGAGCTCGAGGACGCTTTTCGGGCAAATTTTCAAGGGACCTATGTCCGACCTCTGGATGCAGACGATTTAAGTCACATAACTCAACAACCCGGAGAGTCAGCCCAAAATTTCTGGAACAGATTCCTTACTAAAAAGAACCAAATAGTCGACTGTCCAGACGCCGAAGCCTTAGCGGCTTTCAAACACAACGTCCGAGACGAATGGCTCGCCAGACACCTCAGCCAAGAAAAGCCAAGAACAATGGCCGCATTAACAAGCCTCATGACCCGCTTTTGCCCGGGAGAGGATAGCTGGCTGGCAAGATGCAGTACCAGCGACCCAAGTACATCCGAAGTCAGGGATGGAAACGGGAAACCGCGACACAGCAAGGACCAGCGCCGGACAAAGGGAAACAGCCCGAAGAGCACGACAGTCAACGCCGGATTCAAAAGCTCATGGCAGAATCATAAAAAACTGCCCCTTAAGGATAACAAGGACGAACTATCTAACTTGAACAAAATCTTGGACAAGATATGCCAAATCCACAGTACTCCCGGGAAGCCTGCAAACCATGCCCACAGAGATTGTTGGGTCTTCAAGCAGTCCGGCAAACTCAACACCGAACACAAGGGGCTCGACACACCAAGCGAGGACGATGACGAACCACACAAGCAGAGCACCGGAAAACAAAAGAATTTCCCACAAGCAGTCAAAACAGTAAACTCACTTTACGTGACAAAAGGGAAACAGAATGGCACCCATAGAGATATGCGCCATACGGCCTATCCCAGAGGAGTCCCGCCACTGGTTGTTGAAACCAATCACCTTCGACCATCAGGATTACTCTAGAAGTATCCAGAATGCAGGATGGACTGCCTTGATATTAGATCCGATAATCGATGGACTCCAATTTACACAAGTCCTAATGGACGGCGGCAGTGATCTAAACCTGCTATATCAGGACACAATCCGCAAAATGGGGATAGACCCAACCAAAATTCGCCATAGCAACACTTCCTTTCAAGGGGTAATGCCAGGCCCATATGCCCATTGTACGGGCTCTCTACTGCTAGAAGTTGTGTTCGGCTCACCCGACAACTTCCGCCGTGAAAAGTTAACCTTCCACCTCGCCCCATTCGCAAGTAGCTATCAAGCACTACTGGGACGCGAAGCTTTCGCCCGCTTTAACGCAATACCGCATTATGCATCCCTCACACTTATAATGCCCAGTCCGCGAGGCACCATCTCCTTAAAGGGAAATATCGAGTGTTCCTCGAGAGCGAAAGATTGTGTGACTGCCTTGACAACCACACACTAAACCGGCTTCACTAATCAAAGCACCTAAACAGGTCGTTCAGACCCCGGACACGGTTAAGACGAGTCCGGCGTAAACATACAAGGGCTTACTAGCCGCATACCCCCGCACAAGGGGCTCCGCGCATGTACAACAAGAAACAATAAAGGTCAATTTTATTCATTTTTTGAATCGTACTTTGTTTATTTAATATAACATACATTCCTGCACGATCTTTTTCAACTAAGTTCCTCTCTTCTACAGATGAATGCCGTGCTACACCCGTCCAGGATACGGCACAACGGAGACACAGGCGCAGACGTGCAGTAGGGACCCGTGACAAGGATTCTTTCCAGATTAAGACCCTGCATAAACCTTTTTTACTGTCTCTTGTTGATACACATCCCCTGGTTTCTTGCTATAACCGAGGAGGAGGCTGGCATTTTAGCATAGGCCACGTCCGAATTTTTCACATACCTGGACACTAGGGGCTTATTACCAAGGGCGTTGTTCGACCCGTTTTCATAAAATACCTTAGGGAGTGTTCGGCGTCTCGAGTTAGGCCTTATATGCATCAGCTCCGAATCATGTCTTTGGTCAAATGTTGGGTTTGCCCGGCTCCTGTGTTTTGCTGCCTTACGTTCCGCTCTATCGGCTAAGGCGGCACCAAGAGAACTACTGCGATTGTGCCCCGGTTCGGCCAGGCGAGCACCTCAGTAGAGAAAGCCGAAAACTGACTGTCATGATATAGCGTGAGATTGGTCAACCACTCGATGACCCGCCGGAATCTTTAGGATTCCTCCGCCTTGACGAAGGGCCATTTCCCGGTTAGGCACTTACGCGCCCCGAATTCGGGTGAGCGCGGTGCCCCTAGGGGCTATATAGTAGCCCCACTGTCAAACTCCTATGGCTAAGTGAAAGTGATAGAGCATTATAGTCCGGTCGCCTAGTTTGCCGCGCTACCACCTCCTTTATAGGACCAAGACGTTGGATCAAGTGTGAAAGTGCGCCTTTTGCAAACACCCCCGCATTATATGCGTGGGGGTTGAAGCCGAAGACTGCCATCTTTTAGGTTATATACACATATGCATTAACGGCCGCACAGGAGGTATTTTAATTCTTGAAGGCACAAGTATAAAAAGCTTTTATATTTCATCAAAACATTGTTTCACAATAATACATGTTATTTGAACATAATATCCTTCGAGCATTGCGTCTCTATTAAACGAGCGCCCTGCAGAACTTCCTGAAAATAGTGCTCGACAGGTACCCGGCTTTCGTCCGAATCTTGGGATGCAACATCGGTGGCCTTCATCTCCGCCCAGTATGTCTTGACACGGGCAAGAGCCATCCGCGCACCCTCTATGCATGCCGACCTCCTCATTGCATTGATATGCGGCACCGCACCAAGGAACCGCTGCACCAAGCCAAAATAACTCTTCGGATCGGGCCTCTTCGGCCACAAAAGACTCACGACATCCTTCATGGCAAGTCCGGATAACCTATTCAGCTCCTCCCATTCGGCCAAGCGATCGGTTAATGGAAGTGGGCGCTCTGGATCATGGAACTGCGACCAAAAAACCTTTTCCATTTCGTGATCCTTTTGATCTCGGAAGTGTTCGGCCGCGTCCGCGGCACTTAACGCCAAGTCCAGATAAGCATCCTCTGTACTCCACAGCCGGTCCAACTGAGCATATTTAGGATCCATGAATTTCCTCCGTGGTAGAAAGGGCTTTCCAGCCGCGATATCTCCGGCCTGACGCAGCTCCTCCTTCATAGCTCTCATTGTAGATCGAGCATCCTTGGCCTCGGTAGTGGCCTTCTTCAGGTCCTCTTGTACCATTCTGTCTTCTTTTTCAAGAAGCTTGCAACGGTCGGCAGCATTCTTCAACTTCACGGCCATCTCGGCCATTTCCTTCTTGCTTCGGCAGTGGGCAGCCTGTTCGGCTTTTAGCTCTTCGGCCGCCTCTAAGGCAGCCGCATCACTCTTTCTGGCCTGCTCCTTGGCTCGGGCGAGCTCCGCCCGAAGGTTCTCCATGGCAGCGGCACCATCTGCATCAAGCATACATGTTGTAAGGCACGGGCATCAAGCTCCCTTACCAGGCGTCCGCGGAGAAATTGCATACCTTGTGACTCGTCAAGTCGCTTGTTGACAAGCGTGATGTCGGCATCCGCCACGTCAAGTTGCCGCTTTAGTTCGGCAAATCCATCAGCCCGGCTAGCCACCGGACCCTTCGCCACCTACATCGGATGGGCGAAATATTATACCTGGGATTATGATCCTCGGTGCGCTGTCATTTTTTGACAACACACCGAGCCTCAGGGGATACTATCTACACAGGGCGCATTTTATATGCGGAACTGTCAGAAGGTACATCATTTTGCGTACCTCAAAACCTGTCAGTAAACTTCTGACGGCTTCGTGCAAACCACTCTCAGTGGATGAAATCCTTTCAATCACCGTACCCATTAACACGCGGTGATCTTCTGAGATAGACGCTCGCCCGAGCAGATCCTTCAGCTCCTCCGACCATTCACCAGGTCGTGCCAGACTGGTCGATGGCCTTTTTTGAAGGCCGGACACGGAGGGCTTTGGGGGGACATATGACTGCCTTCCTGCTCCGCCGGACTCGGAGAAACCCTCCGCGACGACACCTCAGGGTTGCCTGCCTCGCAAGACGGTACGGCAGGGGGAGGCGTTTCACTCTCTATCATCTCCGGACGAAGATCCCCCAAAGATGAGCTCTGCTGAGAAGGGCTGAGATCCGAACTACAAGGTAAAATTTCGGTTATCTTCATCACAAATAAGGCAGGGATATCCTTTATTTTAAAAAAACTCCCCTTTTTACTCACGGCTCGGTGGAGGGCTGATCCCCTTGGGGGCACAACGCGGCTGAGGCATCTCTCGGCGCAGGACCCTCTGACGAAGATTTCTTCCCCCGCTTTGAGACCATGGTCTCCGGGTCTTCAGAGGCGGTTTTCTTCTTCCCTTGGATGGAGGGATTCTCGATCCCTCCTTTCCTGACAGCCTCCTTCGCGGAGGCAGTAGCTTCCTTGTCCCCCCCTTCACCTTCTTCTGAAGGCGCAACCTCCAGCATCCTGGTTAACACGGGATCCGGCGTGGTCTCACGGAGGGGGGCCGGACACCTGATTAACTTTGCTTTCGCTATCCACTCCTGTTCAAGGGACAACTCTTTTGAGGGAAAATTCATGACAAATATGGGATAGCGTGTCCGGGTACAGGGCTACTTACTTGAGTATCCGGGCGATTGCAGCTCAGACCTGCGTCCTCGGTTAAGTCCGGACACATCGCTTGTGATCCGAAGAAAATCTTATACATCTCCACGGGCATTGCGCCCATAAAATGTTGGAGAGCTCGTGGTCCCTCCGGGTTAAATTCCCACAGGCGGAGGGGGCGACGTTTGCAGGGCAGGATGCGATGAATTAGCATGACCTGCGCTACTATGACCAGAGTGATCTCTCTCTCTAGGAGGTCTTGAATGCGGCCCTGCAACAAGGGCACGTCCTTGGACGGCCCCCAGTCAAGTCCTTTATTGACCCATGACGCCAGCCGCGGTGGAGGACCCGAGTGAAAGGCAAGTGGCGCCACCCATTTGGTGCCCCTGGGAGCTGTGATATAAAACCACTCTTGTTGCCATAGGCTGAGATCCTCTTGAAAAGATCCCTCGTGCCATGGAGCATCAGCATTCTTGCTTATAACAGCCCCTCCGCACTCTGCCAGTTGCCCCTTGATCATCTTCGGCTCCACTTTGAATGTCTTGAGCCACAATCCGAAGTGAGGGGTAATGCGGAGGAAGGCTTAGCATACGATAATGAACGATGAGATGTGGAGGATGGACTCCGGATCCAAGTCATGAAATTCCAGCCCATAGTAAAACATGAGCCCCCTCACGTAGGGGTCCGTCGGGAAGCCTAGCCCCCGAAGAAAGTGAGACGCGAACACTACGCTTTCGCCAGGCTTGGGAGTGGGAATAACCTGCCCTTGGGCAGGCAGCCTATGCGAATTTTCGCCGGTTGGATACCTGGCATCTCTTAGCTTTAGCATGTCTTCTTCCGTAACGGAGGAAGGCATCCCGGCCTTGCAGGCCGGAGCCGGACATCATTGAAGGTCCGAAGCGCCTGAATCTGGAGCTTTGGGTGTTGGAACTCGAGACAAGGGGCGGATTCGATTGAGATTGAAAGAAAGGAGTGGAGCCTTGGTCTCTTTATAAAGAGGTTGAATACCAAGAGCCTTCCCCGTGACCGTTCGGGACTCGCCTTCGATAGAGGAGACGTGCCAACGGGCACGACTGGGTTACCCACACCCGTATTAATGAGAATCCCGGAATAAGGGGACACGGTCTCTACTTTGACAAGACGTGCCAAGGAAACTGCCTCGCTAAACGCGCTGAGGTGGGACGGTAAAAACAATTCGAATAAAGGCTTGGCCGTGGTGTGATGTCACGCCGCGGAATACGTCAGCAGATTGAATTTGTGTAAATATTATTCTCCCTACGGTGGTATGTGGAACTTATTTTGCAGAGCCAGACACTATCCTTGTGTTCAAAATCTCCTATGAAGTATTCGGAGGAGGAACCCGCCTTGCAATGCCGAAGACAATATGCGCGCCGGACTCGTCGTCATTGAAGCCTGGTTCAGGGGCTACTGAGGGAGTCCTGGATTAGGTGGTGTCTGGATGGCTGGACTATAGCCTTTGGCCGGACTCCCGGACTATGAAGATACAAGATAGAAGACTTCGTCCCGTGTCCAGATGGGACTTTCCTTGGCGTGGAAGGCAAGCTTGGCGATACGGATATGTAGATCTCCTACCATTGTAACCGACTCTGTGTAACCCTAACCCTCTTCGGTGCCTATATAAACCGGAGGGTTTTAGTCCGTAGGACGAACAACAATCATACCATAGGCTAGCTTCTAGGGTTTAGCCTCTCTGATCTCGTGGTAGATCTACTCTTGTACTACCCATATCATCAATATTAATCAAGCAGGAGTAGGGTTTTACCTCCATCGAGAGGGCCCGAACCTGGGTAAAAACATTGTGTCCCTTGTCTCCTGTTACCATCCGCCTAGACGCACAGTTCGGGACCCCCTACCCAAGATCCGCCGGTTTTGACACCGACATCCATGGTTAGGAAACCACAACAATCTATTGATCAATGATCTAGTCAACTAGAGGCTTACTACGGACATATTACGGTCTATGTATTCACACATGTATTACGGTTTCCGATTAATACAATTATAGCATGAACAACAGACAATTATCATGAACAAGGAAATATAATAATAACCATTTTATTAATTCCTCTAGGGCATATTTCCAATAGATAGAACCTATGGCTGAAGCATAGGGAATGACTTTCATTTTCTCCCTATCTTCTGAAGTGGTCGGGCATTGAGTCTCACTCAACTTCACACCTTCTAACACAGGCAAGAACCCTTCCTTTGACTGGTCCATTTTGACCTTCTTCAAAATCTTATCGAGGTATGTGCTTTGTGAAAGTCCAATTAAGCGTCTTGATCTACCTCTATAGATCTTGATGCCCAATAAATAAGCAGCTTCACCGAGGTCTTTCGTATTCCTTTTATGCTATCCAGAAATACTGTAGCATGTCCAATCAACAATATGTCATCCACATATAATATTAGAAATGCTACCGAGCTCCCACTCACTTTCTTGTAAATATAGGCTGATACGTCCATTTTGCATCATGCTTTTATATCAATATTTCTTGCACTATGGGCTGTTATTACACATTATATCTCAATACTTATGGCTATTCTCTCTTATTTTACAAGGTTTACCATGAAGAGGGGGAATGCCGGTAGCTGGAATCCTGGCTGGAAAAGGAGCAAATATTGGAAACCTATTCTGCACTGCTCCAAAAATCCTGAAACTCCACGAAACTTATTTTTGGAATTAATAAGAATTATTGAGCGGAAGAAACCCCAGAGGGGGCCCAAACACTGGCCAGGAGGGTGGGGGCGCTCCCACCCCTACTGGGCGCGCCCCCTGTCTCCTGGGCCCCCTGGTGGCCCTCCGGTGTCCATCTTCTACTATGTGAAGGCTTTTACCCTGAAAAAAATCGTGGGCAAGCTTACGGGACGAAACTCCGCTGCCACGAGGCGGAACCTTGGCGGAACCAATCTAGAGCTCCGGCAGAGCTATTCTGTCGGGGAAACTTCCCTCCGGGAGGGGGAAATCATCACCATCGTCATCACCAACGATCCTCTCATCAGGAGGGGGTCAATCTCCATCAACATCTTCACCAGCACCATCCCCTCTCAAAATCCTAGTTCATCTCTTGTATCCAATCTTGTATCAAAACCACAAATTGGTACCTGTGGGTTGCTAGTAGTGTTGATTACTTCTTGTAGTTGATGCTAATTGGTTTATTTGGTGGAAGATCATATGTTCAGATCCTTAATGCATATTATTACTCCTCTGATTATGAACATGAATATGCTTTGTGAGTAGTTACGTTTGTTCCTGAGGACATGGGTGAAGTCTTTCTATTAGTAGTCAAGTGAATTTGGTATTCGTTCGATATTTTGATGAGATGTATGTTGTCTCTCCTCTAGTGGTGTTATGTGAACGTCGACTATATGACACTTCACCATCATTTGGGCCTAGAGGAAGGCATGGGAAAGTAATAAGTAGATGATGGGTTGCTAGAGTGACAGAAGCTTAAACCCTAGTCTATGCGTTACTTCGTTAGGGGCTGATTTGGATCCATATGTTTAATGTTGTGGTTAGGTTTACCTTAATACTTCTTTTGTAGTTGCGGATGCTTGCAATAGGGGTTAATCATAAGTGGGATGCTTGTCCAAGTAAGGGCAGTACCCAAGCACCATCCACCCACATATCAAATTATCAAAGTACCGAACGCGAATCATATGAGCGTGATGAAAACTAGCTTGACGATAATTCCCATGTGTCCTCAGGAGCTCTTTTCTCATTATAAGAAATTGTCCAGGCTTGTCCTTTGTTACAAAAAGGATTGGGCCACCTTTCTGCACTTTATTTACTTTATTTACTTGTTACTAGTTACAATTTATCTTATCACAAAACTATCTATTACCTACAATTTCAGTGCTTGCAGAGAAAACCTTACTGAAAACCACTTATCATTTCCTTCTGCTCCTCGTTGGGTTCAACACTCTTACTTATCGAAAGGACTACAATAGATCCCCTACACTTGTGGGTCATCAACACTCTTTTCTGGCGCCGTTGCCGGGGAGTGTAGCGCTTTTGGTGAGTGGAACTTGGTAAGGGAACATTTATATAGTGTGCTGAAATTTTCTGTCACTTGTTACAATGGAAACTAATCCTTTGAGGGGCTTGTTCGGGGTATCTTACCCCGACCAGAAGAGCAAAAAGTTGCTCCTCAACCTACTGAACTTATTGGAAATATTTACTTTGAGATTCCTTCGGGTATGATAGAGAAACTGCTAGCTAATCCATTTACAGGAGATGGAACATTGCATCCCGATTTACACCTTATCTTTGTGGATGAAGTTTGTGGATTATTTAAGCTTGCAGGTATTACCGATGATGTTGTCAAAAGGAAGGTCTTCCCTTTATCTTTGAAGGGATATGCATTGACATGGTATAGGCTATGTGATGATACGGGATCTTGGAATTATAAACGATTGAAGTTGGAATTTCACCAGAAGTTCTATCCTATGCATCTTGTTCATCATGATCGTAATTACATATATAATTTCTGGCCTCCCGAAGGAGAAAGCATCGCTCAAGCTTGGGGGAGGCTTAAGTCAATGTTATATTCATGCCCCAATCATGAGCTCTCCAAAGAAATGATTATTCAAAAATTTTATGTTCGGCTTTCTCTCAATGATCGCAACATGCTCGATACTTCCTGTGATGGTTCTTATATGCTGAAGACTATTGAATTCAAATGGGACTTATTGGAAAGAATTAAACGCAACTCTGAAGATTGCGGTTCCGACGATGGTAAGGAGTCAGGTATGACACCTAAGTTTGATTGTGTTAAATCTTTTATGGATACCGATGCTTTCCGTGGATTTAGCGCTAAATACGGACTTGACTCTGAGATAGTAGCTTCTTTCTATGAATCTTTTTCTACTCACGTTGATCTCCCTCAGGAGAAGTGGTTTAAATATAATCCTCCCATTGAAGTAAAAGTAGTTGCACCTATTACAGTTGAAGAAAAGACTGTCACTTATACTGATCCTATTGTTCCTACTTATGTTGAGAAACCTCCTTTTCCTGTTAGGATAAAGGATCATGCTAAAACTTCGGCTGTTGTTCGTAAGAGTAATATTAGGACTTATACACCTCCTGAGCAAATCAAAGTTGAAACTAGTATTGCTATGGTTAAAGATCTCTTGGATGATGATTGAGATGGGCATGTTATTTATTTCTGTGATGAGACTGCTAATATTGTTAGACCAGATACTAAGATACATAGACCTGTGGTAGGCATGCCTGTTATTTCTGTTAAAAGAGGAGATCATTGTTATCATGGCTTATGTGATATGGGTGCTAGTGCTAGTACAATACCCTATGACTTATATAAAGAAATTATGCATGACATTGCACCCGTTGAATTGGAAGGTATTGATGTTACTATCAAACTTTCCAATAGAGATACTATTTCACCAATTGGGATTGTTAGAGATGTTGAAGTTTTGTGTGGGAAGGTTAAATATCTTGCTGATTTTCTTGTTCTTAGTTCCCCACAAGATGATTTTTGTCCCATTATTTTTGGTAGACCCTTCTTGAATACAGTTAATGCTAGGATTGATTGTGAAAAGGATACTGTCACAATTGTCTTAGAGGGTATGTCTCATGAGTTTAATTTTGCTAAGTTTTGTAGACAACGTCGTGATAGAGAATCACCTAGTAAGGATGAGATTATTGGTCTTGCTTCTATTGCCGTGCCTCCTACTGATCCGTTAGAACAATATTTGCTAGACCATGAAAACGATATGTTTATGAAGGAAAGAAGGGAAATAGATAAAGTGTTCCTTCAACAGGAACCTTTCTGAAACATAACCTTCCCGTTGAAATTCTAGGGTATCCCCCTCCACCCAAGGGTGATCCCGTGTTTGAGCTCAAACCATTACCAGATAATCTTAAGTATGCTTATCTTGATGAAAAGAAAATATATCCTATTATTATTAGTGCTAACCTTTCAGAGCAAGAAGAAGAAAGATTATTGAAAACTCTGAAGAAGCACCGTGCTGCCATTGGGTGTACTCTGGATGATCTCAAGGGCATTAGTCCCACGTTATGTCAACACAAAATTAATTTGGAGGATAATGCCAAACCAGTTAGAGATCCTCAACGACGACTGAATCCCAAGATGAAAGAAGTGGTAAGAAAGGAGATACTAAAGCTCCTTGAGGCAGGTATAATTTATCTTGTTGCTGATAGTGATTGGGTAAGCCCTGTCCATTGTGTTCCTAAAAAGGGAGGTATTACCGTTGTTCCTAATGATAAAGATGAATTGATCCCGCAAAGAATTATTATAGGTTATAGGATGGTAATTGATTTCCGTAAATTAAATAAAGCTACTAAGAAAGATCATTACCCTTTACCTTTTATTGATCAAATGCTAGAAAGACTATCCAAACACACACATTTCTGCTTTCTAGATGGTTATTTTGGTTTCTCTCAAATACCTGTGTCAGCTAAGGATCAATCGAAAACTACTTTTACTTGCCCTTTTGGTAACTTTGCTTATAGACGTATGCCTTTTGGTTTATGTAATGCACCTGCTACCTTTCAAAGATTTATGATGGCTATATTCTCTGACTTTTGTGAAAAGATTTGTGAGGTATTCATGGATGATTTCTTCGTTTATGGATCCTCTTTTGATGATTGCTTGAGCAACCTTGATCGAGTTTTGCAGAGATGTGAAGACACTAGTCTCCTCTTGAATTGGGAAAAGTGCCACTTTATGGTTAATGAAGGCATTGTCTTGGGGAACAAGATCTCCGAGAGAGGTACTGAAGTTGATAAAGCTAAAGTTGATGCTATTGAAAAGATGCCATGTCCCAAGGACATAAAAGGTATAAGAAGTTTCCTTGGTCATGCCGGTTTTTATAGGAGGTTCATTAAGGACTTCTCTAAAATCTCTAGGCCTCTGACTAATTTATTGCAAAAAGATATTCCTTTTGTCTTTGATGGTGATTGTGTAGAAGCATTTGAAATACTTAAGAAAGCTTTGATCGCCACCTGATTGGAATTTACCCTTTGAAATTATGTGCGATGCTAGTGATTATGGTGTAGGTGTTGTTCTAGGGCAAAGAGTTGATAAGAAATTGAATGTTATCCAGTATGCTAGTAAGACTCTTGATACTGCCCAGAGAAATTATGCTACTACTGAAAAAGAGTTCTTAGCAGTCGTGTTTGCATGTGATAAGTTTAGACCTTATATTGTTGATTCCAAAGTTACTATTCACACTGATCATGCTGCTATTAAATATCTTATGGAAAAGAAAGATGCTAAGCCTAGACTTATTAGATGGGTTCTCTTGCTTCAAGAATTTGATTTACATATTGTTGATAGAAAGGGATCTGAGAACCCCATTGTGGACAACTTTTATAGGTTAGAGAATGTTCTTGATGACCCACTGCCTATTGATGATAGCTTTCTTGATGAACAATTAGCGGTCGTTAATGCTTCTTGTACTGCTCCTTGGTATGCTGATTATGCTAATTACATTGTTGCTAAATTTATACCTCCTAGTTTCACATACCAGCAAAATAACAAGTTCTTTTATGATTTAAGACATTAATTCTGGGATGACCCACACCTTTATAAAGAAGGAGTAGATGGTGTTATTAGACATTGTGTACCTGAGCATGAACAGGAACTGATCCTATGCAAGTGTCACTCTGAATCCTATGGAGGACACCACGCTGGAGATAGAACTGCACACAAGGTATTGCAATCCGGTTTTTATTGGCCTACTCTCTTCAAAGATGCTCGTAAGTTTGTCTTATCTTGTGATGAATGTCAAAGAATTGGTAATATTAGTAGAAGTCAAGAAATGCCTATGAATTATTCTCTTGTTATTGAACCGTTTGATGTTTGGAGCTTTGATTATATGGGACCCTTTCCTGCCTCTAATGGTTATACACATATTTTAGTTGTTGTTGATTACATTACTAAGTGGGTAGAAGCTATTCCAACTAGTAGTGCTGATCATAATAAAATGCTTAAAGAAGTTATTTGTTCGAGGTTTGGAGTCCCTAGATATCTTATGACTGATGGTGGTTCACATTTTATTCATGGTGCTTTCCGTAAGATGCTTGCTAAGTATGATGTTAATCATAGAATCGCATCTCCTTATCATCCGCAGTTTAGTGGTCAAGTAGAGTTGAGCAATAGAGAGCTCAAATTAATTTTGCAAAAGACTGTCAATAGATCTAGAAAGAATTGGTCCAAAAACCTTGATGATGCATTATGGGCCTATAGAACTGCATACAAAAATCCTATGGGTATGTCTCCATATAAGATGGTTTATGGAAAAGCATGTCATTTACCTCTAGAACTTGAACATAAAGCATATTGGGCTATTAAAGAGCTCAACTATGACTTCAAACTTGCTGGTGAGAAGAGGTTATTTGATATTAGCTCACTTGATGAATGGAGAACCCAAGCCTATGAGAATGCCAAGCTATTCAAAGAAAAAGTCAAACGCTGGCATGACAAAAGGATACAAAAGCGTGAGTTTAACGTAGGTGATTATGTGTTATTATTCAACTCTGGTTTAAGATTTTTTGCAGGAAAACTTCTCTCTAAATGGGAAGGTCCTTACGTTATCGAGGAGGTCTATCGTTCTGGTGCCATAAAAATCAACAACTTCGAAGGCACAAGTCCGAGGGTGGTGAACGGTCAAAGAATTAAACATTATATCTCAGGTAATCCTATCAATGTTGAAACTAATATTATTGAAACCGTAACCCCGGAGGAATACATAAGGGACACTTTCCAGAATGTTCCAGACTCCGAAAAGGAATAGGTATGTGGCACAGTAAGTAAACCGACTCCAAAACATTTCTAATGGCAATTTTTATCAGTTTTGGAATATTTAAGAATTTTAGAAAGAAAGAAGTAGTCCGAGAGGCACACGAGGCCTCCACGAGAGTGGAGGGCGCGCCCACCCTTACTGGGCGCGCCCCCTGTCTCGTGGACACCTCGTGTGCCTCCTGGACTCCGTTTTCTTGCATGTTACGTATTTTGGTTGGTAAAAATTCATTATATAAACTCCCGAAGGTTTTGACCACCGTATCACGCAAATATCCTCTATTTTCGTTTCGAGCTGTTTTTGTTTCAGATCTAGAGCAATATGTCGTCTCCGAGGACTCCCAAGGACAAGTTTTTCGAGAGGGTTATCAACCCCTATCTCGCGGAGGTGCTGCAACATCCTCAAACCATTGAGATGCGTGAGGGGGTGCTGCACATCCGCGATGTGGAGGGACCGAGGCGTACCGGGAGCGTGGAGACAAAGCTCGAAGCTGTGGAGCAGCAAGTTTTCAAGTGCCAAGGGATAGTGGAGCGTGGACTCAACGCCAACCAGATGATGATCACGGAGTTCACCAAGAACCACAAGTTAGATGCCAAGGTCATTGGGGAGACCATCTTCAAGCTTCAAGAGAAAATCGAGCACCTCCAAGCCCAGATCTATGACCTGCAAAACCAGAACTGTGAGTATGAATATAGATTCAAGAGGATGAGTTTGGCTGCAGATTTAAGGATCCCGGAGACTCGATCATCCTTCTATGATGGTGAGCCTATGCCTTGGAAGATGGATGACAAGCCTACATCATCAACAACACCTCCATCACCTCCAAGGACATAATCACATGGGTATGGGTACTCCCCTTGGCAACTGCCAAGCTTGGGGGAGGTGCCCCGGTATCGTATCACCATCACACTCCTATCTTTACCGTTTTATTTAGTTTGATCCTTTTAGTAGTGTTTTGATCTAGTAGATTGAAGTTTTGATATCAAGTAGTTTCGAGTTTTGCTTTGTGATCTCTTTATGTAATCGAGTCCGTGAGCTATCTATAATAAAGATTAGTGTTGAGTCAAGGGCTTTGCTATGTTGCTATGATCTTGAGAAAGTAGAAAGAATAAAAGAGTTCATATTGATCTTATGGTTAGTGATGACTTCACACATAGAAAGTATGAGGCATAAAAGTTGTTGAGAGTTGATTAACGTAGTTTTGGTCATCGTTGCAATTAATAGGAAGTGATAAGGAAAGAGGGGTTCACATACAAATATATTATCTTGGACATCTTTTATGATTGGGAGCACTCATTAAGTATGACATGCTAAAAGAGTTGACCTTGGACAAGGAAGACAACGTAATGGTTTATGTTTTCGCACATCTTAGTTAAAGTATATTGTCATTGACCTCCCAAACATGTTGAGCTTGCCTTTCCCCCTCATGCTAGCCAAATTCCTTGCACCAAGTAGAGATACTACTTGTGCTTCCAAATATCCTTAAGCCCAGTTTTGCCATGAGAGTACACCATACCTACCTATGGATTGAGTAAGATCCTTCAAGTAAGTTGTCATGTTGCAGGCAATAAAAATTGCTATCTAAATATGTATGACTTATTAGTGTAGAGAAAATAAGCTTTACACGATCTTGTTGTGGAAATAATAAAAGCGACGGACTGCATAATAAAAATCCACATACAAGGGGCAATGTAAAGTGACGTTCTTTTACATTAAGATTTTGTGCTTCCAACCCTAAACGCACATGACAACCTCTGCTTCCCTCTGTGATGGGCCTATCTTTTACTTTATGTTTTTACCTTATGCTTGAGTCAAGGTGATCTTCACCTTTCCTTTTTTTCATTTTATCCTTGGCAAGCTCCTCGTGTTTGAAAGATCATGATATATAATATCCAATTAGATGTAAGTTAGCATGGACTATTATTGTTGACATCACCTAAAGGTGAATACATTGGGAGGCAACACAATAAGCCCCTATCTTTCTTAGTGTCCGGCTGAAACTCTATAACCACAAGTACTGCGCGAGTGTTAGCAATTGTAGAAGACTACTTGATAGTTGAGTATGTGGATTTGCTGAAAAGCTCTATTGTTGACTCTTTCTGATGTTATGATAAATTGCAATTGCTTCAATGACTGAGATTATAGTTTGTTAGTTCTCAATGAAGTTTCTGAACCATACTTGACATTGTGAATTGATCATTGCTTGAGCATAAGAAATCATATGATAAAATCTATATATGTTGCTGTTATAAGAATGATCATGATGCCCTCATGTCCGTATTTTATTTTTATTGACACCTCTATGTCTAAACATGTGGACATATTTTTCGATATCGGCTTCCGCTTGAGGACAAGCGAGGTCTAAGCTTGGGGGAGTTGATACGTCCATTTTGCATCATGCTTTTATATCAATATTTATTGCACTATGGGCTATTATTACACATTATATCTCAATATTTATGGCTATTCTCTCTTATTTTACAAGGTTTACCATGAAGAGGGGGAATGCCGGTAGCTGGAATTCTGGCTGGAAAAGGAGCAAATATTGGAAACCTATTCTGCACTGCTCCAAAAAT
Source organism: Triticum timopheevii (assembly GCA_963921465.1). Lineage (NCBI taxonomy): Eukaryota > Viridiplantae > Streptophyta > Magnoliopsida > Poales > Poaceae > Triticum > Triticum timopheevii. The sequence continues at coordinate 147,446,086 of OY997272.1, forward strand.
CTTGAAACTCCACGAAACTTATTTTTGGAATTAATAAGAATTATTGAGCGGAAGAAACACCAGAGGGGGCCCACACCCTGGCCAGGAGGGTGAGGGGCACGCCCATCCCTGCTGGGCGCGCCCCTGTCTCCTGGGCCCCCTGGTGGCCCTCCGGTGTCCATCTTCTGCTATATGAAGGCTTTTACCCTAAAAAAAATCTTGGGCAACCTTACAGGACGAAACTCCGCCGCCACGAGGCGGAACCTTGGCGGAACCAATCTAGAGCTCTGGCAGAGCTGTTCTACCGGGGAAACTTCCCTCCGGTATGGGGAAATCATCACCATCGTCATCACCAATGATCCTCTCATCGGGAGGGGGTCAATCTCCATCAACATCTTCACTAGCACCATCCCCTCTCAAAACCCTAGTTCATCTCTTGTATCCAATCTTGTATCAAAATCACAAATTGGTACCTGTGGGTTGCTAGTAGTGTTGATTACTCCTTGTAGTTGATGCTAATTGGTTTATTTGGTGGAAGATCATATGTTCAGATCCTTAATGCATATTATTACTCCTCTGATTATGAACATGAATATGCTTTGTGAGTAGTTACGTTTGTTCCTGAGGACATGGGTGAAGTCTTGCTATTAGTAGTCATGTGAATTTGGTATTCGTTTGATATTTTGATGAGATGTATGTTGTCTCTCCTCTAGTGGTGTTATGTGAACGTCGACTACATGACAATTTACCATTATTTGGGTCGAGAGGAAGGCATGGGGAAGTAATAAGTAGATGATGGGTTGCTAGAGTGATAGAAGCTTAAACCCTAGTTTATGCGTTACTTCGTTAGGGGCTGATTTGGATCCATATGTTTAATGTTGTGGTTAGGTTTACCTTAATACTTCTTTTGTAGTTGCAGATGCTTGCAATAGGGGTTAATCATAAGTGGGATGCTTGTCCAAGTAAGGGCAGTACCCAAGCACTGGTCCACCCACATATCAAATTATCAAAGTACCGAACGTGAATCATATGAGCGTGATGAAAACTAGCTTGACGATAATTCCCATGTGTCCTCGGGAGCTCTTTTGTCATTATAAGAAATTGTCCAGGCTTGTCCTATGCTACAAAAAGGATTGGTCCACCTTGCTGCACTTTATTTACTTTATTTACTTGTTACTAGTTGCAATTTATCTTATCACAAAACTATTTCAGTGCTTGCAGAGAAAACCTTACTGAAAACCGCTTATCATTTCCTTCTGCTCCTCGTTGGGTTCGACACTCTTAATTATCGAAAGGACTACGATAGAGCCCCTACACTTGTGGGTCATCACACCTCTATCTCTAAACATGTGGACATATTTTTTAATGTTGGCTTCCGCTTAAGGACGAGCGAGGTCTAAGCTTGGGGGAGTTGATACGTCTATTTTGCATCATGCTTTTATATCAATATTTATTGCACCATGGGCTGTTATTACACATTATATCTCAATACTTATCGCTATTCTCTCTTATTTTACAAGGTTTACCATGAAGAGGGGGAATGCCGGCAGCTGGAATTCTGGCTGGAAAAGGAGCAAATATTGGAAACCTATTCTGCACTGCTCCAAAAATCTTGAAACTCCGCCAAACTTATTTTTGGAATTAATAAGAATTATTGAGCGGAAGAAACACCAGAGGGGGCCCACACCCTGGCCAGGAGGGTGGGGGGCGCGCCCACCCCTACTGGGCGCGCCCCCTGTCTCCATGGCCCCCTGGTGGCCCTCCGGTGTCCATCTTCTGCTATATGAAGGCTTTTACCCTGAAAAAATCTTGGGCAAGCTTACGGGACGAAACTCCGCCTCCACGAGGCGGAACCTTGGCGGAACCAATCTAGAGCTCCGGCAGAGCTGTTCTGCCGGGGAAACTTCCCTCCGGGATGGGGAAATCATCACCACCGTCATCACCAACGATCCTCTCATCGGGAGGGGGTCAATATCCATCAATATCTTCACCAGCACCATCCCCTCTCAAAACCCTAGTTCATCTCCTGTACCAAATCTTGTATCAAAACGACAAATTGGTACATGTGGGTTGCTAGTAGTGTTGATTACTCCTTGTAGTTGATGCTAATTGGTTTATTTGGTGGAAGATCATATGTTCAGATCCTTAATGCATATTATTACTCCTCTGATTATGAACATGAATATGCTTTGTGAGTAGTTACGTTTGTTCCTGAGGACATGGGTGAAGTCTTGCTATTAGTAGTCATGTGAATTTGGTATTCGTTCGATATTTTGATGAGATGTATGTTGTCTCTCCTCTAGTGGTGTTATGTGAACGTCGACTACATGACACTTCACCATTATTTGGGCCTAGAGGAAGGCATGGGGAAGTAATAAGTAGATGATGGGTTGCTAGAGTGACAGAAGCTTAAACCCTAGTTTACGCATTACTTTGTTAGGGGCTGATTTGGATCCATATGTTTAATGCTGTGGTTAGGTTTACCTTATTACTTCTTTTGTAGTTGCGGATGCTTGCAATAGGGGTTAATCATAAGTGAGGTTCTTGTCCAAGTAAGGGCAGTACCCAAGCACCGGTCCACCCACATATCAAATTATCAAAGTACCGAACGCAAATCATATGAGCGTCATGAAAACTAGCTTGACGATAATTCCCATGTTTCCTCGGGAGCTCTTTTCCCATTATAAGAAATTGTCCAGGCTTGTACTGTTCTTCAAAAAGGATTGGGCCACCTTGCTGCACTTTATTTACTTTATTTACTTGTTACTAGTTACAATTTATCTTATCACAAAACTATCTATTACCTACAATTTCAGTGCTTGCAGAGAAAACCTTACTGAAAACCGCTTATCATTTCCTTCTGCTCCTCGTTGGGTTCAACACTCTTACTTATCGAAAGGACTACGATAGATCCCCTACACTTGTGGGTCATCATAGGCTTCTCCAAAAGTCTGTATAAAACCATATGCTTTGATCACACTATGAAAACGTTTATTCCAACTCCGAGAGGCTTGCACCAGTCCATAAATGGATCGCTGGAGCTTGCACACTTTGTTAGCATACTTTGGATCGATAAAACCTTCCGGTTGCATCATATACAACTCTTCTTCCATAAATCCATTCAGGAATGCAGTCTTGACATCCATTCGCCAAATTTCATAATCATAAAATGCGGCAATTGCTAACATGATTCGGACAGACTTAAGCATCGCTACAGTTGAGTAAGTCTCATCGTAGTCAACTCCTTGAACTTGTTGAAAACATTTCACAACAAGTCGAGCTTTGTAGACAGTAACATTACCATCAGCGTCAGTCTTCTTCTTGAAGATCCATTTATTCTCAATGGCTTGCCGATCATCGGGAAAGTCAACCAAAGTCCACACTTTGTTCTCATACATGGATCCCATCTCAGATTTCATGGCCTCAAGCCATTTTGTGAAATCTGGGCTCATCATCGTTTCGTCATAGTTCGTAGGTTTATTATGGTCTAGTAACATGACGTCCAGGACAGGATTACCGTACCACTATGGTGCGGATCTTACTCTGGTTGACCTACGAGGTTAAGTAGCAACATGATCCGAAGTTTCATGATCACTATCATTAGCTTCCTCTCTAATTGGTGTAGGACTCACTAGAACTGATTTATGTGATATACTACTTTCCAATTCAGGAGCAGGTACAATTACCTCATCAAGTTCTACTTTCCTCTCACTCACTTCTTTTGAGAGAAACTCCTTCTCTAGAAAGGATCCATTCTTAGCAACGAATATCTTGCCTTCGGATCTGTGATAGAAGGTGTACCCAACAGTCTCCTTTGGGTATCCTATGAGGACACATTTCTCCGATTTGGGTTCGAGCTTATCAGGTTGAAGCTTTTTCACATAAGCATCATAGCCCCAAACTTTCAGAAACGACAACTTGGGTTTCTTGCCAAACCACAATTCATAAGGTGTCGTCTCAACGGATTTAGATGGTGCCCTATTTAACGTGAATGCAGCCGTCTCTAAAGCATAACCCCAAAACGATAGCGGTAAATCAGTAAGAGACATCATAGATCGCACCATATCTAATAAAGTGCGGTTACGACATTCGGACACACCATTACACTATGGTCTTCCAAGTGGCGTGAGTTGTGAAACTATTCCACATTGTTTCAAATGAAGACCAAACTCGTAACTCAAATATTCTCCTCCACGACCAGATCGTAGAAACTTTATTTTCTTGTTATGATGATTTCCACTTCACTCTGAAATTCTTTGAACTTTTCAAATGTTTCAGACTTATGTTTCATTAAGTAGATATACCCACATCTGCTCAAATCATCTGTGAAGGTTAGAAAATAATGATACCTGCCGCGAGCATCAACACTCATCGGATCGCATACATCGGTATGTATTATTTCCAACAAGTCTGTTGCTCGCTCCATAGTTCCGGAGAACGAAGTCTTAGTCATCTTGCCCATGAGGCATGGTTCACAAGTATCAAGTGATTCACAATCAAGTGATTCCAAAAGCCCATCAGCGTGGAGTTTCTTCATGTGCTTTACACCAATATGACCTAAATGGCAGTGCCACAAATAAGTTGCATTATCATTATTAAACTTATATCTTTTGGCTTCAATACTATGAATATGTGTATCACTACTATTGAGATTCAACAAAAATAGACCACTCATCAGGGGTGCATGACCATAAAAGATATTACTCATATAAATAGAACAACCATTATTTTCTGATTTAAATGAATAACCGTCTTGCATCAAACAAGATTCAGATATAATGTTCATGCTCAACGCTGGCACCAAATAACAATTATTCAGGTCTAAAACTAATCCCGAAGGTAGATGTAGAGGTAGCGTGCCGACCGCGATAACATCGACTTTGGAACCATTTCCCACGCGCATCGTCACCTCATCCTTAGACAATCTTCGCTTAATCTGTAGCCTCTGTTTCGAGTTGCAAATATGAGAACAGAACCAGTATCAAATACCCAGACGCTACTGCGAGCATTAGTTAAGTACACATCAATAACATGTATATCAATATACCTTTCACTTTGCCATCCTTCTTATCCGCCAAATACTTGGGGCGGTTTAGCTTCCAGTGACCAGTCCCTTTGCAGTAGAAGCACTCAATATCAGGCTTAGGTCCATACTTGGGCTTCTTCATTTGAGCAGCAACTTGCTTGCCATTCTTCTTGAAGTTCCCCTTCTTCCCTTTACCCATATTCTTGAAACTGGTGGTCTTGTTGACCATCAGCACTTGATGCTCCTTCTTGATTTCTACCTTCGCAGCTTTTAGCATCACGAAGAGCTCGGGAATTGTCTTATCCATCCCTTGCATATTATAGTTCATCACGAAGCTTTTGTAGCTTGGTGGCAGTTATGGAAGAACTCTGTCAATGACACTATCATCAGGAAGATTAACTCCCAGTTGAGTCAAGTGGTTGTGGTACCCAGATATTCTGAGTATATGTTCACTAACAGAACTATTCTCCTCCATCTTGCAGCCATAGAACTTATTGGAGACTTCATATCTCTCAATCCGAGCATTTGCTTGAATATTAAATTCAACTCCTGGAACATCTCATATGCTCCATGACGTTCAAAACATCGTTGAAGTCCCGGTTCTAAGCCATAAAGCATGGCACACTGAACTATCGAGTAGTCATCGCCTTTGCTCTGCCAGACGTTCTTAACGTCATCAGTAGCATCTGCAACAGGCCTAGCACCTAGTGGTGCTTCCAGGACGTAATTCTTTTGTGCAGCAATGAGGATAATCCTCAAGTTATGGACCCAGTCCGTGTAGTTGCTACCATCATCTTTCAACTTAGCTTTCTCTAGGAATGCATTAAAATTCAACGGAATAGTAGCACGTGCCATTTATCTACAACAACATAGACATGCAAAATACTATTAGGTACTAAGTTCATGATAAATTAAAGTTCAATTAATCATATTACTTAAGAACTCCCACTTAGTTAGACATCCATCTAATCATCTAGGTGATCACGTGATCTAAATCAACTAAACCATGTCTGATCATCACGTGAGATGGAGTAGTTTTCAATGGTGAACATCACTAAGTTGATCATATCTACTATATGATTCATGCTCGACCTTTCGGTCTTAGTGTTCCGAGGCCATATCTGCATATGCTAGGCTCGTCAAGTTTAACCCAAGTATTCTGCGTGTGCAAAACTGGCTTGCACCCGTTGTATGTGAATGTAGAGCTTATCACACCCGATCATCACGTGGTGTCTCAGCACGATGAACTGTTGCAACGGTGCATACTCAGGGAGAACACTTATACCTTGAAATTTAGTGAGAGATCATCTTATAGTGCTATCGCCGAACTAAGCAAAATTAGATGCATAAAGGATAAACATCACATGCAATCAATATAAGTGATATGATATGGCCATCATCATCTTGTGCCTTTGATCTCCAGCTCCAAAGCATCGTCATGATCACCATCATCACCGGCTTGACACCTTGATTCCATCGAAGCATTGTTGTCGTCTCGCCAACTATTGCTTCTATGACTATCGCTACCACTTACTGATAAAGCAAAGCAATTACATGTCGATTGCATTTCATACAATAAAGCGACAACCATATGGCTCCTGCCAGTTGCCGATAACTCTGTTACAAAACATGATCATCTCATACAATAAAATATAGCATCATGACTTGACCATATCACATCACAGCATGCCCTGCAAAAACAAGTTAGACGTCCTCTACTTTGTTGTTGCAAGTTTTACGTGGCTGCTACGGGCTTAGCAAGAACTGTTCTTACCTACGCGTCAAAATCACAACGATTTTTTTTCAAGTGTGTTGTTTTAACCTTCAACAAGGACCGGGCGTAGCCACACTCGATTCAACTAAAGTTGGAGAAACAGACACCCACTAGCCACCTGCGTGTGAAGCACATCGGTAGAACCAGTCTCGCATAAGCGTACGTGTAATGTCGGTCTGGGCCGCTTCATCCAACAATACTGCCAAATCAAAGTATGACATGCTGGTAAGCAGTATGACTATTATCGCCCACAACTCTTTGTGTTCTACTCGTGCATATCTCTCCCTAATAATAAAGCACAGATTGAGTCTCCGGGTTCACCGTTGCGGCATTTTTACACAAAGGCCCCTTTGGTGTTTAAGAATCAACCCGCACTTCATGGAGACACAGGATCGAGCAGTTTCCGTTTCGTACGTCGGCCTCCAGCCGGTGGTATGTTCATGTTATGGGCCGCTAAAATAAGTGTGGATCAGCGCTAAAATAAGTGTGGATCAGAATTTATTTTATGGGCCACTAAACCGAAGAGTCCAGCCAACTGAACTAGCAGACAATCACATCACAAGTCACAAGGATTGTTCGGCGGCTAATTAAATAGTACCACCTCGAATTTTTACACTAAATTGTATCAACTTAAATATGTTTGCAAGTTGCCTAAGATATCAGCAAGCTTCCTCACGAAGAAACAAAGAGGAAAATCGGCAGGCGAGGCAAGGAGGCGCAGCTGGCACAACGGAGGGAGTCACCAGCGGGCGAGGCAAGGAGGCATGGCTAGCACACGAGGAGCTCCTGCGGTAGATGCTCGCAGTGGCCGAGGCGGCAACGGTAGGGAAGACCCACGGGACTAGAGGTGGCGGCAAAGGCATGGAAGATAATTAAGAGGATGGTCGCGGGTGGAGCTGCGATAGGTGTGAGATCGTCCTTGCCGCTGGTGGTGGGGCAGGCCGTGGACGCACTGCTCGGCCTCCTGCGTGGGTGATGGCGCAAGGGGGCGGCGCAAGGGGGAGGGGTCGGGAGGAGGTAGAGAGAAATCGGGATCGAGCTCGGGGGCAACTAGGGTTAAGGAGGGTTGGCTGGGCCTTGGGCGAAAAGGCCGACTGGGCTAGGAGGAGGAAAAGAAAGGTGGGCTGGCCTTTGATATAAAGAATAGAAGAGGGTTTTCTTCTAATTATTGAAAAACATATTTATTTGGAGGCCAAATAATAATTGAGTTTCCCCGAATTTGGCTTAAAATATTTAGAAATAAATGGATTTAAATTGCAAAGGGTAATTTCCAAATAATGGAATAATTTATTTGAGCTCTATAATAATATTGGGAGGATATGTTGTATGGGTTATAAAGAGAACCACCATGTGAATTCCCTCATTTTAAATAGATCAAATATCTAGGCAATTTCATTTTTTGAAATATCATTTAATTAAATGTGAGTGTGAACTGGGTGACAGCATGTTAAAGTATTTAATCCAAAATTCGTGGTATATGCACTTCATCAATTTTCTGAATATGTACAACGAGGGTGAAATAACGTAAGTGCTTCTTACCACCGACGATTCAGATATAATGCACTCCTAGGGACTACTCTCCCCTGTTTCAGTTTGTTGAGCCTATCTCATTATGTTTTTTGTTGGTAAGTCCTACTTTTATTTCTTTCCCTCATATGCTTACATTATGTGAAACATTCAATTCTTGCATGCAGTGATTAAATAGAATTCACCATGTAACATTTATACTCATTCAGAGTGTCACGACATGCATACACCACTGTTAATGGAGATTAAAGCATGGTATGCATTTCTTCTACATATCGGCATGCGTGTCACACCCTGATTTTCATGCCACTACACTTAAGCTAACAATCATGATAAAATGTGGTTTGACAAAAACTTTGGAGTGTTTTGGACCTTGCCTTGATTGGTTTTTGTGTGCTGTTTGCAAGTGCTCTAGAAATCAAATAAATCCTCCAACTTCGATACTTAATTTCCTTGCCCCAAACTTATGCCCAATGATCATGCCATGTGTATAGAGCAATATAGTATTTTCTTACAAAATTAATTTGGCCAAAAAGTATTTTCTAAAATTAGTTTTTCAAAAACCCCTGAATTGAGGTTTGCACTGCAAGTACTTAATTAAGGGCAGTAAAAATATTTCCAAAAATATATTTGACTCCTATTAGATATAGGATACCCAGAAACCACAAAAATATAATTTTAAAGGTTATTTTCCTATTTTATTTAAAAGCTTTTTCTTAAGGCCAGAAATGGTCTTTAATAGGGAAAAATTATTTTATTGTTTTAAAAATATTTGACAAAAATCAGGGAAACTCAGTAGACATATATTGTCCATATATAAGAGTGTCAACACATGGTCATGTTCAAGATATTGGTCAAATCCCTCAAAAACCCTTTCTGGATATTTCAAGCTTTTGAAATATTTACAAAGGAAATGTTCTCCAAAAATTCCAAGAAAATTCTATCATGTCACATATGACATATTTCGTGATCTTGCCAAGTCTCATGTCTTGGAGAACAAGATAACATCATCAAATCCTCTCAAAACCATTTCTGTCCATTTTGAAGTTTGAGCAACTTTACATTGCCAAACATTCCCAAATGTTCTCAAACCTTGTGAACATTCTCAAATGTTCTAATTATTCATCTAGACCAAATGGCACAAGTTGGAGAACAAGTTAACTTGATCAAAGTGCCCCAAAACCCTTCCTGCCCAGAACCAAATTTGGACAACTCTACATTGCCAAGTGTGTCCTTTTGATCTGAATTTTTGTGTACATGTTCAAATCCTCAAATGATGACACTACACCAAGTGGTGCATCAAGGAGAATAGATTTGCATGAGTAAATCTTGGCAAAGCCATTTCTGCTGATTTCTAGGGTTTACCAAAGTTACATTGGCTACTTTGCCCAAATGAGCTCAAACTTGGTGGAACACCCTAATTCTATGTGCCATTCCATCCTGATAATTCTCATGGCAAGGGGAATTAATTTTCTTGCCCAAACCAACAACAAACACCTTCTGCCATTTTTCCAAAATCATCATTTTGACCACTTCCACTATTCTCCATGAGCTCAACTTTTTACCACAGCCCCTCCTAGTCCCCTTGCACCTCCAGTAGCAATGGAAAATCCATAGCTCAATTATTGGAGGGGTAAAACCCCACTTTCCCTCTTTGGACAGCCCTTTTCTCTCTCTCCCTCAACCTCTCTCCTCTCCTAGTGGTTCACCAGGGCATCCAAGGCCACCTCCCCTTTGTTTACCAACCCCACAAAGCCCCAGACACTAGTGGACACGCCCCTGGCACATAAACAATGCCATGGCGTGCAGAGCTCGCGCTCTGGAGCACGCTACAGCTCTCCCGCACTGTAGCTCACCCATGCCAAGGGCATAAGACGGCCTTGGGCGGCGGGGTGGTGTCCCCCGAGGTCGCCTCGGCGTCCGAGACACGGAAAGGTGTCGGGCCCCTCCTGGACCTCTCTACTCCCCCCTCTGCAAGGCTCACAGAGCGCATCCATGGACGCTGCCCACGCAGCACCAGCGCCTCCTCCATATAATCCATCCCCCGAGCTTCTCTCGCCTCGGTTGGACCCCTCTCTCTCCCGTGCACCTCCTGGACAGCCTCCCCCTCCCTCTCGTGCCCTCCAGCACTCCCCCCATGGCCGGAATGCCGCCGCTGGCCTCCGCTCCGATTTGGACAAGGACGAGGTCCTCCCCACCTCCTCTTCCCTCCAGAAGAACCGCCTCTCCCCGGCGACCCCTCTGGTGGCCGGAGCTTGGCCGGGGGTGGCCTGTGCCGCCGGGGGCAAGCGACGGTCGGCGCTCACCCGCGACCTCGATCCCCTTTGTTGCGGGCGCGGGAGGAAGGAGACGACCCTGCGGGTGGGCCCCGCGGGTCAGCGACTCAGCCGGCGGGCCCCGACGTTTAAGTGGAGGCGGGATCCGGGTTAACCGTCTCCCCCGCAGAGAAGCGTACTCCGCTAGTCCGCCATTGGCGTGGCCCTCCTTAGCCGCGTGGCCAGGCAGCTGGGCCGGCCCAATGCGCTGTGGCGCTATGCTGCGCTCGGTGCGCAGTATAGGTATAACCCCTTCCTTTGTCTTTTTCTTTTTCCAGAAACTTGTAAAATCTCCCGAATATTCAAATTAACTCCAAATCCAATGATTCAAATTTCTAGTAGTTTCTAAAATCATGCCCTACCACATGGTGCTATTGTAATATTTTTACAGAAGCATTTCCTTCACAAATATTTATCAAAACCCCATTTTTCCATTTCTGTGATGAACTTTAGAAAATCACAGAGAGCTCAAAATTGATCCAAATGCCATGATTCAAATTCCTAGATGCTTCTAAGTTCATAACTTAGTTTATGAACATTTTTCTTAATACTTTATGTACCCCACAATATAATGAGCCATTTCTTCATATTTGTCAACTTTGCAAATTCATAGGGAATTCATTTGAACTCCAAATCCAGTGAAACCAACTCCTAGATGCTTCTAAAATCATGATTTGTTAAATGGGTGCCTTTGCTCATTTTCCAAAAATATATTTCTGTACACTTCTTGCAAATCCATAAACCCCTTGATTCCATCATATCGAAATGTTTAGAAATATCCATTGATCCACTTCCAATGAAATCACCTTGGTCATTCCTCATATGACCATAGGTATCCTAGAAAAGTACAACTCACATTTTTAGAGCACTTTTATTTTTGCCTTGTTGTGTTGCTTATTATGATTGTTACCGACGTTAGTTGACGAAGTAGACGGAGTACTTGGAGAAGGACCAGAAGACTTGAAGACTTTGAGGAACCAGGTAAGCAGCCCTTTGACCATGTCTATGAAACCCTTTTTATGCATATCATATAGCACCATATTGTTGTTGCAACGAAATCATGATGAGGTAGTAGCCACTTTGATGGTTTTCCACCGTACTTCCTCGTTGATACTTGCATTGTGCATGACCCTACCTTCTTATGAGGGTTATGCCGGTGGGAGTAGATAGGATGCTAAAGTACTGCTACGCAAAAAGGGACGGGAATATGAATGGTGAAGGAGGCAAAGTATTTTCAAAAGACTTTTCGAAAACCCCGCCGGGTGCCACTTATGCCCGGGGGAGATGATGAGTTGGGTAGCCACTTGATGACGAAGTGGTGTACCGAGGCAAGTGTGTGTTGTTTTCAAAACGGATTGGTTTAAGTTGCGACCGTTATTCCAACCTTACATGCGCAACCACTCTACCCTTATATGGGAAAGGGCATTATTGATTACCTAGACCAATATTAGCTTGGAGCCCGCATTACTAGTGACGGGAGAGTTGTTGGTGCGCTCTCTCGGGACGGGGTCGTGCCAGGTAGGTGGCCATGACTATTTTCACAGGGCACCGAACACACCGTTGGTACCCCGTGCTTGTGGTATGTGATGAATATGGGAGCGAGGCTCCACAACTTTATGATGTGAAATGTTAGGCACGGGGGTTACTACCAATCGAGTGGACTCCATGTTAGTGTCATCTAGGGAAAGGTAGTGATCGGGTGCTTACCCCGGGTACTTGAGGTATCGCGGGTCGTGCATGACACGGAAGTTCCCCGAATCTTGTGGGTAAAGTGTGCAACCTCTGCAGAGTGTAAAACTATTCGAATAGCCGTGTCCACGGTCAAGGAGAGTTTGGTAACCACTCTTGGGCTACGTCCACATGTTTACAAGCCGAGTGTGTGTGTTGATAAAACGACTTGGGTCAAGTTAAGGACTTGACATGATTGAGATGGGTTGGTGCCCACTCTATTTATGTTGATACCTGTAACCTGTCCTCATGGTTACTTAAATACTCTTGATGCATGTCTTACAAGTTGTTGAACATGTCATTGCACTCAAAACTAGCTTTCTGCAAAAACTCACCTATATCATGCATTGTTGTATCTTGAACCAAAACATGGGTTGCTTGCGAGTACATTCAAAGTACTCATTGGCTTGCCACTGGTTATTTTATTGGCCAGGCATGAAAGAACAGGATGTGATGAAGAACACTTCGGTGACGAACATGCGAGCTAGGACGCTTCCCAGTCAGAATGCCTGTAGGGTTAAGGCAGATGGCATGGGTCCAAGTTATCGACAAAGATTTCCGCTGCAATGTTATACTCAAGACTTGACCATAATGGTCCTACTTGTGTAAAACGGTATGTATGGATGTAAGACTCTTGTTATTCAGCTTCTGTGTGTTCAGTGAGCATTGATCTCTGGGATCACTGTACACGTGCATTCGGTGATCTCGACTTATGAGTCGGGGTCCCCACAATGCGCCTCCTAGCTTCCAGGGATGTTGTCATGCCGCGTTCATGGCCATTTTAGTGGACACATCAATTTTTTCCCATAGCAACGCACGGGCATATGTGCTAGTAACATCTACGCATAGACCTGGCTCGGATGCCACTATTGGGGAACGCAGTAATTTCAAAAAAAATCCTACGATCACGCAAGATCTATCTAGGTGATTGCTACGTCTTGAGCTTGCGTTGGTTTTCCTTGAAGAGGAAAGGGTGATGCAGCAATAGTAGCGTGAGTATTTCCCTCAGTTTTTGAGAACCAAGGTATCAATCCAGTAGGAGGCTCCTCAAAAGTCCCACGCACCTAGACAAACAAACAAAGAACTCGCAACCAATGCAATAAAGGGGTTGTCAATCCCTTCACGGCAACTTGCAAAAGTGAGATCTGATAGAGATGGTATGATAAGATAAATATATTTTTGGTATTTTATAATATAGATGCAAAAAGTAAAGATGCAAATAAAAGTAGATTGAAAGCTTATATGATAAAAGATAGACCCGGGGGCCATAGGTTTCACTAGAGGCTTCTCTCAAGATAGCATAAGTATTACGGTGGGTGAGCAAATTACTGTCGAGCAATTGATAGAAAAGTGAATAATTATGAGATTATCTAGGCATGATCATGTATATAGGCATCACGTCCGCAACATGTAGACCGACTCCTGCCTGCATCTACTAATATTACTCCACACATCGACCGACTCCTGCCTGCATCTAGAGTATTAAGTTCATAAAGAACAGAGTAACACATTAAGAAAGATGACATGATGTAGAGGGATAAACTCAAGCAATATGATATAAACCCCATATTTTTATCCTTGATGGCAAGAATACAATACGTGCCTTGCTGCCCCTGCTGTCACTGGGAAAGGACACCGCAAGATTGAACCCAAAGCTAAGCACTTCTCCCATGGCAAGAAAGATCAATCTAGTAGGCCAAACCAAACTGATAATTGAAGAGACTTGCAAAGATAACTCAATCATACATAAAGGAATTCAGAGGAGATTCAAATATTTCTCATAGATAAACTTGATCATGAACCCACAATTCATCGGATCTCGACAAACACACCGCAAAAAGAGTTTACATCGAATAGAACTCCACAAGAGAGGGGGAGAACATTGTATTGAGATCCAAAAAGAGAGAAGAAGTCATCTAGCTAATAACTATGGACCCGAAGGTCTGTGGTAAACTACTCACAACTCATCGGAGGGGCTATGGTGTTGATGTAGAATCCCTCCATGGTTGATTCCCCCTCTGGCGGAGCGCCGACGAAGGCTCCAAGATGGGATCTCGCGGATACAGAAGGTTACGGTGGTGGAAATTGTGTTTCGTTGGCTCCCTGGATGTTTTCGGGGTACGTAGGTATATATAGGAGGAAGAAGTACGTCGGTGGCCGCCCGAGGGGCCCACAAGATACGGGGGCGCCCAGAGGGGGTGGGCGCGCCCTCCTATCTCATGGTCGCCTCGGCTGCTTCTTGGCTTGCACTCAGAATAACAGGGGGTGTGGGTGAGTAGAGGGATGGCCTGGCCAGCGGTGGGAGTAGTACAGGGCGGTGAGGCTTCCGCGGCATCACAGCCGGCCACGGGAGGCAAGAGCACGCGACACGACCGGCGCTGCTTTGGGCGGCTGGAGCTATAAGACCAGAGGTTAAAGAAGCACTACGGCCGTTGGATGGACATCGTACGATCACTGCAGCTAGAATCATTTATATTGACTAAGTTGACAAAGCCCTTAGTACGCGTCAACTTAGTAGGCCCACAGCTCAGATTTGGCAGAGAACATATAGCCCATTTGCGATTTGTAAGAATGTACATCCCATTTTTCAATTCTAATGGAATTTACTACAGCCCATTTACGGGTTTGTAAAAAGTATAGCCCAACTTCTAGCTAGGACAACAATTAATAATTTCAAACAACCGCTCAAAACAGAATTCAAAAAAAATTCCCACATTTTGATGGGATCCGAAATATTTTTATCCGAAATTTCTAGTCAGGTTAAATATAATTTCAAAATAAAGTTGTATCACCTTAATATCCAATGAAATATTGCGCGCGCAACAAGTAATGAAATTAAAATTTCCAAATTCCAAAAATAATATATTTTTCAAACTAATTATGTGTTTGGTGCATAGTAATTGCCCAGTTATTATAATTACATCCCATTTATTATTTCTTAAAGTCCATTTTCTTGTTAAGCCTAATGCATACCTCCTAGGAAACTTTGCAGCCCAGCGGGGCAGATAACAAGTTGACCCGGATATTGTGTACAACTGTCGGCCCAGTTGCATTGCTGATGTTGAAAAAAAGGCCTGTGTAGTACAGTACAACCTAACATGGTTACTCAGCCCACATTCAGGGATGCCGGAAAGGCCCAAACAAGGCTTCTGTACAACTTTTTGAAGTCACTGAGCTCAATTAATAACTTCAGAAAAAAGTTAGATTACAGTGGAACCTAATTAAAAGTTGTCACGAGCAAATAAATAATTCAACGGGTCCCACTTGTGCGTGTGCACGTGTGTGTGTGTGTGTGTGTGTGTGTGAGAGAGAGAGAGAGAGAGAGAGACCCATCGGTCGATGCTCGTAGATACATGTTTCAGCCATATGCATTGCTGATGCTCAGTAAAAACTTATATAGTTGACACAATCATATAGAACATCATAGCACACTGAACTTGCATACAAAAATTTCACGCAGGCGGCACAATCAGGATGGAAGCAGTGGATCGCTATGGGAAGGGCTATGTTGAAACCAACAAAGTCGTACATAACGGTTCATCTTCTTTATAAATGATGGGGAAATATATTGAATGTTGTGCAAAGAAAACAGACAGACAACACAATAAGTTCTGCTAGCACATTAAGTTGATGTACTGCCCTTTCTAAAAAAAGTTCAGGTACAAAATTAGAACAGGTCACAATCAAATGTGCTGGCATATCAGTGCTTCAGACCCATAGCTCGGATTTAACTAGTACTATCTGATAAGATTCAGTTGTTACCTCAAATTAGAGCACATCCAGGCAGCCAGCCATGCCTCTTCTCCCAAAGAAGCAGTGGCCTCCGCCGCACGATGGAGTAGGCCCTATGCCATCCATCGTTCCGAGAAACACGGGGAAAGTCTGACATTGACTCCTGTAATGGACATCGTCGACTGACCCTGGCACCAGCGGGGGCGGCAGGACTTCGATTGATGGATTGACCACTTCTTCGACATGCACGAACACTCGATACAGGTACATCCCTAACGTGGTCCGCGCCGGCCTTGGTGGCGACGAATAGTACAACCCCGGTTTCTGCACCGGTATCTCAACACCAATCACCTTCGGTATGGTGGACGGCTTCTTCATCCATGCCATAACCGTCAGAGCCCAGCTGTCTGGAGGAATAAACATACTTACGAGCTCACCTCCAAGGTCGTTTATAAGCTCGTTCATGGACTCGCTGTTCCAAGCACGTTGAGGCATGCCGTGGAAGGTAAGCTTTGTTAAAAACTCAAGCTCAGAGGGCACCGAGCCCCATCCTGGGTGCCACCGATCAAAGCTCACCAGCGCGCCATCACAGAACAAACGCCGGGAAGATTCAGACACACGACTGCAGTCGAAAGTTGTTCGGAACCTGACGAAGAAATCAGCCGGTGGCGGACAGACTTCGACGAGCAAGTCACTTATTTGGATGCCATGTGCAATGCCAAGAGATTTGACAAGGTCATCCGGCAAGACGGGAGGCCGGTCGCCATTGATGGTTACCATCAGCACTTTGTCGGCAAACTGGTCGTCAAGCGCCGCCATGCCACTGTTGAGCGACAGCACGCAACGACCAAAGGCAGGACGGACCTCAGGATCTCCGGCTCAGAGATCCGCGTTGACTGGTGACATGATAGTGCGCTTGAGTACAGGGAGTACGGGAGGGGGATTTGGGGGAACAAGAGTACGAATCGAGATTCCAGAGGTGGGGGAGGGGCGGGAGACTGGGGATGAAAAGGTAGCATGAATTTCGAGCACGCGCCAATATGCTCACGGCGCGCAAGCGCACGAAAACACCGGTGGCGCCCACATGTCGGCCTAAGAGTCCTTATTCTTTCTTTTTTGGAGAGCCCGGCCTTTTTTTCAAGATCTTTTGAGAGCCCGGCCTGAGAGTCATAATTGACCTGTTTGGCATTGCGTTACTACTCGGCCCATATTCAACGACACCTCACTGGCCCAAACAAGTGTACATCATCGAAAAGACAGTGAGCTCAAATTATATATAACTTGAAAAAAGGAGATATAATCTGAACACTCGAGAATGGTGATGCCCTCATTTAGCCCACCAGTAGTTCGAGACAATAAATAGTTCGAAACAACGATATATACAACATTCAAACACTGACTAGTGACTACTACTGATATAAACAGCAGGACATGATAGTTCATAAGAAATCTTGCTACACCACCAAAACGTACCCATCTGCAGCACTCAGACTCTCGTGATCCAGACGAGAATGACATTCTAAACAGAAGCAACTATTACATAGAAAGAGTGACATAGACGAGGATGACCAAATGACAAGGAATATGCATAACAAAAGAAAGAACTACCCATCCAGAACCAGCAGCAAAGACAACAAAGTCACTCGAAGAGATGATCCAACACCATCATAATTTGTAGCCCCGCTTTAGAGACCAGTGATCCAAAGACACCAGTACTCCACCCTTTCAATGCAACAGCCCAATTACCTATCAACCTGAAGGTTTGAACCACATCACTGCCTGTCGTAATTGAGACATCCAAGGATCAAAGTTAATCCGGATGCATTTGTCATTCTCACCTTCTTTTGGCTGCACATCGTTGACAATCAGGGGAGTATGCTCCCAAACTCCTAGGGCTCGCCGTATAGACACAGTTTTCCATAGCAAACAGAGTCTCTCTGCCATCAAGGTCCTTGCCAACGGTGATCTCCTGGTTAATCGGATAATTGAGTCCGAGAAACAAAGAGTGTGAACCAAGGCTGATTACCTGCCTCCAACTAAAAAATCCTAAAGGCCCCAAAAAGCTGGTATCCTGCTCATAGACGTAACAGCCACTGTCCGGATACTCACGTATTACATGGTGCTTGTATACAATGGGGTTTTTGCAATATAACTTTTTCGGCTCATGTGTCCGAATGATCATCAGTCTTTTGCCATCGTCTGATCGAGCGAGGAACCAGTTGTGCTTCCCTGTTTTTGGCAAAGGTGGTGTAATTACAAAGGGCAGTAACTGTAGGGACACTGCATCATATCAAAAAGGACGGGCATTGTTAATGTAAGATCAGCATTGTTCAGAGTATGAGTAGGATAATGCAAGAAACATCATTGATATGTCCCTGTTGGAACTGGGAGGAAAATACAGGGAAATGTATACTGGGTTCGAAAATATAGAAGTGCCATGCATGGTTATACTCATGTTATCTCGCAATCGATTCTTCATAGTTAACTACCATGTCATGCATGTTATGTAGTCATGTTCTGTCCTCACAAACAAATTCTTCAAGGTAACTAACAGACCATGCATTGTTATATACTCGTGTTCTGTGGGCAAAAATTTTGTGAGGATATTATTCTAGCCATTGATTGCTGAAGGGTGAATATAGGTATGTACACATGGTAAGCATTGCAGGATTTCACTACTTCCAAATATAGAGTTCTCCATATGCACATTTACTTCCCTAATGTATGGTTAGATGAAACCAATAGTGTGGTGCATGTTTCTACATCATGAAAATGAGGAAACTAACATGGCCATTGATACACACTCATATTTATTAGTAGTATATAGATTACTGTAAAATAAGGATAATATCCATATATTCCTAACCGTTTGATTATTCAGGGTACAAATTGGCTGTAATGACATGGTCACAATCGCATGAATTAACTCATTCCAAATATAGCTTATTTACGGTGTCTCTAATATATTGCCATAGTTCTACTCAAATTCTGCACAAACAGGGATGTGCCAATCATCAAAAAAAGTTCGAACAGTGTCATGGCGTCATCATTAACATGAGACGGAAACAACTTACACGCGCCGTCCCAGCAATACATGGTGCCATCTGCTTTGTCGATCGCGTAGATGATGCCATTGTGTTCAATAGCATCACAGAAGTGTGTATCAGCTTTGACGATGATCCATTGCGAGCTGAGTTGTCTCCAGCTAAAAAAGGCACCAACGTAAAGATAGGCGAGTTCGCAGTCGAACAAGGCAATTAGCTTGAAGTCTGCGTAATTCGCATGTCGTATGGTACTTGGCAGATTACAATCTTCTACAAAACAAGGTCCGTCCAACTGACGTAGTAATCTAGAGGACTTGGACCGTGATGGTAATACTCTATATAATCCAACGGAGGAAGGATAATCTCATGGGAGGTCTGGAAGTTCACGAGCACCAACTTTTTACCATCTTCTCTGAAGGCAGCCATCCAGTGGGAGTTCATGCTTACCCAGTACATACCTGCCAAGAAGTTTCGGGCGATGGTGATCGGATCGATGTCGAGGGAAATGATGTACGGTGACACACTACATACCTGCAAAGAAGTTTCGGCTAATGGAGATCGGATTGAAGTCGAGGGGCATCATGCACGCCTCCGTATCATGGTGAGCCAATCTCGCAAGACCAGATAGCAGCAAGCAGGGTGTCTTGAAAAGCTTAGGCCTCGCTTCGACGATGTCCGTGTGCATGTCCCTCGAGCATGCAGCCAGCCGCAGGGCGGTCAACATATCCATACACGAACAACAGAGGTCGAGGATATCACTGGGGAGATTGCTCCAATCGCGGCTCATATGGATGATGCGCGGTTCGCGTTCGGCCATGGTGGAGTTTGGAAGGGGGCTTGATTTACGGGGGAGAAGGATGTCGGTGCTGGAGCCGCTAGCGAGGGAATAGTGGTACTGGGGGAGGCGAGTGAGGCGACGGTACACGGGGGCATAGTGAGATGGAGACGGAGACGGAGAAGGAGAAGGAGATGGAGACGAGGCGAGGCGCCAATGTGCTGTACAGCGGTGGTGACAGACTGCACAGTGCACAGGGTGAGGCTGACTTTGGTAACCCGAACACGCCGCCTCGCCTGGACTAGTGTCAAGCGCAGGGTGTTGTCACTTCACTGTGAGGACCGGATGAATAGTATTTTGACCATCAAGTGTACCATAGTTGTACTACTACTACTACTACTACTAGTAGGAACATGAGTACTCCAGTATTGTATAGCGGAAATAGGTCTCACGTGCTAGCATGCCTGTTCACTTCATCGTTTAGGTATCATCCATATTGCGAGCAGAACCAAATTCTCATGCATGCCCAATCAACGCCCTACCACGATGCATGCAGTGGTCATTCTGGTGCATCAAGGACGGCATGCAGATCGTTCCACACTTGAGAAGAGGATAAATGGAAAGGTAGAACGTAGTAGCAGAGGAAGAGAACGCTGGCTAACGAGGCTCGGAGGGGATCGAGCAGGAAGTTAATGCTCCACGCCTAAAGGTTTTGGGAAAACCTGATTTTCATAAGGTGACTTATACTCACCTAAACAGAGGGAGTATTCCTTAACCAGAGAATGTTCT
Organism: Triticum timopheevii; assembly: GCA_963921465.1. Classification (NCBI taxonomy): domain Eukaryota; kingdom Viridiplantae; phylum Streptophyta; class Magnoliopsida; order Poales; family Poaceae; genus Triticum; species Triticum timopheevii. Next base: position 147,466,775 of record OY997272.1, read on the forward strand.
GTCTCCCACTCACGCGCTCAAAAAAAAAGCTATGACCCATTTTTTTATCTGTTTGCATAGGTCCCACCTATCAGGAAGGATGGGCACGTACACGAACAGGTACGACTCCTCAGTCTACCCGCATAGCCTTTTCGTTTAGTCTACCTAGCCGTCTAATCAACTGCCTGCACGCCACTTCTCCCATTTACTTCTCCATCGGGAACCGATTCGCCTCGGCTTCTTCACCTCCCCTTCGTCTTCATTTGCATCCAAACCCCACCGCGTTCACATTGTTTTAATCTCTTTAAATAATCATCTACTACTTCAGTTAGACTAGCCATCTAATCCTAATTCTCCAAACCATAGCCCTCCGTTCTAGCGGTTCCAAATGGCGAAAGAGATCGAGATGCGGGTTTTTAGCGTCCAACATGTCCTCGTCGAAGGCTCGATGCGCATAGTTGCCACCGTCACCGTCCACCCAAGGGTTGTTCGGCAGTGGATCAAAAATGTATCCAACTCCCTCAAAAAGGTAGAGACGAGGGTCATCTGTCTCGACGCAGAGTACACGGAGCGTTCCCCTGGGAAGATCCAGCGCGCCGCCGTCCTTCAGCTGTGCCTCGAAGATGATGTTTTGGTGTACCACATCATACACTCGCCCTCCATACCAAGTGAGCTTCATGATTTCTTGTCTCGGGAGGACGTATACTTCTATGGGGCAGCCATCGAAGGGGACAAATAGAAGCTGGAGCCGTACAACCTTTATTTGAAAAGCATCGCTGACCTACAAACCAGAATCAAAATTCCTGTAGAAGATTGTGCTAAACAGACACCATCCCTATTCGACATAGCAAATTTTGTGCTCGGTACAAATCTTCAGAAGGGTGACGTGACGGTGGCATTAAGGTCGTCTGGATGGGAGAATTATCCCTTGACGTACGAGCAGATAAAATATGCTACCCTCGATGCCCGTGTGAGTTTCGAGATAGCTGCAAGGTCCAAAGAGCTTGTTGCGAAGCCGTCTCCCACAGAGAATGAGAAGAAGAAGAAGAAGAAGAAGAAGAAGAAGAAGAAGAAGAAGAAGAAGAAGAAGAAGAAGAAGAAGAAGAAGAAGAGGAAGAAGAAAACGCTACACCAGCAGGAGGGGATTATGGATGGATGAACTATTTCCTCTCTTGTAAAAAAATTATTCCCTCTCGGTGTATATTGATATAGATGGACTATTTCGATGGTGTGCATGTCTTTGGAACAGAGTAGTAGCATGGGTCCGCTTGGCTATAAGGAACTATTTATCCGCATATATAGCTTTCTCTGCTACTCCTTCCAGTGACCGGTATACAGTGCATGTGTCCGTAGACATGACAGCTTGTCCATGGAAGTTCAACTACGGCGACCATCATGTTTCATCTCGCGATTCCCACGATGCCTCTCCAACCCACGGCACCACGCCCCCCGACGTGCGCCTCACCCCTCTCGGCCGCACCGCCCCTCTGCCTTTGTGTGCATGACATGTGGGCCACCTAAAATGCGGCGAGCATCAAGTTTCTACCACAGCCACCCGCGATTCCCACGACGCCGCTCGAACCCATGAAACCACACGTCCCCCGACCTGCGGCTCACCCCTCTTGGCCCCACTGCCCCTCTGCCTTCAGGAGCATTACATGTGGACCAGTCACCTATCGGGTCCACATGTTATTAACTCAAAGGTAGGTGTAGTAAGGCGCTGAAGCTCAGTCCCGACGGCCCTGGGAGGGAAATGTAACTCATGCGCCAGGGCTTGTGGTGCTCCCGCAGCACGAACTCATGCCAAACTCGAGATTTGTTTCTTTACTATACATGCACGCAACGATTTAATGGACATTGTAGTCTCAACATGTGATGGGGAGCTCTAAATTTGAATTTGAAACTTATAAAATGAAAAGATTCAAAACAAATAAACTGAGAGAGAGGGAGTATATCGTAGGATGTGTCCCATACAAAATAAGTCCCCTGGTTTGTCATCGCGAAGATGCGGTTAGAAAGGAGCACAACGTCTTCCTACTCGTACGGCAACAAATCGGCCGCAGACAGCATGGTCCGACTTTGACCGCCATGTGCAAGGTTCGTGCTATCTTTTATTCAATCTCACCGTGGTTCCATCATACCAATTCATGCGGTGGCCAGTTGCATGGCTGATCCCAATGTTGGACAAAGGTTCTTCGGGAACGGTGTCACTGTTGTAAATGTTGTGCAAATTGATGTTGGTACCCTCCCGTACATATGCAAGCCAATCTCCACTCGCACCGAGCCTAGCCTGTGAAACAGTGGGAAGGGGGAGAATTAGGAAATGGACACGGAAGTAGTCTTTAGAATGCATTTACTACGTGATCAAACTCATCTTACCTGCTCATTGGAGGAAATCTGAGTGCCCCTCAACGTCGGCATCTCAAGGGGCGTCAACTTGCAACTACGGCCACGCCGCGCTAGAGAGACCCCCAAGGAAACATCCTCGTGCGTTCCACGGAACATCAAGATGCATTTGTATGATTAGTTTATCTTGTGAGAGAAAAGGATGAACGAGGGAAGGCCTCTAGAGATAGGGATGGACACTACTACTACCAATGTGCTGGCCCGTGCGTTGCAATGGATCCAAACTAGTAGAATAATACTTGTTCACGTGCTTGAAATATAAGCACTCTAGTTTTGATATACATGTGTCAGCAAACACGACAGCTTGTCCATGGAAGTTGAACCACGACGACCATCACGTTTCTTGTTTCTACCACTGCCACACCCACACGCAATTCCCACGACGCCGCTCCAACCCATGGCACGGCGTCCCCCGACATGGACATGGATCCTCTGACGTGGCTATCACTGCCTTGCCCTGCCTTTCCTTCGCTGACAAGTGGGACCCACGCTTATGGGTCCCACATGTCAGTGACAGAATGGTAGGATTGTTCGTGCCCCTCATCCCTCTCGGCCCCACCGCTCCTCTGCCTTTGTGTGCATGACATGTGGGCCAGCTGAACTACGGTGACCATCAACTTTCTACCACAGACACAGCCGATTGGATGCGGTTTGCCTGCTTCGCTGCTGTGCTCCGATCCGTACTCCCGCACCATCGAATTTTCATCCAACAGCTGTGACACATTTCTTCCCGGGCATGAATCCTTAGCCGGAGTACTTATGTACTACAGGTAGTACCCGCCGGTGTGGCCATCTACGCCTCGTAACGCCTCGACGCCCAGCTGTGGTACCCTCGCCACGGCCATGCCACCATCAGCCGGTTCATCTCGAACGAGTGAGTCGTGAACCACGCCATCACCATGAGAATGACATGTGGGCCAGCCACATTTAAGGCCCACATGTCATTGACTCATAGGCCGGGCACTAAGCCACTGAAGTTCGGTCCCGTGGGCCCCGAGAGGAAAATGTAACTCCTGCGGTAGGCCTTGTGGTGCTCCCGCAGTACGAGCTCGTGCCAAAACTGGAATTTGTTTCTTACTACTACTAGTACTAGTAGTAAGGTACACGTGCATTGCACGCATGATATTCTGGTGGTTTGTGCATTATGCTTCTACATGTGGAGTTTTCTGGATTCTAACATGTGGCAAAATTTGGTGGAATGTAAGGTTAGGCAAGTTTGATTAACTTAGGTGAGTGTTTGGTTCAAGCCACACCTTAGGCAAGCCACACTGGCCCCACCTGACATACACACAAAAAATGTGGCAAGATTCCCTTAGGCTTGCCAACTTGTGGCAAAATTTGGTGGAATGTAAGGTTAGGCAAGTTTGATTAACTTAGGTGAGTGTTTGGTTCAAGCCACACCTTAGGCAAGCCACACTGGCCCCACCTGACATACACACAAAAAATGTGGCAAGATTCCCTTAGGCTTGCCAACTTGTGGCAAAATTTGGTGGAATGTAAGGTTAGGCAAGTTTGATTAACTTAGGTGAGTGTTTGGTTCAAGCCACACCTTAGGCAAGCCACACTGGCCCCACATGACATACACACAAAAAATGTGGCAAGATTCCCTTAGGCTTGTCAACTTGTGGCAAAATTTGGTGGAATGTAAGGTTAGGCAAGTTTGATTAACTTAGGTGAGTGTTTGGTTCAAGCCACACCTTAGGCAAGCTAAACTGGCCCCACATGACATACACACAAAAAATGTGGCAAGATTCCCTTAGGCTTGCCAACTTATGGCTCTCATTTTGAAGAACTTATTAATAGCTTTGCTTGAGCTTAGTTGTGGCAAAGTTAGTCATGAATTAAGTTCAACCATGGAGTCTTCTAGATTATACATGTGGTAGAATCTGGTGGATGATATCCAATGGCCAGTAGTGCTCGGATTTTCCATCTTTGTACCGTCGGATTGGCTTCATCCAACAACCAACTTTCAAAGTTTTTCACACACTATATAGGGGGTATAGATATAGATGTGCCGGTCCGTTGCAATGGATCCAAAGTATATCTATTTAGTGGAGTGCACTCTAAACACATTATCTATTTATTTTTCTATAACCTTCCGTAGCCATGCAACCAAGCCACATAAGCTTCATGGGTGCCCCCCACATCATATTATTCATACTACGTTGATTGAAAAAAAGATAAATCACCCAAAACAAGATCTTCCTGTTTTTTGTTCCTCCGATGTTGTGCCGTGCACGTATCTACTAGTTGTATAGTGGTAGTACTAGTAATATAATAGAGTAGTATTAGGAGTACAAACTTGGTAAGTACTAGTAGGAGTAGTACTAGTACGGAATGCTCCTACTCTATCACCGAGCCCCGTCTGACACAAAATTTCTTGGCTTCCGTGCTACAGCTAGATCTTCCCCTTGTTTTTGTTTTCCAACCCGGCGGCGGGCGGGGTGTCGGTTTGCTCAGCGGGCGGTCCCACATGAAAGTGAAAATGCTAGGCACAGGGGTGGAGCTACGTGAGGGCCAACACGTGCCCTGGCCTACCCAACCTAGCAGGATTTTCGTAGTTGTACATCCAGTTTTGAGGCAAGGAACGTCAACGCAAGGGTAATTTCCATAGCCTGGCTAGACTGGCACGCCCAACGTTTTGCTTCAAGCTCCGCCACTACTAGGCAACACGCCTTCCCTAAGCTATGTGTCGTGCCGGACGGTCCGTGTTGTATTCCCGATTCCCGGGCGTGTGGGGGTGCGACGCGAACATGGAAGGCCTTTTCGTTTTACTAGCAATGTGCTCGTGCGTTGCGCCGGATCCAAAGTAGTAGAATAGTAGTATTTGTTCACAAACTTGAAAGAAATCACTATTGTTTTGATATACTCCTAATATATTACTCCCTCCGTACCTAAATATTTGTATTTTTTGAGATTTCAAATGGACTATCACATACGGATTATATAGACATATTCTAGTGTTTCTAGCAAGATGCCCGCGCATTGCACAAAGTGGATGGAAAAGGTAAGCACAACTTATAAATTGACGGACGGAGTACTAGTTACAGTGATGCATATAATTAAGCAAAGGGATCGCACATGTCGGTATTGACTAGAACAAGAATGCAACAACACAATAAGAATTAAGGCCACGATGATGCGATCGCAGTGGTGGTTACAGAAGGCAAGAAGAAAGATGGATCCACGAACATACGACCTCCTCCTCCTCAACTTAGTGCGCCGGGCCATCGACCGGCGGCTAAGGAGCGGTGGCTTTTGTGGCGAGGTCGAGGTGCTTCTCAACAAAGGCATCCAAGGCTTCCAGCCGGTTGAGGAAGGCCAACGTCATAGCATCCTCACTGGCCTTGTAGATACCTATGTACACGATTTGCTCGTACGCATGGATGTGTAGGTCGACGAATTCTTGCAGGGCGAGGCGCCTCGCGGCGAGCGCGACCTCCAGGTGGACATTCTTCGTGGCGTCGGCGGGCAGTCGCAGGGCCACCAGTGCTTGAAAGAGGTTCCGGCCATGGAGGCCGATTAGGGTTGCAGGCAATGAGGAGCCTGGGCGTGCGGGTTGGAGGAGTACGGCGATGTCGTCCGCGAGCTTCTTGAGGACGGTGAACTTGTTGCTGGTGGCAACGATCATCTGGTCCAACTGAGAGTCGTAGTTGGCGTCGATGGCGGCCATCCACCAGCCGGTCTCCAACACCGTCTGGAGACGATCCTCGGCGCCATGCTGCAAGCCGGCGTCGTGGACCATCTGGCGCAGCCGCTGGCCGCTCACGCGCATCGCCGCCATGGGTCTGGAGCGAGCTCTTTTGCGCTTAGTGTAGGTGCTTACGCAAGTGCTTAGGTGTGTATGATGTGGTAGATGCATTGGAATGGAGGAGGGGCGCCTTTATATGAGGGCAATGAGGGCAAACTGCGTTGCATTCACATCGTGCAGCCTCTTTTATCGGACCTCTTCCCATTACTTCCCTCATGCATTAATTGAAGGAGGATGCATTGGTCTTTCAACATATCGGGAACCGCTAGTCCCTCCCTTGTCTGCATTAAAGGCGTATCGGGAACTGTGCAGCCCGCTGTCAAATCGAATACTCCCTCCGTCTAGGTGAGTATTACTATAAGTCATCTTACGAAAACCAAATACTAACACATAGGCGTGGTGCATTAACTCTCACGTTGTTTCTTATTTTTTGACATAAATAGAGGAATCAACCAAGAAGAGATGTGGGGCTTGTATGCTTTTAATGACTTGAGACTGTCAAACATGACATGCAGTGGTCAATTCGTTGCACAAGAACAAATACAACCCACGTCAGCACACACGCATCTTATAGCATCACATCCAATGGCTATAAAAGATGAATGAGACCAAATTATATCTCATCTAGATGAGTTCTAGCAAAATTGTATTAATAATACTTAGTACTCCTGCGCCATGTATCATATAAGTATCATGTAGTACTTTATTTATTGCCATGTATGACACATAGTTCACGAGCGCTCTCTATATGTACCACCTTTTTTTTAATTTCAAGTTTTGCTCCATGGCGCAATCCATCAATACTACTACTGTACAAAGGTGGAGTATATACATTTTTTAAAAGGCTAGAGGGCGGGGCAGTCTAGCTCGGTCGGTTTCACGAGAGGCGAGGGCCTTTGTGATTTGACGGCTCATTAATGCTATCAAATCGAATAGTACTGCGCCGCCCGCTGCACGCCCGACGCCTCCATTAAACCCCTCCGTTAAACCCGCATGCAAACCGAGAATCCTACTCCGGCCACATGTCCATTCATGAGCGGGCCAGAATTAAACGCAACACCGGCCGAGCTCCTCCCGTCCGCCCTCAGTTTAAACGAGGCCAGACGCCGGCCAAGCTCCTACCGTCCGCCCTCTATTTACACGAGGCCAGACAGACAGTGGGCAAGAATCGCACCCCTCCACCGCTCCCCCATCTCCTCCTTCACCATTTTCTCCACCCTTCTGATGGCTTCCGATGAGCCGTTCTCCGGCATATTACCCGGCTGGGTGGCCTGCCGAGCCCTCCGGATACGGGCGAGGCCGCTCGGTGCTTCTCCAACCTCGCTTGGCCTGACGGAGCCAGTTGCTGCCCCAAGTAGATATGTGATTCAGCAACTCGCCGCTCTAGTTCAGCTCGATGAGGAGTGGCAAATTGCTCCACGCCAGTACGGGCGACGTTGCTGCCGCGTCGTACCGCGCCACCAGTGTCTGCGGTGGCCGCGCCTCCCGTGTCTGTGGGCGTGCCTCCCGTGCCTGCGGCAGCGCCATGTAGGCAGAGACAGAAGTCGGGTGCTTGGAGAGCGACGAGTCGGTGGCCAGCTTCTCCCTGTCCGCCGCCATCATCGAGGAGAAGAAGAACACAGGAGGCCGCCGCCACTTGGGACCCATGAAGGCCACCGCCGAGGCAACAACCGTGGATTCAGGTGGTTTCTTTGCTGCTTCGTCTCTTCCGAGGACCTTCGTCGACCCCGCAAGTGTCTGACGGACATGAGGAAGACAAAGGGATCCGCGGGCGGCCATTTAGAACTAAAATAAGTCTAGATATATCCATTTCTAGGACAAGTATTTCTGGACGGAGGGAGTATTAATTGTACAAGAGAGCCGTATTGGCACCTCTTAGTTCATGTAAATGTAATGAAATACATCATGTTTATATGAAGATCCGGCTTTTTTATATGAAATCCTTCATGCTTATATGAAATCAGTCCGTGTTTGCACGAATTTCATATGGTTGGTTAGAGTTGTAAAAATGTATGCCGCTGGCGTTTGATGTCGTCCTCCGCGGAAGGAAGCAGGAGGAAATTTGCCGGCTGCCGTTGGAGATGCTCTTTATGCTGGAACTAATAGAGTGACATCTAATCCATTTGAGTTAATTGCCTGTATGATTGTCCCTCTATAAAAAGTTAATTGCATGTACAGTGTACACGTGACTTGTAGGGTGGCTACAGCTTCGTACAGAAAGTTAAAAAGAAACAAGTCCATCCTTAATATTCTAAGTACTCTATGGGTTCCACTATCAGTACAGTAGCGAAAGAAGTATATATTAAATAAGTAGAGTAATATATAATATACAAATCTAAAGTTAAAAGACAGAATTCGAACTCATGTCATCGCATTGCGAGCATCCGGCGCTAACCAGCCCAGCACATTTTTGTTGTAGACCATGCTGGAGATATATCTCCATGTCTACTCTTATATATACTCCATTCATTCCTAAATATTTGTCTTTTTCAAATTTCAAATGGACTACCACATACGGATGTGTATGTAGACATATTTTAGAGTGTAGATTCACTCATTTTGCTACGTATGTCTTTTCAGGAAGGGGTCAAATTTGTCCTTGATTTATTTATGAGGTATCCAGATGGCACTACACCGCCAAGAAAAGAGGGTAACATCAAAATTATGGACTACTTTTTTGAGTATGTTGGTAAGGTCCGGTCATAGTCACTTGTTGAAATCTCTAAAAAGACAAATACTCCCTCCGGCCGGAAATACTTGTCATCAAAATGGATAAAAGGAAATGTATCTAGACGTATCTTAGTTTTAGATACATCTATTTTTATCCATTTTGATGACAAGTATTTTCGGACGGAGGGAGTAGAAAACAGAGTTGGTGATGATGGCGTGCGTGCCATCCTGCAATATAGGCCGTCGGATTTATATCTAACGGATAGGAAAGAAACTATGGCAATTTTGCATAAATATACCCACACGTCTCTCCACGTTCGCAAATAAGGCCTTCCCTCGTTCAGCCTTTTCTCTCACAAGATAAACTACTCATATAAATGCATCTTGATGTTCCGTGCAACGCACGGGCAGCTAGCTATTTTCTTTTAAAATAGTTGCTGCGATAATTGGGTTGAAGTGATATATTTTATGTCTGCCCCGAATGATTTCAGATTCACTAGTAGTAACAAAGAAAAGGTTGCCTTGTTAATTAAGAGAAAACAGAGTGAAAACTATCACATGAGGCCGGTAAAAACAAGGCACACTGGGTTCAGCGTCATCGTCACTACAGTTGTGCGCGCGCGAGAAGTCTACATATCAAGGGGGCTGCCGAGCGAGGCACCGAGACACAATGTTTGAGAGAGAAACCAATTGACAGATTATGATCAGATCAAGTTGTCACCCTTCTGCTGTCATTGTTGGGGGGGAGGGAGAGAAAGACGTATCGAGAGTGTGCGCAGTAGGCACAGAGGCACAACTAGCGAGTGTGTGTGTGTGTGTGTGTGTTTCAAAGAGGAGTCGATAGATTATTATCAAGATCGATGTGCCACCCTACTCCTTCGGTGCCGGGTAGTGTGTGTGTGTGTATGTTTGAGAGAGAATCCAGTCGATAGATTAGTATCAAGATCGAGGTGTCACCCTACTCCTTCGGTGCCGGGTAGTGTGTGTGTGTGTGTGTGTGTGTGTATGTTTGAGAGAGAAGCTAGTCGATAGATTAGTATCAAGATCGAGGTGTCACCCTACTCCTTCCGTGTTGGGAAGTGTGGGTGTGTGGGGTGGGGGAGGGGACAGTGACACTCACATATCTCTACTCTTATTAAAAAATAGAGTTGGTGATGATGGTGTTCCTGCCATCCTGCAATATAGGCCATCCGATTTATATCCGACGGACATGAAGGAAAATATGGCAATTTTGCAAAAAGATACCCACACCCCTCTCCGCATTTGCAAATAAGGCATTCCCTCGTTCATCCTTTTCTCCCACAAGATAAAATTCTCATACAAATGCATCTTGATGTTCCGTGCAACGCACATGGGCATCTTGCTAGTAGGGAGAAGGAGTTTGTGTGAAACATATCTAGATATATTAAGGGATAGGTAGATAGCATATGTGTGAGAGACATTATTATACTTTGAGACATTAGTGGCTGTGGATGGGCGGAATTAAAGGGGTGGGCGTGTTAGACATAGAGAGCGTGTGTGTTTCTATGTGAGAGACTTGTAGGACGGGGTAGAAAGACGAATTTAACCCTGACGGAGAGAGAGAAATACACGAAGTGCGCGTGTGTGATTCTGATGCCCACAGGGAAATGAGATATGTATGCGTGTGAGAGAGATTGCACAATTCATTCACGTATCACTATCTAGCGATCGTGGACGTGCATCGCTTGAACATAAGTCAATATCTACTTCATATCGTGGCCAAAGGTACAATATCGATTCAACGCTATAAAGATTGGACACTCACATATCACATTTTTTTTCTATTTAAATAAACCTTTTTCAGTTGTGCATGCCAAAGTTACAGTGATGTTTCTTCAAACAACCAATGTAGCTATCATGCACATGCACCATTGTTACTCTTGCATTCAAGTTCATTAGTCTTGGATGATTTAAGTTTCTATTTTGAAGTAATATATGTAATATTCATATATGAATTCAACGGGTACACAATTTATGAAATGGAGGCTATGTAATCATATGAGGTAACACTTTTAAGTAGCTAACTACAATATCCATTTCTTTTTGTGCGCCTCTACAGTAACACGTCAATGCATTATGTTTAAAGTAAATAACCAATGGCACTAAATTATCTATTTACACGAGAAATACATAGGCTGAGCGTTTGTTCCCTTTTTTTGTGAACGCGCCACTACACCCGTACGATTGGCCGCACCCATGTGAACGTCCAAGTTATCGGCGCATCATTCCGAGTTATTGTATTTTTTTCTGGGGTGGACTTCACACCAGTTATTAACTGCTGACGTGTGACCCGTGTACACAGTCTAGCATGACCTTCCCGCTAGCACGGTCCAAAATTAGTTGAAACTGGATACGAACGATCCCGCGGGCGGCAAAATCTCCCGCCTCCTTCTAAAATTTCCGCCACCTTTAGCATGCGAAATCCCCCTTTTGTCCTTGGTGCACGGAGACCAACAGTTACAATACCGCCCTCATCTACATGATAGGTCGGGGCTTCTTTGGTAACTTCCGGTTCCCCCCACTACACGGCACCCCCATTTCCTCTCCCTCTCCCGCAAAAACGACTAACTCCATAGCACCAGAGCATCTTACATCACGCCGTCCGTACTTCATCGCCCTTTCTCCCCTCCCCTCTCGAAGCCCTAGACTGCTCATCCACCGGCGTACCATAGCCCATTCACTGCCAGCGGCGTCCACCTCGCTGGATCTGCTTCTGCGGCCGCATCTACCCCTCCCACCTCCCCTTGAAACAAGTAGACTGCTCATCCACCACTGTACCACAGCCCATTCAGTGCCGGCCTTGTCCACGGTGCCGGATCTGCTTCGCCGGTACTCTCGTCAACCGCCGCGCATCTGCAGCGGCTCATTCGCACTCCCCACCGGAGATGCTTCGTCCACATCCCCCGGAGCCGCCCCACCGACGCCCCCATCGACGGCCTCTGATCCTCTTCGCCGACACCTTCCTCAACCCTACCGGAGCTGCTTCGCCGACACCTTCCTCAACCCTACCGGAGCTGCTTCGCCGACACCTTCCTCAACCCTACCGGAGCCGCTTCGCCGACACCAATGTCAACCCTACCGGAGTAGCTTCGCCTATACCATTCTCAACCCTACCGGGGCCGCTTTGCCAACTCACAAGTCCACGGCCTCAGATCCGTTCCTCGCACCCTCATCCAACCTACCGGAGCAGCTTCTGACGCCCCGTCCACAGCCGCAGATCCGCATCATCGACACCACCCTTAACCCAACCACCGGAGCAGCTTCTGACGCCCCGTCCACGGCCGCAGATCCGCATCGTCGACACCATCCTTAACCCAACCACCGGAGCAGCTTCTGACGCCCCGTCCATGGCCGCAGATCCGCGTCGTCGACACCATCCTTAACCCAACCACCGGAGCAGCTTCACCTACGCCCTCGTCCACGGCCACAGATCTGCTTCGCCCACACCATAGTCCACCCTACCGGAGCCGCTCCACAAACACCCTACTCGACGGTTCTAGATCTCCTTACCGGCCAGCGCAGCGTCATCACCCTCGACGTTTCTAACCTGATTCCCACCGTCTGGAGAGATGCCAAGCACCCGACACGGCCTAGGTACTTGTCACCTTTAAACCCGTCTAGCATCACCTGCCCGATGTACTTCAAATATACTAACCGATCGCTGTTACCTGTTATGCAGCTGGCAAAAACTACAAGGATGATGTTTCTTCTGGATCTAACAGCTTGGCCAATCAAGATCCTGGACTGAGGCATTGCTATGATCTTGTAAGCGCGTCTCTCTCTCTTGTATTGTTCTGTGCCTGCCAGCGTGCTTTGCTAGGATTTTCGACCAGTAATCCCTTTATGCACACAATGATTTCTACTACAGGCTGCTAAATTAGATATGTAGATGTCATACATGATACTACCTTGTACCTCCGTTCCTAAATATAAGTCTTTCTAGAGATTCCTCTATAGGCTACATACGGAGCAAAATGAGTGAATCTACACTCGAAAATGCATCTATATACATCTGTGTGTGGTCCATACTGGAATCTCTACAAAGACATATATTTAGGAATAGGGGCAGTACATTACACAAAATCGTAGGTGGCATGTAGGAATTCCAGTGCACTACATTAGGCTCCCTTAGAGTGCCTACCAGTCCAGCATACAGAGTCATGGCTAGTTTATGGTACGCACACAATCGTTAATTGGTGGTTTAAATATGCGCAAGGGATATGCAATGTAGTGTCATGTAGAGATGTCTGAAATTAGCCGTGTCAACTTGCAGATAGGGTTACACAATGAAAAAGTACAAGATGTATGTGGCAATTTCATGGAACATCGCAAAAAAAAGGAGAGGCAGCGGTGAGCCTATACAGTGTGCTATGGTACGTCACTCCTCCATTGCAATCATCGTGACATGTTATTTGTATGCCAGTTCTATTAGCTAAGTTTCTTAGGACAGTTATTACGAGTTATCCTAAGAAAATAAGCACATGTGAATATAAGCTCCATGTAATACGCCAACCAGTTCTTTTCATTGCGTTTTCAGCTTATCTTTGGTATGATCAGTGGAAAGTCTAGATTGCATTATATATATTTTTCATTTTGCTGCACATATGGAAATTAATTTGACTTGCAAACATCACAAATTGAACCCAGTGCGGTAATTAATATGATAGGAAAATAGACCATCACTATTTGCTCAAAATGCAAATACAAAGATACCATCTACTTGGCACAATCTACTTTGGTCAATGTTTTCCATTGAGATCCCATTGCCTAATTTAAACGAAGAATGCATGACCCTCATTTAAATGAAGAACAATTATTTGTTGAAATTTGATGGTCCAAGTGGCTGGTTATTATCATATAGCAGCATCATATAGCAGTAGCAGCAGCTCATAGCAACTCATCATATAGCAGCAGCAGTCTGCAATTCATTATATACCAGCAGCAGCTCATAGCAATTCATCATATAGCAGCAGCAGGAGCAGTTCATAGCAATTCATCATATAGCAGCAGTAGGAGCAGCTTGTAGCAACTCATCATATAGCAGTAGCAGCAGCAGCTCATAGCAATTCATCATATAGCAGCAACAGCAGCTCATAGCAACTCATCATACAGCAGCAGCAGCTCATAGCAATTCATCATATAGCAGCAGCAGGAGCAGCTCATAGCAATGCATCATATAGCAGCAGCAGAAGCAGCTCATAGCAATTCATCGTATAGTGGATCAGAATGAAAATTTAGCAAAAATCAGAGGAGATCCTCACCTTGTTGGATGAGCTCATCCTTCAACAGCACCTCAAGGCCATGGACTGGGAGGAGGGGAGGGGGAACAAGGTGCCTTCTGCCGTAGTGTGGCATCAGCCGTAGTTGTGCAGTGCCCGCCGGAGTAGTGCGTTGGACGAACCACAGTGGAGCAGCTGCTGGAGACCATGAGAATGAGGGGTGGCGCCAGAGGGAGGAGCAGCCAGGGAGATTTGCCCCTACCCGCCGGCCATGTAGCCTAGCTGGACATAGCATCGTCAAGGACCAGGCTAGATGGGACCAGTGGCGACGGCTTGGTGGAGGAACCCTAGTGCTGCAGGCAGGGGATCGAGGTAGAGGGAAAGGGGAGAGGAGATGCAAGTGGGCAGGACAATGAATGCTTGCGTGTTTGTTTTTACTTGAGGGTCAGGTGTGACACAGGCGTCAGCAGTTGCATTTTGAGTGTAATATAGGTAGACAACAGAGTCATTTCACTATTCCCCTTCCCTTCAATTTTTAGTGAGGTTCTACCCGAAACACCCCCCTCCAAAGCGAAATTAGTTAAGCCCAAGCCCATAACTCAAAAATGACTTCTTTACATCTTTTATGGCTTATTTTGACAATATACCCTGAAAAGGCGGAATCGAAATGGCCCTTAACCTGCAATTCAATTGTGCGTGCAATGATGAATCACTCCTGCCTGCTATCTGTACATTTAGGCATCATCATACATGGCATAACCTAATACATGTGCATTCCATTGTAGAATCTGGAATATGCAATGTTTATGTTAGTTCATACGTTGCACGTGATGTTTAAATGCCCCTTAAATCTGGTCAGTCAAGTGATGGTCTTTAAGCCTCCTTCTTTGCTTCTTTTCTTGATATGTAAGATTTGCTCACACATCTGTTCAATTGCTTGTTTGCATCAGCCAGCCATACTAGGACTGTTTGCTTTGATTACTTGCTGTTCTTGACCTAACACTCTAACTGCTATAGTGGGGCCTTGTCTAACTCATAGGTGAATAAAGGTTTGGCTGTACACTATAGTAGGCTCTCCAAGAGTACCTGGAGATCCAGTTTGAAGGTATGCCTAGTTTTTACATAGTGCAAACATAGTAAATGCTCATTTCATTGTGTGCAAGTGCAAGAGATGCGGCATGTTTCATTATGTGGTGTTGTTTTGTTATAATCTCATCCTTTTGTGTTCACAGACTGGAAAGTATGCATATTTATCTTCCAAGGAGACGAGTAACTAGTTTGTGTCACCTTGCAGAGGGGGTGCAATGAAGATAAGATTGAGGATTTCCAAGTACAAGATGTTAGGAAAGAGCCTTGCAAGAGAAGTAGGAGCTGCGCTGAGCCTCTTCAACCTGCTAAGGTAAGTCACTGTATGCAACTCAACAGTTCAATTCCTTGTTTGTTTCAGGCATAGTTAATTTTCTCTTTTCAATTGCTTTATTTGTCCTCACTTAATGAGATGCCCAAATAATTATGCCTGATGTTCGGTACTTGTATCACTATTAGTTGACATAACTAAAGGCCTTACCATTTAATTACTCTGCCGAAGTGTGCCTGAAGCTTTGAAGTCTATTAACCAACTATTATTGCATGAGGCTCACAATCTAGTTTATACTATGCTAATGATTGCATAGTTTTGCCTGCTGTAGTATGTTTGTATGAAACCCTCTACTGTTCATTATGCTCCCTAAGACTTTAATTGAGGTATAGAATGGACAACTACTTGCTTACTCATACGCAACGTGCTGTCTAAATTTGTAACTTGTCTGTGTTTTCGATTGGGCCCCAACATCATGCTCCTCTAGTGAGCTAAGAGGGATTTCTGTATGCAGGCTACATAGACTATCTTTTTTATAATTTTTAAAATATCACCTACTTATGCTTCATGACGTGTAACATTTTTTTGTGAATGTGACGTGTAACATTATTGTTAGTCCTGTTTTGCCATGTAGTACAAAATAGTGTCTTGTTCGCTTCACTGTTGTAACTATATTTTTGCCCTAGTCATGTGTACTTACAGAAACATTTCAGGATGAAGTGACATCAACACAAAAATCTACGAGCAGTGCGGCATGGCTGTTACCGAATGATTATGGATTGGAATTGGAATGTGCTGATGTTCTCGAGCATCAACTAGAGGTGGCAAGACAACGTGTACATGATTGTCAACGTATAATCAACAAGTTGAGACTGGACATGCAGGTATTAGATGCAGGAGTCAAAAAATTGAAACAAGACACCGAGGTAACCATAAAGGAATTGGAGATTTTGCAGACTGAAATTTGTGCTATCTGAATTCGGCCAATCCTATTTTCTGAAGAGATTATAATTCAAATGGAGTTAAGTTGATGTGCGTCCATGATGTATGAGCCGTATTTGCCCAGTTTATGTAATTTGCTGTTTGTGTATGCTTTATTATCACATGTGCCGTACCATAATGCCCAGTGGGTATAATCGACTGTAATTTCTTTATTGTATAGTGTAGGATTATTCTACCTTTCTATGCCTTGATCTCTTTGTTGTATAGTGTATGCTTTTTAGAGGTGATAGTATTGAGTAGGATAATTCTTTGAATATGCTATATCGTTCAAACGGGGGCCAACTCGCCCGACCATGGGCCTTCTACGTCTCATAGGATCCATGGGCCTTCTACGTCTCGTAGGATCCATGGGCCTTCTACGTCTCGCAGTGTCCATGGGCCTTCTACGTCACGCAGGATCCATGGGCCGCCGACTCATTTATGGGTCTTGTACTAGCCTTTAATGGGCCGTAGACGGGCCTATAATGGAAATCATACGTTTTATTGGCTGACCATAATGGGTCGTTAATAGGCCGTGTTTGGTGATGCTATGAAAATGGCCCAACGGACTAACGGACCACAAACGGACCGACTGTAACGACGGGCTGAATTTGGCCCACAAGCAGAAAATGACAGTAACGGGCCGTAAGTAACAGAATGCTGAAAATGAGCCCAAGAATAAATGGGCTCTGAGAAGGCCGAAAGATAACATGGGCTGGAAACGGCCCAACTGAATAACGGGCCCTTAATGGGTATAAAGTGATACACTGTTCATTACGGGCCAGTTTCACCACGGGCCGTTAATGGGTCTAAAGTAATACACTGTTCATTGCGGGCCAGTTTCACCACGGGCCGTTAATAGGCCAAGAGTTACATAGGGCCTCATATGGGCCGAAAGACGTCATGGGCCATACATGGGCCAGAAGTGAAAATGGGATGGAATCATATTGGATGGCCCAGATGACGCTACTGGGCCCAATTCAGATAGGGCGTAATGGGCCTTGGGTTAGCGGGCTGTAAATGGGCTATATGCGAACAGGCCGTTAACAAGCTTTCCATGGGCCGTCCCGTCACCTTTTGACCAAGTCAAACGGTCCGGCCTTTTCATAGGAATGGGCCTATGTTGGGCCTTGCCATGTGTCGACGTATCATAGGCGCCTTCTGTCCAATGAGTGGATGACATCTGTCCCAACAATGAGCCGACACGTGTTTCCTCCGGCCAATGATGATTTTACACGTGGAAAATCCCCATTGGTCGGGGCTGTTAACGGGTTATCGGATCCAAAACCCAACCTGATAGCTTAACGGTGTTCCGTTACGGTGGATGCCATGTGTCGGTCACCCTTGACGAAAGCACTTCTATGACGCGCGATTTATCGTCATGGAAGTGGACACTTCTGTGATGATAATTTTGGTAATGTCATGGAACACTTCTACGACGGCACAGGTATGACTATCTTGATTCTGTCATAAATTTTTCATGGATGTACATGCATGACAAAAAACACGACCTACTGTGACAAACACGTATCATCACGGAAGAGTATTTTTTTGTAGTGCAAGATATGACTCTATATGAATGCCTCCGGCGGTGTACTGGGATATGCAATGAATCAAGAGCGACATGTATGAAAATTATGAAGGTGGCCTTTCCACAAATATGATGTCAACTACATGATCATGCAAAGAGCAATATGACAATGATGGAACATGTCATAATAAACGGAACGGTGGAAAGTTGCATGGCAATATATCTCGGAATGGCTATGGAAATACCATAATAGGTAGGTATGGTGGCTGTTTTGAGGAAGGTAAATAATGGGTTCATGATACCGGCGAAAGTTGCACGGTACAATAGAGGCTAGCAAAGTGGAAGGATGACTGTGCGTATATCCATGGACTCACATTAGTCATAAAGAACTCATATACTTATTGCAAAAGTCCACTTGCCCTCGAAGCAAAGTACTACTATGCATGCTCCTAGGGGAAGGGTTGGTAGGAGTTAACCATCGTGCGATCCCGACCTCCACACATAAGGAAGACAATCAAAAGAGCACCTCATGCAACAAATTTGTCACACAACTTTTACCATACGTGCATACTACGGGACTTGCCAACTTCAACAAAAGTATTTCTCAATTTCATAATTACCCACTAGCATGACCCTAACATTACTACCTCTATATCTCAAAACAATTATCAAGCATCAAATTGAGCATAGCATCCAATTCACTTCCTATGATAGTTTTTATTATAGCCAACTTGGATGCTCATCATTCTAGGACCAAATTTGTAACCATAGAAAATACCATGCTGTTCTAAAAGACTCTCAAAATAATATGAGTTAAGCATGAGAGACTAGCAATTTCTTCAAAATTAAGCCACCGCCGTGCTCTAAAAGATATAAGTGAAGCACTAGAGCAAAAACTATCAAGCTCAAAAGATATAAGTGAAGCACATACAGTATTCTAGCAAATTCTAATCAAGTGGGCTTCTCCCAAAAGGTGTGTACAACAAGGATGATTGTGGTAAACTAAAAAGCAAAGACTAATATAATACACGACACTCCAAGCAAAACACATATCATGTGGCGAATAAAAATATAGATCCAAGTAAAGTTACCAATGAACGAAGACGAAAGAGGGGATGCCTTCCTGGGGCATACCCAAGCTTAGGCTTTTGGCTATCCTTGAATATCTTGGGGTGCCATGGGCATCCCCAAGCTTAGGATCTTGCCACTCCTTATTCCATAGTCCATCAAAGCTCTACCCAAAACTTGAAAACTTCACAACACAAAACTCAACAGGAAATCTTATAAGTTCCGTAAGTGAAATAAAACAAAACCACCACATAAGGTACTGTAATGAACTCATTCTTTATTTATTTTGGTTAATCCTATTGTATTCCAACTTCTCTATGGTTTATAAACTATTTTACTAGCCATAGATGCATCAAAATAAGTAAACAACAAACGAAAAACAGAATCTATCAAAAACAGAACAGTCTGTAGCAATCTGTAACTAACACAAACTTATGGAACTCTAAAATCCTACCAAAATAGGAAGTCCTGTACAATTTGTCTATTGATCAGCATCAAAAAGAATCAACGCAAAATCACGTTCCTATGATTTAACAAACTAATTTTGTGCCTGCAAAGTTTCTGTTTTTCAGCAGAATCAAATCAACTATCATCATAGGTTATCCTATAGGTTCTACTTGGCACAAACACTAATTAAAAGATAAAAACACATCTAAACAGAAGGTAGATGCAAAATTTATTGCTAAACAGTAACAAAAACAAAAAACACAAATAAAATTGGGTTGCCTCCCAACTAGCGCTATCTTTTAACGCCCCTAGTTAGGCATAAAAGCGAAGATAGATCTAAGTAGTGCTATCTTTGGCACTCAATTCATAAGTAGCTCGCATGATAGATTCATAAGGTAAGTTGACTTTATTTCTTGGAAAGTGCTCCATGCCTTTCCTTAATGGAAATTGGAATCTAATATTCCCTTCCTTCATATCAATAATCGCACCAATCGTTCTAAGGAAAGGTCTACCAAGAATAATAGGGCAAGAAAGATTGCAATCTATATCAAGAACGATAAAATCTACGGGCACCAAATTTGTATTTGCAACAATGAGAACATCATTGATCCTTCCCATTGGCTTTTTAATGGTGGAATCCGCAAGGTGCAAATTTAAAGAGCAATCATCAAGATCATGGAAACCTAGAATATCACATAAAGTTTTCGGAATCATGGAAACACTACCACCCAAATCACACAAAGCAAAACACTCATGATCTTTAATTCTAATCTTTATAGTAGGTTCCCACTCATCATTAAGTTTTCTAGGTATAGAAACTTCCAAATTAAGTTTTTCATCATAAGATTGCATCAAGGCATCAACGATATGTTTGGTAAAAGCTTTATTTTGACTATAAGTATGAGGAGAATTAACAATGGATTGCAACAAGGTAATACAACCTTCTAAAGAACAATTATCATAATAAAATTCCTTGAAATCCGAGATAGTGGGTTCAATGCTATTTAAAGTCATGACCTCTCCAATCCCACTTTTACCAAATTTAGCATCAAGATCTAAAAACTCTGAATTCTTGGGACGCCTTCTAACTAAAGTTGACTCATCTCCAGTCCCATTATTATCAAGATTCATATTGCAAAACAAAGATTTAATAGGAGACACATCAATAACTTTAAGATCTTCATCATTCATTGAAACAAGAAGAACACGCCTTTACAAAGCAATCTTTCTTAGCACGCAGTCTAGCGGTTCTTTCCTTGCACTCATCAATGGAAATTCTCATTGCTTTGAAAGACTCATTGATATCATGCTTAGGAGGAGCTAAGTTTAAGAGAATCAACATCAAGCGAAAGTCTATCAATGTTCCTAGCCAAATCATCAACTTTGAGCATTTCTTCTTCAAGCAAGGCATTAAAATTCTTTTGAGAAATCATAATTTCGTTCACACTATTCTCAAAATCAAAGGGCATCTTATTAAAATTACCATAAGAATTATTGTAGGAATTTCCATAATTATTAGAGGAATTACTAGGGAACACTCTAGAATTAAAGTTTCCTCTATAAGCATTGTTTCCAAAACTATTCCTACCAACAAAATTCACATCCATCGATTCATTATTATTCTCAATCAAAGTAGACAAAGGCATATCATTGGGATCAAGAGGAGTATTCTTAGTAGCAAACAATTTCATAAGTTCATCCATCTTTCCACTCAAAACATTGATTTCTTCTATAGCATGCACCTTTTTACTAGAAGATCTTTCGGTGTGCCATTGAGAATAATTAGCCATAATATTATCAAGAAGTTTTGTAGCATCTCCTAACGTGATTTCCATAAACGTGCCTCCCATGGCAGAATCTAAAAGATTTCTAGAAGCAAAGTTCAAACCGACATAAATTTTTTGTATGATCATCCATAAATTCAAACCATGAGTAGGGAAATTGCGAATCATCAATTTCATTCTTTCACAGGATTGGGCAACATGCTCATGATCAAGTTGTTTAAAATTCATAATATCGTTCCTAAGAGTGATAATCTTAGCGGGAGGAAAATACTTAGAGATAAAAGCATCTTTGCACTTGTTCCAAGAATCAATACTACTTTTAGGCAAAGACGAAAACCAAACTTTAGCACGATCTTTAAGTGAAAACGGAAATAACTTCAATTTAACAATATCATTATCCGTATCTTTCTTCTTTTGCATATCACACAAATCAACAAAGTTGTTTAGATGGGTAGTGGCATCTTCACTAGGAAGGCCGGCGAATTGATCTTTCATAACGAGATTCAGCAAAGCAGTATTGATTTCACAAGACTCAACATCATTAAGAGGAGGAATTGGAGTACTAAGGAAATCATTATTATTGGTATTGGAGAAATCACACAATTTGGTATTATCTTGCGCCATGGTAACAAGTAATCCAACACACAAGCAAACAGAAAACGGCAAGCGAAAAGAGAGGAGGAGATTGGGAAAGAGAGGGCAAATAAAACGGCAAGGGTGAAGTGGGGGAGAGGAAAACAAGAGGCAAATGGCAAATAATGTAAATGCAAGGGAGATGAGTTTGTGATGGGTACTTGGTATGTCTTGACTTGAGCGAAGACCTCCCCGGCAACGGTGCCAGAAATCCTTGTTGCTACGTCTTGAGCTTGCGTTGGTTTTCCTTGAAGAGGAAAGGGTGATGCAGCAATAGTAGCGTAAGTATTTCCCTCAGTTTTTGAGAACCAAGGTATCAATCCAGTAGGAGGCTCCTCAAAAGTCCCACGCACCTACACAAACAAACAAAGAACTCGCAACCAATGCAATAAAGGGGTTGTCAATCCCTTCATGGCCACTTGCGAAAGTGAGATCTGATAGAGATAGTATGATAAGATAAATATATTTTTGGTATTTTATAATATAGATGCAAAAAGTAAAGATGCAAATAAAAGTAGATTGAAAGCTTATATGATAAAAGATAGACCCGGGGCCATAGGTTTCACTAGAGGCTTCTCTCAAGATAGCATAAGTATTACGGTGGGTGAACAAATTACTGTCGAGCAATTGATAGAAAACTGAATAATTATGAGATTATCTAGGCATGATCATGTATATAGGCATCACGTCTGCAACAAGTAGACCGACCCCTGCCTGCATCTACTACTATTACTCCACACATCGACCGACTCCTGCCTGCATCTAGAGTATTAAGTTCATAAAGAACAGAGTAACGCATTAAGAAAGATGGCATGATGTAGAGGGATAAACTCAAGCAGTATGATATAAACCACATATTTTTATCCTTGATGGCAACAATACAATACGTGCCTTCCTGCCCCTGCTGTCACTGGGAAAGGACACCGCAAGATTGAACTCAAGCTAAGCACTTCTCCCATGGCAAGAAAGATCAATCTAGTAGGCCAAACCAAACTGATAATTCGAAGAGACTTGCAAAGATAACTCAATCATACATAAAAGAATTCAGAGGAGATTCAATTATTTCTCATAGATAAACTTGATCATAAACCCACAATTCATCGGATCTCGACAAACACACCGCAAAAAGAGTTTACATCGAATAGATCTCCACAAGAGAGGGGGAGAACATTGTATTGAGATCCAAAAAGAGAGAAGAAGCCATCTAGCTAATATATATGGACCCGAAGGTCTGTGGTAAACTACTCACAACTCATTGGAGGGGCTATGGTGTTGATGTAGAAGCCCTCCATGGTCGATTCCCCCTCCGGCAGAGCGCCGGCGAAGGCTCCAAGATGGGATCTCACAGATACAGAAGGTTACGGTGGTGGAAATTGTGTTTCGTTGGCTCCCTGGTTGTTTTCGGGGTACGTAGGTATATATAGGAGGAAGAAGTATGTCGGTGGCTGCCCTAGGGGCCCACAAGACAGGGGGTGCACCCAGAGGGGTGGGCACGCCCTCCTATCTCGTGGCCGCCTCGGCTACTTCTTGGCTTGCACTCCAAGTCCTGTGGATCACATTCGTTCCAAAAATCACGCTCCCGATGGTTTCATTCCATTTGGACTCCATTTGATATTCCTTTTCTTCGAAATACTGAAATAGGCAAAAAAACAGCAATACGGGCTGGGCCTCCGGTTAGTAGGTTAGTCCCAAAAATGATATAAATGTGTAAAATAAAGCCCATAAACATCCAAAAGGGGTAATATAATAGCATGGAACAATCAAAAAATATAGATACGTTGGAGACGTATCAGTGATGCATAGCAATGAGAGGGGAGAGTGTTGTCTACGTACCCTCGTAGACCGAAAGCGGGAGCATTATGACAACGCGGTTGATGTAGTCGCACATCTTCACGATCCGACCGAGCTCAGCACCGAACGTATGGCACCTCCATGTTCAGCACACGTTCAGCTTGATGACGTCCCTCGTACTCTGGATCCAGTTGAGGCTGAGGGAGAGTTCCGTCAGCACGACGGTGTGGCGACGGTGATGATGAAGTTACCAGCGCAGGGCTTCGCCTAAGCACTACGATGATATGACTGAGCTGGAATATGGTGGAGGGGGGCACCGCACACGGCTAAACAATCAACTTGTGTGTCTATGGGGTGCCCCCTTCCCCGTATATAAAGGAGTGGAGGAGGAGAGGACCGGCCCTCTCTATGGCGCCCAAGGGGGGGAGTCCTACTCCCAATAGGAGTAGGTTTCCCCCTTTCCCTAGTTGGAGTAGGAGAAGAAGGGAGAGGGAGAGGTAGAGAAGGAAGAGGGAGAGGGAGAGAAGGAAAGGGGGGCCGGCCCCCCTCCCAATTCGAATTGGGCTTGGGGGGGCGCCCCCACCTTGGTCGGCTCCTCCTCTCTTCCTCCATCGCCCATTAAGGCCCACTAACTCCCCGGGGGGTTCCGGTAACCTCCCGGTTCTTCGGTAAATGCCCGAACTCATCCGGAACCATTCTGATGTCCAAACATAGCCTTCCAATAAATAGATCTTTATGTCTCGACCATTTCGAGACTCCTCGTCATGTTCGTGATCACATCCAGGACTTCGAACTACCTTCGGTACATCAAAACACATAAACTCATTATACCGATCGTCATCGAACATTAAGCGTGCGGACCCTACGGGTTCGAGAACTATGTAGACATGACCGAGACTCACTTCCGGTAAATAACCAATAGTGGAACCTGGATCCTCATATTGGTTCCTACATATTCTACGAAGATCTTTATCGGTCAAACCGCATAACAACATAAGTTGTTCCCTTTGTCATCGGTATGTTACTTGCCTGAGATTCGATCATCGGTATCTCAATACCTAGTTCAATATCGTTACCGGCAAGTCTCTTTACTCGTTCTGTAATGCATCATCCCATGACTAACTCATTAGTCACATTGCTTGCAAGGCTTATAGTGATGTGCATTACCGAGAGGGCCCAGAGATACCTGTCCGAAACACGGAGTGACAAATCCCAATATCGAGCTATGCCAACCCAACAAACACCATCGGAGACACCTGTAGAGCATCTTTGTAATCACCTAGTTACGTTGTGACGTTTGATAGCACACTAAGTGTTCCTCTGGTATTCGGGAGTTGCATAATCTCATAATCATAGCAACATGTATAAGTTATGAAGAAAGCAATAGAAATAAACTAAACGACCATAGTGCTAAGCTAACGGATGGGTCATGTCAATCACATCTTTCTCTAATGATGTGATCCCGTTCATGACAACTCATGTCAATGGCTAGGAAACTTATCCATCTTTGATCAGCGAGCTAGTCAAGTAGAGGCATACTAGTGACACTCTGTTTGTCTATGTATTCGCACATGTACTAAGTTTCCGGTTAATACAATTCTAGCATGAATAATAAACATTTATCATGATATAAGGAAATATAAATAACAACTTTATTATTGCCTCTAGGGCATATTTCCTTCAGTCTCCCACTTGCACTAGAGTCAATAATCTAGATTACATTGTAATGATTCTAACACCCATGGAGTCTTGGTGCTGATCATGTTTTGCTTGTGAGAGAGGCTTAGTCAACGGGCCTGCAACATTCAGATCCGTATGTATCTTGCAAATCTCTATGTCCCCTTCTGACACTTGATGTTGGATGGAATTGAAGCGTCTCTTGATGTGCTTCGTTCTCTTGTGAAATCTGGATTCCTTCGCCAAGGCAATTGCTCCAGTATTTTCACAAAAGATTTTCATTGGACCCGATGCACTAGGTATGACACCTAGATCGGCTATGAACTCCTTCATCCAGACTCCTTCATTTGCTACTTCCGAAGCAGCTATGTATTCCGCTTCACACGTAGATCTTGCCACGACGCTCTGCTTAGAACTGCACCAACTGACAGCTCCACCATTCAATATAAACATGTATCCAGTTTGTGACTTAGAGTCATCTGGATCAGTGTCAAAGCTTGCATCGACGTAACCATTTACGACGAGCTCTTTGTCACCTCCATAAACGAGAAACATATCCTTGTGGACTTGTTTTTCAATGGAAGACCTCGGTGAAGCTGCTTATATATTGTTTGCCCAATGTTCCTCTGAACCACAAGTGAAGCAGACATCTCTCTTTTTATCTTTCTTCTTACCCTTTTTCTTGAAGGTAGTATTCTGCCGGACAGAGTTCTTTCCCTCGAACTTGTGGAAGTTCTTCGGCACCACATTGGTGCTAGAAGAACCCTCTACCCCTTTCACATGTGAGTCCATAGCTCTCGGGTTCTGCTCAATACTTAGATGAACGATGACATCCTCAACAGAGAATTCACGTCTCAAGTGCTTGAGAGAAGTAGCAAAGTTCCTCCATCCAGGAGGGAGTTTTGCAATAATGAGAAGGAAAAATGCCCTAGAGGCAATAATAAAGTTGTTATTTGTATTTCCTTATATCATGATAAATGTTTATTATTCATGCTAGAATTGTATTAATCGGAAACTTGATACATGTGTGAATACATAGACAAAACTGAGTGTCCCTAGTATGCCTCTACTTGACTACCTCGTTAATCAAAGATGGTTAAGTTTCCTAGCCATAGACATGTGTTGTCATTTGATGAATGGGATCACATCATTAGAGAATGATGTGATGGACAAGACCCATTCTTTAGCTTAGCACTATGATCATTTAGTTTATTGCTATTGCTTTCTTCATGACTTATACATGTTCCTATGACTATGAGATTATGCAACTCCTGGATACCGGAGGAACACTTAGTGTGCTATCAAACGTCACAACGTAACTGGATGATTATAAAGATGCTCTACAGGTGTCTCTGATGGTGTTTGTTGGGTTGGCATAGATCGAGATTAGGATTTGTCCCTCCGTCTTTCGGAGAGGTATCTCTGGGCCCTCTCGGTAATGCACATCACTATAAGCCTTGCAAGCAATGTGACTAATGATTTAGTCATGGGATGATGCATTATGGAACGAGTAAAGAAACTTGCCTGTACCGAGATTGAACTAGGTATGATGATACCGACGATCGAATCTCGGGCAAGTAACATACCGATGACAAAGGGAACAATGTATGTTCTTATGCGATTTGACCGATAAAGATCTTCATAGAATATGTAGGAGCCAATATGAGCATCCAGGTTCCGCTATTGGTTATTGACCGGAGATGAGTCTCAGTCATGTCTACATAGTTCTCAAACCCGTAGGGTCCGCACGCTTAACGTTCGATGACGATTGGTATTATGAGTTTATGTGATTTGATGTACCAAACATTGTTCGAAGTCCCAAATGAGATCACAGACATGACGAGGAGTCTCAAAATGGTCAAGACATAAAGATTGATATATTGGACCATGTTGTTCGGACAACGAAAGTGTTCCGGAGAGTTTCAGATAAAACTGGAGTGCCGGAGGGTTACCGGAACCCCCCTGGGGAAGTTAATTGGCCACCATGGGCCTTACAGGAGAGAGGGCCGGCCAGGAGGTGGCGCGTGCCCCCCCCAGTCGGAATTGGACAAGGGGTGGGGGCAGCGCCCCCCCCCCCCCCCCCCCGCCCTTCCTTCTCTCCCCTTCCTCCTTCCTTCCCCTCCTTGTTGGACTAGGTGACGATGACATGTACCTAGGGTAGGGTAATGGGCCTGACCTAGACACCCTTCCCAAGGACACTGCCTTACAGTAAAAAACATTCAAACTACAACAGCGTCTACCGACAGGAATCATCCCAGAGTGCAACCCACTCGACCAACAATTCCACTCGGATAACCTAATTCCATTCGACCATGATATATTCACTCGACTATAAAATAAACCACTCGGAGTACAGAAGACTTAAAGTCACTCAGTATGGCAACGGTCAGGCGTTCACTCTATAGTCTTAAAGGTCATTTATAGCTCTTTATATCTAGCGTTACCAGTAATGCCCTGTCTTAATGTATATTGAACCCTGTGCAACGGGGCATGGCTGGGGTCCTGGAGCACTCTATATAAGCCACCCCCTCCTCTGGCACAAGGGTTTGCACCCCCTGTAACTTCACGCATAATCCAATCGACCAAGCCTCCGGGCACCGAGACGTAGGGCTGTTACTTCCTCCACGAAGGGCCTGAACTCGTAAACCTTGCGTGTACAACCTCATCATAGCTAGGATCTTGCCTCTGAAAGAAATATGCCCTAGAGTCAATAATAAAGTTATTATTTATTTCCTTATATCATGATAAATGTTTATTATTCATGCTAGAATTGTATTAACCGGAAACATAATACATGTGTGAATACATAGACAAACATAGTGTCACTAGTATGCCTCTACTTGACTAGCTCGTTTATCAAAGATGGTTATGTTTCCTAGCCATGGACAAAAGAGTTGTCATTTGATTAACGGGATCACATCATTAGGAGAATGATGTGATTGACATGACCCATTCCGTTAGCCTAGCACTTGATCGTTTAGTATGTTGCTATTGCTTTCTTCATGACTTATACATGTTCATGTAACTATGAGATTATGCAACTCCCGTTTACCGGAGGAACACTTTGGTGCTACCAAAAGTCACAATGTAACTGGGTGATTATAAAGGAGTACTACAGGTGTCTCCAAAGGTACATGTTGGGTTGGCATATTTTGAGATTAGGTTTTGTCACTCCGATTGTCGGAGAGGTATCTCTGGGCCCTCTCGGTAATGCACATCACTATAAGCCTTGCAAGCAATGTGACTAATGAGTTAGTTGCGGGATGATGCATTACAGAACGAGTAAAGAGAGTTGCCGGTAATGAGATTGAACTAGGTATTGGGATACCGACGATCGAATCTCGGGAAAGTAACATACCGATGACAAAGGGAACAACGTATGTTGTTATGCGGTTTGACCGATAAAGAACTTCGTAGAATATGTAGGAACCAATATGGGCATCCAGGTCCCGCTATTGGTTATTGACCACGAATAGTTCTAGGTCATGTATACATAGTTCTCGAACCCATAGGGTCCGCACGCTTAACATTACGATGACAGTTATATTATGAGTTTATGAGTTTTGATGTACCGAAGTTTGTTCGGAGTCCCGGATGTGATCACGGACATGACGAGGAGTCTCGAACTGATCAACACATAAAGATTGATATATTGGACGACTATATTCGGACACCAGAAGTGTTCCGGGTGATTTCGGAGAAAATCGGAGTGTCGGGGGGGTTACCGGAACCCCCCGGGAGAATATTGGGCCTTATGGGCCTTAGGGGAAAGGAGAGAGGGGTGGCCATCATGGGCCGCGCGCCCCCTCCCCCCTCTGGTCCGAATTGGACTAGGAGGAGGGGGCGGCGCCCCCCCTTTCCTTCCCCCTCTCCTCCTTCCTTCCCCCTCCTAGTAGGAGTAGGAAAGGAGGAGTCCTACTCCTACTAGGAGGAGGATTCCTCCTCCCTGCGCGCCCAAGGGGCCGGCCGGCCTTCCCCCCTTGCTCCTTTATATACGGGGGCAGGGGGGCACCCCATAGATACACAAGTTGATCTACGGATCGTTCCTCAGTAGTGTGCGGTGTCCCACTCCACCATATTCCACCTCGGTCATATCGTCGCGGAGTTTAGGCGAAGCCCTGCGCCGGTATAACATCATCATCGTCACCACGCCGTCGTGCTGACGGAACTCATCTCTGGAGCTTTGCTAGACCGGAGGCCGGAGATCGTCATCGAGCTGAACGTGTGCTGAACTCGGAGGCCCCGTACGTTCGGTGCTTGGATCGGTCGGATCGTGAAGACGTACGACTACATCAACCGCGTTGTGCTAACGCTTCCGCTTACAGTCTACGAGGGTACATGGACGAACACTCTCCCCTCTTGTTGCTATGCCATCACCATGATCTTGCGTGTGCGTAGGAAAAATTTTAAATTACTATGATCCCCAACAGTGGCATCCGAGCCTAGGTTTTATGCCTTGATGTTATATGCACGAGTAGAACACAAGTGAGTTGTGGGCGATACAAGTCATACTGCTTACCAGCATGTCATACTTTGGTTCGGCGGTATTGTTGGATGAAGCGGCCCAGACCGACATTACGTGTACGCTTACGCGAGACTGGTTCTACCGACGTGCTTTGCACACAGGTGGCTGGCGGGTGTCAGTTTCTCCAACTTTAGTTGAACCGAGTGTACCTACGCCCGGTCCTTGCGAAGGTTAAAACAACACCAACTTGACGAACTATCGTTGTGGTTTTTGATGCGTAGGTAAGAACGGTTCTTGCTCAGCCCGTAGCAGCCACGTAAAACTTGCAACAACAAAGTAGAGGACGTCTAACTTGTTTTTGCAGGGCATGTTGTGATTTGATATGGTCAAGACGTGATGAGATATAAGTTGTTGTATGAGATGATCATGTTTTCTTGAAATTATCGGCAACTGGCAGAAGCCCTATGGTTGTCTCTTTGTTGCATAAGATGCAAGTGCCAAATAATTGCTTTACTTTATCGCTAGATAGCAATAGTTGCAAGAGCAATAGTTGGCAAGACGACCATGTGACGACACATTGATATAGATCAAGATGATGAAGATCATGGTGTCGTGCCAGTGACGATAGAGATCATGACAGTACTTTGGAGATGGAGATCAAAGGTGCAAGATCATCATGGCCATATCATGTCACATATTTTGATTGCATATGATGTTTATCTGTTATACATCTTATTCTGTTTTGTTTAACGGTAGCATTTTAAGATGATCTCTCACTAAAATTATCAAGAAGTGTTCTCCCTGAGTATGCACCGTTGCCAAAGTTCGTCGTGCCCAGACACCAGGTGATGATTGAGTGTGATAAGCTCTACGTCCATCTACAACGGGTGCAAGCCAGTTTTGCACACCCAGAATACTCAGGTTAAACTTGACGAGCCTAGCATATGCAGATATGGCCTCGGAACACGGAGACTGAAAGGTCGAGCGTGAATCATATAGTAGATATGATCAACATAGTGATGTTCACCATTGAAAACTACTCCATCTCACGTGATGATCGGTTATGGTTTAGTTGATTTGGATCACGTGATCACTTAGATCACTAGAGAGATGTCTGTCTAAGTGGGAGTTCTTAAGTAATATGATTAATTGAACTTAAATTTATCATGAACTTAGTCCTGGTAGTATTTTGCAAATTATGTTGTAGATCAATAGCTTGTGTTGTTGCTTTCATATGTTTATTTTGATATGTTCCTAGAGAAAATTGTGTTGAAAAATGCTAGTAGCAATGACGCGGATTCGATCCGTGATCTGAGGTTTATCCTCATTGCTGCACATAAGAATTATGTCCTTAATGCACTGCTAGGTGATAGACCTATTGCAGGAGCAGATGCAGAAGTTATGAACGTCTGGCTAGCTCAAAATGATGACTACTTGATAGTTTAGTGCACCATGCTTAACGGCTTAGAGTCAGGACTTCAAAGACGTTTTGAACGTCATGGACCATATGAGATGTTCCAGGAGTTGAAGTTAATATTTCCAGCAAATACCCAAGTTGAGAGATATGAAGTCTCCAACAAGTTCTATAGCTAAAATATGGAGGAGAATCGCTCAACTAGTGAGCATGTGCTCAGACTGTCTGGGTACTTCAATCGCTTGAATCAAGTGGGAGTTAATCTTCCAGATAAGATAGTGATTGACAAAATTCTCTAGTCACCCTCACTAAGTTACTAGAACTTCGTGATGAACTATAGTATGCAAGGGATGACAAAAACGATTCCCGAGCTCTTCGTGATGTTGAAATCAACGAAGGTAGAAATCAAGAAAGAGCATCAAGTGTTGATGATTGACAAGACCACTAGTTTCAAGAGAAGGGCAAAGGGAAAGAAAGGGAACTTCAAGTGGAAAGACAAGCAAGTTGTCACTCCTGCGAAGAAGCCCAAAACTGGACCATAGCCTGAAACTGAGTGTTTACACTGCAAAGGAAATGGTCACTGGAAGCGGAAATGCCCTGAATATTTGGTGGATAAGAAGGATGGCAAAGTGAACAAGGGTATATTTGATATACAGATTATTGATGTGTGCCTTACTAGTGTTTATAGTAGCCCCTGAGTATTTGATACTTGTTCGGTTGCTAAGATTAGTAACTCGAAACAGGAGTTACAGAATAAACATAAACTAGTTGAAGGGAAAGTGACGATGAGTGTTGGAAGTAGTTCCAAGATTGATATGATCATCATCGCACACTCCCTATACTTTTGGTATTAGTGTTAAACCTAAATAAATGTTATTTGGCGTTTGCGTTGAGCATGAATATGATTTGATCGTGTTTATTGCAATATGGTTATTCATTTAAAATCAGAGAATAATTGTTGTTCTGTTTATATGAATAAAACCTTCAATGGTCATACACCCAATGAAAATAGTTTGCTGGATCTCGATCGTAGTGATACACATATTCATAATATTGAGGCCAAAAGATGCAAAGTTAATAATGATAGTGCAACTTATTTGTGGCACTGCCGTTTGGGTCATATCGGTGTCAAGCACATGAAGAAACTCCATAAAGATGGATTTTCAGAATCACTTGGTTATGAATCATTTGATGCTTGCGAACCGTGCTGAGGGAGTCCTGGACTAGGGGGTGTCCGGACAGCCGGACTATCATTGTCCGCCGGACTCCAAGACTACGAAGATACAACATTGAAGACTCCGTCACGTGTCCGGATGGGACTTTCCTTGGCGTGGAAGGCAAGCTTGGCGCTACGGATATGTAGATCTCCTACCATTGTAACCGACTCTGTGTAACCCTAGCCTCCTCCGGTGTCTATATAAACCGGAGGGCTTTAGTCCGTAGGACACAACATACATTACAACAATCATACCATAGGCTAGCTTCTAGGGTTTAGCCTCCTTGATCTCGTGGTAGATCCACTCTTGTACTACCCATATCATCAATATTAATCAAGCAGGACATAGGGTTTTACCTCCATCGAGAGGGCCTGAACCTAGGTAAAACATCGTGTCCCTCGTCTCCTGTTACCATCCGCCTAGATGCACAGTTCGGGACCCCCTACCCGAGATCCGCCGGTTTTGACACCGACATTGGTGCTTTCATTGAGAGTTCCTCTGTGTCGACACCGATAGGCTTGATGGCATCTTCAACCAACAACGTTGTCCAGGGTGAGACTTTTCTCCCTGGACAGATCTTCGTATTCAGCGGCTTCGCACTGCGGGCTAATTCGCTTGGCCATCTGGAGCAGATCGAAAGCTACGCCCCTGGCCGTCAGGTCAGATTCGGAAGCCTAAACTTCACGGCCAATGTCCGCGGAGACTTGATCTTCGACGGACTCGAGCCACAGCCGGGCGCGCCAACTGTGACAATGGGCATGATCTAGCTCTGCCGCCGAACAGTGCCTTGGTGGCCCCACATGAATCCGCTTCGGCCATCAGTCCGGAGCCGATCGCCCAGATCGAGGATCGGTGGATAGACGCCGCCTCAGGGGCTTCAACTTCCTCGGCGATGGAGCCAAACATCAATCTTGTCCCCCGCGAAACTTGTAATTCCGAGGTGCCGGATTCCTTGCCGGACTCCGAACCTCCCGCACCCCTACCAATCGATTTGGATTGGGCGCCGGTTATGGAATTCACCGCCGCGGACATCTTCCAATACTCGCCTTTTGGCGATATCCTGAATTCACTAAAGCATCTCTCGTTATCAGGAGAGCCCTGGCTGGACTATGGCCAGGATGGTTGGGATGCGGACGACGAAGAAATTCAGAGCCCACCCACCACCCACTTTGTAGCCACTGTCGACGATCTAACCGACATGCTAGACTACGACTCCGACGACATCAACGCTATGGACGACGATGCCAGAGACGAACAGGAACCAGCGCCTACAGGGCACTGGAAGACCACCTCGTCATATGACATATACATGGTGGATACCCCAAAAGATGGGGACGGCGAAGAAACAGCGGAGGCAGACTCTTTAAAGAAGCAGCCCAAACGCCGGCGTCAGCGGCGCCGCTCTAAATCCCGCCACAGCAAGAATGGAGATTCCGGCACAGGAGATAATAATACCCCAGAGAGTGCTGAAGACAATCCCCTCCAGCAAGACTCAGCGCAGGAGGATGCAGAAGCAAGCCCTCACGAGAGGGCGGCAGACGAAGAGGTTGAGGATCATAACTATATGCCTCCCTCCGAAGACGAATCAAGCCTCAACGATGACGGATTCGTCGTACCTGAGGATCCCGTCGAACAAGAGCGTTTCAAGCGCAGGCTTATCGCCACAGCAAACAGCCTAAAGAAAAAGCAGCAACAGCTTCAAGCTGATCAGGACCTGCTGGCCGATCGATGGACCGAGGTCCTCGCGGCCGAAGAGTATAAACTCGAACGCCCCTCCAAAAGCTACCCAAGACGCAAGCTGCTCCCCCGATTAGAGGAGGAAGCATACATACCTCCATCACCAGCGCACGATATGGCTGACCGACCACCCCGTGGTCGTGACAGAGAGGCATCCAGGCCCCCAGCCAAGACCGTACCCCGGCATCGCTCCAAAAGTACGAAGCCAAGAGGGAACGCGCCGGACTTGCGAGATATATTGGAGGACAAAGCAAGGCAATCCAGATCCATCTACGGATCACGTGGGCGCCCCACGACCCATGATGAATACCGTCGCGCCGGATACAATAACCCCGGCCGGGCCGAGCACAGCAGACAGCGCTCTCTCGAGCTGCATCGCGATATTGCTCAATATAGAGGCGCCGCACACCCACTATGCTTCACTGACAAAGTAATGGATCATCAAATCCTTGAAGGGTTTAAACCCGTAAACATTGAATCCTACGATGGCACAACAGACCCCGCGGTTTGGATAGAAGATTATCTTCTCCACATCCATATGGCCCGCGGCGACGATCTCCATGCCATCAAGTATCTCCCACTCAAGCTTAAAGGACCAGCTCGGCATTGGCTTAACAGCTTGCCCGCAGAGTCAATTGGGTGTTGGGAAGACCTGGAGGCCGCATTCCTTGATAACTTCCAAGGCACGTATGTGCGACCACCAGACGCCGATGACCTAAGCCATATCATTCAGCAGCCAAACGAATCGTCCAGACAATTCTGGACACGGTTCTTGACGAAGAAAAATCAAATCGTCAATTGTCCGGATGCAGAGGCCCTTGCAGCCTTCAAACATAACATCCGGGACGAATGGCTAGCCTGGCACCTGGGGCAGGAAAAGCCAAAATCCATGGCAGCCCTCAAATCGTTAATGACCCGCTTTTGCGCGGGAGAGGACAGCTGGCTAGCTCGCAGCAACAATCTTCGTAAAAATTCTGGCAGTCCGGATACTAAGGACAACAACGGCAGGTCACGTCGAAACAAAAACAAACGCCGCATTAACAGCGACGATAAGGAGGATACGGCAGTCAACGCTGGATTCCGAGGCTCTAAACCCGGTCAGCGGAAGAAGCCATTCAAAAGAACCACTCCGGGTCCGTCCAATCTGGACCGAATACTCGACCGCTTATGCCAGATACATGGCACCTCTGAAAAGCCAGCTAACCACACTAATAGAGATTGCTGGGTGTTCAAGCAGGCCGGCAAGTTAATTGCCGAAAACAATGACAAGGGGCTGAACAGCGACGACGAGGAAGAGACCCCACCGCCGAACAATAGAGGACAGAAGGGTTTTCCCCCACAAGTGCGGACGGTGAATATGATATACGCGACCCATATACCCAAGAGGGAGAGGAAACGCGCACTAAGGGACGTCTATGCGATGGAGCCAGTCGCCCCGAAGTTCAATCCATGGTCCTCTTGTCTGATCACTTTCGATCGAAGAGACCATCCGACCAGCATACGCCATGGCGGATTTGCCGCATTGGTTTTAGACCCAATCATCGATGGATTTCACCTCATGAGAGTCCTGATGGACGGCGGCAGTAGCCTGAACCTGCTTTATCAGGATACAGTGCGCAAAATGGGCATAGACCCCTCAAGGAGTAAACCTACAAAGACAACCTTTAAAGGTGTCATACCAGGAGTGGAAGCCAACTGTACAGGCTCAGTCACACTGGAAGTGGTCTTCGGATCCCCGGATAATTTCCGGAGCGAAGAGTTAATCTTCGACATAGGCCCGTTTCGCAGCAGCTATCACACTCTGCTCGGACGAACCGCGTTTGCAAAATTCAATGCGGTGCCGCATTATGCATACCTAAAGCTCAAGATGCCAGGCCCTCGTGGAGTCATCATGGTCAATGGGAATACGGAATGCTCCCTCCGAACGGAGGAACATACAGCGGCTCTCGCGGCAGAAGTACAGAGTAGCCTCTTAAGGCAATTCTCCAGTCCGGCCGTTAAACAGCCGGATACAACAAAACGCGCCCGAAGCAATGCCAACCAAGACCACCTGGCGCGATCAGAGCATGCGTAGAAATGCGGCCCCAACCCTCGCCCGCGCATGATCGCAATAATAACACTCCACGTACATCATTACGCTTTGGAGATACCATGGGCACAGGGGAGGGGGCACGATCGCAACGGACCCAAAGTGCGGTTCGACCACACCGGGGGCTCGCAAGTGTGCCCCCCTTTTTTATATTTTTTATTTTCCTTCTTTTATGTACACAGGACTCCGTTAACCAGAAGCCCTGTCCGGCGGCGAACCTGCCGAACTCATGATGCAACAGTCAGGGACTAAAGAAGGCTACGACGAACACTCAGGTGGTCTCAATTACGAGCATTAAATTCGATTATATACACCAAGTCCGCAGCTCACCCCTGGAGGGGGACATGTTTACTTAGTCCAAATCCCTTGCTTACCGCACTATTTGTATCAGTCCGCTCTCCTAGCAGACTTTCTTTCATAAATAATGCAGCACCTTTTTGATTGCAATTGCATTACCTTTTATATATATGCTCATTATACGACATCTTGCGCCCGTATATTTTGATACGGCCTAATACGCCAGGGGCTTATGTTCCCCACTCTATGGTGTGATAAGTCCGAACACTTTCACAAGTGCGGCACCCCGAACTTATAGCATTATATGAATCGGCTCCGAATCATGTCTTGGGTCAATAGTTGGGTTTGCCCGGCTCCCACATTTTGGTGCCTTACGTTCCGTTCTGTCGGCTAAGGTGGCACTGGGAGAACCACTGCGATTGCGCCCCGGTTGAGCCAGGCGAGCGCCTCAGTGGAGAAAGCTAAAACTGACCGGCATGATAAGGCGAGAGACTGGTCGCTGTTCGAGAGGTTTTTTCGGGTCCTTAAAGACTCACGCCGCTTCGAGCGAAGTTCCGGACAATGTCCGACGAAGGCGTGGATAGCGCCCCGGATTCGGTCTTCCGAATACCAGGGGCTTCGCCGAAATTTAAAATTATAGAATTCTATGGCTAAGTGAGAGTGTTCAAGCATTATAAGTCCGGTTGCCTTGTTCATTGTGTTGAGCGCCTCCCTCGATGGACCCAACAATGGGAACAAGAGTGCTCAAGTTTATCCCGAACACCCCAGCACTCGTGGCTTGGGGGCTGAAGCCAACGACTTGCCATCTCTCAGATTTTATAAACGGCCGCACAGAAGGTAATATTTTAAATTAAAAAAGCGTTGCTCAAAGCGCACATGAACAAAGTTTCAGCGCACAGGATAATACATAGCAAATTCACTCAAAGATTACATTTCTGGGGCACTCATCCGCAATATTGTGGGCTCCCTTCAGGACAGATTTATAATACATTTCGGGCGTGCGATACTCCTTGCCCGGTGGCGGTGGGTCCGTGAGAAGCTTCTCCGCATCCAACCTGCCCCATTGCACCTTTGTGCGGGCGAGGGCCCGGCGAGCGCCTTCAATACAGGCGGAGCGCTTGATGACATCCACCCAGGGGCATGCATCCACTAGCCGCCGCATGAGGCCAAAGTAGCTCCCAGGCATGGCCTGTCCAGGCCACAGCCGGACTATAAGGCCCTTCATGGCCTCTTCAGCTACCTTGTGGAGTTCGACCAGCTGCTTCAGCTGGTCGCTTGGGGGCACCGGGTGTCCGGCCTCAGCATACTGAGACCAGAAGACTTTTTTCGTCGAGCTCCCCTCCTCGCCATGATAGAATGCGGCGGCATCGGACGCACTACGCGGCAGATCTGCAAACGCCCCTGGAGAGCTCCGAATGCGGGTAAGTATCAGGTATTTTACATTAACATGCTTGCTTTGCATGAAAAATGCCTTACCCGCCACTATTTTCTTTACATCTTCAACCTCCTGAAGGGCCTTATGGGCTTCGGCCTTGGCGGACTTGGCACTTCCGAGAGCCGAGGCAAGCTCGGACTCTCGAGTCTTGGAGTCACGCTCCAAACTCTCATGTTTCACCATGAGAGCCTGGAGCTCTTGCCGTACTTCGGCCACCCGTGCCTCCTGCTTTTCTCGCTCTGCCCGTTCCGCGGCCGCACTGCGTTCGGCCGCGGACACAGCCTCCTCCAGGGCCGCCACCTCGTTAGTGGCCCCTGCAATACACATATTATCCTTGTTAATTTTATTGCAACCAAAATCCTTTTCTGTAAGGTAACCATTCAAAGTGGTGTTACTCACCTTATTTGTCCTCGATCTGCTTCTTCCCATGGCCGAGCTCTCGCTCGGATCGCTCGAGATCTTGCTTCAGCACATCGACCTCCGCCGTTAGTGCGGCAGAGCTCAGCAGCGCAGCCTGCAAACCCATATTGACATATTTTAGGCAACCCTGCGTATATCTTGTTAGATCCTCAGTCCGGATTTTCTTTCCGAACACCGAACTAAGCATCAGGGGCTACTGTCTATGCGGTATTACATTACATAATTTTAACTTCTTACCTCAAAGCCTGTTAGAAGGCTGCTACAGGCTTCGGTCAGCCCGCTTTTGGCGAGCTGAACCTTTTGAATCATCGCACTCATGATAGTGCGGTGTTCTTCCTCGATGGAAGCGCCTTTAAGTGCCTCCAACAAGTTATCCGGCGCCTCTGGTTGGACGGAGGCCGCCGGTGTCACAGTCTTGCCCTTCTTTCGAAGGGGCCGCTTGCCGGACTCTGGAACCGCTGCGGGTTCCGATGTAGAGTCCGGCACAAAGTCCGGGAGGAAACCTGACGGCGCCTCCGGAGCCTCCTCCTGATGGGTCCCTCTCCGGGATCCCACCTCGGCGTCCTCGCCGGCGCGGGGGGTAGTGGCCGTCGGAAGTGAATCCACATCCGACGGGGCCAAGGACCCGCTTGATGAAGCGGGGAGATCATCATCAGCCGGACTACGGACAAAATGCAGCGTTAGAAGGACACTACGCGACATAAAAGATATTGCATATCAAGGATCCGGATACTTACGATCTCGCCGGACGCCTGGCCCTTGGAGGCCATTCATCCTCGCCGATGGTGGTGTTGGCGAAACTGTCCGGGGGGATAGTTCTCCCCCTCTTGGACCCTTCGGCCTCCCCTATTGGGGAAGCCTTCCTCTTCTTCTCTCCCTCTTCTGGGAGAGAACCCTCCTCGTCTTCGGGGGAGGAGTCCGCCTCGTCGTCGGACACCTGATTGCGGGAACTCTTTCGAGTCCCCGCGGCCACCTTCTTGGCCTTCTTCTCCGGCGCCACGTGCGGTGCCGGAACCAGCAGCCCTGCTAAACGGGCGTCCACTGGGTCTTCTGGCATGGGAGCCGGGCTGATAAGCTGCTTGGCCTTCTCCATCCATTCCTGTCAAAGGAAAGGAAAGAATGAAACCCTCTTATAACCAATTCGATTACTACAAAGTGTCCCGTAATGGGGTTGAATCACTTACCTCGTCAGTTGGATGCTGCGAGCTGAATCCGCGATCTTCCGTCGCGGATGCGGGGGCTTCGGCGCCCTTAAACAGCACCCTCCAGGCGCCTTCGTATGTCGTATCGAAGAGCCCGCTCAGCGCCTGGTGCTGTTCCGGATTGAACTCCCATAGATTGAATGCCCGTTCTTGGCATGGGAGAATCCGGCGGATGAGCATGACTTGGACCACGTCGACGAGCCTGAGCTTATTGCTCACCAGCTTCTGGATGCGGGCTCGGAGTCCAGTCACCTCCTTCGGATCGCCCCACAGCAAGCCCTTCTCTTTCCAGGAGGTGAGCTGCGTGGGGACGCCAGATCTAAACTCGGGGGCCGCCGCCCATGTGGGCTTGCGCGGCTTGGTGATGTAGAACCACCCCGATTGCCACCCCTTGACGGAGTCCACGAAGGCCCCTTCGAGCCAAAGGACGTTGGGTAATTTACCCAACATGGCGCCTCCGCATTCCGCTTGCGTGCCCAGCACAACCTTTGGCTTGACGTTGAAGGTCTTGAGCCACAGGCCGAAGTGGGGCCGGATGCAGAGGAAGGCCTCGCACACGACGATGAACGCCGAGATGTTGAGGATGAAGTTCGGCGCCAGATCGTGGAAATCCAGGCCGTAATAGAACATGAGCCCCCAGACGAATGGATGGAGCGGAAAGCCCAGTCCGCGGAGGAAGTGGGGAAGGAAGACGACCCTCTCGTGAGGCCCAGGGGTAGGGACGAGCTGCCCCTCGTCGGGCAGCCGATGCCCGATATCGCCGGAAAGATATCCGGCGCTGCGCAGTCTGGTGATGTGCTCCTCCTTAACGGTGGAGGCCAACCATTTGCCTCCCGCTCCAGACATATCCGGAGAAGGTCGAGGCAAGATGCGCGAGCTTGGGCGTTGGAGCTTGAGTACGCGGAGGTGGATAAGCAAAGGAGGAAGAAGGCGTAGGTGAGAAGGTAAATCCTTATCCCTTATATATAGGCGGACGAAAACTATGTGCCCCGCTGGCCTGATAAAACTCGCTTATCTCCTAAGCGCCACCATCAATGGCACGGTTGGGTTACCCACGTCCGTATTGATGAGAATCCCGGAATAAGGGGAACACGATCTCTGCTTCGACAAGACGTGCCAAGGAAACCGCTTCGCTAAACGTGCTGAGGTGGTATAGTAAAAAACGATTCAACAGTGGCTTGGTAGCGGTGTGATGTCACGCCGCATAATACGTCAGCAGATTGGAGTGGTGTACATTTTATTCTCTCTACGGTGGAATGTGGAATTTATTTTGCAGAGCCGGACACTATCCTGGTGTTCATGATCTTCTCTGGATTATTCAAGGAAGGAACCCGCCTTGCAATGCCGAACATTATGCACGCCGGACTTATCGTCATTGAAGCCTGGTTCAGGGGCTACTGAGGGAGTCCTGGACTAGGGGGTGTCCGGACAGCCGGACTATCATCGTCCGCCGGACTCCAAGACTACGAAGATACAAGATTGAAGACTCCGTCCCGTGTCCGGATGGGACTTTCCTTGGCGTGGAAGGCAAGCTTGGCGATACGGATATGTAGATCTCCTACCATTGTAACCGACTCTGTGTAACCCTAGCCTCCTCCGGTGTCTATATAAACCGGAGGGCTTTAGTCCGTAGGACACAACATACATTACAACAATCATACCATAGGCTAGCTTCTAGGGTTTAGCCTCCTTGATCTCGTGGTAGATCCACTCTTGTACTACCCATATCATCAATATTAATCAAGCAGGACGTAGGGTTTTACCTCCATCGAGAGGGCCCGAACCTGGGTAAAACATCGTGTCCCTCGTCTCCTATTACCATCCGCCTAGACGCACAGTTCGGGACCCCCTACCCGAGATCCGCCGGTTTTGACACCGACACGTGCCTTTTGGGCAAGATGACTAAAACTCCATTCTTCGGAACAATGGAACGAGCTACTGACTTATTGGAAATAATACATACTGATGTATGCAGACCAATGAGTATGAAGGCTCGTGGCAAGTATCGTTATTTTCTGACCTTCACAAGATGATTTGAGCAGATATGGGTATATCTACTTGATGAAACATAAGTCTGAAATAGTTGAAAGGTTCAAAGAATTTTAGAGTGAAGTGGAAAAATCATCGTAACAAGAAAAAAAGTTTCTGCGATCTGATGGCGGAGACGAATATTTGAGTTACGAGTTTGGTCTTCAATTAAAACAATGTGGAATAGTTTCACAGCCCACGCCACCTGGAACACCACAACGTTATGGTGTGTCCGAACGTCGTAACCGAACTTTATTGGATATGGTGGATCTATGATGTCTCTTACTGATTTACCAATATTGTTTTGGGGTTATGCATTAGAGACAGCTGCATTCACATTAAAAGGGCACTATCTGAATCCATTGAGACGACAACATATGAACTGTGGTTTAGCAAGAAACCCAAGTTGTCGTTTCTTAAAGTTTGGGGCTGTGATGCTTATGTGAAAAAGTTTCATCCTGATAAGCTCGAACCCAAATTGGAGAAGTGCGTCTTCATAGAATACCCAAAGGAAATTGTTGGGTACACCTTCTATCACAGATCCGAAGGCAAGATATTCGTTGCTAAAAATGGATCCTTTCTAGTGAATGAGTTTCTCTCGAAAGAAGTGAGTGGGAGGAAAGTAGAGCTTGATAAGGTAATTTGTACCTTCTCCCGAGTTGGAAAGTAGTTCATCATGGAAATCAGTTCTAGTGATTCCTACACCAATTAGTGAGGAAGCTAATGATGATGATCATGAAACTTCAGATCAAGTTACTACAAAACCTCGTAGGTCTTCCAAAGTATAGTCCGCACCAGAGTAGTACGGTAATACTATTCTGGAAGTCATGTTACTAGACCATGATGAACCTACGAACTATGAGGAAGCGATGTGTCACAGCCCTAGAGTTTGTTTGCAAGTAGTTGCATAATCATCCATGCATCATGTCTAAATTTATTGGAAACTTGAAATGGGGATGCTTAAACCCTAGCACCAAATGAATTCAACTAGGGTCAAAATAAAATCTTTTTCATTGAACTTAAAATGCCCTCTAAAAATGTTCAACATTTCTGGTTTGAGGTGAAAGCATCTACCAAAAATGGTTTATATTTTTGCAGGACATATTGGGCTCTGAATTAAATCATACTCTATTTGAATTTGGGCATTTAAATACTATAAAATATTTTAAAATGCTCAAATAATCATAAACTAAAATGTTTACTGTTGGATATATTCTAAACAGTAGCCATGACTAGTTTCATGATTTTTGGAAATGTCTTAGCATTTTAATTAAGTCAAAACAATTGCAGAAAAAAATAGAAAACAGAAACAATTTAGAAAAGAGAGAGAGAACACCTACCTGGGCCACTTACCTGGCCACCTACCTGGCAGCCCACCTGGCCCAACTCCAGCGGCCCAGCCCACCGCAGCCGCCACCGTCTTCAACCTCC
The DNA here is from genome assembly GCA_963921465.1 of Triticum timopheevii. Lineage (NCBI taxonomy): Eukaryota > Viridiplantae > Streptophyta > Magnoliopsida > Poales > Poaceae > Triticum > Triticum timopheevii. Next base: position 147,509,825 of record OY997272.1, read on the forward strand.
TTCCAGTAGGCAGGAGGGCATGTGCCCGACGCGCGCCAGCACGCGCGCGCCACCTCCTGCTTGCTGCTTCGCCCCCGCTTCTTCGGGTGGCGCCACGCACGCCCCCTGGAACCTCCTCGCGCTCTCCCTCTCTCCTTCCCCCCTCCTCTATTTCTCTTACGCGCGGCCGCCGAGCGCAGCCGTCGCCGCCGATGAGCACCACCGCGGCCATCGTCCACCCCTCGCCTCACCGATGCCTCCAGAAGAACCGCCGTGCCTTCTTCTTCGTCTCCACCAACCCACGTGACACCGGAAGCCCCGTAGCACCACCCTCGCCGTCGTCTTCTTCCTCCGGATGTCGGAGATCGGCTTTGTCGTTCCGCCCGCACCAGACCTTCAACGTGATTGCTGTGAGATTCTGCACCCAATCCCTCTCTTCCCCCTCCCGTTCGTGAGCTCCAGGACGCATCTTCGCCATGGCCGAGAGCTTGGCTCCGCCGGCCATGTCGCTGTCGTAGCCACCCTCACCTAGGGCTGCAACCGAGCACACGGACGTGCTCAGCGCAACGCCAGAAGCCCAAAACCCCCTCTAGCTGCCCCTGTCGTGCACCTTAGTGCCAAGCCCGAGCTCGCCGAACTCCGGCCACCACACTTCCCTTCGCCGCCATCGTTCTGGTCCTCTCCAGCGCGAGCTGATGGCTCCGTTGGATGCGGACGAGGACCAGCATCTCGCCAAGCCAAAGCGCCGCTCGTTTGGTCGCCGGAGGGCGAAACCCGACGCCCTCCGCCGTCGCTGGCTCCGCCGGCGACGAGGCATGGGTCAACTCCGGCGAGTTGACCCTGGTTTGACCCCGTTGACTTGACTGGGCGGGCCCAGGTTGACAACCCCTTCAGTCTATGACAGTGGGACCCGCTCTGCTAATTAACCAAAGGTTAGCACTAACTAATTTTAGTTAGTTTAACTAACTACTGACACGCGGAACCCACTGGTCAGTTTGACCCGGACCGTGCCCCGTTGACCTGCTGATGTCATGATGATGTCAGGCTGACGCAGTAATGCCCTTTTCTGGATTTATTCTTATTCAGTAAAATCCAGAAAATTGCCTAAACTTCTAAAATTCATAGAAAATAATCTATAACTCAGAATGAAATAATTTATATATGAAAAATGATCAAAAAAATCCAATCTATCCATCTGTACCAGTTTCATGCATGTTTAAACAAGTTAACTTGCTGTTTAGTGCAAAACATGATAAAGCACTATTTAAGATCACAAATGTGTTTGAACTTTGAATCTTTGGTTCAAAATAGCTCAAACCCATCTGGTTGTAGTTGCATTAGCCCAACACACTCATTTTACCATGTTATGATCATGCATCATATTGTGCATTGCATTGATTGTGTTTCTTCTCTGTTGCCGGTATTTGTCCCCTCTCGATAGACGTGGTTTCGACGATGAGATCGATGACACTGATGAAGAGCTATATTATCTTCGGAAGTGCCAGGCAAGCAAAACTCCCTTGTTCATTCCGATACAATCCCACTCTCTCGCTCCTGCTCTCTTTTACTGCATTAGGACAACAACGATTCATCTGTTACTTGCTACGGTAGCTGAACCCCTTTATCCTTTGCATGACCTGTCATTCCACAGTAAATAGATGAAACCCACTAGCATGAGTAGGAGTTGTTTGAGACCTGTTGTGCCTACTCATTCATGCTTGTTTGTCATGCCTGCTACTGCTTAGAGTTGAGTCGGGTCTGATTCATCGAGGATGAATTTGAGGTGTGTGAACATGTCCTACTGTGTGTGTGAGCAAAGAGTGTGAACACGATTTGGTAAAGGTAGCGGTGGGAGGCCATGTAGGAGTACATGGTGGGTTGTCTCATTGCAGCCGTCCTCAGGAACTGAGTTCTGTGTTTGTGATCCATGATATAGTTACTACCATGCATTGGGCCCGAAACCAATGGACCCTCTCGGCTTCTTATTCACCCTAGTCCTCTGTCCAGGAGTTGCAAGTAGTTCCTAGCGTTTGTAGCCTACTGAAGGCCGTGGACAGCACTGACCGTAGGGGTGGGCTGTGATGCGGTAGGTACGTGGCCGGGTGTACCGGATGCCCGTTTGGTATCTCGGGAACCCTGTTCACATCGTTCGGGGCCGTATGTGGAAACCTCGGCCGGACTCCCTGCGGATGGAACCTGAATAGGCGATAAACCTGGACTAGAGACTTAGGTGTCTAGGTAGGTCGTGTCCGACACCCACGTTGGGCTTCCGCTTGAAGGTTGCCGAGTACATGTCGTGTAAACGGCGGTAAGTGGTGAGAGCGTGTATGAAGAAGTACACCCCTGCAGGGTTAACATCATCTATTCGAATAGCCGTGTCCGCGGAAAAGGACTTCTGGGTTGCCTATAACAGTTCATAGACAAGTGAAAGTGGATACCTTAAAATACGCAAGATAAGCGTGAGTGCTATGGATGGCGTTCTCGTAGGGAGACGGGAGCGGATCCATAGTGGTGTATTGATATGGTGAATATGTGGACTCGTGTGCGCCACCTCAAAAGAGTTACTTGCAGTCGTAGTTTAGGATAGCCACTGAGTTAAAGCTGGCTTGCTGCAGTTAAACCCCACCATCCCCTTTGTTGATAATGATGCATATGTAGTTAGTTCTGATGTAAGTCTTGCTGGGTACATTTGTACTCACGTTTGCCTATTTTATGTTTTTGCAGAGAGACTTCGGTCTCGCTAGTAGTTCCGCGTGGACTTCGACGTTTAGCTTGTTACCTTAGCTACGATCTTGTGCCCTTGGCAGGATCTGGTAGATAGTCAGGCTTTCAAGCCTTTTTCATTTGTAGATGTCTGTACTCAGACATGTTAAGCTTCCGCATGTGCTTTGATTTGTATGCTCTGAATGTTGGGTCATGAGACCTATGTTTGTAATATCTCGCTCCTTGGAGCCTATTGAATAAAATACTTGAGTCGTAGAGTCATGTTGTGATGCCATGTTGTATTTGCACATATCGAGCATATTGTGTGTATGTTATTGAAATGCTTGGTATGTGTGGGATCTGACTATCTAGTTGTTTATCCTTAGTAGCCTCTCTTACCGGGAAATGTCTCCTAGTGCTTCCACTGAGCCATGGTAGCTTGCTACTGCTCCGGAACACTTAGGCTGGCCGGCATGTGTCCTTCTTTGTTCCTGTGTCTGTCCCTTCGGGGAAATGTCATGCGATGAATATCGGAGTCCTGTTAGCCCGCTACAGCCCGGTTCACCGGAGTCCTGCTAGCCCAGTGCTACAGCCTGGATTCACTCGCTGATGACCGACACGTTCGATGCTGGGTCATGGATGCCTGTCCCTGTAAGTTTGTGCCACTTTGGGTTTACGACTAGCCATGTCAGCACGGGCTCCTTATCATATGGATGCTAGCGACACTATCAATACGTGTGCCAAAAGGCGCAAACGGTCCCGGGCAAAGGTAAGGCGACACCCGTGGGAATACCGTGCGTGAGGCCGCAAAGTGATATGAGGTGTTACATGCTAGATCGATGTGGCATTGAGTCGGGGTCCTGACACGATGATGAGCCCAGATTCCGCGAAATGGCTTGAGGCCATAAAATCTGAGATATGATCCATGTATGAGAACAAAGTATGGACTTTGATTGACTTGCTCGATGATCAGCAAGCCATGTTAAATAAATGGATCTTCAAGAGGAAGACGGACACTGATAGTAGTGTTACTATCCACTAAGCTCGACTTGTTGCAAAAGATTTTCAACAAGTTCAAGGGGTTGAATACGATGAGATTTTCTCACTCGTATCGATGCTTAAGTTTGTCCGAATCATGTTAGCAATTGCCACATTTTATGAAATCTGGAGAATGGATGTCAAAACTGCATTCCTTAATGGATTTATTAAAGAAGAGTTGTATATGATGCAACCAGAAGGTTTTGTCAATCCTAAAGATGCTAACAAAGTGTGCAAGCTCCAGCAATCAATTTATGGACTGGTGCAAGCCTCTCGGAGTTGGAATATACGCTTTGATGAGTTGATCAAAGCATATGGTTTTATACAGACTTTTTGAGAAGCCTGTATTTACAAGAAAGTGAGTGGGAGCTCTGTAGCATTTCTAATATTATATGTGGGTGACATATTGTTGATTGGAAATGATATAGAAATTCTGGATAGCATGAAAGGATACTTGAAAAAGAGTTTTTCAAAGCAAGACCTCGGTGAAGCTGCTTACACATTGAGCATCAAGATCTATATAGATAGATCAAGACCCTTGATAAGATTTTTCAATGAGTACATACCCTGATAAATTTTTGAATAGTTCAAAATGGAACAGTCAAAGAAGGAGTTCTTGCCTGTGATGCAAAGGTGTGAAGTTGAGTAAGACTCAAGACCCGACCATGGCATAAAATAGAAAGAGAATGAAAAGTCATTCCCTATGCCTCAGTCATAGGTTCTATAAAGTATGCTATGCTGTGAACCAGACCTATTGTATACCTTGCTCTGAGTTTGACAAAGGAATACAATTTTGATCTAAGAGTAGATCACTGGACAGCGGTCAAGAATATCCTTAGTGAGAACTAAGGAGATGTTTCTCGATTATGGAGGTGATAAAAGAGCCCGTCGTAAAAAGTTACAACGATGCAAGCTTTTACACCAATCCAGATGATTCTAAGTCTCAATCTGGATACATATTGAAAGTGGGAGCAATTAGCTAGAGTAGCTCCGCGCAGAGCATTGTGGACATAGAATATTTGCAAAATACATACGGCTCTGAATATGACAGACCCATTGACTAAACTTCTCTCACAAGCAAAACATGATCATACCTTAGTACTCTTTGGGTGTTAATCACATAGCAATGTGAACTAGATTATTGACTCTAGTAAACCCTATGGGTGTTGATCACATGATGATGTGAACTATGGGTATTAATCACATACAGATGTGAATATTGGTGTTAAATCACATGGCAATGTGAACTAGATTATTGACTCTAGTGCAAGTGGGAGACTGAAGGAAATATGCCCTAGAGGCAATAATAAAGTTATTATTTATTTCCTTATATCACGATAAATGTTTATTATTCATGTTAGAATTGTATTAACCGGAAACATAATACATGTGTGAATACATAGACAAACATAGTGTCACTAGTATGCCTCTACTTGACTAGCTCGTTTATCAAAGATGGTTATGTTTCCTAGCCATGGACAAAAGAGTTGTCATTTGATTAACGGGATCACATCATTAGGAGAATGATGTGATTGACATGACCCATTCCGTTAGCCTAGCACTTGATCGTTTAGTATGTTTATTGCTTTCTTCATGACTTATACATGTTCCTGTAACTATGAGATTATGCAACTCCTGTTTACCGGAGGAACACTTTGGGTGCTACCAAACGTCACAACGTATCTGGGTGATTATAAAGGAGTACAAAAGGTGTCTCCAAAGGTAAATGTTGGGTTGGCATATTTCGGGATTAGGTTTTGTCACTCCGATTGTCGGAGAGGTACCTCTGGGCCCTCTCGGTAATGCACATCACTATAAGCCTTGCAAGCAATGTGACTAATGAGTTAGTTGCGGGATGATGCATTACAGAACGAGTAAAGGGACTTGCCGGTAACGAGATTGAACTAGGAATTGGGATACCAACGATCGAATCTTGGGCAAGTAACATACCGATGACAAAGGGAACAACGTATGTTGTTATGCGGTTTGACCGATAAAGATCTTCGTAGAATATGTAGGAACCAATATGGGCATCCAGGTCCCGCTATTGGTTATTGACCACGAATAGTTCTAGGTCATGTCTACATAGTTCCCGAACCCGTAGGGTCCGCACGCTTAACGTTACGATGACAGTTATATTATGAGTTTATGAGTTTTGATGTACCGAAGTTTGTTCGGAGTCCCGGATGTGATCACGGACATGAAGAGGAGTCTCGAAATGGTCGAGACATAAAGATTGATATATTGGACGACTATATTCGGACACCGGAAGTGTTCCGGGTGATTTCGGAGAAAACCGGAGTGCCGAATTGGACTAGGAGGAGGGGGCGGCGCCCCCCCTTTCCTTCCCCCTCTCCTCCTTCCTTCCCCCTCCTAGTAGGAGTAGGAAAGGAGGAGTCCTACTCCTACTAGGAGGAGGATTCCTCCTCCCTTGGCGCGCCCAAGGGGCCGACCGGCCTCCCCCCTTGCTCCTTTATATACGGGGGCAGGGGGGCACCCCATAGACACACAAGTTGATCTACGGATCGTTCCTCAGCCGTGTGCGGTGCCCCCCTCCACCATATTCCACCTCGGTCATATCGTCGCGGAGTTTAGGCAAAGCCCTGCGCCGGTAGAACATCATCATCGTCACCACGCCGTCGTGCTGACGGAACTCATCTCCGGAGCTTCGCTGGATCGGAGGCCGGAGATCGTCATCGAGCTGAACGTGTGCTAAACTCGGAGGCCCCGTACCTTCGGTGCTTGGATCGGTCAGGTCGTGAAGATGTACGACTACATCAACCGCGTTGTGCTAACGCTTCCGCTTACAGTCTACGAGGGTACGTGGACGAACACTCTCCCCTCTCGTTGCTATGCCATCACCATGATCTTGCGTGTGCGTAGGAAAATTTTTAAATTACTACGTTCCCCAACAGCCTCTTCATACGTACCCCCTATTCTATTGTCAGACTTACTCCCACGACAATTGGCGCCCACCATGGGGCAGGTGTTTTAGCGACTTCCGGTGGGGTTGCGGTTTTTATGACTTCCATCATCATGGTTTCTGGCGGCAGTTTGGCTGAGGCCCGCGAGATCCGTCTCGGCGCGCTTGTTTTCAACGCCGACGACTTCGCCTGGCTCCAGGAGGCCCCCTTGACGTCGAGACGCTCCCCGTATGCAGGGCAACGCACTATCACGCATGCGCCCGCGACGTCCTTCTGCGGCAGCCGTCGACCCAGTATTGGGCGGCTCCCGTAGCGCCTTCTCTCCCTGCTGCTCGTTGTTGCAATCAGTCTGGTCGATCGCGACTTCAGTGGTGGGTAAAGCATGTGGTGGCCCGTTAGTCGGCCACCCCTCAAGTCGTGGCAATCGAGCCAGACAAATCTCTTTACGGGTTATTCGACCTGTCGAATGGCTCCGTCGAGACCCTGTCCGAGTTGACAGCAGTGACCCTGCGGCAGAAGTCTTGATGGTCGACACGCCGTGCAGCCCACCTGGTTTCCGCTACAGTGGCGGCGGCGATGGTGGCGGTGATCCGTTGCGTATCCACGAGGAATATCATCCCAAAGCCCTCACTTTACAGCAGAGAGAGGAGCTGCACTGTCGCAACGTGGAGGCCCTCCACGCTCCCATCATGGGGGAGACCGCTGAGGCCCGGGCCTTGGAGGCTGCGCGCCTGGCCACTTTGGCTGAGCGCGTGCGGCTAGAGAACCTTCAACATTCACTCGACGAGCGCGCTCGACGACAGATTCTTGAATCCATTCGACGGCGACAATTGTTCCCACCTGAACCTCAGTATACCGCACTCCGATTCAGAATCTTACAGCTGCAGACCATATAGCAGTTGATCCAGCATGTCGGCGTTCTGGGAACGGGGGTCCCTAGAATTGCCTGCCTGCGGCCTGCGGCGTGGCTCAAAGGAGGCCCAGCACAGCCCATCTTCATCAGCGCGAGCTCAAGACCCTCGTGAGGGGCCAAGCCTCGCGGGGCAGACGACAAGGAGCTTCCTCAGGCACGGCCTCATCAGGCTGGCTCATGAGGGGGCGGAGAGTTCAAGGCGGGGTACCTCGCGAGGTGCCCATGACGCAAGCCATGACGACCAAGGGCACCAGTCGGGCGCCAGCCCGCGCAGTGTCCTCCTTTCCTCTTTCGTGCAAAGGGGGCAAGCGCGGGCGAGAGTATCAAGCAAAGGCGTCCATTTCGGTGCAACAAGACCAAGACCAGCCCAACGGCTAGGAGGAAGTCATTGTGGAGCCCAAGCCGGCGTCATCACCAGAGCCTTTGACAGGCGAGGACCAACTTTAGTCAAGATAAGTGTACCCGTTGTTCCCCTTCAAAATGGCCAATTGTTGGCGCCCTTCCCGCTCAATATTTGGGAAGAGGCCCAGGGCCTTTGCCTATAAATAGGACTAGCCACCCCCAGGGTAGAGGCATCTGGACCTGACCTAGCAAGCTGGATCCTCATCAAGAAACCAGTAGATAGAGCGACTGAACCCCTCCTAGCAGTTCATCGCACCAGCCGAGAACAGACCCTCGCGAGGCTGTTCCGCCTTGTATTGTTCATCCTCAAGCCCAAGAGGCAATCCACCACACCACACACTGGAGTAGGGTATTACACCGCAATGGTGGCCCGAACCAGTATAAATCTTGTGTCTCTTGTGCTGTTTAGTTTGGTAGTTTAGGTCCTAGCGATTTGGCGAGGTGCGAGATGGTAGAGGGTTGAGTCTCCGCGCGCACCCCAGAGTTCGAACCTCAAGGGTCTGCCGGAACCCGAAATCCGACATTTGGCGCGCCTGGTAGGGGTGCGCCGGAATCTGCCTTCCGTCGTCTCGTTCTTCCCCGACCACCGCAACCATGTCTGACGCTCGTCGGGCTCGCGCCGAGCACCGAGCCGCCCTCGCCTCCCATGTCGCCCCGACGGGGAACGAGCAGCAAGCATCGTCCCAGCACCCGTCCATGAGGCGGGACGGCCGCACCGCCACACCCTCGCTCACCCCAGTTGGTTCTTCATCACGCGCGCCCCGCGCAGCCATGGAGGCCCGAGCTGCACTCATCGTGGCAAACGATCTCCTGCGCTACCGCCCCATCGACGACGTCTATGAAGAATGGCTCGACCGAGTCGCTGAGCTCATCCGCGCCGCCGGAGGCGCCCCCGCACCGTCCTTCTCGCTGCACCGCACCCCGCCCCGCGCGGCCGATGAAGCTCCTGGGGCGCCTCAGCTGCCTCCTCCTCAAGAAGGCGCCCTGGCCCCAAGGCACGCAGCCCCTAGACGGAACCCGCTCCGCCAGGCGCCAACGCGGCAAGAGCAGAGTTGCCAAGAAGTCCCTCGCCCACGAGAAGCTGCATGAGCGCTCCCTGCTCCAGCATGTCAAGACCCTGCGCTGCCCCCAGCCGCGGCGCATGGGGACCCGCAGGACCAAGCTCTCCGTCACCTAAGGCCCCCCGTGGCCACGGCGGGCTGCCGCGCCTTCACCTCCGAGTTGCGCAGAGTCGCGTGGCCCGACAAGTTCAAGCCAGACCTGCCCCCTCGCTACGACGGCAGGCTGATGTCGGATTTCGGGTTCCGGCAGACCCTTGAGGTTCAAACTCTGGGGTGCGCGCGGAGATTCGACCCTCTACCGTCTCGCACCTCGCCGAATCGCTAGGACCTAAACTACCAAACTAAACAGCACAAGAGACACAAGATTTATACTGGTTCAGGCCACCATTGCGGTGTAATACCCTACTCCAGTGTGTGGTGTGGTGGATTGCCTCTTCGGCTTGAGGATGAACAATACAAGGCAGAACAGCCTCGCGAGGGTCTGTTCTTGGCTGGTGCGATGAACTGCTAGGAGGGGTTCAGTCGCTCTATCTACCGGTTTCTTGATGAGGATCCAGCTTGCTAGGTACGGTCCAGATGCCTCTACCCTGGGGGTGGCTAGTCCTATTTATAGGCAAGGGCCCTGGGCCTCTTCCCAAATATTGAGCGGGAAGGGCGCCAACAATTGGCCATTTTGAAGGGGAACAGCGGGTACACTTATACTGACTAAAGTTGGTCCTCGCATGTCAAAGGCTCTGGTGATGACGCCGGCTTGGGCTCCACAATGACTTCCTCCCAGCCGTTGGGCTGGTCTTGGTCTTGTTGCACCGAAATGGACGCCTTTGCTTGATACTCTCTCCTGCGCTTGCCCCCTTTGCACCAAAGAGGAAAGGAGGACACTGCGTGGGCTGGCGCCCGACTGGCGCCCTTGGTCATCATGGCTTGCGTCATGGGCACCTCGCGAGGTACCCCGCCTTGAACTCTCCGCCCCCTCATGAGCCAGCCTGATGAGGCCGTGCCTGAGGAAGCTCCTTGTCGTCCGCCCCGCGAGGCTTGGCCCCTCACGAGGGTCTTGAGCTCGTGCTGATGAAGATGGGCTGTGCTGGGCCTCCTTTGAGCCATGCCACAGGCCGCAGGCAGGCAAGTCTGGGGACCCCCGTTCCCAGAACGCCGACAGTAGCCCCCGGGCCCATGGCGCGCCCGAACTTGGCTAAGTAGAGAGGCGAAAGGGCAAGTGCGAAGCGTCGCGGGCCCTAACAGCCTGCGGCCTTGGGCGCCGCGTGGCAGTTGATTGGATGTGAGCGCCTCTGCAACCGCGTGAGTTGATAAAAGAGCGCATCTCCCTTGCCTCCTTTATTTCCTCCAGTTGCTGCTCAGATCCCCTTTCCTGCGCCACTCCTACCTGCTTCCAAAATCTTCAGATCTACTCCACCTGCATGCCCTAGCTAGTCATGGCGCCTCGCCAAGCCCCGGCCGGAGCTTGGTACTCACCTGCCTTGGACCCGCCAAATGTGTCAGGGGCGAGCCTTGCCCTGGTGCGCCAGATGGCGGAGGCGCAGGGCATCAACGGGACGAAGGCGTTCAAGGCCGGCTGTGCCGTCCATGAGGGTCGAGGGAGCACCTTCTACCCGCTCTTCGTGAGCGCCATCATCGCCGGTCCGGTGCCCCCTTTTTCCGAGTTCTTCTTCTCTGTCCTTTGCCACTACAATATTCAAGCTCTTCACCTCCATCCCAACTCCGTCCTTCTCCTGGCGATCTTCGCCTACTATTGTGAGGCTCACGTAGGGGTGAAGCCCTCGGTGGCCTTACTACGCCACTACTTCTCCCTCTGAACCTCCCGTGGTTCCGCCTCCGCGTGCGCGAGCTTCGTCACATACGGCGGTGCCATCGCCATTTCAAACCCTGGGAAGAGGATTGAGGGCTTCCGGAGCAAGTGGGTCTTGGTGGATGCTGGGCGTATCCATCCTCGGCTGACCCTGCCCATGGAGCACCCCGCAAGCTCTGACGACTGGTCCCGAGTGGAGCTTCTGGATCCCTGCGCGAAGCTGGTGTTGGAGAAGATGGACGCAGATCTGAGGCCGGCCAGCGTGGCAGCGGCAAAGCTGACCGGCGCGTCGCTGCTGAGGGAGTTCCTGGAGCATCAACTGGCTCCGCTCCGTCAGTATTCGCTTCTGATGTGGAGGCCTCACTCGAGCCCCGTGGTCTTGGCCGACGAGAGTCTGGCTGCGGTCCTCCAGTCCTTGGTTGGGGGCGACGTGGCGAGGCTGGAGGGCGCTCCTACGCCCCTGTTCCTCGAGGATTGGGAGCAGGTAGTGGGGTCCATGCCTGTCTTCAATGGGGACGGGCCCGTGCCCGTGGAGGCTCCTGAGGACCTGGTGGACGTATCCTCCGACGACTCCAGCAAAGAGGAGGAAGAAGGGGAGCAGGAAGAGGGGGTTGACTCGGAGGCGGAGTCAAGAGCTCCTCCCCTTCGACGCAGGTCCCGCACTCTCCACCCTCCCCAGAGCGATGATGACGAGGATGAGGGTGGCGGGAGCCTGCCTCCGATCCTGAAGAAGGACCAGACTGGGCTAGTCCCCCGCAGGTCTGCCCCGGCCCCGAGGCGATCCGCAGGCACGCCTCCTGCTTCTGAGCCCCTTGAGGCCGACCCTTGCAGCCGGCTCTCGGGCTTTAAGTTCGGCCGGAGGCTGCTCGAGTCCACCAGCGATGACCTGTAAGTGCCTGCTTCCCGTCTTGATTATTGTTCTGTCGACAAGACCTGATGCCCATGTCCTTCGGCCAGGCTGGTGCCCGCGGCGAAGAAGCCGAAGGGAGCTCCTGAGGTCCCGTCCGTGGCAGTGCCTCTGCCCGAGAAAGAAGGTGATCGTGACGCGCAGGCCTCTCCTGCCCGGGCGTCCTCGCGAGCGAGCTCAGCCCCCTTGACCCAGGCGACTCCCGAGGTGCCCTTGCTTGACGCTGCCTCCACTGTCGTTGCGGCGCCGCTGGTTCCGCCACAAGGCACAGTGGTCACACAGTCGTCTTCTCCTCCTACTCCACCGACTGCTGCTTCTCCGCATACTGTTCTGGATCGCACCGTTACCGGACTGGACCGCCTGCGGCAGGATCTTCTGGGTGCCGACCCCCGTCTAATGGCCGGGCGCTTGGAGCTGGCTTCTGGCTGGATTCGCTCCGATGCTTCGATACGGGTGGCGCTGGTCCAAGCCTCGACGGCTTGCGACGAGGAGAAACAGGCCGTCCGTGAGGCGAAGGTTGCCCGCGATGCTTCCCTGGGGGAGGCAGCTAGCGTCCAAGGTCGCTGTGAGACGCTGGAGAGCGAGCTGAAGGGCCTGCAGAACCAGCTTGCAGAGGAGGCCCGCCTTCGCCAAGAGCAGGAGGAAAGCATGATGGTTCGCGAGGCGGCCGTCAAGGACCTGGAGGCCAAGCTCAAGAGGCGCCGTGGCCGCCTAGGTGTGCTGGAGCAAGAGCTGGAGGCGAGCAGGGTTGAGCTGGACGGCAAGGCCCGGGTTCTCGTCGAGGATCGCGTGGCCTTCGCGGATATGGAAGAGAAGGCTCGCACTTCACTGAAGACGCTCTATGAGAGCGGCCTTGAGAGCCCGCTGGCCGGCAAGGAGGATGGCCCCGCCAAGCTGCTTCCCTTCTTGGTTCGCGCCCTTAACAACGTCACCCTTGGCCTTGGCCCTACGGCTGAGGCCGAGGCACGCATCTTGTCTTCTGCAGTGCTGACGCGGGTCTTCACCCACATCTACCTTCGCGACCACAACATCGACCTCGATAGCCTGCTGGAGCTAGTGAGCGGCGAGCGTGCCGCTGCCGCTGCTGAGGCCATGAAGTGTCGCGCGGAGGCTCTGCTGGGGAAGTTCCAGGCCTTCAGCACCAGGCCGAAGCGGAGCGTTGCTGGCCCTGCTGCTCCATAAGGCGAACCTACTCCACGCGGCTCCCCCGCCGGCAAGTGACTCCGTCGCGGCTCCCATCCAGTTTTTAATTCCTGCGCATGTACCATGCCTCGGGGAGGCGTTAAAACTTATGTTTGATGCTGTGATAACAGCATGGACTGTAATATTTTCTTTTGAATTCCCTGAAATTTGCATTATTCCTTCCTACTTGATTATGTTCTACGCCGGCAGAGCCCGGCCCCGCGCATATCTCAGCCGCCATTGGCCCCGACCGGAAACCAGGACGGACCAAGGAGTGAGGGGCTACGTGACAAGTTAGGCTCCTAAGTCGCGATGCTCAAGAGTCCCCCTTGGCGCTCGAACAACAAGTAGGGAGGTGAGGCGCGGGTGGATCTGCCGTTCTACGTCTGCAGGGCCCGGCCCCGCGCATACCTCAACCGCCGTTAGCCTTTCGGAACTAAGGACTGAGGGGCTACGTGACCAGTTAGGCTCCTGAGTCGCGATGCTCAGGAGTCCCCCTTGACGCTCAAACGGCCTTCATACCTTGGCTCCGCTCGAGGAGGGACGTGCGACGAACCAGGCCCGGGGGGGCCTGGCCAGGTGGGGTGCGTCTGGGCGAGACCCAGGCGCAGCCCCCGTGCCCAGCCCCTTTGCGCGGCACTCCCAAGGGGAGCGTTGCGACAACGCCAGACACTAAGCTCCGGGCTCCCTGAGGTTGATGCGACCCGGAGGCCACCCTCAGTTGTTTATCACCAGCGCGGAGCATAGCGCTTCCGTATGCGTACGGGCATAGCCGCTCCTCGGCAGTGTCGTCAGCCAGCGCGGAGCATGGTGCTTCCACTGGTACGTGGGAGGGGGCTCCCCTCTGGGAGGAGCCCCCGGGGCGTATACAGCCCCACCCTGACACGCGGCTGGCACGATAGGGCTGGACGAGGTGTATCTGGGCACCCGTGAGCCAGCGGGGGACTCACGGGGCCCAACCTCAAGGCGGGTTGCGCCTGGCTCTAGGCCTTATCTTGGAGTGTGTTCCTGCAAATTTGGCCAGATGCCGGTGAGCTACGTCTTCGGGTCCCGGCTCTCGGGCTGGTCTCAGTCGTCGCTGGCATGCTAGGTCGCGATGCCATGGACAAGACCAGAGGGTGAGGGTCGAAGAGCCGGTAGGAGCCCTGAGTCGCGATGCTCAGGCACCCCCCCTTTAACGCGCAAGCTGGGTTAGATGACGAAACTCTACGTCCTCGGGTCCCAGCTCTCGGGCTGGTCTCAGCCGTCGCTAGCATGCCAGGTCGCGATGCCATGGACAAGACCAGAGGGTGAGGGCCAGAGAGCCGGTAGGAGCCCTGAGTCGCGATGCTCAGGCACCCCCCTCTAACGCGCAAGCTGGGTTAGATGACGAAACTCTACGTCCTCGGGTCTCGGCTCTCGGGCTGGTCTCAGCCGTCGCTGGCATGCCAGGTCGCGATGCCGTAGACAAGACCAGAGGATGAGGGCCAGAGAGCCGGTAGGAGCCCTGAGTCGCGATGCTCAGGCACCCCCCCCCCCCCCCTTTAACGTGCAAGATTCCGACACCCAGAAAAAGGCACCAAATAACAAGCATGGTGGATCGAAAGCATAGTCCTAAGATAAACGCAAGAAGGATACATGCCGCTAGGACAGGCCCGAGCGGCTTGGGGATGATGCAGCCCGAGGGGCGCCCCCAATAAGATAAGCTAAGGACATGAAATAGAAGGGATACATGCCGCAGGGACGGACCCACGCGGCCTGGGAATAATGCGGCCCTGAAGGCGCTCCCAGCCAGAAACGAAACTTAAAAGATGTCACCTGATGATGTTGGGGACGAAGGGGTGTTGGTGTAGCAGACTCGGTGGGCTGCGGGAGCCAATCCTCACGAGCCCCCAGGCCCAGGGGCCTCGGGAGGCTCCGGAGGCGCCGGCGGCTCCTCGCGGGCCATCTCCATCTCTGCCAGGGCTGCGGCACGCCTGACCTCTTGAGCCTCCAAGATGGCCCTCATGAGACGCTGGTGCGCGGCAGCCGCGTTCGGCAGGGCGTAAGGCATGCGCACGTAGTTGTGGGGCGGGCCCTTGCAACGTCCCACTCACGAGGGCCAGAGGCGCTCTTGAGACGCGGCTCGATTGAGCCCTAGTATGTCGATGCAGACGCGCAGCCCACCATCCTCGCCTGGATGGGGGGCCACAGTGGGTAGGCGGCGGCTGCCTCTCATGACCCTTGACTCCTGTAACTCCTGAATGGCCTTGCTGACGAACTCCTGAGGGTTTGGCCCTCCTTGCCTTGCTCCTTCTTGAGGGAAACGTGCTTCGAAGCACGCCTCCACGTGGTTCCCAAGCGCCTCCCTCGTGACCTTGGCGAAGTCGGCGGCCCTCCAGGGGAGAGCCCCCGAGCCCTGCCTGAGGAGGGCGCTGGGCACGCTTCCCTATGCGATGGAGGGAGGCTCCTCCTGGCCAGGCGTGGGCCCTGAGGGGCCTGCCTCTTGAGGAGCCAGGCCGGTTGATGTCTTATTCTTCTTGGGTGCAGCCTCGAAAGGCCTCCTGCTGCTGCGGTCTGGGTCTTCCAGTGATGCAGCCTGAAAGGCTCGCTCCAGGGAGCACACTGCATCTCTCTCTTCGCAGGGCACTGTGATGACCCCACCGCTTCCTGGCATCTTGAGGACGTTGTAGCCGTGGTGGGTTACGGCCATGAACTTGGCCAGTGTCGGGTACCCGAGGATGGTGTTGTACGGCAGGCGAATGTGGGCGACGTCGAAGTCGATGAGCTCGGTGTGGTAGTTGTCGCGAGCCCCGAAGGTGACAGGAAGGCGGACCTGCCCTATCGGGACCGTGGAGCCATCGGTGACTCCGGAGAAAGGCTTGGTTGGCTGAAGCTGACTGTAAGGCACTTGAAGATTGTTGAACGTTTCCACGGACAGGACGTTGAGCCCTGCCCCGCCGTCGATGAGGGTCCTGGTGACTAGCACATTGCTGATGATGGGCGAACAAAGCATCGGGAGGACTCCTGCTGTGGCCGCACACTTGAGCTGATCCGCTGAGCTGAACGTGATGGCGCACGCTGACCACCTGAGAGGGCGCGTGGCCTCGAGCTTGGGGAGGACTGCATTCACTTCGCGAGCGAACTGCTTGAAGATGCACTGAGAGGCTGGGGCTTGAGCTCCGCCCAGGATGCAGGCGATTGCACGTGGTTCCTGGAAGCCCCCAGCCCCCTCGTCCTGATGACGGTCTTCATTCCTTCTTGGCTGCGGCGGCAACGGAGGGAGGCCTGCGTTCCCTTGCGGGCGATCCTCGCGAGGCTGATCCCTCCAGCCTCCCTCGCGAGGCGCGTCCTGCCAGCGGTCCTCGCGAGGTTGGTCGCGCCACCCTTGGCCCGGGCCGCGGTATTCCCAGCGTCCTGCATTCCTTCCTCCTCCTCGGCCGTAGCCCCGGTTGCTGCGCTCGGGGCGTCTGCCGACCCTTCCCTCACGCACGGCCCGGAGCTCTTGGCACTCATTTGTGTTATGGGTGTGGAGGTCGTGGTACACGCAGTACCGACTGCCCTTGGAGGATTCGGGCTGATCTCTGCCCCGCTTGGTGTCTGGCTCGGCCGCGAGCACGGCAGCCCCCTTGCGCTTCACGTCCTTGGCCTTGGGCTTCTTCTCTTTGGGGTCCACGGCAGGCAGCTCGAGGAGGGAGAGGCGCCCCTCCTCAGCCCTGGCGCACTTGGTTTCCAGGTTGAATAGCTCCAAGGAGGTGCACAGGTCTTCATGCATCGCCAGCTCCTCCTTCATCTTGACGTCGCGCACACCGTCGGAGAAGGCAGAGATGATGGCCTCCTCCGTTACCCTGGGGATCTTGAGGCGAGTGTTGTTGAAGCGCTGGATGTACTTCTGCAGGGTTTCCCCTGGCTGCTGCTTGATACGGCGCATGTCGCTCATGGCGGGTGGCCGGTCGCGAGTACCCTGGAAGTTGGCGATGAAGCGGGTGCGCATCTCATCCCAGGAAGAGATCATGCCTGGGGCCAGATTCAGGAGCCAGGTGCGGGCTCCGTCCTTGAGCACCATGGGAAACCAGTTCGCCATGACCTTTTCGTCTCTGTTGGCAGCTTCGATGCCCAACTCGTAGAGTTGGAGGAACTCCGCAGGGTCAGCCGTGCCGTCGTAGCGAGGGGGCAGGTCTCGCTTGAACTTGCCGGGCCACGCGACGCTGCGCAGCTCGGAGGTGACGGCGTGGCAGCCCGCCGTGGCCACAGGGGGCCTTGGGCGGCGGAGAGCTTGGTCCTGCGGGTCCCCATGCGCCGCGGTTGGGGGTAGCGTAGGGTCTTGACGTGCTGGAGCAGGGAGCGCTCGGGCAGCTTCTCGTGGGCGAGGGACTTCTTGGCAACTCTGCTCTTGCCGCGCTGGCGCCTGGCGGAGCGGGTTCCGTCCAGGGGTCGTGCGCCTTGGGGCCAGGGCGCCTTCTTGAGGAGGAGGCGGCTGAGGCGCCCCAGGAGCTTCATTGCCCGCACGGGGCAGGGTGCGGTGCAGCGAGAAGGACGGTGCGGGGGTGCCTCCGGCGGCGCGGACGAGCTCAGCGACTCGGTCGAGCCATTCTTCGTAAACGTCGTCGATGGGGCAGTAGCGCAGGAGCTCGTTTGCCGCAATGAGCGCAGCTCGGGCCTCCATGGCTGCGTGGGGCGTGCGTGACAAAGAACCAGCTGGGGTGAGCGAGGGTGTGGCGGTGCGGCCGTCCCGCCTCATGGACGGGTGCTGGGACGATGCTTGCTGCTCGTTCCCTGTCGGGCCGGTGGCGGCGTTGACAGCAGGTGATGGGGAACGACGAGGGCGCCCGCCAACGGGAGCCGTCTTGACGACATGGGAGGCGACGGCGACTCTGCGCTCGGCGCGAGCCTAACGAGCGTCAGACATGGTTGCGGTGGTCGGGGAAGAATGAGACGACGGAAGGCAGATTCCGGCGCACCCCTACCTGGCGCGCCAAATGTCGGATTTCGGGTTCCGGCAGACCCTTGAGGTTCGAACTCTGGGGTGCGCGCGGAGATTCGACCCTCTACCGTCTCGCACCTCGCCGAATCGCTAGGACGTAAACTACCAAACTAAACAGCACAAGAGACACAAGATTTATACTGGTTCAGGCCACCATTGCGGTGTAATACCCTACTCCAGTGTGTGGTGTGGTGGATTGCCTCTTGGGCTTGAGGATGAACAATACAAGGCAGAACAGCCTCGCGAGGGTCTGTTCTTGGCTGGTGCGATGAACTGCTAGGAGGGGTTCAGTCGCTCTATCTACTGGTTTCTTGATGAGGATCCAGCTTGCTAGGTACGGTCCAGATGCCTCTACCCTGGGGGTGGCTAGTCCTATTTATAGGCAAAGGCCCTGGGCCTCTTCCCAAATATTGAGTGGGAAGGGCGCCAACAATTGGCCATTTTGAAGGGGAACAGCGGGTACACTTATACTGACTAAAGTTGGTCCTCGCATGTCAAAGGCTCTGGTGATGACGCCGACTTGGGCTCCACAATGACTTCCTCCCAGCCGTTGGGCTGGTCTTGGTCTTGTTGCACCGAAATGGACGCCTTTGCTTGATACTCTCGCCTACGCTTGCCCCCTTTGCACCAAAGAGGAAAGGAGGACACTGCGCGGGCTGGCGCCCGACTGGCGCCCTTGGTCGTCATGGCTTGCGTCATGGGCACCTCGCGAGGTACCCCGCCTTGAACTCTCCGCCCCCTCATGAGCCAGCCTGATGAGGCCGTGCCTGAGGAAGCTCCTTGTCGTCCGCCCCGCGAGGCTTGGCCCCTCACGAGGGTCTTGAGCTCGCGCTGATGAAGATGGGCTGTGCTGGGCCTCCTTTGAGCCACGCCGCAGGCCGCAGGCAGGCAAGTCTGGGGACCCCCGTTCCCAGAACGCCGACAGCTGACCCTGCGGAGTTCCTTCAACTCTACGAGTTGGGCATCGAAGCTGCCAATGGAGACGAAAAGGTCATGGAGAACTGGTTTCCCATGGCGCTCAAGGACGGAGCCCGCACCTGGCTCCTAAATCTGGCCCCAGGCACGATCTCTTCCTGGGATGAGATGCGCACCCGCTTCATCGCCAACTTCCAGGGTACTCGCGACCGGCCACCCGCCGTGAGCGACATGCGCCATATCAAGCAGCAGCGAGGGGAAACCCTGCAGAAGTACATCCAGTGCTTCAACAACGCTCGCCTCAAGATCCCCAGGGTAACGGAGGAGGCCATCATCTCTGCCTTCTCCGACGGTGTGCGCGACGTCAAGATGAAGGAGGAGCTGGCGATGCATGAAGACTTGTGCACCTCCTTGGAGCTGTTCAACCTGGCAACCAAGTGCGCCAGGGCTGAGGAGGGGTGCCTCTCCCTCCTCGAGCTGCCTGCCGCGGACCCTGAAGAGAAGAAGCCCAAGGCCAAGGACGTGAAGCGCAAGGGGGCTGCCGTGCTCGCGGCCGAGCCAGACACCAAGCGGGGCAGAGATCAGCCCGAATCCTCCAAGGGTAGTCGGTACTGCGTGTACCACGACCTCCACACCCACAACACAAATGAGTGCCAAGAGCTCCGGGCCGTGCATGAGGGAAGGGTCGGCAGACGCCCCGAGCGCAGCGACCGGGGCTACGACCGAGGAGGAGGAAGGAATGCAGGACGCTGGGAAGACCGCGGCCCGCGCCAAGGGTGGCGCAACCAACCTCGCGAGGACCGCTGCCTCGCGAGGGAGGCTGGAGGGATCAGCCTCGTGAGGATCGCCCACAAGGGAATGCAGGCCTCCAACCGCTGCCGCCGCAGCCAAGAACGAATGAAGACCGTCATCAGGACGAGGGGGCTGGGGCTTCCAGGAACCATGTGCAATCGCCTGCATCCTGGGCGGAGTTCAAGCCCCAGCCTCTCAGCGCATCTTCAAGCAGTTCGCCCACGAAGTGAATGTAGTCCTCCCCAAGCTCGAGGCCACGCGCCCTCTCAGGTGGTCGACGCGCGCCATCACGTTCAGCTCAGCGGATCAGCTCAAGTGTGCGGCCACAGCAGGAGTCCTCCCGATGCTTTGTTCCCCCATCATCAGCAACATGCTAGTCACCAGGACCCTCATCGACGGTGGGGCAGGGCTCAACGTCCTGTCCGTGGAAACGTTCAACAATCTTCAAGTGCCTTACAGTCAGCTTCAGCCAACCAAGCCTTTCTCCGGAGTCACCGACGGCTCCACGGTCCCGATAGGGCAGGTCCGCCTTCCTGTCACCTACGGGGCCCGCGACAACTACCGCACCGAGCTCATCGACTTCGACGTCGCCCACATTCGCCTGCTGTACAACGCCATCCTCGGGCACCCGGCACTGGCCAAGTTCATGGCCGTAACCCACCACGGCTACAACGTCCTCAAGATGCCGGGAAGCGGCGGGGTCATCACAGTGCCCTGCGAAGAGAGAGATGCAGTGTGCTCCCTGGAGCGAGCCTTTCAGGCCGCATCACTGGAAGACCCAGACCGTAGCCGCAAGAGGCCTTCCGAGGCCGCACCCAAGAAGAAGAAGACATCAACTGGCCCGACTCCTCAGGAGGCAGGCCCCTCAGGGCCCGCGCCTAGCCAGGAGGAGCCTCCCTCCATCGCATAGGGAAGCGCGCCCGGTTCCCTCCTCAGGCAGGGCTCGGGAGCTCTCCCCTGGAGGGCCGCCGACCTCGCCAAGGTCACGAGGGAGGCGCTTGGGCACCACGTGGAGGCGTGCTTCGAAGCACGTTTCCCTCAAGAAGGAGCAAGGCAAGGAGGGCCAAACCCTCAGGAGTTCGTCAGCAAGGCCATTCAGGAGTTACAGGAGTCAAGGGTCATGAGAGGCAGCCGCCGCCTACCCGCTGTGGCCCCCCATCCAGACGAGGATGGTGGGCTGCGCGTCTGCATCGACATACCAGGGCTCAACCGAGCCGCGTCTCAAGAGCTCCTCTGGCCCTCACGAGTGGGACGTTGCGAGGGCCCGCCCCACAGCTACGTGTGCATGCCTTACGGCCTGCCGAACGCGGCTGCTGCGCACCAGCGTCTCATGAGGGCCATCTTGGAGGCTCAAGAGGTCAGGCGTGCCGCATCCCTGGCGGAGATGGAGATGGCCCGCGAAGAGCCGCCGGCGCCTCCAGAGCCTCCCGAGGCCCCTGGGCCTGGGGGCTCGTGAGGATTGGCTCCCGCAGCCCACCGAGTCTGCTACACCAACACCCCTTCGTCCCTAACATCATCAGGTGACATCTTTTAAGTTTCGTTTCTGGCTAGGAGCGCCTTCAGGGCCGCATTATTCCCAGGCCGCGTGGGTCCGTCCCTGCGGCATGTATCCCTTCTATTTCATGTCCTTAGCTTATCTTATTGGGGGCGCCCCTTGGGCTGCATCATCCCCAAGCCGCTCGGGCCTGTCCCAGCGGCATGTATCCTTCTTGCATTTATCTTAGGACTATGCTTTCGATCCACCATGCTTGTTATTTGGTGCCTTTTTCTGGGTGTCGGAATCTTGCACGTTAAAGAGGGGTGCCTGAACATCGCGACTCAGGGCTCCTACCGGCTCTCCAGCCCTCACCCTCTGGTCTTGTCCATGGCATCACGACCTGGCATGCCAGCGACGGCTGACACCAGCCCGAGAGCCGGGACCCGAGGACGTAGAGTTTTGTCATCTAACCCAGCTTGCGCGTTAAAGGGGGGGTGCCTGAGCATCGCGACTCAGGGCTCCTACCAGCTCTCCGGCCCTCACCCTCTGGTCTTGTCCATGGCATCGCGACCTGGCATGCTAGCGATGGCTGAGACCAGCCCGAGAGTCGGGACCCGAGGACATAGAGTTTCGTCATCTAACCCAGCTTGCGTGTTAAAGGGGGGGTGCCTGAGCATCGCAACTCAGAGCTCCTACCGGCTCTCCGGCCCTCACCCTCTGGTCTTGTCCATGGCATCGCGACCTGGCATGCCAGCGACGGCTGAGACCAGCCCGAGAGCCGGGACCCGAGGACGTAGAGTTTCGTCATCTAACCCAGCTTGCGCGTTAAAGGGGGGGTGCCTGAGCATCGCGACTTAGGGCTCCTACTGGCTCTCTGGCCCTCACCCTCTGGTCTTGTCCATGGCATCGCAACCTGGCATGCCAGCGACGGCTGAGACCAGCCCGAGAGCTGGGATCCGAAGACGTAGAGCACTGGCATCTGGCCAAATTTGCAGGAACACACTCCAAGATAAGGCCCAGAGCCAGGCGCAACCCGCCTTGAGGTAGGGCCCCGTGAGCCCCGCGCTGGCTCACGGGTACCCCAATACACCTCGCAAGGCCTTTCACGCTCCTCCAGAGCAACTAACGGCTAACTGTCGATTGTCGCGACAATCCGTCGTTCCTTCTGTGATGAGCCTGCAGGGTCCCCCCAAGGAGCATTGCCAAGCAACCTCGCGACGGCCAAGGCTAGCGCCGCACCAGGAAGCATTTTTCTGACCCTCGAGATAAGTCACCCGCCGGACACACTAGTTATTACAGCACCACCCCCGCACTCAATGCAATCCCATGTTAGCAACGTCGCTCTCCTTTCTCACCAAATGATGGCTGCTTGAGTGCTAAGGGGGACCTCCTGAGCATCGCGACTCAGGGGCTCTTACCGGACCTCGGGCCGCTCACCTCCTGGCCTTGACCACGGCATCGCGACCTGGCATACCAGCGACGGCTGAAGCCGCCTTGGGACTGGGACCTGTCGGCGCAGAGCACCAAGCCCTCTTGAGGATTGAAAGGAGGAAACTAAGCTAAAATGGAATGAGCATCTCGCACTGCTTCATAATAAGGATCATATTGACAGACGGAGCTACAAACATCTTACAAGCCCCAGTGGGGTATATTCTTGGTCCCTCGCAGGAACAAAAGGCGCGAATCCTAAGGAGTCCTAACTACAGGGGGCATCACGGCAGATGCCATCATCAACAGTGGGCCGCCCAGTCCGGCGCCAACCCCATCCAGATCAGAGGCGGCGACGGCCTGACGAGCCCGCCCTGCTCGGAGAACGGCGCAGGCTCGGGGGCTCGTAGCTGTCGTCACTCGTCTCCGGCGTCACAAAGAGCTCGGCAGAGTCACTGGATCCTCCGACGTCTCCTTCGCCTAAGGAGCGCCCAAGGGAGCGGACGGCCGGCCTCTGTCTCGCCGCAGTAGGGTCCCGACCGCCTCCCCCGGGGCAGCACTCCAGCCGACGACCCTCTGCATCGAAGACCTTGAAGGACATCACCGAAGCACCGTCATACTCCAGATGGATCGTCAGGGCGCCCCTCGTCCTGCAGACCCGGGCGACCTCACCCCAGCCTCGAGTCATGAAGACCTCGCCCGGGGCAACGACCGCGACCTCTGCCCCGGTCGCGAGGGTGCCGCAGCCGGCGTGCTGCAGCCAGAGCCCCAGGGGTTCCCCCTACCGGACGACGGAGGCGAAGAAAGGAGGAAGAAGAATCCAAGACTTAGGAGGCGTGGCGGCGTGAAGCACGAACTCTCGGCAGGAGCCCTCGGCGTGGACTCCGGGGGGAAGACGCACACCTTCGTGACCCGCCGGCGTCGTCGGCGACGCCGCTTGAGGCGTTCGGCATCGCCTCCTTCAGAGCCGCCAATGTGCGTGTACAAGGGAAGAGGGAACCCTGGTGGCGGCTGCTCATACCAGGGTCTTGACGCCTCCAGGCGAGCGCCCTCGCCCTGACACCAGAGGGCAAGCCGCTTCTTCGGGGGAAGCAAGTCAGGATCCTCTTGGGGAGCCTTTCCCTTCTCCTCCGCGGAGAACCGGTGGATCAGAGCCATTGCAGCAAGACGGAGCAAGAAGGAGGAGAAGCAAAAGGATAGACTGGAAGGGCGCGCGCCATTCCGTACTTATAGCCGGCGAAGGCCAACCGTCGGCCTCCACGATCACCGGTGATCATGACCCTCTTTGCATGCAGGGACTTGTCGAATCCAGGCAGTCACCGAGGCGTCGTGGGGAAGCAGTGCCGCCCACGTCCAATCAACTGCCATGCGGCGCCCAAGGCCACAGGCTGTTAGGGTCTACGACGCTTCGCACTTGCCCTTTCGCCTCTCTACTCAGCCAAGTTCGGGCGCGCCGTGGGCCCGGGGGCTACTGTCGGCGTTCTGGGAACGGGGGTCCCCAGACTTGCCTGCCTGCGGCCTGCGGCGTGGCTCAAAGGAGGCCCAGCACAGCCCATCTTCATCAGCGCGAGCTCAAGACCCTCGTGAGGGGCCAAGCCTCGCGGGGCGGACGACAAGGAGCTTCCTCAGGCACGGCCTCATCAGGCTGGGTCATGAGGGGGCGGAGAGTTCAAGGCGGGGTACCTCACGAGGTGCCCATGACACAAGCCATGACGACCAAGGGCACCAGTCGGGCGCCAGCCCGCGCAGTGTCCTCCTTTCCTCTTTGGTGCAAAGGGGGCAAGCGCAGGCGAGAGTATCAAGCAAAGGCGTCCATTTCGGTGCAACAAGACCAAGACCAGCCCAACGGCTGGGAGGAAGTCATTGTGGAGCCCAAGCCAGCGTCATCACCAGAGCCTTTGACAGGCGAGGACCAACTTTAGTCAGGATAAGTGTACCCGCTGTTCCCCTTCAAAATGGCTAATTGTTGGCGCCCTTCCCGCTCAATATTTGGGAAGAGGCCCAGGGCCTTTGCCTATAAATAGGACTAGCCACCCCCAGGGTAGAGGCATCTGGACCTGACCTAGCAAGCTGGATCCTCATCAAGAAACCAGTAGATAGAGCGACTGAACCCCTCCTAGCAGTTCATCGCACCAGCCGAGAACAGACCCTCGCAAGGCTGTTCCGCCTTGTATTGTTCATCCTCAAGCCCAAGAGGCAATCCACCACACCACGCACTGGAGTAGGATATTACACCGCAATGGTGGCCTGAACCAGTATAAATCTTGTGTCTCTTGTGCTGTTTAGTTTGGTAGTTTAGGTCCTAGCGATTCGGCGAGGTGCGAGCCGGTAGAGGGTTGAGTCTCCGCGCGCACCCTAGAGTTCGAACCTCAAGGGTCTGCCGAAACCCGAAATCCGACACAGCCGTCCCAATTAGAGGCTGGAAGAGGTTTGATGCAGATCCGGGCACTGCTTCGGGCAGCAGGAGAACCAAACACAACCGTTTCTCAGTCTTGCAACAGGATCCATAGCAGATCTATGGTGGCTGATACACTATAGTCGGCTCACAGCCGAAGATCGCCTCCGCGGCATGAGGGACGTGGGCATCGCCAAGAACACCACTTGGGTCGGTACCAGGAGCAGTATGATCATCGACTTGGCCGCAATGACCGCTGTCGAGTGCCTACGCCTCCTCCAAGGAGAGGATCATATGTGCCTCGGCAATATGATGAAAGGCACGCACATAGCAGTGAGCGGAGGGTCCCAGTCAACCCAAGAGAGCCAGGGTTTGATGCGAGGTCAATTCTCATTCAAGGTTTGGTCGACAGGAACAGAGCACACAGAGAAGGACTCGACAGAGATTGTCCAACTGGCAGTAAAGTTCATGTCTCCGGACCTGAGGGTTTCAACAGATCCATCAGAGCTGCTGAGATTCCTCCCAACTTCAGGTTGGCAACAGGAGTGAGCAAGTTTACCGGTGAATCAAAGCCTGACACTTGGCTGGAGGATTACCGAGTAGCCGTGCAGATCGGAGGCGGCAATGATGAAGTTGCCATGAAACATCTTCCCCTGATGTTGGAGGGTTTGGCCAGCTTGGTTGAATCAATTGGCCCCTGGTAGTATATTCAGTTGGGAAGAGTTGGCCCGAGTGTTTGTCAGAACGTTCGAGGGCACTTGTGAACGACCTGCAGGGCTGGCTGAGTTGCAACAATGTGTGCAGAAACCGAATGAAACTTTGAGGGATTACATCCAGAGGTGGACTACTTTGCATCACACAATGGAAAATGTATCTCAGCATCAAGCTGTCAGTGCCTTCAAGGAAGGTGCTCGGTACCGAGAGCTTAACCTGAAATTCGGTCGGACATGAGATATGACTCTGACACGAATGATGGAAATAGCCACTCGGTATGCTAACAGCGAAGAAGAAGACCGACTCCGCAGTGGCAAAAGTAAACCAGTCGCCGACGAAATAAAAACAACTTTTATCACCCCATTCAGGTGCTTTTGCTATGTTACCATGCCCTTTGGTCTCAAGAATGCCGGTGCCACATTCATGCACATGTTTCAGAAGTGCCTGCTCACTCAAACGAGTCAGAATGTGGAAGCATACATGGATGACATCATGGTTAAGTCGTGTAAAGGTTCTGACCTGTTGACTGACCTCACTGAAACCTTTACCAATTTAAGAAGATATGATATCAAGCTTAATCCGTCGAAGTGTACATTCGGAGTCCCAAGTGAAAAGTTTCTCGGTTTTTTCGTTTCCGAACGAGGAATCGACGCAATCCCAGAAAAAGTTGGAGCAATCCTCCGAATGAAAACCCCTGTGCGTGTGCACGACGTTCAGAAGCTTACTGGTTATTTGGCTGCATTGAGCTGATTCATCTCTCGTCTCGGTGAAAAGGCATTGCCTCTTTACCGACTAATGAAAAAATCTGACAAGTTCAAGTGGACTCCTGAAGCCGAAGCAACGTTTGTAGAGCTCAAAGCCCTACTTTCCACCCAGCCGGTGCTTGCTGCTCCAATCAGCAAAGAGCCTCTACTATTATACATTACAGCCACTAGACAAGTTGTCAGTACAGTGCTCACGGTCGAGCGGGAACAAGAAGGCAAAGCCTACAAAGTTCAATGCCCAATGTACTATATTTCTGAAGTCTTGACTCCATCCAAGCAGAGATACCCACATTATCAGAAGCTTGTTTATGGAATTTACTTGTCCACAAAGAAGGTTGCACACTACTTCTCAGATCACTCGATTTCAGTTGTCAGTGACGCTCCATTGTCAGAAATTTTGAACAACAGAGATGCAGCTGGTCGAGTGGCGAAATGGGCGATTGAACTCCTTCTGTTGGATATCAAGTTTGAGGCAAAGAATGCAATCAAATCCCAAGCAATAGCAGATTTCCTCGCCGAGTGGGTTGAGCAACAACAACCGACTCAGATTCACTCGGAACATTGGACTATGTTCTTTGATGGATCCAAGATGTTGAATGGTTCTGGTGCTGGGGTGGTCCTGGTATCCCCACGAGGCGATAAGCTTAGTTATGTTCTCCAGATCCACTTTGATTCCTCCAACAATGAAGCTGAATATGAAGCACTTTTGTACGTGTTGTGCATGGCCATTTCACTCGGCGTCTGTCGCCTAATGGTTTATGGCAACTCAGATTTGGTGGTCAATCAAGTGATGAAGGAGTGGGACGTCAGGAGCCCAGCTATGACTGGCTATTGCCATGCAGTGAGAAAGTTGGAAAAGAAGTTTGAAGGGTTAGAGCTCCACCACATGCCCCGACTCAAGAATCAAGTAGCTAATGACCTGGCAAAGATAGGTCCCAAGCGTGAGCCTATTCCCAGTAATGTGTTCTTGGAGCATCTGCACACCCTGTCAGTTCAAGAGGATCCCTTCACAGAAGAGCCCTCTCAACCGAAAAGTTCTACTGATCTGACAGAAGTCGAAATCCCAGCCGTGGTCGACCTGATCATGGAGGTTTTGGATGTCATCCCCGACTGGATAGTGCCGTATATTGCTTATTTGCTCAGGAAGGAGCTTCCAAAGTGAAAGGATCGATATGGTTGACTAGAGGGGGGGTGAATAGGCAACTAACAATTTTTAAGCTTTTCTTTACCAAATTAAACTTTGCAACAAAATAGGTTGTCTAGATGTGCAACTAGGTGAGCAACCTATATGATGTAATAACAACTAGCACACAAGCAAGCAAAGGATGTAAAACAAGTAGGCTTGCAAAAGTAAAGGCACGAAATAACCAAGAGTGGAGCCGGTGGAGACGAGGATGTGTTACCGGAGTTCCTTCCTTTTAAGGGGAAGTACGTCTCCGTTAGAGCGGTGTGGAGGCACAATGCTCCCCAAGAAGCCACTAGGGCCACCTTATTCTCCTTACGCCCTCACACGATGCGAGATGCCATGATTCCACTATTGGTGCCCTTGAAGGCGGCGACCGAACCTTTACAAACAAGGTTGGGGTAATCTCCACAACAATCGGAGGCTCCCAACAACAACAACACCACGAAGCTTCACCACGATGGAGTATGGCTTCGAGGCGACCTCAACCGTCTAGGGTGCTCAACACCCAAGAGTAACAAGATCCGCAAGGGATAAGTGGGGGGAATCAAATATCCTGTGGTGGAAGTGTAGATCGGGCCCTTGTCACCCAATCCCAAGCAAATCAACAAGTTTGATTGGCTAGGGAGAGAGATCGGGTGAAAATGGAGCTTGGAGCAGCAATGGAGCTTAGAGGTGGAAGAGGTAGTCAACTAGAGGTAGAAGACACCCCTTATATAGTCGTGGGAAAAATCCAACCGTTATCCACATGTTCAGCCCGCGACACACGGTACTACCGCTCCAGGGGTGCAGTACTACCGCGAGGCCGCGTGGTACTACCGTGGAGGACCACGGTACTACCGCGACGGCTGCACAGGCCGGAACTAGCTTGACCAGGGGGCAGTACTACCGCTAGAGCGATACTACCACTCCCCCTTGCGGTACTACCGCAAGGCAGGAGAGTCACGGCCTGGGAAGGGCGCGGATGAAATAAATTACATCCGTGCCTACTTTCGCTGAAACTGGGGTGGTACAAAAACCCGACGCGGTACTACCGTTCGCGAGGCGCGGTACTACCGTGGCGGGCGCGGATGTAAAAAATTACATCCGCGCCTACTACCGTGACACTGCGGTACTAGGTAGGAGGGCCACAGTACTACGACTCCTAGGGAGCGGTACTACCGTGGGCCCCCGCGGTACTACTGCGCTGGACGAGCGGTACTACCGTGGGGGCGCGGATGTAAAAAATGACATCCGCCCCTACTACCGCACCAGAGCGGCACAAGGCCTGGGTGCCGCGGTACTACCGCTCCAGAGGGGCGGTACTACCGTGACACATAGCGGTACTACCGCTTGTACTTGCGGTACTACCGCAAGTACAGCAGTAGTCATCAGGTTTCCGCGCAACCAAGATAACGAAGGGCAGCTCCAAAGTGCAGGGAAAGGAGGCACAAGTGTACGTGTTGATTGCACCCAAACCTTTCTGACGTGGACCCCCTCTTAATAGTATGGCTCTCCTACGACTCAAATCCACCAAAGAGAAATGTAACGCCGGCTTCAATAGTCTCCGAGGGGCACCGAATCGTCTTGTGCCTAGTGATGAAGTATCTGAGAAATTCAAGGCACACGATTAGTTCGCAAAAGCATTGTCATCAATCGCCAAAACCCTTAAGGGATAAATATGCCCTTACAATCTCCCCCTTTTTGGTGGATTGATGACAACACGGGATTTGCACATAGATAAGATAATTGAGAGCAGGGGCAAACCCCACCTCTCTAAAATATAGACGGGCTCCCCCTAGATGTGTGCACTTTAGATGAATGCTTTGGACTGCATAGCACACAGACTAGGATCAACACTCCCCCTATATTTTAGAGACCAAGGCATGATAATAAGCATAGCATAGCATGATAATAAGCATAGCATAGCATAAAGATAGCACAATATAACACAAGCTTGCTAGGATAGATAGAGAACATATGTCTTACACCATACGAAGTAAAGTAACCAGGGTTCAAATGAGAAAGCAGCAAATAGTTCAACCGAGAAAGCAGCAAACACACAACACACACGACTCGCAAACTCGCAAATCCCTACACTCTCTCCCCCTTTGGCATCGAGACGCCAAAAAGGCAGAGAGGACACCTACACAAACAAGAGGTGGCTCAAGCAGAGAACTCGTCCCAATCCTCTCCGTCGGACTCCTCTGCAGCTGGAATGGTCTCCTCGACATCCTCCTCAGAATCAGTCCACCTATAGCCTTGCTTCTCCATCCACTCGGCCTCAGGAGTGATGCGCTCCTTAGACCCGCCAGACACTTCCTCACCGTAGAGCTGCAAGATCTTGTTGTGCCGGCGACGACTCTCCTTGGACTCCACATGAGTCTTGTACTACCCCTTGGCTTGCATGCAGAAAAGAGACTTCATCTTATCCTTCAACTTCTTGGCCCATGATGGCCTAGAGACACTCTGGGAGGGCCTAGCAGTACGGCCCTCAGCAACATCCTCGGCACCAGCATCCTCCTCATCAACAGCAGCCCTAGCAGCAGTCGCCTCGGCACGAGTAGCGGTGTTGGCCCAGTTAGATTTGATACGCAGACAAATGGGCTCATGGCGAATCCAGTCTGGAGCAAGGAACTCCTCCTTAGGGTACATCTTCTCCCAAGTCTTCGAGATAAGCCGAAACAGATAGGGCCCATAGATAGGCGCCTTGCGGTTGAAAACTGCAAACCGAAGCTCACACCACATGATGTGTGAGACATCAAGTGGCTGAGACTGAGTCGAACGAGCCTCCTGGAAAATGAGCATCATATCCACCATATAGGCATGAACCTTGTCTTTGTCACCGATGCGTGGGAACAAGGAGTTGCGGAAGATGCGATACATGATATCCAGAAAGGGGTTGAGTACCAAAGTTGTCTTGCCATTGGCGAGCGCCTTCTCAACCATGAACGGGGTAAGCTTGTCCTTGTTGGCAGAATCAGCATTGGCATGGGGGCGAACACCCACTGGAGTGTTAAGCCCATCATCAGGAACCTGAAGCAGATCCATGAACTCCTTCCAGGTAGCAGACAGTTGACGGCCATTGGTCATCCAGGTCATCCTCCTTTCTTCATTAGGGTGAAAGTACACTGAGGCAAAGAACTGACAGATAATCTCAGGGTCATAGTCCAGGTGAAAAGAGATCACACCCTCAATGCCAAACTGCTCCACCAAGTCCAGAGCCTCTCCAAAGTAGTCACGGAACTTGTCCTTCCTCATGTGGTGCATATCAATCCACTTCACCTCCACATAGGTATTCTGCTTGTTCTTGATGACATCCAGATAGATGTTGGTCTGTGCCTTGTTCCAGAACAGCTCACAGCCTCTGATAGTGGAATGCGGGTGCACATAAGGGTGAAGCTTCCTGAGACGGACATACTCAGTGGGGGCCATCTCATCCATGCCCTTAGCGGGCTCCTTGTGCTTGCTAGTTGTGGTCTTGACATTGCGCTTGGAGGCAGACGATCCCTCTGGTACTTCACCTGGGTTGCGCAGACGCTTGGAGCCAGTGTCACGACTGGGATTGGACCAACGAGAGCCACCACCTGAGACACGCACGCAAAGCACCAAGGACACGAAGAAGATCAATGCAAAGGCCACGATAAAGCACAAGAAACACATAGAAGGTATACGAGAAAGTTGGCATGCGATAGATGTGAGCCACAGTAGAACTGCCACTGTCTGCGGTACTAAAAAGTTAGTACTGCTCCAAACACGGTAGTACCGTGCTAGGTCACGGTAGTACCGTGGCTGGAGCGGAAGTAAGCTTTTAGGACCGCATAGAGCGCGGTAGTACCGCTCCCGAAGGGCGGTAGTACCGTGCGAGGGCGGTAGTACCGTGTGAGCGGTAGTACCGTGCCGGACGGGCGATAGTACCGCGTCGCGTCAGATCCAACGGGCAGTTTGAATCTGAAAAGAACCGCGAAACAACGGCGGTGCTACGGTGATCAGATCTAGCGCAAGACAACAATGCAAGTACAATTCCTATGCAATACCACGCTCCTTCATCCTATTCTTGCAGAGATTAAGCCTATGAATCTCAAGAACACACAAGCCTCCCCCAAAACGTAAAAACACCAAAGACAAACAACACGGAGAGGGAGTTGGGGAAAAACCTTGGTCCATAGCAAGAGCACGTGGTGGGGAACGATCCCACCGGTCGGAATCACGGGAGGGCAGCCGGTGGAGGAGATCCGGCGACGAACACCAGCTCTGTTCTTGAGCGAGGGAGAGGAGGAGACGACGTGGAGAGAGAGGACAATGAATGGGTATGGGGAGTTAGAACTCCCCCTGCCCGTCCTTATCCCCACGCGCTCGAACCGGCACGGTAGTACCGCGTATCATCGCGGTAGTACCGCTCGGGCGGAAGTACCGCTCAACCAGGCGGTAGTAAAAAATTACTGCTGCGTGGTGACGGTAGTACCGTGCTCCCGCAAGCGGTAGTACCGTGGCTGGCTGCGGTAGTACCGTAGCTGCCCGCGGTAGTACCGTGAGCTCAAGTCACCGCAAGTTTCAACACGAGAAGAAAAATCCTTTGCATGGAAACTTTTCACACACAAGAAACCTCAAGAACACGCACAAACCAGAGGCAAAAGGACAACAAGAAACCACCAAGCGACAAAGCCTCTCAAGGAGAGAGGGCGGTGCCCGAAGCCACCTATGTTTGAGTTGAATGGTATGGCACCGCGAAGAATTATCCTTGGGCCCATGACCAAAACTCGTCTTTGAAGCACAAGTACCATCAAAAATGGCTAATGTGAAAGAGGTGATCTATTTATGCATAATGGGGGGAGGGAGAGTTCATTGAGAGAACAACACTCCCCCTATGTACATGCCTACACCTAAACTAGACAACAAGTTGAGTGTGGTGGGGGGTGCACGGTTTCAAGTCACATTGCTCAAATCAATGATATTTAGCTCATGCCTTAACTCGTGAAATCTTGCTTCATCCAAGGGCTTCGTGAAAATATCTGCAAGGTTATCATGAGTGTTGACATACTTGAGCTCGATCTCCCCTCGCCTAATGTGATCCCGGATGAAGTGATACCAAATCTCAATGTGCTTCGTCTTGAAGTGTTGCACCGGGTTGAGAGAAATCTTGATGGCACTCTCATTATCACACCAAAGAGGCACTTTGTCACAAATGACACCGTACTCCTTTAAAGTTTGCCTCATCCATAGGAGTTGAGCACAACAACTACCGGCCGCCACATACTCCGCTTCGGTGGACGAGAGAGACACACAACTTTGCTTCTTGGAAGACCAACTTACCAAAGAGCAGCCAAGAAATTGGCACCCTCCGGAAGTGGACTTCCTATCCACTTTGTCTCCCGCCCAATCGGAATCCGTGAAACCTTCAAGCTTGAAGTTTGCTCCTCTTGGGTACCATAAGCCAAAGTTTGGGGTATGAGCCAAATATCGAAAGATTCGCTTGACCGCCACATAGTGACTTTCCTTTGGTGCGGCTTGGAAATGTGCACACATCCCCACACTCAACATGATATCCGGTCTAGATGCACAAAGGTAAAGCAAGGAGCCAATCATGGAGCGATATACCTTTTGATCCACCGCTTTACCATTGGGATCAATGTCAAGTTGGCACTTGGTAGGCATTGGTGTAGTAGTCGGCTTGACATCACTTAGCTTGAATCTTTTAAGCATGTCTTGAGTGTATTTGGCTTGGTTGATGAAGGTTCCTTCTCTTCTTTGTTTGATGTCAAAACCAAGGAAGAACTTCAACTCTCCCATCGAAGACATCTTGAACTTGGAGGTCATGAGAACGGCAAATTCCTCATTGAAAGCTTTGTTAGGAGAACCAAAGATAATATCATCAACATATAGTTGGCATACAAACAACTCCCCGTTGACCTTCTTAGTAAAAAGAGTGGGGTCGATTAGCCCCACCTCAAATCCACGATCTTGTAACAACTCGGTAAGGTGGTCATACCGCGCACGTGGGGCTTGTTTAAGGCCATAGAGTGCCTTATCGAGTTAATACACATGATCTAGAAAGTAGGGATCCTCGAACCTGGGGGGTTGCTTGACATAGACCAACTCATTAATAGGACCATTAAGAAAAGCACTTTTCACATCCATTTGTTGCAACTTAAAGTTGTGATGGGAAGCATAAGCAATCAACAAACGAATGGATTCAAGACGAGCAACGGGAGCAAAGGTTTCACCGTAGTCGATACCCTCGACTTGGGAGTAGCCTTGTGCTACCAATCTCGCCTTGTTGCGAATGATGTTCCCATGAGCATCTTGCTTGTTCTTGAAGATCCACTTGGTTCCAATGACGTTGTGGTTCCCCGATGGTCTTGGCACCAATCTGCACACCTTGTTGTACTCGAAGTTGTTGAGTTCTTCATGCATGGCATTGAGCCAATCCGAGTCTTCGAGCGCCTCATAGACCTTTTGGGGTTCAACACAAGAGACAAACGCGTGATGTTCACAATAGTTTGCTAATTGTCTACGAGTGCGTACCCCCTTTCTTAGGCTTCCAACCACATTTTCCATGAGATGGCCTTGGGTGGTGAGCTTGGAAGCAATCTTCGCGGCACGACGCTCTAATTCCTCCTCGGGTGTGGAAGGAGGAGGGTTAACTTGATCATCTTGAGCGCCGTCTTGAGCTTGTTCTTGATCTTGAGCTTGCTCATGATCTTGAACTTGCTCGAGGGGGAGAACTTGACCTTGGGCATCATTTAGAGGTTCACCACCATCTTGAGGTTGATCTTGCCCTTGGTCTTGTTCACGAGGTTGAGGGCCTTCACTTTGTTCTTCGGAAGCGTGTGGGTCTTGATGAGGTGATGGCTCTACTTGAGTAGAGCATTGTCCTTCTCCTTCGGCCACAAGGGGCTCCTCAATGGGTAGGATTTGACCAATACCCATTCTTCTTATGGCTTGGGGAGGAATTTCATCACCTACATCACAAGTACCACTTTGCTCCACTTGGGAGCCGTTATTTTCGTCAAACTCCACATTACACATCTCCTCAATGAGTCCGGTGGACTTGTTGAGGACACGGTAAGCATGAGAGTTTGTAGCATAACCAACAAATATGCCCTCATGAGCTCTAGCCTCAAATTTAGACAAACGAACACCTTTCTTGAGAATGAAACACTTACAACCGAACACCCGGAAGTACTTGAGGTTGGGCTTGTTGCCGGTGAGTATCTCATAAGGAGTCTTGTTCAAGCCTTTGCAAAGATAGAGCCGATTGGATGCATGACACGCGGTGTTGATGGCTTCGGCCCAAAAGTTGTATGGAGACTTGAACTCCGCCATCATGGTCCTTGCCGCATCCATCAACGTCCGGTTCTTCCTCTCCGCAACACCATTTTGTTGAGGGGTATATGGTGCAGAATATTGATGCTTGATCCCCTCATCACTGAGAAACTCATCCAAGGTGTAGTTCTTGAACTCGGTGCCGTTGTCACTTCTTATTGTCAAGATCTTTGCATCATGTTGACGTTGAGCTTCATTTGCAAAGTCTATGACGGTTTGTTGAGTCTCACTCTTCCTCTTGAAGAAGTATACCCAAGTGTATCTTGAATAATCATCCACAATCACCAAGCAATACTTTCTTCCTCCAAGACTATCAAAAGACAGAGGCCCGAAGAGATCCATGTGAAGGAGCTCCAAGGGTCTCTTCGAGTAGATGATGGTTGATGGAGGGTGAGCCTTTTCATGAAGCTTTCCTTCGATACAAGCACTGCAAGCACGATCTTTGGCAAAACTAACATTTGTTAGTCCACGGACATGGTCCCCCTTGAGAAGACTTTGCAAAGATCTCATATTGATGTGGGCTAAATGGTGATGCCAAAGCCATCCCACGTCAACTTTAGCCATTAGGCATGTCGCGGTCTTAGTGGGTCGCTCCGAAAAGTTAATCACATAGAGACCATTCTCGACATGCCCAACGAAGGCTACTTTAAGAGTCTTGCTCCACAAGAGGGCCACGGTATCAATGTCAAAGAATGTAGCAAAGCCCATGAGTGCAAGTTGACGAACGAAAAGTAAATTGAATGCAAGGGACTCAACAAGCATGACTTTCTCGATCGTTAGATCATGAGAAATGACAACCTTGCCGAGACCCAATACCTTAGAATGTGATGCATCACCCCACTCGACATTGGTGGGCATAGATGGAATCTCTTGCATGTCCACCACCAAGTCCTTGCTCCCGGTCATATGATTTGTTGCTCCACTATCGAGCAACCATGATCCCCCACCGGAAGCAAACACCTACAGAGATCAGTGCTTGGTTTTAGGTACCCATTTAGTAATGGGTCCTTTGATGTTAGTAACAAGGGTCTTGGGAACCCAAATAGACCATTCAATGTACTCATAAGGAGAACCAACAAATTTAGCATAAACATGTCCATCACTAGCATGGCACAGCACATATGACGTGTTAAAGTCGCCGGCTTTGTTTGAGGAAATGCTTTTGCCCTTTTGGACATCAACTCCCTTCACTTTTTCCTTCTTCTTCTTAGGAGCACCCTCTCCCTCTTTCACAAACGTTTGTTTGAGAGGAGGAGGACGTTTGGTCTTGTTCTTCTTCTTCTTGCTCTTGGACTTGGGTGCAAACCCAATTCCTTCTTTGCCCACAACTTCCTTTTGATTGCTCAAAAGGTCGTTGAGGTTCTTCTCACCTTGAATGCAAGTCACAAGGCCTTTCTCAAGTTGATCCTCTAACTTGGCATTCTCCTCCACAAGATGCACATGCTCACAACACGGGTTAGTAGCACATGCATTATCAATTAATACCATATGAGGAAAGGTGGCCTTTTCCTTGATTAGCTTAACTTGGAGTTGAGCATGAGACTCTTTGAGGTTAGCATGAGTACCCTTCAAGACCTTGAGGGCCTTGTCAAGTATCTCAAACTCCTCTTTGAGTCTAGCATGATCAACCCCAAGTTTAGCCTTCTCGGAGGTTAGCACACGAGACACGACAAGAGCATGATCAAGGTCTTTCTTTAACTTAGCATGGTCATCATTGTGTGACTCCTCAAGAGTCAAATGATACACACGCTCTTCCTCAATAGCATTAGAGAGATCCGATATCTCATCGGCATAGTCACGACTATGACCTTCCATCCTGGAGATGGTTTCTTCGTGAGCCTCGATCATGTCATTGGCCTCACCAAGTTGTTCCAAGAGAGCAACAAAGTGCTTCTTGGACTTACCCTTGAGCTTACTCATAAAAGACTCAAATTCATTCACTTCCTCATTAGACTCAACATGTTCATCAATGCAATCCTCCAAGGAGGGATTAGTAATGATGGTGGTTGTGATGTTGGGGGTTACCTTGTTTGAAGCTTTAGCCATGAGGCATCTGGCGGTGATGTTTTCGTTGGGTGATTCGAAGAGAGACACCCGGGGAGTAGTAGCAATGGCAACGGATGCCATGGCCATTGCTTCTTCATTTTCATCATCATGGTCATCCTCTTGGTATTCTTCTTGAACCACCAACCCACGAGTGGGAGTCTTCTTGGCGAAGTTGTTCTGGTTGGGGAAGGACTTAGCTTTGTCTTTTCGGATGAACTTGCCACCGTTGTCTTCCCACTTCTCGTAAGGACAATCCACAATGAAATGGCTCACATTGCCACAGTTGAAGCAAGTTCTAACTTGTTGCTTGCCCTTGACGCCACTTGAGTTGTTCTTGTTGAAGTTGGGTCTTGAACTCTTCTTGCTCCAAAATTGTCTTGAAGCAAGGGCCATGTGCTCATGGTAATCAAACTTGGTGTCCTCGGGGTTGCTTTCCTCATCTTCCACTTCTTCCTCTTCTTCCATAATAACCTTGGCCTTCAAAGCAAGGTTAGGCTTCTTTGCCCTTTGAGAATGGAGCACCGCATTGTCGGCGGTCTTGTCCAAGATGCTCATTGCAACGAACTCATCCAACACTTCACTTGAGGTCATGGAGTGGAAGTCCGGTCGTTGACGAATGACGGAGGACATGGCCTTGTTGTAGGGCATCATGGCCTTGAGGAACTTCTGCTTGATCCAATTGTCATCCGTGTCCTTGCTTCCATGATCTCGAAGTGCGACCGCGAGTTTGGTCACTCTTCGAAAGAGCTCACGAGGTTCTTCATCTTCTTTCATTGCAAACTCATCAGCTTCATCTTGCACCACTTCATAGTTGGAGCGTTGAATGCTAGTACTTCCACGATAGAGACCCTCGACACATTTCCATGCTTCTTTAGCCATGATGTCGGTGTCAAAACCGGCGGATCTCGGGTAGGGGGTCCCGAACTGTGCGTCTAGGCGGATGGTAACAGGAGACGAGGGACACGATGTTTTTACCCAGGTTCGGGCCCTCTCGATGGAGGTAAAACCCTACGTCCTGCTTGATTAATATTGATGATATGGGTAGTACAAGAGTAGATCTACCACGAGATCAAGGAGGCTAAACCCTAGAACCTAGCCTATGGTATGATTGTTGTAATGTATGTTGTCCTACGGACTAAAGCCCTCCGGTTTATATAGACACCGGAGAGGGCTAGGGTTACACAGAGTCGGTTACAATGGTAGGAGATCTACGTATCCGTATTGCCAAGCTTGCCTTCCATGCCAAGTAAAGTACCATCCGGACACGAGCCGGAGTCTTCAATCTTGTATCTTCGTAGTCTTGGAGTCCGGCGGATATTGATAGTCTGGCTGCCCGGACACCCCCTAGTCCAGGACTCCCTCAGTAGCCCCTGAACTAGTCTTCAATGACGATAAGTCTGGCATGCATAATGTTCGGCATTGCAAGGCGGGTTCCTCCCTTGAATAATCCAGAGAAGATCATGAACAGCAGGATAGTGTCCGGCTCTGCAAAATAAATTCCACATTCCACCGTAGAGAGAATAAAATGTACACTTAGTTCAATCTGCTGACGTATTATGCGGCGTGACATCACACCGCCACCAGGCCTTTGTTTGAATTACTATACCACCTCAGCATGTTTAGCGAAGCGGTTTCCTTGGCACGTCTTGTCGAAGCAGAGATCGTGTTCCCCTTATTCCGGGATTCTCATCAATACGTGCGTGGGTAACCCAACCGCGTCATCGATGGTGGCGCTTGGGAGATAAGCGAGTTTTACCAGGCTAGTGGGGGACGCATAGTTTTGTCCGCCTATATATAAGGGATAAGGATTCACCTTCTCACCTACGCCTTCTTCCTCCTTTGCTTATCCATCCCCGCGAACTCAAGTTCCAACGCCCGAACTCGCGCATCTCTCCTCGACCTTCTCCGAATATATCCGGAGCGGGAGGTAAATGGTTAGCCTCCACCGTCAAGGAGGAGGACATCACCAAGCTGCGCAGCGCCGGATACCTTTCCGGCGATATCGCGCATCGGCTGCCCAACGAGGGGCAGCTCATCCCTACCCCCAGGCCTCATGAGAGGGTCGTCTTCCTCCCCCACTTCCTCCGCGGACTGGGCTTTCCGCTCCATCCGTTTGTCCGGGGGCTCATGTTTTACTACGGCCTGGATTTCCACGATCTGGCGCCGAACTTTATCCTCAACATCTCGGCGTTTATCGTCGTGTGCGAGGCCTTCCTCTGCATCCGGCCCCACTTCGGCCTGTGGCTCAAGACCTTTAACGTCAAGCCAAAGGTTGTGAAGGGTACGCAAGCGGAATGCGGAGGCGCCATGTTGGGAAAATTGCCCAACGTCCCTTGGCTGGAAGGGACCTTCATGGACTCCGTCAAGGGGTGGCAATCGGGGTGGTTCTATATCACCGAGCCGCGCAAATCCACATGGGCGGCGGCCCCCGAATTTAGATCTGGTATCCCCACGCAGCTCACCTCCTGGAAAGAGAAGGGCTTGCAGTGGGGGAATCCAGTTGAGGTGACGGGACTCCGAGCATGCATCAAGAAGATGGTGAGCAATAGGCTCAGGCTCGTCGACGTGGTCCAAGTCATGCTCATCCGGCGGATCCTCCCATGCCAAGAACGGGCATTTAATTTGTGGGAGTTCAATCCGGAACAGCACTAGGCGCTAAGCGGGCTCTTCGATACAACATACGAAGGCGCCTG
Organism: Triticum timopheevii; assembly: GCA_963921465.1. Lineage (NCBI taxonomy): Eukaryota > Viridiplantae > Streptophyta > Magnoliopsida > Poales > Poaceae > Triticum > Triticum timopheevii. The sequence goes on from OY997272.1 coordinate 147,549,392, forward strand.
GAGGGTGCTGTTCAAGGGCGCCGAAGCCCCCGCGTCCGCGACCGAAGACCGCGGATTCAGCTCGCAGCATCCAACTGACGAGGTAAGTGATTCAACCCCATTACGGGACACTTGTGATAATTAGATTGACTCTAGTGAGGTTTCATTATGCTTCTTCCTTTGACAGGAATGGATGGAGAAGGCCAAGCTGCTCATCAGCCCGGCTCCCATGCCAGAAGACCCAGTGAACGCCCGCTTAACAGGGCTACTGGTTCCGGCACCGCACGTGGTGCCGGAGAAGAAGGCCAAGAAGGTGGCCGCAGGGACTCGAAAGAGTTCCCGCAATCAGGCGTCTGACGATGACGAGGACTCCTCTCCCGAAGACGAGGAGGAGTACTCTCTCCCGGAGGAGGGAGAGAAGAAGAGGAAGGCTTCCCCCATCGGGGAGGCCGAAGGGTCCAAGAGGGGGAGAACTATCCCCCCGGACAGTTTCGCCAACATCAGCGTTGGTGAGGATGAGTGGCCTCCAAGGGCCAGGCGTCCGGCAAGATCGTAAGTATCCGGATCCTTGATGTGTAATTTTTTTATGTCGCGTAGTATCCTTCTAACGCCGCATTCTACCCGTAGTCCGGCCAATGATGATCTCTCCGACTCATCGAGCGGGTCATTGGCCGCGTCGGATGTAAATTCCATCCCGACTGCCTCCACCCCACTCGCCGACGAGGACGCCGAAGTGGGATCCCAAAGAGGGACCCATCAGGAGGAGGCTCCGGAGGCGCCGTCAGGCAGCCGCCCGGACTTCGTGCCGGACTCTACATCGGAACCCGCAGTGGTTCCAGAGTCCGGCAAGCGGCCCCTTCGAAAGAAGGGCAGGATCGTGACGCCGACGGCCTCCATCCAACCGGAGGCGCCGGATAACCTGCTGGAGGCGCTTAAAGGCGCTTCCATCAAGGAAGAACACCGCACTCTCATGAGTGTGGTGATTGAGAAGGTTCAGCTCGCTAAAAGCGGGCTGACCGAAGCCTGCAGCAGCCTTTTAACAGGCTTTGAGGTAAAAAGGTTAAAATAATGTAATATAATACCGCATAGACAGTAGCCCCTGATGCTTAGTTCGGTGTTCGGAAAGAAAAGCCGGACTAAGGATCTATAACAAGATATACGCAGGGTTGCCTAAAATATGTCAATATGGGTTTGCAGGCTGCACTGCTGAGCTCTGCCGCACTAACGGCGGAGGTTGACGTGCTGAAGAAGGAACTCGAGCGGTCCGAGCAAGAGCTCGGCCACGCAAAGAAGTAGCTCGAGGAAAAAGAAGGTGAGTAACACCTCTTTGAATAAGTACCTTACAGAAAAGGATTTTGGTTGCAAATAAGATTAACAAGGATAATATGTGTATTGCAGGGGCCACTAACGAGGTGGCAACCCTGAAGGATGCTGTGTCCGCGGCCGAACGCAATGCGGCCGCGGAACGGGCTGAGCGAGAAAAGCAAGAGGCACGTGTGGCAGAAGTTCGGCAAGAGCTCCAGGTTCTCATGGAAAAACATGAGAGTTTGGAGCATGACTCCAAGACTCGAGAGTCCGAGCTTGCCTCGGCTCTCGAAAGTGCCAAGTCCGCCAAGGCCGAGGCCCGTAAGGCCATTCAGGAGGTTGAGGACATAAAGAAGATAGCGGCAGGTAAGGCGTTTTTCATGCAAAGCAGGCATGTTAATGTGAACTACCTGACACTTACCCGCATTCGGAGCTCTCCAGGGGCGTTTGCAGATCTGCCGCGTAGTGCGTCTGATGCTGCCGCATTCTATCGTGGCGAGGAGGGGAGCTCGATGGAGAAGGTCTTCTGGTCTCAGTATACTGAGGCCGGCCATCCGGTGCCCCCAAGCGACCAGCTGAAGCAGCTGGTCGAACTCCACAAGGTAGCTGAGGAGGCCATGAAGGGCCTCATAGTCCGGCTGTGACCTGGACAGGCCATGCCTGGTAGCTACTTTGGCCTCGTGCGGCGGCTGGTAGATGCATGCCCCAGGCTGGATGTAGTCAAGCGTTCCGCCTGTATCGAAGGTGCTCGTCAGGCCCTTGCCCGCATAAAGGTGCAATGGGGCAAACTGGATGCGGAGAAGCTTCTCACGGATCCACCGCCGCCGGGCAAGGAGTATCGCACGCCGGAGAAGTATTATAAAATTGTCCTGAAGGGAGCCTGCAATATTGCAGATGAGTGCTCCCGAAATGTAATCTTTGAGTGAACTCGTTGTTTATTTATCCTGTGCGCTGAAAACTTCGTTCATATGCGCCATGAGCAACGCTTGTTTAATTTAAAATATTACCTTTTGTGCGGCCGTTTATAAAATCTGAGAGATGGCAAGTCGTTAGCTTCAGCCCTCAAGCCACAAGTGCTGGGGTGTTCGGGATAAACTTGAGCACTCTTGTTCCCATTTTTGGGTCCATCTAGGGAGGCGCTCAACACGACGAACAAGGCACCGGACTTATAATGCTTGAACACTCTCACTTAGCCATAGAATTCTATAATTTTAAATTTCGGCGAAGCCCCTGGTATTCGGAAGACCGAATCCGGGGCGCTATCCATGCCTTCATCGGACATCATCTGGAACTTCGCTCGAAGCGGCGTGAGTCTTTAAGGACCCGAAAAAACCTCTCGAACAGCGACCAGTCTCTCGCCTTATCATGCCAGTCAGTTTTAGCTTTCTCCACTGAGGCGTTAACCCGGCTCAACCGGGGCGCAATCGCAGTGGTTCTCCCAGTGCCACCTTAGCCGACAGAACGGAACGTAAGGCACCAAAATGTGGGAGCCGGGCAAACCCAACTATTGACCCAAGACATGATTCGGAGCAGATTCATATAATGCTATAAGTTCGGGGTGCCGCACTTGTGAAAGTGTTCGGACTTTATCACACCATAGAGTGGGGAACATAAGCCCCTGGTGTATTATGCCGTACCAAAATATACGGGTGCCAGATGTCATATAATGAGCATATATATATAAAATGTAATGCAATTGCGATCATAAAGGTGCTGCATTATTAATGAAAGAAAAGTCTGCTAGTAGAGCGGACTGATACAAATAGTGCGGTAAGCAAGGGATTTGGACTAAATAAACATGTCCCCCTCCAGGGATGAGCTGCGGATTTGGTGTATATAATCGAATTTAATGCTCGTAATTGAGACCACCTGAGTGTTCGACGCGGCCTTCTATAGTCCCTGACTGTTGCATCATGAGTTCGGCAGGTTCACCGCCGGACAGGGCTTCTGGTTAACAGAGTCCTGTGTACAAAAAAGGAAGAAAGGATAATAATAGAAAAAAAGAGGGGCACATTTGTGAGCCCCTGGTGTGGTCGAACCGCACTCTGGGTCCGTTGTGATCGTGCCCCCTCCCCTGTGCCCATGGTATCTCCAAAGTGTAATGATGTACGCGGAGTGTTATTCTTGCGATCATACGCGGGCGAGGGTTGGGGCCGCATTGCTACGCGTGCTCTGATCGCGCCAGGTGGTCTTGGTTGGGATTGCTCTGGGCGCGCTTTGCTGTGTCCGGCCGTTTAACGGCCGGACTCGAGAATTGCCTTAGAAGGCTGCTCTATACTTCTGCCGCGAGAGCCGCTGTATGTTCCTCCGTATGGAGGGAGCGTTCCATATTCCCATTGACCGTGATGACTCCACGAGGGCCTGGCATCTTGAGCTTTAGGTATGCATAGTGCAGCACCGCGTTGAATATGGCAAACGCGGTTCACCCGAGCAGAGCGTGATAGCCGCTGCGAAACGGGACTATGTCGAAGATTAACTCTTCGCTCCGGAAATTATCCGGGGATCCGAAGACCGCTTCCAGTGTGACTGAGCCTGTGCAGTTGGCTTCCACTCCTGGTATGACACCTTTGAAGGTTGTCTTTGTAGGTTTAATCCTTGATGGGTCTATGCCCATTTTGTGCACTGTATCCTGATAAAGCAGGTTCAGGCTACTGCCGCCGTCCATCAGGACTCTCGTGAGGTGGAACCCATCGACGATTGGGTCTAAGACCAATGCGGCGAATCCGCCATGGCATATGCTGGTCGGATGGTCTCTTCGATCGAAAGTGATCGGACAAGAGGACCATGGGTTGAACTTTGGGGCGACTGGCTCCATCGCATAGACGTCCCTTAGTGCACGTTTCCTCTCCCTCTTGGGTATATGGGTCGCGTATATCATATTCACCGTCCGTACTTGTGGGGGAAAACCCTTCTGTCCTTTGTTGTTCGGCGGCCGGGTCTCTTCCTCGTCGTCGCTATTTAGCCCCTTGTCATTGTGTTCGGCAATTAACTTGACGGCCTGCTTGAACACCCAGCAATCTCTATTGGTGTGGTTAGCTGCCTTTTCAGAGGTGCCATGTATCTGGCATGAGCGGTCGAGTATTCGGTCCAGATTGGACGGACCCAGAGTGGTTCTTTTAAATGGCTTCTTCCGTTGACCGGGTTTAGAGCCTCGGGATCCGGCATTGATCGCTGTATCCTCCTTATCGTCACCGTTAATTCGGCGCTTGTTTTTGTTTCGACGTGACCTGTTGTTGTCCTTAGTATCCGGACTGCCAGAATTTTTATGAAGATTGTTGCTGCGGGCTAGCCAGCTGTCCTCTCCCGCACAAAAGCGGGTCATTAGCGATGTGAGGGCTGCCATGGATTTCGGCTTTTCCTGCCCCAGGTGCCGGGCTAGCCATTCGTCCCGGATGTTATGTTTGAAGGCTGCAAGGGCCTCTGCGTCTGGACAATCGACGATTTGATTTTTCTTTGTCAAGAACCGTGTCCAGAATTGTCTGGCCGATTCGTCTGGCTGCTGAATGATGTGGCTTAGGTCATCGGCGTCTGGTGGTCGCACATATGTGCCTTGGAAGTTATCAAGGAATGCGGCCTCCAGGTCTTCCCAACACCCAATCGACTCTGCGGGCAGGTTGTTAAGCCAATGCCGAGCTGGTCCTTTAAGCTTGAGTGGGAGATACTTTATGGCGTGGAGATCGTCGCCGCGGGCCATATGAATGTGGAGAAGATAGTCTTCGATCCACACCGCGGGGTCTGTTTTGCCATCGTAAGATTCGATGTTTATGGGTTTAAACCCTTCGGGGATCTGATGATCCATTACTTCGTCAGTGAAGCATAACGGGTGTGCGGCGCCCCTGTGTTGAGCGATATCGCGACGCAGCTCGAGAGAGCGCTGTCTGCTGTGTTCGGCCCGGCCGGGGTTATTGTATCCGGCACGACGGTTTCGTCGTGGGTCGTAGGGCGCCCACGTGATCCATAGATGGATCTGGATTGCCTTGCTTTGTCCTCCAATATGTCGCGCAAGTCCGGCGCGTTCCCTCTTGGCTTCGTACTTTTGGAGCGATGCCGGGGTATGGTCTTGGCTGGGGGCCTGGATGCCTCTCTGTCACGACCACAGGGTGGTCGGTCAGCCATATCGTGCGCTGGTGATGGAGGTACGTATGCTTCCTCCTCTAATCGGGGGAGCAGCTTGCGTTTTGGGTAACTTTTGGAGGGACGTTCGAGTTTATACTCTTCGGCCGCGAGGACCTCGGTCCATCGATCGGCCAGCAGGTCTTGATCAGCTTGAAGCTGCTGCTGCTTTTTCTTTAGGCTGTTTGCTGTGGCGATAAGCCTGCGCTTGAAGCGCTCTTGTTCGACGGGATCCTCGGGTACGACGAATTCGTCATCGTTGAGGCTTGCTTCGTCTTCGGAGGGAGGCATATAATTATGATCCTCAACCTCTTCGTCTGCCGCCCCCTCATGAGGGCTTGCTTCTGCATCCTCCTGCGCTGAGTCTTGCTGGAGGGGATTGTCTTCGGCACTCTCTGGAGTATTATTATCTCCTGTGCCGGAATCTCCGTTTTTGCTGTGGCGAGATTTAGAGCGGCGCCGCTGACGCTGGCGCTTGGGCTGTTTCTTTCAGGGATCTGCCTCCGCTGTTTCTTCGCCGTCCCCATCTTTTGGGGTATCCACCATGTATACGTCATATGACGAGGTGGCCTTCCAGTGCCCTGTGGGCGCTGGTTCCTGTTCGTCTCCGGCATCGTCGTCCATAGCGTCGATGTCTTCGGAGTCGTAATCTAGCATGTCGGTTAGATCGTCGACAGTGGCTACAAAGTGGGTGGTGGGTGGGCTCTGAATTTCTTCGTCGTCCGCATCCCAACCATCCTGGCCATAGTCCGGCTAGGGCTCTCCTGATAACGAGAGATGCTTTAGTGAATTCAAGATATCGCCGAAAGGCGAGCATTGGAAGATGTCCACGGCGGTGAATTCCATAACCGGCGCCCAATCCGGATCGATTGGTAGGGGCACGGGAGGTTCGGAGTCCGGCGAGGAGTCCGGCGCCTCGGAATCACGAGTTTCGCAGGGGACAAGATTAGTGTTCGGCTCCATCACCGTGGATGTTGAAGCCCCCGGGGCGGCGTCTATCCACCGACCCTCGATTTGGGCGATCGGCTCCGGGCTAATGGCCGAAGCAGATCCGTGTGCGGCCACCAAGGCACTGTTCGGCGGCAGAGCTAGATCATGCCCATCGTCACAGTGCGGCGCGCTCGGCTGTGGCTCGAGTCCGTCGAGGATGAAGTCTCCGCGGACATCGGCCGTGAAGTTTAAGCTTCCAAATCTGACCTGACAGCCAGGGGCGTAGCTTTCGATCTGCTCCAGATGGCCAAGTGAATTGGCCCGCAGTGCGAAGCCGCCGAATACGAAGATCCGTCCGGGGAGAAAAATCTCACCCTGGACAGCGTTGCTAGTTGAAGATGCCATCAAGCCTATCGGTGACGACACAGAGGAACTCTCAATGAAAGCACCAATGTCGGTGTCAAAACCGGCGGATCTCGGGTAGGGGGTCCCGAACTGTGCGTCTAGGCGGATGGTAACAGGAGACGAGGGACACGATGTTTTTACCCAGGTTCGGGCCCTCTCGATGGAGGTAAAACCCTATGTCCTGCTTGATTAATATTGATGATATGGGTAGTACAAGAGTAGATCTACCATGAGATCAAGGAGGCTAAACCCTAGAAGCTAGCCTATGGTATGATTGTTGTAATGTATGTTGTCCTACGGACTAAAGCCCTCCGGTTTATATAGACACCGGAGAGGGCTAGGGTTACACAGAGTCGGTTACAATGGTAGGAGATCTACGTATCTGTATTGCCAAGCTTGCCTTCCACGCCAAGTAAAGTACCATCCGGACACGAGCCGGAGTCTTCAATCTTGTATCTTCGTAGTCTTGGAGTCCGGCGGATATTGATAGTCCGGCTGCCCGGACACCCCCTAGTCCAGGACTCCCTCACATGACATGGGGTCGAAGATGAGGGAGATCTTCGGGAAGGATTGCATCTTGGATGATGAAGAGAGCACTCTCATTGAATTGATTGTCCACGGCTTCTCGAGGGGTGAAGTTGCTTGGGTCATGAGGATAAAAACCTTCTTCAATGATTCTCCAAAGGTTAGTGTTCACATGTTTCAAATGACGCTTAAAGCGATAGACCCAAGAATCAAAATCTTCATGTTTCTCATATTTAGGAGGAGGACCGGCATGATTCAAATGAGTGGAGGGGATTGGCCCTCCATAAATTGGAGGTTCCACATGGGCAAAGATGTCGGTACCATTTCTACCACTAATAGAAGGACTCTTATCAATGTTAGCTTCCCCCTTGTCGGAGGGAGCATCCGTCACCTTGTTGGTGGGATCACCCACTTTCATCGGCGAGGTAGATTGTTTAAGTCCTTCTAGGAATTCCTTAAACATGTCCTTGACCTCGGTCGTCATGGAGGTTTTCAATGTTTCCAAAGCCACATTGAATTCCTCACGAGAGATCGAGTTACCCCCATCTCCCATAGATGAGATCGGATTCGCATCAGAGTGCTCTCCCACCTCATCTACGACATCAACCATACTCTTTGGACGGTAAAGTCCTTAAAAAGAGACAAGGCTCTGATACCAATTGAAAGGATCGATATGGTTGACTAGAGGGGGGGTGAATAGGCAACTAACAATTTTTAAGCTTTTCTTTACCAAATTAAACTTTGCAACAAAATAGGTTGTCTAGATGTGCAACTAGGTGAGAAACCTATATGATGCAATAACAACTAGCACACAAGCAAGCAAAGGATGTAAAACAAGTAGGCTTGCAAAAGTAAAGGCACAAAATAACCAAGAGTGGAGCCGGTGGAGACGAGGATGTGTTACCGGAGTTCCTTCCTTTTAAGGGGAAGTATGTCTCCGTTAGAGCGGTGTGGAGGCACAATGCTCCCCAAGAAGCCACTAGGGCCACCGTCTTCTCCTCACGCCCTCACACGATGCGAGATGCCGTGATTCCACTATTGGTGCCCTTGAAGGCGGCGACCGAACCTTTACAAACAAGGTTGGGGCAATCTCCACAACAATCGGAGGCTCCCAACAACAACAACACCACGAAGCTTCACCATAATGGAGTATGGCTTCGAGGTGACCTCAACCGTCTAGGGTGCTCAACACCCAAGAGTAACAAGATCCGCAAGGGATAAGTGGGGGGAATCAAATATCCTGTGGTGGAAGTGTAGATCGGGCCCTTGTCACCCAATCCCGAGCAAATCAACAAGTTTGATTGGCTAGGGAGAGAGATCGGGCGAAAATGGAGCTTGGAGCAACAATGGAGCTTAGAGGTGGAAGAGGTAGTCAACTAGAGGTAGAAGACATCCCTTATATAGTCGTGGGAAAAATCCAACCGTTATCCACATGTTCAGCCCGCGACGCATGGTACTACCGCTCCAGGGGCGCGGTACTACCGCGAGGCCGCGCGGTACTACCATGGAGGACCACGGTACTACCGCGACGGCTGCACAGGCTGGAACTAGCCTGACCAGGGGGCAGTACTACCGCTTGCGCGGTACTACCGCTCCCCCTTGCAGTACTACCGCAAGGCAGGAGAGTCACGGCCTGGGAAGGGCACGGATGAAATAAATTACATCCGTGCCTACTTCCGCTGAAACTGGGGTGGTACAAAAACCCGACGCGGTACTACCGTTCGCGAGGCGCGGTACTACCGTGGTGGGCGTGGATGTAAAAAATTACATCCGCGCCTACTACCGTGACACTGCGGTACTAGGTAGGAGGGCCACGGTACTACGACTCCTAGGGAGCGGTACTACCGTGGGCCCCCGCGGTACTACCGCGCTGGACGAGCGGTACTACCGTGGGGGGCGCGGATGTAAAAAATTACATCCGCCCCTACTACCGCACCGGAGCGGCACAAGGCCTGGGTGCCGCGGTACTACCGCTCCAGAGGGGCGGTACTACCGTGACACACAGCGGTACTACCGCTTGTACTTGCGGTACTACCGCAAGTACAGCAGTAGTCGTCAGGTTTCCGCACAACCAAGATAACGAAGGGCAGCTCCAAAGTGCAGGGAAAGGAGGGACAAGTGTACGTGTTGATTCCACCCAAACCTTTCTGACGCGGACCCCCTCTTAATAGTACGGCTCTCCTACGACTCAAATCCACCAAAGAGAAATGTAGAACAACGCCGACTTCAATAGTCTCCGAGGGGCACCGAATCGTCTCGTGCCTAGTGATGAAGTATCTGAGAAACTCAAGGCACACAATTAGTCCGCAATAGCATTGTCATCAATCCCCAAAACCCTTAAGGGATAAATATGCCCTTACACAAAGGATGAGGATGAGGCCCGTCAGATTGTTCGTCGATCCAAAGCCTTCACCGTGATTGGTGGACAGCTTTACAGAGAGAGTGTTTTCGGAGTAGCTCAGCGGTGCATCACGCTTGAAGAAGGTCGAATGATCCTCAATGATATACACTCGGGGACCTGTGGTCACCATGCGTCCTCTCAGACCATTGTAGCCAAAGCATACCGAGCGGGATTCTACTGGCCGCGAGCAAATCAAATGGCAAAAGAAATAGTCGACGAGTGTGAGGGTTGTCAGTTCTTCTCCAACATGTCTCGCAAACCTGCATCAGCCCTTAATACAATTCCACTCATCTAGCCATTTGCTGTTTGGGGATTGGATATGGTTGAACCACTGAGGACCGGCAGAAGCGGCTTCACCCATCTGCTTGTAGGAGTCGACAAGTTCACTAAATGGATTGAAGCCAAACCCATCAAAAACCTCGACTCAAGTACCGCAGTCAGCTTCATCACAGAGTTAACATTCAGATGTGGGGTTCTGCACAACATCATCATAGACAATGGTTCAAACTTTGATTTAGATGAGTTCAAAGCTTTCTGTGCTTCCCAAGGCACTCAGGTCGACTACGCTTCAGTCACCCACCCGCAGTCAAATGGGCAAGCCGAAAGAGCGAATGGTTTGATTCTCCTAGGGTTGAAACCCCAATTGATGCGTGACCTCAAACATGCAGCAGGTGCTTGGGTGGACGAGTTACCATCAGTCCTTTGGGGATTGATAACGACACCAAATTGCTCGACTGGAGGGACTCCCTTCTTCATGGTCTATGGGGCTGAAGTCGTGCTGCCGAGTGATTTTCTTCACAATGCACTCCGAGTAGAGCTCTTCTCAGAAGCTGAAGCAGAACAAGCTCGACAAGATGTTCTTGATCTTCTGGAAGAAGAAAGAGAGATGGCCTTGATCCGGTCGACCATTTATCAACAAGACCTCCGTCGATTCCATGCCAGAAACGTGAGAGGTCGAGCATTTCAGGAAGGGGACCTAGTGCTCCGAGTGGATCAGCAACAGCCTCACAATCTTGCTCCTGCTTGGGAAGGTCCCTTCATCATCACCAAAGTGCTCCACAATAGAGCATATCATCTTTACAATGTGGAACACAAGAAAATGAGCCACGCGCTTGGAACGCGGAGCTGCTCCACCATTTTCATACTTAAACATTCGGACTGATGAGATGTAATAAGAAGTACCTTTCACTTTGTTTATCAAAGACGCAGTTTTACAATCTCCTAAATGATTGTTGTTACATATGCATGTGTTTAAAAAAACCAGTGGGTGGCTTAGCCGTGAATTCGATTCGCCTAAGTTTCAAAAAACAAACCCCGAGTGAAGAGCAGCTCTCTCACTCGGGGGATTAGCCGCAAACCTGATTCGCCTAAGTTTCAAAAAACAAACCCCGAGTGAAGAGCAGCCCTCTCACTCGAGGGCTTAGCTGCAGTTCTGTACTCGCCTAAGTTTAAAAAAGTCCTAGCGAGTGAAGAGCAATCCTCTCATTCGGGGGCTTAGCTGCAGTTCTGTACTCGCCTAAGTTTAAAAAAATCCTACCGAGTGAAGAGAAATCCTCTCACTCGTGGGCTTAGCTGCAGTTCTGTACTTGCCTAAGTTTAGAAAATCCTATCGAGTGAAGAGCAATCCTGTCACTTGGAAGCTTAGCTACAGTCTCGTACTCGCCTAAGTTTTAAAAAATCTACCGAGTGAAGAGCAATCCTCTCACTCGGGGGCTTAGCTGCAGTCCCGAAAAATCCTACCGAGTGAAGAGCAATCCTCTCACTCGGGAGCTTAGCTGCAGTCTTGTAGTCGCCTAAGTTTAAAAAATCCTACCGAGTGAAGAGCAATCCTCTCACTCGGAGGCTTAGATGCAGTCTCGTACTCACGTAAGTTTAAAAAATCCAACCGAGTGAAGAGCAATCCTCTCACTCGGAGGCTTAATTAGCTGCAGTCTCGTACTCGCCTAAGTTTAAAAAATCCTACCGAGTGAAGAGCAATCCTCTCACTCGGGGGCTTAGCTGCAGTCTCATACTCGCCTAAGTTTAAAACACACTCCAAGTAAAGAGCAATCCTCTCACTCAGGGACTTGGCCACATGCTCCGAGCTGCACCACAAGTACAACGTATGCTCCATCCCAATCTGCAAGGACGACGAGGTGCGGGTCGTCTGCGACCTTCTCCTCAGAGCTGCGTCATAAGTACAACGTACACTCCATCCCGGTCCGCAAGGACGACGAGGTGCAGGTCGTCAGCAAACTCTCCTCAAAGCTGCATCACAAGTACAAATATTTGTTCCGAGTGAAGAGACAAATTCCACTCGAAGTCAAAAGATTCGGAAGCAGTAAAGCCAAAGCAACCGTGTTCAAAGAAGAACCAAGTTCAGATAAATCTCGCAAGGTCCAGAATCGCAAATAAAAGTGCACGGGTATCAAGCCCGAAGGAGTTTAACGGTTACAAAATCACTCGGCATTCCGAGGCAAATTTAATCAAGACTTAAGGATTGTTCACTCTGCTGGAGGAGGGCTGGCAGGCTCGACGAACTCGTCCAAGTCGATCCCGTCCACAATACAGGTGGCTACTTTGATGAAGGTCTCCATGAAGGACTGGAAGTCAAGCTTCTTGGTGTTGGCCACCTTGAGCGCTGCTAGTTTCTCTTCCTTGGCCTCCTTGCAGTGGACGCGAACCAGAGACAAGGCCACATCAGCACTACATCGGGCGGATGACTTCTTCCATTCCTACACTCGACCAGGGATCTCATTAAGTCGAGACATAAGAGACTCGAGACCATTCTGAAATGTCACCCTTGGCCAGAGCGCCGTGTCAATCCGCGACACCGCCACATTCAGTCGTGCAAGGTAGTCCATGGTGCTGGCAAGGCGAGATTCTAGTCGGAGCACGTTCATGACAGCTTCATCATTAATAGGGGAGTTGATGGGGTCCAAGTTCGTTTCAATTCGCCTGGTCTCTTCCTCGAAGTTTTGACAGAATTCTGCACACACAATAAAATGATGAGTCAACAGTTATATGATGAGTCGACAACAGCAAATCAGTCGGACAAAGAAAAGCACCTTCAAGCATAAGGAACAACTTCTTGGCGGGTCCTCCCAGATAAACCTCCAACTCATCCCTCTTCCGTGTGAAATCCCCAACTTTGTCGGTCAGAGCCACCTTGTCCTTCTTCAGCTGCACGACTTCCTTGTTGGCCTTGCCGATGGCAGTCTTCAGTTTGGAGTTTTCTTCTTCTAACTTGCCGACTGAAGCCAGCTTCTTGTCGGCAAGTTCGGCTTTTTCCCGCGCCGTCTTCTGAGCTGCAGCAAGGTCAAGGTCCTTCTGTTCCAGCGCCTTCTTCATTTTCTCTAAAGAAATAACATTCTTCAGACGAGCTTGGAGTTGTCTGTTTTCACTATGCACATCTGCTCGAGTAGTGTCACTCGGTTCAATGAATGAAAAGAAAAGATGACAACGCAGACAGTCGGCAAGTCATTACCTCCCATGGCAGTTGCTTCATCATGTGCCTTGTTCAAGTTCTCCTTGGCTAGTGCCAGGTCGAGATTGAGTTGGATCTGTTGTTTCTGCAAATCAGCGAACTGGACCCCGAAGTCACAAGATTTCTTCAGACAATGAATAAGACATTTCAATCGACTAAGACAGAGATCAATTGCTTTCGAGCGAAAAAGATTCAAGTTCAAGTCATTACAGCAAAAGAGTTCTAAGACTACTGCCAAATCGAACATTCAACAGTATTCTCGGGGACTACACCCAGTGGGTGCACTTGGCATGCCCCCACTGGTTCTGCTTTCCACTCGTTGTGGCTAAAAAAAGTGTGGCAATACTTGTTCTCAGACCACCGCCGACTGCCCGCAGTCGACCGCGGTCTCGGGGACTACACCCAGTGAGTGCACTTAGCGTGCCCCCACTGGTCCGGATCCCACTCAGCATGACCAGTCTAAACCGAGTGGAAGAACTGTAAAGAGATATTTTTTATAAAGACCCCCACCGAATCAAACATTGGACGGCGGTCTCGGGGACTACACCCAGTGGGTGCACTCTGCATGCCCCCACTGACTCAAAGATACACTCGACACGACATGGTTGACTCAAGTGAAAAGATTATACAACAAAAGTTTAAACACCCAGTGGGTGTACAGAGACAAGGCGCGGACTCATGTTAGATGCACATTGAAGGTTTCAAGACACTCATCCACGAACATCTTACGGATAATAAATCAGCGGTTTTCAAGTACTATGTCCTAGCAGAGCAAGAGTCAAGCCAAAGATCAGTCAGAAATCAACTAACCTGGATGTTAGCCTGGAGAGCTGAGTTGGCGTCATAAGCAGCTTGCCTGGCATCACGCACCACCTTCATCTGCTCCATCATAAGGCCTGCCTGGCGTATAGCTTCCTTAGCGGCACTTACTGGGTCCTCTGGGGTGGGATGGGTAGCGAAGAGTGAAGCTGGTGGAATAGTCGAAGCTGTCACAGGATCTGAGGCATGAAGTGGCACAGACGAAGCAGGGACTTGAGTGGTTGACGCCAAAGGACGAGCAGTCGACACAGGAGGAGCAAAAGAAACAGAAGCCCGAATTAGATCTCCGTACCGCTGGGTCACTGATTCTGGCACCGGTGTTGATTGGGGAACCTTGCTGGTGGGAACCTTCCTGCTCGAACTCCTGCTTTTCCTCCATGTGGTCTTCTGGGGTATATCTTCATCGTCATCCGGTAAATCATTAACATGTTGTGGCGCTGCGAATAATTCGTCCATAAGGGTTCAGTCGATCAACAGACCAATCGACAAGATAAAGACAAATTTGTAGAGTCATACAGGCTTTAGAAGTGGCTGCATCTTCAGTTTCCTCATCATCTCCATCCTTGTAAATGTCCATGGAAGTCCCAGAAGTAGCAGCACTGCAATTTTCAGAACCCACTCGGTCAGGCAGGAGAATGAATCAACAATAAGTATAGGAGTTCCTGAGCAAAGAGTGAAAACAAAGCACTTATGCAGAGGCAATGGGAACATTGACCTTGATCCTAGGCAAGGCCTTCCGAGGCTTTGGAGGTGCAACCTTGAGCTGCTTCGGGGCCTTTTTGGTCGGAACGGGGGAAGACGTCCGAGTGCGCTTCAAAGTTTGCGTACTCGACGCAGCCCCTTTCCCACAGACACTTGCTCGGTCATGGGTCTGCTTGGAGCGTCTCTCAGAGCGAGGTGGGGAGTCGACCTCCTCGCCGCTGCTTGAGTCCTCACTTTCTTCCTCGTCTCCGTCATCAGATTTCCAGTCGGCGCTGTCACCGCTGCTCGCCTCTCCGTAATGTCTTGCTCTCCATTGGGCAAGGAGTACATGTCAGTATAGATCTGCGAGGCAAAGAATTGAACAAGTATCAGTCAGGTTCAAAGACAGTTACATCGGAACAAAAGACACTCGGCAATAAAGGTCAAACCTTGTGTGGCTCATTGGAAGAGTCGAGTGGTTAAATTCTCCTAAACCCCCTGGGGTTGTCTTTGTTTCCAGTGATGCCCTGCAGCCACTGCTCCACCGTCTCCTCGATGACTTCCTCCGGGTGAATCCGAGTGGTTTCATTAATGCCCGAATACATCCACATAGGATGATCGGGAGCTTTGAGTGGCTGGATGCGTTGACTGAGAAACACCTTCAGCAAATCCATGCCAATCACACCATCACGGACTAATTGGATGACTTGTTCAACCAACATGTTCACCTCTGTCTTCTCTGCTGGAGTCACTTTAAAGGAAGAGGGTTGATAGACATGCTCCATGGAGAAGGGAGGAAGGCCAGTCGACTGACCAGGAGTCGGTTGGTCCTTGCAATAAAACCAAGTCGACTGCCACCCTCTTACTGAATCGGGAAGAGTCACAGCTGGAAAAGTGTCGTACCCCTCATCTGAATCCCTAAACCTCCACACATTTGGATCACGTGCGTCCTCTCGTCACTCAGATTAGCCTTTTTTCACGGTTTGGGAGCGGCAAGTAAAGATGTGTTTGAAGAGACCCCAATGCGGTCGATAGCCCAGGAAATTCTCACACATGGACACAAATGCAGCAAGATATATGACGGCGTTGGGGGTAAAGTGATGAAGCTGGGCCTCGAAGAAATTCAGGAAACCTCGGAAAAATGTATGAGGAGGCAAAGAGAAACCGCGGTCAACATGGGTGGAGAGGAGAACACACTCACCCTCCTGCGGCTGCGGCGCGGTCTCATTGCCGGAAGCCTCCAAGATCAATGGGCGATCAAGCCCCCTTCGGCCAGATCCTCCTTTGAGATCGTGGACCGAATCCAGTCGTCCTGGATCCAGCCGGGCGGCAGGCCGGACCTCGACGACGACCCCCCCTCCCCCGACTCGTCTTCTTGCCTTTCGCCGCCGCTGTTGCCTTCTTCGCACGCTCCAGGGCCGCCATCTTATCCTTTCCCATCACAGCAGACTGCGCACGGATGGGGCGGCGGCATCGAGGGTGGAGTCAGACGCGGTGGATAGGCAGAGGAGGAAGAAGGGGAATGGGGCGCACTATGCACACTACATCGGCCCCGACGCCTTATATAAGCCTACTTCCAAGTGGCTGACACGTGGGCCCAAGCGATCCTGTAAAATTTCGTAACAGTCGTGCGTGTGGCACGTGGCGAAAAAGGTGGCGCAAAGATCGAGGCGTCCTTGGTTAATCCGTTCCACTTTCTGCGGTACCCTCCGTCTCGCGCGCTTCCCCAAATTTCAAATCCCGTGAGATCCGGGAACAATAGCACAACAAATCGTGCCAAAGATTTCATACCACTCCAACGCTTGAAGCGTATCAATATAAGTTCATTCGACGAAACTCTGAATGGATCAAGGCGACTAAAAATAAAGTTGAAGTTCCAACACGGTTCACCGACCCAGGTAAAATGCCTCCGAAGCATGAGAATCGGGTCAGAACCACCTTCAACTCCTTCTCCACTCGGACCTTGGCCCATTCAGGGGGCTAATGACGATGACATGTACCTAGGGTAGGGTAATGGGCCTGACCTAGACACCCTTCCCAAGGACACTGCCTTACAGTCAAAAACATTCAAAGTACAACAGCGTCTACCGACTGAAATCATCTCAGAGTGCAACCCACTCGACCAACAATTTCACTCGGATAACCCAATTCCATTCGACCAGGATATATTCACTCGACTACACAAGAAACCACTCGGAGTATAGAAGACTTAAAGTCACTCAGTGTGACAACGGTCAGGTGTTCACTCTGTAGTCTTAAAGGTCATTTATAGCTCTTTATAGCTAGCATTACCAGTAACGCCCTGTCTTAATGTATATTGAACCCTATGTAACGGGGGATGGATGGGGTCCTGGCGCACTCTATATAAGCCTCCCCCTCCTCTGGCACAAGGGTTCGCACCCCCTATAACTTCACGCATAATCCAATCGACTAAGCCTCCGGCCACCGAGACGTAGGGCTGTTACTTCCTCCGTGAAGGACCTGAACTCGTAAACCTTGCGTGTACAACCTCATCATAGCTAGGATCTTGCCTCTTCATACATACCCCCTATTCTATTGTCAGACTTACTCCCACGACACTAGGAAAGGGGGGAACCTACTCCTAGTAGGAGTAGGATTCCCCCCTTGGGCGCGCCCCTTGAGGCCGACCGGCTCCCTCCTCCCCTCCTTTATATACTGGGGAGGGGGGCACCCCATACACACAACAAGTTGATCTTTAGCCGTGTGCGGTGCCCCCCTCCATAGTTTTCCACCTCGGTTATATCGTTGTAGTGCTTAGGTGAAGCCCTGCGCTGGTAACTTCATCATCACCGTCACCACGTCGTTGTGCTGACGGAACTCTCCCTCGGCCTCAGCCGGATCTAGAGTTCGAGGGACGTCATCGAGCTGAACGTGTGCAGATCGCGGAGGTGCCATGCATTCGATACTTGATCAGTTGGATCGCAAAGACGTTCGACTACATCAACCGTGTTACTTAACGCTTCCGCTTTTGGTCTACGAGGGTACGTGGACACACTCTCCCCGCTCGTTGCTATGCTTCTCCTAGATAGATCTTGCGTGATCGTAGGATTTTTTTTTGAAATACTACGTTTCCCAACATAACGCAACCCGCGACAAACTTGTCCGGTAACTCACACTTCAGGAGCTCCAACTTCTTAGCGATGCATTATATCTCATGGGCCTGCTCCAATACAGAATGGTTATCAACCATTTTGTAATCATGGAACTGCTCCATAGCATACAACTCGCTTCCAGCATCGGTTGTGCCGAACTTAGCTTCGAGCGCATCCCACAAATTCTTGGCAACGCGCATATGGAGATATGCGTCGACTAGCTTGTCTCCGATCACAGTAAGAACGGCTCTCACAAATATGGTGGTTGCCTCCCTAAAAATGCATTCTCCTGTTCAGGAGCAATCATTACCGTGGGAGACACACCACCAACCCAGAACACGTTCATTGATGTGAGCCACAAGGTAGTCCTCGTCTGCCAACGCTTAAAATGCGTTTCAGTAAACTTTTCCGGTTTCAGAGTAGCGGCGAAGCCACGAGTCGAAAAGTGCCTAAAATAAGGTTTTTGGATTGTTGGAAATATTAGCACTTTCTCGATTAATCTAATCCACGAGTAGACAGTAAACATGGCAAATACGGTATGCATCTCATACCGATACGTAAGCATGTGAGCACATACAATACATAGAACCAAAACATCTATGAACAACATATATATGGCTAGCACATGAACGAGAAAATAGGGGGTGAACGAGTCATACCCTCCAGTTGGCCAGGCCAACGCGGCGGCGGCAGCAGCAACCTTGGCATCGGCCGATGCCTTCTTCTTGGCATCTTCGTCGTCAGCCATGGAGTCGATGCAGGGGAAGTAGTGGAAGCAGAGGCGGTCGGTGAAGGGGACGGATCGGGAGTAGTCGATCGAGACGCTCCCCAAAAACCTTATTGCCGTTCTCTCGGGCAGGATCTCGAACGATAGGGTTCCGAAGGCACCTGTTCTCCCGACCAACCGTGCACGCAGTCGTCGGGATGGGATCGCCGGAAGCAGCACAGAGAAAGGAATGGTGGGTTGTGCGAGAGGGAGTGAGTGAACTAAGTTAGGGTTCACTCCACTGGCCAACACCTTCTTATATAGGCCGTTGGGTAGATGGGCCTAGGCTCAGGCCCATGAACGAGTCCGCGAACAGCCCACGGCCCAACATCTCAAACAGTGGTACTTCCGTAAGCGACTCGTTAATTAATCTGAGATTAGTTAACCATTCCTGACCGGCAAAAATAAGCTTTGGCTCGGCTCATTCCCGACGAGGCGAGGCGTGGCGAGGCGAGGCGGGCGGCGGAGGAGGAGGAGCGCGCTTGTACAACTCCTATTCCCAAGCTCCCAATAGCAAGTGACGGAGCAACTCTTATAAAGAGCTCTCACTCTTCTTACTGTAGCAGTATGGTACTAAACTTCCCACACTTCCCACCACTTGCCGTGCACATGCATGAGCCTTAGAGATTAACCAGGGATTATTGTCTTATATGGGCCTAAGCCCATCCATAATCCAATAGTTAGGTGCTAAGGTTAGGGCACGAATGTGACTGCTTTCCATGTTCTTCCTCTGTTCTCATGCTCGTGTCCTCATCTCCCACCATCATTCTACCAAACAGTCTATGGTCTCTGATTTTCTATGGCCTTCATCAATAGGACACCACCCTCGTCATTGACGACTCGAAGTTCATCGATTCCAATTCCTTTCGCCCCTCCGCCCTAGCCCACTCTCCTTCGTCCTCCTAATGTGCACCAACAATTTGTGCCATAAGGCTTCACTCCTAAATTTTAGAACAATGTTTCTTTCTTTGTTTTATCAGCATACAATAGAAGAACACTAGTCAAAATTAAGTGTACAAGACATTGTACATTGTCTACAAGGGCAACCTATTCGCTCCTAACCACATGAGCAAAATCAGAACCCAGAATGCGCCTAAGCTGCTTAATTACCATCCAGGTGGGAGTCCGAGAAGAACACCACCTCCACTCTCGCACGCCCTTGTAACTCTAAGAGCTCCTGAACAACCATGGTCGAGAGCATGCCACGACAGTTTCAAACTAGTGTTTTCATTGCTCCTAATGGTCCTCCGCCATGGCGGACGCTGATCCATCGTTAGAACTCTTGTCGGTTGTTGAATCGTCACTTCCTTTTCATTTATTCTTATTTGCATTTTTCTGCGGTGTTCCCATCAGATCCTATTCCACATGAACATTCTCTATACCAGCAAACTGATCCACCATATGAGCAGTATTTTGCACCGATATGATACGATAGCCCACTATTGATAGGTGGTGTAGCGGCCTCATTATTTGCTGGTAGGGTATTAGAGTCATGTGCAGTTCTCTTCCCCAGAACAAAAAATCTTCCGTACAGACGTCTTCGCTTGTATTTACTACATGAGTTCCGGTAGATCCACCATTGCCATCTTCCTGGTACGCACCATTCCAACACTAGTTTCCACTTGGAAAAGTACCATCTCTTCCACAACCATGCCCATAGACCGATCCAGCAAGGCATGCACCTCTTACTCTGCCAAAGGGACCTGAATCTATTCCATCAAAGTCATACCCACATTTTGTATTGCTTGAACCATGGCCACACCGCGTCCTGGTCTGCTACCGCCACTGCAGTCATGATCCCTACGTCGTCCAGCATATGCTAGAATAAAGTTACCCCTTTCTAGATTAGCCTCATCATGCACCTTGTCCCCGTATTCCTGATGCCAGTGCCCCATTAAACCGCCGTTGCCCCATAAAATAGGGAGCTTCTCGTATTTGACCTAGTACCACTCTTATGTCCATCCTTTGTTACCAAGACAAATCTTATCAGTTCCGTATGCACCTTAAGTTTCAACATAATCCAGACGAATTCACCTATAAATCCTGCTTGCATCTTGAATTGCACCTCTAGAATCTCTCCCATCGACCAGGACATAGCTCGGGGTGCACGATCAAACAATAAATTATCAGATAATTTATGCACCAGAGCCCATACAGTCAGTTTATCAATACAACTGATATAGGGTTTGCAAAACCAACATACTCTTCAATCAACAAAGCCTGATTTCTAAACAACCATCGCCCCATGTTCATTGGTTTGTTCCAATCACCTAGAGCAACCGAGTTGAACAGTGACAAGATTTTCACCAATTCTTCTTGATATCACATCCTTCATAGGGTTCCATGCTGACCGCATGTCCGCAAAGAGTGAACTAGGGCTAAATCCTCATATGGGCATTTATGATTGCTAACCACTTGGCCTTCTCTCGCGACTCAAAAATTTCATCTTCGCAAACGGAAATTGTAATCATCTTCCTCATGCAGCATTAGCCGTCCCAACAAATCATCAACTTG
Source organism: Triticum timopheevii (assembly GCA_963921465.1). Classification (NCBI taxonomy): domain Eukaryota; kingdom Viridiplantae; phylum Streptophyta; class Magnoliopsida; order Poales; family Poaceae; genus Triticum; species Triticum timopheevii. The sequence goes on from OY997272.1 coordinate 147,570,409, forward strand.
ATCATTTGCAACACTGCTTGACTTGCCTCGTTCTCCCATGGCCGCGGACAAAACCGATCCATCTGCAACAAACCCTGACGTTGCCTCTGTCGGGCCGGGGGAATCCAGCGCAGGGAAGGCCGGGAAGATGTGGATCGGGAGTCGAGAAACTCTCGACGGGTGGTTGTTACCAGAGGTAAAGGAACCCTTGATTTTTCGCATTTTTTCTCCACTAGTAGTTTGATAAGAAGCATTGTTGTACTGGTAGTTGGGGCTTAGTTTGGGGGGAAATCCATGGCTGATGAGGATGTTGTGCGATTGGTGATTAGGGAGGAATCGAAGCATACGATCTTCCTTTAATAGTAGAGATATATAACAACTCCAACAAGTTCCTCTCCATAAAAAAACTGTCGTTCACGAAAAGTTGGGGCAAAAAAACCTCTCCAACAGTTCCCATAAACCATTCATAATTTTAGGGGATCATGTAACTAGGCCCTTGCTACCCCAGGTTTACGGGGATATGATCTTCTCGTATAATTAGCGGGCTAGAAACCGCCAAAAGCTTCACCGGCGCCCCGCCGAAACACCGCCGCCACCCACGTCACCACCCGCACCACCCCTCTCCCACGGCTGTCCCGCACCCGCGCTGCCGCCCACCGCCACACCGCCTCGCGCGGTCCCTCGCCGACGGCCATCATGCATGGCACTGTGTGGCGGGTTCTAAGCCATTATCTATTTTCGTTTAATTAAAAATGACTGCCTTTTGTCCTTGTGCATCATAGAAAGCGCGTAGGGACGAGGGAACAGGAGCTGCCTGGCATGCATGCCCGCCAGCCAAACATTTTGCATGCTCTCTGTCCTTGTGCATCATAGAAAGCGCGTAGAGACGAGGGGAGCTGCCTGGCATGCATGCCCGCCAAACATCTTGCATGCTCTCTGTCCTTGTGCATCATAGAAAGCGCGTAGGGACGAGGGGAGTTGCCTGGCATGCATGCCCGCCAAACATCTTGCATGCTCTCTCTCTCCTTGTGCATCATAGAAAGCGCGTAGGGACGAGGGGAGCTGCCTGACATGCATGTCCGCCAAACATCTTGCATGTTCTCTCTCCTTGTGCATCATAGAAAGCGCGTAGGGACGAGGGGAGCTGCCTGGCCTGCATGCCCGCCAAACATCTTGCATGCTCTCTCTCCTTGTGCATCATAGAAAGCGTGTAGGGACGAGGGGGAGCTGCCTGGCATGCATGCCCGCCAAACATCTTGCATTCTCTCTCTCCTTGTGCATCATAAAAAGCGCGTAGGGACGAGGGGAGCTGCCTGGCCTTCATGCCCGCCAAACATCTTGCATGCTCTCTCTCCTTGTGCATCATAGAAAGCGCGTAGAGACGAGGGGAGCTGCCTGGCATGCATGCCCGCCAAACACCTTGCATGCTCTCTGTCCTTGTGCATCATAGAAAGCACGTAGGGACGAGGGGAGCTGCCTGACATGCATGCCCGCCAAACATCTTGCATGCTCTCTCTCCTTGTGCATCATAGAAAGCGTGTAGGGACGAGGGGGAGCTGCCTGGCATGCATGCCCGCCAAACATCTTGCATGCTCTCTCTCTCCTTGTGCATCATAGAAAGCGCGTAGGGACGAGGGGAGCTGCCTGGCATGCATGCCCGCCAAATATCTTGCATGCTCTCTCTCCTTGTGCATCATAGAAAGCGTGTAGGGACGAGGGGGAGCTGCCTGGCATGCATGCCCGCCAAACATCTTGCATGCTCTCTCTCCTTGTGCATCATAAAAAGCGCGTAGGGACGAGGGGAGCTGCCTGGCCAGCATGCCCGCCAAACATCTTGCATGCTCTCTCTCCTTGTGCATCATAGAAAGCGCGTAGGAACGAGGGGAGCTGCCTGGCATGCATGCCCGCCAAACATCTTGCATGCTCTCTCTCCTTGTGCATCATAGAAAGCGCGTAGGGACGAGGGAACAGGTCGAGCTGCATGGCATGCATGTCCGTCAAAGATCTTGCATGCTCTCTGTCCTTGTCACGGATGAGCCGGAAAGAAAGCAAGCAAGCGAATCGTTGGACTCGATCACATAAGTTTCACATGAGTATTTTACGGGAGTCGTTGTACTCGATCGATCTAAACATACAGGCCAGACCACTCGTCTCGTCATGTAACCATCGCCGCCTCCAAGTACGCCGCTATGGACGCTACTCTCCCTTCGCCGGTGGCTGCCCAGCAACATCATGTGCGCGATCCTCAGCCGGCTCCCACAAGCTGACATCCTCCGTGAGGCGGGAGTTGGACTCGCGTGCAAATCGTGGCGGCGGGCAGCCGTCGAGGAGGACCTGTTGTGGCGGCGCATCAATCTCGCCGCCCCCGAGGACGCGGACCGGGACGCCCCAGCGGGATGGAAGGCCATGGCCCGTGCCGCCGTGGACCACAGCATCGGCCGGTGCGAGTCCTACCGCGGTCGCGCCGACACCGATTTCCTCGTCTATCTCGGCGACAGGTACCAATATATAAATCCCTCCCTTTACGTACGTAATTAAGCATCAGTATGATTATGATCAAACCTCCGATCGATCGAGCTAACTGATCGCCATGCCTGCGTACATCCATGAATGCAGCGCGCCATCGCTGAGGAGCCTCCACGTGACGAGCTCGCTCCACAGGGGCGAGGGAGACCTAGTCACAGCGGCGATCAAGAAGCTCCCGCTGCTGGAGCAGCTGGTGCTGTCGCGCGGCATTGTGAAGAAGGAATGGCTGGTGGCCCTCCTCGAGCACTGCCCGCGCCTCCAGCTGCTCGACGCCGGTGGCTGTGTGGCCCTTGAGTTGATCGGCAAGAAGCTCGTGGATGTAAAACTCTGGTGGAAGCGTTAAACCCTTTGCTCGGGCCGCGTGTGTATATATATGCAATATGCCGTGGCTTACAAGAACCGATCGACAGAGATCGATCGTGATTGTTACAGGAGGTTGGAAGAGATAAAACAAAAGAAGAGATAGAAAGAGATACAAGTTAAACAGCTTTCCTATCTCTATACAATATCTTCTAACACTCCCCCTCAATCTAAACCTCAGGAAACTTGCGCAAGGTTAAGATTGTACTTGAACTCATCCAACCTCCTCATAGTAAGAGGTTTTGTGAAGCCATCAGCTAGTTGATCTCCCGTAGGTATAAACCGAATATCAAGTAGCTTTCGAGCTACTCTTTCTCTGACAAAGTGGAAATCAACTTCAATATGTTTGGTGCGTGCATGGAAAACAGGATCTGAAAGATAGGTTGCTCCAATATTATCACACCATAATCTAGCAGCTTGTGGAGCCTTGATTCCAAGTTCATAGAGCAATGTCTGTATCCACATTACTTCTGCTGTAGCATTTGCCAAAGCTTTATACTCAGCCTTTGTACTTGACCTTGAGACAGTAGCCTGTTTTCTTGCACTCCATGATATGAGATTAGTTCCCAGAAACACAGCAAAACCACCTATAGACCTTCTATCATCAGCACACCCTGCCCAGTCTGCATCAGAATAAGCAGTGACAAGTAGAGATGGAGACTTGGTAATCTGAAGTCCAAGTCCTTCAGTAAACTTAAGATACCTTAAAATCCTCTTAACTGCAGTCCAGTGAGTTGTTCTAGGTGCATGTAAATACTGACATACCTTATTCACAGAGTAAGAAATATCAGGACGTGTAAGAGTCAGATATTGTAAAGCACCCACAACACTTCTATAATTTGTTGCATCTTCTGACCCAAGTGCTTCTCCACTCTCAATTGTAAGTTTTTCAGAAGTTGAAATTGGTGTACTCACAGGTTTGCAATTGTGCAGCCCTACTCTCTTGAGTATATCAACAGTGTACTTTTCTTGCGTAAGAAGAATACCATCTTTGACTCGTTTGACCTCTATGCCAAGAAAGTAGTGAAGATCACCCAAGTCCTTGAGAGCAAATTCCAACTTTAGATCTTGAAGCAAACAAGTGGTAGCATTTGAACTTGAGCTTGCAACAATTATATCATCAACATAAACAAGTACAAATATAGTGATCTTGTCTTTATGATAAAAAAAACAATGAAGTGTCAGCTTTAGATGGTGTAAATCCAAGTTGTTGCAACTGCATACTCAACCTTGAATACCAAGCTCTTGGGGCTTGTTTCAGACCATACAAAGCTTTATCAAACTTACAAACATAATGTGGTGTGCTGTGATTCTCATATCCAGGTGGCTGCCGCATGAACACTTCTTCCTCAAGAACACCATGAAAAAACGTGTTCTGAACATCTAGCTGCCGTAAACTCCATCCTCTGGAAATAGCAATAGACAAGACAAGTCGAATAGTAGCTGCCTTAACAACAGGACTAAAAGTATCTTCATAATCAATACCAAATCTCTACTTAAAACCTTTGGCAACTAATCTATCCTTGTACCTGTCTATACTTCCATCAGATTTTCTTTTTATCTTATATACCCATTTGCAGTCTATAACATTGCTACCTTGCCTTGAAGGTACTAAGTGCCAAGTTCTATTTTTCATGAGTGCATCATATTCTTTATCCATAGCCTCCTTCCAATCTTTATGTGCTAGAGCATCATGCAAATTATTCGGTTCACCAACAGTACTAAGAAAAGCACGTTTGCCTCTGTCATACCGTATCGTACCATCAATATACTCTTTATTTTTTACGATACCTGACTATGACCGTGTGTGACGATGGGGAGCCGGAGATAGAGCTGTTGATGTAGGCGAACCATCCACAGAAGATCCCAGCGCTGGATCCAAGAAGGATTCTGCACCGGCTGTTGTGCCTGTCCCCCTGTCGCCAGCCGCATCCGCGTCAGCCTGCGAACAAGTGGCGGCCGGTGATAGGCGCGCGCTTGCCCGTGATGATAGGCGCCCCTCCGCGCCGTGCGCTAATACGCGCTCGCCCGCCTGCGGTGATAAGTGCTCGTCTGCGTCCGCGCCGCGCGATGATAAGCGCCCGCCCGCGCCCTACGGTGATAGGCGCGCGCCCGCGACTGGACTAGCGGGCTCCACCAGGTGGGGGCTATCGGCCACGCGTGTGCATGCACCCGCGCCTGGGCTGGCGGCCTCGTCCAACCGCGCATCGGGACAGGCAGGGTCCACCTGGTCGGCCACGTGTAGAGGAGCGTGATCCTCCTGGGATCGCGCGCCGCTGGCGTGAGGATCGGCTTCGGATCCAGCATCGCTGTCAGCAGGATCATCATGGGATCCCGTGCGTGTCTCGTCCTGATCTGTGCACATAAAATGACGACCAAAATCTGCAGAATCACAATTTTCATTGGAATTTTTCACAAGGTCAGCATTAATTAATTCACCCCCGTGACCTAGAAGAAGAGCTATTTCAGCACGGAGGAGGGCTCCTGCATTTGGATGAAGCTTGGCAAAAGGAAAGAGATTTTCATCAAAAACAACGTCTCTAGAAATATAGATACGTCCAGTAGCAACTTCTAGGCACTTATAGCCTTTGTGAAGATTACTATAGCCAATAAAAACACATTGAGTAGAACGAAACTCAAGTTTATGACGATTATAAGGACGAAGATTGGGGTAGCATGCACACCCAAAAGTTTTGAGAGAATTATAATCTGGTTTTTGATTATAGAGATGTTCCAAAGGAGTAGAATTGGCAATGACTTTGCTAGGCAACCGATTAATAAGATATGTGGCAGTGATGAAAGCTTCATCCCAATATTTGAGAGGCATAGAAGCGTGAGCAAGTAAAGGTAGACCAACTTCAACAATATGACGATGTTTTCTTTCTGCAGAGCCATTCTGTTGATGGGCATGAGGACAAGACACATGGTGTGCAATACCAATACTACGAAAGAAAGAGTTGAGCTTCTCATACTCCCCTCCCCAGTCACTTTGGACTGTCAAAATTTTCCTGTCAAAATGTCTTTCAACAAGTTTTTGAAACTCTTGGAATACGGAAAAAACTTCAGATTTATACTTGAGTAAGTAAATCCAAGTAAACTTGCTATAATCATCAATGAAACTGACATAATATTTCTTTCGTCCAAAAGAATCACGGGCATGGCCCCATACATCACTGAAAATAAGCTCTAAAGGAGCATGAGAAACACTACTTTATCTAGGATAGGGAAGTTGGTGACTCTTGGCACATTGACAAGCTTCACAAACTGAATCACTAAGAGGACTATGAGACAAAGAAAGATTGCCTTTATTGTTAACTTGCTTAACTATGACTGAGGAAGGATGTCCTAATCGTTGATGCCACCTTGCCAAAGAGGGCTTGATGACGGAGTAGACTTGACGATTCTTGCGACTAAGTGCTCCGGGTGTGATGGGGTAGAGGCCTCCAATGCATCTACCGTGGTGTAGAAGTTCCCTCGTTGCCCGATCCTTTATAAAAAAGTAACGAGGGTGAGTTTCAAAGAAGACATTATTATCAGTGGCTAAACGAGACATGGAAGCAAGATTTTTGTCGGCTTGAGGCACATGAAGAACATCTTTCAGAACGAGGTCACGTTTAAGCATAGGTGAATTAATAAAAGCTTGACCAATGTGTTGGATATCCATACCTCCACCGCTTGCGGTGTGAATCTGATCATTGTCGTGATACTTCTCACGGAGAGCAAGCTGCTCTAGCTCACTTGTGACATGATCCGTGGCGCCGGAATCAACATACCACACGCCATCTCCTCCTTGTTCACGCATGGCTGCAGCAACATGTTTAGCATCGGGAACGTAGTCCTCATCATAGCGGTGCCAGCAGTCCATAACCTCATGGACGGCCTTCTTGCAGAGTTGACAGCGAGGGCGACCACGAGAGGACGAGGAGGGGCGGCGGCTAGTGTTGTTGTTGAAGCCACCACCCCCTGATCTGTTGCCGGAGTTGTTGTAGTTGCCGCCGCCTCCGGCGTTGCTGTAGTGGTTTGTTGTAGCCGCTGTCCTGGGAGTTGTCGCGCCCGCGCCCACCGCCGCGTTGCGCGTGGTGACCGCGCCCACGGCCGCGGCCACGCGAGATGGCGTTGGCGGAGGATTGACGGAAGCTGGCGCCATGGAGGAGGCTGAGGCGGGCATCGAAGCTTAGGAGCTGGCTGTATAGCTCCGGGATAGTGATCGGCTCCACCCGAGCTGCAAGGGCCGAGACTACTGGATTGTAGTCCATGTCCATCCCGGCCAAGATCTTGGACACGATCTCCGGATCGGAGAGCGCGGCAGCGGTGCAGGCAACTTCATCTGTTAGGCTCTTAATCTTTCCAAGATATTCGGCCATAGTCATGTTACCTTTTTGAAGATTCGTAAGCTCGATGTGGGTATTGATGGCTTGGGCTTGGCTCTGGGCGGCAAACATGTCATGGATGGCGCGCCAGACTTCGGCCGGCGTCTGCAGCGTGGCGACTTGTGCAAGAATGTCGTGGGAGAGGGAGCCCATCAAGTAGCCTTGGAGCTGTTGTTGTTGTGCAAACCAGAGGGATCTCACAAAGTTCAGTACCTGTTCTTCTTTGCCTTCCTTGGTGATGGTGAGGGTGGCCGGCGGTGCCGGACTCTTCGCGTCAAGATGGTGTTCCATCTGCGTGCCCTTGATCTGTGGTAGGACGATGGCCTTCCAGAGCAGGAAGTTGCCCCTCGTCAGCTTCTCTTGTGGCGGCGATCCGAGGAAGGAGGTGGTGGGGTTGGAGGTGGATGATGACGCAAACGTGGAGGAGGAGGAGGTGGTGAGCGCACCCATGGTGTTGGGCGTCATGGCTGCGGTGGTTGTGGACATGGCTGCGATCGCCTGGTAGCTAGATGCGATCTCTATCCAATCTATCGAGGAAGAGGCTCTGTTACCATGTAAAACTCTGGTGGAAGCGTTAAACCCTTTGCTCGGGCCGCGTGTGTATATATATGTAATATGCCGTGGCTTACAAGAACCGATCGACAGAGATCGATCGTGATTGTTACAGGAGGTTGGAAGAGATAAAACAGAAGAAGAGATAGAAAGAGATACAAGTTAAACAGCTTTCCTATCTCTATACAATATCTTCTAACAGTGGAGAGGTGCGAGAGCAGGATCAGTAGACTACGGTGGCCGCAACGGGGTGATGGCGTGTGCCCTTGCTGCGCCATGCGTGCTCAGATATACGTCGACGAACACGATGAGTGAGCGGTTTTGGATCGATCTTTAGGTTTTGATGATTGCTTTGATCCTTTATTGTTATTTTACTTTCGACCGCACATTCAAATAATGGAGGCACAAATCCAGTCACGGCTCAAAGTGCCAATTATGAAGGCTCGGAGCAGAAGTGGGATGAGGCGCCATTACGTTGCCTAGCATGGTGGTGGTCAATCTGATGAACTTTCCAGTATGCTTGTTGCGGTGTCATGAATTGTCACTTCATCACTATACACTTCGATCTAAGTATTAGTTTATTCTTTGCCATGTTTAAATGAATGATCTACATGAGGGAGTGGATGCAACCATCCTCAAGCCAGGGCTCGCGTTGGTTCTTTGTTACAATCAACATCCGCTATGCTGCGTTGACAAAAAGGCTGCCCTTCTTCGCAAAATTCCATGACCGGTAATCCTCCATTTGGCATGTAAATAACTGATAGAAAATTTTTACCTCAGCGTCAATAGTGATAAAATGTTGCATGATCTTTTACCGGTCACATGATGTCGAGTTAGGGAGGATTAGCTCATGTACCGTTTGACACGTGATCGGACTCATGTTAAGTCCCTCGGGAGCCAATTATGTGCACAAGCACCCATGGTTTTGCCATCCCCAATTCCATGAATAAGGCATTGGACTAATTTTTTGGCTTCACTAAAAAAATCCCACTTTTTGAAAAGGATGAGATCCTTTCATGTTCGTGTGACTCGTTGTGCCTTTTTTTAGCGACCCCAAGTATCCCGAAGCCGTGAAGAAGCCACGACGAAGATTAAGTTTAAATTACAGTTGTGAAGCGTTTTTGATGATCAAAACACAAAACTAATGATGATCTCCAAGTTCTCATCATGTGAGGAGGAGGTTGAAAACATGAGCATTACCTCTCCTCTATTTGAAAAAGGGCAAGAAAATAAAAAAGACATCATGTAAAAATTTATATGCAATAAACAAAAAAACATAAAATCCTACTAGCGAAGTGCAACGTGCCTGAGTTTGTACAATTCTGTAGTTTGTAAAAAGCATGCACCCAAGTTTGCTACAAAGGAAATCAATATTACTCCATTCTGACAGGTGCGTAGGGCTTGTTTGTGCTTTTAAATCATCAATTTAATTGACCAAGTATGTGTATATCACACCAAAAGCATATAATTGAATTCATATATGGATGAAGTTTCAAAACATATATTTTTCGTCACATACACCACATATTTGGTTAATCAGATTACCGACCTAGAGGCTCACACACATACTATACACCTTTTAGAGGGACTATATAATCAATAGCATTACATACTCTTGTTATCTATTTGTTATACCCCTATATAGTGTGCAAAAAACTTTAAATATTGGTCATTGAATAAACAATTCGACGGTACAGAGGTGGCAAATCCGAGCACTACTCGCCATTGGATATCATCTTCACTCATCGGATTGTGCCAAAATTCCATGGTTGAGGTTAAGCAAAATACACAAACCTCAAAACACAAATAGTCCTCCTTTGTTCTAGAATCTTCCAAGTTTTAGTTACTAAAAAAATATACTTCTAAATGAATCCCCATTCTTTATTTTTATTTTTTCTTTAAGCTTTGCAATGCACAATAATTGCATGAAACTCAAAAGTCAATAACTTTTTTTAGAATCTTTCATACATTAATTATCCTTTTTCTTAGTTCTAAATCAATTATCATCCTTTTTTACTCTATGATTTACACTTCACAATATGCGAAAACCTCTACACAAACACTTCGGCTTTGTTCTAGAATGTCCATGCTTTAATTATGCAAACTTGTTTACATGAACAACCATTTCTTTTTTTCATTTACGATTTACAATGAACAATATGCACAAACCTCACATTACGAACATTTCTCATTTGTTGTAGACTCTGAATCCACCCCTCCCTGGTAATTCTTCTAAAAGAATTTCCATTCACACTTGAATTTATAACCTTTTTGTTCAAGGCTATGACATGACGTTCATAAAACCCATTTGTTTTGAAGATGCAACTAGCTACTCAGTCTGCAATATGAGATGCCTAAAGACAAATGTGTTGGATATATTCACATGAGTTTAGTGTAGTATTATACCATGTAGTGTTCGAATATTCTGTAGCTATAGTTTGATTTTGAATAGGATGCACTACGTGAATTAATTCAACGTCATATGCATGTATGACTCCAAACTTACATGTCTACATGTTATAATGTGATATATCGATATTCATTCATATTTTGGTTATCAAAACTCCTACATGTACCTTACTAGTTTTCTTTAGTTATCATCATGGGTTAATTATGAATTAGTATTTCCTTCCTCGAGGCACTTCGAGTGCATTATATCTTTGGTTATATCATATGCATTAAACATGTATTTAGATATAGCTCCTCCAATGAATTGTATCTTATTGTTGTGTCTGAAAGAGCTATAATGTAATGTGTTTTATGAGAGAGAAAAATACAAGTTGTGCTGGCATTGATGCTAAGTGCTATATTTAAGACATGACAACTATCCCTTTCCTCATTAAAAATGGCGACACAACATATTTTTGCTCGGATGTCGTAATTAAAATACAGTCGAGGGTGGAGTATTGGGACTACCCTTATTTGTGCATGTACAAAGTGAAGATTATACAATCAATATGATTAATTACCTTTCCTATTTTTTATTTATCATCGTGCATTGATTACGTATTATTTTATTTTTTGTGAGGCGAAGCTCGGACATAATCAATATCATTAATTGCAATTATGATTTTCTTATTTAATTGTGTGCATTGATTGCAAATTATTTCCTTCCTCATTTCTACGAGGCGATGATGAGGAAGGCATACACCCTTCGTGACGGTGATGCCCGCAGACTCATGTTAATAACGGTAAAAGAAAAAAAAAGAATTATGGTTCATATTTACGCATAATATATGTGCCTACAAAGAGCATTCTGTGATCTGCACAAATGCACATATAGAATAGATCAATGGAAGATTTTCAAAGAGAAATCTTGGCTATTTTGATAAGATAGTATCCTTTAATAATTCCTCTATTTTCATTACTCCTACTTGACCTATGAATTTTAAAGCTATTTTTATTCTATATGGGAAAGATGATTGATGACCACACTTGTCACGTGGTAAGTCCTATTCTATATTATAGTAACATATTTTTTTCTTTGATTTTTAAACATAAGAGTAAAAGCATAAGTAGAAGAATAAAGTTAAACTTCGTAAAATTTGACCAAATTTATATTTAAAAACGTTAACATTTACAATACTAAAATTATACATTATGAAAATTAATTTCATAATGCATCTAATGATATTGATTTGGTATTGTGAATGTTGATATTTTTCACATAAACATGGTCAATCTTTATTATGTTTGACTTCAAACGAATGTTATATGCGAAGTAAAAAAGAAACGGAGGGAGTACATGGTACCTCGGTAGTCGATGAGGCGATCCATCCCACTCTTCTACAGTTGTGCAACTCTACATGGCTCTAAGTCAAAAGGTCTAAGTCATTTTCTTTTGAGGGGTTCAAGTGGTCTTGAGTGCAAGACTCAGTAGCTAACATTACACTGGTTTTTAGTATATTGAGTAAAAAAGAAACGGAGGGAGCACATGATGTAGTTGATGAGCACGGTGGGTAATGCTCATGTTTTCTACATTCTCTCCACACGATAAGAAGTAGGAGATCATCATTGGTTTTGTGTTTGATATGCCCGTCTCATGATGTACCACAATCCCCGGTGATTGTTAAAAGGAAAAAAAAATGGTGTACCGCAACCCAATCAAATAAAACGCTCTTGAGTGTCACGGTATTGCTCGTCGTGGCTTCGTCACGTCTCCAAGATACTTGGGGTCACAACTTATATTATTATTTTTACTTGGGGTCACTTGGTGGGTCAGCTCAATTAGCCCTCACTAAACACAATTAGCACAGACTAAACAATGGGTCACGCGAACACGAAAGGATCTCCCCCTTTCAGAAAGGGCAAGAAAAACATAGAAATGGAGGTGGCCTCGGAAAGGGTGTGAAACGAACGCAGAGGACCAAAACGGCGGAGGCGGAGAGAAATGATTCATTACTCCCAAATTTCCTTTTGGAAAAGAAGCAACAAGGCCGCGGAAAGCATCTAGCTGGCGAGCGCGAGAAGGAGAAGGGAAAAAAACGGCAGGGCGAACGCGCCGTGTGAAACGGGGCGATCCCGCGCGGCCGGCGACCGGGCACGAGGCCAGAAACAAAAGCGGGGGCACACGACGCGATCGATGCGAACGCAACGGCAACGGCGCAACGCGACGCAACGCAACGGTGCGGACGCGACGCGGGCGGGGAGGGAGGGACGGGGGGACGGACTGCTGACCGGCGCACCAAACAAAGGTAGAAGAGTGGTAGAGGAGGGGCGGGCGGGCCAGGAGGGGAGAGGAGGAGAGAGGGATTGGAAGGGGAGACGCAACGCGCACCGCACCGCACCGGCCCGGCGAGACGCCTCCACACGTCTCTCCCTCCCTTCGCCTTCGCCCTCGCCGTCCTAGTCCAGTGACCCCAGCGGCACGCACGCACGCGGCCAGCCCATCACCACCCCCCTGCGAGCGAATCCCGGTCGATGCGGACGGGGTAGGGGAGAGGAGGAGGCCGAGGATGGAGCGGGAGCGGCGGCGCGCGGCGGGGTGGGAGGACCGCATCTCGGAGCTGCCCGACGCGCTGCGCCTGCAGATTCTCAGCCTGCTGCCGCTCAAGTGCGCCATCCGCACCGGCGCGCTCTCCTCGCGGTGGCGGGACCTCTGGGAGCAGCGCTGGCCGGTGCCCTCCTCGCTGCGCCTCCGCGCCCCGCCGGGCCCCTCGGGGGCCCAGGCGCAGCTCGCGGCCGTCGACCGGCGCGGGCGGCGCCGGGTCGACGTCTTCTCCCTCGCCTTCCACGCGGGCCAGCTGTCGCAGGCCGACCTCAAGCGCTGCGTCGACTACGCCGCGGCCTGCGGCGTCGAGGACCTGCAGCTCCGCCTCGACGGCGGCGGCGCCCGCGGCGCGCGCGGGGGCCAGCGCCGCGCCGGCGCGCTCGCCGTGCACTTCCCCGTCGGGAGCCCGCTCCTGGCGCGTCTCTCGGTGCGCGGGCTCCACCTCACGGCCTCCGCCAACGCCATGGTCGCCACGCTCGAGGTCATCCACCTCCACTCCGTCTCCATCACCGACGCCGCGCTGCGCCGGGTCGTCGCCGCCTGCCCCTGCCTCCGCGACCTCGAGCTCCGCTACTGCCGCCACCTACGCCGCATCGACTTCACCACCGTCGGGGCCGCCAACCTCAGGAGCCTCACCGTCGTCGACTGCTCCCGCACCACCGAGCTGCGGGTCCCGGCGGCGCCCCGCCTCCGCTCCTTCCGGTTCAGCGGCCCCTTCCTCTGCAGCAACCTCTTCTCTGGCGTCGGAGACTCTTTTCAGGATCTCTACCTCTGCTCCGGCGGGCCAGAGGCCGGCTTGCCGCCCACCAATTTGCCCTCGGCGGTTCCTCACCTTGCCAACATCACCACCCTCACCATATGCAGCATTGCCCTCCAGGTTCGTCTCGGCATCTATTCCATTTCCTCGTGTAGCACTTTCCATTGCCTATAAGCTGATACTTGTTCTGCCTCTAGTACGTGTCTGCGTCACTGGCCACCATCGTCAAGGAAACCAACCTCCGGAGATTGAAGGAGCTTCAATTGCTCATGTTCGGGATGGCCAACTCCAACCTCGCAGACATTTTTAGCTTCCTCAAGACCTGTTCCTGTCCTCAGTTGGAGAGGTTCTTCGTGCAGGTTGTTGTCTTTATGCGCAATGTATTTGTTCATAGTCCATTCATTATATGTACTATATGCATGATGTCTGGATGTTTTGATTCTCAATATATGGCACTTGATGTGACAGCTACCAACAAACACACATGATTCGTTCACGAGGAATTACTTGGACGTGGCAGAGGAAGAACAGCCTGAAGACGGATTAGAAAACCTTCGGTTGGCCAAGATGACAAACTTCAAGGGGCATCACAATGAGATGCGTCTGCTCGATTTTCTGCTGACAAAGGCCAGTTGCCTTAAGAAATTGTTCCTGGTTGCTCCTAAAGAGGATCACCCACAAGGGCTACGAAAGATTCAGTCAGATGTGCTGCCCCTTTCTCGAAAGGCAGAAATTCTTCAAAGAGCTTCAGCAGGCACCCAGATAGTTTTCAGTGGGCCTGATAGTTCTCACGCCCAGCCATTGCACTCAGAAGTCTTCATCAGATTTTAGCTTGAAATTAGCAACAGTGCTGTAGTCCGATTATTTCTTCTAAATCATTACATTTATAGCTGTTAGGCAACAAGCATGAAATAGAAATCTGGGACACATACAGAGTATGGTAGAACATTTTCGCAAATTTGTACTTCAGATATTCTGGCAAGATGGTTAAAATGTGAGGTGTCAAGATCTGCGTCTTTTCCTCTTCTTTTCTCCCTAAATAGCTTTGCGATTAGCCTGATCAGTCATCACTTTGTAGTTAGCTTATGAATAAGTTGCTGCTGGGAAATCATGTATACGAAACAAATATGCTTACACCATAGGAACAGAACTGACTACATTCTTTGCGGGACAAACTGGACAACTGATTTCAGATCCTGAACCGTGCATAGATTTTGTTGTACCTTTGGATTGGTAAGTTACTGCCTGATGTAAGATACCTTGGTGTTGTCCGCTTGAGGTGAGCTCCCTTGGTTAGTCTCAAAACCGCTATTGCCTTATTTCGTCTAGGTTTCTTGACTTCTACTCCCTCCACCCTGAATTACTTGTCGCTGAAATGGATAGAAATGAATGTATCTGGAACTAGAAATACGTCTAGATACATCCATTTCTGCGACAAGTAATTCCGGACGGAGGGAGTACTATATAGGTATAGTTTGTACAGGAGCATTCTGATGAAGCAAGGTTCTCTATAACCTACTAGTATTGCCCTACCATTAAAGTTATGTTATGGCAGATAAAGTCGTATAAACTACAGCTGCCATGGACCTTATCTGTTTTTTTTATTGGTCATATAAGTAAACTTATGTTTTGGGCTTAGATAGTACTACATGCAGCATGGAAATGTACTTTCCTATCATAAAGATATGAATCATGTGGTCATGCGAACTTCATTACAATATAGCCACTCTTTCAGACTGTATCTATGATGTATGTGCAATCTTTCGGAGATGATGTTTTCTTGTTTGGCGAATCTTCCTTCAAGTATGTGTTCTCCCTTTGCAATGCTATCTTGTTTACCTCAGCATAGCATGTTAGATTCTGAAAGAGCTTTTTTAAGGAAGTGGCACTAACTTTTACAGAAACCACTATCTTCATGGTCATATTCTGTGTGTATGTTCGTCTTGATTGATGTTAGTAATAGGTGAACATATTTCAGTATACAGCTTGGCTGGAGTATTTCAACATGGAACTTCGTGAACACCCTTGCTCCCACTGTATTCAGTATGCCGATTCTTTGTTCAGTTGAGCTGGTGCAAAGGGCAGCAATGTGGCAGATCTTCCCTTCATGCCGACATACAGAAGCTTGGGTGCTGATTTCATGTATGCTTGCTCCTTTTGGGCTTCGAGATCATGGAAGTTTTGTACCGATGCTTATGCATTTCTATCTAATGTGGAGCCTGTAGAGGTAATTAGCTAATTCTCCTACTTCTTACTTTTCTAACCAATATATTTAGTTGCATGATCCCGTGTTATCTTTCTGTTTTTTGTGAGACAGACACTGTGTGTCTGTACAGACAAAAAAATGATGTTGTCTTTTCGTGGAAGAAGAATTGCAGATGGTGGGAGCTAGCTCCATAGTGGCGACAATTACTTTCCTGATAATGGTAGATTTGAGACTGTGCACTGATGATATCTGTGCAACAAGTCGATATCTAGGAAATGGCTATCTAGCTGGAATGCTAAAAAATGTTGAAAGTGTGACTGGGTTTATAATTGATTATTGTTCGTATCAAGGTCTGTCTTTTAATTTTTAGGTCATTCAAAATCATAAGTGGCTCTGAGGAATGAGATAGATTGTGCAACTTTTTCAGCTAGCTTATTTTTGGCTTGAAAGTGGTGGGAGCTGGGGGCATGGCGGTGTTCAGATATTGTGTGAATGATGATTTCCTGAAATAATCTAATAGTGCACCCAAGAAGTTGGTGTAGTTTATGGGGCTAACCTGGGAGACCTGGGTGGGACATCTTTATGAAAATTCTAAGGTGCTCTTATATGAAAGTGGAAAAGTCATACCACATCTCAGTGCTTTGGTTTTGCACCTTATCCTGCAAGCATGCCACGCGGAACTGTAGAGCCACACAACATTGTGATTTAGGAAAGGATGTGGATAATGATGTGAAGGTATCCACTATCTTACAAGTTAGTACCTATCTTCTGCACTTGCATGCTTAAAAGCAGTGATACTTGTGCATTTGTTTGATTCTGCTATATTTAGAACTCTCTAGGATGGGATCATGTCATCTTAATTTCGCTAATATTGATATAGAGCTTTCCTTGGGCTTTGTACTGACGTTCAGCTATCTGGAATCAGCTGATCACGCTCGCTCTCATGTGGGTGTCGAATAACACTTACTCTTTTTTAGATTTCATTCTAAGAAACAGATGGTTTTCAAGGTTGATGAAATAATTGAATTTATCCACGTTCTCGTAAAAAGAGCAGCGGTTAAATTGCTGCAACAGGAATTACTTGAGTATGTTATTTAGTTGTGGGGACAAATATTTGACGAACTCTCATATATATTAATTTGTTCTTAGAAATATCTGTCTTTGTTTTATGGCAGTTCAAAGATGCTGCTATATGGTGGTCCTGTCATGCTTATATAGCCGTCTGGGTTATATAGCTGTCTGTGATCTATGGTATAACCTTCTTCAACTCTTGTGTTAAAACATTACTACATTGCTTTGAGTCGATGTCTGAGTGCACCATACTTGTTGGTTTGCTATCTAGCATTATGCACCGTGTATCCTTTTGTGGGCAACTGGCTCGTGAAACCTTGCTACAATTAAACTCAATGGTGAACTAACAGATAACGAATTCACAGCTTAGCCAAAAGCATCTGTATTCATCTCATCGTTTCAATCACTATAAAGTTGTTCATGAAGGCAGGACTGGAAGTTAGCGTCTCTTGCAATGATATCATTCATGACGTAGATCCTTTGTTCATGAGTTTACACATGACTCTTTATACATTGACACTCAGTTTGTTTCGAATACTAGACAATAGTTCTTGTGCATTGTGCTTGCTAACTTGTGTATGCATTGATAAAGAATTCCGTGTTGCAAGGATGTATAATTACCCCACCTGGCTAATAAGATCTTAGCACATAAACTGAGGCCTATCTTCGTCAATTAGAAAACACCAAATACAAAAATTAAGACCTACAGGGAACTTATCATATACTCCCTCTGTCCCAAAATACTGAGGGAGTACATTATTCTCTCCTGTGATAATTTCATATTATTTTGTTCAGTATTTTGCTGCATAATAATCATAGTGATAGGCTATTCATGTATGTAACTGTGAACTCAGGGCTTCATAGTCTCTTCGTAATATCATGAGTAAAAGTCATGCAGCTTGGTTCTGTAAAGAATACTAATACTAATACTAATACTGATAATAATAAGGTCAGCCTGGTGCATGTAGCTCCCTTTTGCGCAGGGTCCCAGGAAGGGTCTGGCCACTTTGGGTCTATTGTACGCAGTCTTTCCCTACATTTCTGTAAAGAATAATACTTTCAGGAAATCCGATTTGCACACTGAACTAAAGCTTTGGACATTTTATGGCGGTGATTTTGTTGTAGTTAGGCATTATATTATTTTGTTTACAGATAACTACTGTAGTTGAGATATGAGAGCCTACACTGATACACATACACTTCTTGATATGCACTATCTGGTGTACTTCTGCAAAACTCTCCAATGTCCTTTTCCCATTTACAATATGAGTTGAATGTGTTCATTTTCCTGTAGTCCAGTCATGAATGCTTGAAGAATGGACGAATTCACATTTTGCTGAATGTACTTATGTGTACTCAAGTAAGCCTGAGGAGCAAGCAATATTGTGATAAAGCTGTACTAGCATGTAATAACTGTGAAAGAACTCACGAGACATAGCTGGTGAAACATCTTTACCAAGGTTTTCTTTTTCTTTTGGGCTGCTGGTAATTGGGACTCTCCGATTTTTGGATTTCATCGTGACAAGTGGGCGCGTTGTTGGAGTTCCGATACGGGGCATGCATTGGGTCGCAGCAACTTCCCAGGTCATCTCTACTTCCAACCTTCCATGCACAGTGCATCTTTTTCACTACTATTTTTCTGTACTAAAGTTATGGGCAACCAATTCTATGTTGAGTTTTGAATGCAGGAGTGCTCATTTTTTATTTTTTAAATGTTTCTGTCCTTTTCAGTTTGCTACTTGCCATTCCTTAGTCGTTTAGTTGCATTATATTTGTTCACTGCATCAGAACAGTATGTCTACAACTTATTGAGTACGAGTCCGTGTTGCGTGAGTCCAGATTGCAGAGTGCTTCTCCATATGCTTCAGGTCTTGCTCAATTTGCTACAGGGGGCTATATAGACATAGACAAACAAAAAATCGTTAGTGGTGATTTAGAGTAGCAATCAGTCCTGGTCTCCTCGAAGTCGAGTGTACAAGATGTGTCTAGGTAAGGCAACGTTCAAAACCTCCTTAGAAAATGTAGGCTGGAAAGTTATGGGTGAGCTTGTAAATTAAACAAGACTACCTAATTGCCCGCAGTCTTTAATCATGTTGATGTTCTCTTTACTCGCTTCGTGACCCATTTATTTAAATTATTATCTCAACAGTTGCCCCTTTACATTTGCATGCTCTCGGGAAAAAAAAAGTCGCCCCTTTACCTTTTAGGCATATTTTATTTCCCTTGCTCTTCAAAGCCAACTGGTCCCAAAACAAAAATGGGTTGGATGTAACTTCCAAAAGCACATTCTTGTTATTACAATATCCCTTGGTGGGTGATTTGGGAAGAACTCTGGGGCAGACTGATGAAATCTTTTGAAATACTCCCTCCGTCCCAAAATCGTTTAGCAGGTACTTACGCTGGACGCTGCAATTTGATTTGCTCATTCAAAGAGATTACTCATTGAAGAATTATACCCAAACCTCATTGTACAAAGTTTATGCCTGTTCACTAAACTATAGCTCTAACCCCAAATTTCAGTGCTTAGGTTTTCTTTTAGCTGGGAAACATTGTTCTACATTTGGTGGAGCTGTCTATTCTTTCAGTGCACAAGGGGATACTGCATTCCTTGCTTTAGGGTTACAAATGTGCCATTACTTGGTTCTCTTTCCATGTTCTTGGTGCAGAGGTTCCTCGGGGTCGAAGGATGGTAATAAAAACGCTGTGAGCTCTGAATTCTCTTATCGTTCTGCAGGATTAAAATGTCATCATGTCAGAACTTATCCATTCTGGAGCTGTTTTTTCTTTTTCTTTTTTGCGAGATATTCTGGAGCTGTATTGTCTTGAGCTCTGAATTCCCTTATCGTTGTGCAGGATTGAATGTCATCTTGTCGAGCTTATCCGTTCTGGAGCAAGGAGCAGGGTACATCATCGCATCACATGGGGTGGTGGTGGTGCGCCACCGGGCTACCGATACTGCTGGAGTACTAAACAGATTTTAATAGGTGGTACCGCAGTCCCCACCTGCATATCAGCGTATGGTCCATTTCTGCTCTCGCACCAACCGAACGGACGGCCCTCTTTCCATCACGTGCGTGCTTCGTACTACTATTAACCTTGGCATGAACGCCATCTCTCCTCTCCTACCAACTTCTCAACTGACGTGAAAAACGTGCTGGATGGCTGCTCTCAATTGTTCACCATTCGCATTTCGTCGCAGTTCTTACATTGCCCCCTTTGGGGGATCTGATGAAGTAACTGGTCGTTTGGATGCTGTTGAAGCCTTTGCGTTGCTCGTCATTTTGACGCTTGGATTCCCAAGTTAATCACCACGATCGCCACTCATCACTGGTGATGAGCTGCTCACCCCCACGCGGAGTTGTGGCTGGAGAAGGGAGAGCAGAAACTTGAACGCGACGGACTCGTGCGGTGCGGCGGTCTCACGGTCTCGGCTCTCGGCTTGGTCTGGTCACCTTTGGGCTCGCCCTTGCCCACACGTCAGCGAAACGAGCAGCGAAAAACAGAGCCCGCGTAATACTGGGCCGTGGTGTTCTTGTCGGGCCTGCTGAAGCCCAAACGAACGGGAGGCGCATACCGAGGCTCGGCTGGTCGCCCGAGCGAAGCAGTTTCCCCTGCTCTTTCGTTTCATTTAGTACCACCTCGCTTGCGGAGGAGGGAGGCGGTCGAGATAGCCATAAAAGGAGGGGGAGGGCAGCAAGAAAACTCATACCTTTCTCGGCCTTTTGGCTAAGATCAAATGTAGTATCTGTTCTTATCAGTTTAATATCTGATATGTGGGCCATGTGCCCACAACGATATTAAATTTATTTTTTATGGAGGAGGGTCCATCACAATGGCTTGCCATTGGGGTCCTCAGGTGTCGCCTGGGCGTTGCACTACAGCCCAGGCAGGCGCACCCCAACCAAAACTAAGTTTGAAAGTTTAGTCCCTATGGACAAAGAGGTTTGAGGTTTGTTTATATCCTTGAAATGAAAATCACTACACATTCAAAATCTTATGTCAAAGACTGTTAAACCTCCTTGGGCATGCAGGTGTGTTCTGAAATTTTGTTCTTGTGACAGTTTGCGTTTTGTTTTCATATATGGATCGCCTTCAATGCTGTTGATGCAAGTCTATTGACACGTTGTTGATTGCTGGCCTAACTCGTTGCAGCAGCTATAATGGGGAAAATGAAAACAACACCATTCTGAACTTGTTGCAGCTATGATGGATCAAAGCTAAGGTTAAGAACATTGATATAAATCTCTGTTCTGCAACTGCAACATTGCTACCTAAACAGACAAGTCAAGGAATCCCAACACTTGTTTTCTCAAGCGCTCCCATTATCCGTGTGACTGTAGTGTCTGTGCCAGCCCAACTTCACAGAACTTGTTCACATAATCTTGTTTACCTTTGTGTAAGTGCACAGAGTGCAAGACTATGTGTCAGGAATGCCGCAGAAGAGAGATTTGTATCATCTGCATTTTATTATCTGTTTGAGTTTAACAACTCTTGCTTTCTGGCAGATAGTTACATTTTCATGTGCATGCTTATGAATAAAGCCGTTAAATAAGATATAGACAGGAAAGTACAACACTGTTCTAAAGAGAAGAGGAAAGTACAACACTTTCCACTTATCAACGCAGAACAGTACTCCCTCCGTCCCATAATATAAGAGCGTTTTTTACACTAGTGTAGTGTAAAAGAGTTCTGATATTATGAGACAGAGGGAGTATACAGCAAGGATAATATCGAACATCACATGCTACACCAGCCAGTATCTACATAACCCTACCACTCCAACTAGTGCGCTCGCTTTCGCTTTGGAAATTCAGGACAGTGATAGCCAAATGGAACCCATCCCGTTACAGATCAAATGGAATCACCAGCTTTTCCATTCACTCGGCCTAGCGTTGCATGTTGTGCGTACAGTTCAGACTGTTAGCGGGCGAAGAACCTTATGCTACATGTCAGTCTTAGATCCAACCTGATGCCTGCAGCCTCAGGAGTCCCACTGGACGCATAGCGATTATGCCAATTTCATCGGGGCTATTGCTTCTGAGAGCCTTCTGCCGGGGAGTGGTCTCAGAGAGGAGGCTAATATCCTGACGGACGAGGATTACTAATCGACAGAGGCATGCTCATGAAAAACAGTGCTGGTTGCTCCACTTGTCAGACAGCACCGGCAAGCACCAGTCCAGCACCATGTCATCACAAGAAGCGAGCAGCTCGGACGCCGACGGAGGTGCCGAGGAACCCCGACGGCGTCTGACGTCGTACGTGCGTCACTATGCCACTCAACAGTCAACAGTAACACTCGCCCAATGTCGACAGTCTCGGCTCCTGCTGTGTTGAAGAACCTGGGCAGGGTGGAGGAGGTGGGTGGGTTCTCCTGTCGAAACGAAGAAGAGCGAGAAGCTTGGGTATGTCGAGCTGCTCTATTCATGGCTTCAAACCACAACTGAGGCTCCACATGCCGAGTCCTCTTCTGACATAGGATTTTTTTTTCCCCACCATGCTGTGATCAAAATTAGAATCCCATATTTTTCTGATAACGGCGCATCAAGAGAATACAAGAATCATGAAGAACCTGTTGCTGGCAGAGGGAGTCACACAATATGTTATCTATGATTGCATTCTCAAGCATCACCCCCGGTTCATTTTCATCATCTTCATACAAACCACTAGACCTTACTTACATTATTAGTTCCAGTATCACCACCATTCAGGCTTTATTAGTAGTACTATATTTAGAGACATTGTTCCTCTTGAAGTGTTTTCATCTCCAGTAGCCGTATAATCAATATACATTCCATCATGTTCATCCCTTAGCCCCATTTTCCCATTTGCATCGGTGCTTAAAGAGCTGGCCTAATCTAAAGAATTACCATTGAGGCCAAATAGTCTCTCATGTGGGATTTAGATAGATCCCTACATCACACCTTCACTCTACCTACCTAAAAGAGATTCTGGAAAAATTCCTTGTCGATCCACATCTACAAGAGCCCAAAAAGGACTCAAAATGGTCCAAGGCACTCCATCCACACCACTTTTGTTGTAGTCCTCTGATTTTAACACAAGCCTTCCTGGCCTTGCTGAGTATCAAAAACTCCAGGCCTTACTTCCAAACTTCAACATTATATGTCACCCCTCCTTGAGCAAACCAAAACATGGGTATCCAACCACTTGTTCTACTTGGATAGATGGAGGAAATTTGAGTAGAAAAGATCAGTTCAACATCCTAACTTTCTTGTAGATAACTAAACGAGTAATAAAATGGGTCTAAAAGGTATTCCGGGCGGGTCGGTTGGGTCATACTAATATGTCTAAAGGTGGATAAGTGGTTCGTCACAAGTCCTACCCATGTCTGACTTGCCCTCGCAGCGCATTGTAGGCTGGCACATAGACTACTTTTAGAAATATAACAGACCCTCAAAAGTCATATCTTCAGTTCCATTTTTCAAAACCATCCAAGAAATTGATCAACCCTTCCCAATCCCCCTATTTGTGTTGGTTCCTATCTCAGTGATTACCATCTGAGTGAACTGGCCTTGCAAAATCAATGTCTGTCCCTTTCCAAGCATCCAGGCAATGCAAATGACAAATAATAAACATCCAGGCAACGCAAATGTCAAAAAACAAACATCTAGGCAATGAAACCACCCAAAGACATGCGTTTCAAGCAGTATATGACCAGATTCAGCATCAAAATGAAACATGTCGCCCTTTGTGCAATGGTAATCCCATATACGAGTTTTAAACAAGACTTACACACCTGAGACATCCATATAAATCACACATGAGATGATACTGAGAGCAAGTTGCTAAATGACACCGTGTCTTTGTTTCAGGAAACCCTCTCTGGTTATGTTTGACCTGCCAAGGCGTCGATCAGGAGCCGGTAGCCCTCGGGCACCTCTGCCTGGTGTCCCACGCACGCAGCCAGAGTGGGAACGTCGGCCTTGACATCCAGGAAAGCGGCGATCTGGAGCAGCAGGTGGAAATCAGAGATCCGCTTGACGAACGGCAGATGCTTTGCACGATCCATGTGGCTCCTGAGAGCGTTTGCCGGCAGAGGAATTCCGCGGTTTTCAATCGGAAATCCCATTGAGAGCGGGCCCTGGTGATCGGAGATCTTCACGGGCACCAGGAAGAAGTCGTTGTCCACCTCCATGGTGTCCTTCCCTCCTGCAATCACCTCCTTGCGCATCTTGGACAGGCGGGGATCGTCGGAGTCCTGGATCTCCGTCTCCAGCACGCCGTCCTTGAACAGCTTGACGCAGACCTCGCTCATCTGGAACGCCTCGAAGTGCACGTCCGCCGAGCCGTCTTCCCCCACCTCCAGCTTCACCACGGCGGTGACCCACTCCGGGATCCCGCCCTCTGCCTGCAGCTGAGCGGCCTGGACCACCTCGCTGTTGGACAGGGTGTACTCGCCCGTCTCGCTGGCCTTCCTCCCGACTGCCTGTGTGAAGACGAACCCTACCCGGCGCATGCCGAGCCCGTCGGCGATGGCGTCGACGCGGGCCTCCTCGTCGGCGTCCCGCATCAGGTGGACCACGTCCGAGGACCCCTGCTGCGGCGGCTCGTAGATGAAGTCGACCAGCACCTCCTTGGTCTCAGCGTCGACGCGGCCGTAGAGGAACCCCGCCCGCTTGACGGCGAAGGCGAGCGACTCGGAGACGTGGAGCTGGAAGGCGTTGGCCGAGTCGCGGTCGAAGGAGGCCGCGGAGCAGAAGGGCGCCTCCTGGCGGGTGACGCGGATCTGGCGCGCGATGAGGTCGTCCATGGTCATCTTCTTGCCGAAGGAGCCGGCGGCGGTGAGGGCCCTGGGCGGCGGGGGCTGGGCGGCGCGCGCGCCGGCCGGGTACGAGAGGTAGACGAAGGAGCCGTTGGCGAGGGGCAGGGAGGCGAGCGGCGCGGCCGGGTCGGCGAGGAGCGGCGGCTGCGGGGCGGGGAGGAGCAGGGCCGGGTCGAGGGAGAGGCGCTGGGCGGCGACGGGCACGGTGGCGCGCGCCTCGATGAGGCGCTGCAGGTCGCCGACGGTGGCGGCGGCCGCGTCCGGCACCGTGATGCGGTCAGTGCCGTCGCGGCTGCGGATGCGGAGGATCATCGCGGCGGCTGCGGATGCCTTTTTTTTTTTCTCCCTTCTGAGGGAAGGAATCGCAGCGGCTGCTTTGGGTTGGGTTCTTCTTGGCTACTTGCCTTCGGCGGTGTATGTATAAAGGCGCGTCTGTATGAGCCCGTGTCGGGCAGCAACATGGGCCGGCCACACGCGATTCCACACGGCCTCTTTCTCCGATTCCACACGCGATTCCGTTTGGTGGTTCGGCCCAACCACATGCGTGGCAGGCACACGAACGTTCAGCATGTAGATGGGTTTTCTCTCTTGCCTCAAAAAAAAAAAAAAGGGTTTCTCTCTGAAGAAGCCTTTGCGCTATGAGTGCATGTGGGAACAGGAAGAAACTTTCAGTGTCACGGTCGAACAAGCTTGGCGAAAGGACCAACCAGCCACTACGATGAACCAACTTGCGACCAAGTTAACTAACGTTGCAGCTTCTCTGAAACATTGGGGTCGGACAACCTTTGGGTCGGTCCGCCATGAACTCCGGGAGTTGCGCAAGTAGTTGGCTGTTTTAAGGCCTGATCCTTTGCGAGTAGGGCCAGGTGTAGAAGAAAGGAAGGTGTCGGATCGTATTGTTGAGTTATCATACAGGGAGGAGATTATGATGCGGCAACGGTCACACATACGTTGGCCCGCAGAAGGGGATAACAATACGCAATACTTTCAGAAGAAATCTAGTGCAAGACGGGCAAGGAACACTATAACTCAGCTGCAGCGGCAAGATGGGTCAGTTTGTAATGATCCAGATGAGCTGGCCAGTATGGCTACTAATTTCTACGAGAATCTGTATTCCTCGGAAGGAACCATAGGGATGGAAGAGGTTCTTTCACGCATACCATCTCGAGTTGATGCTCATATGAATGCTCAGCTTAACGCTCCTTACACCAATGAGGAAGTCAAAAACGCTTTGTTCCAAATGTTTCCAACTAAGGCTCCTGGTCCGGATGGTTTTTCGGCACATTTTTCAAAGGCATTGGAAGCTGTGTGGAGAGGAAGTCACAGGTATGATCACCAGGTTGCTCAATGGAGAGGACTCACCGGAGGATATCAATCAAATTTTCATCATTCTTATTTCCAAGATAGCAAGTCCAAAAATTTCAGGACAGTTTCGGCCTATATGCCTTTGCAATGTGGTTTACAAAATCGCATCAAAGGTCTTAACAAACAGGTTGAAAAGTATTCTCCCCGAGGTTATTTCTGAGGAGCAGTGGGCGTTTGTTCCTGAACGTCTAATCACAGACAATTTCATTACTTCATATGAGTGTCTGCATTACATGAAAACAAGGAGAGTTAAGGACAACATATTTTGTGCACTTAAGCTGGATATGATGAAGGCGTATGACATACTAGAGTGGTCATATTTGAAGGAAGTAATGCTCAAATTGGGAACTAGTCCCCGTTTTACGGAGACAGTAATGAGGTGCATCTCATCTGTTTCTTTTTTGGTCCTTTTTAATGGTGGTAGCCTGGAAACTTTTAGGCCGTCGAGAGGATTACGCCAGGGAGATCCAATATCTCCCTACTTATTTTTGTTGGCAGCAGAAATGCTATCTTGCTTCCTTAAAGCACATGACAGTGGGGTTCGTGATCTTAATCAGTGAATCAGACTTTTAACTGAATATATTGTAACCCATTTATCGGTAGGTTAACTAGGGCCATATCTAATATATCTGAGGCTACATAGCAACATGGACTATACTGAATGTCTAAATATGCAATCCTAGACTACATAGCAACAAGGAAGATTGTTACCTTAATGTTCTAATGATTTCTAGATATACGTAGAGGAGCAGCAACAACAACAACAACACAACAGCAATTAACTGCAGTTAATCGGCCGATAATTTGTAAAAATGCAATAAACTCCCTACGACCCATACACTAAAAAAAAGACACATCCGTGACATTTTGGGCCGAAAGAATTTTTTTCTGTCATACTTATGACACTTCTATGACGATAATTGTGACAAAACCCGGTATCATCATAGATGTGGTGGGCTCCTAATTCTATGACAAAAAAATCCTGACAGAAAATGAGCTTTTCGTCCTGGGCGGGCCGAAGACGCAGCTGCATGACATTCTTTGGGCCGTCCATGACGGAAAAAACCATGGTAGAAGCGAGGGCGAGGAAAATTTCGGCGAGTTCCCGGTTACGGTGGGTGATCGGGGGCCGAGCGATGCGCGTTTCTTTCATACACGTACGCGCGTGTGTGCGAGGCATTGGGCTCTAACTGAACCCGAGAAAGGCGTCGCCTAACTGAACCTGAGCGATTGCACTGCAGGCTACGCGTTACTGAACCCGAGCGATCGCGTGATTCCTTCGCTACTGCTGCTAACTGAAGCCGATCGATGCTGCCTCTGGATGAACAGTGAGCGTTGCGGGAGGGGGGGGGGGGTTGGATGAACAGTGAGCGGTGGGGGTGGATGAACAGGACCCCGTGGCGTTGCCTCTGGATGAACAGGACCCCGATCGATCGAGACGGTTGGGGCTGGATGAACATGACGACCCCGTGGAGGGCTGGATGAACAGTAGATGGTGGAGGGGTGGATGAACAATAGCCCATGGAGGGGTGGTTCAACAGGAGCCCGTGGAGAGGGGTGGTTGAAAAGTAGCCAGTGGAGTAGCGCGCGGTGGAGGCTGGATGAACAGGGGCCCGTGGATGAACAGGAGCAGGTGGAGGTTGGAGGAGGTCGAGGTGGATGAACAGTAGACCGTGGAGGCTGAAGGAGGTCGATGGTGGAGATGAACATTATCCCGTGGAGTCCCGTTTTGCGGTACGCCACACCCCTCCCGATGAACAGGACCCCTGTTTCGACCGTAGCGCTCCAACACAAGTCCGTTTCGTCCGTTTTGCGGTACGCCACACCCCTCCCGATCAAGAGGACCCCATTTCGACCGTAGGAGGTCCAACACAAGTCTATTTCCTCCGTTTTCTGGTACACCAGACCCCTCCCGATGAACAGGATCCCGTTTCGAATGTGGCCGGTCGAACACAAGGCCGTTTCCTCCGTTTTGCGGTACACCAGGCCTCGTTTCCATCGCCTGTTCCATCCAAGCTGGTTGGCTCTCCGATGAACACGACGCATTCTGTTGCCTCCCCATGAACACGACGACGACGCAGTTTCTCCGTTCCGACCCAGCCATGTACACGAGCCCTCGCCATATGTATGCGCGAGTAGGCGTTCAAGACCCCGCCCGTATGTACATACATGGCCTATTTTCTTTCTTGCACCCTGGCCGTTGTACGTACGTGTACATGCTACACGCGTGCCTCTACTATGACACGTGCGCGCCCCTACTACGACACGTGCGTGCCTCTACATCGACCAGTATGTACGTACACGTTCGCGACCAGAATGACAATGCTACGTACGCTTTGACCAGGTGGGTCCTGACTGTCAGGCACTTCCTTGCGTGCGAAGATGTAGCTGGTGGGTCCCTGCAGTCAGGGGGCGAATCGTTTTTTATTTTTTGCTCGGACACACTTCCTTGCGTGTGGAGATGTAGCTGGTGGGTCCCAGCAGTCAGGGGGGCGAATTGTTTTTTTCGGACGCACTTCCTTGCGTGCGAAGATGTAGCTGGTGGGTCCCAGCAGTCACAAGGGAAACATTTTTTCGCGAAATAAGGTGGCCTATCCGGTGGGTCCCTGCTGTTAGGTGGAGGAATAATTATTTTCCACGTAATAGGGAGGCACTTCCTTGCGGCTGCCGTGGACCCAGCTGTCAGCCTCTCCACGTACAGTACTCTTCCGATGGAAGTCGGTCGTTGACCACATTGACCACGCTGCGTCGAGAGCACTATGGCGGTGGACGACGGCGAGGCCTAGGAAGGGGATGACGCGGAGCCGGGGAAGACGCGGCAGTGGATGCCCACGCAGAGAGGTGTACGAGGGTTCACTGGTTCGGCTATGGTGTGAGGCTGCCGTCACCGCGGAATAACAGGGGGTGTGGGTGAGTGGAGGGATGGCCTGGCCAGTGGTGGGAGTAGTATGGGGGCGGTGAGGCCTCCGCGGTAGCACAGTCGGCCACGGGAGGCAGGAGCAAGCGGCACGACCGGCGCCGCTTTGGGCGGCTGGAGCAAGAAGACCAGAGGTTGAAGAAGCACTATGGCCGTTGGATGATCATCATACAGTCACTGGAGTATTGACTAAGTTGACAAAGCCCTCCGTCCCCATCAACTTAGTAGGCCCACAAGTTAGCCCAACAATATGGTGGGTCCCAGCTAGCAGGGGGTATTCATTTTTTTGGGCGTAATAAGGAGGCAGTTCCTTGCGTGCGAAGATATAGCTGGTGGATCTGACCTGTCAGCGAGGGGAACAATTTTTTCACGAAATACAGAGGCCCTTCCTGTGGGTCCTAGCTGTCAGGTGGAGGAATCATTATTTTGCGCGTAATAAGGAGGCATTTCCTTACGTGCGGCCGTGGACCCAGCTGTCAGCCTCTCCACGTACAGTCCACTTCTGATGGATGTCGTTCATGACCATGTTGACCAGGCCGCGCCGAGAACACCAGGGCGATGGACGATGACGAGGCCTAGGAAGGAACAACATGGAGCCAGGGAATACTCGGCAATTGTTTCCCACGCGGAGGAGTACGAGGGTTTACTGGTTTGTCTATCGTCCCCGGAGAATAACAGCAGGTGTGGGTGAGTAGAGGGATGATTAGGCCAGCGATGGGAGTACGGTGGGGCCGTGAGGCCTGCGCGACAGCATAGCGGACCGCGGGAGGAGGGAGCAGGTAGTCCCGCCGGCGCTTGTTTGAGCGGCTGGAGCATGAAGAGCAGAGATTGAAGAAGCACGACAGCCGTTGGATGGACATCCAACAGTCAATGTGAAGGAAATATGCCCTAGAGGTAATAATAAAGTTATTATTTATTTCCTCATATCATGATAAATGT
Source organism: Triticum timopheevii (assembly GCA_963921465.1). Taxonomy (NCBI): domain Eukaryota; kingdom Viridiplantae; phylum Streptophyta; class Magnoliopsida; order Poales; family Poaceae; genus Triticum; species Triticum timopheevii. The sequence continues at coordinate 147,600,221 of OY997272.1, forward strand.
TTATTATTCATGCTAGAATTGTATTAACCGGAAACATGATACATGTGTGAATACATAGACAAACATAACGTCACTAGTATGCCTCTACTTGACTAGCTCATTAATCAAAGATGGTTATGTTTCCTAACCATAGACATGTGTTGTCATTTGATTAACGGGATCACATCATTAGGAGAATGATGTGATTGACATGACCCATTCTGTTAGCCTAGCACTTGATCGTTTAGTATGTTGCTATTGCTTTCTTCATGACTTATACATGTTCCTGTAACTATGAGATTATGCAACTCCTATTTACCGGAGGAACACTTTGTGTGCTACCAAACGTCACAACGTAACTGGGTGATTATAAAGGAGCTCTACAGGTGTCTCCAAAGGTACATGTTGGGTTGGCGTATTTCGAGATTAGGTTTTGTCACTCCGATTGTCGGAGAGGTATCTATGGGCCCTCTCGGTAATGCACATCACTATAAGCCTTGCAAGCAATGTAGCTAATGAGTTAGTTACGGAATGATGCATTACATAACGAGTAAAGAGACTTGCCGGTAACGAGATTGAACTAGGTATTGGATACCGACGATCGAATCTCGGGTAAGTAACATACCGATGACAAAGGAAACAATGTATGTTGTTATGTGGTTTGACCGATAAAGATCTTCGTAGAATATGTGGGAGCCAATATGGGCATCCAGGTCCCGCTATTGGTTACTGACCGGTAACGTGTCTCGATCATGTCTACATAGTTCTCGAACCCGTGGGGTCCGCACGCTTAACGTTTCGTTGACGATATAGTATTATATGAGTTATGCATGTTGGTAACCGAATGTTGTTCGGAGTCCCGGATGAGATCATGGACATGACGAGGAACTCCGGAATGGTCCGGAGATAAAGTTTGATATATGGGATAATAGTGTATGATCTCCGGAAGGGTTCCGGAATTCACTGGAAGGGGTTCCGGATGTTTCCCGAAATGTTTGGGTACGAGAACACGTTATTTGGGCCAAAGGGGAAAGCCCACAAGGTTTTTGGAAAGCGCAAAAGGAAGTTTTGCGGAGTCTAGGGGCCAGACGCCAGGGTCCCTGGCGTCTGGCCCTGGAGTCCGAGAAGGACTCTTGCCTTTCGGGTGAAACCGACTTTGTGGAGGCTTTTACTCCAAGTTTCGACCCCTAGGCTCAACATATAAATAGAGGGGCAGGGCTAGCACCAAAGACACATCAAGAAACACCAAGCCGTGTGCCGGCAACCCCGTCCCCTCTAGTTTATCCTCCGTCATAGTTTCTGTAGTGCTTAGGCGAAGCCCTGCAGAGATTGTTCTTCACCAACACCGTCACCACGCCGTCGTGCTGCCGGAACTCATCTACTACTTTGCCCGTCTTGCTGGATCGAGAAGGCGAGGACGTCATCGAGCTGAACGTGTGCAGAACTCGGAGGTGCCGTGCGTTCGGTACTTGGATCGGTCGGATCATGAAGACGTACGACTACATCAACCGCGTTGATAAACGCTTCCGCTTAGCGATCTTCAAGGGTATGAAGATACACTCCCCTTCTCGTTGCTATACATCACCATGATCTTGCGTGTGCGTAGGATTTTTTTTTGAAATTACTACGTTCCCCAACACAATGCTCTCGTGTGTTGACTAAGTTGACAGGGTGTTGCGTGTGCGTCAACCTTTTTTTATGAAAGCATACGCGTCAACCTGTAGTAGGCGCACAAGTCAGCCTCAAATATGCGGAAAAAAGCATACAACCCATCTGCCATTATTTCTAATAATGTACAGCCCATTTGCTAATTCTTAAGAATTTTTTTGAAGCCCATCTTCTTTTTGTTAGCATTACACCCTATATTGTGGCCACAGTTAAAAAGTATACAAAATTTTGCATATTTCGGTGCGGTCAACTGTTTTTAATCCAGAAAGATCGATTCACATTCAAACTATTTTGAAAAATAATTTATATAAATATAAAATCCAAATAATTGTGCACGCATAAAAATCAATGGAATTTAAAATCTTGTAATGAAAAAAAATTGAAACTAATTCCCGGTTTGATGTGTTTTAAAAATGTACAGCCCATTTGTGGGCAAACCGAATGAAACTCTCCTCGTCTTAAAAGATTTGCAGCCCAGCAGGGCCGATAAAGCAAGTAGGCCTTGTTTGGGTATTTCTTTAAAAAAATAGAACTGGGCTAGCCATTTTCAATAAGAAAAAAAACACAACTGGGCTCATGATGTGGTAAACATAAATAAAACCATGGCTAGACGGGCCACAACCCCTGCACAACCCCGTTGTTACCCTGATCCGTCGCTAAAACTAGTATAAATAACAACTACTTGTTCCTCAAAAAAAAACTACGCGACCTGCTGGGTCCCTGGTGTCAGCCGCTCGTAGTGTAATTCTCTCGTTCATTGACTACGTTGACAATGGCGTGAGCCCCAGATGTCCAACCATTAGGAGGAACCATATTTTTGGGCTTGTAATATAGAGGCACTTTCTTGCGTACTGCCATGACGCTGGTGGGTCCCTCCTGTCATCCTCTCCACGTACATTCATCTCCTTGTTCCTCTCGGTTGTTCACGACGTTGACAACGCAAGAGGGCGGCGCACCGCGCACGGCGAGCGAACCAAGGCCGCAAGACAGAGGACGACGGCGAGGCCTCAGACAGAACGAATAGGAGCCATGGAAGATGCGCCCGTCTAGTCGCAGGCAGAGGGGAGTACGAGGGTTGACTGGTTAGGGTGCGGGTGCGTGTTGGGGCTGACGTCGCCGGAGAATAACATGACGTGTGGGGGAATAGAGGGAGGGACTGGCCAACGTTGGAGGGTATGTATGGTAGGGCGGCGGAGGCGCAACCAACCATGGGAGGCGGGAGCAGGCGGAGCCGACGGGGTGGTTTGGTTTGGGCGGCTGGAGGAAGAAGAAGACAATTGATAGAAGATACACGACAGATGTTGTATGTCAATCCAACGGCTGGTAGGCAGAATCGTTTGTTGACTCGCTAGTAAGTCGACACCACCTTGGATAGGCTATTTCCTCGCGGGTCCCAAATGTCAGAATCCAAATCTGTCACGGTCATGCAGCCTTTCCTATGAAATTTTACAGCCCATTTGATGTGCTAGTTCGAAATAAGTTTGTGGGTGCTGGTGGGGGCTAATCACTTGGCTTCTGTAATGCACAGTGAGCTCAAGCAGCCGACGAGAGTGATGTTATTTCCCTTGGTTGGGATTTGTTACAATATTTCACTCTAAATTAAACGAATGGCAAGCTTTGCCTTGTTTCAAAGAAAATATGATAGTCATAGCCGAGTTGAAAAGGGCAGGAACATCTAACTCTAGCTTACAAACTGTACAAAAGCACGAGGGTTAATTGTTCATTAGGTTTACAAAAAAACCCAGGTTGAAAAGGGCAACAACATCTAACTCCAGCACTGTTTTTGGTAGTCACAGTCAAATGGATCGGTCAGGTCCATAGAATGAACATCCTGAGTCGTAACATTTACTGGATTATGACCACAATATGTTGTAAATAGAAGCCCGACACATTCAGAAGCTCTTTTGCCCACCTGAAACTCCTTTGTTTGCTCTTCGACATACCCATCCGTCAAAACCATGCTGCTGATAAACTTAAGCCTGATGGACAATAGTAACCTCGCATTCAGCAGGAAGAATGTGACAAATCTAGTGTTTGCACGGTTGGCTACATATCGTTCTAGCATTATTGTCTTCAATCGAATCTCATGAGAAGTGAGAAAATCCCGATGCTTACGAATCCACCGATTGGTTATAACTTTCTTACCCCGTCCTGTTGCCTAAATAGACATGAAGATTGAAGCAGTTAAGGTCTAAAAAAAGAGTGTCGAAAGAGCAACAGCTGAACGGTTAATTCTAGTACACTATATGCGGGCTTCCAATGTGCGTGAAATTATCAACTTTATATACAACTTCTCCAGACATGGAAAGCATTGCAGCAAGCCAATAATCTTGTTCAGATCAAAACTGTTCATTTGGATATATAAGATCTTGACAGAATCTAGCACCATTGATAGGCCATCCATGGAGAAACTCTTCATTGAGCATAGAACATAATATTAGTACAAAATGTGTACTCCAAGATGATATATAACTTATGCAAAGAAATTTAAAATGCAGCTTATGGTTACAAGTGTAGATGATAATATAAAGTACCTGAAGAACTGTGGAGCCAAACACCATATTGAAATGAGCACAGAGATCATGTATTACACCCAAGGTCACGAGTTTAGGCGCAGAGAGGACGGTTATTTGCAACGGTGAATAACTAGAATCAAGGATCAACCTTTGAAGTGAAGGGGCATCTTGGATGATGAGCTGCCTTCCGTCAAAAGAAATTCCAATTCTTACAAGGTTAGGCGACTTTATTTGGAGACAACCAATTCTAACTGTGAAAACAAGCATCAAGCACTCCAGGGCAGGGCAACTAGAGTGGATGATGCTGTGCAATGAGGCCTCCGATATACGAACCCGCACAAGTGAAAGTTTCTTGAGAAATGGGAGTCGAAGGTTTAGTACCAGATTGTCTGGTAGGTAGCACAGCGCAAAGGTGGCGGTGTGGAGAGAGGAGGAAAACTGCGAGATGGACATCGGTGCTGAGGGCACAAGTTCATGGCGTTCGGTATGTGGTATGTGATTTCCAGGGGAATAGTAGAACTCAAGCAGCTGTAGTTCTGTGAATTCAGGGGATTTCAGCCAGGCGTCCACCGTGCAGGGCATGGTATGCTTGCTCAGGTAGCATGACGGGATGCAGAGGCTTTGAACGGAGCCCTAGTGGGAGGAGATGATGGCTCTGGGGAATTCAAAATCACTGAAGAGAGATAGCTGACAACAATCAAGATTAAGGGGCACGGCGCGCCATAGAGGGCGCCACCGAATTGAGAGGACTTGGGTGCGGCAGCAATCCTTGGTGGGGATAAGCGAGACGATCTCCCCAAGGACGGCGTCCGGGAGATCGCTGATGCGGTCCACCCGAGATTCTATGGGTTCCTGGGATCCAGTGGGGGCGGGGTTGCCGCTTCTCCCCGTGCTGCCGGGTGCAGGATCTACAAAAGACATCACCGCTGGCGGGAGCCTCATCTTCTTGGCACTGGGGTCAGCCGACTCCATTTTCCTTGAGGGCGTCGCGTCGCACTCACGGATTTGAGCAGAGTAACGAATGACGAGCCTAGTTGTAGTGCGAGTGAAGAAGAAGGGGAGCTAGGGTTTTTCTGTAGTAGTGAGGAAGAAAGGGAGCTGGGGTTTTCTGTAGGAGTGAGGTGAGGAATTTGGGGGTACGAGTAGAGCGAGCTGACATGAGGTGGGTGGGAGCGAGGAGGAAGAAGAGCACCCAGGGTTTTTTGGGGGGCGGTGTGCTGGGTGTGGGTAGCGCCTCTCATTCAGTAAATATATGGGCTTTTGAATTGATTTTACTATTTACTAGTGTGGATGAGCTGTTTTGTCTTGGGCCCAGAGAAACAATTACTACTAGTATAGTGGAGACACTCTACAGCTACCCAGAAAAACAATTACTACTAGTACAGTGGAGACACTCTACCGCTTCTGGCTCCTCCTAGGCCATTGAAACGTCTCCCTCTAATGAATGTCGTTATACTTTTGTTCACCGACATGCGGGCCATGCAGCACACGGGCCCAAATGCCATCCACAAAATTAGAAGGCAGTATGCAAGCGGAGAGTCACCCCGGTCGTAGTGCGGCAGTAACGAGCTGTCGTATCACAAAACCCCACCTCCCCACAGTCTAAGTTTGACGGACGAAGCAACCATCATTTCACTCTTCGCTGAATCCCCTTCTTCCTCACCGTCTTCAAGAAAGGCAACACTCGCATCTGCCACTGTTCTTCTCTCCCAACGAAGGGAAGGTAAGCGGATCCGTGATGTTGGTATATTTTCGTTCAGAGAAAAAAAAGAAATTTTACAAAGCAGTAACCGATCCTCACTCTCTTTTTTGTTTCATTGTCATTGCGAATCTGTTTTCTCTTTCAGTGGTCTCCTAGTATTCGTCAGTTTCATGATGGACCAAGGAGAACCAGGCAAAGATCTGCCGATATTGGAGCAGACGCGGGAGGCTGACCCCCACGAGACAGAGAGCTCCAAGAAGATGGAGGCAGCCACCGAGCCGACCCCAGATACGCTCACGACCACTACTGAGATGGTCAACACCCCGTTTGAGGTTACAGCCCCCGTGGCACTGCAGGAGCAGTTTTCCCCCTTCGAGGATGTGCCCCCCCACTGAGCTGCCCAAGGTGATTTTCTTCTTTGCCGATCTCGACTGTGGTTTTTCATCTAAGTATGTGGTGATTAATAATGCAACATTTTATTAGCTTCGATGCCATGCTATACATAGTGGTTTAAATAACTTGTGTTTCTTGTATTGAAAAGTAATTCAGAATTTGTTTCTGTTTCAATTAGAGCCCTGATGCAGACAAGGATTGTGTGGTTGTACATGTCACTCGCTATGAGGCGGATGACCTGAATATACGCACTGGGAAAACAGAGTTCTTAGGTTGTTGGATCCTAGAAGCCATTTGCGGTTATACCAATGAAGAGTTGTATTCCAGCCTCATTGTTGTCAGGCGTGTTGTCCAGGGTGTATTGAAGCACAATAAGTTCAAAGCTACTCCTTCGTTTGTGAGGCATACTGTTCTTGTCAAGCTTACGCAGGAAGATGACGTGGCATGCCTCCATAAACAAGTTTATCAGTGGCAAGGCCACAAGGTTGTCTTCATGAAGATTCACATGATTGAGCTGCTGCGGGACGTCCTCAATGATGTTCATGGCAAGGCTCGTCTTGTGTCTAGCCCAAATTAGATCGAGGCATGAAACAGTTGCCCCAACTAGTGTTTAATAGTAGTTTGGATTGTGTCTAATTATCCGAACCATGCCTGTTATCGAGCCCTCTGGGGCTAGTACTCTGTTTGAATCCATCTATGGGAACTGCTGCTACTTTTGTGTGGCCGTGAATTATGTGAGAACCATCGTAATTGTTGCCGAAGCAGATGCGTCCTCACTAGTATTGTTCATGAATATGGCATGGTAAGACATAAGTTGTCACGGTTTATCATACGAGCAATGTGTGTTTTGATGGAATAGAGCACTCGTTCGAGAACTGTGCGCCGACGTATACATAAGTACTTGTAAACACTGTTGGTGCTATCCCACTTGTAAGCAGTTGTGTAAAACACGACACATTGGCTCAGCTCGCTTCAACACTAGGTTATCGACCAGCTAACAATCAACAATCTGCTGTCTGACATATAAGGAACTATGTATCTTGTTACATTGGTTCATGCAGTTAACTGAGGCCACAATGTAAATTCCAAACGTTCACACGCTAGTCCAGTGCTCATGTGGAACACTCACATTAAACTCATCTTCATAAAAAACTTGAAAAGCATAAGTTAAGCAATTTTATACATCTCAATGATTCATAGAACATAACAAACATATACTAGGTCACAGCAAAAGACAAAGTTGTGAGAAGGTTTACAAATCAGGAAAAAACAAGCAAGGCTTCTCTGAGCAAAGGGCCTCCTGGCAGGCTTAAATTTCCCGGAGTTCACTCTGGCTTTTTCTTGTTGCCACCATCCAGGGTTAGGTTCTCTCATTCCAGAATAACCAATTATAATTATGGTCTCAGCTGGAATGCTGAACTGAACCATGCAGTGTACTGACCAGGTGAAATTCTTGTGCATTCCACTAAATTTAAGCACCGCTATTTACAGAAATAAGCAGACCACAATGCCTCTTGTCCGCGCACCTGTCCAAAAAACCGCCCGTGCAGCCGTGCTAGCTAGTCCTCGGTCCATGGATGAACTGGTAGAAAGTGCATTTCGGACTAGGATGCAGTTGTTTCCGCTCGTCCCTGCACTGCAATCAGGAAGTAAAATGTACGAATCAGCTTCTTTTAGATTGCGTTGGTCATTCTACCTTAGTTACTACCAACATAGGAATACCTTGAAGACTGGAGGTTAGACAACGACAACAAGGCATAGCAATCTCATTTTGCGCAGTTTTACTAAAACTGAGGTGTGTGCTTTTGATTGCGTGGATAGAAATGATACGGAGACAGACATCCTGAAATGATATGGAGACAGACATCCCTGTTTGCGCAAATACGAAATACAGTTATTTAAACAATGACAGATATTTGCAGTGGCGTATGATTAACAGCAGCATCTATTGTGTTATAATTGGCACTAGATTGACAGTATGAAGAGTCCTTAAGTAAGTAGCATCACATCACATCAACAATGCCACTAGATTAACATGCAGAACAATAGCATTAGTATTACTGTTATGAGAGTAGCACATGGTCAGTAAATGTGCAATCAAATTTGTGCATTTCCACTGGGATGAAGCAATGTAGCGGTGTGAGGTTTAAGTGTAACTACAAAAACACAATTCATGGGAAATAAAGCAAGACGAAAGCACTTCATAAAATGGTGGTGGCATTGCTTCAATTTATCGACGGCACTAGACCATTACTTATAGTGACATTAGGTGGCATTGCTTAATGCTTCATGTGATTTTACATTAACGGTAGCGATATGGGCGTAGGGACAGCAGGGGCATAAAGTGGTGAGGCAGATGTGGCTACCGAGAGCGGCAAACACTCAGGGCAGCATGTCTGCATTTCTCCCATTTTTTATCTCCTCGGCGACATTTTCCTATTTGAGCACAGGAAATCTAGACCTGCTCATTCTCATTTGCGTTGTCCCCCAACACCTGTCACTTTCTTTCCTTTTTCAACCAAGAGATAGGTCCACTTCCCCCCACCCTTCGCCATCCACCATGCTTTCTTCGTCTTTTCAACCAAGAGAACGGTTGGGTAGCCAGTATCTACTACTTTCCCCCGTTTCCTCTTAGAACCAAGTCCTAGATTCATGCTACAACTTTCCCACTTTCTTCCCTGTTTGAACCAACTCTTAGAGTCGACTGTATGAACTAGCTTTACCTCTAATAATAGTAGAAGTCTAGGTGGCTTTGGAAAAGCGGACGGAAGTAGAAAAAGATCCACACGAAGGGAGCTGGGGCAGTAGAGCAAGGCAGGTTTCGAAGGAATATATACCTGAGGGTCGTCGGCATGTGGCAAATATGGCGTCGGGAGGCCGCATCTTGGCCACAATACTGCAGGGAGGAAGAAAGGGTCGGAGGCCCTCCTGAGCCGGCGCTCTCTCGGAGAGAACGACACAGCCGCCGATCGGGACGCGCGGGCAGCCGTTGGTCTCCTCCTTCACCGCCGACGATAGCGTGAACGATGCACCTACACCCCTGCCCTGGTCGAGGTTGTCCGGCCGGATTTGTGACCAGCCGTGAGCTGAGAGAGAGTGTGGCCACCTATGTCTTGCTTAGATCTGGAGAGCATGAGAGAGTGAACGATAGGAACCCTAGTAAAGCAAGCGCTAAGGCTCCTGCTTATATATATAGTGGAGTGATTTTGTTGTACCAGCTTCAAAAAAATGCGCTCCTATGTGTACCCGCGAGTGGGTGTGAGAGAACTAGTGCGTGCGTGCACCGCTTCTCTTCGTGAGAGTACAATATACTATGCCCAAAGAACGTTCGCCGCAAGAGTAATAGTATAAGTGTGTGACGTGTGAGATAAAATAAAATGTACGCGACGTCTTTTGTTTTTTAGAAGTTCTGAGGGTAGGGTCTGAAGAGCACATATGTGCGTGATGTCTACCTGCAGATAGACGGTGGGTGCGACGTGCGAGTCTGCGAGAGGACTTGGGAGAGTCATGACTCGTGAGGGTGCGTGTGCGTGAGAGAGAGGGGGGCACGTATCAATGCAATGCATGTGTCTGTAAATCATTATCCGACAAATGTTTGCCATAAGCCTTTTCCTAACGAATGCCGTAAGAACAGTTAGATCGGCATCCGACAGTGTCAGTTTTGCATGTCATTTAACAGAACAGCCACTCCTCCTACACACAAATCTTCCACGTGAGTGTTAGCAACTGCCGTATGCTCCCTCCGTTCCGAACAGTGCATATAGCTTTATTGAAAATTCGAACCTCACAAACTTTTACCGAGTTTTCATGTACCAAATTGCACATGTAGAATACCCTGTATATATCATTTCATTCATCTTCGAGAGGTAACTATAAAGATGGGGGAGGAGTCTACAAAGAAAGACCATCGTATCACCCGCAGCAATTTCAACCATCCTTTGGTGTCGAGGAATATCATAGGAACTCTATATGATATGATTTTTTCCTTTAGAGCCAATTGGTTCAAAGGAATAGGTTCATATACTCCACATTTCAAAGGAAATAAACATGATATCATTTCTATAGCTTTAGAGCCACTTGGTTCATACGAATGGATTCCTATACTACCTTAATTTCAAAGGAAAATAAACATTAGCGTATATTCAATAGAAAAGTTCCTAAGATATGAACCAAATTACATCTCTTTTCTAATCCCTCCTCATAGGAATTGAGATACATGTCATCTCTAGATTCAATAGAAAAGTTCCTATGATGTGAACCAAATGACATCTCTTTTCCAATCCCTACTCATAGGAATTGAGATGCTCCATGTCATCTTTTCCCCTACAACTTCCATGTATACATCTTCTATTCCTAAATAGATAGTACAACCCACTAGTAGCTTTTTTCCAAAACATGCAACTATGGCACAAGAACTATATAGTGTGCCAATAACTTTGAAAGATGGTCGCTGGATGAAGCTAAACTGACAGTGTAGAGATGGCAAATCCGAGCACTACTGGCCGTTGGATATCATCAACATTCCACCAGATCTGCCACATGTACAATTTAGAAGACTCCATTGTTGAACTTAAGCATAATTCACAAACCTCAAAACACAAGCACTTCTCCTTTGTTCTAGAATCTTCTATATCATAATTGATTTTTTTCTAAATGAATTGCCATTATTTGTTTTTTACTTTATGCTTTACAATGCACAACCCCATGAATCTTAACATTTTTATAAAACTAATTGATTTTGAATGAGATGAACTATAAGAACTAAACGAACATCTACATCATGCATATATGACTCAAAGCTTTACATGCTATAGTGTGTATTTATTCATAATTTGGTTTCGAAATCTCATGCGTTCAATGCATGTGTACCTTACTAGTTTTGAGTAGAGTAGCAAATTTCACGCGGCCCCGGGTATATCAAAATGCAGGGCCCATGCATCGTTGCCTTTCGGTCGAACCTACGTCCACAATTTTTTGTACGTACTATATCTCCACTGGTCCCCGAACCCAAAATGCTGCCTCGTTCCCGTAAAACCAAGCGGCCCACACATATTTAAGGCGTCGACTCGAACCCGTTTCCTACGACATGGCCCCGCATGCCGTAGTACTCGTACAAACCCTACCACCGCACTCATCATCGGTCTTCTTCAAGAGGACGAGGGAGAAGCCGATTTGTAGTGGAGGCGCTTTCAAAAAAAGGATCTGTAGTGGAGACCCCTATCCTAGGGTGCCCTAGGTAGCTACCGAACACATCATTGTTTTCTCTTTTCTTTATGCTCTTGCGCCCTAGAGTGAAATGATGGTTGCTTCGTCCGTCCAGCTTAATGCGGGAAAGGTGGGGCTTTGTGATTTGACCCCTCATCGCTCATTTTCTACTACTGCGGCGCTACGACCGGGGTGCCTCCAATTCCAACCGCTGCTCCGAACTGTAATTCGGTGCATCGCACATGGAACAAGACGGTGGATGAGCCACACGTCGGCAAAAGGGGTCCTATTAAGTGTGTCGCCATTTTATGTGCGGACTGACCCTGCTTGAGTTGCTACGCCAACACGACAGGAGCAGCCTACCACTTGGTTTTGCTCCTTGGTGAATCCCGACTATATTGATCTAAAAAGATACGTGCCGAACTACCCTCTCCATCTTGGTTTTTTATTTTTAGCCATCTCGGTTTATTGGGTGTGCACGTAGTTCTAGGTCATCCATTTGACTAACTAAATATGAGTTACTATGTCACAAAAAGTATATCATTGGATTCTTAAGCGGATGTAGTTGTATTTAAAAGTCGAGGGCGGGGCTTTTCCTGCGCGGTAGGCGGGGTAGTTCCGCCTAGTCGGTTCGACAGAGACGCGAGAAGATGAGGGAGTAGGCTGCTGCGAACGTAGGGCTGTGTGATTTGACAACGAGTTACTGCTGGATAGGTGGGGCCTGTCGGTGTCAAAACCGGTGGATCTCGGGTAGGGGGTCCCGATCTGTGCGTCTTAGGCTAATGGTAATAGGAGGCAAGGGACACAATGTTTACCCAGGTTTGGGCCCTCTCGATGGAGGTAAAACCCTACTTCCTGCTTGATTGATATTGATGATATGAGTAGTACAAGAGTTGATCTACCACGAGACCGTAGAGGCTAAACCCGAGAAGCTAGCCTATGATGATTATGATTGTGATCGTCCCTCTAAGGACTAAACTCTCCGGTTTATATAGACACCGAAGAGGGCTAGGGTTTACATGGAGTCGGTTACAAGGAAGGAAATATAATATCCAGATCGACAAGCTTGTCTTCCATGCAAAGGAGAGTCCCATCCGGACACGGGACGTAGTCTTGAGTCTTGTATCTTCACGCTCCAACAGTCGAGACAAAGTATATAGTCCGGCTGTCCGGATACCCCCTAATCCAGGACTCCCTCAGTAGCCCCTGAACCAAGCTTCAATGACGACGAGTCCGGCACGTAGTTTTGTCTTCGTCATTGCAAGGCGGGTTCCTCCTCCGAATACTCCAAAATACCAGTTGCGACGAATAGTGTCCGGCTTCCCATCAATGTTGTACTCCTCGGCTTCCGTGCTTCAATAATGACCACCTCCACACGTCGAGCGAATGCGAGGAACCGAGGCATTTTTGCATTTGCCACTCCTGATCCGGCAGGTTAACCATCTATTTGAAGAGATGGGGATTCTTAGATCCATACCTCACCCTCTTCCCTCGAGCAAGCATCCAACAGAGCGCTCCGGAAAAACCATTCCAACATGGCCGGTCGCCGCAGCTCTTCTTCTTGCTCCCCTCGCTCCAAGCCGGGTGACTAGGAAGAGTGTTCAGTTCCTCACAACCGTTTGATAGAGTTACAGACCCAAGGGTTTCTCCCACCGGTGTTCATGGTCCCCATCCGAGCCGGAATAGCCACCTATAATGGCGGGGAACAAGTGGAGGGATCTCCTAATCCATCCCCAGAGGAGTGAATATGCCTCATCCCGCATCTGCTAAGGGGCGTCGGGTTTCCTATCCACCCATTTCTTCGCGGGCTCCTGGAGTTCTGCAGCCTCCAGTTGCACAACCTCACCCCTGCCTCCGTGCTGCATATAGCAGGATACATTGCCCTTTGTGAGCTATTTCTAGGCTGCGAAGCTCACTTCGGGTTATGGAAGAAGTTGTTCTGCCTTGTCCCTCGCAACCAGGGGGAATCCCTATGTCAAGTGGGCGGAGCTGAAGTATGGCGCATCGTCGAGACCGGATACCTATCCGGTACTCCCAAGAAGGCACCGGAGAACTGGCCATCAGAGTGGTTTTATGTCGACGACGTTCCCCTTCCGGATCCAATCCGGACAGGTCTCCCCAAGTTCAGTAACGCCCCGCCGAAGGCACGTCGAAGCTGGCGCCCTCGGGGCCCCCAAGAGGATACCAGAGAAATACACTTCCTGATGCGCAGGATAAAGTTACTGGCCAAATCCGGGCTGACGATAATCGAGGTTATGGCAATATGCATAATGAGGGGAGTGTAGCCGCTTCAATATCGGGGGAAGACCATGTGGCATTACAACGGGGAAGATGATGCCACCCGCTGTGGCCGTAAGGGTCCGGACTCCGCCACTGCTCTGGCGAGGATATTGTCCAATCTGTATAAAGGAGGAGAAGAAGAATTCCTTCACATTAAACCGCGGGATGGGTTTTCTATGTACAACCCCCCAAGATGGGTAAGTCGCCACCCTTTCCCCTGCTTTACTCATTCTGGCGTTCCTCGTCAAGATCATTTACCTTGATATTTTCGAGCAGGAACTGAGGAGGGCCGTAGAAGGAATCTCCAGCCCCTCCCCGCAGCCAGAGGACCCCGGAAGGGCCTTCGACTCAGGACTCGAAGAGGATCTGGATATTACTGTGGAGCTCGTCAATGGGACATTTTATCAGGCGAGCTGCGATGGCGCCTCAGTGGCTATTACTACCGACTATCCCGGACTGCTACCTATATCGCGTGTAAGCCAAGCCAAAAACCCTATCCTCCTAAGAGGACTCCTTTCTGATGCCTTGCCTTACACCTGAAATGTCGTGTTTCTGCAGAGACGACGGTCGGAGCGCGGGGCCGAGCCCCTAGGGACTCGTCGGCAAAGGGCGTCCGGATCGGGCAGGCTTAAGAGGAAAGCGGTTAGGGCCGAAACGCCGCTACAGAGGTATGGTAAAAACCTGCTCTGTGATAATTGTATTTGAAATGTAACAGCGTCCTTCATGTCCTGGCAGAAAGAGGAGTAGCCGGACTATATCCGGAGATCCTGCCGATCACGCCTCCACCAGCCGGATTCCAGAACCGGCTTCAAGAGAGGAGGTGGACGCGGGGCTGATGCCGCATTGTCCTCCGACAAAGGATGCAGATATGCTTTCTGCCACGAATTCCGAAGTGGAGAGCACCATGAATCACCGGCGCCGATGAGCCATACTTTGCAACAACATCTTTTCCGAAGAGGCATTTAATGCTTTTAATTCGGGAGACACATACATCCGAGCTACTCAAGGTGGACTTGCCCGAGCGACGGACCAGTATACCAAAGATATACGGGTAAGAAAATTTTATAAGCATGTATAGCAGTAGCCCCTGAGACTTGAAACGGTTGGAACAACTGTTTTAAGGATCTATTTATGCACAAGTCCTTGTAGATAAGAATAAGCAATTGTCTCGAGAGCTGGAGGAGTGCAAAACCCAGCTGAGGGCCACGATTGCCAAGTTAAAGGAATCCCAGAAGGCCTCATCTGGTAACATTTGTCCCAATTGTATGGAGATGTACCAGTTAGTAAGTGGCTTCTATGATAAGCCTAACACAAAATTCTGCAGACAATCCCGGGGTGAATCCGGAGGTCGCAAGAGATGACGAGTCGCACCTCCAAAGGCAGCTAAAGGCTGGCGAGCATGTTCTTACGCAAGTTAGGCAGGAGAAGAACAGTCTTCAAGATGCCAATGTCCGGATGGACATCGAATTAAAAGATGTTCGCACTCAGCTGGCGGACTCCGTGAAGGAGAACAAAAGGCTTCGTCGCGGCATTTATAGTAAGTGCCTAGACGAACTGTAGTACAACTCGGCGAGGAAGCATATTGAAAGAATTTTTATTTGTAGGTATGTTGACGGGCCGCCCTAAAGAGGAGATGCCCGCGTCAGCAGGCGATTTGCTGCAAGACCTCTCACAACTGCACGAGCGAGCTCAACAGGTGATGCGGGGCATTGCTCAGGCCTTGTGGCCATCAAGCTTCCTGCCGAAGGGTATGGGGGAGCTTGTGGATATGCTCCAAGGAGCACGGCAGCGCCTCCGATTGTGGAAGATGTCAGCCTGCCGACAAGGTGCAAGAGAAGCCTGGGCTATGGTGAAGACGCGCTACACCAAGCTTGACCCGAACCATATGGTCGAAGTCGGACCGGCGGGGCCAGATGGGCAAGAAATTCCCATGAGTCTGGTGTATGACCAGGTAGCATTAGCCGCAAAGTATTCCCAACAGGATTGTAAGCTATATAGCCTGTTGGATGGTATAGAGGAGGAATATAGTCAGTCCAAGTGACTGTGTAATTCAATGGACATAAGGAGTCCCTAGCCGGATTAAAATCATTTGTCGTGGCGAACCTTTTCGCTTCAGCCCCCGGATTCGACAATATCCGAATACCCGCTCAGTTATACAAAACCGGGGTATGCATGGAAACCAGGCGTAGGGGTCATAAGTACTTGAATAGACAAGTACCCAACTAGTTATGTTATATTACATGGATAGTAAGAAACATCTTCCAGGGAGAATAGTTCCGTTAGGGGTTCCTTTCCCTGGGTACGCATGCGACAATGAACATGTCCGGACTGCAAACAAGGACGCATGATGCAAAACTTCTGGGGATTTACGTTGTAATAAACAAAAACCATCTTTTGTTCACCGACCGAATATCCCCTTAAGAACGCTAGCTTTCGGCTTCACCCAGTCTGAGGTACACATCCGGCTGAACCGACAGTAACAATCGCAGAGGTGCTCCCCTTATGCCCTAGCCGAATTAACAGGAACGTAGGGCATAAACACAAGAGCCAGGCAACCCAACATGGCCACATCTTAAATCATATCGATGCATATAATGGTGAAGAAAAGGCACATATGGAAAAAGAACGCATATGTGATGGGCAAAAAGCCATTAAAATAATTATATTTAGCTTCCGTATAGGAAGCCCCCAGATATTGCTTGCACACATAGTGCGGCCGAAGTGATCCGGACGTCCGCACTGTATTAAGTACTTTGTGTGAAGAGGAAAAAAGGTCGAGAAAGGAAAAGGGAGGGAACATAATTAAAAAGGAGGGGGTAAGGAGACGAACACTGAGTTCGGCGCTAGGCGTAGAATCTCCGGAGTCTGGCCGCGTTCCATGGGTTCGGCTCAAGTCTGTTATCGGATGTATTACGTAAGCGGTACGCTCCTCCAGTGAGAACTTTATCAACGACGAAGGGACCCTCCAACTTAGGTTTGAGCTTGTCCTTCTTCTTCTCCGGTAGGCGTAGAACGAGTTCGCCAATATTATAAGTTTTGGCCCGCACTTCTCTGCTTTGGTACCGTCGAGCCTGCTGCTGATAGAATGCGGAACGGGCTTTTGCGACGTCCCGCTCCTCCTCCAGGGCATCTAAGTTATCTTGCTGATCTAACTCGGCTTCCTTCTCTTTGTACATGCGTACGCGAGGCGAATCATGTATTATGTCGCAGGGACTGCTTCAGCGCCGTACACCATAAAAAATGGTGTATATCCGGTGGTGCGATTCGGCGTGGTCCGCAGCCCCTAGAGTACGAAGTTGAGCTCTTCAACCCAGTGCGTGTCCGATTTTGTCAAGGATCGCACTAGTCTGGGTTTGATGCCGCTCATGATGAGACCGTTTGCACGTTCAACCTGGCCGTTTGTTTGGGGATGGTAGACAGAAGCGTAGTCGAGCTTAATGCCCATTTTGTTGCACCAAGTTTTCACTTCATCGGCTGTGAAATTTGAGCCATTATCAGTGATGATGCTGTGGGGGACGCCGTATCGGTGTACAACCCCGGATATGAAGTCTACTACTGGTCCGGATTCGGCCGTTTTGACCGGTTTAGCTTCTATCCATTTGGTGAACTTGTCCACCATGACCAATAAGTATTTTTTCTTGTGGCTTCCCCCTTTAAGGGGTCCGACCATATCTAGCCCCCAGACCGTGAAGGGCCAAGTAATGGGGATTGTTTGGAGAGCGGTAGGGGGCATATGACTCTGATTGGCAAAGAGCTGGCAACCGACGCAGTTTTGGACCAGGTCCTGTGTGTCTGCTCGGGCTGTCGATCAAAAAAAGCCTATACGAAAGGCCTTGCTGACTAGTGCTCGAGCCGCGGCGTGGTGCCCGCCCAGTCCGATGTGGATTTCAGCCAAGAGCTGCCGCCCTTCCTCTTCGGAGGTGCACCTTTGGAGCACTCCGGTGGCACTTTTCTTATAGAGTTCCCTGAGGGAGTCCTGGATTAGGGGGTGTCCGGATGGCCGGACTATCACCGTTGGCCGGACTCCTAGACTATGAAGATATAAGATTGAAGACTCCGTCCCGTGTCCGGATGGGACTTTCCTTGGCGTGGAAGGCAAGCTTGGTAATACGGATATGTAGATCTCCTACCATTGTAACCGACTCTGTGTAACCCTAGCCCTCTCCGGTGTCTATATAAACCGGAGGGTTTTAGTCCGTAGGACGAACATCAATCATACCATAGGCTAGCTTCTAGGGTTTAGCCTCTTTGATCTCATGGTAGATCACCTCTTGTACTACCCATATCATCAATATTAATCAAGCAGGAGTAGGGTTTTACCTCCATCGAGAGGGCCCGAACCTGGGTAAAAACATCGTGTCCCTTGTCTCCTGTTACCATCTGCCTAGACACACAGTTCGGGACCCCCTACCCGAGATCCGCCGGTTTTGACAGCGACATTGGTGCTTTCATTGAGAGTTCCTCTGTGTCGTCACCTTTAGGCCCGATGGCTCCTTCGATCATCAACAACGACGCGGTCCAGGGTGAGACTTTTCTGCCTGGACAGATCTTCGTATTCGGCGGCTTTGCACTGCGGGCCGATTCACTTGGCCATCTGGAGCAGATCGAAAGCTACGCCCCTGGCCATCAGGTCAGATTTGGGAGTTTGAACTACACGGCTGACATCCGCGGACACTTGATCTTCGACAGATTCGAGCCACAGCCAAGCACGCCGCACTGTTTCGATGGGTATGATCTAGCTCTGCCGCCGGACAATACCCTGGAGGCCGCACCAGCGTCCGCTCCGACCCCAAGCTTGGAGCCGACTTCGCCGGTCGAGGACGAGTGGCTGGACACCGCCTCGGGGGCTACGATCTCTATAGCGATTGAGCCGAACACCATCCTTGTCCTTCGCAAAGCCCGTGACTCCGAGGTGCCGGACTCCTCTCCGGACTCCGAACCTCCCGCGCCCCTGCCAGTCAAATCCGATTGGGCGCCGGTTATGGAGTTCACTGCCGCGGACATCTTTCAGCACTCACCCTTTGGCGACATCCTGAATTCACTAAAGTCTCTCTCTTTATCAGGAGAGCCCTGGCCGGACTATGGTCAGGAAGGTTGGGATGCGGACGACGAAGAAATTCAATGCCCACCCACCACCCACTTTGTAGCCACTGTCGATGATTTAACCGACATGCTCGACTTCGACTCCGAAGACATCGACGGTATGGATGACGATGTAGGAGACAACCAAGAACCAGCGCCTATAGGGCACTGGAAGGCCACCTCGTCATACGACATATACATGGTGGACATCCCAAAAGATGGGAATGGCAATGGAACAGCGGAGGATGACCCCTCCAAGAAACAGCCCAAGCGCCGGTGTCAGCGGCGCCGCTCTAAATCCTGCCACAGCAAAAACGGTGATTCCGGCACGGGAGATAATAACACCCAGACAGTGCCGAAGACAACCCCCTCTAGCAGGATTCAGCACAGGAGGAGGGAGAAGCCAACCCTCATGATAGAGAGGCAGACAGAGAGGTAGAGGACGATAATTATATGCCTCCCTCCGAAGATGAAGCAAGCCTCGACGACGACGAATTTGTCGTGCCCGAGGATCCCGTCGAACAAGAGCGTTTCAAGCACAGGCTTATGGCCACGGCAAGCAGCGTCAAGAAAAAGCAGCAGTAGCTTAGAGCTGACCAAGACTTGCTAGCTGACAGATGGACCGAAGTCCTTGCAGCCGAAGAGTACAAACTCGATCGCCCCTCCAAGAGCTACCCAAAATGCAGGCTGCTACCCCAATTAGAGGAGGAAGCACCCAAACCTACATCACCAGCGCATGACGTAGCCGACTGGCCACCTCGTGGCCGCGACAGAGAGGCCTCTAGGCCCTCCGCTAAAGCCGCACCCCGGCGTCGCTCGAAAAGTACAAAGCCACGGGGGAATGCGCCAGACTTGCGAGACATATAGGAGGACAAGGCAAGACAAATAAGATCGATCTACGGATCGCGTGGGCGCCCCACGATACGTGATGACAACCGTCACGCCAGATACAACAATTCCGGCCGGGCCGAACACAATAGACAAAGCTCATTTGAGCTGCGTCGTGATATAGCCCAATATAGAGGCGCCGCACACCCACTATGCTTCACAGACGAAGTAATGGATCTTCAAATTCCTGAGGGTTTCAAACCCGTAAACATTGAATCATACGACGGCACAACAGATCCTGCGGTTTGGATTGAGGACTATCTCCTTCACATCCACATGGCCCGCGGTGATGATCTACACACCATCAAATACCTCCCACTCAAGCTTAAAGGACCAGCTCGGCATTGGCTCAACAGCTTGCCAGCAAAATCAATTGGTTGTTGGGAAGACCTGGAAGCCGCATTCCTTGATAACTTCCAGGGCACATATGTGCGACCACCAGACGCTGATGACCTAAGCCACATAATTCAGCA
Source organism: Triticum timopheevii (assembly GCA_963921465.1). Taxonomy (NCBI): domain Eukaryota; kingdom Viridiplantae; phylum Streptophyta; class Magnoliopsida; order Poales; family Poaceae; genus Triticum; species Triticum timopheevii. The sequence goes on from OY997272.1 coordinate 147,620,407, forward strand.
GCCATATGAATCGGCCAGACAATTCTGGACACGGTTCTTAACCAAGAAAAATCAAATCGTCGACTGTCCGGATGCAGAGGCCCTTGCAGCCTTCAAACATAACATCCACGATGAGTGGCTTGCTCGGCACCTAGGACAGGAAAAGCCTAAATCCATGGAAGCCCTCACATCACTCATGACCCGCTTCTGCGCGGGAGAGGACAGCTGGCTAGCTCGCAGTAACAACCTGACCAAAAACCCTGGTAGTTCGGATACCAAGGACATCAACGGCAGGTCGCGTCGCAATAAGCACAAGCGCCGCACTAACGGCGATAATACTGAAGATACGGCAGTCAATGCCGGATTCAGAGGCTCTAAACCCGGTCAGCGGAAAAAGCCATTCAAAAGAAATACTCAGGGCCCGTCCAATTTGGACAGAATACTCGATCGCTCGTGCCAGATACATGGCACCCCCGAAAAACCAGCCAACCACACCTACAGGGATTGTTGGGTGTTCAAGCAGGCAGGCAAGATAAATGCCGAAAACAACGACAAGGGGCTGCATAGCGATGACGAGGAGGAGCCCCCGCCGCCGAACAATAGAGGACAGAAGGGCTTTCCCCCACAAGTGCGGACGGTGAACATGATATACGCAACCTACATACCCAAAAGGGAGCGGAAGCATGCACTGATGGACGTATATGCGATGGAGCCAGTCGCCCCAAAGTTCAACCCATGGTCCTCCTGCCCGATCACTTTTGATCGAAGGGACCACCCCACTAGCATCCGCCACGGCGGATTCGCCGCATTGGTTCTTGACCCAATCATTGACGGATTTCACCTCACTAGAGTCCTGATGGACGGCGGTAGCAGCCTGAACCTGCTTTACCAGGATACAATGCGCAAAATGGGCATAGACCCCTCAAGGATCAAACCTACAAAAACGACCTTTAAATGCGTCATACCAGGTGTAGAGGCCAACTGCACAGGCTCAGTTACACTCGAATTGGTCTTCGGATCCCCGGATAACTTCCGAAGCGAGGAATTAATCTTCGACATAGTCCCGTGCCCCAGCGGCTATCACGCACTGCTCGGACGAACCGCATTTGCAAAGTTCAATGCAGTGCCGCACTACGCATACCTCAAGCTCAAAATGCCAGGCCCCCAAGGAGTAATCACGGTCAATGGAAACACCGAACGCTGTCTCCGAACGGAGGAGCATACGGCGGCCCTCGCGGCGGAAGTACAAAGCAGCCTCTTAAGGCAATTCTCGAGTCCGACTACTAAACGTCCGGACACCGTCAAGCGCGCCCGGAGTAACCTACAACAAGACCGCCTGGCATGTTCCGAGCACGTGTAGCAATGCGGCCCCAACCCCAGCCCTCGTGAAATTGCGAGACCAGTACCACACGTACATAACTACGCTCTGGAGATACCATGGGCATAGGGGTGGGGGCACGACCACGACATGCCCGGAGAGCGGCTCAACCACACTAGGGGCTCCCAATTGTGTCATTCCTTTTTTTTTTCTTATTCTCAGGACTCCGTTTTCCAGAAGCCCTGTCCGGCAGTAGAATTGCCGAACTCACGATGCAACAGCCAGGGAAGCAGAAAAGCTACGTCGAGTGTCCAGGTGGTCTCTATTACGAGCAATATACCTGTTTTACATACCATCCCGCAGCCTACAGGGGGACATGTTAAATAGTCCCATCCCTTGCTTATCGCACTTTTTGTATCGTTCTGCTTTCATTGCAGTATTTTTTGAATAAACAATGCATCGCTTTTTGCCTAGTATTGCATTCCTTTTTCTATCTATATATGTTCACTTATGACATGTTGCATCTGTACGCTTTGGTACGGCCAAATACACCAGGGGCTTAAGTACCCCAAAATATGGTGTGATAAGTCTGAACACTTTAACAAGTGCGGCACCCCGAACTTATAGCATTATATGCATCGGCTCCGAATCATGTCTTGGGTCAATAGTTGGGTTTGCCCGGCTCCCAGGTTTTGGTACCTTACGTTCCATTATATCGGCTAAGGTAGCGCTGGGAGAACCACTGTGATTGTGCCCCGGTTGATCTGGGTTGAGCACCTCAGTGGAGAAAGCTAAAACTGACCGTCATGATAGGGCGAGAGCCGGTCGTTGTTCGAGAGGTTTTTCGAGTCCCTAAAGACTTATGCCGCTTAGAGCGAGGAGTCGGCTTTGTCCGGCCCAGGCGTGGATAGCGCCCCGAATTCGGTCTTCCGAACTCTAGGGGCTTCGGCGAAATTTAAAATTATAGAATTCTATGGCTAAGTGGGAGTGTTCAAGCATTATAGTCCGGTTGCCTTGTTCATTGTGTTGAGCGCCTCCCTCGCAGGACCCAAGAATGGGAACAAGAGCACTCAAGTTTATCCCGAACACCCCAACACTCGTGGCATGGGGGCTAAAGCCAACGACTTGCCATCTCTCAAATTTGATAAACGGCCACATAGAAGGTAATATTTTAAATTAACAAGCGTTGCTTAGTGCATATGAACAAAGTTTTCAGCGTACAGGATAACAAATGCGAGTCTACTAAAAAATTACATCTTTGGAGCACTCAACCGCTATAAGGCGGGCACCCTTCAGGACACCCTTATAGTACATCTCGGGTGTGCGATACTCCTTGCTCGGCGGTGGCGCGTCCATCACAAGCTTCTCGGCGTCCATGTTGCCCCAGTGCACTTTAGCGCGGGCAAGGGCCCGACGGGCACCTTCAATGCATACGGAACACTTGGTGACTTCAATCCATGGACAGGCGTCCACCAACCGCCGCACCAGACCGAAGTAGCTCCCAGGCATGGCTCCATTAGGCCATAGCCGAACTATCATGGCCTATTCGGCCACCTTGTGGAGCTCGACCAGCTGCTTCAGCTGGTCGCTCAGGGGCACCGGATGTCCGGCCTCAGCATATTGAGACCAGAACACCTTTTCCATCGAGCTCCCCTCCTCGGCTCGGTAGAACGCAGCAGCATCAGACACACTATGGGGCAGATCTGTGAACGCTCCTAGAGAGCTCCGAATTCGGGTAAGTAATAGATAATTCACTTTTACATGCTTGCTTTGCATAAAGAATGCCTTACCCGCCGCTATCTTTTTTTATTGCCTCAATCTCCTGGAGGGCCTTCTGGGCTTAGGCCTTAGCGGCTTTGGCACTCTCAAGAGCCAAGGCGAGCTCGGACTCTCGAGTCTTTGAGTCACGCTCCAAACTCTCGTGTTTTTCCATGAAAGCCTGGAGCTCTTGCCGCACCTCCGCCACCCGCGCCTCCTGCTTCTCTTGCTCGGTGCGCTCCGCGGCCGCACTTTTTTCAGCCTTGGACACCGCCTCCTTCAGGGTCGCCACCTCGTTCGTGGCCCCTGCAATACTCACGTTATTCCTGTCATTTTTTGCAACCAAATCCTTTCTATAAGGTATTACTTTAATAAGGTATTACTTACCTTCCTTGTCATCGAGCTGCTTCTTGGCACGGCCGAGCTCGTTCTCGGACCGCTTGAGGCTCTGCTTCAATACATTGACCTCTGCAGTCAGTGTGGAAGAGGTCATCAGCGCAACCTGCATTCCCATATTGACATGCTTATGTTAGACTCCTGCGTATATCTTTTTAGATCCTCAGTTCGGCTTTTCTTTCTGAACACCAAACTGAGCATCGGAGGCTACTGTCTATGCGGTACTATTTTTACATATCTTAATTACATACCTCAAAGCCTTTTAGAAGGCTGGTACAGGCTTCAGTCAGCCCGCTCTTGGCGGACTGAACTTTCTGGACCACTGCACTCATAACAGTGCGGTGCTCCTCGTCGATGGAGGCGCCGTTAAGCGCCTCCAGCAAGTTATCTGGTGCCTCCGGTTGGACGGAGGCCACCGGCGTTGCAGTCTTGCCCTTATTACGAAGGGCCCGCCTGCCGGACTTCGGAATCACTGTAGATTCCGGTACGGAGTCCGGCACAGGGCCGGACTTAGAGCCCTCTGGGGTTTTGCCCTCTTTGCGCCCGGAGTCCGGGAGGTCGTCTTGCGGCGCCTCCAGGACCACCTCCTCCTGGTTGGGCCCCTTTTGGGACTCCACCGCAGCGTCGTCTGCGTCACGGGGGGAGGAGGCAGTCGGAAGTGAAGTGCTATTCACATCCGACGAATCCAGGGAGCCGCTCGACGAAGCGGGGAGCTCGTCCTTGGGCGAGCTACATGGTTGTATTCGGCGTTAGAAGACACTACGCGACAAAGGAAAAAATCATGAGTTATTCTGGAATCCGGACACTTATGATCTCGCCAGGGGCTTGGCCCTCGAGGGCCAATCCTCTTCGCCGTCGTCGGCGTTGGTGGAAAAGTCCGGAGGAAGGGTCCTTCCCTTCTTGGACCCTTCGGCCTCCCCAGTTCGGGAGGCCTTCCTTTTCTTCTCCCCCCCCCCCGCTGGGGGAGAAGCCTCTTTTTTCTCCTCCTCTTCTTCGCGGGAGGAGTCCGCCTCGGAGTCATTGGACGATGAGTCCGATAACACCTGATGCGGGGAACTCTTTCGGGTTCCCGTGGCCTTCTTCTTGGCCTTCTTGTCCGGCACCACGTGAGGTGCCGGAACCAACAGCCCCGTCAATCGGGCGTCCGCTGGGTCTTCTGGTAAGGGAGCCAGACAGTTAACCTGCCCGGACTTCTTCTGCCAGGCCTGTCAAAGGTAAGGGAGTTTAGATCCCGCATAGAGTCAAACTATGAAAAACAAGTGTCCCGTAAAGGGTAAAATAGCTTACCTCGCCGACTTGGCGCTGCGAGCTGAATCTGCGATCTTCGGTAGCGGATGCGGGAGCCTCGGCGCCCTTGAACAGCACCTTCCAGGCGTCTTTGTACGTAGTGTCGAAGAGCCTGCTCAAGGTCTGGTGCTGTGCCGGATCAAACTCCCACAAGTTGAAAGCCCGTTGTTGGCACGGGAGGATCCGGCGGATGAGCATGACCTGGACTGCGTTGACGAGCTTGATCTTCTTGTTCACAAGGTTTTGGACGCAGGTTTGGAGTCCGGTCAGCTCTTCCAAATCACCCCATGTCAGGCCCTTCTCTTTCCAGGAGGTGAGCCGTGTGGGGATGCCAGATCTGAATTCGGGTGCCGCTGCCCATTCAGGGTCATGCGGCTCTGTGATGTAGAACCACCCCGATTGCAACCCTTTGATGGTTTCCACGAAGGCGCCCTCGAGCCATATGACGTTGGGCATCTTGCCCACCACGGCGCCTCCGCACTCCGCCTGCTAGCCGCCCACTACCTTCGGCTTGACATTGAAGGTCTTCAGCCATAAGCTGAAGTGGGGTTTGATGCGGAGGAAGGCCTCGCACACAATGATAAACGCTGAGATGTTGAGGATGAATTTCGGGGCCAGATCGTGGAAATCCAGGCCGTAGTAGAACATGATCCCCCGGACAAATGGGTGGAGTGGGAAGCCCAGTCCGCGGAGGGAATGGGGAAGGAACCCCACCCTCTCATGGGGCCTGGGGGTGGGGACGAGCTGCCCCTCGTCTGAAAGCCGGTGCGCAATGTCGTTGTGCAGGTATCCGGCTTTCCTCAACTTTTTGATGTGCCCCTCCGTGACGGAGGAGGCCATCCACTTGCCTCCTGCTCCGGACATGGCTGGGGAAGGTTGAGGCGAGATGTGCGGACTTGGGCGCTGGAGCTCGAGTACGCGTAAATGGATAAGCAAAGGAGGAAGAAGGCGTAGGTAAAAAGGTGGATCCTTATCCCCTTATATGGACGGACGAAACTATGCATCCCCACCAGCCTGGTAAGACTCGCTTATCTCCCAAGTGCCGTAATCAATGGCGCGGTTGGGCTACCCACGCCCGTATTGATGAGAATCCTGGAATAAGGGGACACGATCTCTGCTTTGACAAGACGTGCCAAGGAAACCGCTTCGCTAAACACGCTGAGGTGGAACAGTAAAAAACGACTCGAATAAAGGCCTGGCCGTGGTGTGATGTCACGCCACGGAATACGTCAGCAGATTGAACTTGTGTAAATGTTATTCTCTCTACGGTGGTATGTGGAACTTATTTTGCAGAGCCGGACACTATCCTTGTGTTCAAAATCCTCTATGAAGTATTCGGAGGAGGAACTCGCCTTGCAATGTCGAAGACAATATGCGCGCCGGACTCGTCGTCATTGAAGCCTGGTTCAGGGGCTACTGAGGGAGTCCTGGATTAGGGGGTGTCCGGATGGCCGGACTATCACCGTTGGCCGGACTCCTAGACTATGAAGATACAAGATTGAAGACTCCGTCCCGTGTCCGGATGGGACTTTCCTTGGCGTGGAAGGCAAGCTTGGCAATACGGATATGTAGATCTCCTACCACTGTAACCGACTCTGTGTAACCCTAGCCCTCTCCGGTGTCTATATAAACCGGAGGGTTTTAGTCCGTAGGACGAACAACAATCATACCATAGGCTAGCTTCTAGGGTTTAGCCTCTTTGATCTCGTGGTAGATCTACTCTTGTACTACCCATATCATCAATATTAATCAAGCAGGAGTAGGATTTTACCTCCATCGAGAGGGCCCGAACCTGGGTAAAAACATCGTGTCCCTTGTCTCCTGTTACCATCCGCCTAGACGCACAGTTCGGGACCCCCTACCCGAGATCCGCCAGTTTTGACACCGACATTCCCCTTCATGGACTTTGTAAGCTTTCAAACGCCGCACGATGCAACGTGCTTCATTTTGATCCTCGGGGAGCTCCTGCCTATTTAGGTACACCAAGAAAGGCTCAGCCCACGAGGCGATTACATCCATAATTTCGTGGGCCGATGGTGTTATTTCGGTGGTGGAGCCTCCGATTATGTCTGATGGTTCGGAATCTGGGGGTGCATTCAGATCCGTGCTAGTGCTGCCGGACTCCCCTTCCCATACCACGGATTGCTTGAACAGCCTTTCCAGGAATATGTTAGGTGGGACAGGGTCGTGTTTAGCGCTGATGCGGGCGAGGATATCCGCCGCTTGATTGTTTTCTCGAGCCACATGGTGGAATTTGAGCCCCTCGAACCGAGCTGACATTTTGAGGACGGCCTTACGATAGGCTGCCATTTTCGGATCCTTGGCATCAAAGTCTCCATTTATTTGTGATATTGCGAGGTTTGGATCCCCGCGTACCTCCAGGTGTTGAATGCCCATAGAGATTGCCATTCGAAGACCATGCAATAGAGCCTCGTATTCGGCTGCATTGTTGGAGTCTGTGTATAATATTTGGAGTACGTACTGGACCGTGTCTCCGGTGGGAGATGTTAGGACTACACCTGCTCCCAATCCGGCCAGCATTTTAGAGCCGTCGAAGTGCATGATACAGTTAGAGTACGCGCCGTACTCTTTAGGGAGTTCGGCTTCTGTCCATTTGGCAACAAAGTCCGCCAGTACTTGCGACTTGATGGCCCGCCATGGCTTGTATGTTATGTCGAATGGAAGGAGCTAGATGGCCCATTTAGCAATCCGGCCCGTAGCGTCGCGGTTATTTATTATGTCGTTGAGTGGTACTTCGGAGGGCACCGTAATCAAACACTCTTGAAAGTAGTGTCGTAGCTTCCGGGATGCCATGAAGACCGCGTATGCTATCTTTTGATAATGTGGGTATCGGGATTTGCATGGGGTGAGGACCGTGGATACGTAATATACCGGCTTTTGGAGCGGGAATTTGTATCCGTCAGCCTCTCGTTCGACGACGAGCACTGTGCTTACAACTTGATGTGTTGCAACTATGTACAGCAGCATAGGTTCACCAATATTTGGCGCTGTTAGGACTGGATTACTGGCCAACAAGGTCTTTATTTCGTCCAGTCCGGCCGCGGCTACATCCGTCCACACGAAGTGTTCGGTGCGCCAAAGAAGGTAATAAAGGGGTAATGCTTTTTCTCCTAACCGGGAGATAAAGCGGCTTAAGGCAGCCATGCATCCAGCTAGTTTCTGGATATGCTTGAGGTCTATTGGTATAGACAACTGCGACAGAGCTCGGATTTTTGCTGGATTCGCTTCAATTCCTCTATTGGAAACAATGAAGCCGAGCAGTTTCCCAGAGGGGACGCCGAAAACACATTTTTCCGGGTTCAGCTTGATGCCATATGTTCGGAGGTTATCAAACGTAAGCCTCAAGTCATCTATTAGGGTTTCGACGTGTCTTGTTTTTATGACCACGTCGTCCACATAGGCCTCCATTGTTTTGCCAATTTGCTTTTCCAGACATGTTTGAATCATGCGTTGATAGGTTGCGCCGGCATTTTTAAGCCCGAAAGGCATAGTGTTGAAGCAGAAAGGACCGTATGGCGTTATGAAAGCTGTTGCAGCTTGGTCGGACTCTACCATCTTTATTTGATGGTATCCAGAGTATGCGTCGAGGAAACACAGCGAGTCATGTCCTGCTGTGGCATCGATGATTTGGTCAATGCGAGGGAGGGGGAAGGGATCCTTGGGGCAAGCCTTGTTGAGGTCTTTGAAGTCGACGCATAGGCGCCAGGATTTGTCCTTCTTTGGTACCATTACCAGATTTGCCAGCCAATCCGGATGCTTGATATCTCTGATGAATTCGGCCTCGAGTAGCTTGGCTAGCTCTTCCCCCTTGGCTTGCCGTTTGGGCTCTGAAAACCGCCTTAGAGTCTGCTTGACAGGTTTGTATCCTTTTAGTATATTGAGGCTGTGTTCAGCTAGTCTGCATGGGATGCCCGGCATGTCCGAGGGGTGCCAGGCGAAAATGTCTCAATTCTCGCGTAAGAAGTCTCGCAGTGCGGCGTCCATTGTGGGGCTCAACTGTGTCCTGATGGAAGCTGTCTTCGTGGGATCCGTTGGATGGACCTGGAATTTGACTATCTCGTCTGCGGGTTTAAATGAGGTGGACTTGGGTCGCTTGTCGAGTATCATGTCGTCCCTGTCCATGGTGGGACGCAGCATTGTTAGTTCTTCGGCTGCTAGGGCTTCGGATAATGCTTCCAGGGCTAGTGCTGCGGTTTTGTTTTCGGCGCGAAGTGCGACGTCCGGATCACTGGCTAGAGTGATGATTCCATTGGGTCCGGGCATTTTAAGCTTCATGTACCCGTAATGGGGTATAGCTTGAAAGCTTGTAAACGCGTCCCGCCCTAGAAGGGCGTGGTATCCGCTGCTGAAACGAGCCACTTGGAATGTGATTTCTTTGAACCTGTAGTTCTCCGGAGTGCCGAATACCACATCGAGTGTGATTTTTCCCACACACCATGCTTCCCTACTGGGGATGATTCCCCTGAAGGTTGTGCCACTTTGCTCAATGCGACTTTTATCAATTTCCATCTTGCTGAGTGTTTCTTTGTAGATCAAGTTTAATTCACTTCCGCCGTCCGTGAGTACTTTAGTGAGCCGAAAGCTGTCTATGATTGGGGTAAGGACCAAAGCGGCTGGTGCCCGGGCTGTCTGGAATTGAGGTTCATCACTGGCATTGAAAGTTATAGCAGTGTCGTTCCACAGATTTATTTTTGCCACGTGGCAGATTTCAACGGAGCTTTGATGAGCTCGCTTGCGCCTATTGTTTGAGGCAAAAGTCTCGAAGACTGTTAGTATCGTATTGTTTTCTTTGGCGGGATGTTGTTCTCCTTTATGACTTACAAGAAGATCCTCGCCACTTTTTGCTACCTGCCGGAGTATCCAACATGCTCTAAGGCTATGTGTTGGTGTAGTGTCCGGCATGCCGTGGAGTTTACATGGCCCATTGAGCCATTGTTCCAATACGGTTCCACACCCTGGGGTGGGCTTTGGTTTCTTGGGGATTGGATCGTCTGACTTACGAGAATTCGCCCGTTTAGCTCGGACAAAGGTTTTAGTGAGAGCCGGACTATCCCAAAATTCTGCTTGGGTTTTCCAGGCGCTTTCCATCACACAGTACTTCTGTACTATGGTTGTCAAGTCAGCAAAGTGTACTATGTCACAGCGACTTATAGCATTAAGGATTCCTTTGTTTGTGCAGGTTTTGCAGAAAAGTGAGACTGTGTCCTCCTCATGACAGTCCTTAACCTTGTTTAGCACAAGGAGGAATCTGGCCCAGTAGCGATGTACTGTCTCTTAGGGCTCTTGTCTGATATGGGAGAGAGGGTTTAAGTACGGGCGTGTGGGTGTAGCTGAATCTAGATTCTGATCTGATCTAACGCCCTGGGGCAGGGGAGCTTCCGGGCTTGACAGCTCAGGATCCGGGGTGCTGCCAAATTTCTCCGGCCCAATACCCGATTCTAAGTCCGGGGTTTGGGTCGTGTCTTCCCCTGAGCGGGTGTCCGGCTCAGGGAGCTCGGTGATCCGAACATAACTCGTCTTCAAAATAGAGGGGTAATCCATATGTGGCTCCTCCACCACAGCTATCTCGTGGGTGACCGGCGGGGATTTAATATCCCTTTGGTCAGGTTTAAGCCTGATCCGGTCATAGTCTGTGGCGACTCCCAAAGCAGCGATGCGATCCAAGAGCTCATTAAGGGAGGAGAGCTCCATCGGATCCATCTTTTCGGCGAATTCCGAATTGACATGGAGGCTATGCGTGATGACCCGAGAGGTCATCGTCAGCGCGACGACCGATGGGACGGCCATGGTGAAGCCTCGTAGTCAGAGAGTTTGGCCTACAGCGAGTACTCCCCCAGAGGTGATGTTGTCCTTGACAACAAGACAGGCCGTCGAGCCTTGCAGCAATGACATAGAGGAACTCTCAATGAAAGCACCAATGTCGGTGTCAAAACCGGTGGATCTCGGGTAGGGGTCCCGATCTGTGCGTCTTAGGCTAATGGTAACAGGAGGCAAGGGACACAATGTTTACCCAGGTTCGGGCCCTCTCGATGGAGGTAAAACCCTACTTCCTGCTTGATTGATATTGATGATATGAGTAGTACAAGAGTTGATCTACCACGAGACCGTAGAGGCTAAACCCTAGAAGCTAGCCTATGATGATTATGATTGTGATCGTCCCTCTAAGGACTAAACTCTCCGGTTTATATAGACACCGGAGAGGGCTAGGGTTTACATGGAGTCGGTTACAAGGAAGGAAATATAATATCTGGATCGAGAAGCTTGTCTTCCATGCAAAGGAGAGTCCCATCCGGACACGGGACGTAGTCTTGAGTCTTGTATCTTCACGCTCCAACAGTCCGAACAAAGTATATAGTCCAGCTGTCCGGATACCCCCTAATCCAGGACTCCCTCAGGGCCCCGTGATTGACTTGCCATTATCATTTTAACTGCGGCGCTACGACCGACGTGATTCTCCCGATTCCTGACCACCCCCATACAGGTGCCTCTCCCAATGCTCCACCATGTAGTAGAGGCTGGCTCTTGCATGAGAGCCCACTTCTCCACTTTTTCCTTGCTTCTCTTTCCTCCACATATGCAAAAATGCCATGTAAAGCACACTATTGTACTTACTTGCTCCTACAGGTGCTAAGCTTGCCACATAGGCATAAAGTCTGATGTGGCAAGTTAATCAAGAAGAGAGAGACTAGTTTGGTGACCCAAGGAAGAAACGGTGCTAAGCGCGTGTACCTAGGTGAAAAGACAATTTTGAGTATATAGCTAATTAAATGAAGCAAACTTAGCAACAAAAAACTAATAAGCACACCATTTCATTGGAAGAGGTGACTCCTTGGCAAATGCAATAAATACTACTCCCTTTGACCCATAATACAAGAACGTTTTTGGCACTACACTAGTTTCAAAAAACGTTCTTATATTATGGGACGGAGGGAGTACGAAGAAAGAGATAGAGAGAAGTAAAAAAATAAATACACTTATAGCCAACCTTATATCTAACCTTGTTGTAGTATGAGTGACTAAGTGATGACTATGTATGACATGCCAACATCAGGTAGCCTAACGCACTGTGTTAAATCTCCAAGGGCGCGACCGCGCGAGCGACGCGACGGTCGTGGTAGGTGCGACCATGTACGGGCTGCTAGCAGCCCTTGGATCTGAGACCAAACGGTCGCATGCTAAGTTGCTGAAAATTTGCAGAATAACCCTCCAGGATAGGATATTCACCCATAGGTCTTGAATCACGCCATGCAACCGTTCAATCTCAGATCCAAGGGCTCTCGGAAGCCCGTATCATGGGAGAATGGAAAGCCACTACCCTGCCGTTCGCACGCTGACAGTTCGCTCCTACTCGTCCCCGCACGTCCTTTAATATTACAGCGGTTCGCTCCTAGTCATCCCGTCCTTTCACATTACGACAGTTCCACTAATCCTAACTCTCCCCCCAAATCCATGGCGTCCCAAATCTCCATGATCGGCGATGAGTTCAACGTCATCTACACCCGTTCTTCCGCGACGGTGAAAGGATGCCTTTCTCGCTTCAGACGCATGTTCGAAAACTTAGATCATGAGTGGGTCGCTGGGCTAGATGTTGAGTACACCACAGTCCTAGGATGATAGAAGGATCTAAAGGACGAAGAGAGGAAGAAGCCCGCCGTGATCCAGGTTTGCGTGCATGACTTATGCTTGGTCTACCACATACGCCATGCCGACGTTGAATGCCTGGATTTTAAGAACTTCCTCGAGAGCAACCTAGTCAAATTTGTTACTGTAGACATTACGAACAACAAAGAAGTCCTGGGTCGGATAGGCCTCGTTGTAGGCAACCCCTTCAACATGCAGAAGAATCGGCTGCTGCCCTCCGGTGGCCAGCCTTCAATGCTGACCCTGGCAGGAGCCATGGTTCATCCTTCGTATGGTAAATTGGAGAAACCTCATTACACGTTTCATCGTCATGCATGGCAGCGGAATGTACTAGATATAGACCACATCCACTATGCTGCAATGGATGGCTACCTTTGTTTCAATATCTACAAGGGTTGGATGAAGAGCAAGATCCAAGTGTGCAGTTCAAGCAAAGAAGTATCGGCCAAGAGGAAGAGGGACAAGGACGAAGTTGAGGACATGGGCGAGGACTCCGAGTGAGTAAGGTGTCAGTATCGTTGCTCATGGTGGTTCTAATGAAGTGTCTACTGGATTAGTTGCATAGTTTAATTTCAGGTGTGCTTAGTTTAATTTGAGGGGTGTGTTGTGCTGAGCCCCCAGCAGAACTATGTTATGTTTCTTCTCGTTACTTTAACTCTTCAGTATGTACATACTACTAGTATTTCTTTAATAGAATTTAGCACCCCAATTAAGCACGTACTAGCTTTTTTAATAGTATTATATGCATAATTTGGCGACGTGCGCTCTCTATATGTACCACCTTTTTTTAATTTCAATTTTTGCTCCATGGCGCAATCCCTCGATACTACTACTGTACAAAAGTATACATTTTTTAAAAGGCTAGAGTACTATTCATCACATATATAGCCAGTTAAATTCTCAACCTAGAACGACGTGCATGCCATGTAAACTGATACGGAGGAAGTATAGTAAAAATGAGGTGATTTTACCAAGCGATCAGCGGGGGAGCATGGCCTGTCATGCGGTCCCACGTGTCATGATGTACCAAGGCAATGCGCGTGTCCCTCTTGAGGCAGAAGCAATACTAACATGGTTTGAGATGATGGTGAACCGAAGTGTGAAATAATGGTTGCTTTGTCCATCTGGGAAGGTGCGGCATTGTGATTTGACATCTCATTGCTCATTACTACTACTGGGCCGGTACGAGTGGGGTGCGTCCCCCCTATTGTTCTGCACTGTTATTTGGTGCTTGACACGTCCACCCGATTGCTATATGTCCCACATGTCAACGACAGGAAGTACATAATTCATGAAGGGGAGCGTCGATGGAGCAGTATACTACAAAATTCATGAAAGGGAGCGACTTAGTTTTGGAAAAAATCTGTTTTTACGGAGTACGTACCCACTTGGGTTTATAGTGCTCATCTAAAAAACATTCATTTTTCCGTTTGATAAGTCTCAATTCTACTGCTAGTAGTAGTACCATTACATGTTGGATTTCGAGGTGCGTTAGATCACCCGATGCAAGAAGTGTCAAGAGGAAACTCGCCAATGCATGTAGAAGTTCATGGAAATTTAGTGGTCATTCATGCATTCATTCTAATGAATGCCTCGGTAAACATAACTTCTTGAGAAAAACGAGCGTACTAATTACTTGTGCAAACTACGAAACTAATTCGACCACTCACCGTCTACCTTGGTTGGAGAGATTTTGAAATTGAGCCATAAACTGGAAAGGAGGGAGTAGTAACTTTTGTCTCGATTACTATTTGTGGCCTTCTATAGATGCAAAATATATTTTTTATAGTGGCCTTGTATAAGTAAATGGAGGGAGTACTAAAGGGCATATATATTGCAAACAATATGATAATCTCTCTAACCAAGGTACGTAGTAGGGACGAGGAGTAAACAGAGGGAGTAGTAAAATTTTCTCCTCGTCCTGCGAGCCACCGCGCGCGTGGGCGAGGGAGCGGGTGTAAGGCGTACAGTAGTAGTAGTACTACTACTCGTAAGCAAGCTTCACCTCATCCTGCGAGCCACCGCGCCCGTGGGCGGGGGAGACGGCGTACTAAGCAAGCTTCTCCTCGTTCTGCGAGTTGATGGGACACATCAAAAGTACTCCAGTGTATAGAGCCTTGCCTCTAAGGTAGGCCCCACATGGTTTGCCTCTTTTTTAACATAACACGTCAAGTCGCAATTTGTTTGTTCACCCGTGGTAGAGGATCCTCCCTCCACCAAGTGGACAACCAGTACACGTGTCAAATTACCACGTGGGCTTCCTTTTCATGTAGAAATGAGCTCCACCGTGTACCCGCGCGGGTGTGGTTGGGAAAGAGACGGGAGTACGTGCGCCGTGCGTGCACCTCTTCTCTTCGTGCACGTCCCCCACCTACATGTGTGTGTGAGAGAGAGATACAAACCTAGACATAATGCGCCGTCCATCCCCTTGCCTCCGCCCAGTCCGACCACCAGTCACCACCACGCCCTACTCCTCCTCACCTTATCTCTCATCTTTCTCCCTCCATATTTATATACAAGGGGCCACTATCAAAATTACAATCTGCAGATATACAAGGCCACTAACACTAATGATGCAATATTAATGGTGTTTGCCTCGTGGTACTAGCAAAGGAGGACATTAATTATCCCTTGCATGCATGTGGGAGTTTGTAAAAAAAATGCATCTTGATGTTCCGTGCAATGCACATGCATCTTGCTATTCCATGAAAACACACATGGCAAAATTCCATGGCGAACGAGGGTTTTGAATCTGTTGGGAGGGGCTGTTTGGATCTTTCCCGGGGTAGCCAAAATATTGGCAACCCTTTTGTCCACCGGTGCCTTTGCCACCGATGAACGAGGAATGGCTCGGGTGCTCTTGCATCCTCCAGCGCGCACGTTGGAGACAAGCTCGCACGAGCTGTGTTTTTTGTCCCACAACGCCGCCCGAGCCGCCCGCAGACCGGCCGACGACCCGCAAATTACGCCATCCAACCGTAGACGCACACATTAGGATAGCAACTCAACCAACCGAACGAAATTCATGCAAACACGTAGGCAAACTGATATTTCATATAAACAATGACGGAAATCATATAAAATACCAGATTTTCATACAAACATGACGGATTTCATTACATTCAAATGAACTACGCGTTGCTAGTTCTGGACAGCACAGGTATATAATACCTGGCCTAAATGGCCGCCCGCCGATCGATTTGTGTTCCTCATGTCCGGCAGCACGATCACCGAACTACCGGGAGCCCCGGAGGTATATGCTTCAGTGCAAAGGACGGCTCGCTTCCCCACTGCCCAACTGATATCATTGGCTGATGCCGAAGATGATGGTGGCCGGCACCAGTTCGAATTCATCACCGGCCATTACTTCTCCATGGCCAGCACTGGCTCGAGTTCATCCTAACATTCCCCTCTTCCGTGGAACCCATGCGGGGTCGATGAAGGTCCTCGCAACAAAAGGATCTGGCAAGACACCTGCTGTGTACGCCGGCGTCGCCTCCGTGGTGGCCTTCATGGGACCCAAGCGGAGGCGACCTCCCATGTTCTACTTCTCCTCGATGATGGCAGCGGACGCGGATGCACTGGCCACCGACTCGTTGCTCTCCGTGCACCCGGCTTCTGTCGCTGCTTGCATGGCATGGCCACCGGCATGGGAGTCTCGGCCATAGATACGGGATATGCCCGTGCGCCGCTCCTCGTTGAGCTGGCCTGGAGCAGCGAGTTGCTGAACTACACGCCGGCTTGGGGCGGTAACTGGCTCCGTCGGGAAAGGGAGGGAGGTGGATCAGCGAGCTGCATAGCTCGTATCCGGCGGGCTACCCAGCCGGCTTGGATGCGGAATAACTACTCTTCGTAAGCCATTGTAAGAGTGGACAAAATGGTGAAGGAGGAGATAGGGGAGCGGCGGAGGTGTGCGATTCTTGGCCGGCGTTTGGCCTCGTTTAAATAGGAGATTAAATAGATGGCGAATGGGAGGAGCTCGGCTGGTGTTGCGTTTAATGCCGGCCCGTTCATGAACGGAAGTGTGTCCAGAGTGGGTTTCTCGGCTTCCACACGGGCGGGCTTCATGGAGGCGTTTGAATGTGGCAAGGACGCGTGTTCAGACGGGCGTGCAGCGAGTGGCACCCTCGACTCTGACCTAGGACACCGCGCCGTTCTTCCCCTGATGTGTGGGATCTTTGGGTACATGTCCTGCATGTCAGTGACCCAAAGCAGGTAGCGCATAGCAGAGGAACCTTTGGTGGGCCAGTGCGGTTAGAAGCGGGCATTTCATAAACCGATGATTGTTCATTGAGTGTGACGTCATCTTTTTCATGTAGATAAGCCTACTATGTTGATATCCCGTTCGATACGTTATGATTCATAAAGACCGCTGCAAACATCAATGTTCTGCTTATCACTGATAAGATTGATTAATACCCGTAACAATCCATGTCCTTAACAAAGGGTGCATGCACGTATAGGTTGAGCGTGTGTCTTGCGTCGTGTGCTGTGTGCATGCAGGCGTGCGAGTGTTGCGTGCGTGCAAGGGTACGTTTCAGTGTTGCATGCATGGGTACATACGTGCGTGTGTTCATGAGTGCATGTGTACGTGTCAGTGTTGCACGCCTGCATGCGTGCGTGTGTACGTTATGTGTACGTGTCAGTGTTGCATGCCTGCATGCATGCGTGTCTTGCGTGCATGCATGTGTATGTGCGGGGTGAGGCTACACATCAGTCGACTGACTTTTTCATCTCTGGTCATTAGATTTTCCAGCCATTGGATAAGAAATCAAGGGCCTCCAGTTTATCATGAAACACCACCCCCTGAGCCGCCAGCCACCACCGGCCGAACCGCCGCTGCCCGCCGCCCGCGGCCGGCCCGCGCCGCCCCGCCGCCCCACCCTTCCAAAGCCACTCCCCACCGCTGGTCCGCCGCCGCACCGACCATCCCTCTAGGCCCCCCCCGTGCCGAGCTTTTTCTCCGGTGATCCCCACCCCACCGCCCAATCGACGCCCCCAACCGCCGGCGACTGCCAACCAGAGGTCTCATGACTTCGAATACCCACCGACCACTAATTTATTACCATTTCTGTCCTTCATATATGCGCTGATGGGTGGGCCCTATGGTAATGTGCGCTGTTGAATGTGGACCGTTTGACTGGTCAATTGATCGTGTTATCAACAACTTACGGAGCTGTATGGTGAGCCAGTGACCGTATGATCATCCTAAAATGTACTCCTATTTTATTAACACAGTACAGACTCAAACTACCATTTCTTTCTTTCATATACGAGCTCATAGGTGGGCCCCATGGTTACGCGCCCCGATGGTGCAACACTAGTTGCGCCGCGTGGAACGTTTGACTGGTCAATTGATTGTGTCATCAACAAAATACGGAGTTGTATGGGTGAGCCAGTGACCGTATAATCATGACATGTATTTGGTTAACACGGTACAGACGCAAGGGCTCATATATACGCGCAAGCACTCACCGTTATAAGCGCACAAACGCGGACCCTACCCCTATGAGCACCTTCGAGAGAGTGGGCCAGCATATGTGATCTTGAGATTTTACGAAGTCACCATAGGTGCCTCGTAGTCGAGTGGAACGTCTCCTCCCACTGAACGCACATCGCCAGAAAGTACTGAAATTAACACAAGCTAAATGCGAGCACCGGGACTTCAACCTTGGTGGGCTCGAGAAACCACTATCCTCCTAACCATCCAACCACATGTTGGTTAGCACGACAAAATGTATGTGGTGACCGTGATGAGCTTATTCTGAAGTCCAGTGACCATATCATGCTTTCGCTTCAAATACAATGACCATAAGTGTCGTCAACAAAATACGGAGCACGCATCAAATGCAAAGTCTGTCAGTGTCATCAACAAAATATGGATACGTATCGTGAGCTAGATACCGTTGTACTATTGTATATGCTTATTTTCTTAGTAGCCGATTGCGTGTGTGGTGTGGTGGGCACATCATTTCTAGTTGTGGTGGGTCAACATGAAGACTCATGGGTCGGTTCCATCCTGTGCCACATATAGGTTGGATCGAGACGCGTTATACGAAGACCTATGTGGAGGACTCGGCGTACAACACGAAGCTACCAGAGTCGCGGAGGACTCTATCCCCACTGGTGATAAGCCGACTATATATGATTTGTAACCCTAGGCCCCCAGTATGTTATAGAAGCTTGGGGGCTAGTTCGTCGATAGTATACACACACGCACAATGCCTGGTATTCACGTGTACTTTGTACACACCCCTATCACTAGTATACAGTACCAGGAGTAGGGTCTTTCTTCAACTGCAAGGGTCCGAACTAGGGTAAAACTTTGCCTCGTATTACCATCCAGCCTAACAGTTAGGGATATCTTACCGAATGATATGATGAAATCATATCTGCCAACTACTAAGAGAGAGGTGTGTCTGGGGGAGGGGGGGTGGCAATGTGTGCGAGAGAGGCCTAAAGATAATGTGTGTGCGGGAGACACGTAGGCACATATATGTGCGTATATAGGGCTAGTAGAGACCGTGCGTGTGTATATATGCAAGTGAGAGAAATAGTGTTTTCCAACTGAGATTAGTGAAAAGAGTTGTACATAGTAGTCAGAAAGAGAGAGAGAGAGAAACAGAGAGAGCATGTGCGTGAGACACCCCGACGCCCTGAGAGAGATTGTGAGCATGTGTGAAAGAGAAATGCCGATGCATATAAAGTGTGTGCACTTATGCGTTAGATAGAGAGATATATAATGCGTTTGTGAGAACAGGCCGAGGCATAGTGCACCTACGTGTAAAAGGCGGTTCTACGCATTAAATTAAAATATAAATGGCATTATTATTTTTTGATGAGATCATGAATTTTGCAAATTGCGTATGGACAAAAATCGGTCTATCAGACACCCATACTCTATGAATTCTAGCATGTGCATGTGTTTATTTCATATTATCGATCCATAGAGTGAGAGCGGTTTGAAATACAGGCAATGGATGCTTTTGCAATTCATATAAAAACATTAATTAGTGCACTCCATGTTGTTAGTGTGAAGCACGTTATACATTTGTCACTTGCATGGATACATTCCAAATTGCTAGCTATGAAATAAAATACATGTCGAATTCAACATAAAGGGGGTTTCAATGATTTGAATTCATAGGAAGTGCATTCATCTATTTGAACCCGAGATAATGGCATTTGTAAATCAGATGTAAAAGGGGGCATCAATCTTGTTGTGAGTTTGAACATGCTATATATATTCATACGCATATCTAACTTTTTTTTGCAACCAAGGAGATAATATCTGGAACCATGCATGAACTGAGGTAAGTTGCATATTTTTTAATATATACTCATGTACAATGTATATTCAAATGTACCCCCTCCATTCCAAAATAATCGTAGCTTTAGGATTTTCAAGAGTAAAGATTTGTGAAGTTTGACAAATCCTGAAAGTTCAATTCAATAGAACCGAAAACGTTAATTCTTCTGCTCCCAAGTATTGAACGAAGCGCCAAATAGGCATGTGGTCACCCGAAACCGCGCGAGACTAATGTTTGGTGGTAGGAAATTACTGTCCTGACTCTGGCCCGTGTAGCCTATCGGGCCGTTGTCCAAAGGTCTAAACCGGGGTAGGTTTGTAACTTCACCAAGACGCCAGTCTCAACCGCCTCCGAGAAGCATTCATACGCCGTGGGCGCCTAAACACCCATGCGCTCGGCCGAAATCTATCCTGCCCACATTTGGGACACCTGAGATTACTGTCCTACCCCCAACCCGCAATATGTTCGAAATTTTAGATGGGGGCAAAGTTTGTAACTTTCCCCAAATTTCAAACAAGCGCGTCTCAAACCGAAACATTGTTCCCCCTTAGTTCCCCGCCTCCCTCCGTTTCCCCATTCACACTCCGTGGGCACCAAAACACCCTCTTGATACGTCTCCAACGTATCTATAATTTTTGATTGCTCAATGCTACTTTATCTACTGTTTTGGACTATATTGGGATTTATTTTCCACTTTTATATTATTTTTGGGACTAACCTATTAACCGGAGGCCCAGCCCAGAATTGCTGTTTTTTTGCCTATTTCAGTGTTTCGAAGAAACGGAATATCAAATGGAGTCCAAACGGAATGAAACCTTCGGGAACGTGATTTTCTCACCGAACATGATCCAGGAGACTTGGACCCTGCTCCAAGGAACAAAAGAGGCGGTCACGAGGGTGGGGGGCGCGCCCTCCCCCCTGGGCGCGCCCCCCTACCTCGTGGGCCCCATGTTGCTCCACCGACGTACTCCTTCCTCCTATATATACCTACGTATCCCCAAACGATCAGAATAGGAGCCAAAAACCTAATTCCACCGCCGCAACCTTCTGTATCCACGAGATCCCATCTTGGGGCCTGTTCCAGAGCTCCGCCGGAGGGGGCATCCACCATGGAGGGCTTCTACATCAACACCATAGCCCCTCCGATGAGGTGTGAGTAGTTTACTTCAGACCTTCGGGTCCATAGCTAGTAGCTAGATGGCTTCTTCTCTCTTTTTGGATCTCAATACAATGTTCTCCCCCTCTCTCGTGGAGATCTATTCGATGTAATCTTCTTTTTGTGGTGTGTTTGTTGAGATCAATGAATTGTGGGTTTATGATCCAGTATTATCTATGGAAAATATTTGATTCTTCTCTGATTTCTTTTATGTATGATTGAGTTATCTTTGCAAGTCTCTTCGAATTATCCTTTTTGGTTTGGCCAACTAGGTTGGTAGTTCTTGCAATGGGGGAAGTGCTTAGCTTTGGGTTCAATCTTGCGGTGTTCTTACCTAGTGACAGAAAGGGTTGCAAGACACGTATTGTATTGTTGCCATCGAGGATAACAAGATGGTTTTTTTATCATATTGCATGAATTTATCCCTCTACATCATGTCATCTTGCTTAAGGCGTTACTCTGTTTTTAACTTAATACTCTAGATGCATGCTGGATAGCGGTCGATGAGTGGAGTAATAGTAGTAGATGCAGAATCGTTTCGATCTACTTGTTTTGGACGTGATGCCTATATACATGATCATTGCCTAGATATACTCATAACTATGCTCAGTTCTGTCAATTGCTCAACAGTAATTTGTTCACCCACCATAGAATATCTATGCTCTTGAGAGAAGCCACTAGTGAAACCTATGGCCCCCGGGTCTATTCTCATCATATCAATCTCTATCGCTATATTTACTTGCTTTGCTTTTACTTTGCCTTTTACTTTTCACTTTGCATCTATCTATCAAATATACCAAAAATATTATTTATCATCTCTATCAGATCTCACCCTCGTAAGTGATCGTGAAGGGACTGACAACCCCTAATCGCGTTGGTTGCGAGTAGCTATGTTTTTGTGTAGGTACGAGGGACTTGTGCGTGGTCTCCTACTGGATTGATACCTTGGTTCTCAAAAACTGAGGGAAATACTTATGCTACTTTGCTACATCATCCTCTCCTCTTCGGGGAAAACCAACGCAGTGCTCAAGAGGTAGCACCTCTCCACCAACCGCGAAACCCCAGCCTCCTCCGTCCTCCACCCCATAGTGGCCAATTCACAGTCGCCCTCCTCCATCACGCCGGAGCCGGTACCCCGACGTGGTCATCCAACGCAACCGCAACCGCAACACCCTCAAGGACTTAGTAGCTGAAGCCGAGGCAGAGCTGCCTCCATGACGCCGACACGGACGTGCATCATACCAGAACCACTCCGACCACGCCGTCCTGCGCCTCACTGCTGCCGCTCCACTATCGCAACCGTCCACCGCACCAGAGCTGTTCCCGCTATGCCATTGTTCGCCGCCTCGGATCTAGTTCCCCGCCACGGACAGACGGCCACCGCACCACACTCAACAACTTGGCCATGGGTTCATCCAAGGCTCCACCGTCCTCCACAACTTCTCGTTTCCAGCGAACCACAAGAAGATCGTTGGAAAAACAGAAGGAGGACACAACACTGCCAACAGAAAGAGGTACTCCTCTTCCCTTATTCGCGCAAATCTTATGTCTCCGCTCACACTATATTCATCCCACGAAAGAAACTAGTTGAGCGCTTCTTACTGCATCTTCTTCGTGATACTAAATTTTCAAGGTTTCCTCCCTTTACTATGTCACCTTTGCTAGAGGTCAGTAGCCCGCCTGGATTTCAATTCAGGGTCAGTCGAACCGCAATTAAAAGAAGCAGCACCTGCTTAGGCACGCGGAGCACCTAGTCTGCCTGTTCCCCGGGGAAGGGCGCATCGGTGTCTATCATAGGGGTGTGGGGCGCAGGAGCTGCTTGCGCCCGATCTGGAGGTCGGTGGGGCTTGAATGGATGGCCGGGGGGCGGTGCCAAGCACGGCGGTGCGGTGAGGTTGAGGGGAGGGTGCAGGCAGGGGAGGAATATTGGGCCGTTGGTCGCTGGTGTTTCAACGAAGATCGTCAACACTGACTGGCTTGAGGTAGATGAAGGCGATCTGCCTATTCTTTGTACATCGGACGGTGCAGAAAAAATGGATTGACCTATTTATTTTCAGTCGACTGTTATTTTCATAGAATCCTGTAGTAATTTAGTGTGCCATGCATGTTGTAGAGCTATCATATGTATTCCGTCATTTATTTCTCACCGACCTGCTATTTGTTACCTTTACACTGTACTAATTGTGCACACACTTCACCCATACTCACACTACTGTTTTTTTGTGCATGGGTATTTCAGACTCTGACGCAGTGTTGATGAATGCAGAAAAGAAAAGACAGAAGTCGCTCCAGTGTAATTCGAAGATAAGCACTAAGCGTTTCAGCGCTCTAATGGGTGCAGTGTTAGTAGTTGGAGACAGTAAACGTAGCTCTGCAGTTGATGATCTCAATTGCCACACACAACCATCCCAGGTGCTTGCTTTAACTTCGTGCTGTCAAATGTGGTTGTATGTTGCATATGGTGTCTAGCTTGTAATGCTTCCAATTTGGTTAAATTGCATCTGCTTACTTTACACATTATACCTTTGATAATGACACGCCTTCCTGTTTTTTATATATACTACATATGTCTATTAACCATGTTCGTACATCAAACTAATGCTCTTTTGTATCCCTTGTCAATCACTTATGATGAGACAGTCACCCGAGTGGGTTACTGTGAGACGCCCTACTCGTTTAAAGAGTGCAGTGTCATCCTCCCCACATGATTCTCAAGAAACAGCAGGGCTAAATGAAGATAGTCAACGTAGCTCTCTAGTTGATCACCGCAATTACCCCACACCACCATCGTAGGTGCTTTCTCTTACTTGGCAGTGTGATATGTGGTTGCATGTTGCATATGGTGTCTACCTTGTAATGCTTCTAATTAGGGTAAATTGCATCTTCTTAGTTAACACATTATACCTGTGAATATGACATTGTTGGGGAATGTTGCAGAAAATAAAAATTTTCTACGCTTCACCAAGATCAATCTATGGAGTCATCTAGCAACGATATAGAGGAGTGCATCTACATACCCTTGTAGATCGCGCGGAAGCGTTCAAGAGAACGGGGTTGAGGGAGTCGTACTCGTTGTGATCCAAATCACCGATGATCCTAGTGCCGAATGGACGGCACCTCTGCGTTCAACACACGTATGGTTGGGGAAGACGTCTCCTCCTTGATCCAGCAAGGGGAAGGGAGAGGTTGATGGAGATCCAGCGGCACGATGGCGTGGTGGTGGAAGCATCAATGATCTCGGCAGGGTGTCACCAAGCTCTACGAGAGGGAGAGGTGTTGCAGAGGGAGAGGGAGGCACCAGGGACTTGGGTGCGGCTTCCCTCCCTCCCCCCTCTTTATATAGGGGCCAGGGGGGCGCCGGCCCCCTTGGAGATCCCATCTGAAGGGGGGGCGGCGGCCAAGGGGGTGGATTGCCCCCCAAGCCAAGTGGGGAGCCCCTAGGGTTTCCAACCCTAGGCGCAGGGGGGCCAAAGGGGGGCGCACCAGCCCACCAGGGGCTGGTTCCCCTCCCACTTCAGCCCATGGGACCCCCGAAACTTTCCCGATGGCCGAAACTAGACTTCCCATATATTATTCTTTACCTCCGGACCATTCCGGAACTCCTCATGACGTCCGGGATCTCATCCGGGACTCCGAACAACTTTCGGGTTACTGCATACTAGTATCTCTACAACCCTAGCATCACTGAACCTTAAGTGTGTAGACCCTACGGGTTCGGGAGACATGCAGACATGGCCGAGATGACTCTTCGGCCAATAACCAACAGCGGGATCTGGATACCCATGTTGGCTCCCACATGTTCCATGATGATCTCATCGAATGAACCACGATGTCGAGGATTCAAATAATCCCGTATACAATTCCCTTTGTCAATCGGTACGTTACTTGCCCGAGATTCGATCGTCGGTACCCTAATACCTCGTTCAATCTCGTTACCGGCAAGTCACTTTACTCGTACCGTAATGCATGATCCCGTGACCAACCACTTAGTCACTTTGAGCTCATTATGATGATGCATTACCGAGTGGGCCCAGAGATACCTCTCTGTCATACGGAGTGACAAATCCCAGTCTCGATCCGTGTCAACCCAACAGACACTTTCGGAGATACCTGTAGTATACCTTTATAGTCACCCAGTTACGTTGTGACATTTGGTACACCCAAAGCACTCCTACGGCATCCAGGAGTTACATGGTCTCATGGTCTAAGGAAATGATACTTAACATTGGAAAAGCTCTAGCAAACAAACTATACGATCTTGTGCTATGTTTAGGATTGGGTCTTGTCCATCACATCATTCTCCCAATGATGTGATCCCGTTATCAATGACATCCAATGTCCATGGTCAGGAAACCGTGACCATCTATTGATAAACGAGCTAGTCAACTAGAGGCTCACCAGGGACATGTTGTGGTCTATGTATTCACACATGTATTACGATTTCCGGATAACACAATTATAGCATGAATAAAAGACAATTATCATGAATGAGGAAATATAATAATAACCATTTTATTATTGCCTCTAGGGCATATTTCCAACAGTCTCCCACTTGCACTAGAGTCAATAATCTAGTTACATTGTGATTAATTTAACACCCATAGAGTTCTGGTGTTGATCATGTTTTGCTCGTGGAAGAGGTTTAGTCAACGGATCTGCGACATTCAGATCTATGTGCACTTTGCAAATATCTATGTCTCCATCTCGAACATTTTCACGAATGGAGTTGAAGCGATGCTTGATGTGCCTGGTCTTCTTGTGAAACCTAGGCTCCTTGGCAAGGGCAATAGCTCCAGTGTTGTCACAGAAGAGTGTGATCGGCCCCGACGCATTGGGTATGACTCCTAGGTTGGTGATGAACTCCTTCACCCAGATTGCTTCATGCGCTGCCTCCGAGGCTGCCATGTATTCCGCTTCACATGTAGATCCCGCCACGACGCTTTGCTTGCAACTGCACCAGCTTACTACCCCACCATTCAAAAAATATACGTATCCGGTTTGTGACTTAGAGTCATCCAGATCTGTGTCAAAGCTAGCGTCGACATAACCCTTTATGACGAGCTCTTCGTCACCTCCATATACGAGAAACATATCCTTAGTCCTTTTCAGGTACTTCAGGATGTTCTTGACCGCTGCCCAGTGTTCCATGTCGGGATTACTTTGGTACCTTCCTACCAAAATTATGGCAAGGTTTACATCAGGTCTGGTACACAGCATGGCATACATGATAGACCCTATGGCCGAGGCATAGGGGACGACACTCATCTTTTCTCTATTTTCTGCCGTGGTCGGACATTGAGCCGACCTCAATTTCACACCTTGCAACACAGGCAAGTACCCCTTCTTGGACCGATCCATATTGAACTTCTTCAATATCTTATCAAGGTATGTGCTTTGTGAAAGACCTATGAGGCGTCTCGATCTATCTCTATAGATCTTGATGCCTAATATGTAAGCAGCTTCTCCAAGGTCCTTCACTGAAAAACACTTATTCAAGTAGGCCTTAATGCAGTCCAAAAGTTCTATATCATTTCCCATCAAAAGTATGTCATCCACATATAATATGAGAAATGCTACAGAGCTCCCACTCACTTTCTTGTAAACGCAGGCTTCTCCATAAGTCTGGATAAACCCAAACGCTTTGATCATTTCATTAAAGTGAATGTTCCAACTCCGAGATGCTTGCACCAGCCCATAGATGGAGCGCTGGAGCTTGCATACCTTGTTAGCATTCTTAGGATCGACAAAACCCTCCGGCTGCATCATATACAGTTCTTCCCTAAGATGACCATTAAGGAATGCCGTTTTGACGTCCATTTGCCATATCTCGTAGTCATAGTATGCGGCAATTGCTAACATGATTCGGACGGACATCAGCTTCGCTACAGGAGAGAAAGTCTCATCGTAGTCAACCCCTTGAACTTGTGGATAACCCTTAGCGACAAGTCGAGCTTTATAGATGGTAACATTACCATCCGCGTCCGTCTTCTTCTTAAAGATCCATTTGTTTTCTATCGCTCGCGGATCATCGGGCAAGTCTGTCAAAGTCCATACTTTGTTTTCATACATGGATCCTATCTCGGATTGCATGGCTTCAAGCCATTTGTTGGAATCTGGGCCCTCCATTGCTTCTTCATAGTTCGAAGGTTCACCATTGTCTAACAACATGATTTCCAGGACAGGGTTGCCATACCACTCTGGTGTGGAACGTGTCCTCGTGGACCTACGAAGTTCAGTAGTAACTTGATCCGAAGTACCTTGATCATCATCATTAGTTTCCTCTCTAGTCAGTGCAGGCACCACAGGAACAGCTTCCTGAGTTGCGCTACTTTCCGGTTCAAGAGGTAGTACTTCATCAAGTTCAACTATCCTCCCACTTACTTCTTTCGAGAGAAACTCTTTCTCTAGAAAGGACCCGTTCTTGGCAACAAAGATCTTGCCTTCGGATCTGAGGTAGAAGGTATACCCAATGGTTTCCTTAGGGTATCCTATGAAGACGCACTTTTCCGACTTGGGTTCGAGCTTTTCAGGTTGAAGTTTCTTTACATAAGCATCGCATCCCCAAACTTTTAGAAACGACAGCTTAGGTTTCTTCCCAAACCATAATTCATACGGTGTCGTCTCAACGGATTTAGACGGTGCCCTATTTAAAGTGAATGTAGCTGTCTCTAGAGCGTATCCCCAAAATGATAGCGGTAAATCGGTGAGTGACATCATAGATCGCACCATATCCAATAGAGTGCGATTACGATGTTCGGACACACCGTTATGCTGAGGTGTTCCAGGTGGCGTGAGTTGTGAAACGATTCCACATTTCCTTAAGTGTGTACCAAATTCACGACTTAAATATTCTCCCCCACGATCTGATCGTAAGAACTTTATCTTTCGGTCACGTTGATTCTCTACCTCATTCTGAAATTCCTTGAACTTTTCAAAGGTCTCAGACTTGTGTTTCATCAAGTCGACATACCCATATCTACTCAAGTCGTCAGTGAGAGTGAGAACATAACGATATCCTTTGCGAGCCTCAACGCTCATTGGATCGCACACATCAGTATGTATGATTTCCAATAAGTTGGTTGCTCGCTCCATTGTTCCGGAGAACGGAGTCTTGGTCATTTTGCCCATAAGGCATGGTTCGCACGTATCAAATGATTCGTAATCAAGAGACTCCAAAAGTCCATCAACATGGAGCTTCTTCATGCGTTTGACACCAATGTGACCAAGGCGGCAGTGCCACAAGTATGTGGGACTATCGTTATCAACTTTACATCTTTTGGTATTCACACTATGAATATGTGTAACATCACATTCGAGATTCATTAAGAATAAACCATTGACTAGCGGGGCATGACCATAAAACATATCTCTCATATAAATAGAACAACCATTATTCTTGGATTTAAATGAGTAGCCATCTCGCATTAAACGAGATCCAGATACAATGTTCATGCTCAAAGCTGGCACTAAATAACAATTATTGAGGTTTAAAACTAATCCCGTAGGTAAATGTAGAGGTAGCGTGCCGACAGCGATCACATCGACCTTGGAACCATTCCCGACACGCATCGTCACCTCGTCCTTCGCCAGTCTCCGCTTATTCCGCAGCTCCTGCTTTGAGTTACAAATATGAGCAACCACACCGGTATCAAATACCCAGGAGCTACTACGAGTACTGGTAAGGTACACATCAGTTACATGTATATCACATATACCTTTGGTGTTGCCGGCCTTTGAAAGTGCTACTATCGACTAGAGGTGGGGGTGAATAGGCGATTTTTATGAAAGTCTTCAAAACTTGGAAGTTTCGAAGACAAACAACAGAAATGACCTAATTGTAATGCAGTGGAAGATAAACTACCCAAAGCAAGCCATAGTCAAGTATACAAAGATATGAGAGCACGAGACTAATAGCAGCTAGGTAGTAAGGATCAGGATGGAAGATAGTATGAAGCCAATCAACAGTAGTAGTCAAGCAATGAAGTCAAACAGATACACAGGTAGGCAATGACTTCACGAAGACAAACTAAAGTAAGGATGGGAAGGGATAGAACCAGTTGCTTGTTGAAGACACATGATTTGTTAGACCAGTTCCAGTTGCTGCGACAACTGTACGTCTGGTTAGGGAGGCTGAGATTTAACTCAGAAGACTGTGTCTTCACCTTATTCCCCTTGAGCTAAGGACACCCAGTCCTCGCCCAATCACTCTGGTAAGTCTTCAAGGGAGACTTCCAAACCTTCACAGACTTCGTTCACCGGCAATCCACAATGACTCTTGGATGCTCAGAACGCGACGCCTAACCGGCTGGAGGATTCACAGTCCTCAAGTGTAATAAGTCTTCAGGTCACACAGACAGAAAGACTTCAGTGATGCCTAACACTCTTTGGCTCTGGGTGTTTGGGCTTTGTCCTCGCAAGGATTTCTCTCTCTCTCAAATGCTTCGAGGTGGGTTGCTCTCAAACGACAAAAGCCGTGCACAAACTCTGAGCAGCCACCAATTTATGGTGTAGGGGGTGGGCTATTTATAGCCACTAGGCAACCCGACCTGATTTGTCCAAAATGACCCTGGGTCACTAAGGAACTGACACGTGTTCCAACGGTCAGATTTCAAACACACGCAGCAACTTTACTTGGGCTACAAGTAAAGCTGACTCATCCAGCTCTGGATAAGGTTTGCTCTCATTGTCTTCGCTCGAAGACATAGGATTTGAGTTGAGCATCACTTCAGTCACTCTGACTTAGTTCACTTGGACCCCACTTAACAGTACGGTGGTTCCTATGACTCAAGAAACAAGAAAAGGAAACAACGAAACCACATAGTCTTTGCGCTCCATAGTCTTCACGCAATGTCTTCTCATGTCATAGTCTTCAATATGAGTATCTTCTCATACCACCATTGTCTTCAATGCCTTCATACATTTTTAGGGGTCATCTCCGGTAGGTGAACCGAATCAATGAGGGACACTACCTGCGTTATCCTGCAATTCTCACAAACGCATTAGTCCCTCAACCAACTTTGTCGTCAATACTCCAAAACCAACTAGGGGTGGCACTAGATGCACTTACAATCTCCCTCTTTTTGGTGATTGATGACAAACTGGTTGAAGTTTTCAACGGGGATAAAGTATGTGAAATTGTAAGGATAGGGAATTGTCTTCATAAGTTGCAAGGGCTCCCCCTGAAGATGTGCATATAAGTAATTTGCTTTTGGAATGCAAATGCACATGGCAGGTTGTACTTGTGGAGATCCACTTCAACTTATGAAGATAATTCATCATGCATGAAATGATATAGCAAGTAGAATGACATGCATAATGAAAAATGGACGTCTGCAGAATGATCTAAGTGCGGAAGTTATCATCGCACATGCGGAATTTATCATCGCATCACAGTAAAGCAAATAAGTAGCAGACGACCATCAAGTTTAGGTGTTACAACTCGAAGAACCAAATGTTTTAAAAAGCAAGAGTTGTAAGCACGAGGCAAAATATAACGCAACCGCCCATATGAACCCGCTTGAAGACTATTAGCTCATACGCTTCTCCCCCTTTTGTCAGTAAGGACCAAAAAGGTTTGAAGACATAGAGCATCTACTCGTCATCATGAGTAGATGAAGTAGCAGGGTTGTCGTCGTTGGTTGGCGGTGCAGATGAACTTGGTGCAGTGTCGATGCGCGCAGTAGTAGGAGGTGGTGAAGTAGCATCATCTTCATCATCGATCACTCTGGCATTTACTGTTGCCGTGGAACAAGAGTATTCAGAGTCTTCAAGAGATGGAGTGCGACGTAAGACAACAGTCCGTGGAGGAGTGGAGTCAAACTGGAATCTTTCATTGAAGCCATCATCTTGAAGATCAGCTTCAGCACTGAGCAGGGTCAAACTCTTCCATGATCGCCGGCAAGTTTCATGATCTACAAAGGCATTCTTGGTGGCAAGGTTGTGAATGCGATTGACATCCACCAAGAGGCTTTGCATCTGTCTCTTGAGCCAGAAATGATGCTTATCCTGTTTCTGATGAAGGGCCACAAGAAGTTCTCAGTCATTGAGAACGCGAGAACGCTTCCGAGGCCTTTGTGCAATGGTGCTTTCAGTGGCTTCAGTGGGTGCTCGATGAGGCAGACGAGTGTTTCCAGCCAGTGGATAGATTCGTGTCGCTGCTTGAACACCTTCAATAGGTTGAGTGAAGCTTTGGTGCTCAACATTCTGAAGACAAAGAGGCGTCTTGGCAGGGTCAGAGTATATAGCATCAACTGACATATCAACCTCTGGCAGAAAGATTATATGATTGCGAGCAGAGGGCTGATAATTGACAGATGAGTGTCGCTTGATGAGGCGCATGACCCATGGAGCATAAAACTTCAGACCAAATAGGTCAGAGCCGGAAGCAGCAAGTTGCCTGATGAAGAATTCTTGAGTGTTGAAGCTGATGCCATTGAGAATATAGAAGACCAAAGTCTTCATAGCTCCTTCAAGCTTGGCCGCTGATGAATGTCATTTGACAGGCCATAGAGTTCGCCTGATGATATGATATATGGTGCGAGGCAGATACTCAAGGTCTTCAACAAAGAAATATGTTGGGTATTCAGCGTCAGATGGCAAAGGCTTCATCATGCTCAACATCTGGCTCATATTGGGTTCTGGCTTATGAAAGATGCTCTCCACTGTGTTGCGGTGTAGCTGACAGTCAGGTTCATATAGTTCTCCAGCACTGGCTAGCCCTGTAAGCTCGATGATATCCATAGCTTTGGCTTCATGATGAACATTTCCAGTCATCCACTCGAGAACCCATGTCTTGATGTCTCTGTAGTAGCCGCGAATGTGTAGAGTAGCATAGAATTGAAGCAATAGCTCTTCATTCCAATGTTCTTTGTCTGTCACAAAGTGGAGCGGACCAACATCACGAAAGCAATCAAGTGCTTCTTCTAAGCACGGCAGTCCAACAATGGCTTCAGTATCAAGGCGCATGTCGGTGTCAAAACCGGCGGATCTCGGGTAGGGGGTCCCGAACTGTGCGTCTAGGCGGATGGTAACAGGAGACAAGGGACACGATGTTTTTACCCAGGTTTGGGCCCTCTTGATGGAGGTAAAACCCTACTCCTGCTTGATTGATATTGATGATATGGGTAGTACAAGAGTGGATCTACCACGAGATCAAGGAGGCTAAACCCTAGAAGCTAGCCTATGGTATGATTGTTGTAATGGTTGTTGTGTCCTACGGACTAAAACCCTCCGGTTTATATAGACACCGGAGAGGGCTAGGGTTACACAGAGTCGGTTACAATGGTAGGAGATCTACATATCCGTATCGCCAAGCTTGCCTTCCACGCCAAGGAAAGTCCCATCCGGACACAGGACGGAGTCTTCAATCTTGTATCTTCGTAGTCTTGGAGTCCGGCGGGCAATGATAGTCCGGCTGTCCGGACACCCCCTAGTCCAGGACTCCCTCAGTAGCCCCCAAACCAGGCTTCAATGACGATAAGTCCAGCGCGTATATAGTCTTCGGCGTTGCAAGGCGGGTTCTCTTCCAAATTCCTTGTGTTTGCCGAACAGTGTCCGGCTTCCTTATCAATGTTGTGCTTCTTGGCTTCCACGCCCAATAATGGCCATCTTCCACGCGTCGCATGAATGCGAAAAGCCAAGGTATCTTTTATGTTTTACCCCCTGGCTGTGCAAATAATCTGCCTATAAGAGAGGCAAGAATCCAGATCCAAATCACACCATCTTCCTTCCGCGAGTACTCATCGGAGCGCCTCTGACCAAAAAAAATCCATTCCATCATGGACCGTCGACGCGGCTCCTCCTCTCACGCTCCTAGCCCACTACCAGGAGACTGGCGGAGATGTTCTGTCCCGCACAATGAGCTGGTGATGCTCCAAGCAAAGGGATATCTCCCTCCGGCCTTCATGGTCCTGGTTTGAGCCGGGTTGGCCACCTACCAAGGTGGGAAGCAAGCGGAGGCTACCCCAAGTCCCAACAAAGGGGAGCGGGTATGCTTCGTCCCCTATCTGATAAGGGGACTCGGATTTCCGATACATCCGTTCCTCCGCGGGCTCCTGGAGTTCTACAGACTCTAGCTCCATCACCTTACGCCCGCCTCTATCCTGCATATCGCGGGTTACGTAGCTCTTTGCGGGCTATTTCTGGGCACCGAGCCCCATTTTGCACTGTGGAAGAGGCTGTTCTGCCTCGTACCCCGCTCTCATGAGGGATCCATATATCAAGTGGGCGCCGCCTAAATATGGCGCATTGCCGGGACCGGATATACATCCGGAACCCCTAAGAAGGCGTCCGAAGACTGGCCTTCAGAATGGTTTTACATAGAAGACGCTCCGCTGCCGGACCCTGTTCGGATCGGCCTCCCGGAGTTCAGTACTGCTCCTCTGAAGAAACGCCTCAGTTGGCGTCCGCGGAGCCCCCGACTGGAGGAAGACAAGAGCGTCCATTATTTGATGGGCCGGATAAGGTTACTGGCCCATTCCGGGTTGACCATGATTGGAGTCATGGCAACATGCATTATGCGGGGGGTGCATCCACTACAATACAGGGGCCACCCCATGTGGGATTTCAACGGGGAGGACGATGCCACCCGTCACGGCCGTAAAGGGCCGGGTTCGGCCGAGGACCTAGCGAAGATCCTGTCCGGCCTGTACAAGGGGGAGAAGGAGGACTTCCTTCAGACGAACCTGTTGAATGGGTTTTCCATGAATAACCCTCGGCGTTGGGTAAGCGAACACTTTAAGGGTCCAACCCATTCTTTCAAAGTTTAAGCTCCTTATATTATGTCTTCGACGCAGGAACTGCGCCGGATTGTGGAGGACATGATAAGTCCAGCTCCGCAACCCGAGGATCCGGAGAGATCCCAGGATCCGGCCTCCGAAGAGGATCCGGACATACATGTGGAGCTAATCGACGGGGTGTTCCACCAGCTTAGCATGGATAATGCTTTGGTCGCCATTACGGCTGACTACCCCGGACTATATCCGGCTTCCCAGGTGATTGTGACGGAGGTCCCGACACCATTATCTCTTCCTTGCTCATTTCTGACCTTCGCATACGATGGTGTTTTGCAGGAAGCGCCTTCAAGGCGGGAAGCCGAGCCCGCGGTGGTTGACTAACAAAGGCCAGTCCGGACCAGTAGGCAGAAGAGAAGCGCGGCACGGACTGAAACGTCGCCGCAAAGGTATAGCTCGCAGTTAATTATTTGGGGCAACGTTCCTAGGAAGCGTTTGAGTGCTCATGACTTTTGTAGGAGAAAGAGCGCCCGCCGGACTGCGGGTGTAGAGGTTGCCAATCCAACCTCTACCAGCCAGGCTCTAGCACCTGGTCTGGAGGGGGAGGCGAGCGCAAGGCGCGAGTCGGACACTCCTCCAATGGAGGATGCCGACAGACTGTCCGCCACCAAGTCAGAGGTGGAGAGCGTCATGAACCACAGGCGCCGCCGGACAATATTTCGTGACGCGTGCTTCTCCCCTGAGGCGTTGAATGCCTTTAACGCGGGGGACGTGCACCTCCGTGCTTCTCAAGATGGTTTTACCAGAGCCACGGAGCAATATGTAAAAGACATACGGATAAGAGAATTTAATAGTTGTATATGCCAGTAGCCCCTGAGACTTAAAGTAGTTATATTAACTGATTTAAGGATCATTTGAAACGCAGGATCTTACGGAGAAGAATGCCCAACTGTCTCAGGAGCTGCAAGAGTGCAAGGCCCAACTCGAGGCCGCACTTGTTGTCGCAGGGGGAAACACAGAGACCCCTCTTGGTAACACATTATTTTAAAAAGATAAGTGGTGTGCGGCGTGCGTGCAAGTCTAATAATGACGTTGCAGGTGCTGCCGGACAAGATCCGGATATGCAAGAACTGCTGCGCCAGCTGAAGGCCGGCGAGAGGGTGCTGAATAGGGTGCAGCAGGAAAGGAACAAGCTCCAGGATGCCCACGCCCAGCTCGGAGAAGAGCCGAAAGGTGTTCGGGCCGAGCTGTCCGGCTCCGTTAAGGAGACTGAGCGGCTTCGTCGCGACATCTATAGTAAGTGCTTGAGCGGACTCCTTTGAAAAGAAGAGTTCGGCGAGGAAGTCAATTGACAAAATATGTCTTGTAGGTATACTCACAGGTCGACCTGCGGAGGAGATGCCCGTATCAACGGGTGATCAACTTCCCGAGCTATTGCAGCTGCTTGAATGAGTTCGGCAGGCCATGAGCGGCGTCGTCCAGGCTTTATGGCCAGTCCTCTCCCTACCCGAGGGCCTTGGGGAGCTTGCGGAGAAGCTTTAGGGGGTGTGGCAGCGCTTCCGTTTATGGAAGATTTCGGCCTGCCGCCAAGGTGCCAGGGAGGCTTGGGCCATGGTGAAGACGCGGTACAAGAAGGCGGATCCCAACCATATGGCCGAGGTCGGACCTGTGGGGCCCGATGGGAAGGAGATCCCTGTGAGTTTAGTATACGGCCAAGTAGAGTTGGCTGCTAAATTTTCCCAACGGGACTGTAAATTAGACAGCCTGTTAGATGGGATTGAGGAGGAATGCAATCAATAGATTTGACAATGTATTTGAAAATGACATGTAAAATGCCTTCTAGCAGGATTGTAGATCGTTTGTCTTTGCCGACCTTTTCGCTTCAACCTCGGGACCCTAGAGTTCGGAGTGTGTCTGAATACCTTCTCGGTTAAGAAACAACCGGGGTATGCATGGAGACCAGGCGTAGGGGTCATGAGTGCTTTATCAGACAAGTGCCCAACTAGTTATGTTATATTACATGGTTAGTAAGAAACATCTTCCAGGGAGAATAGTTCCGTTAAGGGTTCCTTTCCCTGGGAGGCATGCCCTAAAGTGCATGTCCGGACTGCGAAAAGAGCAGAAAAACATCTGGGGGCAGATAAATAAGTAGGTAAAAAAAGATCATCTTTCAAATCACCGAGCGAATATTCCCTTAAGAATGCTAGCTTTCGGCTTCACCCAGTCTGAGGTACACATCCGGCTGACCCGGCAGTAACAATCGCAGAGGTGCTCCCTTTACCTCCTAGCCGAACAATCGGGAACGTAGGGGTAAGCACAGGAGCCAGGCAACCCAGCTTGGCCAAAACTTAAGTCATATCGATGCATATAATGGTGAATAAAAGGTACATGTGGAAGCTTGACACATGTGCTGGGCATGAAGCCCTTATAATTAAGCTTCTGGTAAAGAATCCCCCAGGTATAATGAGTGCGGATAGCACATCAAGTGTGTGCGAACAATGCGCAAGTAGGCCCATAAGGGATTTTTAGGAAAAGAGATGAGGGAAGAAAGAGAAACAAAAGACAGATGAAATGTAAAAATTTGGACGGGGGAAGGGGACGAACTCTTAGTCCGGCGCTAGGCATAGAATCTTCGGAGGCGGGCTGCATTCCATGGGTTCGGCTCGAGTCGGTTGTCCGACGCATTTCGTAGACGGTAAGCTCCGCCGGTCAGGACTTGATCGATAATGAATGGGCCCTCCCATTTGGGCTTGAGCTTGTCCTTTTTCTTGTCCGGCAAGCGTAGAACTAGTTCGCCAACGTTGTAAGTCTTGGCCCATACTTCTCTGCTTTGATATCTTCGAGCCTGCTGCTGATAGAATGCGGAACGAGCCTTGGCGACGTCACGTTCCTCCTCCAATGCGTCTAAGCTGTCCTGCCGATCCAGCTCGGCTTCTCTTTCTTCATACATGCGCACTCGAGGTGAGTCATGAATGATGTCGCAGGGCAGAACTGCCTCTGCGCCGTATACCATAAAGAATGGTGTGAATCCGGTAGTACGGTTGGGCGTTGTCCGTAGCCCCCAGAGTACGGAGTCTAGCTCCTCTTCCTAGTGCGTGTCAGATTTCGTAAGTGACCGCACTAGTCTGGGTTTGATGCCGCTCATTATTAGACCGTTCACTCGTTCCACTTGACCGTTGGTTTGAGGATGATAGACTGAAGCGTAATCGAGCTTAATGCCCATATTTTTGCACCATGATTTAACCTCGTCGGCCGTGAAGTTCGTGCCGTTATCGGTGATGATGCTGTGGGGGACACCATAACGGTGTACTACCCCGGATATAAAGTCTATCACTGGTCCAGACTCTGCCGTTTTGACTGGCTTGGCCTCTATCCATTTGGTGAATTTGTCCACCATGACCAATAGGTACCTTTGCTTGTGGGTTCCCCCTTTAAGGGGTCCAACCATGTCAAGCCCCCAGACCGCGAACGGCCAGGTAATGGGTATAGTTTTGAGGGCGGTGGGTGGCATATGGCTCTGATTAGCAAAGAGCTGACAACCGACGCATCTTTGGACTAAGTCCTGAGCATCTGCCCGGGTCGTCGGCCAATAAAATCCTGTGCGGAATGCCTTTCCTACAAGGGCTCGAGCTGCTGCGTGGTGTCCGCCTAGTCCGGCATGAATTTCAGCCAGAAGGTTTCGCCCTTCCTCTTCGGAGATACACCTTTGAAGGACTCCGGTTGTGCTTTTCTTATAAAGTTCTCCCTTATGGACCTTGTAGGCTTTAGATCGCCGGACTATGCAGCGGGCCTCATTTTGGTCTTCGGGAAGTTCCTGCCTAAGCAAGTAGGCTAGGAATGGTTCTGTCCACGGGGCGATTACTGCCATTATGTTGTGGGCTGAAGGTGTTTTTTTGTCGGCTGAATCGCTGGTTATGTCAGATTGCTTTGTGTCGGCTGGTGCGGCTGCTTCCGTTTTGTTGTTTCTGGACTCCTCTTCCCATAGTACGGATGGCTTAAATAGTCGTTCCAGGAAGATGTTTGGAGGGACAGCATCACGTTTTGCGCCGATGCGTGCCAATACGTCGGCCGCTTGGTTATTATCCCTGGCTACGTGGTGGAATTCAAGTCCGCCAAACCTAGCTGACATTTTTAGGACAGCATTACGATATGCTGCCATTTTCGGATCCTTGGCATCAAAGTCTCCATTTATTTGGGATATTGCAAGGTTTGAATCCCCGCGCACCTCTAGGCGTTGAATGCCCATGGAGATTGCCATCCGGAGGCCATGTAAAAGGGCCTCATATTCGGCTGCGTTGTTGGAGTCCGTGTACATTATCTGAAGTACGTATTGGACTGTGTCTCCGGTTGGGGACATCAATACGACGCCAGCCCCCAATCCGGCCAACATTTTAGAGCCGTCGAAGTGCATAATCCAATTGGAGTATGCGCCGTACTCTTTAGGGAATTCGGCTTCGGTCCATTCAGCGACGAAGTCAGCCAAGACTTGTGACTTTATAGCTCACCGAGGTTTGTAAGTTATATCGAATGGTAAGAGCTCAATGGCCCATTTTGCAATCCTGCCCGTCGCGTCGCGGTTGTTTATAATATCATTGAGGGGTACTTCGGAGGCCACTTTATCGAACAATCTTGAAAGTAGTGTCGGAGCTTCCGGGATGCCATGAACACCGCATACGCTATCTTTTGATAGTGCGGGTAACGGGACTTGCAGGGGGTTAACAAAGTGGAGACATAGTACACTGGTTTTTGAAGAGGGAATTTATGCCCTTCTGTCTCTCGTTCGACGACGAGTACCGCGCTTACAACTTGATGTGTTGCCGCGATGTATAACAACATTGGTTCGCCCAGGTTGGGCGCAGCCAGGACCGGATTTGTTGCCAATATGGCTTTTATTTCTTCGAGTCCGGCGGTGGCGGCATCCGTCCACCCGAAGTGTTCGGTGCGCCTAAGGAGGCGATAGAGGGGCAATGCCTTTTCTCCTAGACGGGAGATGAAGCGGCTTAGGGCCGCCACGCATCCAGTCAATTTTTGTATTTGTTTGAGGTCTTTTGGAATATCTAGCTGAGACAGAGCTCGGATCTTGGCTGGGTTTGCTTCAATTCCTCTACCGGATACAATGAAGCCCAGGAGCTTTCCGACTGGTACGCCGAAAATGCATTTTGCCTGATTCAGCTTGATGTCGTATGCTCTGAGGTTGTCGAATGTGAGCCTCAAGTCGTCTACTAGAGTTTCGACGTGTTTGGTTTTCACGACCATGTCGTCCACGTATGCCTCTATTGTTTTGCCGATCTGGGTGGCCAGACATGTTTGAATCATGCGCTGATATGTTGCGCCGGCGTTTTTAAGTCCGAAGGGCATCGTGTTGAAGCAGAATGGTCCATATGGAGTGATCAATGCCGTTGCGGCTTGGTCTGCTTCCGCCATCTTGATTTGATGGTAGCCGGAGTATGCGTCGAGGAAGCACAGTGAATCGTGTCCTACGGTGGCATCGATTATCTGGTCGATGCGGGGGAGGGGGAAGGGATCCTTTGGGCAGGCCTTGTTGAGGTCTTTAAAATTGACACATAGGCGCCAGGATTTGTCCTTCTTTGGTACCATTACCAGGTTTGCTAGCCAATCCGAATGTTTGATATCTCTGATGAATCCCGCTTCCAATAGTTTGGCTAGCTCTTCTCCCATTGCCTGTCTTTTGGGTTCGGAAAATCGTCGAAGAGCCTGTTTGACTGGCTTGAATCCTTTTAGGATATTTAGGCTGTGTTCTGCCAATCTGCGTGGGATTCCGGGCATATCCGAATGGTGCCAGGCAAAAATGTCCCAATTTTCCCGAAGGAATTCTCGCAGTGCGGCGTCTACATCAGGGTTCAACTGTGCCCCGATGGAAGCCGTCTTTGTCGGGTCCGTTGGATGGACCTGGAATTTTATTATTTCGTCCGCTGGTTTAAAGGAGGTGGACTTGGATCTCTTATCGAGTATCACATCGTCTCTATTCACAGTAGAGCGTAGCGCGGTAAGTTCTTCTGCCGCTAGGGCTTCGGATAGTGCCTCCAGGGCTAATGCGGCTGTCTTGTTCTTGGCGCGGAGTGCTATGTCCGGATCACTAGCGAGAGTGATTATTCCGCCGGGCCCAGGCATTTTGAGCTTCATGTACCCGTAATGGGGTACGGCTTGAAAAATTGTGAATGCCTCCCGTCCTAATATAGCGTGATATCCGCTGTTGAACGGGGCCACTTGGAACGTGACATCTTCGGATCTATAATTGTCCGGCGAGCCGAACACCACATCGAGTGTGATTTTTCCGGTGCAGCGCGCTTCCCGGCTAGGGATTATTCCTCTGAAGGTTGTGCTGCTTCGCTCAATACGGCTCCGGTCTATTTCCATTTTTTTGAAGAGTTTCCTCGTAGATAAGGTTTAATCCGCTGCCGACATCCATGAGGACCTTTGTAAGTCGAAAGCCATCCACTATTGGACTAAGTACCAGTGCGGCTGGTGCTCGGGCTATTCGGAATTTAGGTTCGTCGTTGGCGTTGAAGGTGATGGCTGTGTCGCTCCATGGATTTATTGTTGCTACTTGGTAGACTTCGGCGAGGTTGCGGATTGTTCGTTTCCGCATATTATTTGATGCGAAGGTCTCGAAGACTGTTGATACCGTACCGGTATTGTTGGAGTGGTTTTCCGGGGCTAGAAGCTTCTCGCCACTTTTGGCCACATGCCGTAATATCCAACATGCTCGAGGGCTATGTGTTGGGGTGGCGCCCTCTGTACTGTGAATTTTACAGGGTCCGCTAAGCCACCCCTCCAGTACGGTTCCATGCCCTTTATGGGGTTTTTGCTTTTTGGTTTCTGTATCTGGTGCGTGAGTGTAATGCACCCTTTTGTTGCGGACTAGGGTTGGGGCCGGATTGTCCCAAAACTTATTTTCAGTTTTCCGGAAACTCTCCATCGCACAGTACTTTCGTACTATGGACGCCAGGTCGGCGAAGCGTGTAATTTCGCGACGGCTGACGGTGTTCAAGATTCCCTCGTCCGTGCAATTATTGCAGAAGATTGAGATTGCGTTTTCCTCTCGGCAGTCCTTTATCCTGTCCATAACCAGGAGGAATCTGGCCCAGCAATGATGTACTGTTCTAGCGGGCTCTTGCCGGATTAGAGATAGATCGCATATGTCTGGGCGGGCGGGTGGAATTAAGTCCGGAACCCTACCCATCTCAAGGCTCAAAGGCCGAGAAGTTTCCAGATTTGGAAGCTTGGATTGTT
Organism: Triticum timopheevii; assembly: GCA_963921465.1. Taxonomy (NCBI): domain Eukaryota; kingdom Viridiplantae; phylum Streptophyta; class Magnoliopsida; order Poales; family Poaceae; genus Triticum; species Triticum timopheevii. The sequence continues at coordinate 147,661,258 of OY997272.1, forward strand.
GGACGTTGTCCAACGAGTCCGGTCTGATGCCTGAATTTAAGTTCAATGCTTGATCGAAGTCCGTCCCTCCGTGGGAATCCGGCATGGAGGGTTCGGCAGCCCGGACATGACTAGTTTTCAATACAGGAGAAGAGTCGCCACGTTGTTCCTCTACCACTGCAACGTGGTGGGTGACCTGGGGAGATTTAATCTCTCTCAGATCGGTTTTAAGCCCAATCTGATTTTAGTCTGTAGCGACTCCCAGGGCGGCGATGCGATCCAGGAGCTCGTTTACGGACGAGAGCTCTACTGGATCGAGCCGCTCGGCGAATTCAGAGCTGACGTGAAGATTGCTTTTGACGACTTGAGAGGTCATTGTCGAAGCGGCGGCCGGACAGGCGGTCATAAGAAAACCACCTAGCCGGATTGTTTGGCTGGTGGCCAAGGCTCCTTTGGTGAAAATACCGTCCTTGAAGACGGGAGGAGGCATCCTTCCTATCGGTGACGGCACAGAGGAACTCTCAATGAAAGCACCAATGTCGGTGTCAAAACCGGCGGATCTCGGGTAGGGGGTCCCGAACTGTGCGTCTAGGCGGATGGTAACAGGAGACAAGGGACACGATGTTTTTACCCAGGTTCGGGCCCTCTTGATGGAGGTAAAACCCTACTCCTGCTTGATTGATATTGATGATATGGGTAGTACAAGAGTGGATCTACCACGAGATCAACGATGCTAAACCCTAGAAGCTAGCCTATGGTATGATTGTTGTAATGGTTGTTGTGTCCTACGGACTAAAACCCTCCGGTTTATAGACACCGGAGAGGGCTAGGGTTACACAGAGTCGGTTACAATGGTAGGAGATCTACATATCCGTATCGCCAAGCTTGCCTTCCACGCCAAGGAAAGTCCCATCCAGACACGGGACGGAGTCTTCAATCTTGTATCTTCGTAGTCTTGGAGTCCGGCGGGCAATGATAGTCCGGCTGTCCGGACACCCCCTAGTCCAGGACTCCCTCAGTGCATATGAGGAAAATGCGCCCTTGATCATATAGCACGCATGAGTAATAGCTTCTCTGCTGATAACTCCAGAACCGATCTGATGATATCCTTGGCTTGGAGTAGGGGTTCTTGGTGCTGTCAAAGAAGGTATTGTGGCTTTTGAAGCCATTTGCATTGAAGGACCCTGGTGAGTTTGCAGTACCTGGAAACCTTGGCAACCTTGGCTTTGGCTTCTGGACCTGAGGCCTATGCTCAACATGATAGTCAAATTGAGGTTCTGAGGCAGTAGGCGGAGGCACCAGAATGGGCCATCGGACAGTGGTAAGCTGACCATGAATGTATGCTTGCTCAATTGTGTGAGGCCTTGGTGGCGGAACAGGAGCAGGGGCAACAACTGAGGCGTCAGGCTGCACAACAGGTGCTTCGGGAGCAGTTGTCATATTAGTTTCAGGTGCAGCATCCTCATTGGCTTCAGGTGCAGCATCCTCATTGGCTTCAGGTGCCGCATCCTCAGTGGTTTTAGGTTCAGTGGCCACATTTGTTTCAGGCACACTAGTTGGTGCAGGCTCCACATTAGCGTCAGCCATGACTACGTCATTGGCTTCATTGGCGTTGGCGGTGGCAGCCTCAACATTGTCAACCTCCTCTTGACGAACAGGAGGGTCGGGCACAGGCACGTTCACATCAGGAACTTCTTCTTCTTCAATCACTGGGGGAGTAGGTACACGTACTTCTTCTTGATTTTCTTCGGCTGATGCAGCCAGAATGTCTTCAGCAGCATGTGCTTCAGACTCGGAGACATTCACAGTTGGAGCAGGTTCAGAAAATACTTGACATGCAACGGGTGAACGTTGCACTTCTCCTTCTGGAACGCTCGACAGAGGGACTTGAGGCCTTTGTCCTTTGTGAAGCCTGCGAAATGCTGGCTTCTCCTTAGGAGATGGAGTTGGCTGGGCCTGAAAGTCTTCATCCTCTTCTTGCACGTTGGGTGTAGCTTGTTGTTGTTGTTTGGGAGTACTGGGGGAGTCTTGGAGTTGTGGGTGATCAGCCCACGATGCATCATGAGCAATTGGCGTCAGTGGACGACCAATGCTGATGAGTTCGCTGTTCATATGAACAGGCGATGATACCACGTCATGTTCGATCTGAGGAAGAACTTCATCATCAGCTACATTGTCATCATGACCAACGTCTTCAGCAGCGGTGGGTTCAGCTGCTGGAATATATTCAGCTTCATGAGCCTCTGTGGGAGCAGGCTCATGGACTATCATCCTTCGTTCTTGATGTTCTGACGCTGGGTGAACCACGGAAATGGGTTCAACAACTAAGGGCTCTGTGGAAGCAGCCCTAGTCTTCTTGGTCTTGCGCTTCTTCTTGGAGGGAGCGGCATTAGAGGCTTCAGTGTTCTTTCTCTTTCTGGCTTCAGCCTCGGCAGCCCTCGTCTTCTTCTGTTCTGAAGCGGTTTTGGTGACCTTTGGCTTCGAGCCAGTCATGCTGCGAGGGGCTTCTTGGCTTGAAGGTTCAGGCTGTTCAGCAGGAAGCTTCTTCTTCTTCTTTGCAGCCATCCTGGGGTCAATGCCAGGACGGCCAAGTAACTTGCGCTTCTCAGCCTCATTGTAGGCGAGCACACACTTATCAGCCAATATCTTCATGCGCTCTCGAGAGCCCTGAGCTTCTTCACGCTTCTTCAGAAAAGCTTCTTTAAGCTCATGGAGCATGACTTTGAAGTTGTGGACGTCTTGAACACTTAGCTTGGCCACATGCTTCTTGAATTGAGCCTTCTCATAATCAATTTGTTCTTGAGCTCAACAATGCACTAAGCGAGAGCTAGCTCAGAAGCAATGGCTCCATTGAAGGAGACACTGAGGCCGATGGGAAGCTGTAAATCTTCAAAGCTGACGTTGGGGGTGTCGAACCACTCATCAATGAAATTGTGGATGATGGCCACATCAAAGAGAGGCAAGTTGTTGAAGATTTCTGCTTCTTCCTTGCTCTTTATCAGCTGCTCAAGAGCATCATCAGCAAGATCTTCATCACTTGACAGATCAATAGGTTCTTCACGCAGAATTGCAGCAGGAGTCAAGGATCTTTGATCAGATGGTCTGACAAGTTGCTTTTTCTTCTCCGTTCTCTTGGAGACACGGGATTGATCTTCAAACTGCACACTGGCTTCAGGAGGTGCAGTGGCCAGTGGCTTCGCACGAGAAGTCTTCGGAGGTGCAGCTGAGGTTGAAGCCTTTGGCTTCTTTTGCTTCTGCGGCTTTGGAGGAGGAGCAGGGGCTTCATCGGAGTTAGCATCATTGTCAGAATGATCTACTCTAGCACCTTGGACCATGATGTAGGTGATGAGGCCGTCAAGGTTGGAGAAGGGGCCGATGACATTGGGATTAGCATCACGGGAGCCGTCAGCACGGGGAGCAGAGGGACCTATGTTGAAGTCCAAACCCAAGGACTTCTTGTTCTTCTTGGCCGAAGCCACAGCAAACTGGTAGTTGCGCTTGAAGAGAGAATCGTCACGACACCAGAGTAGTGAAGTGGGATCTGCATTCTCAGGCTGTGGTCCATGGACCATGCAAGGATAGAAGCCTTGGTCAATGGCTTCATCTCGGCTCTTGGGTTGAAGGCCTCGATAGAGGATATCACCCCAAGGTCTCTTGATGGCATTCTTCTCTGCATATTCCTTCGTCACAAACTTGTACTTGAACCACTCCTCAGCCCAATAGCGACGAATCCATTGGATTTGCGTCTTTCTCTGATGATAATTCTCTTCAGGATCTGTCTTGTATAGTTCTGCTAAGTCATCAGGCAGATCTTTGGATGTTCCTTCTCTGCGTTGTCTGCCACCCTTCCTTGTTGATTTTTCTGCAGCCATGAACTTCAAGCTCAATGGCTTCAGTACGTTCAAAGGCTTCAGAGACTTAAGCTTGCTGGTCAAGCAGGAACTGGCTTCAGGAAAATTTATATGATGCTGTAAGTATTCTGCAAACGAATGCAGACTATGAGAACCAAGGGATTCTCCCACGGACATGTACCTGTGACAGCATTAGAGATGCGAGGGAAGGGGAAGAGGTCATATGCATTCTCAGAAGATTTTGAAGATAAATCAGTTTGAAGACATTGACCTCATGATGCGAAGACATTCACTTATATAGGTGAGTTGGCTCCAGATTTGTACCAATCCGTGAATAAGTACAAGTGAGGAATCAAACTAGACTGGAAATCTAAGTGAATCGACTAGGCAGTATGAGATGCAGACAGAATAGATCTAACATTGAATAGGCAGAAACTACTTTTGGTAAACATGATGAATCTTGAAGATCAAAAAGGTGGTAAAAATAGAGTTATAATTACCGCACGAAGAACTGCTAGATGGGAAGAATAGGAGACCGAGCAGTTCAGCCCACCGTGCCCTAACTTGGCGACGGAGGACACCTACGGCGATGGTGGAGAGGACGATGTCCGCGGCCGGCGTGAGGACGGCGTCGGAGAAGTCGCGGCAGCTAAGCGCTTCGTCGCCGGCGTCGTCGTGAGCTAGCGGCGGCGCTAGGGTTTTGACGGAGGTGGAGAGGTGGAAGAAGGATTTCTTTACCGCAGGGGACAAGTATTTATAAGTAGGTGAGAGACACAGCGCAATTACGCTGGTGCCCCTGGCGGTTCACATCTGAGGGGCACGTGGCAAGCATGCAACATACTCAGGGTTGTCCCACGTTCCCACGCCCGCCAGGCATGTCGGAGAGTTGTTCCGGCTTCTCCGGATTTCAACAATAAAGATAAGACATTTAAAACAGATTTAATGTTTGTCTCTTTGCCTTCTGCTGACTAGGACGCAGAGAAGACATTCGACAGTTTCAATAGAATGCATATGATTTGACAGATAGTGTTTGAGATAGGAAGCATAGAGAGGTTAGGGTCTGATCACATTCACTTAGTTCAAAAGATCCAATCTTGAAGACATAGCTATAAGTGAATGCTGTAGAGGACAGAACACTAGTATATATATATATATATATATATATATATATATATATATATATATATATATATATATATATATCAGAAAGCAATCAAATCATCATAGTGTAGAAAGTCATGAAGACAAACTAAAACTGAAGACAAACCAAATGCGAAGTCATTGCAATATAACGCCATGAGTGAAACACTTCAAACAGAGAAAGTTGGTGGTGGCGTTACCCACCGTATAGGAAGTATTAGACCCAGACACGGCACACAAGTATCGTGGCGCTCCGAAGTCAAATTCCATGTTAATGTATTCACACTCAGAGTGTAAATCTTCATTGCTTGACATCTAAGTCATCAACATGCATAAGTGTTAGGATGCGTGCCTGATCACAGGACATTAGAGGATACCAAGATATTTAGCTCACACCGTAACTTGCAAAACCTTTTCTCATCCAAGGGCTTTGTGAAGATATCTGCCAGTTGCTCTTCAGTGTTGACGTGAATGATATCGATATCTTTCTTCATAACATGATCCCTGAGAAAGTGATGACGAATTTCAATGTGCTTTGTCTTCGAGTGTTGGACTGGATTGTTGGCTATTTTGATGGCACTTTCTTTGTCGCAGAAGAGAGGTGCTTGTTTCAGGTTGATGCCATAATCCTTGCGAGTTTGCTTCATCCATAGAAGCTGAGCACAACAGGATCCAGCAGCAATGTATTCAGATTCAGCAGTTGAGAGTGATACACAGTTCTGCTTCTTTGAAGACCAACAAACAAGTGATCGACCAAGAAAATGGCATGTGACCGATGTAGACTTGCGATCCACCTTGTCACTAGCATAATCAGCATCCGAGAATCCAACCAAATCTAATTTTGAGCCCTTGGGATACCATAATCCTAGTGTTGGGGTGTAAGCCAAATATCGAAGAATTCGCTTCACAGCTAAGTGATGCGATTCCTTTGGTGCCGCTTGGAATCGAACACACATGCAAACACTAAGCATAATATCTGGCCTATATGCACATAAATAAAGCAAAGAACCAATCATGGAGCGGTATACCTTTTGATCGAACTCTTTACCATTGTCGCCGGGACCAAGATGGTGTTTGGCTGGCATTGGCGTCATGTAGCCTTTGCAGTCTTCCATTCCAAACTTCTTCAGACAATCTTTGAGGTATTTTTCTTGAGATATGAAGATGCCATTTCGTTGCTGACGAATTTGAGGACCAAGGAAGAACTTCAGCTCACCCATCATGGACATTTGATATTGCTCTTGCATCATGTACCCAAACTCATCACTATACTTCTGGTTGGTGCATCCGAAGATTATGTCATCCACATATATTTGGCACACAAACAGTTTACCATCATATGTCTTCGTGAAGAGTGTGGGATCGAGGGATCCAGGTTTGAAGCCTTTGCTCTTCAGGAAGTCTTTGATTGTATCATACCAGGCATGAGGAGCTTGTTTGAGGCCATACAATGCTTTGTTTAGCTTGCATACCATATCAGGATGTTTTGGATCTTCAAAGCTAGGTGGTTGTGCGACATATACTTCTTCTTCAATCTTGCCATTGAGAAATGCACTCTTTACATCCATTTGATATAGCAAGATATTGTGATGATTAGCGTAGGCTAGCAGTATGCGAATAGCTTCAAGTCTAGCAACAGGAGCAAATGTTTCATCGAAGTCAATTCCTTCAACTTGAGTATATCCTTGAGCCACAAGACGTGCTTTGTTTCTGACGACTTGACCATGCTCATCTTGCTTGTTTCGATATATCCATTTTGTTCCAATAATGTTATGCTTGCGAGGGTCAGGTCGCTTGACGAGTTCCCAGACATTATTCAGTTTGAACTGTTGAAGTTCTTCTTGCATGGCTTGAATCCATTCAGGTTCCATAAAAGCTTCATCAACTTTCTTGGGTTCTGATATAGACACAAATGAAAAGTGCCCACAAAAGTTTGCTAGCTGTGTTGCTCTTGATCGAGTGAGTGGACCAGGTGCATTGATGCTGTCAATTATCTTCTCTATTTGAACTTCATTTGCAACACGAGGATGAACAGGACGGAGATTTTGCTCTGGCTGATCATTGTCATCATTGAGAGGATTTTCTTCGGTCTGAGCATTGTCTTCAGGTTGATTTGGTGCAGAGATGATAAGTTCCTCTTCAGGCTGTGCTTCAGAGGGCATGATTTCACCAGTTCCCATCAGCTTGATTGACTCGTTTGAAGGAGCTTCATCTAGTGTACTTGGCAGAATCTCTCTCTGTGAAGCATTGGTTTCATCAAATTTCACATCCACAGTTTCAACGATTTTGTAGAGATAAAGTTTGAAGACTCTATAGGAGTGTGAATCCTTTCCATAGCCAAGCATGAAGCCTTAGTGAGCCTTAGGTGCAAATTTTGACTTGTGATGGGGATCCTTGATCCAGCATCTAGCTCCAAATACTCTGAAGTAACTGACGTTTGGCTTCTTGCCAGTAAGTAGCTCATATGATGTTTTGTTCAGAAGCTTATGGATGTACACACGGTTGATGATGTGACATGCTGTATCAATAGCTTCAGGCCAGAACTTTCTTGGTGTCTTGTACTCATCTAGCATTGTTCGAGCCATCTCAATGAGGGTTCTGTTTTTGCGCTCAACGATGCCTTGCTGAGGTGTGTATGGAGCAGAGAACTCATGAGTGGTTCCCATTGTATCCAGATATAGATCAAGTCCAGTGTTCTTGAATTCAGTGCCATTGTCACTTCTGATGTGCTTGATCTTCACACCATAATTGTTCATTGCTCGATTTGCGAAGCGCCTGAAGACATCTTGCACTTTAGTCTTGTAAAGAATTATATGAACCCATGTGTATCTTGAGTAGTCATCAACAATGACGAAGCCATAGAGACAGGCAGTTGTTGTGAGGGTGGAGTAGTGAGTAGGTCCAAATAAGTCCATGTGTAACAGCTCGAAGGGTTGAGATGTTGTCATGATTGTCTTTGAGGGGTGCTTTGCCCTTGTCATGTTTCCAGCTTCACAGGCACCACACAGATGATCCTTCTTGAACTTGACATCCTCGATGCCAATGACATGCTTCTTCTTGACGAGTGAGTGTAAGTTCCTCATGCCAGCATGTCCCAGCCTTCGATGCCAGAGCCAGCATTCTGAAGCTTTTGTGAGAAGACATACGTCAAGCTGTGGACCTGCTGAGAAATCTACCATGTATAGATCATCTTTTCGATACCCTTCAAAGACTAGAGATTTGTCAGATTCCATTAGTACAAGGCAACGATATTTGCCAAATATCACAATCATGTTCAAGTCACAAAGCATTGAGACAGACATTAAGTTGAAACCAAGGGATTCAACAAGCATCACTTTATCCATGTGTTGATCCTTTGAGATTGCAACTCTACCTAGACCCAATACCTTGCTTTTACCAGTGTCAGCAAATGTAATGTGACTCTTGTCGGATGGACGTAAGGTTGAGTCCATGAGAAGACTTCGATCACCAGTCATATGATTTGTGCATCCACTGTCCATAATCCATTCCAAAGCTTTTGGTGATGTACCCTACAGTGCAGTTAGGAGGATAGGCTTCACAAGAGTGTTGTGAAGCATAAGCATTTGACACATATAGGGACAGTCACAGCTTATATCAAGGTTAGGACATAGTATGACTGATAAGAGATTCAGACGTGAAGTATATAGAATGACATTTTATCGTGCATCCTCAATGAGTTTTAGGTCCCCAGCAATAGTATCGGACGCCATTGATTGCTGGCTGGAGACCGTTTTCTGCAAAAGAGACTTAGTTCTTCTTTGCCACCCACATCTTCAGTGGTGGCTTAGAAGCAATGAGTCTTAGTGCGGCATCTGAGAATTTTGGCTTTGAAGCCCTAGCAAATAGCCTTGTAGGAGATGAATGATACTCATATGAATAAGCAGAAAAGTTCTTAGTCCTATGAACATAGCGGTTCGAAGATACACGCTCATATTCATAAGTCTGAGCATGATTTCCCTGCAAAACATTGGCGTTAGGGTGACTCATGTGAGTCCTGTATCTGTATGAAGGCTTTGGGCCACATGAAACTATAGGTCTGGGGTTTGTCTTCTTCCTTGGTGGTGTCATGACGACATTCACAGGAAGATTCTCAATGTACCGCTTAGGTACCCAGATCTTCTTCATAGGTGGTCCATTCCTGCAGTTAGTACCAATGTACCTGGCAAACACTTTATCATTCTGATTTTTGAACAGCTTATAGTTTGCATCAAAGTATTCATCAATGATAATAGGATTAGCACAGGTAAAGCCAGATAAGGTGGATGGATCTACTGAAGGTTCCTTTGCAGCAACCCATGTGGTTTAGGGGTACTGCTCAGGCTTCCAGTACGAGCCATCGACATTCATTTTCCTTTCGAACCCAACACCCTCTTTCCTAGGGTTTCAGTTCAGAATCTGCTTTTTGAGGACATCGCAGAGAGTCTGATGTCCCTTCAAACTTTTGTACATCCCTGTTTCAAGCAATGTCTTCAACATAGCATTTTCATCAGCAACAGCAGTGGTATCCTCCGCAGAGGGGTTAGTAACCACATTAGTAGGTGAAGACAATGAAACAGTAGCAACAGTGGAACATTCAGCAACAGATGTAGCGTTATCATGCTCAATGCATTTTAGACATGGTGGTTCAAATCCATCCTGAGCGGAACTGATCTGTTGAGCAAGTAATGAATCTCGCTCCTTCTGAAGATCTTCATAATCCACTCTTATCTTTTCAAGGTCTAGCTTTCTTTGAAAACATCCAGAAGAAAGCTTCTCATGATCAGACAAGAGAGCATTATGTTGATCTTGAAGAGCGTCAAACTTAGCATGAAGTCTCTGAAGACTATCAGCCAAAGCTTTTGACTGATCCATTTCTTCACCCAACATATCATCGCTCTTACTAAGCATGTCTTGAACCTTTTCCAAGATTCTTTGTTGTTTAGTGGCATGGGAAGCAAGCTTATCATAACTGGGGCCAAATTCATCACCTGATTCATCATCGCTAGATTCAGAGAGATAGCATTCAGTTACCTTATCACCCCTTGCCATGTGGCACGATGAGGATGATGATGATTCAGGAGCAGAGGTCATCTCCTTGAGAGATTCCTTGTAATCTTCAAACCACGGATCGTGGTGAGTACGATGACCTTCATATACTTCAGAGAGCCGGTCCCAGATTAGCTTCGCATGATTGAGGTGCATAACATTCCTGAACTGATTTCGGGACAGATGAGAGCAGATGACATCCTTCGTTGTAAGGTTCAGTAGAGTATACTTGCAAATATCATCAGCCTCTGCCATCTTGCATAGATCAATGAGTCCAATCTCAGTGACGGTCCACAGTTCGCTATCCATGGACATGAGTCGCTTCTTCATCATGGCCTTCCATCGGGGATACTCATGACCGTCAAAGGTGGGACAAGATATGTTCCTCAATCCTGCAGTCGACATAGCTGAAACTCCAGGTGGTTAAACCGAATCACACAGAACAAGGGAGTACCTTGCTCTGATACCAATTGAAAGTGCTACTATCGACTAGAGGGAGGGGGGGGGGGTGAATAGGCGATTTTTATGAAAGTCTTCAAAACTTGGAAGTTTCGAAGACAAACAACAGAAATGACCTAATTGTAATGCAGCGGAAGATAAACTACCCAAAGCAAGCCATAGTCAAGTATACAAAGATATGAGAGCACGAGACTAATAGCATCTAGGTAGTAAGGATCAGGATGGAAGATAGTATGAAGACAATCAATAGTAGTAGTCAAGCAATGAAGTCAAACAGATACACAGGTAGGCAATGACTTCACGAAGACAAACTAAAGTAAGGATGGGAAGGGATAGAACCAGTTGCATGTTGAAGACACAAGATTTGTTAGACCAGTTCCGGTTGCTGTGACAACTGTACGTCTGGTTAGGGAGGCTGAGATTTAACTCAGAAGACCGTGTCTTCACCTTATTCCCCTTGAGCTAAGGACACCCAGTCCTCGCCCAATCAATCTGGTAAGTCTTCAAGGGAGACTTCCAAACCTTCACAGACTTCGTTCACCGGCAATCCACAATGACTCTTGGATGCTCAGAACGCGACGCCTAACCGGCTGGAGGATTCACAGTCCTCAAGTGTAATAAGTCTTCAGGTCACACAGACAGAAAGACTTCAGTGATGCCTAACACTCTTTGGCTCTGGGTGTTTGGGCTTTGTCCTCGCAAGGATTTCTCTCTCTCAAATGCTTCGAGGTGGGTTGCTCTCAAACGACAAAAGCCGTGCACAAACTTTGAGCAGCCACCAATTTATGCTGTAGGGGGTGGGCTATTTATAGCCACTAGGCGACCCGACCTGATTTGTCCATTGCTAAAAGTGGTGTGCGATTAAGTTGTATACGCGATGTAACACCTATGCCGCATAATGGATGTCGCGGCAACTTTACTTGGGCTACAAGTAAAGCTGACTCATCCAGCTCTGGATAAGGTTTGCTCCCATTGTCCTCGCTCGAAGACATAGGATTTGAGTTGAGCATCACTTCAGTCACTCTGACTTAGTTCACTTGGACCCCACTTAACAGTACGGTGGTTCCTATGACTCAACAAAGAAGAAAAGGAAACAACGAAACCACATAGTCTTCGCGCTCCATAGTCTTCACGCAATGTCTTCTCATGTCATAGTCTTCAATATGAGTATCTTCTCATACCACCATTGTCTTCAATGTCTTCATACATTTTTAGGGGTCATCTCCAGTAGGTGAACCGAATCAATGAGGGACACTACCTGCGTTATCCTGCAATTCTCCCAAACACATTAGTCCCTCAACCAACTTTGTCGTCAATACTCCAACACCAACTAGGGGTGGCACTAGATGCACTTACAGCCTTCTTGTCCGCTAAGTATTTGGGGCAGTTCCGCTTCCAGGGGCCCTTTCCCTTGCAATAAAAGCACTCAGTCTCAGGCTTGGGTCCATTCTTTGGCTTCTTCCCGGCAGCTAGCTTACCGGGCGCGGCAACTCCCTTGCCGTCCTTCTTGAAGTTCTTCTTACCCTTGCCCTTCTTGAAACTAGTGGTTTTATTGACCATCAACACTTGATGTTCCTTTTTTATTTCCACCTCTGCTGATTTCAGCATTGAAAATACTTCAGGAATAGTTTTCACCATCCCCTGCATATTGTAGTTCATCACAAAGCTCTTGTAGCTAGGTGGGAGCGACTGAAGGATTCTGTCAATGACCGCCTTGTCCGAGAGGTTAATATCCAGCTGGGACAAGCGGTTGTGCAACCCAGACATTTTGAGTATGTGCTCACTGACAGAACTATTTTCCTCCATCTTACAACTGTAGAACTTGTCGGAGACTTCATATCTCTCGACCCGGGCATGAACTTGGAAAACCATTTTCAGCTCTTCGAACGTCTCATATGCTCTGTGTTGCTCAAAACGCTTTTGGAGCCCCGGTTCTAAGCTGTAAAGCATGCCGCACTGAACGAGGGAGTAATCATCAGCACGTGACTGCCAAGCGTTCATAACGTCTTGGTTCTCTGGGATGGGTGCATCACCTAGCGGTCCTTCTAGCACATATGCTTTCTTGGCAGCTATGAGGATGATCCTCAGGTTCCGGACCCAGTCCGAATAGTTGCTGCCATCATCTTTCAGCTTGGTTTTCTCTAGGAAGGTGTTGAAGTTGAGGTTGATATGAACGTTGGCCATTTGATCTACAAGACATTTTGCAAAGGTTTTTAGACTAAGTTCATGATAATTAAGTTCATCTAATCAAATTATTTAATGAACTCCCACTCAGATTAGACATCCCTCTTAGTCATCTAAGTGATACATGATCCGACTCAACTAGACCGTGTTGGATCATCACGTGAGACGGACTAGTCATCATCAGTGAACATCTCCATGTTGATCGTATCTTCCATACGACTCATGTTCGACCTTTCGGTCTCTTGTGTTCCGAGGCCATGTCTGTACATGCTAGGCTCGTCAAGTCAACCTAAGTGTTTTGCATGTGTAAATCTGTCTTACACCCGTTGTATGTGAACATTAGAATCTATCACACCCGATCATCACGTGATGCTTCGAAACAATGAACTTTCGCAATGGCGCAAAGTTAGGGGGAACACTTTCTTGAAATTATTATAAGGGATCATCTTATTTACTACCATCGTACTAAGCAAATAAGAAGCAAAACATGATAAACATCACATGCAATCAAATAGTGACATGATATGGCCAATATCATATTGCTCCTTTGATCTCCATCTTCGGGGCGCCACGATCATCTTCGTCACCGGCATGACACCATGATCTCCATCATCGTGTCTTCATGAAGTTGTCACGCCAACGATTACTTCTACTTCTATGGCTAACGTGTTTAGCAATAAAGTAAAGTAATTTACATGGCATTATTCAATGACACGCAGGTCATACAAAAAATAAAGACAAATCCTATGGCTCCTGCCAGTTGTCATACTCATCGACATGCAAGTCGTGTTTCCTATTACAAGAACATGATCAATCTCATACATCACATATATTTCATTCATCACATCCTTTTGGCCATATCACATCACAAGGCATATGCTGCAAAAACAAGTTAGACGTCCTCTAATTGTTGTTGCATGTTTTTACGTGGCTTCTATAGGTTTCTAGCAAGAACGTTTCGTACCTACGTAAAACAACAACGTGATATGCCAATTTCTATTTACCCTTCATAAGGACCCTTTTCATCAAATCCGCTCCAACTAAAGTGGGAGAGACAGACACCCGCTAGGCACATTATGCAACTAGTGCATGTTAGTCGGTGGAACCTGTCTCACGTAAGCATACGTGTAAGGTCGGTCCGGGCCGCTTCATCCCACGATGCCGCCGAAGCAAGATAATACTAGTAGTGGCAAGAAAATTGACAACATCTACGCCCACAACAAGTTTGTGTTTTACTCGTGCATGGAAAATACGCATAGACCTAGCTCATGATGCCACTGTTGGGGAACGTTGCAGAAAATAAAAAATTTCTACGCTTCACCAAGATCAATCTATGGAGTCATCTAGCAACGAGATAGAGGAGTGCATCTACATACCCTTGTAGATCGCGTGGAAGCGTTCAAGAGAACAGGGTTGAGGGAGTCGTACTCGTCGTGATTCAAATCACCGATGATCCTAGTGTCGAACGGACGGCACCTCCGCGTTCAACACACGTACTGTTGGGGAAGACGTCTCCTCCTTCTTGATCCAACAAGGGGAAGGGAGAGGTTGATGGAGATCCAGCAGCACGACGGCATGGTGGTGGAAGCAGCTGCGATCTCGGCAGGGCTTCGCCAAGCTCTACGAGAGGGAGAGGTGTTGCAGAGGGAGAGGGAGGCGCTAGGGACTTGGGTGCGGCTTCCCTCCCTCGCCCCCTCTTTATATAGGGGCCAGGGGGGCGCCGGCCCCCTTGGAGATCCCATCTCAAGGGGGGCGGCGGCCAAGGGGGTGGCTTGCCCCCAAGCCAAGTGGGGCGCCCCCACCCCTAGGGTTTCCAACCCTAGGCGCAGGGGGGGCAAAGTGGGGCGCACCAGCCCACCAGGGGCTGGTTCCCCTCCCACTTTATCCCATGGGGCCCTCCGAGATAGGTGGCCCCACCCGATGGACCCCCGGGACCCTTTCGGTGGTCCCGGTACAATACCGATGACCCCCAAAACTTTCCCGATGGCCGAAACTGGACTTCCCATATATAATTCTTTACCTCCGGACCATTCCGGAACTCCTCGTGACGTTCGGGATCTCATCCGGGACTCCGAAAAACTTTCGGGTTACTGCATACTAGTATCTCTACAACCCTAGCGTCATCGAACCTTAAGTGTGTAGACCCTACGGGTTCGGGAGACATGCAGACATGACCGAGACGACTCTCTAACCAATAACCAACAGCGGGATCTGGATACCCATGTTGGCTCCCACATGTTCCATGATGATCTCATCAAATGAACCACGATTTCGAGGATTCAAATAATCCCGTATACAATTCCCTTTGTCAATCGGTACGTTACTTGCCCGAGATTCGATCGTCGGTATCCTAATACCTCGTTCAATCTCGTTACCGGCAAGTCACTTTACTCGTACCGTAATGCATGATCCCGTGACCAACCACTTAGTCACTTTGAGCTCATTATGATGATGCATTACCGAGTGGGCCCAGAGATACCTCTCCGTCATACGGAGTGACAAATCCCAGTCTCAATCCGTGTCAACCCAACAGACACTTTTGGAGATACCTGTAGTATACCTTTATAGTCACCCATTTACGTTGTGACGTTTGGTACACCCAAAGCACTCCTACGGCATCCGGGAGTTACACGATCTCATGGTCTAAGGAAATGATACTTGACATTGGAAAAGCTCTAGCAAACGAACTATACAATCTTGTGCTATGCTTAGGATTGGGTCTTGTCCATCACATCATTCTCCCAATGATGTGATCCCGTTATCAATGACATCCAATGTCCATGGTCAGGAAACCGTGACCATCTATTAATAAACGAGCTAGTTAACTAGAGGCTCACCAGGGACATGTTGTGGTCTATGTATTCACCCATGTATTATGATTTCCGGATAACACAATTATAGCATGAATAAAAGACAATTATCATGAACGAGGAAATATAATAATAACCATTTTATTATTTCCTATAGGGCATATTTCCAACAGACATGCCTTCCTGTTTTTGGTACATACTACGTCTTTCTATTAACCATGTTCTTACATCAAACTACTTTTCTTGTGTATCCCTCATCAATCACTTCTGACGATACACCTTCAAGTTGACAGTGCAATATTGGTTGCATCTTGCATATCATTTCAAACATGTATTGCCTCTAATTTGTTGAAGTGGCACTTATAATGAGACACATCTAACTTGGTAGAGTGATTTTGGTTGGATCTCTCATATGGTGTCTAGATTGCATTGCTTCCAATTTGTTGAAATGCCTTTTGCTTAGCGTTTTTCATACATATTCCATCCTCCTACAATGTGGTTGTCATACATAAAAGTTGTGTTCGTCAGTATCATGCATCAACGAATTTGGAAGTGCGAATTTCATTCATTTTTCTTGTGTGTTTACTTGACAAGGCAAAATCTGAAAGGACGAAGGCACGGAATGATGGTGGTCCTCTGGAGCAACCGAAATAGATGATCTCTTCAGATTCTCCTACTACTCGTACTGCAGTGCTAGTTCCAAATCTCATCTCCCCTACTCCACAACCCAAGGTGCTTGCTCTAACATGGCAGTGTGATATCTAGTTGCATGTTGCATATGGTGCCTAGCTTGTATTGCTCCTAATTTGTTAAAATTGCATCTCCTTAGCTTAAACATTATACATGTGAATATGACACGCCTTCCTGTTTTTGGTACATACTACATCTGCCTATCACACCATGTTCTTACATCAAACTACTGTTCTTGTGTATCCTGCATCTATCGCTTATGATGAGACAGTCACGCGCGTGGTTAATATGAGACGCACTACTCTTATAAAGAATGCAATTTCATCCTCTCCACATGATTATCAAGAAATAGCAAGCATAAATGAAGATATTGAACGTAACTCTGTACTAGAAGACCGCACTTCCCCTACACCACCATCACAGGTGCTTGCTCTAACTTCGCATTGTGATATGTGGTTGCATGTTGCATACGGTGTCTAGCTTGTAATGCTTCTAATTAGGGTAAATTGCATCTGCTTAGCTTACACACTATACCTATGAATATGCCATGCCTTCCTATTTTTGGTACACACTACATCTATGTGTTAACCTTGTTCTTACATGAAACTACCTCTCTTCTGTATCCTACGTCAATCACTTACAATGAGTCACCTTTATTCGTTGCATATTGCATATTATTTCTAGCCTATTGCCATGTGTTGCTTCTAATTTGGTCAAATACATTTGTTAGGGCACCCTTTTAATTTGGCAGAGTGATATTGGTTTCATCTTTCATATGGTTTCTAGCTTGCATTGATTCTAACAAGTTCAAGCACCTTGTGCTTAGTTTACATTTTATACATCATACATGTCAATATGTCATGCCGTCCTGTTTTTCATACATATTCCATCCTCCTATCATGCGGCTACCTTACATGAAAGTAGTGTTCGTTAGTATCATGCATCAATGAGTTCTGAAGAGCAAATTTTATTCCTTTTTCTTGTGGGTTTGACTTGACAAGGCAAAATCGAGAAAGAGGAAGGAAAAGAGTAAGGAAGGCGATGATGGTGGTCCTCTGCAGCAACATAAACGGAGCATTTGTACCGATTCTCCTTGTACTGATAGTGCATTACAAGGTCCAAGTCTCTGCTCCCCTACTCCACCATCCAAGGTGCTTGCTCTAACTTGGCAGTGTGATATCTAGTTGCAAGTTGCATATGGTGTCTAGCTTGTATTGCTCCTAATTAGTGTAAACTGCATCTGCTTAGCTTACACATGATACATGTGAATATGACACACTTTCCTGTTTTTGGTACATACTATATCTGTCTATCACACCATGTTCTTACATGAAACTACTCTTCTTGTGTATCCTGCATCAGTCACTTATGATGGGACACCTTTAAGTTGGCAGTGTGATATTGGTTTGCGTCTTGAATATGATTTCTAGCATGTATTGCTTCTAGTTTGATGAACGCCACCTATGACGAGACAATTTTAACTTGGCAGAGTGATATTGATTGCACCTTCCATATGGTGTCTAGTTTGCAGTGCTTCTAATTTGTTGAAGTGCCTTCTTATTAGTTACCACATCATAGGTGTGAATATGTCAAGCCGTCCATTTTTTCATACATATTCCATCCTCGTATCATGACTTTGCCTTTCATCAGAGTAGTGTTCGTCAGTATCATGCATGAATGAGTTCTGAAGAGCGAATTATATTCCTTTTTCTTGTTGGTATGACCTCACAATGCAAAATCAATAAAGCTGAAGGAAATTGGCAAGGCATTGGATGATGGTGGTCCTTCCGAGCAACTGAAACGGAGGTTCTCTATAGATTCTACTCTGCCATCCTCCCAACAAGATTCGCAAGACAACGCAAGGCTAGACAGTCAATGTAGCTGTGTAGATGATGATCACATCTCCCCTACTCCACCATCACAGGTGCTTGCTCTAACTTGTCACTATTATATGTGGTTGCATGTTGCGTACGATGTCTAGCTTGTATTGCTTCTAACTTTGTTGAATTGCATCTGCTTACTTTACACATAATGCCTGTGAATATGACACGTGTTCCTGTTTCTATAACATACGTGTACATGATGAGCACATCTCCCCTACTCCACCATCATAGGTGCTTGCTCTTACTTGGAACTGTTATATGTGGTTGCGTTTTCTGTATGATGTCTAGTTTGTATTGCTTCTAATTATGTTGAATTGCATCTGCGTAGCTTACAACTTATACCTGCAACGATCACTTACCCATAAGACACATTTAACTTGGGACTGTGATGTAGGTTGCATCTTGCATTGTCTTCTAGCTTGTACTGCTTCTAATTTCTTGAAATGGCACTTACGACAAGACACTTTTTACCTGATAAAGTGATATTGGTCGCATGTTCATATGGTGCCTAGCTTTCATTTTTTCTAATTTTGTTGAAATGCCTTCTGCTTACTATTTTTTCATACATATTCCATCCTCCTATCGTACGTGTGAATATGAAACGCTGTCTTTTTTGTATATATTCCATCCTCCTATCCTGCGCTTGCCTTACATCAAAGTTGTGTTCGTCTGTATCATGCATCAACCAGTTATGCAGAGCTAATTTTATTCATCTTCTTGTGATTTTGACTTCATAAGGAAATATCAGAAAATAGGAAGGAAAAGAGTAAGTTAGGGGATGTTGGTGGTCCTCCGCACCGACGCAAACAGAGACTCTAGATTTGCCACTGCTAATGCTAATGAAGTTGAAGTCCCAAGTCTACATGATGAGTTCATCTCCCGTACTCCACCATTTTTTTGAACAATTAAAACAGCAGGAGAGGCTCCTACTGTTGCTTTATTGAAAATAAAAGGAGAGCTTACAATTTACATTTTGTACATAGCCCAAGGCTAGAGGGGGAGGGAAGCTATACAAAAGTACCCTAGAGTTGTGACAAGTTTTGGATCAGCCCCTTTATAAAAGTAACCACCTCCCCCTGAGTCCTAAAGATTAGGATTTCTAAGTCATTCTTGAACATCCTCAACCAGTCAGCATGAGATGTCACCTCCCCATCAAACACCACTTTGTTTCTTTGTTTCCATATGTTCCATGCTGCTAGTATAGTGATTTCTTTGAATGCAGGTTTGCGCCAAGTTGTAATTGAGGTATCAAACATTATCTGGATATCATCATTTGTTCCCCAATCCACTCCAATTAGCTCCCAACATCTCTTAGTAAATTGACACTCAGAAAAAAGATGTTTGCCTGTTTCAAGATCAGTAGTGTTACACATCCAGCATGAGTGGTCCTCTCCGATGTTAAAGTGCCTTCTAAGAAGCAAATCTCTTGTCTTGACCCTATCCATCAGCATTGACCCGTACTCCACCATCGCAGGTGCTTGCTCTAAGTTGACAGTGTGATAATTGGTTTCATGTTGCATATGTTGTCTAGCCTGTATTTCTTCTATTTTGATTAAATTGCACCTGCTGAGTTTATACATTATACATGTGCATATGACATGGCTTTCTATGTCTATAATACACTACATCTATCTATCATACCATGTTCTTACATCAAAGTACTACTGTTGTGTATCCCGCATCAGTCACTCATGATTGGACGCTTTTAACATGGCAGTTTGATAGTGGTTGCATCTTGCATTGATTTCTACATTGTACTGCTTCTAATTTTTCGAATTACCACTTATGACAAGACACTTTTAACTTGGCAGAGTAATATTGGTTGCATCTTTCATATGGTGTCTAGCTTGCATTACTTCTAATTTCTTAAAAATCCTTCTGCTTAGTTTGCACATCGTAGCTGTGAATATGTCATGCCGTCCTGTTTTTCTTACATATTCCATCCTCATATGGTTGTCTTACATCAAAGTATTGCTTGTCTGTATCATGCATCAATGAGTTCTGAAGAGTGATTTTATTCTTTTGTGTTGTGGGTACGGCTTGACATGGCAAAGTAAAAAAAGGGCAAGGAAAATAATATAGTAGGGAGTGTTGTTACTCATCGGGTGAAACGGAAAATGATCTGCCGTCGAGATTCTGCTGGTACTTATAGTGCAGTAGAAGGTCCAAGTCCACCGGCTAAATCTACAAACACAGTATCACCTGCTCCACCAGCTGCAGCATCCACTTCAACTGTACCAGCATCTCAACGAGTTACTCGTTCGTTTGCTCCAGAACTGGCCAGTTCCCAAGATGCCTTCACGCCTAACACTACTTCCGAAGCACTGTTGACACAACAGGACTTGGCAAGATCAGATGAACCTCATGAGCATCAACACCAAGATGGTACCTGACCGAGTCAAGTTGCAGTTGCATGCTCCTTTATATGTACTCTCACAGTTTGATGTACACTAACACTTTCCATATTCGTTGTTGAACCAGCACCACGGCGCAAGCGGAAATAGACATCAGGGATAATGCTTGATAGATTAACAAAATCTAAAGGAGGAAGAATGGAGATACATTTTGAGGCAGGTTTAAAAAGGCCACGTGATGCTACAGAGTCGGCCAAGTTAGTATCAGAGGCATCCGTTGCCGTTAGGTGTCATGCACGTATCCTCCCAATGTGGATCCAGTACAGGAATGAGAAAGACAATACTCAGTTTAACACCATCCTTGACGATTTATCCGTAAGTAATGTTATTCATCGCAATTAGTAATATTGTCTTGCTCTGTCCCATACTTTCTAGATTCCTCCTAATAATACTCACATTCTTTTTTCTACAGATGAGGTTCAAGTTGGATCCGAAAGATGATGCAACTAAACAAGCATGCACTCATGTTTTTCAGTCTGCTCTGCGATAGTATCCGTACCACCTTAGAAAATCTCACTTTGAAGGCAAGGCTAACAATGAAATCGCCCAAACATCTCCAGTGGAATATATTATAGATGAAGACTAGACAACCCTCGTTAAACACTGGTCTGATCCAAAGTATCAGGTAGGCTATATATATTTGATCTGACCACATATTGAACTTGTATTTATGTATGTGCCTTACAAGTGTATCTTCTTCTAGGCTAACTATTTGAAGAACAAAACCAATCGTTCTAAAGTGAAATTCCAACAGACAACAGGATCTCGTAGCTATATTGCACACTGCGAGGCTCTTGTAAATAGCTGCTACTTCTTTTTTTGTGCCATATTATCGTATCTATATTGACTTGTTCCATATACAGAGGAAAGCCCGTGCGAACAAAAAAGAACCTGAACCGAATGAAGTGCAAATCTTCAAGGATTGCCACACCAGCAAGATGAAGGGCATAAGCACACCAGTTCAAGCCGCTGTTGTAAGTCCTTACTCCTCCTTCCTTTGAACTGATTGGTACTGTGATGTGTTCATTTAACTACTTGGTTTGCAGCCAATGTCAGTTACTCTGTTCACTTTTATACACAGTTGTCTTAATGTATCATTTCACCTTACATGGTTTAAACACTACAAAAAAATACACTTCCATGATGATACATGTTTGTCACAGTAGGTCGTGTTTTTTGTCATGCATGTACATCCATGACGATTTTATGATAGAATCAAGATAGTCATACCTGTGCTGTCATAGAAGTGTTCCATGACATTACCAAAATTATCATCACGGAAGTGTCCACTTCCATGACGATAAATCACGCGCCACAGAAGTGCTTTCGTCAAGGGTGACCGACACATGGCATCCACCGTAACGGAACGCTGTTAAGCTATCGGGTCGGGTTTTGGATCCGATAACCCGTTAACAGCCCCGACCAATGGGGATTTTCCACGTGTAAAATCATCATTGGCTGGAGGAAACACGTGTCAGCTCACCGTTGGGGCAGATGTCATCCGCACATTGGACCGAAGGCGCCTATGATACGGCAACACGTGGCACGGCCCAACAGAGGCCCATTCTTGTGAAAAGGCCGACTAGTTTGACTTGGTCAAAAGGTGGCGGGCTGGCCCACGGAAAGCCTGTTAACGGCCTGTTCGCATATAGCCCATTTACAGCCCGTTACGCCCTATCTGAATTAGGCCCAGTAGCGTCATCTGGGCCATCCAATATGATTCTAGCCCGTTTTAACTTCCGGCCCATGTGTGGCCCATGACTTTTTTCGGCCCATATGAGGCCCTTTGTAACTCTTGGCCCATTAAAGGCCCGTGGTGAAACTGGCCCATAATGAACAGTGTATCACTTTATACCCATTAACGGCCCGTTTTTCTATTGGGCCATTTCCAGCCCAAGTTATCTTTCGGCCTTCTCAGGGCCCATTGATTCTTGGGCTCATTTGCAGCATTCAGTTACATATGACTCGTTACTGTCATTTTCTACTTGTGGGCCAAATTCAGCCCGTCGTTACAGTCGTCCCGTTTGCGGACCGTTAATATGTTGGGCCGTTTATATGTAAAAAAAACCCGTTGGGCTGTTTTCATAGAGTTATCAAATACGGTCTATTAACGGCTCGTTATGGTCCACGAATTGTACGACCCATGATTGGTGAAATGATGATACACCCCGTAGAAGGCCCATGGATCTACGGCCCGTAGAAGGCCCATGGGTCGTACGACCCATAGAAGGCCCATGGACCCAACGGCTCGTAGAAGGCCCATGACCCTAAGACCTGTATAGAAGGCCAATGGATCCTACGAACCGTATAGAAGGCCAATGGATCCTACGGACGGAAGAAGGCCCATGGATCATACGGCCTGCAGGAGGCCCATGGTTACAACAGTCCGTGTGTTGCCATGATTATTTTGGCCTAGTTACCAAAAATAGGCTATTGTGGCCACTAGAAAAACACAGAAAAAGAACTGCAGTGACTACAAGCAAACAACTAAACAAGACAATAAGGAAATAAATAAGCAAGCAATTAACGCTAGCCTATTACCGCTATTACACATATTACATCCACTGGGCATCAAAGATCACCAGCAGTGCAAATATAGGGAACGAAGTAGCATATTACATACACTGGCCGTCAATATTGGCCACCAGTGCAAATAAACGTGGCAGCAAAACAAGAGCATAACTGAAACAACTTCAGAAGAGCTCAAGAAACATTATCCTGGGTATCCACCATGCTGGCAATAAGCTTAGCAAGCTGATTAGCTTTGTCCTGTTTGGCGCTAAAATCCTCCAACGCTTGCTGTTGCACCAGAAAGTATGCATCTGAATGCTCTAGGGACTTCCGCAGTCCTTCCGCTTCTTGTCGCAACACAGCTGATTGATGTCTTTTAGCTTGTAGTTGAGACTCAAGAAACTGAACTGATTTAGACATTGAGTTTGAATAGCTTGTGCAAGCGGTAGTGGCCAGTAACTCGAACACTAAACCAAGACAGGACTTTGGGGTTGTCTCGCTATCTTCAAGATAGTCTTCCTTAGCTGTTTTATCAGCTTTGTTGGAGACCAACAAGGATGTGTCACTATCCTGAACCTTATCTGCATTACTTCCTTTACCATTGCTTAATAAGGCACTCTTCCCCAATATTCTGTCAGCATTCTAAAAGAAGAAACAAGCAGACACATAACAAGTTTAGCATGTACTAGTATATGAAACTCATTTCGGTGAACCAGTTCATTAGTAAGGTGGACAGGATTAAACTACCAAGTCTTCTATTGCCAAGTACTAGTACATAATAAAAGCATCAAACAAACATATATCTATGTCCTATGGTCACTGCATTGTCTTGCCAAATCAAAATAGAGACACGGTTCAAATCATATTAGTTCAAGACAAAGCAGTAGTGAAAGAATACAAAGTGTGGGAAACTACACGGCACAACAAGATTTCAGATGGGTACCACGGGTCTACATGTACAACAACACTATTGGCTCTATTGTGATGCTAGTAATGTGCATGATATGAAAGTCAACTGTATACACAATTGAAATTGAAATCAAAAGAGCTATTGATAAGAGCAAACCTGTTAAAGAAACATGCGTGAAGATACCTGCTGTGCCATTGGAGTTTAGATTGGATCCTTCAATTTAAAAATAAGTTTGTATTAGTAAATACAGTGATACAAGAGCAAAGCAATCATAGTTAAAAAAGGCGCGCCTAAGCGAGCGCTTAAGCGCACCTAGGCTCTAGGCGTTGGCAAAACGCATTGCGCATAGCATAACTGCGCATAAGCATGCGCTTTGGTTAGTAAAGTGCAAGGCGGTGGCAAAATGCACAATTAACGCCTAACGCTTTTTTGAACTATGATAGCAATGTAATCTTAAATTAGAACAGTTGTTCTTCAGGTTTAGGCACTTGTTCTACATGAACAGAGTATAGTAAGACGCAAGAATATAATACTTAAAAATAGAAAATGAGCTCATAGACCTTACCACATTCTTGGTTCGGGACCAGTACAGAACAAGGCGTTCCCAGTCATCGTCCAGTAAATGTGTCTCAGGAGAACGTAAGGGAATTTGATGAGTTTCTTTGCCGGTGAAGAACGTTTTCTTCAGGTAATTCCGATACTGCCACCAAGCATTCTTGAAGATAGTAGAGGTATTAGCACAGGTTACCTCATCCTGAGTTTCCAAATCGGTCCTTCTCTATAGAGAAAAATGGGAAAGTTTGTTGTATTATAACCATCATGGAGGTAGGATGTATGGGACGAAGCAAAGTAATTGCCATGAATAACATTACTTACACATAACTCCTGGACAAACACCTGCAACTGGCATTTTCCATCATCTTCAGTATAACATTTCCAAGATGGGAAGATACACACATACGATTTAACAACATCAAATGCGATAGATGCTAAACTACGACTAGCTGGTTGTGCTTCCTCCACAGGAATAGGCGTACTAACTGGTGGAGTTGGGGTTCGCCGTGATAGTACTGGCCCTTTGGGCACTGGAGCCGCCTTACTTTTGGGAGCTCTATGGTGGAGATGGTGCTGTGTCAACAGGAACTGGGTTACTATCGGCTGGGGTTGAGGTAAGATTGGGTGAAGCTGGTTCTCTGTCCATCGCAGTAGGGGTACAATCTGCGAGAGTTTGGGTTATGTGTGGTAGGGCTGGTTCTTGTGCATGTACAACCGGGGTGCTATCTCCACCAAGAGGTAGCACTGTTTTATTTGAAGACCGTGTTTTTAGTCCGCTAAATACTGGCATGACCTGCTCCAATTCAAATGGCTGATAAACAGGAAAAATAGTTGAATGTACAGACATTGTATGAGAGACAGATGCAACAGATAGTGTGGAAAAAAGAGGGCATGAAATAGTTGACATGTATATTGTTTAACTAAAACGGATAGCATGACATAATTTCACATATATGATGTCTATCTAAACTGGATAGCATAGCATAACATAATTTAAAGATATGATGAATAACTAAACATGATCGCATGACATAATTCACCTACATGTTATCTAAGTAATCAGGATCGCATCATTTAATTCACATATGTGATTTATATGCTAAACAGAGGGCATTCGATAGGATGTCTGAACTAAGAACATGGTGTTGAATATTGTGTATATGATGTCTAAACTATGCAATGCAAGACATCGTATGCATGATATGAGCAGTATAACCGTGCCAAGTTAGAGCATACACCTTAGTGGGGGAATAGGACTGGTCATCTGTCTCTGAATCCATCTATGAGGAGCTACCGAGACCCAACAAGAGATCTGCTTCGACAGGTAGCACTGTCTGCTCTGAAGGCCTTGTTTTCACTCCAGATTTTTCCATCTCCCACCCAAATGGCTGATCCACAGGAAGAGTAGTTTAATGTACAAACATTGTCGACAAATGGAAATGCAATGAAGAAAAGGATGGGCAAGATATCATTCAAATATATGATGCCTGGTTAAACAGGATGGCATCACACATTTCACATATATTATGGCTGGCTAAAAGACATGAGACTGCATAATTCCCATATATGATATAGAAACTAAACAGGTGGCATTACAGAACATGTCTAAACTAAGCAGATGACATATATGATGGCAAAAGTAGGCACTGCAAGGCAACATATGCATGATATGACTAACATCATCATGCCAAGGTAGAGCAAACACCTTGGGGGGTAAATAGGAGTGGTCAGCGGCATCTGAATCCGCCTCAGAACAGATATCTTCCTCTGGATTACAATCTGGAGAGGGATAGGGAGGGTTTGCCATTGAACCCACCATGGAGCGATGTCTGCATGACATTGTATTGCCACGCAAAACTCTTCTACTTTTCTCTACATGTTCAGCATGACTGTGTACAATATCTGACATGCATACGAAAAAATATGGTGAGATTATGTAAGGAGAGCATGCAGAAATTTAGAGTGATGGTAACAACCAGTGGATGGATCCAAAAATAATGACAGCAGGCTAATGATTGCTTTTAATTAATAAAAAGACAGATGATGATTGCTTTACTATTTGTTTCCCACCCAAGATGAACAACATAGGCATACCCTAGGTGAACCAGATATTAGACAGACATACTATTCATTGCTGCCTCGATATGTGCCCCACAACTAATTTAGAACTCAAGTTTGAACATTAATTTGGACCTGACTTGGGAGTCCAAGAGCTGAACAGGACGATAAAGTAGTAGGTAAGTTTAAGCAATGCATAACATAAGCAGAAACAAAAGAGTGCGACCTCTCTTGTGGACCTGTGTACTCCTCAGGTTCATCTGCTAAGTCGATGATGGTGATGCCGTTGCGGTGGGTGCCGGCGGCAGGGAAGGAGATTTGAGGCGGCGAAAGATGGTCAGGAGTCGTGATGTCTGGTTTGGTGGATGCTTCTGTCGATGGAGCAGCTCAGGTGAGGTGGACGACGTCGCGGCAGGAGCAGGACAAACCACACAAAGTTCCCTTCGACACGTACCTGTAACTGAAGTAATTCTGTAAGGGCTCATTTGGCTTGCATGATTCTTAAAACACAGGGATAGGAAAAACACCGGAATAGGATAGGAAAATGCACATGGTAAACAGAGCATTTGTAAACACTGGATTTCTGTCAACTTGGGTGTTTGGCTTACAGGAATTGGAAGAGCAGAGGAATGCAAAGAAACATGGCCAAAATAAAGTGAAACCATATGAAAGTGTGTACAGTTAGAATGTTATTTTGGCACTAATGCACTTGGTCTTGTTTTCATGCATAGGATTTTGAAAAGTAGGTCCAGGTGGATGTTTTGCTTCATTCCTTTCAACAAAATGCATGAATAATTGAATAGTAGAGTGCCATTGGAAAATTCCCTATTGCTATGTTTTTCCGTTGAACCAAAATAGCCCTAATGGATCAACGTGAATGTATAGTAATAAGTGATGCAACAAGTGTACAACCTCTTTGCCGTAGCCATGTCGACCTCAGCATCATTGGGTTGGTCGCTGAAGCAGTTGAGGCAGAGGTGGCTGTCGGAGGTGCGGAGGAAGATCTGAGGAATCTGTAGACAGCGTCCAGGGCACTGCTCTGTTGTGATGGATCGTTCTGTCGTTGGAGCAGCTCCGGTGAGCCGTAAGACGTCAAGGCTTAAGCAGCACAGGACAGACATCGTCAATCTCAAGTGGGATTCTAATAGCATCTCTGTCGGTGTCAAAACCGGCGGATCTCGGGTAGGGGGTCCCAAACTGTGCGTCTAGGCGGATAGTAACAGGAGACGAGGGACACGATGTTTTACCCAGGTTCGGGCCCTCTTGATGGAGGTAAAACCCTACGTCCTGCTTGATTAATATTGATGATATGGGTAGTACAAGAGTGGATCTACCACGAGATCAAGGAGGCTAAACCCTAAAGCTAGCCTATGGTATGATTGTTGTAATGTATGTTGTGTCCTACGGACTAAAGCCCTCCGGTTTATATAGACACAGGAGGAGGCTAGGGTTACATAGAGTCGGTTACAATGGTAGGAGATCTACATATCCGTATTGCCAAGCTTGCCTTCCATGCCAAGGAAAATCCCATCCGGACACGGGACGGAGTCTTCAATCTTGTATCTTCGTAGTCTTAGAGTCCGGAGGACGATGATAGTCCGGGTGTCCGAACACCCCCTAGTCCAGGACTCCCTCAGTAGCCCCCGAACTGGGCTTCAATGACGATAAGTCCAGCGCGTATATAGTCTTCGGCGTTGCAAGGCAGGTTCTCCCTTCAAGCTCCATGTACCTGCCGAACAGTGTCCGGCTTCATCATAAATACTGTGTTTCTTGGCTTTTACACCCAATAATGGCCTTCTTCCACGCGTCGCACGAATGCGAAAAGCCAGGGTGTCTTTTCTGTTTCACCCCCTAGTCGTGCGAGTCATCTGCCTACAAAAGAGGCAAAAATCCAGATCCAAACCACACCATCTTCCTTCCGCGAATACTTCATCGGAGCGCCCTTGACCTAAAAATCCATTCCATCATGGACCGTCGACGCGGCTCCTCTTCTCGCGCTCCCAGCCCACCGCCAGGGGATTGGAGGAGGTGCTCTGTTCCACACAACGAGCTAGTGAAGCTCCAAGCGGGGGGATATCTCCCTCCGGCCTTCATGGTCCCGGTTCGAGCCGGGCTGGTCACCTACCAAGGTGGGAGGCAAGCGGAGGCTACCCCAAGTCCCAATAAAGGGGAGAGGGTATGCTTCGTCCCTTATCTGATAAGGGGACTCGGATTCCCAATACATCCATTCCTCCGCGGGCTCCTGGAGTTCTACGGACTCCAGCTCCACCACCTTACGCCCGCCTCTGTCCTACATATCGCGGGCTACGTAGCTCTTTGCGAGCTATTCCTGGGCATTGAGCCCCATTTTGCATTGTGGAAGAGGCTGTTCTGCCTCGTACCCCGTTCTCACGAGGGATCCATATATCAAGTGGGCGGCGCCGAAATATGGCGCATTGCCGGGACCGGATACCCATCCGGTACTCCCAAGAAGGCGTCCGAAGACTGGCCTTTAGAGTGGTTTTACATAGGAGACGCTCCGCTGCCGGACCCAGTCCGGATTGGCCTCCCGTAGTTTAGTGCTGCTCCTCTGAAGAAACGCCTCAGCTGGCGCCCACGGAGCCCCAGATTGGAGTAAGACAAGAGCGTCCATTACTTGATGGGCCGAATAAGATTACTGGCCCATTCCGGGTTGACCATGATTGGAGTCATGGCGACATGCGTCATGCGGGGGGTACAGCCATTGCAATACAGAGGCCACCCCATGTGGGATTTCAACGGGGAAGACGATGCCACCCGTCATGGCCGCGAAGGGCCGGATTCGACCGAGGATCTGGTGGAGATCCTGTCCAGCCTGTATAAGGGGGAGAAGGAGGACTTCCTTCGAACGAACCCTTTGAATGGGTTTTCCATGAACAACCCTAGAGGCTGGGTAAGCGAACACTTTTAAGGGCTCAACCCATGCTTTCGAAGTTTAGGCTTCTTACATTATGTCTTCGGTGCAGGATCTACGCCGGACTGTGGAGGACATGGTAAGTTCCGCTCCGCAACCCGAGGATCCAGAGAGATCCCTGGATCCGGCCTCCGAAGAGGATCCGGACATCAGGGTGGAGCTGATCGACGGGGTGTTTCACTAGCTCAGCATGGACAATGCTTTGGTCGCCATAACGGCGGACTACCCCGGACTGTATCCGGCTTCCCAGGTGACTGTGACCGAGGTCCGGACACCATTGTCTCTTCCTTGCCCATTTCTGACCTTCGCGAATGATGGTTTTTTACAGGAAGCGCCTTCAGGGCGGGAAGCCGAGCCCGCGGCGGCTGACCAACAAAGGTCAGTCCGGACCAGCAAGCGGAAAAGGAGCGCGGCACGGACTGACCGCAAAGGTATAGCTCGTATTTAAATTTTTAGAGCAACGTTCCTAGGAAGCGTCTGAGTGCTCATGATCTTTATAGGAGAAAAAGCGCTCGCCGGACTGCGGGCGCGGAAGTTGCCGATCCAACCTATACCGGCCAGGCTCCAGCGCCCGGCCTGGAGGGGGAGGCAAGCGCAAGACGTGGGCCGGATCCTCCTCCAACGGAGGACACCGACAGACTGTCCGCCACCAAGTCTGAGGTGGAGAGCACCATGAACCATAGGCGCCGCCGGACAGTGTTTCGTGAAGCGTGCTTCTCCCCTGAGGCATTGGACGCCTTTAACACAGGGGACGCGCACCTCCGTGCCGCTCAAGATGGTTTTACCAGAGCCACGGAGCAGTATGTGAAAGACATACGGGTAAGGGAATTTTAATGGTTATATACACCAGTAGCCCCCGAGACTTAAAGTAGTTATGTTAACTGATTTAAGGATCATTTGAAACGCAGGCTCTTACCGAGAAGAATGCCCAGCTGTCTCAGGAGCTGCAAGAATGCAAGGCCCAACTTGAGGCCGCACTTGCTGCCGCAGGAGGAGACGCAGAGACCCCTCCTGGTAACACATTTTTATTAATAAATATAAGCGCTGTGCTGCATGCGCGCAAGTCTAATAGTGACATTGCAGGTGCCGCCGGACAAGATCCGGACAGGCAAGAATTACTACGCCAGCTAAAGGCCGGCGAGAGGGTGCTGAATAGGGTGCAGCAAGAAAGGAACAAGCTCCAGGATGCCAATGCCAAGCTCGAAGAAGAGCTGAAAGGCGCTCGAGCCGGGCTGTCCAGCTCCGTGAAGGAGAATCAGCGGCTTCGTCGCGGCATTTATAGTAAGTGCTTGAGCGGACTCCTTTGAAAAGAAGAGTTCGGCGAGGAAGTAAATTGACATAATATGTCTTGTAGGTATACTCACAGGTCGCCCTGCGGAGGAGATGCCCGAGCTGTTGCAACTGCTCGAACGAGTTCGGCAGGCAATGAGCGGCGTCGTCCAGGCTTTATGGCCAGCCCTCTCCCTACCCGAGGGCCTTGGGGAGCTTGCGGAGAAGCTTCAGGGAGTGCGGCAGCGCTTCCGTGTGTGGAAGATTTCGGCTTGCCGTCAAGGTGCCAGGGAGGCTTGGGCCATGGTGAAGACGCGTTACAAGAAGGCGGATCCCAACCACATGGCTGAAGTTGGACCGGTGGGGCCCGATGGGAAGGAGATCCCTGTGAGTTTAGTATACAGCCAGGTAGAGTTGGCTGCTAAATTTTCCCAACGGGACTGTAAGTTAGACAGCCTGCTAGACGGGATTGAGGAGGAATACAATCAGTAAATTTGACAATGTATGTTTTCCTTTAAAGTGACATGTGAAATGCCTTCTAGCCGGATTGTAGATCGTTTGTCTTTGCCGACCTTTTTGCTTCAACCTCGGGACCCTAGAGTCCGGAGTGTGTCCGAATACCTTTTTGGTTAAGGAACAACCAGGGTATGCATGGAGACTAGGCGTAGGGGTCATTAGTGCTTTATCAGACAAGTGCCCAACTAGTTATGTTATATTACATGGTTAGTAAGAAACATCTTCCAGGGAGAATAGTTCCGTTAAGGGTTCCTTTCCCTGGGAGGCATGCCCTAAAGTGCATGTCCGGACTGCGAAAAAAGCAGAAAAACATCTGGGGGCGGATAAATGAGTAGGTAAAAAAATCATCTTTTAGGTCACCGACCGAATATTCCCTTAAGAACGCTAGCTTTCGGCTTCACCCAGTCTGAGGTACACATCCGGCTGACCCGACAGTAACAATCGCAGAGGTGCTCCCTTTACCTCCTAGCCGAACAATCGGGAACGTAGGGGTAATCATAGGAGCCAGGCAACCCAGCTTGGCCAAAACTTAAGTCATATCGATGCATATAATGGTGAGTAAAAGGTACATGTGGAAGCTTGACACATGTGCTGGGCATGAAACCCTTATAATTGAGCTTCTGGAAAAGAAGCCCCCAGGTATAATGAGTGCGGATGGCACATCAAGTGTATGCGAACGATGCGAAAGTAGGCCCTTAGGGGCTTTTTAGTAAAAAGGTTATGAAAAGAGAAACAAAAGACAGCCGAAGTGTAAAAATTTGAACGGAGGAAGGGGACGAACTCTTAGTCCGGCGCTAGGCATAGAATCTTCGGAGGCGGGCTGCATTCCATGGGTTCGGCTCGAGTCGGTTATCCGACGCATTTCGTAGACGGTACGCTCTGCCGGTCAGGACTTGATCGATAATGAAGGGGCCCTCCCATTTGGGCTTGAGCTTGTCCTTTTTCTTGTCCGGCAGGCGTAGAACTAGTTCACCAACATTGTAAGTCTTGGCCCGTACTTCTCTGCTTTGATATCTTCGGGCCTGCTGCTGATAGAATGCGGAACGAGCCTTGGCGACGTCGTGTTCTTCCTCCAATGTGTCCAAGCTGTCCTGCCGATCCAGCTCGGCCTCTCTTTCTTTGTACATGCGCACTCGAGGTGAGTCATGAATAATGTCGCAGGGCAGGACTGCCTCTGCGCCGTAGACCATAAAAAATGGTGTGAATCCGGTAGTGCGGTTAGGCGTTGTCCGCAGCCCCCAGAGTACGGAGTCGAGCTCCTCGACCCATTGCGTGTCAGATTTAGTAAGTGACCGCACTAGTCTAGGTTTAATGCCGCTCATTATTAGACCATTTGCTCGTTCCACTTGACCGTTGGTTTGAGGGTGATAGACTGAAGCGTAGTCGAGCTTGATACCCATATTTTTGCACCATGACTTAACCTCGTCGGCTGTGAAGTTCGTGCCGTTGTCGGTGATGATGCTGTGGGGGACTCCGTAACGGTGTACTACCCCGGATATAAAGTCTATCACTGGTCCAGACTCTGCCGTTTTGACCGGTTTGGCCTCTATCCATTTGGTGAATTTATCCACCATGACCAATAGGTACCTTTGCTTGTGGGTTCCCCCTTTAAGGTGTCCAACCATATCAAGCCCCCAGACCGCGAACGGCCAGGTAATGGGTATAGTTTTGAGGGTGGTGGGCGGCATATGGCTCTGATTAGCAAAGAGCTGACAACCAACGCATCTCTGGACTAAGTCCTGGGCATCTGCCCAGGCCGTCGGCCAATAAAATCCTGTACGGAATGCCTTTCCTACAAGGGCCCGGGCTGCTGCGTGGTGTCCGCCTAGTCCGGCATGAATTTCAGCCAGGAGGTTTCACCCTTCCTCTTCGGAGATACACCTTTGAAGGACTCCGGTTGTACTTTTCTTATAAAGTTCTCCCTCATGGACCTTGTAGTCTTTCGATCGCCGGACTATGCAGCGGGCCTCGTTTTGGTCTTCGGGAAGTTCCTGCCTAAGCAAGTAGGCTAGGAATGGTCCTGTCCACGGGGCGATTATTGCCATTATGTCGTGGGCTGAAGGTGTTATGTCATCGGCTAAATTGCCGATTGGCACAGTTTTTTCCGGTTTGTCACTTCTGGGCTCCTCTTCCCATAGTACGGATGGCTTGAAGAGCCGTTCCAGGAAGATATTTGGAGGGACAGCATCACGTTTCGCACCGATGCGTGCCAGTACGTCGGCCGCTTGGTTATTATCTCGGGCTATGTGATGGAATTCAAGTCCTTCAAACCGAGCTGACATTTTTAGGACAGCGTTGCGATATGCTGCCATTTTCGGATCCTTGGCGTCGAAGTCTCCATTTATTTGGGATATTGCAAGGTTTGAATCCCTGCGCACCTCTAGGCGTTGAATGCCCATGGAGATTGCCATCCGGAGACGATGTAACAGGGCCTCGTATTCGGCTGCGTTGTTGGAGTCCATGTACATTATTTGAAGTACATACTGGACTGTGTCCCCGGTTGGGGACGTCAATACGACGCCAGCCCCCAGTCCGGCCAACATTTTAGAGCCCTCGAAATGCATAACCCAATTGGAGTATGCGCCATACTCTTTAGGGAGTTCGGCTTCGGTCCATTCAGCGATGAAGTCAGCCAAAACTTGTGACTTTATAGCTCGCCGAGGTTTGTAAGTTATATCAAATGGTAAGAGCTCAATGGCCCATTTTGCAATCCTGCCCGTTGCGTCACGGTTATTTATGATGTCATTGAGTGGTACTTCGGAGGCCACTGTTATCGAACACTCTTGAAAGTAGTGTCAGAGCTTCCGGGATGCCATGAACACCGCATACGCTATCTTCTGATAGTGTGGGTAACGGGATTTGCAGGGAGTTAACACAGTGGATACATAATACACTGGTTTTTGAAGAGGGAATTTATGCCCTTCTGTTTCTCGTTCGACGACGAGTACCGCGCTTACGACTTGATGCGTTGCTGCAATGTATAACAACATTGGTTCGCCTAGATTGGGCGCAGCCAGGACCGGATTTGTTGCCAATATGGCCTTTATTTCTTCGAGTCCGGTAGTGGCAGCATCCATCCACTCGAAGTGTTCAGTGCGCCTGAGGAGGCGATAGAGGGGCAATGCCTTTTCTCCTAGACGGGAGATAAAGCGGCTTAAAGCTGCCACGCATCCTGTTAATTTTTGTATCTATTTGAGGTCTTTTGGAATATCCAACTGTGACAGAGCTCGGATTTTAGCTAGGTTTGCTTCAATTCCTCTACCGGATACAATGAAGCCAGTAGCTTTCCGGCTGGTACGCCGAAAACGCATTTTTCCGGATTCAGCTTGATGTCATATGCTCTAAGGTTGTCGAATGTGAGCCTCAAATCGTCTACTAGAGTTTCGACGTGTTTTGTTTTGACGACTACGTCGTCTACGTATGCCTCGACTGTTTTGCTGATCTGGGTAGCCAGACATGTTTGAATCATGCGCTGATATGTTGCGCCGGCATTTTTAAGTCCGAAGGGCATTGTGTTGAAGCAGAATGGTCCGTATGGAGTGATGAATGCCGTTGCGGCTTGGTCTGCTTCCGCCATCTTGATTTGATGGTAGCCAGAGTATGCGTCGAGGAAGCACAACGAATCGTGCCCTGCGGTAGCATCGATAATTTGGTCGATGCGGGGTAGAGGGAAGGGGTCCTTTGGGCAAGCCTTATTGAGGTCTTTAAAATCGACACAGAGGCGCCAGGATTTGTCCTTCTTTGGTACCATTACCAGATTTGCTAGCCAATCCGGATGTTTGATATCTCTGATGAATCCGGCTTCCAATAGTTTGGCTAGCTCTTCTCCCATTGCCTGTCTTTTGGGTTCGGAAAATCGTCGAAGAGCCTGTTTGACTGGCTTAAATCCTTTTAGGATGTTTAGGCTGTGTTCTGCCAACCTGCGTGGGATTCCGGGCATATCCGAAGGATGCCAGGCGAAAATGTCCCAATTTTCCCGAAGGAATTCGCGCAGTGCGGCGTCTACTTCGGGGTTCAATTGTACCCCAATGGAGGCCGTCTTTGTTGGGTCCGTTGGATGGACCTGGAATTTTATTATTTCGTCTACTGGTTTGAAGGAGGTGGACTTGGATCTTTTATCGAGTATCACATCGTCCCTGTTCACCGTAGAGCGCAGCGCGGTGAGTTCTTCTGCTGCTAAGGCTTCGGATAGTGCCTCCAGGGCTAGTGCGGCTGTCTTGTTTTCGGCGTGGAGTGCTATGTCTGGATCACTAGCGAGAGTGATTATTCCGCCGGGCCCAGGCATTTTGAGCTTCATGTACCCGTAATGAGGTACTGCTTGAAAAATTGTGAATGCCTCTCGTCCTAATATAGCGTGATATCCGCTGTTGAACGGGGCCACTTGGAACGTGACTTCTTCGGATCTGTAATTGTCCGGCGAGCCGAACACCACATCAAGTGTGATTTTTCCGGTGCAGCGTGCTTCCCGGCTAGGGATTATTCCTCTGAAGGTTGTGCTGCTTCGCTCAATACGGGTCCAGTCTATTTCCATTTTTTGAAGAGTTTCCTCGTAGATGTGGTTTAATCCGCTGCCGCCATCCATGAGGACCTTTGTAAGTTGAAAGCCGTCCACTATGGGACTAAGCACCAGTGCGGCTGGTGCTCGGGCTGTTCGGAATTTAGGTTCGTCGCTGGCGTTGAAGGTAATAGCTGTGTCGCTCCATGGATTTGCTGTTGCTACTTGGTAGACTTCGGCGAGGCCGCGGATTGTTCGTTTTCGCATATTATTTGATGAGAAGGTCTCGAAGACTGTTGGTACCGTACCGGTATTGTTGGAGTGGTTTTCCGGGGCTAGAAGCTCCTTGCCACTTTTGGCCACCTACCGTAGTATCCAACATGCTCGAAGGCTATGAGTTGGGACGGCGCCCTCTGTACTATGAAGCTTACAGGGTCCGCTGAGCCATCCTTCCAGTACGGTTCTGTGCCCTTTAAGGGGTTTTTGCTTTTTGGTTTTTACATCTGGTGCCTCAGTACGATGCACCCTTTTGTTGCGGACTAGGGTTGTATTTGGAGCCGGATTGTCCCAAAACTGATTTTCGGTTTTCCGGAAACTTTCCATCGCACAATATTTTTGTACTATGGATGCCAGATCGGTGAAGCGTGTAATTTTACGACGGCCGATGGCGTTCAATAATCCCTTGTCCGTGCAATTATTGCAAAAGATTGAGATTGCGTTTTCCTCTCGGCAGTTCTTTATCCTGTCCATAACCAGGAGGAATCTGGCCCAGTAGTGATGTACTGTTTCAGTGGGCTCTTGCCGTATTAGAGATAGATCGCATATGTCTGGGCGGGTGGGTGGACTAAAATCCGGATCACTGCACGTATTGGGGCTTAAAGGCCGAGGGGTTTCCGAATTCGGAAGCTTGGGTTGTTGGACACGATCCGGCGAATCCGGAACGATGCATGATTTTAAGTTCAATGCTCGATCGAAGTCCGTCCCTCCGCGGAAATCCGGCATGGAGGGTTCGGGAATCCGGACGTGACTAGTTTTCAATATAGGCGAAGAGTCGCCGCATTGTTCCTCTACCACTGCGACGTGGTGGGTGGCCTGGGGAGAGTTAATCTCTCTCAGATCGGTTTTAAGCCCAATCTAATTGTAGTCTGTAGCGACTCCCAGGGCTGCGATGCGATCCAAGAGCTCGTTGATAGACGAGAGCTCCATTGGATCCATCCGCTCGGCAGATTCCGAGCTGACGCGGAGATTGCTTTTGACGACTTGGGAAGTCATTGTCGAAGCAGTGGCCGGACAGGCGGTCATAAGAAAACCGCCTAGCCGGATAGTTTGGCCGGTGGCCAAGGCCCCTTTGGCGAAAATACCGTCTTTGAAGATGGGTGGAGGCATCCTTCCTATCGGCGACGACACAGAGGAACTCTCAATGAAAGCACCAATGTCGGTGTCAAAACCGGCGGATCTCGGGTAGGGGGTCCTGAACTGTGCGTCTAGGCGGATGGTAACAGGAGACGAGGGACACGATGTTTTACCCAGGTTCGGGCCCTCTTGATGGAGGTAAAACCCTACGTCCTGCTTGATTAATATTGATGATATGGGTAGTACAAGAGTGGATCTACCACGAGATCAAGGAGGCTAAACCCTAAAGCTAGCCTATGGTATGATTGTTGTAATGTATGTTGTGTCCTACGGACTAAAGCCCTCCGGTTTATATAGACACTGGAGGAGGCTAGGGTTACATAGAGTCGGTTACAATGGTAGGAGATCTACATATCCGTATTGCCAAGCTTGCCTTCCACGCCAAGGAAAGTCCCATCCGGACACGGGACGGAGTCTTCAATCTTGTATCTTCGTAGTCTTGGAGTCCGGCGGACGATGATAGTCCGGCTGTCCGGACACCCCCTAGTCTAGGACTCCCTCAATCTCCAATAGATGATGTAAAATGGATGTAAAATTAACATCACCAAAAACCACCTGACTACAAAAGATGAGGTAAAAACTGTTGACTCTGAACTTAACTATCGAAACTGAAATTTACTGTGGAATCTGAATGCTACTGTGGAAACTGAACACAATGGTAGCAGAGAGGCACTTGACATGTAGTTTAGGGAGGGCCTGCAGTTCACCTTCAACCTGCACCCCCCTGAGCCGCTAGCCACCACCGGCCAAACCGCCGGCCCCAGCGCCGCCTCGCCGCCCCGAAACAACTCGCCACCGTCGCCCCGGCCAGCCCTCTAGGCCCCCCGCCCCTACCCTGAACCCTAAGATAGATAGTGGGGTACCTCTCTGGCGAGCCCCCATCCCCACTGCGGGTGGTTCTTCCTTAACTCCGACAAGCCCCCCCCCCCCAACCCCTGAAAATCGACTGACCCAAAAGTCGATTCAGTCGACTAAAGTGTGCCTTAATCAGAGCAGAGCAGCAGCACGAGCGAGGGGGGGGAGCAGCAGCAGCAGCTAGGCGAGCGAGCGATCGAGCGAGAGCCGGAGCAGCAGCAGCAGCGCGAGCGAGCAAGTGAGAGCCGGAGCATCAGCAGCAGACCCGACAGGTATGGACGCCGCTGTCGAAGAGGCCTCGCACTGGGGGAGAGCCGCCGTGGAGATGTCGCCCGCGGCGCCGGCTTCAAGGTAGCCGCTCCATGGGGGTGCGGGATGGAGCACCGTCGGTGCCGGGAGGTCGAGTTAAGGAGAAGGTGCGATGCGATGAGTGTACAACCTCTTTGGTGGCGCCGAGTAGGCCTCGGCTTCATCCAGGAGTCGGTGAGGATGCTGCGGTTCCGGTGGAGCAGGTTAAGGCGGCGCTGTGAGGATGGAGCGGCTGCGATAGACGAGGCGATCGTCGGAGCAGCTCCTTGGAGGTGGAGGACGGGGCGGCTGAACCGGCGGGACGGCGAGATGGACGACGGATCCTCATCCGGGGAGGTGGACGAGGGACGTCGAGCTGTTGCGGTGGACGACGTCATCGGGGAAGAGGCTCCGGCTAGGCAGTGGTGACGTGGCGGACGGAGGAGGGTGGGGTTTCGCGGCTGGAGCGGAGAGGTTATGGCGGCCTGGGATTTCGAATGGCGAAAAGGGGGTGATGGGAGGGTGTGAAGCATGACTTAGGGACGCGCTTGTCCAAAATGTAGGGTGTGTTACAAAAGTACCCCTGACCGATTTGAACTAGCGGCCCTTTCGGCTCAGGGTTAGAAGGGGGATTTCGCGTGTCGGGATTTGGCAACTGGAGGGAGTTTTCGCGTGCATTGTAATTTCGGGATAGCAAGGCGTGGGTTGTGAAGGCGCCAGTTTTGGGAGCACGATAACTGAATTTTCGGGATATAACAAGACGCGGGTTGAATTTTAGGGACAAGCCTAACATGTAGTAATATTGTACTTCTACGTACCAAATCAATTCGCACTTCCCTCAACCAAAAAGAAAACAAAAAAATAAAACTATTCACACCACACAAAGAGAGAGTCTTGCCCTGTTTTACTATACAAATGCTATTCAAAGCTACTCCCTCCTTCCATCTATATAGGGCCTAATGCGTTTTTCGATGCTAACTTTGACCAAATATTAGAGCAATGATATATGACATACAACTTACACAAAGCACATCATTAACTTCATCTGTGAAAGGTTCTTTCAATGATATAATTTTCACATTGTGCATGTCATGTACTATTAATCTTGTCAATAGTCAAAGGCGGTCTTAAAAATCTCATTACGCCCTATATAGATGGAAGGAGGGAGTATGAATCCATGTTATGTCCGATTAAAAAATTTCGCTTGCTATATAATGCATGTAACCTACTCATACCAACATTTTAGTGCATTCCAAATGTCTATACTACCGCTGCAATTCGAACAAAATTTGAAGTCGTTTCTCTATTTCAATAAGAATCTACAATCATGATTGTTGCCAACTTCCACCATCATTCGTGTATTACCTTAATAACACACCACATGATTGCTATAGAGATAGATATGAACTATGTGTACTACATGAACTCGAATTCTATTTTTTGAATACACTTGATGTTGATTCCAAATAATAGTACATTTGATGTACTAACTATATATTCATAATCTAAACCATGTTCCATGCGTACACCGTGTTTATCACACAAAGTATAGTGCCCCGCCCCCTACATTATGACAAGTATTTAGACCTGAGTTGCAAAAGCCACACATTAGCCCAAATTATAATCAATGTTCTACATTATGATATCTTCTTCAAGTATCTGTATCCACTTTTTTATAATGAATTATGATCTTTGTTCATCTTTTACACCTTCACGGCCCTCTTCTATTTGTAGCTAGATAGCGCTAACTTTCTATCGTGCATGCACACGCCCGCCCCCCTCACACACCCTTAGCGTCCCCTCCATCATGCACGTTCATTATTTCTCTTTAGGTCGTCCACCAGCGGTGTGTGTAGGCCCTCGGCTCCTTCTTTCTGGCACACACCGGTCGATATACCTCTCTAGCCAAGTGTGCCTACAACAAACACATATATACTTCCCCTCTTCTCTTCTCACCGTCCATGCCCCCATATCTCTAATACGATTCCACGCAGGTGCACACTCCCGCCCCTCTTTTTATTAATCACATGCTCGCACACTCCTCCCCCCTCGACATGGTAGGCCTCTCGCACCACCTCCTAGCCACACCCTATCCCCCTGTCTGCCTCTCCGGACCTTATTTGCTTCTAACACATGCAGGCGTGTATATGAACTTATCTCCCTACATATAGCCAGGTCGACTATAATTCGTTTTCACCAAGCACCGATACACTTACCTCGCTAGTTATGTCTCTCCTTTTCTCGGACACACGACGGTTGATCTTCCTATGTAGTTATGCATGCTTACCACAACCATATCTTCTCCCCTCATCATCCTTGAATACCTCCCGACCCGTCTCTCACACGCACGTGCATAGACAGACAGACATCCCCCGCCCTCTCCTATTGATATTGCACGCATGCCCTCCGTTTGTCTAGCAGGCCTCTCCCACCATTTGTGAGACGCCACTCCACCACCAAACCTCCGACGCTCTACCTTTGTCTTTTCCCCAACCTTATTCCTCTGCTACACATATCCATGGATGTCGATCAATCTCCCTCAATACATAGCTAGGTCTCTCTCCTTCCCCACACATATACTAGTCGACCGGTCTCTACCCCCCCCCCCCCCCACACACACCGATAGTCGAACGTTGTAGGTAGGTATTCATGCCACGGAGAAGAACTGCACCTTTGCCCTCTCAAATTCCAGTAGGTCAGCCACCCTGTATCTTTGACGTGGGCAAACACAAATTCGATGGCACTTTTTATTGATCGCGCACCCACACACTTCATCCCTGTTTTCAATTCTATCGATATCTCATGTCCATGACTCCGTTTCAGACACATTGCATATGTTATGTTTTTCTGATTGAGATATCATCAACACATTGCCTCTGTTTCGCACAAACCATCTCTCTCACACCCACCCACGTACGTACCTGCACCTAAAGAAGAAGTGCATGCAGGATGCACGTACTCACGTCTCGTTCCCGGCCACACCCGCGCGGGTACACGGTGGAGTTCGTTTCGGTACGAAAAGGCAGCCCACGAGATAATTTGACGCGTGTAGCGGTTGTTTACTCGAAGGAGGGTCGGGTACCACGCCTAGAATATAAAATGATTGCTGTGGGGAAAATGGAAAAATGGGTTTGTCTCTCGTCACACCATCTCACACAAGGCCGCCGTGGCCTCTCTCTCTCAGCGTTGGTCAGTGATCCGGCTGCATCCCGTCTGCCGGCGGAAAGGGAGGATGTGCATCGACTCTCCGTTCGACGGTGTTGAGGCAGCTCATCTCGATCTGCGGTACCCGCCGTTCTCTCTGACCAAGCTCCGGCGTGGTAGGGCCTTCGCCACTTGCTCGCTGCCGCAGTATGGGCAGATCCCGGCCGCTGGTGCCCTCTTAGTAACATCCCGACGACCCTCAGGTACAGCTTCCTCCGGCCTTGCTCACTGCCCATCTTCTCATGTTGCTGCATGTGGATCTTCTTTAGTTGTTTGCTTAAATCGTATCTCGGCCGGCGTACTTTCCATCTTGCAATCTCGTCCTCAAGCCATTTTGATAAACCACCATGTGTTTTCTTTCCCTTTTTACATGGAACATGCTTCTTTTTTGTCGGCGTATGTGTCTTCAACTCATGTTATTGGGCAGCAATTGTTTCCTTTCGACCTCCTTTTGCAAACAGGGCTATCCATTTTCACCTCATTGCTATTGCGACCTTTTGGTGAACTACACAAATCAGTTTTCTAAAGAGTGTTTTGTGCAGTTCTGCCAAAATGTACACGGGCAACATTTTTACATTTCTGTGAGACGGCGGAAAAGGATATTGGTTTTGCTATCCTCCTCATCCAACTCCATGCCTAATCTTCTCCAACAAGAAGTTAGTCCTAAAGAGAGATCGTAGAGGTGATCGGCTTCCATTTATGTGTGTTATGTTTCATCATCTAGTTCCACTATTATTGTAATCACACTGACTGGATATCTTTGCAAACAGGGATGGTCCGCTCGATTTTAGTGGAGCTGCACAAAATGATCGGATTGTGGTGTCCTTTATACACCTCTTTTTGGCTACAGAGCTGGGTGAAACTAGCTGCCAAGCAATGAACACTGTGCCAAGGAAATGGAGCCATGCCTACCAAAAGCATGGATCAATTATATATTTTTTCTTTATTTGTACACCTTCTCACAACTTTGTCTTCAGTTGTGATGTGAATATTGGCGCTGATCTGCGAAACATTGAGATGCATTAGCCATGGTAGTTTCGTTTGTATTTGATGGAATGTTGTAACGAGATAATCTCGAGGCAAGACACATGAATCCCAAGTTGAAACCTTTTTTCCTGTGGGAACGAAGTTGAAACCTTCATAGCATCACAGTACAATTTCATCAAAATTATGCGTACATATAAATAAATCCTGAAGGATTGATAGCAATGCCAGAAACAATTCAACTTTGTTTTGCCGACATGTTGGACATCCTTCATCCGGCTCCACCTTACATGCAGCAATATTGAGTGCACAACACAACTTCAGGGAAAGACTCACCCTGGTCGTTGCACCGCAGTAGTAATGACTAGTGAGCAGTCAAATCATAAAGCCCCGCCTTCGCCACAGTAAGTTGCTCGGACAAAGCAACCATCATTTCTCTGTTCCTTGAATCCGCTGGTACTCCCATATTCCCACAGTAATAAGTTGCTCGGGAGAATCAACCATCACTATATCTGCTCACCTGTGATGACCACAGGAGCTATCCATTCAGATTGCATGTTAAAAAAAATAAAGGTCGATAACTAATGCGGCAAACTTTCAAAAAACAAACTAATGCGGCACCTCGGGCCAACGCGGCCAGATCGCATTTTGTACGAGAAATTACACACCATGTTTCGTTGACATGTGGTCCCGTTCCAACATATCAGTGAGACGACGACGAGTAGTAAGAGTATTTCTGAACCGACGTGTAGGCCGGGGCGCCCCTTCGTGAACCGTGGCAAACTGGCAACCGTCCACCAACTCTTCGCCTTTCCCTCTCGATTTGGAACTGCCGTCGCACGCTCTTTCTCTCCCTCCTCCATTTTCCTTCAGCCCTTCACCCTTTCTTCTGCCATTGTTCGATC
The DNA here is from genome assembly GCA_963921465.1 of Triticum timopheevii. Lineage (NCBI taxonomy): Eukaryota > Viridiplantae > Streptophyta > Magnoliopsida > Poales > Poaceae > Triticum > Triticum timopheevii. Next base: position 147,704,609 of record OY997272.1, read on the forward strand.
GTCTTCTCCATGGAGGGAACAGGACGGAAACGACCCCATTATTCTTGCCCCGATCTGAAAGATGACGTGGTGGAGGAACTCGTTGATCGGTGCAATGTCATCACCTCGGCTAGCATGGCAGGTTCGTTCAAGCCCATTCTCGACTCAACTAATAACATCATTACAAGGAACCCAAGAGTTAAGGAGCGGTTTGATCTCCCCTATCTTCTTCGCCGTGACCCTGATGATTGGCGTAGTCATGACGGAGGCCTCGCCCTGTGCAAGTTGATGCCGCTTGATAATGATACGTATGATGTTAAGATGCCATCGATTGAGGGCAAGGCTTGGGCAGGCGCAAATGGAGATTGGGTTGTTTATATTGGGTCCAACTACGAGTGGGAACTTGTGAATGTGTACACTCGTGACCGGGTTCCACTTCCAAAAATCTCAGCAGACTGCCCAGAGGTTGAGCACACCGGTATTGTACGCACGTTCAAATACAATCATGGTGATTGTCTTCTACGGAAGATAGCAATTTGTCGATTTCCCAACCGCTCTTGGAATTACAACAACTATGAAGTTGTTGCTATCTTCGACAAGCTTGTTGCCGTCCTTGGTGGTTTGACTCAATGGATATTGCTCAAAAATTAGTTTCTGTACACGGATGTGTACTGTGATGCAATTCAGTACGAGGGCCTTGTGTTTGCTGCCACCACTCGTGGCACTGTTTTTGCATGGAATCGTTATGATTTTGGTACATTTGTCTTCCACCCTAATTATAATTGTTTCATCCACATGCATGCGGGTTAGCAAGTTTCCCTTTACTAATTAACCTTCTTCTTGTGTTTCCAAGGTCCTGTGAACATTCCACCACCTATACTTGAAAAATTTTATAACCAAGGGGGAGATGACGATGGTGATGATCACGAGCATGAGGACGAGCAGCGCCCATATACTCTTTGGCGCCTGGCAACTAATTCCGATGGATCACCTCTTCTCGTGTGTATACAGCCCACTGATGATGTTACTACTGAGGAAGCACGTGTTGTCTCCCATGGTCTCACTCTCTGGACCTATTCCAACACTCGCTGCATCGTATTCGGGATGGATACTAGTGTGCTAGCACCAACACCTTCTCCCTGGTACAGAATTGATAGTCTTGGAGAAAACTCGCTCTTCCTTGGACAAAACTATATGATGATGGTGAAAGGCGATCCAACTGCTGTTGACACAATGTTACTAGCACCATTTATGAGAAGCAACTATGTCTATACCTCGGACATTAGGGTGGTTCCCTGCCCTGGTACTGATATAGTAGGCCGCTTCAGCCTGGATGATCAGTCCTGCATTGGTCTCGAGATCGACAATAGATGGCCCGTCCCAGAGAATCACTTGTGGTTCAAAGCAAGCGTTTCCAACGCCGAGGAATGGTTGAGTTGAAGTTCATTTCATTGCTTGTTATTTGTTGTGTGGTGAAAACTTTAGTATTTACAATGTATCCTCATTGTCGATGTGGGTTGATGACCTGTTCTATGTAATAAAATGATATGACTGTGATAAACTTACTAAATTTATGAATGGCTTTCGAGTTGCTTCTATGAGTGAGTGGCGACGAGGCAAAAAAATATTTTCCGAATACATAATTGTACGTGCATTGCAACAGGTTATCGGATGAGGCCAATCAACAATAGTACTCACTTTGTTCCTAAATGTAAGTCTTTGTAGAGATTTCACTATGAACCATATACGGATGTATATAGATGCATATTAAGTGTAGATTCATTCATTTTGCTCTGTGTGTAGTCCACCTAGTGAAATCTCTACAAAGACTTATATTTAGCAACGGAGGAAGTAGTACACTATTTGTACTAGCTTCACATGCTTCGCGCGTCGTGCGGGTGTTTTTACTCTAGCCATATTGTACTACGTAACCAGCACCTCGAATCCTCGATACTAGTACTATATAGTAAGTAGTAGGAGTAGTAGGGTGTCATGGGCCAGAACAAGCATTCACGTCCAGGAGTACGGCACATGCCACCAGCACGACTTCCATCTGACACCATATTTCTTGGAGTCCATGCTAGAGCAATCTCTTCAACCTCATCGTTTCTCTAACACAGCCATCGCGCGACGGGCGAGGTGGGGATTTGCCGATAGTCGGTTTCCTCAACTGTGGTCCCACTTGTAAGGCCAACTCCAATGCTCTATCAATATATGGATGTACCCTTCTTCGCAATACAAAAACTTGCATCCATTCTACTCCCTCCGTTGCATAATACATGCCTTCTATTTGTCAAAATATATATGTATCTAGACATGTTTTAGTATATAGGTACATCCATTTTTGGATAAATGGAAGTCAAGTATTTTGGAATGGAGGGAGTACACAATAAATTTTTTAAGTTAGCACAACTAGTCTAATCCGAGAGCACAACAGAAGATTTGGTCGGGTTCTTCCTCCTTTTGCCGACACGTGGGACATCCAGCATCCAGGTCGTGTCATGAAAGAAAATAGAGTGGTAGTTGAAGCCACGAGATGTGCATCTTGGGTTCAACTGTAAATAGAATCTTATTACTCTTGAGTAACTCCAAAAGCGGCCACCAAAGATCTTTATTGGATTTGTTTTTCATCACCAGCACATCGAGGTGAAAGATGTGCAGGTTCAGTGGGTCCTCTTGCGTTTTCACTGACATGTGGGACCGCATGTGTGCAAATAGACGACGGGCTCCGCGCGTCCGCTGGCTGGCTGAGAAGAGAGATAGAGGAGGGCTGAGCACGGACTGTAGGAAATTTGTTCTACGTAACCAGCACCTTGATATTTGCGTGTGGTTGTTTCTAGAATAAAAAAAGGAGGTACCCCTACTTATGTTACTCCCACCATGCCTAGCCTAAGGTTAGTAGGTGACCTTGCGCTTGGCTCTTCGCCTCTTCCGGAAGTCGATGGTTCTACAGTAGTGCTTCTGGCAATCTGACACCAAATGAACTGCTGGACGTCCACCGCTTGTAAGCAAAAGTTTCTCCTCGTGCTGCGAGCCACCGCGCACGCGTTGGCGAGGGAGAAGGCATAATCAAGCTCCTCGTCGTTTTGCGAGTTGACAGGACACATCAAAGTTATTTACTAGTAGTACGTACTCTCTCCAAAAAAGGGCTGACCATGTCATTGCTACCATCCCGTGCTCCGTCGTTGAGTGCGTGCACTATTCACATGCAATCAAGGAGAAAAAATATTGCGTAGGTGCCATCGAAGTGCACGACTCACTTACGAAAAACGGTTTTCCCCCGCTTTCCCCCCCCCCCCCGCACGACTCACTTACGCACTGCCTATCTGATTATCTCCATTTTCTTGCATGACACGTGCACCTTGATGCTAGATGTCTCGCGTGTTGGGAAAAGGATGAACAAAGCTCACGTAAAAGAAAAGAGTTGAAGAGCATAGATTCCCGACGACCGAGGAGGAGCAAGGAACCTCGCGGTGGAGCGTCTGCAAGGAACCTTGCCCGTTTCCCCCTGTTTTTTGCCGCCTGCCCACGTATAAACAACTAAAATAACATGAACTTTTCGCTAACCGCTAGAAACGGTACATCAGGATGCTATGTTGAAGATGTTTTATACTCCCTCCGTTCCCAAATATAAGTCTTTTTAGATATTTCAATAAGGGACTACATACGAAACAAAATGAGTGAATCTACACTCTAAAATATGTCTACATACATCTGTATGTTGTAGTCTATTTGAAATGGCTAGAAAGACTTATATTTAGGAACGGAGGGAGTAGTTTATATTGAATTATTGATAACCACGCAACAAGCCACGCTTGTACATGACGCATGCAGCCACGCATGTACACAAGCCAACGCACTAACTCCATCCGATCCAACTCATGCACATACGCGCACAGCATGGAGCACAGAACACATGTACACAAGATGTGCATGCACACACGCTCGGCCACAGAATGCACGTGAATAACACATGCATGCGCACACACTCGGCTGCATGGAGGCGTGCGCCATCCGCGGCGACGTCCGGTTCATCGTGCTACGGTGAAGCTCGCACGCAACGGCGCATACACATCTCTTGCAGCACCTCTTTGCCGTCGTTGCTCAACTACTAGTCGGAGACAAAGACTACCGCAGCCTTAGCCTTAGATCTAGCACCGATGGAAAAACACGCACGCTGCATGCACACGAGCACATACGGAGTGCCCACGACATGGTGGTGGTGCGTCCCCAGTCACCTCTACTCCTTCTGCGCACATTATCTATCAAGGCGGCTGCATGCTAGTGATGATGTGGGTTAGATCTTCTAGGACTCAGATGATGACGAGGAAAATTATGAGACACAAGGTGACGTACACCATCAAGGTCCACGGTTAAGGGGGTGCTAGTAAGTGCTTAGATGTGCTTAGAGCAAGTACAATAGAGCTGAGTCGGCGGGCTATAAGGAATAAACTATAGTATATTTCTGCTTAGTTGGAGGAAAGAGAAGAGGAGAGAGAAGGTAAGCGGGCTCTACGTGAAGAGCCAGCTCTAGCACGTGCTCGTAGGCACTTTGTGAGAATGAAAGGTGGGCCACAGAACAAAAAAGTAGTAGTGCACTCTTTTGATCTACTATTGTACATGTTGACTATAAGATGGGCTGTAGATGACATGGCATTGGCTTATAGCCAGCAGCTGGCTATACTATTAATGCTCTTTAGATGAGGTGCTAAGTGCATTAAATGGCTTAGTAACTCAAGTCTTCAATGCATAGGTGCTTAGTTTATTGGTGCCACATCATATTTTATGCCTACGTGGCAGGCTTAGCAGCTATACATGGTGGAGCGGTAGGATGCGTCGACTGCAAATTAAAATTTCCTACGCGCAGAACAACCAAGAACATGCTACGGGAGATGGATCACAGTTCGTTACCACTAGACGCGCAGTACCGTGCAGCGGAAGTAGAGTTGAGGCAGCGCGTCCACGTGGATCGTCTCCTCCTCGTCCGATCTCCCTTGAACAGGCGGTCGTCCGATCCCACGTACAAGTTTGCCGGAGTGGCGCAAGTGCACCACCTCTAACGGTATCCGCGCGTGTAGGAGGAACACCGTGCGGCGGACTGCTAGGTCCGATCACACAGTCGGCAGCAAGTGGAGGTGGCTATTCGCAACACATGCAAACCCTAGTCACAGCGCCGAAGCGATCAACCGCATGAGTGTGCCGCACCTCCACTTTATATAGGCGTCCGTCGCAGGCTCAACACTTGGGCCTCGCACGGATCCTAAAGCCCAAAGTCTACTCGGTCACGTTCCTAGTCCAGTTCGGATCACATCCAACCAGTGTCCTATGGACCGACCTCGTAGGTTCCTCCCCTTAAGCGCGCGACCCCTTAGGTTCAAGTCAGCTTGGTCGCAGTTCGGATCACCTCCGACCTGCACGGTTGGTAGCGGCCTCTAGCAAGGCATGCCGACCACCAAGCAGACTATGAAGCTGGTTAAGCGAACCTGTACAACGTGTCATACTTCTGTTCCCTTTGCCTCACGATATATGTTGTCGGGCTCAAGGCGAGATTGTCATCCTTGTGCTAGCCCGACCTCTTTCTCGTTCCAGTGATACTGACCACAAACCGGATTATCTCATAATCCCTGTCGCATGGCCATGCTTATCCTGGTCGGATCACACGAGGGGCCTAGAGTATATCTCTCCTGATCGGAGGGGCAAATCCCATCTTGCTCGACCATGTCTCGCAGCATGGGACTGGACAAACCCGAAACCTACCTTTGTAACTACCCTGTCACGGAGTAGCGTTTGGTCGGCCCAAAGCAAGTCTGTCACCATCCCGAGTACATGCATCAGCTCAGGTCTTAGGACATAGAACGTATGTTGTACTAGAGACCCACAGATGACATATCGCTGCGTCTCATAGTTGGGTCTGTCCGACTCAGACCTTATCTCGACTCGGATCCGACTACGTCGAATCCGACCAGACCTTTCCAAGTCCATATTATTTGGTTAGCATCCCATGCTTCATGTCCAGTGAGACCAAGCCATCGACCGTGTCATATGCTAGTCTAGTCGGCTGCGCGTCCACACAGCCCTTTCGACTAGGGACCTTTTAGGACAGTCACCATACAATGCATAGTCCCACAAACAAGTCACGTACTTGCCGATACACATCATTGATAATGTCCAAGGACTATCTTTATTCATAAACACATAGGAAATATCATCATACATGATTGCCTCTAGGGCATATCTCCAACACTAGACTAGTGTCATATGTAGAGTATGGGAACACATGATATTTCCCCGTCCGGACCGATCCCAAGTTGGCTTCTCACCTTCTTGGCCCAACAAAACCCCTCCCCCCTCCCGCGCACGCTTCCCGCCCAGCGCCAGCTGAGCTCGCCGCTCCACATTGATGGCAAGTCAGGGCGATGCAACCTCTCACTGCTTCCGCCATTGAAGCGGCGCGCCGACCGAGGGCACCACCCGCTGCACGCCCAACATTTTAGACTACATAGTGGATAGTAACTTTAGATCAAGTACTACAATTAGATGACATAAGCAGGCTATAAGGATTTAAATATAGTATTTGTGCTTAGTTGAAGGAGAGAGAAGAGGAGAGAGAAGAGAAGTGGATTGTAAACGTGTAGCCGGTTGTACTCCAACATACTTTGTGAGACAAAAGGTGGGGCCATTATTAATGATATTGTATTTATACTAAAGGGACTAACGGACGCCTTAATTACTCTGTTTTTTTAGACAAACCTTGGTGGGGCTATTATTGACTTTTTTGAGTTATTATTGACTTGGACGTGGGGTTTGGGGGCCAAAGGCCTACTATTATACTCGCATGACCGACCTGACATGCTCTATCCTAGCCGCCGATGTATCATATGGTTTCGCACTGTTCCAGATCTTAGCGTCGCCACACAATTCTTCTCCAGCCCTCCTTTCGGCGTGCATCGCGAGAAGGGACAGCAGTCCTGTGAACCCCACCTTTCGTGATCCTGTACGGGAGAGGGGCGATCAGGTTTTTGGGGAGCACACTCCTGTGACTGCTGCCAGCGACGACTTCCTCAACGACAGCCTTCTTCCCCGACCTCGGTAACCTCGTCATCAACGACATGAATGACAACATCAACCACATCGGTTCTGCTCCCGTTGTACAGTATGTGATTCTGTCCTCCTGGTTTAGTCCGCATCATTACTTTGATGTTTGCAATTGTCGTCATGATCTATTTACTGCTGTTTCGGATTAAATCTCATACTAAATTGCTCATATATTCAACAATCCAATCCAAAAACCTGATCACAGGCAATTTACTCTGAGTGGTTTTGCTGCACTTTTGAAGCCGCCTACTTTTAAGGGGGTGCAATATAAAAGGTGGCGCACAAGAGAAGTATATTGGTTTCAGATCATGTACTGCTATGACACCACCAAGGGTAAGCCTGAGGGCGATCTTAATCCTACACAGCAGGAAGCTTTTCAGAACATGGATACCCTCTTCAAAGCCGCCCTGCTGAGTGTTCTTGACGATTCCATTGTGGATTCATATATGTCATTTGACAGCGGCAAAGACATGTGGGCTGCGCTCGAGGCCACATTTGGGCCCTCGGGCGCTGGCAACGAGTTGTACGCCATGGAGCAATTCTGTGACTACAAGAGGACTGATGAGCGCTCTGTTGTTCAGCAGACTCATGAGATACAGTCACTCTCTAAGGAACTTGAGTACTTTAAGTGTGTGTTGCCGGACAAATTTGTTGGTGGGACCATCATTGCCAAGCTTCCACCTTCGTGGAACGATTTTGCTACTTCTCTGAAAAAAAAGAGACATGAGTTTTATGTTTTGGATCTCATTAGCACTCTTGATTTTGAGGAGAAGGCGAGAGCAAAATACACACATGCTCGGGTCGCTGAGGGAGCTTCTAGTGCCCACATGGTACACGAGAAGAACTTCCAGCTCAACCAACCCCAAAACAACAAGAACAAATCTCAGGGGAAAGGCAAGTTTGATACAAAGAACAAGCCGTCACATTCTACCAACTTCAAGAAGAATTCTCATAATGGGAAGGGATACAAACCTCAATTTTGGTAGCACCGCACAAAATTTATATGGCCGCATCTACCTGCTGTCAGCTAACCTCATGGTGCTCTAGGTATTCCTACATTCGTAACTAGGTACAATGACCACCGCAAGATGAAATTAGCTTATTCGTACGTTGACTTGCTGAATGCAGTGCGGAACGATCCTGTCATGTGTGGAGGAGCAAACAAGCAGTGCAGCCGAAGGTGGAAATCAACCAAGGACTTATGAAATTATATGTAATCTTCCTTAGGCAGGTCAGTATCCCCTTCGTCCAGATGATCATGTTTTGTCATGCCGAGCTATTGATATGTGCTACTGTTTTTCAACACCGTTTAAGTATAGCTATTGTTTTCCTATCTTTTTAGATTCAGGACAATGAATGTGATATCAGGGGAACTGCACAATATGGACCCATGTTGAGTCATCTCTATTGCCTCATGTGTTTGCAGCAAATGTGTCAGCATCAATTCCAAGATGAGGCAGGTAGCTAGCTGTGGAGTTGCCAACATGCCCAAAGTGCTCGCAACATTGAGAAGAAGCAAGCATGCCCAGGAAATTAATGCATGCGCAGGGAGGCCCTTTGCTCAGAGAAGCATCGACCGATTTTCTTTATTTCCACACCTTCTCACAACTTTGTATATTGGTTATAGTATGGTGAATCATTGAGATGCATAGACATGCTGAACTTTTGTTCTTCTGAATGTTAGTTTAATGTGAGTGTCTGCATTCAGTACCGCATCCTCTAATTTGGTGGATGCACATAGAGAAAATAAATCTCCTTAATTTACTCCATAACAACCCTATTAAATAGGTCTAGTAATAAACCAGGCGCATGCAGTGGCCGGCGGGCACATGCATCCTGCATGCATGGCCAGTCAGCCAAGCCCATGCGCCAGCTCCAATGCAACAACACAAAAGAAGAGAGCGGTTCTTGGGGAAAAGCAAGTAGTTAGTGCAGCGGGCCTTATAAACACGAACAACTCGCTCTCCCGCTTCCGTCTTCCCACCCAATTCCCCCTGCTCCCAATCTTCCTCACTCGTCTAGAAAACCTCGCTCACCTTCTTCCTCACTCGTACAGAAAACGCCTGCTCCTCTTCTTCCACTCCTACAGAAATCCCCAGCCCTCCTTCTTCCCCACTCGCACTGCCACTAGGCTCATCTCCGTGAGCTCGGCGCGACGCCCACAAGGAAAATGGAGTCGGCTGGCCCCAGCGCCAAGAAGATGAGACTCCCGCCAGCAGCGACGCCAGTTGTAGATCCCGCACCTGGTAGCGCGGGGAGAAGCGGCGAGCCCCCCCCCCCCCACCCAGATCTGAGGAACCAGTATAACCTCTGGTGGATCGCATCAGCGATCTCCCGGGCGTCATCCTTGAGGAGATCATCTCGCTTCTCCCCACCAAGGATTGCTGCCGCACACAAGTCCTCTCAACTCGGTGGAGCCCTCTATGGTGCACCGCGCCCCTCAATCTCGACTGTCGTCAGATATCTGTCCTTCCTGAATTTGATCTCATCAGAGCCATCGTCTCTTCTCACCAGCAGGGCCCCATTCAATGCCTCTGCATCCTGACAAGCTACTTGTTGTCCATACCCGGCAAGGTGGACGCTTGGATGACATCCCCTGAATTCGGAAAAATCCAGCAGTTTGAGTTCTACCATTACCATGAAAGTTTCATACCACGAACATACCAAGAATTCGTGCCCACACCACCGATGTCCATCTCGCGCTTTTCCTCCTCTCTCCAGACCGCCACCTTCGCCCGGTGCCATCTACCAGACGATCTGGTACAAATGCTTCGACTCCCACTGCTAAAAAAACTTTCGCTTGTGGTGGTTTATCTGTCGGAGGCCTCACTGAACAGCATCATCCGCTCTAGTTGCCCTGCCCTGGAGCGCTTGCTGATTTGTTTTAGGAATAGAAATCGGTATCAGTTGTCTCCAAATAAAGTCGCCTCACCTTAAAAGCACTGGAATTTGTTTTAAAGGACAACAACTCATCATCAAAGATGCCCCTTCACTTGAAAGGTTGCTCCTTCATAGTTGTTATACACCTTCAGAAATAAATGTCGTCTCTGCGCCCAAACTGGAGACCTTGGGTGTAATTCGTGACCCGTTTAATAATCACAAGGAGTTGGTGTTTGGCTCCTCACTTTTTCAGGTACCGTATATTATCATCTACACATTTGTAATCATATGCTGCATTTTTCATTTGTGCGCATAAGTTTTATATCATCTTGGAGTACACTTTGGGTACTAATATTATGTTACATGCTCAATGAAGAGTTCGCGCATTGATAGACTATCAATGCTGCTAGATTCTGTCAAGATCATATATATTAGAATGTATAGTTTTGATCTAGACATAATTATTGGCTTGCTGCGATGCTTTCGATCTTTGGAGAATTTATACATAGAGGTGATGATTTCATGCACATTGAAAGCCCGTATATATTGTACTAGAATTAACTGTTCAGCTGTCATTCTTTCGACATACTCTTTTTTCAGACCTTAACTGTTTTCAATCTTCATGTCTACTTAGGGAGAACCACATGGAGAAAAACATATAACCAATCGTTGGTGTAATAAGCACAAGGATTTTCTAATGTTCTCATGACATTCGTTTGAGGATAATAACGATGGGACGATATGCATCCAACCAGGCAAATAGAAGCTTTGTCACATTCTTCCTGTTGAACGCGAGGTTACTATTGTCCATCAGGCTTAATTTTTATAGCAAGAGATTTCTCACGGACGAACATGTTGAACAGCAAAAAAAGAAGTTTCTGGTGGACAAATGGGCTTCTAAACGTGCTCGGCTTATATTTACAATAAGTTGTAGATATCCTAAAATAATTTTTTTGCCCAGGATGTTGATTTTATGGATCAGACCGATCCATTTGTTTGTGACTGCAAAAAAGAGTGGTTGGGTTAGATGTTACTGTCATGTTCAATCTGGGTTTTGTCTAAAAATTTGATGAACAATTAATCCTTGGGATTTTTGTACCATTTGTATGCTTGACTTGCATGTTGTTGCCCTCGTACTCCCCTCCACCTGCCACTACACTGCCGCATCTTCCATGGCTGATGTTTGTTCCTGTCCGAGGCCTTGCCGTCGTTCTCCGCCTTGGTTAGCTCGCTGTGCCCGCTGCCGTCTGGCATTGTCAACATGGTCAACAACCAAGAGGAATCAGGAGATGACTGTACGTGGAGGAGGCTGACAGTAGGGACCCACCAGGGTCATTGCATTTCGCAAGCAGGTGCCTCGTTATTACAAGCCAAAAAAAATACTTCCTCCTAATTGTTTGACAACTAGGTTCCATGCCATTGTCAATGTAGTCAATAAACAAGAACATTACACAACGAGCAGATAACACCAGGGACCCAGCAGCTCGCCCAGTTGTTTTTCAGTTTCAGAGATGGAGCTCAACTGCACGCTGTGCGGGGGCTGTGGCCCGTCTAGCCCACGCTTACACTTTTATTGAGCACATGACGAGCCCAGTTGATATATTTTTTCTTTCTGAAATTGGCTAGCCCAGTTCTTTTTTTTGGAGAATACCAAAACCGAGGCCTACTTGCTTTTCTCAGCCCTGCTAGGCTGCAAATCTTTCAAGACGAGGAGGGATGTAAGTAGTAAGAAATGGGCTTCCCTAGAAAACGGGCTATAAGTTGTAAGAAATGGTCTGTAAATTTTTAAACCAAAGCCAACCGACAATTGCATTAAAATATCATTTTTTTCAGGATTTCTCTACTCTCTACTCTTATAAAAACCAAAGCCAACTGGCAGTTACATTAAAATATCATATGTTCTCCCACAAGATAAACTACTCATACAAATGCATCTTCATGTTCTGTGCAACGAATGGGCATCTTGCTAGTTAAGATTCTAAATTTCATTCATTTTTTTTGCGGAGAATTGTTTTTTGAATTTTATTTTGATATAATTTTTTGAAAATTATTCTTAATGTGACTCAAAATTTCGTGATTAAAAGAGTTCAGACCCCACCGAAATATGCAAAATTTCGTTGAATTTTTTAGGAGTGCCCAGAATATATGGTCTGTAATGCTAATAAAAAGAATATGGGCTTCAAATCTCCTTAAGAATTAGCAAATGGGTTGTAAATTATTGAAAATAATGGCTAATGGGCCGTATGCTGTTTTCCACAGATTTGGAGGCTGACTTCTGGGCTTACTAGGTTGACGATGACGCTGTCCTAATTTTTTTACGCGTATGCAAGGCTTTGTCAACTTAGTCAACACACAGCAGCGACTGTTGGATGTCCACCCAATGGTCGCCGTGCTTCTTCAATCTCTGATCTTCCTGCTCCAGCCGCCCAAACCAACGCCGGTGGGACTGCCTGCTCCCTCCTCTCATGGCTGGCTTTTTTGCCGCCAGGCCATCCCGCTAACCACCCACACATCCTGTTGTTTTCCGGCGACGTCAGCCTCACCCCGCAGCCGACCAGTCAGCGCTTGTTCTCCCCTCAGCGAGGGCATCCACTGCGGTGGCTTCGCCGGCTCTGGGTGGTTCTCTTCCTGGGCCTCGCCCTCGTCCACCGCATTTGTGCTCTCGGCGCGGCGAGGTCAACATGGTTAACAAACAACAACCATCGCAAGAGGCCGACAGTAGGGGCCCACACAGGAAAATGCCTCCTTATTACGTGCAAAATAATGATTCCTCCACCTGATAGCTGGGACCCACCGGAAGGGTCTCTGAATTTCACGAAAAAACGTTCCCCCCGTTGTCAGCTCGGGCCCACCGGAAATGCCTCCTTATTACGCACAAAAAAATGAATACTCCCCGTGCTAGCTGGGACTCACCTTGGTGGGAGGCTGACTTGTGCACCTACTAAGTTTACAGGGACGGAGGGCTTTGTAAACTTAGTCAATATGAACGATTCTAACGCCAGTGACCGTACGATGTCCATCCAACGGCCGTAGTGCTTCTTTAACCTCTGGTCTTCGTGCTCCAGCCGCCCAAAGCAGCGCCGGTCGTGCCGCATGCTCCTGCCTCCCGTGGCCGGCGGTGATGCCGCAGAGGCCTCAACTCCCCCTACTACTCCCACCACTGGCCAGGCCATCCCTCTACTCACCCACACCCCCTGTTATTCTGGGGCGACGGCAGCCTCACCCTTGTACTCCTCTTCGCGTGGGCATCCACTGCTGCGTCTTCCATGGCTCCACGTTGTCCCCTTCCTAGGCCTCGCCATCATCCACCGCCGTGGTGCTCTCGGCGCGGCATGGTCAATGTGGTCATTGACCGACTTCCATCAGAAGAGTACTGTGCGTGGAGAGGCTGACAGCTGGGTCCACGGCGGCCGCAAGGAAGTGCCTCCTTATTACGCGCAAAATAATTATTCCTCCACCTGACAGCAGGGACCCACCAGACGGGCCACCGTATTTCGTGAAAAAACGTTTCCCCCCTGACTGCTGGGACCCACCAGCTAAGTGCGTCCGAAAAAAAACGATTCGCCCCCCTGACTGCTGGGACCCACCAACTACATCTTCGCAGGCAAGGAAGTGCCTGACAGTCGGGACCCACCTGGTCGAAGCGTACATAGCATTGTCATTCTGGTCGCGAACGTGTGCGTACATATATACTGGTTGATGTAGAGGCACGCACGTGTCGTAGTAGAGGCGCGCACGTAGCATGTACACGTACGTACAGCGGCCAGGGTGCAAGAAAGAAAATACGGCCACGTATGTGTACATACGCGCGGGGTCTCGAATGCCTACTTGCGCATATGTACATGGATGGGTCGGAACGGAGAAACAACGTCGTCGTCGTGTTCATGGGGAGCCAACCGGCTGGGTCAGAACGGAATGCATGGTCGTGTTCACTGGGAGGGCTTGAACGGAACAGGCGATGGAAACGAGGCCTGGCATACCGCACAACGGAGGAAACGGACCTCCTACGTTCGGATTGGGGTCCTGTTGATCGAGAGGGGTGTGGCGTACTGCAAAACGGAGGAAACGGACCTCCTACGGTCGAAACGGGGGTCCTGTTGACCGGGAGGGGTGTGGCGTACCGCAAAACGGACGAAACGGACTTGTGTGGGAGTGCTACGGTCGAAACGGGGGTCCTGTTCATTGGGAGGGGTGTGGCGTACCGCAAAATGGGACTCCACGGGATACTGTTCATCTCCACCGTCGACCTCCTCCAGCCTCCACGGGCTACCGTCGACCTCCTCCAACCTCCACGGGCTCCTGTTCATCCAGCCTCCACCGCGCGCTACACCACCGGCCACTGTTCAACCACCCCTCCATGGGCACCCCTCCACTGTCTACTATTCATCCAGCCCTCCACACCACGGGGTCCTATTCAACCACCCCTCCATGGCCACCCCTCCATCGTCTACTATTCATCCAGCCCTCCACACCACGGGGTCCTGTTCATCCAGAGGCAACGCCACCGCTCACTGTTCATCCAACCCCCCCCCCCCCCCCACAACGCTCACTGTTCATCCAATCGATCGAATTCAGTTAGCAGCAGTAGTGAAGGAATCGCTCGATCGGGTTAAGTTAACAGCCATCGATCGATCGCTCGGGTTCAGTAATGCGTAGCCTGTAGTGCAATCGCTCGGGTTCAGTTAGAGCCCAACGCCTCGCTCGGATTCAGTTAGAGCCAACGCCTCGCACACACGTGCGTACGTGTACGAGAGAAACACGCATCGCTCGGCCCCCGACCTCCCACTGTAACCGGCAACTCCCCGAAATTTTCCTCCCCCTCGCTTCTACCATGGTTTTTTCCATCATGGACAGCCCAAAGAATGGCATGCAGCTGCGTCTCCGGCCCGCCCAGGACGAAAATCCCATTTTCTGTCATGATTTTTTGTCATAGAAGTAGGAGCCCACCACATCTATGATGATACTGGGTTTTTTCACAATTATCGTCATAGAAATGTCATATGTATGACAGAAAAAAAATTCGTTCGGCCCAAAATGTCACGGATGTGTCTTTTTTTAGTGAAAAGAGATGAAGGATATTCTTTTGGTCTTGATCTGTAATCTAGTTGTTATGTTCACGTGTGCACACAATGATAAAATAGCCTATTTGTTTTATATCTGTTTGCCCATGATATGAATGATGTCATACTATGTTCATCCTACTTTAAACCATGTCTCTTTATCCTTAGATGTCAATGAATGTGAGGAAATAGACAATACAGTAGGCATGCTACATGGACATATGTTCCGAAAGTGATTTTGTTATGTAGTTGGCACTATAATACATGCTAATGTATTACAGTAGTTCACCAAAATAAGTTATGTATAAACATTTAACCTACTTTGTTTGTTTTTATCTCATTAGTAACTTATCTGGTACACTAATCCTCAAGTTCAAACTTTCAGGAAGCTATGGAACGAATGATTGAACAGCCACAACCACCTAAAGGTGACGAGGCTACCACAGGCACAATGTCACCTGTTGCTGCAGTGCATCGGCATCTCTCCACTAACAGTGCAAAAAGCACCTTCCTGCGTAATTCTGGGTTGGTTGTCAAGGTAACCTCGTCCAAATCGCCTACTGAACAAAATCTTCCTACTAGACAGAGTGATATATCTGTGCTCCAGACACAAGTCCAATCCCTAATGGACATTGTTTCGGAAACAAGAATAGTGGTTGACAAATGTCGTCATGATATGAATGGTTTTGAAACCAGACTATCAGACATTCGCTTCGTTGTTCAAGAGCAGTGGCGGAAAAAAGTGAAGATCGTGCTGCTCCATCAGATTCTATGGCCTGAAACATTAGCACTCAGGTCAAAGGATCTGTGCTTCTATACATCTGATGGTGCTTTTATCTGGAAGGACTCTAAACTTTATGCCAACAGGCCTTTTGTTGTATGGTTCGAATTTATTTTTGTTGTGATACAACATTTATGATGCTGCCACAGGCTGTAGTAATTACGATGCAATTTTGTATAGTGTAGATTTATCTTAGTAATGTATTCGGCCGAAAGCTTCATAGGAGCACAACATGCCAACACTCGTTGGGCCCATTCCAATTGGGCTAAATACGATTACAGGCCGAAATTGGCATGTAGCCCACTAAAAATATTTGGCCTAAATCAGCATAAGCTTTCATATTTTTCTGGTAGGCCTGTGCCCATAGTGGGCCTTTAACACGCCTAAACATAATTTGGGCCCTCAGTAAAAATAGGACGTATACAGGTGTAAATATCTTGAGCCCATAAAAACATGGGCCTTTAATAGACCGAAAGTGAGATTGGGCCCTGATTGTGCCAAATAACCCACTGGTCTTAGCAGGCCGAAATGGTAGCCCATTTACGATCACTAGTAGAAAACAGGGCTATCCTTCGGGCCTGGCCAGCCCATTAGTCCTGGTTCTTCATGAACCGGGACCCATGGGGGGTATTGAGCATTGGTCCCGGTACGTCTGGACCCATTTGTCCTGGTTCTAGGCATGAACAGGGACCAATGGACCTTGCTCGTGGCCCACAGCCATTGGTACCGGTTCATGCCTTGAACCGGTGTAGAAGGGGGGGCTTTAGTCCCGGTTCATGCGACGAACCGGGACAAATAATTTGCCTATATATACCCATCGCCGCGGCAGAGCACTCCACAGTGCTCTTTTCTTTCAATCCGGCGGGTAGAGGGCATTTGGGTGCTCTAGTTCACCTCCTATGCACATGAGGTGTTCGATGAAATGCCCGAGCCACACTAGTTAAGCTTTCTCCTCTCGAAGCTCGACCTCGGAGCTCCATTTTTCCTGAGATTTGTCTAGATTTAGCGGTCCATCACGCCCCGTCCCCGTTTTCACCGCTGTTGATCGCCCACGCCGATCTCGTCGCCAGCACCACCGTGGTGAGCCTCTTGTTCTTATCTTCTTTCTGATACTTGTCTGATTTTCTTACTTTAGATAGATATTTGTCTGATTTTCTTACTTTTGACACACATAATTATATATAATGCACACAGATGAACCAGCAATGGCTGCATGGTGACAGACACACCTCCGAGTACATTAAGGGCGTGCATAATTTTCTCGAAGTGGCTGAGGCAAACAAGCAGAATAGTTTTATGTGTTGTCCATGCACTAAATGTGGGAATACGAAGTCTTACTCTGACCAGGAAATCCTTCACACCCACCTACTTTACAAGGGTTTCATGCCACACTATAATGTTTGGACGAGGCACGGAGAAATAGGGGTTATGATGGAAGACGACGAAGAAGAAGAGGACGATGACAACTATGTGCCCCCTGAATACGGTGATGCTGCAACGGGGGGAGCTGCTGAAGATCAAGAGGAACCAGACGATGTGCCCGATGATGCTGCAATGGGGGAACCTGCTGAAGATCAAGAGGAACCAGACAATGTGCCCGGTGATGATCTCCGCCGGGTCATTGTCGATGCAAGGACGCAATGCGAAAGTCAAAAGGAGAAGCTGAAGTTCGATCGCATGTTAGAGGATCACAAAAAAGGGTTGTACCCCAATTGCAAAGATGGCAACACAAAGCTGGGTACTGTACTGGAATTGCTGCAGTGGAAGGCAGAGAATGCTGTGCCTGACAAAGGATTTGAGAAGCTACTGAAAATATTGAAGAAGAAGCTTCCAAAGGATAATGAATTTCCCAACAGTACGTACGCAGCAAAGAAGGTCGTGTGCCCTCTAGGATTGGAGGTGCAGAAGATACATGCATGCCCTAATGACTGCATCCCCTACCGCGGTGCGTACGAGGATTTGAATGCATGCCCGGTATGCGGTGCATTGCAGTATAAGATCAGACGAGATGACCCTGGTGATGTTGATAGCGAGCCCTGCAGGAAGAGAGTTCCTGCGAAGGTGATGTGGTATGATATATAATACTATGGTTGAAATGACTGTTCAGAAACAAAGAGCATGCCAAGTTGATGCGATGGCACAGTGAGGACCGTAAGAGAGACGGGAAGTTGAGAGCACCCACTGATGGGTCGCAGTGGAGAAAAATTGAGAGAGAGTACTGGGCTGAGTTTGCACGTGACCCAAGGAAGGTATGGTTTGGTTTAAGCGCGGATGGCATTAATCCTTTCAGGGAGCAGAGCAGCAATCACAGCACCTGGCCCGTGAATCTATGTATGTATAACCTTCCTCGGATGTGCATGAATCGGAAGTTCATTATGATGCCAGTTCTCATCCAAGGCCCTAAGCAACCCGGCAACAACATTGATGTGTACCTAAGGCCATTAGTTGAAGAACTTTTACAGCTGTGGAATGGAAACGGTGTACGTGCGTGGGATGAGCACAGACAGGAGGAATTTAACCTACACGCGTTGCTGTTTGTAACCATCAATGATTGGCCCACTCTCAGTAACCTTTCAGGATAAACAAACAAGGGATACCACGCATGCACACACTGTTTAGCTGACACCAAAAGTATATACCTGGGAAGCTGCAGGAAGAATGTGTACCTGGGCCGATTTCTTCGGACCAACCATCAATGTCGAAAGAAAGGCAAGCATTTCAAAGGCGAGGCAGATCACTGGAAGAAGCCCGCCATGCGTACCGGTGATCACGTACTTGCTATGGTCAATGATTTACACATAATCTTTGGAAAGGGTCCTGGCGGACTAGCTGTTCTGAGTGACGCTGAGGGACACACACCCATGTGGAAGAAGAAATCTATATTTTGGCACCTACCCTACTGGAAAGACCTATAGGTCCGCTCTTTGATCAACGTGAAGCACGTGACGAAGAACCTTTGTGTGAACCTGCTAGGCTTCTTGGGCGTGTATGGGAAGACAAAAGATACAACTGAGGCACGGGAGGACCTACAATGTTTGCACGAAAAAGACGGCATGCCTCCAAAGCAGTATGAAGGTCCTGCCAGCTACGCTCTTACCAAACAAGAGAAGGAAATCTTCTTTGAATGCTTGCTTAGTATGAAGGTCCCGACTGGCTTCTCGTCGAATATAAAGGGAATAATAAATATGGCAGAGAAAAAGTTTCAGAACCTGAAGTCTCATGACTGCCACGTGATTATGATGCAACTGCTTCCGGTTGCATTGAGGGGGCTTCTACCGGAATACGTCAGATTAGCCATTGTGAAGCTATGTGCATTCCTCAATGCAATCTCTCAGAAGGTGATCAATCCATAAATCATACCAAGGCCAAGGAGTGATGTGGTGCAATGTCTTGTCAGTTTCGAGCTGGTGTTCCACCATCCTTCTTCAATATCATGACGCATGTCCTAGTTCATCTAGTTGACGAGATTGTCATTCTGGGCCCCATATTTCTACACAATATGTACCCCTTTGAGAGGTTCATGGGAGTCCTAAAGAAATATGTCTGTAACCGTGCTAGGCCAGAAGGAAGCATCTCCATGGGCCATCAAACAGAGTATGTCATTGGGTTTTGTGTTGACTTCATTCCTGGCCTTAAGAAGATAGGTCTCCCTAAATCACGGTATGAGGGGAGACTGACTGGAAAAGGCACGCTTGGAGGGGAGACAATAATATGTAGGGACGGATACTCTTGGTCTCAAGCACACTACACAGTTCTACAGAACTCTTCCTTGGTGACCCCTTATGTCGATGAACACAAGAACAGTCTGCGCTCCAAACACCCGGAGCAGTGCGACGACTGGATTACATGTGAACACATCAGGACTTTCAGCAGTTGGTTGGAAACACGTCTCAAAGGTGAAAACACTGTTTGTGATGAGCTGTACTCGTTGTCCAGGGGACCATCTTTGACTATAATGATTTGGAAAGGATACGAGATAAATGGGAATACATTTTACACGATCGCCCAAGATCAAAAGAGCACCAACCAAAACAACGGTGTCCGCTTTGATGCAGCCACTGAGAGGGGAAAGGACACATATTATGGTTACATAGTGGACATATGGGAACTTGACTACGGAGTAGATTTTAAGGTCCCTTTGTTTAAATGCAAATGGGTCAATCTGTCAGGAGGCGGGGTACAAGTAGACCTACAGTATGGAATGACAACAGTGGATCTGAACAATCTTGGGTACACTGACGAACCGTTCGTCCTAGCCAATGATGTGGCACAGGTTATCTATGTGAAGGACATGTCTACCAAACCGAGAAAAAGAAAAAATAAGGAAGCGAATACATCATACAATGAGCCAAAGCGCCACATAGTTCTTTCATGAAAAAGGGACATCGTGGGAGTGGAGGGCAAGACAGACATGTCCGAAGGTTATGAAAAGTTTCATGAAATTCCTCCCTTCAAAGTCAAGGCTGACCCAAGCATCCTAATAAATGATGAAGATTATCCATGGTTACGGTGCAATAAGGAAAGGACACAAGCAAAGAAAAAGTGAAGACTTTGTCCACAACTATTATGATGATACCATGCCAACTTTCAACCTTTTCGTAGTTCATTTGAAATGCCTATTGTAACAGACAAGTTTCCGTATGAAATCCTGATACTTCAAAAGAGATTGTCCGTTTTGTACATGAAGTGCATCCAGTTTTTGCCGTAACCCACTCGACTTTCTTGCACATGCTATGTGGATGAAATGATGATACCATGCCAACTTCCAACCTTTTCAGAGTTCATTTCAAATGCTTTTCAATTTCAGGGTCTTATAGCTCAAAATAATCAGTAAATGCATGAAAAATAACAAATGAAGTCAGAAAGGGTTGAAAATTGATGTTGTGGCTTTGAATGGTGCATTTTGAACACACAAAAAGTCAGGAGTTCAAATAAGTTTTAAAAAATGAAATCCTTGTGTAACAGATGAGTTTCCGTATGAAACTCTGATACTTCGAAAGAGATTGTCCATTTTGTACATGAAGTGTATCCAGTTTTTCCCATAACCCTCTCAATTTTTTAGCACATCCTATGTGGGTGAAATGATGGTACCATGCCAACTTTCAACCTTTTCAGAGTTCATTTGAAATGCTTTTCAATTTCAAGGTCTTATAGCTCAAAAAAACCAGTATATGCTTTTATAAAACACTAATAGCAAAAGGAATCAACTAAAGAGCTTTTATAAACCTCTAGTATTTTTTAAACTAAAATTATATAAAATTTATGCAACTAAAATTATCAAAGTATTTTCTGTTCAAAACATGAAAAGCAAAAATAATTATCATAAAAAAATTTGTTAGAAACTTTAGTAGCAAAAAGAATTTTTCATAAAGATTTTTTTGATAGAAACTAAAATAACAAAATCTGTTTTTGAATATAATGATAAAATGTAGTAATATTAAATAGCAGGAAAAAGAATCACTCAAAATATATTTTTATAGTGAAGTTATTCACAAACTAGTGATTCACACAAATTTCAAAGAATTAAAATTTAAACTATTCAAATTTGGAAACTAATGGAGTAACAGAAAGATTATAATTATTCTAAGCTCAAAGCAAAAAGGATAAAAAATAAAGCAAAAAATCAAAAGAAAATAAATAATTCAAAAAACAAAAAAAATACCGGAAAAAATAAAAAAATGCCGCCTAATGGGCCACACGGCCTGCATACGACTAGAAACCCATCTGTACATGGGCCAGGATGCAGGCCCGCAGTCCCAATAGGCCCAACACGGCAGTGACAAGGGTAGGCAACTAATGATTGCATATTAGAGAGGAGCTCAGCACCTGAGCTGCAACGCAGCTTATAAACAGGTGCTGAGCTCTCTCGGCTAGCGAGGTGGGACTACACTTCCCACCACACCGCGCTGTGCAAGGCCTTTGGTCCCTGTTGGTGCCTAAAAGGGGGCATTGGTACCGGTTGGTGCCACCAACCGGGACCAAAGGCCTCTGCTTCCCGCCCTTTGGGCTGTTGAAAAGAGGCCTTTGGTCCCGGTTGGTGCCACCAACCGGGACTAAAGGTCGCATTCGTTCCGGTTTGTCTCACGAACCGGGACCAATGCGTCGTCTATATAACTAACAGTCGTCAAAATTTCATTCAGTTTGTTCTTCCCTGCCCCGACGCCGCCAGGCTGCCCCTCACCGCCTCGCCGTCGTCGTCGTCGCCCCGCGCCGTCCCGCGCCGCCCCAACACCATCGCCGCCCCACGCCCCGTGCCCCGCGACGCCGCCGGCCCTGCCTTGCTCGTCGCCCGTCACCACGCCGCCCCTCATCGTCGCCCGTCGCCGCGCCGCCCCTCACACACCGTCGCCGTCGCCGTCCCCTGCTCGTCGCCCTCACCGCGCCCCTCACGCCGTCACAATCCCGTGAGCTTATATGAATTTTGCTAATTTAATTAGATGTGTAGTTAATTTAGATGTGTAATAATTTAGACGTGTAGTTAATTGAGTTAGATTTTGTTCATAGATTTTTTTGGTTAGATTTTTTCATATTGTGTAATTTGTTCATATTGTGTTAGATTTTTTTCTGTTCATAGAATTTTTTTGGTGATATTATTGTTGAATATGCATATTTGTATGTTCATATATATGAAATCGAATATGTCAATTTTTTATGATTTTTTTTCTGTTCATAGAATTTTTATGATTTTTTCTGTTGTAATTTTGTTCATAGAATTTTAATGATTTTTTTGTTCATAGAATTTTCTTTGTCAATTTATGTATATGTTCATATTGTGTATGTATAGGAAAATTGTGTATGATCAAAGTCATTTATGTATATGTTCATATTTAGAAGAAAAAGCAGGAGAGGAAAAAGGAAAATAAGAAGAGAAAGTGTTTAATATAATTAGTTAGAAAAATAAAAGAACTAGTTAAACTAGTTTATTTTTAGTAAGTACTACTTTATTTTATCTATAGTAAGTGCTTAATATATAGTTTAACTAGTTGATTTAATAAACTACTTTATTTTACTATAGAAGTAGTTTATTTTTAGTAAGTACTACTTTATTTATTTATAGTAAGTGCTTAGTAGTTGAACTAGTTGATTTAATAAAACTACTTTATTTTACTATATATAGAAGTAGTTTATTTTTAGCAAGAAAATTAATAGAACTAGGTTATTTTTTTACTTGAAGCAATTAACCCCGCATCGACGTCGACGATGCCTATCCCGCATCCTCGTCGACGACTCGGCGGTGGAGGCCTGCTTAATCAGGGCCATGTCCGGGACTGGGCTCCACCGGGCTGGTATTGGGAGGTGCTACCTTCCGGGGGCGTAGGTTGGTGACGAGCCAGCCCGTTGTTGACCCGATCCTTGTTTGGTGGCGGTCGCGTGGGCCAGTGATGGTGCCGAGGCTTCCGGACACCGCGGAGGTGGTACGTCACCGTGTCAGCGAGGAGGACGAGCACGTCCGTCGCTACATGGTTGCGTTGGAGGGCAGGTTCGACAATACCTGGCAGGTTCTTCAGGGATCTCACTGGAGCTATGATCCTCTGATGGTTCCTTATCTTCGGGTGTCCACCACCCGCGACGATACCCGTCAGGCGCTACGGTTCTAGCTGTATTAGCGATGCTATATGTATGATAGTATTCGAGGAGTATTAGTGATAATATTCGATGATGTACGGACACAAGAAATGATGTACTTTTGCTTATAATTGAATGCATGCTAATTTGAATACTACTTTATTTTATGATTTGGTTTTGCTTATTGAATGCTCATATTGGAAAGGTACTCCTACTTTGAATGCTAAAATTGGAGAGCACTATGCAGAAATCTAGGAGCCCCCTCCATCATCCACGCTGTCGTGGGGGTAGCTTCTCCTTCATTCCCGTGTGCTAGACAATTTGGTGTAATAATGCACTCGGGAATGAAAGGAGGAGCTACCATCACCGATAGTCAACCTATGATTAATAATAATGATCTAATTTAGGTTTTTAGTACATATATTTAATTTTACAAGTTTAATATTTGGATTATGAACATAGGCCAGAAATGTCGTACTTTGACGACGAAAACCGCCCGGGGGAGTGCGACTGGTGCCACGACGACCGAGGTATGTGCGACAGGTTCCTTGAGCTGGATGAAGATCGGCGCTTCAGCATTAAGCTCGAGGAGACCTTCGATGTTGAAACGGTACGCAACGATGACAATAGTTATTTTCATAATTAAGCACGACTTCAACTATTTTAACGTGTATTTTTCATCTTTTCCAATTCGACTAGCTTATCCCATGCTATGCAAGATGCTATGTCTTGGAGAGGATGGGTTTTGAAGACCATGAAAGTAAGGAAACCAAAAAAATTCACCTAAGGACCCATCATGGTGTGGATTTTGAAGTAAAGCTGTACAATTCTGAGAGTGTAACCCATTTTGGTTGTAAAAATTGGGAAGCACTTTGCAAGATGTATGGTTTTGATGAGGGTATGCTTGTCACCATGGATCTTGGTGATCCTACAATCGAGCAAGACAATATGGACATTTGGGTCCTTGTTGATACACTTCCAATTCTTCCCCCATGTGAGCTTCTCAAACATAGTTATTAAGTAATTTATATTGTTTATTTCAAAATAGTTGACAACTTATTTCCATTGACAGCTTATTTTCATTCTTCAAAGAATGTGCGGAAGATGGTAGAAAAAACCCACTAAACCGATGGCTCCGAATTAACTTATAAGGAGAAAAATCATCTGATCGCATTTTGTACTGATCTTGAGAATTACAATATCTACAATTGAACTCCTCAACATTATGGTCAATACGTGCCACTAGTGCACGTGTTGAACTATGGTAACTACCATGGAGATACCCTGGTAAGATTTTTTACTATTACGACATTCGTGCATCTTTTGCATACTTCTAAAACTAGTACATCATTGCTAACTACGAAGTTATTACTATATTTTTCAACAGATAATCCCGAATGATTGTGTGCCTCATATGATGTATACGCATGGTCGCCTTGATGTTTTGAACATACAACCAGGTCATCCTACGAATCTCAACTGTCCATACCGGATTTCTAAAAGAAGTGGAGACATGACAATCAAAGAATGGAAAAAAATGTACGGACAGTCGTAAGGAGGTTCTTGGAAGCAAAAGGAAGCGAAGCGCAAGAATTGGAGACAGGATGATCTCCATTCTTCATAATGGAGAGTCATGGTCTATATTGTTTTATGCTATTTTACCTTAAGGGTGTTTAGGTCCTACCTGATACTGATGATCATGTGCTGAGAACAATTAAGTAGGGTTGGGTTCGATGACTATGAGGATGATGATCGTATGACTTGTTATTAATAACGAGTAGAAGTTGTATGATGATGCATGATTAGTAGGACTTGTTATTATATATGATGATGTATGGTGCGAGCGTGAAGAGTTATTATATATCAGCGGGTGAAATTAACATAGCAGTAGCGTTGGTAAACCAAGCACGAAGATATAAGAGAGGACACTTCTCTATATTAGCTAGCTAATAACAACCAAAATGAACCCCCAAAACCCCTAAACCAGCCCCTTTAAAAAAACCTCATCTCCAGCCAGCTGCTGACGTGTGGATGCCTTTTGGTCCCGATTTATGTCACCAACCGGGACCAAAGGCCCCCCTGCCTGGGCTGCCCGCAGTGGCCACGTGGAGTCCCATCTGTCTCGGTTCGTGTAAGAACTGGGACTAAAGGCCAAGGGCATTAGTACCGACCTTTTATTCCTGGTTCTTAAACCGGGACAAAAGGCCCTCACGAACCGGGACAAATGGTCCTTTTTCTACTAGTGGATGCGGATCTTTGACATGCCGAAGTTCGGACGGGCCGTAAATGCGCCGACCTAATACACGGGCCTTTCACAGGCCGGAACTTCGGTCGGGCTAGATTATCGTCATTTTTATACAGGCTGTTAATGGGCCCGATATGACGTTGGGCCACATATGGCCCATGGTTTTCGTCCGACGTTAACAGGCCGAAAATGACAACAGGCCGAAAGTGGCCCAAATCTATAGTGGGCCTCTAACAGGCCGAATGTCAAGCATGGCCGGATATGACCCAAATCCTTCACGGTCGTTTATGGGCCGAAAGTTTTGATGGCCTGTAAATGGGCCCAAATGAAGCAGGACCTTTAACAGGCCGGAAATACATTGGGCCGTAATTCGGCCCAATTACTTAGTGGACTGTTAATGGGCCAGAAGTGACCATGGGCCGCGTTGATGACAAGTTTAGGACAGGCCATTGACTGGCCGATTTGACAGAGAATGTTGGGCCTTTAGCTGGGTCGTCCCATTGTGGCTGCAAAATCTTGTGGGCCTTTAGCTGGGCCGGCCCATTGTGGTCCGCTAAATCTTGTGGGCCTTTAGCTGGGTCAGCCCATTATGGTCTGCAAAATCTTGTGGGCCTTTAGCTAGGCCGGCCCATTATGGTCCGCTAAATTTTGTGGGCCTTTAGCTGGGCCGGCCCATTATGGTCTGCAAAATCTTGTGGGCCTTTAGTTGGGCCGACCCATTATGGTCCGCTAAATCTTATGGGCCTTCAGTTGGGCCGACCCATTTAAACTTTATGGGCCACTTTTGGGCCGGTCCACATGTCAACATATCATAGGCCCATCTCGACCGTTGGATGAGTGACACCTGTGCCAACGCGGAGCTGACGCGTGGATCCGTCAGCCAATGAGAATTTTACACGTGAAAAATCGGCATTGGTCGTGGCTGTTAGCGGTTATCGGATCCAAAAACCAGACCCGATAGGTTAACGGCGGTTAACGGCGTCTCGTTATGGTGGATGCCACGTGTCGGTCACCCTTGACGAAAGCACTTCTATGACACGTGATTTATCATCATGGAAGTGGACACTTTCGTGATGATAATTTTGGTAATGTCATGGAACACTTCTACGACAGCACAGGTATGACTATCTTGATTCTGTCATAAAATCGTCATGGATGTACATGCATGACAGAAAACGCGACCTACTGTGACAAACACGTATCATCACGGAAGTGTATTTTTTTTGTAGTGATAATATAAGATGTTAATTCATCCAATATGTGAGTATATTGGATGTTATAAGATATTATATAATGGGACAGAGGGACTGTTGTACTACATCATTGTGCAATTGTTGTGTAGTTTCTAATATTAACTTGGTGCTTTTAGGTACATATGTCATTGGTATAGATCTGCGCTTCAATCCTTTCTGCGTATGGGGCAATGAGATATTGATGAACCAACATCAAGTGAGGAATTTGATAAAGATTATTGGTAAAATGGGTCAAAAGATGGCAATTAAACTATTTGTTTACACTTTATCCAAGACAATAGTGAACCGCAGGATGGTAAGTAAGAACTCTGCAGCCTTTTTTACTGCCCATAATGAGTTGTGTTAGATCACAATGTCGGAATCTTTTTCCTTTGCAGTGGTTCCCGAAGCAATTTACTCAAGATTACCTCTCAAACTACATGATTAGTGGGCATGCAAAGGTTAAAGTATTTCTACCATAACACAATGACTATCTAGATGTGTTCATGAAGACAGTGAATGTTGGGAGGTCGGCCACCACAAGGAGTTGGACTAGAGTCGTGCGTGCCTTCTGCATGGAGGAGGGCACAATATGGGCATTCCGCTTCACCTTGTTCAGCAACCAGAATGTTTTCTCTTCTTTATTTATCGTCTTTAATTGTACAAGTATACAATTGTGGTTCATCATTCTTTATTTGGTGCTTCTGTAATTCTTGAACATATGTACCTGACAATCGAATAATGCATTGCTTGTTTGAACCTGCTGGATATGAATTAAGCCACAACACACTTTCAAATTTAATTCCGGTACAATTTTAAATAGCAGCAAGTAAACTAGGGTGAAATTATGCTCTGTAGGTTGTTACGACGCACACGGTCCGTAAGACACAAACATGTGTGATCTACACCATAATCCGACATGGTTCATAGAGAGAAAATGTGTGCGAGCATGCACATAGTTGCCGTTTGCAAAGCGTGTGTGATGTCAGACAATATCACAAATGGTGCGAGCAAACTATATGTTTGTGATAGTCATTTTATCCAACACGATTTACAATCATGAACTATTTCTAATGTGGTACGCATCATAAATGTTGCACCACAGAATAGTGTGTGCGATAGTTATCCTGTACGACACTGTTACGACGGTGCGACGTTTCAGAATCCTATCCGACACTCGTATGATGATTAAATAATCTTCTTAATTAGTTATCGCATACGGTTTAGGAAATGATGTGTGCGATTGTTTGCTTATCATACACGTTCTATAATCTTGAAGAGTTTGTGATGGGCCGCGCATCATAAACGTAGTACCATAGAATACCAACTATGATGGTAATGCTAACACACACGAGTAGCAAGGATGGAGCGTTCGGGATATTAGATATATCCCAAACAGTTGTGTGAAGAATCACGTTTGGGATAGGTGCGGGCATCACATACGTTTTGTTTTGGAAAACGTGTGCATTCCTACTCCCTATCCCCGACGGTTTCTGGGTCGTGTGGGAAGGACCCCTTATCGCCCACACTAGCAAGGCGACGGTGTAAAATGTCATCGCGGAAAGGGGTTAAAAACCATTTGTATAGCAGCTCATTGTACCAGTGTATGCAAACCCTGCAAAACCAAGTTAGACGTCCTCTAATCGGTTTTAGCAAAATTGTATTTACGTGGTTAACCAGTTTATCAATAAAGACTAGCTACCTATGTAAGCACAACAAAGCGATGTTCTTGATGCTAGATTAGTTTCAGTGTGTGTGAAAGAGGGACTTAATTAAAAGTCTTATCCCCCACACTAAACTTCGTCAATATACCTGACCCCCTAGAAGATCATCCATCTTTGGTACCCTCTTGTGTATGAAATGGTTCACTATTCCCAACTATGATGTAGCCCAAGGAACTGTAGGTAGATCGTCGACAGCCAGAGCCGATCGATTGTCAGAACCTTGTAGCAAAACTACTTCATTCTGCCAATGAACTAAAACGAAGCAACACTCGTGGGAAGCATAGCAAGAACACCAACCCTCACATATCAGATGTGATCTTGATCGCAACCTGCATCTACTCATAAACCTGCTCTGATACCACTTTTGGGAAACATAGTAGAAAAAAATCACCCTACGATCACCTAGGAACAATATGAAGATGCATAAGAGGTTGTGATCAACGATCGTTACAGACTTTGGGAGTTCAGCGGAAGTAAACGAGTCAGTGTAGATCGTACTTGGAGTCCCTTGAATGTTGATGACGATCCTACGAACCGCCCACGAACGATCGAACGATCCCTCGAATGGAAGACCGAAAGCACGACCTCTCTAATTGGTTGCAAGCGTATGGTCTCCATGATCCGGCAGCGCTTCACCATCCAGAGCTAATCATCGTTGGAGAGGAGGAGATTAGAACCACATGAGGGCTTCTAGTTATGAGGATTACAGGTGGCTAGGGCTAGTTCTAATTAGTCAACTAGGACCAACAAGAACTAGAACTAGATCAACTAGAGGAGGCTCCAAAACGTGTGTCATCATAGGGTGGAAATCCTCTAGTATATATAGGGTTGTGGGGGCGGGGGGGGGGGGGGAAGGGGGCTGCCACCAAGGGGGAAAGAGCCTGCTTGGGGCGCCAGTCAAGGGAGAGGGAGTGGGACTCCCCCTCCAAGTAGGATCCCCCCCTAGGAAAGGGGGGGCGCCTCCCTTGTTGGGCCCTTGTGGCCCAACTCCTTCTCCACTTCTTGGCCTTATTTGGCCTGTTGATATTATCTTAAATATATTTTGTTCTAAACATTTTCAGAGCATAATATATATAATTTAACATCTCCGGAAACATTTTCCACCTATATATATATCTATATATTAATCGGTAATACCCGATATTACCTGATATTCAGCGAAACCCTTCCGGTGACCCCGGAACGCTTTCGCAACCTCTCAGAACTATTTCAGATATTAATGAAACAAGTCCACAAATATATTCTCATCACCCCCGTCCTACTAACACTCAGCAGATAATGATTACTTTAAGC
Source organism: Triticum timopheevii (assembly GCA_963921465.1). NCBI lineage: Eukaryota > Viridiplantae > Streptophyta > Magnoliopsida > Poales > Poaceae > Triticum > Triticum timopheevii. Next base: position 147,734,464 of record OY997272.1, read on the forward strand.
TTGTGACCCTGTAGGTTCGATAACAATATACATGAACGAAACCCCTTCGTTCAGTGACCGATAGCGGAACTGTGGACATCCATATTGGTCCCTATGATTACACGAATGATATTCAAGTGAACCTTTTGTTATTGATACATCTCCAATGTGTATATAATTTTTATTGTTCCATGCTATTATATTATCAATCTTGGATGTTTTATATGCATTAATATGTTATTTATATCATTTTTTGGGACTAGCCTAGTAACCTAGTGCCCAGTGCCAGTTGTTGTTATTTCCTTGTTTTTGTCTTTTACAAAAAATCAATACCAAACGGAGTTCAAACGGAATAAAACTTTACGATGATTTTTCTTGGACCAGAAGACAACCATGAAGCTTCAGGAAGAGGCCAGAAGACCCATGAGGGGCCACAATCCCTAGGGGCGCGCCCTAGGCTTGTGGGCCCCCCGTGGCTACTCTAACCCTAATCTCAGCTCTATAAACACCCAAATAATCCCCTTACATCAGAGGGCACACTAAAAATATATTTCCGCCGCCGCAAGCTTCTGTTCTCATGAGATCCCATCTTGGGGCCTTTTCCGCCACTCCGCCGGTGGGGGATTCGATCACGAAGGGCTTCTCCATCAACCTTGCTGCCCTTATGATGATGTGTGAGTAGTTTACCATAGACCTACGGGTCCATAGCTAGAAGCTAGATGGATTATTCTCTCTCTTTGATCTTCAATACACTGTTCTCCTCGATGTTCTTCGAGTTCTATTCAATGTAATCTTCTTTTGCGATGCGTTTGTTGAGATCCGATGAATTGTGGATTTATGATCAAATTATCTATGAATATTATTTGAGTCTTCTCTGAACTCTTTATGCATGATTAAGATAGATTTGTATTTCTGTCTGATCAATTGATTTGATTTGGCCAACTAGATTGACCTATCTTGCAATGGGAGAGGTGCTTTGTGATGGGTTCAATCTTGCAGTGTCCTCACGAGTGACGGAAGGGGTAGCGAGGCATGTATTTGTATTGTCGCCATTAAGGATAAAAAGATGGGGTTTATATCATATTTCTTGAGTTTATCCCTCTACATCATGTCATCTTGTTTAAGGCGCTATTCCGTTCTTGTTAACTTAATACACTATATGCATGCTGGATAGCGGTCGATGTGTGCAGTAATAGTAGTAGATGCATAATCTTTTTGGTCTACTTGTCATGGACGTGATGCCTATATTCACGATCATTGCCTTAGATATCGTTATAACTATGTGCTTTTCTATCAATTGCTCAACAGTAATTTTTTCACCTACTATATGTATTCTTTCAAGAGAGAAGCCTCTAGTTAAACCTATGGCCCCCGGGTCTATTTACCGTCATATATTTTCAGATCTACCCCGAATATTTGGTGGATAAGAAGGATTGCAAAGTGAACAAGGGTATATTTGATATACAGGTTATTGATGTGTACCTTACTAGTGCTTATAGTAACCCCTGGGTATTTGAAACTTGTTCGGTTGCTAAGATTAGTATCTCGAAACAGGAGTTACAGAATAAACAGAGACTAGTTGACGGTGAAGTGACGATGTGTGTTGGAAGTGGTTCCAAGATTGATATGATCATCATTGCACACTCCCTATATTTTCAAGATTAGTGTTAAACCTAAATAAATGTTATTTGGCGTTTGTGTTGAGCATGAATATGACTAATCATGTTTATTGCAAAACGGTTATTCACTTAAAGTCAGAGAATAATTGTTGTTCTGTTTACATGAATAAAACCTTCAATGGTCATACACCCAATGAAAATAGTTTGTTGGATCTCGATCGTAGTGATACAAATATTCATAATATTGATGCCAAAAGATGCAAAGTTGATAATGATAGTGCAACATATTTGTGGCACTGCCGTTTGGGTCATATCGGTGTAAAGCGCATGAAGAAACTCCATAAAAATGGACTTTTGGAATCACTTGATTATGGATCATTTGATGCTTGCGAACTGTGCCTTATGGGCAAGATGACTAAAACTCCGTTCTCCGGAACAATGGAACGAGCTACTGACTTATTGGAAATAATACATACCGATGTATGCGATCCAATGAGTGTTGACGCTCGTGGCAAGTATCGTTATTTTCTGACCTTCACAGATGATTTGAGCAGATATGGGTATATCTACTTAATGAAACACAAGTCTGAAACATTTGAAAAGTTCAAAGAATTTCAGAGTGAAGTGGAGAATCATCGTAACAAGAAAATAAAGTTTCTACGATCTGATCGTGGAGGAGAATATTTGAGTTACGAGTTTGGCCTTCATATAAAACAATGTGGAATAGTTTCACAGCTCACGCCACATGGAACACCACAGCGTAATGGTGTGTCCGAACGTCATAACCACACTTTGTTGGATATGGTGTGATCAATGATGTCTCTTACCGATTTACCAATATCGTTTTGGGGTTATGCATTAGAGATAGCTGTATTCACGTTAAAATAGGGCACCATCTAAATCCATTGAGACGACACCGTATGAACTATGGTTTAGCAATAAACCTAAGCTGTCGTTTCTTAAAGTTTGGAGTTGCGATGCTTATGTGAAAAAGTTTCAAACTGATAAGCTCGAACCCAAATCAGAGAAGTGCGTCTTCATAGAATACCCATAGGAAACTGTTGGGTACACCTTCTATCACAGATCCGAAGGCAAGATATTCGTTGCTAAGATGGATCCTTTCTAGAGAAGGAGTTTCTCTCGAAAGAAGTGAGTGGGAGGAAAGTAGAGCTTGATAAGGTAATTGTACCTTCTCCCGAATTGGAAAGTAGTCCATCACAGAAAACAGTTCCAGTGATTCCTACACCAATTAGTGAGGAAGCTAATGATGATGATCATGAAACTTCAGATTAAGTTACTACAGAACCTTGTAGGTCTTCCAGAGTAAGATCCGCACCAGAGTGGTACGGTAATCCTATTCTGGAGGTCATGTTACTTGACCATGGCGAACCTACGAACTATGAGGAAGCGATGATGAGCCCAGATTTCGCGAAATGGCTTGAGGCCATGAAATCTGAGATAGGATCCATGTATGAGAACAAAGTGTGGACTTTGGTGGACTTGCCCGATGATCGGCAAGCCATAGAAAACAAATGGATCTTCAAGAGGAAGACGGACGTCGATAGTGGTGTTACTATCTATAGAGCTAGACTTGTCGATAAGGGTTTTTGACAAAGTTCAAGATGTTGACTACGATGAGTTTTTCCTCACTCGTATCGATGCTTAAGTCTGTCCGAATCATGTTAGTAGTTGCCACATTATATGAAATTTGGCAAATGGATGTCAAAACTACATTCCTTAATGGATTTATTAAAGAAGAAGTTGTATATAATGCAACCAAAAGGTTTTGTCAATCCTAAAGGTGCTAACAAAGTGTGCAAGCTCCAGTGCCATCTATGGACTGGTGCAAGCATCTCGGAGTTGGAATATATGCTTTGATGAGTTGATCAAAGCATATGGTTTTATACAGACTTTTGGAGAAGCCTGTATTTACAAGAAAGTGAGTGGGAGCACTAGAACATTTCTGATAAGTATATGTGAATAACATATTGTTGATCAGAAATAATGTAGAATTTTCTGGAAAGCATAAAGGAGTATTTGAAAAGAGTTTTTCAAAGAAAGACCTCAGTGAAGCTGCTTACACATTGAGCGTCAGGATCTATAGAGATAGATCAAGACACTTGAAAAGATTTTTCAATGAGTACATACCTTGATAAGATTTTGAAGTAATTCAAAATGGAACAGTCAAAGAAGGAGTTCTTTCCTATGTTGCAAGGTGTGAAGTTGAGTAAGACTCAAAACCCGACCATGGCAGAAAATAGAAAGAGAATGAAAAGTCATTCCCTATGCCTCAGTCATAGGTTCTATAAAGTATGCTATGCTATGTACCAGACCTATTGTATACCTTGCTCTGAGTTTGGCAAGGGAGTACAATTTCGATCTAGGAGTAGATCACTAGACAACGGTCAAGAATATCCTTAGTGAGGACTAAGGAAATATTTCTCGATAATGGAAGTGATAAAAGAGCTCGTCGTAAAAGGTTACTACGATGCAAGCTTTTACACCAATCCAGATGACTCTAAGTCTTAATCTGGATACATATTGAAAGTGGGAGCAATTAGCTAGAGTAGCTCCGTACAGAGCAGTGTAGACATAGAATATTTTGCAAAATACATACGGCTCTGAATGTGACAGACCCAATGACTAAACTTCTCTCACGAGCAAAACATGATCACACCTTAGTACTCTCTGGGTGTTAATCACATAACGATGTGAACTAGATTATTGACTCTAGTAAACCCTCTGGGTCTTGGTCACATAACGTTGTGAACTATTAGTGTTAAATCACATGGTGATGTGAACTAAATTATTGACTCTAGTGCAAGTGGGAGACTAAAGGAAATATGCCCTAGAGGCAATAATGAAGTTATTATTTATTTCCTTATTTCATGATAAATGTTTATTATTCATGCTAGAATTGTATTAACCGGAAACATAATACATGTGTGAATACATAGACAAACATTGTGTCACTAGTATGCCTCTACTTGACTAGCTCGTTGATCAAAGATGGTCGTGTTTCCTAGCCATAGACATGAGTTGTCATTTGATTAACGTGATCACATCATTAGGAAAATGATGCGATTGACTTGACCCATTCCGTTAGCTTAGCACTTGATCGTTTAGTATGTTGCTATTGCTTTCTTCATGACTTATACATGTTCCTATGACTATGAGATTATGCAACTCCCGTTTACCGGAGGAACACTTTGTGTGCTACCAAACGTCACAATGTAACTGGGTGATTATAAAGGAGCTCTACAGGTGTCTCCGAAGGTACATATCGAGCTGGTGTATTTCGAGATTAGGATTTGTCACTCGGATTGTCGGAGAGGTATCTCTAGGCCCACTCGGTAATGCACATCACTATAAGACTTGCAAGCATTGTAACTAATGAGTTAGTTGCGGGATGATGTATTACGCAACGAGTAAAGAGACTTGCCGGTAACGAGATTGAGCTAGGTATTGAGATACTGACGATCGAATCTCGGGTAAGTAACGTACCGATGACAAAGGGAACAACGTATGTTGTTATGCGGTTTGACCGATAAAGATCTTCGTAGAATATGTAGGAGCCAATATGAGCATCCAGGTTCCGCTATTGGTTATTGATCGGAGACGTGTCTCAGTCATGTCTACAATTTTCTCGAACCCGTAGGGTCCACACGCTTAAAGTTCGGTGATGATTTATATTATGAGTTTATGTGTTTTGATATACCGAAGAAGTTCGGAGTCTCGGATGAGATCGGGGACATGACGAGGAGTCTCGAAATGGTCGAGACATAAAGATCGATATATTGGACGACTATATTCGGACTTCGGAAAGGTTCCGAGTGATTCGGGTATTTTTCAGAGTACCGGAGAGTTAAGGGAATTCGTATTGGGCCTTAATGGGCCATACGGGAAAGGAGAGAAAGACCTCAAAGGGTGGCCGCACCCCTCCCCATTGACTGGTCCGAATTGGACTAGGGAGGGGGGCGCCCCCTTCCTTCTTTCTCCTTTTTCCTTCCCTTCACCTACTCCCACAAGGAAAGGAGGAGTCCTACTCCTGGTGGGAGTAGGACTCCCCCCTTGGAACTCCCTCCTCCTAGGCCAGCCGCCTCCCCCTTGCTCCTATATATACGGGGGCAGGGGGCACCTCTACACACACAAGTTGATCTATTGATCTCTCCCAGCCGTGTGCGATGCCCCCCTCCACCATATTCCACCTCGGTAATATCATGGCGGTGCTTAGGCGAAGCCCTGCGTCGGTAGCATCATCAACACCGTCATCTTGCCGTCGTGCTGAGGAACTCTCCCGCAAAGCTCTGCTGGATTGGAGTTCGTGGGACGTCATCGAGCTGAACGTGTGCTGAACTCGGATGTGCCGTACGTTCGGTACTTGGATTAGTCGGATCATGAAGACGTACGACTACATCAACCGCGTTGTGCTAACGCTTCCGCTTTCGGTCTACGAGGGTACATGGACAACACTCTCCCCTCTCGTTGCTATGCATCACCATGATCTTGCATGTGCGTAGGAATTTTTTTGAAATTACTACGTGATCCAACAGTTTTCACCTTATTCCCCTTGAGCTAAGGACACCCAGTCCTCGCCCAATCACTCTGGTAAGTCTTCGAGGTAGACTTCCAAACTTCACAGACTTCGTTCACCAGCAATCCACAAAGACTCTTGGATGCTCAGAACGCGACGCCTAACTGGCTGGAGGATTCACAGTCCTCAAGTGTAACAAGTCTTCAAATCACGCGGACAGAAAGACTTCAGTGATGCCTAACACTCTTTGGCTCTGGGTGTTTTGGGTTTCGTACTCACAAGGATTTATCTCCCAAATGCTTCGGAGGTGGGTTGCTCTCAAACGACAAAAGCCGTGCACTAACTCTGAGCAGCTACCGATTTATGGTGTAGGGGGTGGGCTATTTATAGCCAGGAGGCAACCCGACCTGATTTGTCCAAAATGACCCTGGGTCACTAAGGAACTGACACGTGTCCAACGGTCAGATTTCAAACACACGCGTCAGCTTGGCTTGGGCTACAAGCAAAGCTGACTCATCCAACTCTGGATAAGATTTGCTCTCATTGTCTTCGCTCGAAGACATAGGATTTGGTTGAGCATCACTTCAATCACTCTGACTTTGTTCACTTGGACCCCACTTAATAGTACGGTGGTTGCTATGACTCAAAAATAAGAAAATGAAACTACGAAACAACTATGTCTTCGCACTCCATAGTCTTCAAATGAATAGCTTCACGCGTCATAATCTTCGTCATGAATGTCTTCACGAACCACCATTGTCTTCAATGTTTTCACACATTTTTAGGGGTCATGTCTGGTAGGTAAACCGAATCAATGAGGGACACTACCCGTGTTATCCTGCAATTCTCACAAACACATTAGTCCCTCAACCACGTTTGTCGTCAATACTCCAAAACCAACTAGGGGTGGCACTAGATGCACTTACGGTCTTCCTTATGAGTGGCGATCGGGGATGAGCGATGGTCTTTTCCTACCAATCTACCCCCTAGGAGAATGCATTTTAGTACTTTGCTTCGATGGCTAATAAACTTTTGCAATAAGTATGTGAGTTCTTTATGACTAATGTTGAGTCCATGGATTATACGCACTCTCCCCCTTCCATCATTGCTAGCCTCTCTAGTACCGCGCAACTTTTGCCGATGCATTAAACCCACCATATACCATCCTCAAAACAGCCACCAAACCTACCTATTATGGCATTTCCATAGTCATTCCGAGATATATTGCCGTGCAACTTCCGCCGTTCCCTTTTATTATTACACATACCATCATTGTCATGTTGCTTTGCATGATCATATAGTTGTCATAGTATTTGTGGCTTAGCCAACATTCATATTTTTTATACATGTCACTCTAGATCATTGCACATGCCGGTACACCGCCGAAGGCATTCATATAGAGTCATATATTTGTTCTAGTATCGAGTTGTAATTCTTGAGTTGTAAATAAATAAAAGTCTGATGATCATCATTATTAGAGCATTCTCCCATGTGAGGAAAGGATTATGGAGGCTATGGTTCCCCCACAAGTCGGGACGAGACTCCGAACTTAATAAAAAGAGGCCAGAGAGCCCAAAAGAAAAAAAAGAAAAATTGAACAAGAGAAAAGAGAGAAGGGACAATGGGTGCGTTTGGTTCCCTTGCCGATTTACCTCGCTAGGCAAAGCTAGCCTTGCCGATGGAGGCTAGCCGATTTGGCTCGCTCACTCCATAGAACAAAAAGCTGGCAATCGCTGGCAACAAGGCAAGCTAGCTCAAGAACCAAATCCATCGCTTCCTTGCTTGGCCAGGCTAAGCAAGCGCTTGCCAGATAACCAAACAAGCCTTAAGTTACTATCCTTTTTCTACACTTGTGCTTCAAAGTAGTACCGTGTTCTTCATGATAGAGAGTCTCCTATTTTCTCGCTTTCACATACTAGTGGGAATTTTTCATTATAGAACTTGGCTTGTATATTCCAATGATGGGCTTCCTCAAATTACCCTAGGTCTTCATGAGCAAGCAAGTTGGATGCACACCCACTTAGGTTTCTTTTGAGCTTTCATACACTTATATCTCTAAGTGCATCCATTGCATGGCAATCCCTACTCACCTACATCGATATCAATTGATGGGCATCTCCATAACCTATTAATTTGCCTAGTTGATGTGAGACTTTCTCCTTTTTGTCTTCTCCTCACAACCTCCACCATATTCTATTCCACCTATAGTGTTATATCCATGGTCATGCTCATGTATTGCGTGAAAGTTGAAAAAGCTTGAGAACACTAAAACTATGAAACAATTGCTTGGCTTGTCATCAGGGTTGTGCACGATAAATACTTAGTGTGATGAAGATAGAGCATGACAAGACTATATGATTTTGTAGGGATGACTTTCTTTAGCCATGATATTTTGAGAAAGAATGATTGTTTTATTAGTATGCTTGAAGTATTATTGTTTTTATGTCAATATTAAACTTTTTGAATCTTATGGATCTGAATATTCATGCCACAATAAGAAAGATTACACGATAAACATGGTAGGTAGCATTCCACATCAAAAATTCTGTTTTTATCATTTATCTACTTGAGGACGAGCAGGAATTAAGCTTGGGGATGCTTGATACGTCTCCAATGTATCTATAAATTTTGATTGTTCCATGCTATGATATTATCAATCTTGGATGTTTTATATGCATTAATATGCCATTTTATATCATTTTTTGGGACTAACCTAGTGCCAAGTGTCAGTTGCTATTTTTTCCTTGTTTTTGTCTTTTACAGAAAATCAATACCAAATGGACTCCAAACGGAATAATAATTTACAATAACTTTTCTTGGACTAGAAGACAACCACGAAGCTTCGGGAAGAGGCCAGAAGACCCACGAGGGGGCCACAAGCCCTAGGGGCGCGCCCATAGGCTTGTGCCCCCGTGGCTCCTCTAACCCTAATCTCAGCACTATAAATACCCAAATATTCCCCTTACGTCACAGGTCACACCAAAAATACATTTCCGCTGCCGCAAGCTTCTGTTCTTGTGAGATCCCTGTTGGGGAACGTAGTAATTTCAAAAAAATTCCTACGCACACGCAAGATCATGGTGATGGCATAGCAACGAGAAGGGAGAGTGTTCGTCCACGTACCCTCGTAGACCGTAAGCGGAAGCGTTAGCACAACGCGGTTGATGTAGTCGTACGTCTTCATGATCCGACCGATCCAAGCACCGAATGTACGGAGCATCCGAGTTCAGCACACGTTTAGCTCGATGACGATCTCCGGCCCTCTGATCCAGCAAAGGCTCAGGAGATGAGTTCCGTCAGCACGACGGCGTGGTGACGATGATGATGTTCTACCAGCGCAGGGCTTCGCCTAAACTCCGCGACGATATGACCGAGGTGGAATATGGTGGAAGGGGGCACCGCACACAGCTAAGGAACAATCCGTAGATCAACTTGTGTGTCTATGGGGTGCCCCCTGCCCCCGTATATAAAGGAGGGAGGGGGAGGCCGGCCGGCCCCTTTGGGCGCGCCAAGGGAGGAGGAATCCTCCTCCTAGTAGGAGTAGGATTCCTCCTTTCCTACTCCTACTAGGAGGGGGAAGGAAGGGGGAGAGGGGGGAAGGAAAGGGGGGCACCGGCCCCCTCCTAGTCCAATTCGGACCAGAGGGAGAGGGGGCGCACGGCCCACCCTGGCCGCCCCTCTCTCTTCCCACCTAGGCCCATGTGGCCCATTAACTCTCCCGGGGGGTTCCGGTAACCCCCCCGGCACTCCGGTTTTCTCCGAAAACTCCCGGAACCTTTCCGGTGTCCGAATATAGTCGTCCAATATATCAATCTTTATGTCTCGACCATTCTGAGACTCCTCGTCATGTCCGTGATCACATCCGGGACTCCGAACCAACTTCGGTACATCAAAACTTATGAACTCATAATAAAACTGTCATCGAAGCGTTAAGCGTGCGGACCCTATGGGTTCGAGAACTATGTAGACATGACCTAAAACCTTTCTCGGTCAATAACCAATAGCGGGACCTGGATGCCCATATTGGTTCCTACATATTCTACGAAGATCTTTATCGGTCAAACCGCATAACAACATACTTTGTTCCCTTTGTCATCGGTATGTTACTTGCCTGAGATTTGATCATCGGTATCCAATACCTAGTTCAATCTCGTTACCGTCAAGTCTCTTTACTCGTTCCGTAATACATCATCTCATAACTAACTTCATTAGTTACATGCTTGCAAGGCTTTAGGTGATGAGTATTACCGAGAGGGCCCAGAGATACCTCTCCGACAATCGGAGTGACAAATCCTAATCTCGAATTATGCCAACCCAACATGTACCTTCGGAAACACCTGTAGAGCACCTTTATAATCACCCAGTTACGTTGTGACGTTTGGTAGCACACAAAGTGTTCTTCCGGTAAATGGGAGTTGCACAATCTCATAGTTGTAGGAACTTTGTATAAGTCATGAAGAAAGCAATAGCAGTATACTAAACGATCAAGTGCTAGGCTAACAAAATGGGTCATGTCAATCACATCATTCTCCTAATGATGTGATCCCATTAATCAAATGACAACACATGTCTATGGTCAGGAAACATAACCATCTTTGATTAATGAGCTAGTCAAGTAGAGGCATACTAGTGACTATGTGTTTGTCTATGTATTCACACATGTATCATGTTTCCGGTTAATACAATTCTAGCATGAATAATAAACATTTATCATGATATGAGGAAATAAATAATAACTTTATTATTGCCTCTAGGGCATATTTCCTTCAGTCTCCCACTTACACTAGAGTCAATAATCTAGATTACATAGTAATGATTCTAACACCCATGGAGTCTTGGTGCTGATCATGTTTTGCTCGTGAGAGAGGCTTAGTCAAGTGGTCTGCAACATTCAGATCCGTATGTATCTTGCAAATCTCTATGTCTCCCACTTGGACTTGGTCCCGAATGGAATTGAAGCGTCTCTTGATGTGCTTGGTCCTCTTGTGAAATCTGGATTCCTTTGCCAAGGCAATTGCACCAGTATTGTCACAGAAGATCTTCATTGGTCCCGATGCACTAGGTATGACACCTAGATCGGAAATGAACTCCTTCATCCAGACTCCTTCATTCACTGCTTCAGAAGCAGCTATGTACTCCGCTTCACATGTAGATCCCGCCACGACGCTTTGTTTAGAACTGCACCAACTTACAGCTCCAACATTTAATAAAAACACGTATCTGGTTTGCGATTTAGAATCGTCCGGATCAGTGTCAAAGCTTGCATCGACGTAACCATTTACGACTAGCTCTTTGTCACCTCCATATACGAGAAACATATCCTTAGTCCTTTTCAGGTATTTCAGGATGTTCTTGACCGCTGTCCAGTGATCCACTCCTGGATTACTTTGGTACCTTCCTGCCAAACTTAATGCTAAGCATACGTCAGGTCTGGTACACAGCATTGCATACATGATAGAGCCTATGGCTAAAGCATAGGGAACATTTTTCATTTTCTCTCTATCTTTTGCTGTGGTCGGGCATTGAGTTTGACTCAACTTCACACCTTGTAGCACAGGCAAGAATCCTTTCTTTGCCTGATCCATTTTGAACTTCTTCAAAATTTTGTCAAGGTAAGTGCTTTGTGAAAGTCCTATTAAGCGTCTTGATCTATCCCTATAGATCTTGATGCCCAATATGTAAGCAGCTTCACCGAGGTCTTTCATTGAAAAACTTTTATTCAAGTATCCCTTTATGCTATCCAGAAATTCTATATCATTTCCAATTAATAATATATCATCAACATATAAAACTAGAAATGCTACAGAGCTCCCACTCACTTTCTTGTAAATACAGGCTTCTCCAAAAGTCTGTATAAAACCATATGCTTTGATTACACTATCAAAGCGTTTATTCCAACTCCGAGATGCTTGCACCAGTCCATAAATGGAACGTTGGAGCTTGCACACTTTGTCAGCACCTTTTGTATCAACAAAACCTTCCGGCTGCATCATATACAACTCTTCTTCTAGAAATCCATTCAAGAATGCAGTCTTGACATCCATTTGCCAAATTTCATAATCATGAAATGCAGCAATAGCCAACATGATTCGGACAGACTTAAGCATCGCTACGGGTGAGAAAGTCTCATCGTAGTCAACCCCTTGAACTTGTCGAAAACCTTTCGCAACAAGTCGAGCTTTATAGACAGTAACATTACCATCAGCGTCAGTCTTATTCTTAAAGATCCATTTATTCTCAATGGCTTGCCGATCATCGGGCAAGTCAACCAAAGTCCATACTTTGTTTTTATACATGGATCCCATCTCAGATTTCATGGCCTCTAGCCATTTTTCGGAATCTGGGCTCATCATCGCTTCCTCATAGTTCGTAGGTTCATCATGATCAAGTAACATGACTTCCAGAATAGGATTATCGTACCACTCTGGTGCGGATCTTACTCTGGTAGACCTACGAGGTTCAGCAAAAACTTGATCTGAAGTTTCATGATCAATATCATTAGCTTCCTCACTAATTGGTGTAGTCGTCACAGGAACCGGTTCTCGTGATGAACTACTTTCCAATAAGGGAGTAGATACAGTTATCTCATCAAGTTCTACTTTCCTCCCACTCACTTCTTTCGAGAGAAACTCCTTCTCTAGAAAGGATCCATTCTTAGCAACGAATGTCTTGCCTTCGGATCTGTGATAGAAGGTGTACCCAACACTCTCTTTTGGGTATCCTATGAAGACACATTTCTCTGATTTGGGTTCGAGCTTATCTGGTTGAAGTTTCTTCACATAAGCATCACAGCCCCAAACTTTAAGAAACGACAACTTTGGTTTCTTGCCAAACCACAGTTCATAAGGCGTCGTCTCAACGGATTTAGATGGTGCCCTATTTAACGTGAATGCGGCCGTCTCTAAAGCATAACCCCAAAACAATAGCGGTAAATCGGTAAGAGACATCATAGATCGTACCATATCAAGTAAAGTACGATTACGACGTTCGGACTCACCATTTCGTTGTGGTGTTCCGGGTGGCGTCAGTTGCGAAACTATTCCGCATTGTTTCAAATGTAAACCAAAATCATAACTCAAATATTCTCCTCCACGATCAGATCATAGAAACTTTATTTTCTTGTTACGATGATTTTCTACTTCACTCTGAAATTCTTTGAACTTTTCAAATGTTTCAGACTTGTGCTTCATTAAGTAGATATACCCATATCTGCTCAAATCATCTGTGAAGGTGAGAAAATAACGATATCCTCCACGAGCCTCAATATTCATCGGACCACATACATCTGTATGTATGATTTCCAACAAATCTGTTGCTCTCTCCATAGTTCCGGAGAACGGTGTTTTAGTCATCTTGCCCATGAGGCACGGTTCGCAAGTACCAAGTGATTCATAATCAAGTGATTCCAGAAGTCCATCAGTATGGAGTTTCTTCATGCGTTTTACACCGATATGACCTAAACGGCAGTGCCATAAATAAGTTGCACTATCATTATCAACTCTGCATCTTTTGGCTTCAACATTATGAATATGTGTATCACTACTATCGAGATTCAATAAAAATAGACCACTCTTCAAGGGTGCATGACCATAAAAGATATTACTCATATAAATAGAACAACCATTATTCTCTGATTTAAATGAATAACCGTCTCGCATTAAACAAGATCCAGATATAATGTTCATGCTCAACGCTGGCACCAAATAACAATTATTCAGGTCTAAAACTAATCCCTAAGGTAGATGTAGAGGTAGCGTGCCGACCGCGATCACATCGACTTTGGAACCGTTTCCCACGCGCATCGTCACCTCGTCCTTGGCCAGTGCTCGCTTATTCCGTAGTCCCTATTTCGAGTTGCAAATATTAGCAACAGAACCAGTATCAAATACCCAGGTGCTACTACGAGCTCTAGTTAGGTACACATGAATAACATGTATATCACATATACCTTTGCTCACTTTGCCATCCTTCTTATCCGCCAAATACTTGGGGCAGTTCCGCTTCCAGTGTCCAGTCTGCTTGCAGTAGAAGCACTCAGTTTTAGGCTTAGGTCCAGACTTGGGTTTCTTCTCTTGAGCAGCAACTTGCTTGCCGTTCTTCTTGAAGTTCCCCTTCTTTTTCCCTTTGCCCTTTTTCTTGAAACTAGTGGTCTTGTTGACCGTCAACACTTGATGCTCCTTCTTGATTTCTACCTCCGCGGCTTTCAGCATCGCGAAGAGCTCGGGAATAGTCTTGTTCATCCCTTGCATATTATAGTTCATCACGAAGCTCTTGTAGCTTGGTGGCAGTGATTGGAGAACTCTGTCAATGACAATATCATCACGAAGATTAACTCCCAGTTGAATCAAGTGATTATTATACCCAGACATTCTGAGTATGTGTTCACTAACAGAACTATTCTTCTCCATCTTGCAGCTATAGAACTTATTGGAGACTTCATATCTCTCAATCCGGGCATTTGCTTGAAATATTAACTTCAACTCCTGGAATATCCCATATGCTCCATGACGTTCAAAACATCGTTGAAGACCCGGTTCCAAGCCGTAAAGCATGGCACACTGAACTATAGAGTAGTCATCAGCTTTGCTCTGCCAGACGTTCTTAACGTCGTCAGTTGCATCAGCAGCAGGCCTGGCACCCAGCGGTGCTTCCAGGACGTAACTCTTCTGTGCAGCAATGAGGATAATCCTCAGGTTACGGACCCAGTCCGTGTAATTGCTACCATCATCTTTCAACTTTGCTTTCTCAAGGAACGCATTAAAATTCAACGAAACAACAGCACGAGCCATCTATCTACAAACAAACATAGACAAGCAAGATACTATCAGGTACTAAGTTCATGATAAATTTAAGTTCAATTAATCATATTACTTAAGAACTCCCACTTAGACAGACATCTCTCTAGTCATCTAAGTGATCACGTGATCCAAATCAACTAAACCATAACCGATCATCACGTGAGATGGAGTAGTTTTCAATGGTGAACATCACTATGTTGATCATATCTACTATATGATTCACGCTCGACCTTTCGGTCTCTGTGTTCCGAGGCCATATCTGCATATGCTACGCTTGTCAAGTTTAACCTGAGTATTCTGCATGTGCAAAACTGGCTTGCACCCGTTGTAGATGGACGTAGAGCTTATCACACCCGATCATCACGTGGTGTCTCGGCATGACGAACTTTGGAAACGGTGCATACTCAGGGAGAACACTACTTCATAATTTTTAGTGAGAGATCATCTTAAAATGCTACCGTCAATCAAAGCAAGATAAGATGCATAAAGGATAAACATCACATGCAATCAATATAAGTGATATGATATGGCCATCATCATCTTGTGCTTGTGATCTCCATCTTCGAAGCACCGTCATGATCACCATCGTCACCGGCGCGACACCTTGATCTCCATCGTAGCATCGTTATCGTTACGCCATCTATTGCTTCTACGACTATCGCTACCGCTTAGTGATAAAGTAAAGCAATTACAGGGCGTTTGCATTTCATACAATAAAGCGACAACCATATGGCTCCTGCCAGTTGCCGATAACTTCGGTTACAAAACATGATCATCTCATACAATAAAATATAGCATCACGTCTTGACCATATCACATCACAACATGCCCTGCAAAAACAAGTTAGACGTCCTCTACTTTGTTGTTGCAAATTTTACGTGGATGATACGGGCTTAGCAAGAACCGTTCTCACCTACGCATCAAAACCACAACGATAGTTTGTCAAATAGACTCCGTTTTAACCTTCGCAAGGACCGGGCGTAGCCACACTCGGTTCAACTAAAGTGAGAGAGACAGACACCCGCCAGCCACCTTTAAGCACGAGTGCTCGTAACGGTGAAACCAGTCTCGCATAAGCGTACGCGTAATGTCGGTCCGGGCCGCTTCATCTCACAATACCGCTGAACCAAAGTATGACATGCTGGTAGGCAGTATGACTTATATCGTCCACAACTCACTTGTGTTCTTACTCGTGCATATAACATCAACGGATAAAACCTAGGCTCGGATGCCACTGTTGGGGAACGTAGTAATTTCAAAAAAATTTCCTACGCACACGCAAGATCATGGTGATGGCATAGCAAAGAGAAGGGAGAGTGTTCATCCACGTACCCTCGTAGACCGTAAGCGGAAGCGTTAGCACAACGCGGTTGATGTAGTCGTACGTCTTCACGATCCGACCGATCCAAGCACCGAATGTACGGAGCATCCGAGTTCAGCACACGTTCAGCTCGATGACGATCTCCGGCCCTCCGATCCAGCAAAGGCTCCGGAGATGAGTTCCGTCAGCACGACGGTGTGGTGACGATGATGATGTTCTACCAGCGCAGGGCTTCGCCTAAACTCCGCGATGATATGACCGAGGTGGAATATGGTGGAAGGGGGCACCGCACATGGCTAAGGAACGATCCGTAGATCAACTTGTGTGTCTATGGGGTGCCCCCTGCCCCCGTATATAAAGGAGGGAGGGGGGAGGCCGGCCGGCCCCTTTGGGCGCGTCAAGGGAGGAGGAATCCTCCTCCTAGTAGGAGTAGGATTCCTCCTTTCCTACTCCTACTAGGAGGGGGAAGGAAGGGGGAGAGGGGGGAAGGAAAGGGGGGCGCCGCCCCCCCTCCTAGTCCAATTCGGACCAGAGGGAGAGGGGCCGCGTGGCCCACCCTGGCCGCCCCTCTCTCTTCCCACCTAGGCCCATGTGGCCCATTAACTCTCCCGGGGGGTTCCGGTAACCCCCCCGGCACTCTGGTTTTCTCCGAAAACTCCCGGAACCTTTCCGGTGTTCGAATATAGTCGTCCAATATATCAATCTTTATGTCTCGACCATTCCGAGACTCCTCGTCATGTCCGTGATCACATCCGGGACTCCGAACAAACTTTGGTACATCAAAACTTATAAACTCGTAATAAAACTGTCATCGAAACGTTAAGCGTGCGGACCCTACGGGTTCGAGAACTATGTAGACATGACCTAAAACCATTCTCGGTCAATAACCAATAGCGGGACCTGGATGCCCATATTGGTTCCTACATATTCTACGAAGATCTTTATCGGTCAAACCGCATAACAACATACTTTGTTCCCTTTGTCATCGGTATGTTACTTGCCCGAGATTTGATCGTCGGTATCCAATACCTAGTTCAATCTCATTACCGGAAAGTCTCTTTACTCATTCCGTAATACATCATCTCATAACTAACTTCATTAGTTACATGCTTGCAAGGCTTTAGGTGATGAGTATTACCGAGAGGGCCCAGAGATACCTCTCCGACAATCGGAGTGACAAATCCTAATCTCGAATTATGCCAACCCAACACGTACCTTCGGAAACACCTGTAGAGCACCTTTATAATCACCCAGTTACATTGTGACGTTTGGTAGCACACAAAGTGTTCTTCTGGTAAACGGGAGTTGCACAATCTCATAGTTGTAGGAACTTTGTATAAGTCATGAAGAAAGCAATAGCAGTATACTAAACGATCAAGTGCTAGGCTAACAGAATGGGTCATGTCAATCACATCATTCTCCTAATGATGTGATCCCATTAATCAAATGACAACACATGTCTATGGTCAGGAAACATAACCATCTTTGATTAATGAGCTAGTCAAGTAGAGGCATACTAGTGACTATGTGTTTGTCTATGTATTCACACATGTATCATGTTTCCGGTTAATACAATTCTAGCATGAATAATAAACATTTATCATGATATGAGGAAATAAATAATAACTTTATTATTGCCTCTTGGGCATATTTCCTTCAATCCCATCTTGGGGCCTTTTCTGGCACTCAACCGGAGGGGGATTTGATCACGGAGGGCTTCTACATCATCCTTGTTGTCCTTCCGATGATGTGTGACTAGTTTATCACAGACCTATGGGTCCATAGCTAGTAGCTAGATGGCTTATTCTCTCTCTTCGATCTTCTATACAATGTTCTCCTCGATGTTCTTGGAGTTCTATACAATGTAATCTTCTTTTGCGGTGCGTTTGTTCAGATCCGATGAATTGTGAATTTATGATCAGATTATCTATGAATATTATTTGAGTCTTCTTTAAACTCTTTTATGCATGATTAAGATAGCTTTGTATTTTTCTTCGATCAATTGATTTGGTTGGGCCAACTAGATTGATCTATCTTGCAATGGGAGAGGTGCTTTGTTATGGGTTCAATCTTGCAGTCTCCTCACCAGTGATGGAAGGGGTAGCGTAAGGTTAGGAGGAAGAGGAGAGATTGGCATGAAAAATGGGCCTCTATGTCGAGCGAACTATTTATATATTTGTGAGCGCTAGCGGTGATTGATCGGATGGGTTAGTTGGGTTGCCAGAAAAGGCTCAATTTACCAGAGGCCTCATTTTTTTCTCTTGGAGCAGCACACCTTTACGATAGTTGGGCCAGGAATTTGACGCTGCGGTGGAGATCAATAGAACATCTTATCTGACGGCCAGAAACACTTCAATCAATAAAATGGATGGCCAGAAATCAAGGGGGTGCGAGAGGGCTGGGTTTAGATTCAGTTTTACTGTCTTAAATGCGGATGTAAATATTTATGGAAGTTCAATTAAATTTGAACTTGCACTGCACATCATGGGAGAGGCCATGAGTCCCTGTGTTTCATGTTTCTGCCCTTGTAATGCCTTTTGCGTTTTCCTCACTAGGCATACGTCAGACCCTATTGCATTTCACGGGTGGAAACGCAACACCAGGGATAATAGCGTCTTGGTCGAGCACTGTTTCCCTGCGTGTTAGGTCAGCATGTCATCAAGAGTGTCCCAATGCGGGTCGGGCGGAAGCGTCGTTGACCCCAATGTCTCCCGTGTATCGCTATGATGGGTGACATCACCTAAAAGGGTTAGATTGTGAAAATGTTTCAACCCAGGTTGCAAGGGTTAATTCATGCATATAGGAAGATCAAAACAGTGGTTTTGGCGCAATCCGTCATATGTGTAGCATGAGTCTACCGACTTGCAAAAATGAAAGGGTTGTCACTCCCTCCGTTGCGGGGGCATATTTGTGACATTTGGTATAAAAGCAAGGGGTTTTCAAAAAATCCAGGCTCTAGCCCATCCCGCCGCCACGCCACGCTGCCATGTCGCCTAATGTTGTATACAGGTGTAGACGAACCGTATGTGCACCTAGAGACAAGTTTGGGCACCAAGTTCACGAATTTTACAATATTATAGGTACCAAATTGGTCATCATGTGCAACTTGTTGTACCACTGCGGTATTTCCCTCAATTAAATCGTTTGCACAAAAGTTTTGTACATGTTGTATCCTATGGCCCACAATCTGAATGTCTTTGATCGTACAGGCGTCGGATGACAGTTTACCGTATGTATAGCAATCTTCAGTTTTGTTAAAGCACGTCTAGATGTGCCATAAGTATTGCACATTTAAGTCATATATCATTGATCTTACGTTGAGATTCGTGTGGATATTTTCTTTTTTTTTCTCTTTATGTTTGAGATGTGCAATAATTAAAACACATCTAGATGTGCCCTTAGACACACGACACAACCTTAGGCTAGCCATAGTGGGGGTAACATAAGTAGTATCATGTACTTGAGACTCGCAAACATGCTTAGACTAGCCACAATGGGTAGTAACATAGAATAGTAACATGCCCATGTTACTACTCTATGTTACTACCTCTATAAGACTAGCCACAGTGGGAGTAACTTCAGCAGTAACATCGAGTCCAACTCAGCAAATTTGCTTATGTGGCAGTGAGTTAATGAGGAGAGAGGTAGTTATAGTAAATTAGCTAGTTACTGTAACATCACATCTCCCAATACAATATAAGTCTATAACCTAATAAATGAAGCTTTGCATGGTACCACACTTATGTTATTACTCAATGAAGGTAGTAATATAGTCTAGGGATACGTGTATGTTACTAGTGTATTGTGACTAATCTAATGGGGAGTAACATATGTGTGGTAACATGCAACACTTCATTTATTAGGCTATAGACTCATTTGACCTTGATATGTGTGATGTTACTCATACTAGTACTACCCCCGTCCTGGTTTATAGGCCCCCTTTGTAGTTTGTGCCAAATTTTGACTAAAGATTTAACTAACAAAATGTTAATGCATGTCACGAAAAATCATCTCATTGGATGCGTATTTGAACATAGTTTTCAAAAATATAATGTTTGGTGACATGCGTTAATATTTTGTTAGTTTAATCTATGGTCAAAATTTGGCACAATATACAATGGGGACCGATAAACCCGGACGGAGGTAGTAGTAACTAGCTATGTTATCTTATGTCTCTCTTTCTTCATCTATTGCTTGCCACATCATCTATTTTATCTAGATATGTGTGATGTTATTACATATGTTACTTCCATTGTGGGTAGTCTTATGTGGCAGGCAACTAAAGAAGAGATAGATGGTCATAGTAACATAGGTAGATACTGTAACATAATAAATGTTATGCTATTACATACTCCCTCCGTTCCTAAATATAAGTCTTTAGAGAAATTTCACTATGAACCACACACGGAGCAAAATGAGTGAATCTATACTCTAAAATGCATCTACATACATCCGTATGTGATTCATGATGAAATATCTACAAAGACTTATATTTAGAAACGGAGAGAGTATGTGTCATGCATGACAATAAATGAGACCACATATGATACTATGTACTATGAAGTACACTAATATCATATGCATGCTACTAGTATATGATACTTCCCACTGTAAGAGCATCTCCAACAGCCGCGCTAAACTAGCGCCGCGCCGCATAAAAGGCCTTTTTAGCGCGCGCGCTACGCGGCGGCTTGCTCCAGCGGGCGCGCAAAAACGGCGCGCGCGCGATAACGGGTTGGGCGCGCGGTCAAAATCGCTTATCCGCGCGGTGTATTTGGAGCGCCAGCTACAGCGCGCGGCACACTCGAGCGCTCGCGCCCGCACTCTCTCCCTCTCCTCGTCCTACGCCCCGCACGCGCCGGCGCCGGCGCCCTGCCCCCCGCCATGGACGCGCACACCGGCGCCCCGCTCACCCCGCTGTACATCCGCGACCCCCCCGCCGCCGCCGCCGCAGCCGCTGCCGCCGCCGCCACAGCCGCTGCCGCCGCCGCCGCCGGAAACCCTAGTGCGGCGAGCGCTGGCGTCGCCGCCGCCGTAGCTCCGCCGAGCGTCAGCCTCGCGCGCAGCCTCTTCTTGCCGCCGCAGATGACTACGGCGCCGGCGCCGGGTGGCGTCGCGCCGGCGCCATCCCGTGCCGCCGCCGCACCGTCGAAGAAGGTACCCAATGCGGCGCGGACGAAGAAGGGCAAAACATCCACGAAGAAGAACAAGGCGGCGGACGACTCCGGCATGGCGAGGGGGAAAAAGCTTGCAGGGCGTTCGACGGCCGTGGCGGCTACCGAAGCGCCGGCGAGCTCACTCGTTGAGCCGGCCGCCGACGCGCACCACGTGTTCGACGAAATGCCCCCAAGGTGAAAAAATTTCCAAGTATTTTTTTCTTCTTATTTTTTCAATGCATCATCATTTTACATATAGATAGCTTATTTGCATTGTTCAAAAAAATTGTAGTCTCAACGATGATGCATACATGTCCACTATGGGTGTTGGGTCCAACAATTCGCATTGGTCTCAAACCAATGACATCCATTTCGAAGACCATGAGTTTGAGGTGGACGAGGAGGGTGAGGGAATTGTCGAGGCGCCGAGAGGAAGAGCGGGCAATTACTCCACCACCGATGACAAGTTACTATGCAACACTTATTTGCATGTCTCCAAGGATCCATCCATTGGAGGTGATCGAAGTAGAGACGCGTATTGGGGGCGAATGACAGAACACTATAATGCTCACAACAAGAGTGGAATTTACCGCTCCGAGAGATCACTTCGGTCCCCATGGTTGACAATCAACTCGGATTGTCAAAAGTGGGCGGCCGCGCAAAAGTCGGTGGACAAGATTAACCCAAGTGGCACAAATGAGGATGATCGAGTAAGTGGCATCTCATATATGTTCATCATACTTGTTTTTGGTGACCGAAGTGCTAACTTGTTTTTTTTTCTTGTAGTTCAACATTGCACAAAACTTGTTCAAAAATGAGACAAGGACAACCAAGAAGGGGAAGATCAAGAAAGGCAGGATCTTTACCTTGCCTCATTGCTATGAAGTGTTAAAGGATGATGAGAAATGGAAGAAGCGTGATGGTTTGGAGGATTTGCATTTGAGCAACAAACGGAAGCGAGCAATTGAGATGAATGATGATGAGGAGGAGGATGATGCATCAAGTGATGACGGCAAGAGAAGCCCCACACCCAACTCGGTTTCATACTCGAAGCCAAAACGACCGGATGGGTGCAAGAAAGACAAAACCGAAAAGAAGAAGAAGAAAGGAGATGATGAGCTCAAAAATGCTATGGAAGCTATTGTGAAGGCAAGGGTCGAAGCGAATGAGGTGAGGAAAATGGCAAGGACCCAAGATGTCGTGGCCGAGGAGAGGAGGTTGGCGGCCGAGGAGAGAAGGGTGGCGGCCGAGGAGAGAAAGGTGACTTTGGAGGAGAGGAAAGTGAGCAACGAGGAGCGAGCTAAGTTGTTGGAATGGGAGAAGCACTTGTTCTTCATGGACACATCTAACCTCAATGCGGCGCAAAAGGAGTATGTCAATCTTGCCCAACAAGAAGTCTTGATCCGAAAAAGAGCCTTGGTTCGTGCAATGGGTGGCGATGGCCTCGGCGCCATGGGAGGCATGGGTGGCTTCGGCGCCATGGGAGGCGGTGGTCTCGGCGCCATGGGAGGCATGGGTGGCCTCGGCGCCATGGGAGGCGGTGGCCTCGGCGCCATGGGAGGCATTGGTGGCTTTGGAGGCATGGGAGGCATGGGTGCACCTCCGGCCGCCATGGGAGGCATGGGTGGCTTTGGAGCACCTTCCGACGCTATGGCCGCCATGGGAGGCATGGGTGCACCTCCGGCCGCCATGGGAGGCATGGGTGGCTTTGGAGCACCCTCCGACGCTATGGCCGCCATGGGAGGCATGAGTTTTGCTTCTCTCATGGGAGGTATGGGTGCACCTCCGGCCGCCATGGGTGTACCTCCGGCCGTCATGGCTTCTCACACACATTCCCATGAAGATGCCGTTGAAGATCTTGCCAACACCGTCGGAGCTTCACATGATGCGGTGCGTGATGCGGTGCGTGATGAGGATAGGGAGGAAGGTTCATCTTCGGAGGCGGAAGAGTCGTCTTCGGAAGATGAGGACGAAGACGAAGAAGAGGAAGATGAAGATGAAGATTGATGTGTCTTTCATGTCTTGAACTTTTAGTTTGCATTTGAACTTGTGGGCATGATTTTGATGAACTTGTGGGTATGAACTTTTATTCATCAACTTGTTTGTGTCAAATTTTACATGTTCATTTTTGTCCAAAATATCCATATATGCAAAATGTCCGGCGAGTCGCGCGCGCTGTATTTTTGCGCTCTGCTGGAGCGGCGCGCGCGCTGCATTATGGCGCAGCTGCTGGAGCCAGCGCAGACGGGCGCGCAAAACCAGCCGCAGCGCGCGCTAACAGGTTTTTTGCGCGCGGCGCTATAGCGCGGCTGCTTTAGTATCTTTCTACCGGAAATTGCGACCGGAAGTAAAAACATTGGTCTCAACTGTGAAGCCGTGGTTGACCATGAAACGGAGGCGACAGACATCCATTCCCGACAACTGCATGCATGCATGCATGCATGCAGGCCACGCCTCCTACGATTTAGGCCGAGACGCCATGTCCCCGCACAAGCACCGACATTGCCGTCGTACCGCTCGCCGGGGCCTCTCCCCGCTTAAGTAACTCGCCACCTCCCTCTTTGACGCATTCCCCCTCCTCCGCCACGCAGCATCGACCAACCGGAGGGGCCGAGCTTAATTAGCCGCACGTATCCACCACCACCACCCTTTGCTCCCTTTTCGCGCGCCAATTAAGCTAGGCCGTCGCCGCCGTCGTTTCCGCCGCCGGCTGGCCGGGCAAGATGCCGGGGGCCGTGATCGTGCACCACCACAACAGGTACAAGACGTACCCCGGCGAGGTCACCGGCTTCGTCTTCTACTCCTGCCTCGTCGCCTCCGTCGGCGGCTGCATCTTCGGCTACGACATCGGCATGGCCGGTAATTAATCCGTCGCCTCGCCGCCCTGTGCATGCATGCGTAATTGCGTGTGGGTGTTGGTTTCCTGGCTCTGACTCTGTTTTCTGCGCTGGTGCCGCTGCGGATGACTGCAGCCAGTTTGACGTCGACGGAGTCGTTCCTGCTCTTGTTCTTCCCGGACATCTACCAGCAGCAGAAGGATCAGGTGATCACGAACCAGTACTGCAAGTTCGACAGCCAGGAGCTGTCCCTCTTCGGCTCCTCCCTCTTCCTGTCCGCGGCGACGGCGTCCCTCTTTGCGAGCCCCATGGCCCGCGCCTTCGGCAGGAAGTGGACGCTCTTCTACGCCGCCGTCGCCTACATCATCGGCGCCTGCATGGGCGGCATAGCCACCACCTTCGCCATGCTCATCACCGGCCGCTTGCTCCTCGGCGTCGGGGTCGGCCTCTGCATCCACGCCTCGCCTCTCTACCTCTCGGAGATGGCGCCGGCGCAGCAGCGCGGGATGCTCAACATCCTCTTCCAGCTGATGATCACCATCGGGATCCTGTCGGCGAGCCTGACCAACTACTGGACGTCCAGGTTCCTCGGCGGGTGGGGCTGGCGGGTCGGGCTGGGGATGGGCGCCGTCCCGGGGTCCGTCATCGCGCTGGGCTCCCTCGCCATCCCAGACACCCCCATCTCCCTGCTGTCGCGGGGCGAGACCGAGCTCGCCCGCGCGACGCTGTCCCAGATCAGGGGCATCGGCCCCGACGACGTGCGGCAGGAGTTCGAGGACCTCTCCGCCGCGTGCGAGGAGAGCAAGGCGGTGGCGAACCCGTGGCGGGAGCTGCTCTTCACCGGCAAGTACAAGCCGCAACTGACGTTCGCGCTGGGCGTGCCCTTCTTCCAGCAGCTGACGGGCATCAACGTGATCATGTTCTACGCGCCGGTGCTGTTCAAGACGGTGGGGTTCCGGAACGACGCGTCGCTGATGTCGTCCGTCATCACGGGGCTGGTGAACGTGTTCTCCACCTTCGTGGCCGTGGTGACCGCGGACAGGGTGGGGCGGCGGGCGCTGTTCCTGCAGGGCGGGACGCAGATGATCATCTCGCAGATCCTGGTGGGCACCTTCATCGGGCTCCAGTTCGGGCTGAGCGGGACGGGGGCCATCTCGGAGCAGTACGCCATGTGCATCGTGCTGTTCGTGTGCGTGTACGTGGCCGGCTTCGCCTGGTCATGGGGGCCCATGGGGTGGCTCATCCCCAGCGAGGTGTACCCGCTGGCGGTGCGGTCGCAGGCGCAGAGCATCACGGTGGCCGTCAACATGTGCTTCACGGCCTTCATCGGCCAGGTGTTCCTCACGCTGCTGTGCCACCTGAGGTTCGGCCTCTTCTACTTCTTCGGCGCCTGGCTGCTGCTCATGACCATCTTCATCGCCGTGCTGCTGCCGGAGACCAAGTGCGTGCCGCTCGAGGAGGTGTCGCACGTCTTCAGGAAGCACTGGTTCTGGAGGAAGTACGTGGTCGACACCAGCGCCGAAGCGCGCGGGGCCGAGATGAGGAAGAGGATAGCGCTAGAGATGAGCTGATCCACATCCGTCTCGACCCATGCATGCATGCATGCATGG
Organism: Triticum timopheevii; assembly: GCA_963921465.1. NCBI lineage: Eukaryota > Viridiplantae > Streptophyta > Magnoliopsida > Poales > Poaceae > Triticum > Triticum timopheevii. The sequence continues at coordinate 147,760,318 of OY997272.1, forward strand.
AGATGGAGGTATACATCGGTAGGCAGATCAGAATCAGATCGGTGCAGGCTGAGTCGCGCTTCATGATTACCCAGCTGACAAGACGTACATAGCTAGTGTGCAGAAATTGATTACGCATGCTCATCGGCCGACCAGCAAGCTAAATTAGTTGATGTTAATCCTGGTGTTGTAGAATTGATCTTAGCATACACTCATCTTGTAATTTTTTCCCTTTGTTTCATGTCAAACTTGTCAATGAAGTATTACAAACAAACAAAAAATCACAATCTTTCCGCAAAACAGAAAAGAAAAATCACAATCTCACTACATGGGCGCTACTGCATGATCAATTGCTCGGTAACCATAATAGGTTCTACCTGTCTGTCTAATCACTAGCTCTCGAATTTGCCCATGGATGCCAGCAAAAAACCACCACTTTACAAAACGTGACACTGTAGACAGTGAGACTCTGCCTCTTGCTTCCCCGCCGGCGCCCACCCCCTCTTTGCGGCGGCCCTCTCGCCTCGACCATGGCCTCTGGTCTATCCAGCCCGGGTTCGGTCTCCTCCAGGATGCAGCCAGTGGTGTCCGGCCTCGGTCTCTCCGAGTCGCCGGGCTCTGCTAGTTCCTCCGCGGGCACGCGTCCCTCGGCTAGCATGGTAGTCCTGGATCCGGCTGCGGGCACGGCCGCGGCGGCGCCGTGGAGAAAGCCGGGCCCCTCGCGCAGTTGGAGCTCCGGCAGAGGCAGCTTGAGACGGCGGAGAGGCCCAGGTCACGCTCGTCGTTGTCTTCACAGGAGAGGAGAGAGATCCCGCCGGATTTGTTTGGGCTCTGCTTCAAGTGCTTTCGGGAAGGGCATCGCAAGGAAGACTGCACCTTTAAGCCACTGTGCATCCGCTGTGGGCTGGAAGGTGTGACGCCCAGGTAATTAAGCTACAGTAACTCTCTACTAATGATGCCATGTCATCATGATTACCGTTGTTAAACTCGCGTTGTTTCAAACCCCGTTCAAATTCAATTTTAAATTCAAGTCAAGCTATAGAAGTTTTCAAATGTTCAAATTGTGGCCAATAATCATTTGTCAACAATGGTGGTGAACCAACTTTTTTATAAAGTTTTTACGTGCCCTAAATAAATAAAACAGTAGCCAAAAACGAATAATTAAATGTTTTTAATTTAATAAACAAATGCAAACTACTTTAATTAATGTACCAAATTATATGTGGCAGTAGCCTAAGTTCTAATAACATTTTAGGTGCAAGTCTTTTATTTTAGGGAAAATTGAATTTATACCCTTAGTTGGGTCACACTCGACTGATCTGCCCCTATCTTCTGAAAACTTGCGGTCTTGCCCAACTCAAGTTGCTTTGCTTGTGTTTTTGCCCTTCCGGCACGTCTCCGTCCCGTCAGCGCCATTTGACTACAAACGGCGCGTTACTTTGGAGATTTTTGCCCCTGTCGGTGCTATACGTAATACCCCTTCGTCCTCAATGTGCTAGCGTAAGGAAACAGAGCAGAACGAGAAAGCCGGCGAGGGAAAATGAGTGGGAGGCAAGGCGTGGCGCGGTAGAGCAAGGAGCGGCGGCGCATGGCGAGCTCGGGCTGTTCCATCTTCTCGCCGGTGGTCGGAGAGGCCAGTAAAACTCCGGCAATGCTTCTTCCTGCCCCCAATGCGTTATAGGGTTTGTGATGATTGGGGAATTTTCTGATTTAGGTTGGCGGGGTCAGGATTGTGGAGGATGTCTCTGGGTTCTATCTTCTAGATGAAAGTTATTGCGGATTGGAGCATTTATCAAAGAATCGCTGCCCTGGTCATGGCCTTGTTCCTGCCTGGCGTGTTGCGTGGGAAGGAGCTAACACTGGCTGCCGTTTTTAGGGTGTCCTCTAGATGTAAGATCTTGTGAATTATATCATGTTTTAGATGGTGTTTATGCAATCTCTAATGTTAATGTGATGTTTGGTGTTTATGCAGTTACCACATGAGTGTCACTGAGTTGTTTGGGTTGATCCTCCCGCTCCATTGTGTGCTGCCCTTGCTTTCGAAGACCTGCACACAGAGCTAGAACAAAGCTGGATCAGAAGCCACAAAATGCAGAAGCAAAACATGGAGCTGTCAAAGAAAAATCTTGCTTTGAAGAAGACAGAGAGAGAGAGAGAGAGAGAGAGAGAGAGATGAGATGCTGCTAGTTCTGGCATTGTTGAAGAATGTGTGTTGTTGTGTTTTTTTGTGTTGTATTTGTAGCAGTTGTTGAAGAAAGTGTGTGTGTGTGAGAGAGAGAGATGACCTGAATGTTGTTTTATGATGCACTATTGTATGCTAAATTTGAAGATCATTATTCACTGCTGATGCACTATTGTACCAAATACAGATTTATTTCATATGATAGTTCCAAATTCAGCAAACTAACATAGAACCAAATATATCAACCTGGTAGAGCACACATTGTAGCAAATGGAGCAACCCACTCTACCAAATAGAGCAACACATTGTACCAAATAGAGCACATATTGTACCAAATAGATCAACCTGATACAACACATATTGTACCAAATTCAACAAACTGGCATTGTACCAAATATAGCAACTTCATAGTGCATTAAGCACACTTACTACTAGAACTTAAGTTCATAACAACAAGATAACAACACTGGCAAATATAACAGTACTAGAACTTAAGTTTCTTGCTCCTGGTGTTCTTGGCTGGGTTTGGAGCTAGCATTGCCTTGCTTCTAGTGTTCCTTGATGGGTTTGGAGCTTCAACTGTTGGTGCTGCTCTTTTTGGAGAGAAACCTTTGCTTTGAACACTGCTTTCAACTGTATTCTCCTTGACACACCTGGGAGAAGCTCCTCCTGCTGCTGCCCTTTTATATATTTTTCCTAGGGATAAAACAAGTGGAATCATATCATAGTTTGAAAGATTTTACAAAGCAGTAAGATCAAAACATGTAAGAATTTGTAACATATGCACAAAGCCAAGATTTTATACCTGACTACACAACTAGCTCCTGTAGATGCATCATGTGAGGGCTCCTTTGGTGGTGGCATCTGCTGCTGAAGAACATCGGGTGCTATCTCATCCTCCTCCTCCTCCTCCTCCTCTTGTATTTCTGCTTTTGCTGGTTCATTGGCTGTAGGATGATCATCTGCATTGTCTGCTCCCTAGTGTTCATCTTCTCCAAAGGCTGGATCAACATATTGTTTGTAACCCTTGGCTTTGTGTCCACATCTCCCACACCTTTTGCACTTATGTTTTCTAGGACCAAGGCCTTTTCCTTTAGTGCTACTTCTAATCCTTTGCTTTCTTGGTCTGCCTGGAGCTTTGTGTTGAATAGGAGTACATAGTTTGAATCCAAGATCTATAATGTCCCATTGTTGTTTGCCTTCTAGAGCTGGTAGGTTCTCAGCATAAGTAGCTCTGAACATGTCAACTGAGTAATATTTATGGACACACTAATCTATTCCACTTGCTTCACCTCTTAGAGCAGTGATAAAGAAAAGTGCATGGGAGCATGGTTTACCAGTGATCTGCCATTGTCTGCAACTGCAAGACCACTGCTCTAAGTCAACAAGATACCTCCATTCTCTTTTCTCACTGTCAGTAGCAGTCACCTCTGCCTCTATTGGGCTTCTCCTCACTATAATCATTTGCAAACCTTTTGTTTTCTCCATTAACACCTTCATTACTGCTGGTATGATGTGGTGCCCAATGAAATGGTCAGAGGCAATTCTGTTTCTTAAGTCAAATTTCTCCATGATATACTGCCTTATCTTGTGTAGCAGATCAACTATGTGCAGGCTCTTGAATTTTTTGATTATGGAGTTGAATGACTCAGCTAGGTTGTTATTGACATAGTCAACCTTGCTCATCTCATCGAAATCAGCTCTTGCCCATATTTTTGTGTGGTGTTCCTCTAGATATTCCTTTACTTTGGGCTTGCTTTTCAACTGGTTCAAGTGAAAGTTGTGTTTCTTGATGCTACAAGTTAGTGAGCATGGCCACAAATTTTCATCATAAAACTTCCCCTTGAATTTCTTGCTGAAATTTTGGGCCAAGTGCCTCATGCACTCTCTGTGCTCCACTCCAGGGTAAACATCCTCAACAACACTTTCCAATCCCTTGCAAGCATCAGTATGTATCACTAAACCTTCTGGATGACCTATTACTTTCTTCAGGTTTGTAAAAACCAAGTCCAACTCTCAGTTGACTCCTCTTCCAGAACACCATATGCAACAGGAAATAACCAGTTATGTCCATCTAGGGCACATGGGCAAGCGATGTCTAAAGTAACGCGTCATTTGTGGTCCAACAGCGCTGACTGGACGGACATGTGACAGATGGGCAAAAATGCAAGAAGAAGAACGTGAGATGGGCAAAACCGCGTGTTTTGAGAAATCAGGGGCAAATCAGTCGAGTGTGGCCTATCTAAGGGCACAAATACAATTATCCCCTTATTTTATAAGACTAGTTTTGTTTTAAAAGGGAAAAAGGAAAACAGAAGAGGTTTTAAAAGAAAAGGAAAAGGCTATAACAAGAGAAGGAAAAGTCCCCCCTCCCTCCTGGGCCTTGACCCAGATGGCTAACCGGCCCAACTAGCCAGCAGGCCACCAGGCCGGCCCACCCCTCCCTACACCTAACCCCTCCCCTGTGACCTAATTGCCGTGCCCCACTCCCCACTCACTCCTCCCACGTTCCCCTCTCTCCCTCGTCTCCTTCCCCCGATCTGGATTGGGGTCGGGCGCACGTCGCCGTGCTGCCACGCTATCGCCACTACTCCGCCCCGATGTCGGCGCACCTCACCGTCGTCATCTCCAACGCCGTCCTCGACCATCCCTTGGAGCTAGGACCCCCTGCATCGTCTTCTTCTTCCCTGGCCGCCATCGCCATTGCCGCTCGATCCCTTACCTCCAGTCCTTCCCTGATGTCCTCGAGCTCGCCATCTAACCCGCAGTGAGTGCAGCCCTGAAACACCTCTTTCTCTGCAACAATTTATTGTCTTGTATGCCGTGGCCGAGCTCGCTTGTTCCAACCGAAGCTCTAGTCATGCCGCCCGTGCCCGCTGGCTGCTCCTGATGCCGCCGCCGCTCCTTGCTATCTGCTACTGCCGCCTGTGCAGCATCGCTCCCCCCTGTGTAGCCCCCTGTCGGCGCCCGTCGCCATTTCCGGCCGTGCCCGTCCCGCCCGGGTCTAGCCCCACGCGCCCATGCCCAGCGCCTCACCCTGCCTCTTCCCGTCGCGCCTAGGCCGACCTTCCCTGGCTCGCCTGCGCCTTGCGCCTCGCCGACGGCCTCGACCCCACGCCCGGGCGGGCGGCGCTGCGCCGTGTCCGTCCCGACGGGCGCCCACGCCCGATATAACGCCCCACCCTGGTTGGCCCCCGTGGGCCACTTATAGTGGCACAGCCTCCCCCTAAAAAAGAAAAAGGATTTAAAAAGATATTAAAAGAATAATAATTAATTTAATTAATTAGATTAATCTTGTTTAATTAGGCTAATTACCTAGTTTAACTAATTAAAACTATTAGTTAGACAGATTGGTCAATTACAGGGGGCCCTCACCCCCCGTTGACCAATCAAATGTTGACTAGTCAACTGGGACCCCCTGGACCCTGCTACGTCTTGAGCTTGCGTTGGTTTTCCTTGAAGAGGAAAGGGTGATGCAGCAATAGTAGCGTAAGTATTTCCCTCAGTTTTTGAGAACCAAGGTATCAATCCAGTAGGAGGCTCCTCAGAAGTCCCACGCACCTACACAAACAAACAAGAACTCGCAACCAACGCAATAAAAGGGTTGTCAATCCCTTCACGGCCACTTGCGAAAGTAAAATCTGTTATAGATAATATGATAAGATAAATATATTTTTGGTATTTTATAATATAGAACGGAAAAGTAAAGATGCAAATAAAAATATATTGAAAGCTTATATGATAAAAGATAGACCCGGGGGCCATAGGTTTCACTAGTGACTTCTCTCAAGATAGCATAAGTATTATGGTGGGTGAACAAATTATTGTCGAGCAATTGATAGAAAAGCGAATAATTATGAGATTATCTAGGCATGATCATGCATATAGGCATCACGTCCGTGAAAAGTAGACCGACTCCTACCTGCATCTACTACTATTACTCCACACATCGACCGCTATCCAGCATGCATGTAGAGTATTAAGTTCATAGAGAACGGAGTAACACATTAAGAAAGATGACATGATGTAGAGGGATAAACTCATGCAATATGATATAAACCCCATCTTTTTATCCTCGATGGCAATAATACAATACGTGCCTTGCTGCCCCTGCTGTCACTGGGAAAGGACACTGCAAGATTGAACCCAAAGCTAAGCACTTCTCCCATTGCAAGAAAGATCAATCTAGTAGGCCAAACCAAACTGATAATTCAAAGAGACTTGCAAAGATAACTTAACCACACATAAAAGAATTCAGAGGAGATTCAAATATTTCTCATAGATAAACTTGATCATAAACCCACAATTCATCGGATCTCAACAAACACACCACAAAAAGAGTTACATCGAATAGATCTCCAAGAAGATCAAGGAGAACATGGTATTGAGATCCAAAAAGAGAGAAGAAGCCATCTAACTAATAACTATGGACCCAAAGGTCTATGGTAAACTACTCACAACTCATCGGAGGGGCTATGGTGTTGATGTAGAAGCCCTCCGTCGTTGATTCCCCCTCCGGTGGAGCGCCAGCGAAGGCTCCAAGATGGGATCTCACAGATACAAAAGGTTGCGGCGGTGGAATTAGGTTTTCGTGGCTTGTTCTGATGTTCTCGGGGTACGTGGGTATATATAGGAGGAAGAAGTAGGTCGGTGGATGCCCAAGGGGCCCACAAGATAGGGGGCACGCCCAGTAGGGGGGGCCTCCACCCTCCTGGCCACCTCGACTACTTCTTGACTTGCACTCCAAGTCCTCTGGATCACGTTCGTTCCAAAAATCACTCTCCCGAAGGTTTCACTCTGTTTGGACTCCATTTGATATTCCTTTTCTTCGAAATACTGAAATAGGCAAAAAAATAGCAATACAGGCTGGGCCTCCGGTTAGTAGGTTAGTCCCAAAAATGATATAAAAGTGTAAAGTAAAGCCCATAAACATCCAAAATAGGTAATATAATAGCATGAAACAATAAAAAATTATAGATACGTTGGATACGTATCAAGCATCCCCAAGCTTAATTCCTGCTCGTCCTCGAGTAGGTAAATGATAAAAAACAGAATTTTTGATGTGGAATGCTACCTAGCATAATTCTCAATGTAATTTTCTTTATTGTGGCATGAATGTTCAGATCCAAATGATTCAAAATAAAAGTTCATATTGACATAAGAGATAGTAATACTTCAAGCATACTTAATCAAGCAATCATCTCTTCTCAAAATAACATGGCCAAAGAAAGTTATCCCTACAAAATCATATAGTCTGTCTGTTGCTCTATTTTCATCACATAAAGTATTTAATCATGCACAACCCCGATGACAAGCCAACCAATTGTTTCATACTTTAGTAATCTCAAACTTTTTCAACTTTCACGCAATACATGAGCGTGAGCCATGGACATAACACTATATGTGGAATAGAATGGTGGTTGTGGAGAAGACAAAAAGGAGGAAGATAGTCTCACATCAACTAGGCGTATCAACGGGCTATGGAGATGCCCATTGATAGATATCAATGTGAGTGAGTAGGGATTGCCATGCAACGGATGCACTAGAGCTATAAATGTATGAAAGCTCAACAAAAGAAACTAAGTGGGTGTGCATCCAACTCGCTTGCTCACGAAGACCTAGGGCATTTTGAGGAAGCCCATCATTGGAATATACGAGCCAAGTTCTATAATAAAAAATTCCCACTGGTATATGAAAGTGACAACATAGGAGACTCTCTATCATGAAGATCATGGTGCTACTTTGAAGCATAAGTGTGGTAAAAAGGATAGTAGCATTGTCCCTTCTCTCTTTTTCTCTCATTTTTTTTTATTTTTTTATTTGGCCTTTCTCTTTTTTTTGGCCTTTCTCTTTTTTTATATATATTTTTTAAGTCCGAAGTCTCATCCCGACTTGTGGGGGAATCATAGTCTCCATCATCCTTTCCTCACTGGGACAATGCTCTAATAATGAAGATCATCACACTTTTATTTACTTACAACTCAAGATTACAACTCAATACTTAGAACAAGATATGACTCTATATGAATGCCTCCTGCGGTGTACCGGGATATGCAATGAATCAAGAGTGACATGTATGAAAATTATGAAGGTGGCCTTGCCACAAATACGATGTCAACAACATGATCATGCAAAGAGCAATATGACAATGGTGATGCGTGTCATATAAACGGAACGGTGGAAAGTTGCATGGCAATGTATCTCGGAATGGCTATGGAAATGCCATAATAGGTAGGTATGGTGGCTGTTTTGAGGAAGGTATATGGTGGGTGTATGGTACTGGCGAAAGTTGCGCGGCACAAGAGAGGCTAGCAATGGTGGAAGGGTGAGAGTGCGTATAATCCATGGACTCAACATTAGTCATAAATAACTCATGTACTTATTGCAAAATTCTACAAGCCATCAAAAACAAAGTACTATGCGCATGCTCCTAGGGGGATAGATTGATTGGAAAATACCATCGCTCATCCCCGACCGCCACTCATAAGGAGGACAATCAATAAATAAAATTGTGCTCCAACTTCATCACAAAGCGGTTCACCATACGTGCATGATGGGAATCACAACCTTTAACACAAGCATTCTTTAAATTCTCAATCACCCAACTAGCATTACTCTACCACCTCTATGTCTCAAAACAATTATCAAGTATCAAATTGATCATAGCATCCAATTCACTTTCTATGATAGTTTTTATTATACCCAACTTGGATGCTCATCATTCTAGGACCAATTTTATAACCATAGCAAATACCATGCTGTTCTAAGAGACTCTCAAAATAATATAAGTGAAGCATGAGAGATCAACAATTTCTTTAAAATTAAGCCACCGCCATGCTCTAAAAGATATAAGTGAAGCACTAGAGGAAAAACTATCAAGCTCAAAAAATATAAGTGAAGCACATAGCATATTCTAATAAATTATAATCAAGTGGGCTTCTTCCCAAAAGGTGTGTACAGCAAGGATGATTGTGGTAAACTAAAAAGTAAAGACTAATATCATACAAGATGCTCCAAGCAAAACACATATCATGTGGCGAATAAAAATATAGCTCCAAGTAAAGTTACCAATGAACGAAGACGAAAGAGGGGATGCCTTCCGGGGGCATCTCCAAGCTTAAGCTTTTGGCTATTATTGAATATCTTGGGGTGCCATGGGCATCCCCAAGCTTAGGCTTTTGCCCCTCCTTATTCCATAGTCCATCAAATCTTTACCCAAATTAAACTTGAAAACTTCACAACACAAAACTCAACAGGAAATCTCATAAGCTCCGTTAGTGAAAGAAAGAAAAACCACCACATAAGGTACTGTAATGAACGCATTCTTTATTTATATTGGTGTTAAACCTACTGTATTACAACTTCTCTATGGTTCAACCACTTAATACTAGCCATAGATGCATCAAAATAAGCAAATTACACACGAAAAACAGAATCTGTCAAAAATAGAACAGTCTGTAGAAATCTGTAACCATAGAATACTTCTGGAACTTTAAAAATCCTACCAAAATAGGAAGTCCTGGGAAATTTGTCTATTGATCTACAGAAAAAAAAGAATCAACGCAAAAGCACGTTTCTGTGCATTACTAAAATTATTTTCGTGCGTGCAAAGTTTCTGTTTTTCAGCAGAATCAAATTAACTAACACCCTAGGTTATCCTATAGGTTCTACTTGGCACAAACACTAATTAAAACATAAAAACACATATAAACAGAAGGTAGATGCAAAATTTATTACTAAACAGAAACAAAAACAAAGAACTAAAACCAAATTGGGTTGCCTCCCAACTAGCGCTATCGTTTAACGCCCCTAGCTAGGCATAAAAGCGAGGATAGATCTAAGTAGTGCCATCTTTGGCACTCAGTTCATAAGTAGCTCGCATGATAGATTCATAAGGTAATTTGACTTTCTTTCTTGGAAAGTGCTCCATGTCGTTCCTTAATGGAAATTGGAATCTAATATTCCCTTCCTTCATATCAATAATCGCACCAATCGTTCTAAGGAAAGGTCTACCAAGAATAATAGGGCATGAAAGATTGCAATCTATATCAAGAACGATAAAATCTACGGGCACCAAATTTCTATTTGCAACAATGAGAACATCATTGATCCTTCCCATTGGCTTTTTAATGGTGGAATCCGCAAGGTGCAAATTTAAAGAGCAATCATCAAGATCATGGAAACCTAGAATATCACATAAATTTTTCGGAATTGTGGAAACACTAGCACCCAAATCACATAAAACATAACACTCATGATCTTAATTTTAATATTTATAGTAGGTTCCCACTCATCATAAAGTTTTCTAGGTATAGAAACTTCCAAATTAAGTTTTTCATCATAAGATTGCATCAAGGCATCAACAATATGTTTGGTAAATGCTTTATTTTGACTATAAGCATGAGGAGAATTCACAACGGATTGCAAAAAGGAAATACAACTTTCTTACTAACAATTATCATAATTAAATTCCTTGAAATCCAAGATAGTGGGTTCAATGCTATTTAAAGTCTTGACCTCTCCAATCCCACTTTTACCAAATTTAGCATCAAGATCTAAAAACTCCGAATCATTGGGACGCCTTTTAACTAAAGTTGAGTCATATCCAGTCGCATCATTATTAAGATTCATATTGCAAAACACAGATCTAATAGGGGACACATCAATAACTTTATGATCTTCATCATTAATTTCATGGAAATAGAAGAACACGCTTTTACAAAGCAATCTTTCTTAGCACGCAATATAGCAGTTCTTTCTTTGCACTCATCAATGGAAATTCTCATAGCTTTGAGAGACTCATTGATATCATGCTTAGGAGGAGTAGATCTAAGTTTCAAAGAATCAACATCAAGCGAGAGTCTATCAACGTTCCTAGCCAAATCATCAACTTTAAGCAATTTTTCTTCAAGCAAGGCATTAAAATCCTTTTGAGAGATCATAAATTCTTTCACACTATTCTCAAAATCATAGGGCATCTTATTAAAATTACCATAAGAATTATTGTAGGAATTTCCATAATTATTAGAGGAATTACTAGGGAACGGTCTAGGATTAAAGTTTCCTCTATAAGCATTGTTTCCAAAACTATTCCTACCAACAAAATTCACATCCATAGATTCATTATTATTCTCAATCAAAGTAGACAAAGGCATATCATTGGGATCAATACGAGCACTCTTAGTAGCAAATAATTTCATAAGTTCATCCATCTTTCCACTCAAAACATTGATTTCTTCTATAGCATGCACTTTTTTTACTAGTAGATCTTTCGGTGTGCCATTGAGAATAATTAGCCATAATATTATCAAGGAGTTTTGTAGCATCTCCTAAGGTGATTTCCATAAACGTGCCTCCCGCGACCGAATCTAAAAGATTTCTAGAAGCAAAATTCAATCCAGCATAAAAATTTTGTATGATCATCCATAAATTCAAACCATGAGTAGGGCAAGTGCGAATCATCAATTTCATTCTTTCCCAAGATTGGGCAACATGCTCATGATCAAGTTGTTTAAAATTCATAATATCGTTCCTAAGAGTGATGATCTTAGCGGGAGGAAAATACTTGGAGATAAAAGCATCTTTGCACTTGTTCAATGAATCAATACTATTCATAGGCAAAGACGGAAACCAAACTTTAGCACGATCTCTAAGTGAAAACAGAAATAACTTCAATTTAACAATATGATTATCCGTATCTTTCTTCTTTTGCATCTCACACAAATCAACAAAGTTGTTTAGATGGGTAGCGGCATCTTCACTAGGAAGGCCGGCGAATTGATCTTTCATAACAAGATTCAGCAAAGCAGTATTGATTTCACAAGACTCAACATCATTAAGAGGAGCAATCGGAGTACTAAGGAAATCATTATTATTGGTATTGGATAAATCACACAATTTGGTATTATCTCGCGCCATCGCGACAAGTAATTCAACACACAAGCAAACAAAAAGGCAAACGAAAGAGAGAGGAGATTGGGAAAGAGAGGGCGAATAAAATGGCAAGGGTGAAGAGGGGGAGAGGGAAACGAGAGGAAAATGGCAAATAATGTAAATGCGAGGGAGATGAGTTTGTGATGGGTACTTGGTATGTCTTGACTTAAGGGAAGACATCCCCGGCAACGGCGCCAGAAATCCTTCTTGCTACGTCTTGAGCTTGCGTTGGTTTTCCTTGAAGAGGAAAGGGTGATGCAGCAATAGTAGTGTAAGTATTTCCCTCAGTTTTTGAGAACCAAGGTATCAATCCAGTAGGAGGCTCCTCAGAAGTCCCACGCACCTAGACAAACAAACAAGAACTCGCAACCAACGCAATAAAGGGGTCGCCAATCCCTTCACAGCCACTTGCGAAAGTGAGATCTAATAAAGATAATATGATAAGATAAATATATTTTTGGTATTTTATAATATAGAACGGAAAAGTAAAGATGCAATAAAAGTAGATTGAAAGCTTATATGATAAAAGATAGACCCGGGGGCCATAGGTTTCACTAGTGGCTTCTCTCAAGATAGCATAAGTATTACGGTGGGTGAACAAATTACTGTCGAGCAATTGATAGAAAAGCGAATAATTATGAGATTATCTAGGCATGATCATGCATATAGCCACCACGTCCGTGACAAGTAGACCGACTCCTGTCCGCATCTACTACTATTACTCCACACATCGACCGCTATCCAGCAGGCATCTAGAGTATTAAGTTCATAAGGAACGGAGTAACGCATTAAGAAAGATGACATGATGTAGAGGGATAAAATCATGCAATATGATATAAACCCCATCTTTTTATCCTCGATGGCAACAATACAATACGTGCCTTGCTTCCCCTGCTGTCACTGGGAAAGGACACCGCAAGATTGAACCCAAAGCTAAGCACTTCTCCCATTGCAAGAAAGATCAATCTAGTAGGCCAAACCAAACTGGTAATTCAAAGAGACTTGCAAAGATAACTTAATCACACATAAAAGAATTCAGAGGAGATTCAAATATTTCTCATAGATAAACTTGATCATAAACCCACAATTCATCGGATCTCGACAAACACACCGCAAAAAGAGTTACATCGAATAGATCTCCAAGAAGATCAAGGAGAACATGGTATTGAGATCCAAAAAGAGAGAAGAAGCCATCTAGTTAATAAATATGGACCCGAAGCTCTGTGGTAAACTACTCACAACTCATCGGAGGGGCTATGGTGTTGATGTAGAAGCCCTCCGTGGTTGATTCCCCCTTCGACGGAGCACCGGCGAAGGCTCCAAGATGGGATATCGCGGATACAGAAGGTTGAGGCGGTGGAATTAGGTTTTCGTGGCTTGTTCTGATGTTCTCGGAGTACGTGGGTATATATAGGAGGAAGAAGTAGGTCGGTGGATGCCCGAGGGGCCCATGAGATAGGGGGCGCGCCTAGTAGGGGGGCGCCCTCCACCCTCGTGGCCGCCTCGGCTGCTTCTTGACTTGCACTCCAAGTCCTCTGGATCACGTCCGTTCCAAAAATCATGCTCCCGAAGGTTTCACTCCGTTTGGACTCCGTTTGATATTCCTTTTCTTCGAAATACTAAAATAGGCAAAAAAACAGCAATACGGGCTGGGCCTCCGGTTAGTAGGTTAGTCCCAAAAAATGATATAAAAGTGTAAAGTAAAGCCCATAAACATCCAAAATAGGTAATATAATAGCATGAAACAATCAAAAATTATAGATACGTTGGAGATGTATCAGACCCACATGTCATCCCCTGGTACACTTATGTGTACGCAGAGCTGGGTGCATCTAGCAATTAATCTTTATTTTTAATTAATATTTTTTTAGAATATTAGTAAAACTTTGAAAAATCATATAAAATAAACCGTAACTCGGATGAAAAAGTTTAATACATGAAAGTTTCTTAGAACGGGACATATCCAAATATGCAGTCCGTTCGTCTGCCAGACGTCCCTAGCATAGCGAACATGCAACCGTCCCCCTCCGTTCCATCTGTCTGAAACTGCAACCTTCAAGAAAACATTCCCGGATGTTTCCCCCCTTCTTCGGTATCATGTAGCACTGCGTTAGAACACCCCTAGCACTGCTTTTTGTCTTGTCATGCATAGTACCGCATTTGTTTGCTCTGTATTTATTGTTTCTCCCCCACTTCTTCTCCGGTAGACCGCGAGACTGCTGCTGATGCCGCTGTGCTTGACTACGTCGTCGATGACTCATCTTCCCTTTCAGCGAAGCTTCCAGGCAAGCCCCCCCCTTTGATCATCCCGATATCGCCCATTCCATTCTCTCATGCTTGCATTAGATTTTGCTACTGTAATTGATTGCTCCTATTCTGATGCATAGCCTACTTTTGTACCTGTTATTGTTACCTACCTGCTTATCCTAAATTGCTTAGCATAGGTTGGATAGTGATCCATCAGTGACCCCCACCTTGTCCTTGTTGCCCCTTCTTCATCATCGATGACTCGATCAACGTGATCGACGACCAGACCCGACACCTCACATCACATCATGCCCTTTTTGTTGCTCGACTCTGCAGCACTACTATCGAGTGCTGAGGGTGATACCTCGTAACGCACTCCTGATGATGACTTTGTAGTGTAGCTATTCGGTCGTGATCATTGAGGGTGATTCCTCTTTCACCACTCCCAATACGACTCTGTCGTGCAACACCTAAAGGGTGAACCTCGAGGGTGATTCCTCCTAAGTTCAGCTTGACGATTACATCGAGTGGACTCCCTCGAGGGTGATTCCTCGGGTTTTCCTCCTTGATGTTTTGGACACACGGTTACCTGGACTTTACTTGAGACCATTGTTGAAGTCGGGTCGGCCCTGAGGGGTACCCGCGAGTTGATGTGAAAGTCGGGCGAGCCCGTAGAGCACCGATGAGTTTTCTACGAGGCACGGCCGGACATTCTGGGCCCTTGTCATAAGTCCATGAGATGGGGCGACGGGGTCACATTATCATGAGTCTCTCCTCAGCTCCGCGAGCCCCCAGTGCACTAACAGGTTTGGGTATTTGTTCTGAGTTGGCATATGGCCTTTATGCACTAACCACCACGCGGGAATAGTTATGGGCCTCGGCGTCGTAGTATCAGCCGAAGCTTTGTCAGATGTCCAGTTCATCATCATGGGCATGTCGGACCAGTGCCATCCATGATGAGGTGGTGCACATCCCAGCTCGTCGCACAATGACCCGGAGTGCAATGGGTGATGGACCCAAGACCCCAAAGTGCTTAGGATGTAGACCGGCGGGGACCTCTCTGCTGAGCCTAGGTAGGGCTGCGACGTGTTGATCTTTCGAGGCCAGGCATTGACCCAAAAAGTGCGTGATACGTCCATTTTGCATCATGCTTTTATATCATTATTTATTGCATTATGGGCTGTTATTACATGTTATGTCACAATACTTATGGCTATTCTCTCTTATTTTACAAGGTTTATCATGAAGAGGGAGAATGCCGGCAGCTGGGATTCTGGGCTGGAAAAGGAGTAAATATTGGAAACCTATTCTGCATAGCTCCAAAAGTCCTGAAACTCCACGAAAGTCATTTTTGGAATTAATAAGAATTATTGAGCAAAGAAAGTACCAGAGGGGGCCCACACCCTGGCCACGAGGGTGGGGGCGCGCCCACCCCTACTAGGCGTGCCCCCTGTCTCGTGGGCCCCTTGGTGGTCCTCCGGTGCCCATCTTCTGCTATATGAAGTCTCTTACCCTGGAAAAAATCATAAGCTTACGGGACGAAACTCCGCCGCCACGAGGCGGAACCTTGGCGGAACCAATCTAGGGCTCCGGCGGAGCTGTTCTGCTGGGGAAACTTCCCTCCGGGAGGAGGAAATCATCACCAACGATCCTCTCATCGGGAGGGGGTCAATCTCCAATAGCATATTCATCAGCACCATCTCCTCTCAAAACCCTAGTTCATCTCTTGTATCCAATCTTGTATCAAAACCACAAATTGGTACCTGTGGGTTGCTAGTAGTGTTGATTACTCCTTGTAGTTGATGCTAATTGGTTTACTTGGTGGAAGATCATATGTTCAGATCCTTAATGCATATTAATACTCCTATGATCATGAACATGAACATGCTTTGTGAGTAGTTACGTTTGTTCCTGAGGGCATGGGTGAAATCTTGCTATTAGTAGTCATGTGAATTTGGTATTCGTTCGATATTTTGATGAGATGTATGTTGTCTCTCCTCTAGTGGTGTTATATGAACGTCGACTACATGACACTTCACCATTATTTGGGCCTAGAGGAAGGCATTGGGAAGTAATAAGTAGATGATGGGTTGCTAGAGTGACAGAAGCTTAAACCCTAGTTTATGCGTTGCTTCGTAAGGGGCTGATTTGGATCCACTAGTTTCATGCTATGGTTAGGTTTACCTTAATACTTCTTTTGTAGTTGCAGATGCTTGCAATAGGGGTTAATCATAAGTGGGATGCTTGTCCAAGAAAGGGCAGTACCCAAGCACCGGTCCACCCACATATCAAATTATCAAAGTAACGAACGCGAATCATATGAGCGTGATGAAACTAGCTTGACGGTAATTCCCATGTGTCCTCTGGAGCGCTTTTCTCATTATAAGAAATTGTCCAGGCTTGTCCTTTGCTACAAAAAGTATTGGGCCACCTTGCTGCACCTTATTTACTTTGATTGCTTGTTACCCATTACAAATTATCTTATCACAAAACTATCTGTTACCTACAATTTCAGTGCTTGCAGAGAATACCTTACTGAAAACCGCTTGTCATTTCTTTCTGCTCCTCATTGGGTTCGACACTCTTACTTATCGAAAGGACTACGATAGATCCCCTATACTTGTGGTTCATCAAGACTCTTTTCTCGAGCCGTTGTCGGGGAGTGAAGCGCCTTTGGTGAGTGGAACTTGGAAAGGAAACATTTATATAGTGTGCTGAAATTTTCTTTCAGTTGTTACTATGGAAACTAATCCTTTGAGGGGCTTATTCGGGGCATCTTCGCCCCGACTAGTAGAGCAAAGATTTGCTCCTCAACCTACTGAACCTACTGAAAATGTTTATTTTGAGATTCCTTCAGGTATGATAGAGAAACTGCTAGCTAATCCCTTTGCAGGAGATGGAACATTGCATCCTGATTTCACCTTATCTATGTAGATGAAGTTTGTGGATTATTTAAGCTTGCAGGTATACCCGATGATGTTGTTAAGAGGAAGGTCTTCCCTTTATCTTTGAAGGGAGATGCATTGACATGGTATAGGCTATGTGATGATACGGGATCTTGGAACTATAAACAATTGAAATTGGAATTTCACCAGAAGTTCTATCCTATGCATCTTGTTCATCGTGATCGTAATTACATATATAATTTTTGGCCTCGCGAAGGAGGAAAACATCTCTCAAGCTTGGGGGAGGCTTAAGTCAATGTTATATTCATGCTCCAATCATGATCTCTCAAGAGATATGATTATTCAAAAAAAATTATGCTAGGCTTTCTCTCAATGGTCGCACCATGCTCGATACTTCCTGTGCTAGTTCTTATATGCTGAAGACTATTGAATTCAAGTGGGATTTATTGGAAAGAATTAAACGAAACTCTGGAGATTGGGGTTCCGACGATGGTAAGGAGTCAGGTATGACACCTAAGTTTGATTGTGTTAAATCTTTTATGGATACCGATGCTTTTCGTGGATTTAGCGCTAAATATGGACTTGACTCTGAGATAGTAGCTTCTTTTTGTGAATCTTTTGCTACTCACTTTGATCTCCCTAAGGAGAAGTGGTTTAAATATGATCCTCCCATTGAAGTAAAAGTAGTTGCACCTGTCACAGTTGAAGAAAAGACTATCAGTTATAACGATCCTATTGTTCCTACTACTTATGTTGAGAAACCACCTTTCACTGTTAGGATAAAGGATCCTGCTAAAGCTTCAACTGTGGTTCGTAAAAGTAATACTATAAGCTATACACCTCCTAAGCAAATTAAAGTTGAACCTAGTATTGTTATGGTTAAAGATCTCTTGGCTGATAATATCGATGGGCATGTTATCTACTTCTGTGAGGAAGCTGCTAATATTGCAAAACCCAATGCTAAGATACATAGACCTGTTGTAGGCATGCCTGTTATTTCTGTTAAAATAGGAGATGATTGTTATCATGGCTTATGTGATATGGGTGCTAGTGCTAGTGCAATACCTATTTCCTTATATGAAGAAATTATGCATGATATCGCACCCGCTCAGTTGGAAGATATTGATGTTACAGTTAAGCTTGCCAATAGAGATACTATTTCACCATTTGGGATTGTTAGAGATGTTGAAGTCTTGTGTGGGAAAGGTAAATATCCTGCTGATTTTCTTTTTCTTGGTTCCCCACAAGATAAGTTTTGTCCCATTATATTTGGTAGACCCTTCTTGAATACTGCTAATGCTAGGATTGATTGCAAAAAGGATGTTGTTACAATTGGCCTGGGGGATATGAAACATGAGTTTAATTTTGCTAAGTTCCGTAGACAACCCCATGATAAAGAATTGCCTAGTAAGGATGAGATTATTGGTCGTGCTTCTATTGTCGTGCCTCCTACTGATCCTTTAGAACAATATTTGCTAGACCATGAAAATGATATGTTTATGAATAAAAGAAGGAAGATAGACTAAGTATTCTTTCAACAGGGTCCTATTCTGAAACACAACTTACCTGCTGAAATCCTAGGGGATCCCCCTCCACCCAAGGGTGATCCCGTGTTTGAGCTCAAACCTTTACCTTATAATCTTAAATATGCTTACCTTGATGAAAATAAGATATATCCTGTTATTATTAGTGCTAACCTTTCAGAGCAAGAATAGGAAAGATTATTGAAAACTCTGAAGAAGCACCGTGCTGCTATTGGATATACTCTGGATGATCTTAAGGGCATTAGTCCCACTCTATGCCAACATAAAATTAAATTGGACGAAGGCTCCAAACCAGTTAGAGATCATCAACGACGGTTAAATCCTAAGATGAAAGAAGTGGCAAGAAAGGAGATACTAAAGCTCCTTGAGGCAGGTATAATTTATCCCGTTGCTGATAGTGATTGGGTAAGTCTTGTCCATTGCGTCCCTAAGAAGGGAGGTATTACTATCGTTCCTAATGATAAAGATGAATTGATTCCGCAAAGAATTATCACAGGTTATAGGATGGTAATTGATTTCCGTAAATTAAATAAAGCTACTAAAAAAGATCATTACCCTTTACCTTTTATTGATCAAATGCTAGAAAGACTAGCCAAACATACACATTTCTGCTTTCTAGATGGTTATTCTGGTTTCTCTCAAATACATGTGTCAGCGGACGATCAATCAAAAACTGCTTTTACTTGCCCTTTTGGTACTTTTGCTTATAGGCACATGCTACCTTTCAAAGATGCATGATGGCTATATTCTCTGACTTTTGTGAAAAGATTTGTGAGGTATTCATGGATGACTTTTTCGTTTATGGATCCTCTTTTGATGATTGCTTGAGCAACCTTGATCGAGTTTTGCAGAGATGCGAAGACACTAGTCTCGTCTTGAATTGGGAAAAGTGTCACTTTATGGTTAATGAAGGCATTGTCTTGGGGCATAAAATTTATGAAAGACGTATTGAAGTTGATAAAGCTAAAGTTGATGCTATTGAAAAGATGACATGTCCCAATGACATTAAAGGTATAAGAACTTTCCTTGGTCATGCCAGTTTTCATAGGAGGTTCATTAAGGACTTTTCTAAAATCTCTAGGCCTCTGACTAATCTATTGCAAAAAAGATATTCCTTTTGTCTTTGATGATGATTGTGTAGAAGCATTTGAAATACTTAAGAAAGCTTTGATCGCTGCACCTATTGTTCAGCCACCTGATTGGAATTTACCCTTTGAAATTATGTGTGATGCTAGTGATTATGTTGTAGGTGCTGTTCTAGGGCAAAGAGTTGATAAGAAATTAAATTTTATCCAGTATGCTAGTAAAACTCTTGATACTGCCCAGAGAAATTATGCTACCACTGAAAAAGAATTCTTAGCAGTTGTATTTGCTTGTGATAAGTTCAGACCTTATATTGTTGATTCTAAAGTAACTATTCACACTGATCATGCTGCTATTAAATATCTTATGGAAAAGAAAGATGCTAAGCCTAGACTTATTAGATGGGTCCTCTTGCTCCAAGAATTTGATTTGCATATCATTGATAGAAAGGGAGGTGAGAACCCCGTTGCAGACAACTTGTCTAGGTTAGAGAATGTTCTTGATGACCCACTACCTATTGATGATAGCTTTCCTGATGAACAATTAATGGTCATTAATGCTTCTCGTACTGCTCCATGGTATGTTGATTATGCTAATTACATTGTTGCTAAATTTATAGCACCTAGTTTCACATACCAGCAAAAGAAAAAATTCTTTTATGATTTAAGACATTACTTCTGGGATGACCCACACCTTTATAAAGAAGGAGTAGATGGTGTTATTAGACGTTGTGGACCTGAGCATGAACAGGAACAGATCCTACACAAGTGTCATTCCGAACCATATGGAGGACACCACGTTGGAGATAGAACTGCACACAAGGTATTGCAATCTGGTTTTTACTGGCCTACTCTCTTCAAAGATGCCCGTAAGTTTGTCTTGTCTTGTGATGAATGTCAAAATATAGGTAATATTAGTAGACGTCAAGAAATGCCTATGAATTATTCTCTTGTTATTGAACCAATTGATGTTTGGGGCTTTGATTATATGGGACCTTTTCCTGCCTCTAATGGATATACACATATTTTAGTTGCTGTTGATTACGTTACTAAGTGGGTAGAAGCTATTCCAACTAGTAGTGCTGATCATAACACCTCTATTAAGATGCTTAAAGAAGTTATTTTTCCGAGGTTTGGAGTCCCTAGATACTTAATGACTGATGGTGGTTCACATTTTATTCATGGCGCTTTTCGTAAAATGCTTGCTAAGTATGATGTTAATCATAGAATTGCATCTCCTTATCACCCACAGTCTAGTGGTCAAGTAGAGTTGAGTAATAGAGAGCTCAAATTAATTTTGCAAAAGACTGTCAATAGATCTAGAAAGAATTGGTCCAAGAAACTTGATGATGCATTATGGGCCTATAGAACTGCATATAAAAATCCTATGGGTATGTCTCCGTATAAGATGGTATATGGAAAAGCATGTCACTTACCTCTCGAACTTGAACGTAAAGTATATTGGGCTATTAAAGAGCTCAACTATGACTTCAAACTTGCCGGTGAGAAGAGGTTATTTGATATTAGCTCACTTGATGAATGGAGAACCCAAGCCTATAAGAATGCCATGCTGTTCAAAGAAAAAGTTAAAAGATGGCATGACAAAAGGATACAAAAGCGTGAGTTTAACGTAGGTGATTATGTGTTGCTATTCAACTCCCTTTTAAGATTTTTTTGCAGGAAAACTTCTCTCTAAATGGGAAGGTCCTTACGTTATCGAGGAGGTCTATCGTTCCGGTGCCATAAAAATCAACAATTTCGAAGGCACAAGTCCGGGGGTGGTGAACGGTCAAAGAATCAAACATTATATCTCAGGTAATCCCATAAATGTTGAAACTAATATTATTGAAACCGTAACCCCGGAGGAATACATAAGGGACACTTTCCAGAATGTTTCAGACTCCGAAAAGGAATAGGTATGTGGTACGGTAAGTAAACCGACTCCAACACAGTTCTAATGGAATTTTTTCTTCGTTTTGGAATATTTAAGAATTTAGGAAAGCAAGAAGTAATCCGGGAAGGACACAAGGCCTCCACGAGGGTGGAGGGTGCACCCACCCTTACTGGACGCGCCCCCCTGCCTCGTGGGAACCTCGTGTGCCTTCTGGACTCCGTTTTCTTGCATGTTACTTCTTTCGGTCGGTAAAAATTCATTATATAATCTCCCGAGGGTTTGACCACCGTATCACGCAAAAATCTTCTGTTTTCATTTCGAGATGTTTTTCTGACAGATCTAGAGCATCATGATGTCACCCTCCTCCAACAATGAAGACAAGGATGCTTGGCTATTGAAGATAGAGCTGAAAAGAGAAGAACCAGAGGAGATCAACAAGGATGAAGGGATCAAGAAGGCCATGGAGGATCAAGCTCCGGCGGCGGAAGAAGAAAACATCCCTCAACCTCTTCCTAACCTCTTTACCCCAAATGAGATTGAAGCTTTCAAGATGATTGAGTTAGCTCACATACAAAACAAGTATCTCACACAGGAAAATATTTTGTTGAAGGGTCATATCGTCGCACTCAAGGGCATTATCCGCAAGTTGGAGGAGCTTTTATGCTCGATGTGTGATTATCCACCATCATCATCATCACCACCTTCATCACCTCCGAGGACATAATTACATGGGTATGGGCACTCCCCTTGGCAACTGCCAAGCTTGGGGGAGGAGCCCCGGTATCGTATCACCATCACACTCCTATCTTTATCGTTTTACTTAGTTCGATCCTTTTGGTAATATCTAGATCTAGTATAATAAAGTTTTGGTATGGAGTAGTTTTGAGTTTTGCTTTGTGATCTCTCTATGTAATCGAGTCCGTGAGCTATATATAATAAAGATTAGTGTTGAGTCAAGGGCTTTGCTATCTTGCTATGATCTTGAGAAAATAGAAAGAATAAAAAGAATAAAGAGTTCATATTGATCTTATGGATAATAATGACTTCACATATAAAGAGTATGAGGCATAAAAGTTGTTGAGAGTTGACAAACATAGTTTTGGTCATCGTTGCAATTAATAGGAAGTAATAAAGAAAGAGAGGTTCTCACATATAAATATACTATCTTGGACATCTTTTATAATTGTGAGCACTCATTTAAGTATGACATGCTAAAGAGTTGATGTTGGACAAGGAAGACAACGTAATGGGTTATGTTTTCTCACATCTCAGTTAAAGTATATTGTCATGGATTGTCCAACGTGTTGAGTTTGCCTTTCCCCCTCATGCTAGCCAAATTCCTTGCACCAACTAGAGATACTACTTGTGCTTCCAAATATCCTTAAACCCAGTTTTGCCATGAGAGTCCACCATACCTACCTATGGATTGAGCAAGATCCTTCAAGTAAGTTGTCATGTTGCAAGCAACAAAAATTGCTCTCTAAATATGTATGACTTATTAGTGCGGAGAAAATAAGCTTTATACGATCGTGTGATATGGAAGTAATAAAAGCGACGGACTGCATAATAAAGGTTCATATCACAAGTGGCAATATAAAGTGACGTTCTTTTGCATTAAGATTTTGTGCATCCAACCCTAAAAGCACATGACAACCTCTGCTTCCTTCTGCGAAGGGCCTATCTTTTACTTTATGTCTTTTACTTTATGCAAGAGTCAAGGTGATCTTCACCTTTCCCTTTTACATTTTATCCTTTGGCAAGTACCTCGTGTCGGAAAGATCCTGACATATATATCCAATTGCATGTAAGTTAGCATGAAATTTTATTGTTGACATCACCCAAAGGTGAATACGTTGGGAGGCAACATTATAAGCCCCTATCTTTCTCTGTGTCCAATTAAAACTCCATAACCACGAGTATTGCATGAGTGTTAGCAATTGTAGAAGACTATATGATGGTTGAGTATGTGGACTTGCTGAAAAGCTCTATTCTTGACTCTTTTCGATGTTATGATAAATTGCAATTGCTTCAATAACTGAGATTATAGTTTGCTAGTTCTCAATGAAGTTTATGATCCTTACTTGACATTGTGAATAGATTGTTACTTGATCATAAGAAATCATATGACAAAATCTATACATGTTGCTGTTATAAGAATGATTATGATGCCCTCATGTCCATATTTTATTTTTATCGACACCTCTATCTCTAAACATGTGGACATATTTTTCGATATCGACTTCCGCTTGAGGACAAGCGAGGTCTAAGCTTGGGGGAGTTGATACATCCATTTTGCATCATGCTTTTATATCGATATTTATTGCATTATGGGCTGTTATTACACGTTATGTCACAATACTTATGGCTATTCTTTCTTATTTTACAAGGTTTATCATGAAAAGGGGGAATGCCGACAGCTGGGATTCTGGGCTGGAAAAGGAGCAAATATTGGAAACCTATTCTGCACAGCTCCAAAAGTCCTGAAACTCCACGAAAGTCATTTTTGGAATTAATAAGAATTATTGAGCAAAGAAAGTACCAGAGGGGGCCCACACCCTGACCACGAGGGTGGGGGCGCGCCCCCTGTCTCATGGGCCCCCTGGTGGCCCTTCGGTGCCCATCTTCTGCTATATGAAGTCTCTTACCCTGGAAAAAATCATAAGCAAGCTTACGTGACGAAACTCTGCCGCCACGAGGCGGAACCAATCTAGGGCTCCGGCGGAGCTGTTCTGCCGGGGAAACTTCCCTCCGAGAGGAGGGAATCATCACCATCATCATCACCAACGATCCTCTCATCGGGAAGGGGTCAATCTCCATCAACATCTTCATCAGCACCATCTCCTCTCAAAACCCTAGTTCATCTCTTGTATCCAATCTTGTATCAAAACTACAGATTGGTACCAGTGGGTTGCTAGTAGTGTTGATTACTCCTTGTAGTTGATGCTAATTGGTTTACTTGGTGGAAGATCATATGTTCAGATCCCTTAATTCATATTAATACTCCTCTGATCATGAACATGAACATGCTTTGTGAGTAGTTACGTTTGTTCCTGAGGACATGGTTGAAGTCTTGCTATTAGTAGTCATATTAATTTGGTATTCGTTCGATATTTTGATGAGATGTATGTTGTCTCTCCTCTAGTGGTGTTATGTGAACGTCGACTACATGACACTTCACCATTATTTGGGCCTAGAGGAAGGCATTGTGAAGTAATAAGTAGATGATGGGTTGCTAGAGTAACAGAAGCTTAAACCCTAGTTTATGCATTGCTTCGTAAGGGGCTGATTTGGATCCACTAGTTTCATGCTATGGTTAGGTTTACCTTAATACTTCTTTTGTAGTTGCGGATGCTTGCAATAGGGGTTAATCAGAAGTGGGATGCTTGTCCAAGAAAGGGCAGTACCCAAGCACCGGTCCACCCACATATCAAATTATCAAAGTAACGAACGGGAATCATATGAGCGTGATGAAAGTAGCTTGACGGCAATTCCCATGTGTCCTCTGATACGTCTCCGTCGTATCTATAATTTTTGATTGTTCCATGCCAATATTATTCACTTTCATATACTTTTTGGCAACTTTTTATATTATTTTTGGGACTAACTTATTGATCCAGTGCCCAGTGCCAGTTCCTGTCTGTTGCATGTTTTATGTTTCGTAGAATATCCATATCAAACGGAGTCCAAACGGGATAAAAACGGACGGAGCTTATTTTTGGAAAATATGGAAAATTCCGGAAGAAAAATCCACGCGAGACGGTGCCCGAGGTGGTCACGAGGTAGGGGGCGCGCCTGACCCCCCTGGGCGCGCCCCCTACCCTCGTGAGCCCACCATAAGGCGGTTGACGCTCTTCTTCTGCCGCAAGAAAGCTAATATTCGGAAAAAAATCACGGTGAAGGTTTCAGGCCAATCGGAGTTACGGATCTCCATATATACACGAAACGGTGAAACAAAGCCAGAACAGAACACAGAAACAGAGAGATAGATCTAATCTCGGAGGGGCTCTCGCCCCTCCCAAGCCATTGGAGCCAAGGACCAGAGGGGAAACCCTTCTCCCATCTAGGGAAGAGGTCAAGTAAGAAGAAGAAGAAGAATGGGGGCTCTCTCCCCCTTGCATCTGGTGGCGCCGGAGCATTGCCGGGGGCCATCATCATCACCACGATCTTCACCAACAACTTCACCGCCTTCACCACCAACTCTTCCTCCCTCTATGCAGCGGTGTAACCTCTCTCTTACCCGCTGTAATCTCTACTTAAACATGGTGCTCAACGCTATATATTATTTCCCAATGATGTATGGCTATCTTATGATGTTTGAGTAGATCCGTTTTGTCCTATGGGTTAATTGATGATCGTGGTTGGTTTGAGTTGCATGTTTTATTATTGGTGCTGTCCTATGGTGCTCTACGTGTCGCGCAAGCGTGAGGGATTCCCGCTGTAGGGTCTGCAATATGTTTATGATTTGCTTGTGGTGGGTGGCGTGAGTGACAGAAGCAGAGACCCGAGTAAGTAGGTTGTTTGCGTATGGGATAAAGGGGACTTGATGTTTTAATGATATGGTTGGGTTTTACCTTAATGAATCTTTAGTAGTTGCGGATGCTTGCTAGAGTTCCAATCATAAGTGCATATGATCCAAATAGAGAAAGTATGTTAGCTTATGCCTCTCCCTCAAATAAAATTGCAATGGTGATTACCGGTTTAGTTATCGATTGCCTTGGACAAATAACTTTCTCGTAACAAAAAGCTCTCTACTAATATTTACTTTTTTGCATCTTTATTTAAACAGCCCCTACTTTTTATTTACGTGCTCTTTATTATCTTGCAAATCTATCCTTTCACACCTACAAAGTACTTCTAGTTTCATACTTGTTCTAGGTAAAGCGAACATCAAGCGTGCGTAGAGTCGTATTAGTGGCCGATAGGACTTGAGAGAGTATTTGTTCTACCTTTAGCTCCTCGTTGGGTTCGACACTCTTACTTATCGAAAGAGGCTACAACTATCCCGTATACTTGCGGGTTATCAAGACCTTTTTCTGGCGCCGTTGCCGGGGAGTCATAGGGTGGGATGAATATTCTCGTGTGTGCTTGTTTGCTCTATCACTAAGTAATTTTTATTTGTTCTTAGTTGTTTTCTATCTTTAGCTATGGGTAGGAAACGTAAAATACCAAAAAAATTAGTTGTACCTACTGCTCCAATGGTTGAAGAACCACTCAAAATCTATCACACTACTGAAGCTTTTTACTTGGATCATCTTCGATCCCTATGTGCTCGTGCTGAAACCCCAACTAGCTTAGTTGAGGGCAACTCTTTAGATGAGCATGCTTGTTATGTGCGACACCGTATATCTGAAAAAGGGAAACTATTATGGGATCAAATTCAACGTTTACAATGTTATGCTTGGAATTTATGTTGGGAATATGATTTTACTTGTTGTTCTGAAAACCCTAAAAAACACCTTCCCTACCAATGTGAGTTTATTGATAATGGGATCTTATCTTCGTATGCTAAGGGTGTTTATAGTTACTATGATGTTCAACAAATTGAAGATTTTGTTGCTTTTAAGGGTGCTTTTGAAATTGCTACTTTGATTGAAAAGTATGATGGTACTCTTTACAAATCTGAAATTTTTTCCATACTTGAATATTGTTATGAGAATTATGCTTCTAATGCCTATGTTAAATAATATATCGAGGCTTACCCCGCTGTCCAAGAAGAGACTAATATTTTGCAGGAGCCTATGGAAGAGGAAATTGATGAAACTATGAGCTCATTGGATGAAAAAGATGATGAGAAGAGCGAAGAACAAAAGGAGGAAGAGCGGATTGATCACCCGTGCCCACCTTCTAATGAGAGTAACTCTTCAACTCATACATTGTTTAATTCCCCTTCGTGCTTACTGAAGGATGATTGCTATGATGACTATTATGATCCCATTAATTCTCTTGAAGTATCCCTTTTTGATGATGCTTGCTATGCTTGTGGCCAAGATGCCAATATGAATTATGCTTATGGAGATGAACTTGCTATAGTTCCTTATGTTATGAATGAAATTATTGCTATTGCACCCACGCATGATAGTCCTATTATCTTTTTGAATTCTCCCGACTACACTATATCGGAGAAGCATGCACTTATTAAGGATTATATTGATGGGTTGCCTTTTACTACTACACATGATGATTTTGATGAATATAATATGCATGTGCTTGCTGCTCCTACTTGCAATTATTATGAGAGAGGAACTATATCTCCACCTCTCTATGTTTCCCACACGATAAAATTGCAAGAAAATGTTTGTACTATGCATTGGCCTTTACTTGGTGTGCATGAATTGTTCTTTTATGACATGCCGATGCATAGGAAGAGAGTTAGACTTCGTTGTTGCTTGATGTATGTTACTTTGTGCTCACTACTAAATTACAAATCATTGTTAATTAAAATTGGCTTTGATATACCTTAGGATCCGGGTGGATTCATTACTTGAGCACCGAATGCCTTGCTTCATGGCTTTAAAGAAAGCACTGCTAGGGAGACAACCCAGAAGTTTTAGAGAGTCATTTATTTCTGTTGAGTGCTTTCATATAGTTTAAAAACACAAAAATAAAGAGGGGAACCTAAAAACGTTTCAAAAAGGAAAGTGAAAGTGAGAAAGACAAGCATTGTTGAAGTTGGAGAGCTCCTTGAACTTTGTTCATGCTCACAGAAACTTTGTGAATCTTGATTACAGAAACTTTTAAACAAAAATAATTATCCCCTTGTAAAATTCCATTGTATTATAAAAATAATGTGCCAAGGTTTGCCTTCAGGATGTTTACAATGCTTGTTGGTTTGTACGGTGCAGGACAGAAACTTTGGCTGTAGTGCACGATTTTAAATTTTTAACTGGAACGTCAATTGGTTCTGATTCCTTTTGCACTGTCTTTCTATACAACTTTTTTAGTTTTCCTAATTTTGGTAGAATTGTTGGGGTACCAGAAGTATGGTGGATGTTCAGATTGCTACAGAGTGTTCTATTTTTGACAGATTCTGTTTTTGATGCATAGTTTGCTTGTTTTGATGAATCTATCAATTTATATTAGTGGATTAAGCCATGAAAAAGTTATTTTACAGTAGACACAATGCAAAAACAAAATATGAATTGGTTTGCAACAGTACTTAGACTGGTGATTTGCTTTATTATACTAACGGATCTTACCGAGTTTTCTGTTGAAGTTTTGTGTGGATGAAGTGTCTAAGCGAGGATGTCTCGATATGAGGAAAAGGAAGAGAGGCAAGAGCTAAAGCTTGGGGATGCCCGAGGCACCTCAAGTAAATATTCAAGGAGACTCAGGCGTCTAAGCTTGGGGATGCCCCGGAAGGCATCCCCTCTTTCTTCAACAAGTATCGGTATGTTTTCGTCTTCGTTTCGTTCGTGCATTATGTGCAAGTCTTGGAGCGTCTTTTGCATTTAGTTTTCACTTTTCTTTTATGCACCATGCTGGTATGAGATAGTCCTTGGTTGATTTATAGAATGCTCAATGCACTTCACTTAAATCTTTTGAGCATGGCTTTATAGAATGCTTCGTGTGCTTCACTTATATCATTTGAAGTTTGGATTGCCTGTTTCTCTTCATATAGACAACCGCCATTTGTAGAATGCTCTTTTGCTTCACTTATAGTTGTTTGTGAAGGAAATATGCCCTAGAGGCAATAATAAAGTTATTATTTATTTCCTTATTTCATGATAAATGTTTATTATTCACGCTAGAATTGTATTAACCGGAAACATAATACATGTGTGAACACATAGACAAACATAGTGTCACTAGTATGCCTCTACTTGACTAGCTCGTGAATCAAAGATGGTTAAGTTTCCTAGCCATGGACATCAGTTGTCATTTGATTAACGGGATCACATCATTAGGAGAATGATGTGATTGACTTGACCCATTCCGTTAGCTTAGCACTTGATCGTTTAGTATGTTGCTATTGCTTTCTTCATGACTTATACATGTTCCTACAACTATGAGATTATGCAACTCCCATTTACCGGAGGAACACTTTGTGTGCTACCAAACGTCACAACGTAACTGGGTGATTATATAGGAGCTCTACATGTATCTCCGAAAGTACATGTTGGGTTGGCGTATTTCGAGATTAGGTTTTGTCACTCCGATTGTCGGAGAGGTATCTCTGGGCCCTCTCGGTAATGCACATCACTATAAGCCTTGCAAGCAATGTAGCTAATGAGTTAGTTACGGAATGATGCATTACGTAACGAGTAAAGAGACTTGCCGATAACGAGATTGAACTAGGTATTGGATACCGACGATCGAATCTCGGGCAAGTAACATACCGATGACAAAGGGAACAACGTATGTTGTTATGCGGTTTGACCCATAAAGATCTTCGTAGAATATGTAGGAGCCAATATGAGCATCCAGGTTCCGCTATTGGTTATTGACCGAGAATAGTTCTAGGTCATGTCTACATAGTTCTCGAACCCGTAGGGTCCGCACGCTTAAGGTTTCGATGACAGTTTTATTATGAGTTTATGAGTTTTGATGTACCGAAGGAGTTCGGAGTCCCGGATGAGATCGGGGACATGACGAGGAGTCTCTAAATGGTTGAGACGTAAAGATTGATATATTGGATGACTATATTCGGACATTGGAAAGGTTCCGAGTGATTCAGGTATTTTTCGGAGTACCGGGGAGTTACGGGAATACGGGGAAGAGTATTGGGCCTTAATGGGCCTTAGTGGGAAGGAGCCAGGAGGTAGCGCGCACCCCTCCCAAGCCCAGTCCGAATTGGACAAAGGGTTTGGGGCGCGGCCCCCTTCTCCCTTCCTTCTCCACTCCCCTCCTTTCCCTCCTTCTCCTAGTTGGACTAGGAAAGGAGTCCTACTCCCGGTGGGAGTAGGACTCCCCTTGGCGCGCCCTCCTTGGCCGGCCACCCCCTCCCCCTTGGCTCCTTTATATACGGGGGCAGGGGGCACCACATAACAACACAAGTTAATCTTCATGATCATTCCTTAGCCGTGTGCGGTGTCCCCCTTCACCATATTCCACCTCGGTCATATTGTTGCGGTGCTTAGGCGAAGCCCTGCGTCGATAGAACATCATCATCGTCACCACGCCATCATGCTGACGGAACTCATCCCCGACACCCTGCTGGATCGGAGTCCAGGGATCGTCATCGAGCTGAACGTGTGCTGAACTCGGAGGTGCCGTACATTCAGTGCTTGGATCGGTCGGATCGTGAAGACGTACGACTACATCAACCGCATTGTCATAACGCTTCCGCTTACGGTCTACGAGGGTACGTGGACGACACTCTCCCCTCTCATTGCTATGCATCACCATGATCTTGTGTGTGCGTAGGAAATTTTTTGAAATTACTATGTTCCCCAACAGTGGCATCCGAGCCAGGTTTTATGCGTTGATGTTATATGCACGAGTAGAACACAAGTGAGTTGTGGACGATACAAGTCATACTTCTTACCAGCATGTCATACTTTGGTTCAGCGATATTGTTGGATGAAGCGGCCCGGACCGACATTACGCGTACGCTTACGCGAGACTGGTTTTACCGCCGTGCTTTGCACACAGGTGACTAGCGGGTGCGTGTTTCTCCAACTTTAGTTGAACCGAGTGTGGCTACGCCCGGTCCTTGCGAAGGTTAAAACAACACTAACTTGACGAACTATCGTTGTGGTTTTGATGCGTAGGTAAGAACGGTTCTTGCTCAGCCCATTGCAGCCACGTAAAACTTGCAACACCAAAGTAGAGGACGTCTAACTTGTTTTTGCAGGGCATGTTATGATGTGATATGGTCAAGACGTGATGAGATATAAGTTGTTGTATGAGATGATCATGTTTTGTTGAAGTTATCGGCAACTGGCAGAAGCCCTATGGTTGTCTCTTTGTTGCATAAAGATGCAAGTGCCAAATAATTGCTTTACCTTATCACTAGCAATAGCAATAGTTGCAAGAGCAATAATTGGCGAGACGACCATGTGACGACACATTGATATAGATCAAGATGATGAAGATCATGGTGTCGTGCCGGTGACGATAGAGATCATGACAGTACTTTGGAGATGGAGATCAAAGGCGCAAGATGATCATGGCCATATCATGTCACATATTTTGATTGCATATGATGTTTATCTGTTATACATCTTATTCTGTTTTGTTTGACGGTAGCATTTTAAGATGATCTCTCACTAATTATCAAGACGTGTTCTCCCTGAGTATGCACTGTTGCGAAATTTCTTCGTGCTGAGACACCACGTGATGATCGGGTGTGATAGGCTCTACATTCAAATACAACGGGTGCAAAACAGTTGCACACGCGGAATACTCAGGTTAAACCTGACGAGCCTAGCATATACAGATATGGCCTCGGAACACGGAGACCGAAAGGTCGAGCGTGAATCATATAGTAGATATGATCAACATAGTGATGTTCACCATTGAAAACTACTCCATCTCACGTGATGATCGGACATGGTTTAGTTGATTTGGATCACGTGATCACTTAGATGACTAGAGAGATGTCTGTCTAAGTGGGAGTTCTTAAGTAATATGATTAATTGAACTTAAATTTATTATGAACTTAGTCCTGGTAGTATTTTGCAAATTATGTTGTAGATCAATAGCTCGCATTGTTGCTTTCATATGTTTATTTTGATATGTTCCTAGAGAAAATTGTGTTGAAAAATGTTAGTAGCAATGATGCGGATTGGATCCGTGATCTGAGGTTTATCCTCATTGCTGCACAGAAGAATTATGTCCTTAATGCACCGCTAGGTGACAGACCTATTGCAGGAGCAGATGCAGACGTTATGAACGTCTGGCTACCTCAATATGATGACTACTTGATAGTTTAGTACACCATGCTTAACGGCTTAGAATCGGGACTTCAAAGACGTTTTGAACGTCATGGACCATATAAGATGTTCCAGGTATTGAAGTTAATATTTCAAGCAAATACCCGAGTTGAGAGATATGAAGTCTCCAACAAGTTCTATAGCTAAAAGATGGAGGAGAATCACTCAACTAGTGAGCATGTGCTCAGATTGTCTGGGTACTTCAATCGCTTGAATCAAGTGGGAGTTAATCTTCCAGATAAGATAGTGATTGACAGAATTCTTTAGTCACCATCAGTAAGTTACTAGAACTTCGTGATGAACTATAGTATGCAAGGGATGACAAAAACCAATTCCCGAGCTCTTCGTGATGTTGAAATCGACGAATGTAGAAATCAAGAAAGAGCATCAAGTGTTGATGATTGACAAGACCGCTAGTTTCAAGAGAAGGGCAAAGGGAAAGAAAGGGAACTTCAAGTGGAAATACAAGCAAGTTGTCACTCCTACGAAGAAGCCCAAAGCTGGACCATAGCCTGAAACTGAGTGCTTACACTGCAAAGGAAATGGTCACTGGAAGCGGAAATGCCCTGAATATTTGGTGGATAAGAAGGAAGGAAAATTAAACAAGGGTATATTTGATATACAGGTTATTGATGTGTGCCTTACTAGTGTTTATAGTAGCCCCTGAGTATTTGATACTTGTTCGGTTGCTGTGATTAGTAACTCGAAACAGGAGTTACAGAATAAACAAAGACTAGTTGAAGGGGAAGTGACGATGAGTGTTGGAAGTAGTTCCAAGATTGATATGATCATCATCACACACTCCCTATATTTTCGAGATTAGTGTTAAACCTAAATAAATGTTATTTGGTGTTTGCGTTGAGCATAAATATGATAAGATCATGTTTATTGCGATACGATTATTCATCTAAGATAGAGAATAAATTGTTATTCTGTTTACATGAATAAAACCTTCTATGGTCATACACCCAATGGTGATGGTTTATTGAATCTTGATCATAGTGATACACATATTCATAATGTTGATGCCAAAATATGCAAAGTTAATAATGATAGTGCAACTTATTTGTGGCACTGCCGTTTGGGTCATATCGGTGTAAAGCGCATGAAGAAACTCCATAAAGATGGATTTTCGGAATCACCTGGTTATGAATCATTTGATGCTTGCGAACCGTGCCTTTTTGGCAAGATGACTAAAACTCCGTTCTCCGAAACAATGGAATGAGCTACTAACTTGTTGGAAATAATACATACCGATGTATGTGGTCCAATGAGTGTTGATGCTCGTGGCGGGTATCGTTATTTTCTGACCTTCACAGATGATTTGAGCAGATATACGGATATCTACTTAATGAATCACAAGTCTGAAACATTTGAAAAGTTCAAAGAATTTCAGAGTGAAGTGGAGAATCATCGTAACAAGAAAATAAAGTTTCTACAATCTGATCGTAGAGAAGAATATTTGAGTTACGAGTTTGGCCTTCATTTTAAACAATGTGGAATAGTTTCACAGTTCACGCCACATGGAACACCACAGCGTAATGGTGTGTTCGAACTTTGTAACCGCACTTTATTGAATATGGTGCGATCTATGATGTATCTTACCGATTTACCACTATCGTTTTGGGGTTATGCATTAAAGACAGCTACATTCACTTTAAATAGGGCACCATCTAAATCCGTTGAGACGACACCGTATGAACTATGGTTTAGCAGTAAACCTAAGCTGTCGTTTCTTAAAAGTTTGGAGTTGCGATGCTTATATGAAAAAGGTTTTCAACCTGATAAGCTCGAACCCAAATCGGAGAAATGCGTCTTCATAGGATACCCAATGGAAACTGTTGGGTACACCTTCTATCACAGATCTGAGGGCAAGATTTTCGTTGCTAAATTTGCATCCTTTCTAGAGAAGGAGTTTCTCTCGAAAGAAGTGAGTGGGAGGAAAGTAGAGCTTGATAAGGTAATTTGTACCTTCTCCCGAATTGAAAAGTAGTTTATCACAGAAATCAGTTCCAGTGATTCCTACACCAATTAGTGAGGAAGCTAATGATGATGATCATGAAACTTCAGATCAAGTTACTACAAGACCTCATAGGTCTTCCAAAGTATAGTCCGCACCAGAGTGGTACGGTAATCCTGTTCTGGAAGTCATGTTACTAGACCATGATGAACCTACAAACTATGAGGAAGCGATGATGAGCCCAGATTCCGCGAAATGGCTTGAGGCCATGAAATCTGAGATGGGATCCATGTATGAGAACAAAGTGTGGACTTTGGTGGAGTTGCCCGATGATCGGCAAGCCATATTGTATAAATGGATCTTCAAGAGGAAGACAGATGCTGATAGTACTGTTACTATCTACAAAGCTCGACTTGTCGCAAAAAGGTTTTCGACAAGTTCAAGGTGTTGACTACATTGATATTTTCTCAACTGTAGCGATGCTTAAGTCTGTCTGAATCATGTTAGCAATTGCCACATTTTATGAAATCTGGCAAATGGATGTCAAAACTGCATTCCTTAATGGTTTTCTTAAAGAAGAGTTGGATATGATGCAACCAGAAGGTTTTGTCAATCCTAAAGGTGCTAACAAAATGTGCAAGCTCCAGCGATCCATCTATGGACTGGTGCAAGCATCTCAGAGTTGGAATATACGCTTTGATAAGTTGATCAAAGCATATAGTTTTGTACAGACTTACGGTGAAGCCTGTATTTACAAGAAAATGAGTGGGAGCACTACAACATTTCTGATAAGTATATGTGAATGACATATTGTTGATCGGAAATAATGTAGAATTATTCTGCAAAGCATAAAGGAGTGTTTGAAAGGAGTTCTTTAAAAGAAAGACCTCAGTAAAGCTACTTACATATTGAGCATCAAGATCTATTGAGATAGATCAAGACGCTTGATAAGATTTTCAATGAGTACATACCTTGAACAGATTTTGAAGTAGTTCAAAATGGAACAGTCAAAGAAAGAGTTCTTGCCTGTGTTGCAAAGGTGTGAAATTGAGTAAGACTCAAATCCCGACCACGGCAGAAAATAGAAATAGAATGAAAGTCATTCCCTATGCATCAGTCATAGGTTCTATAAAAGTATGCCATGCTATGGACCAGACCTATTGTATACTCTGCCCTGGTTTGGCAAGGGAGTACAATAGTGATCTAGGAGTAGATCACTGGACATTGGTCAAAATTATCCTTAGTGGAATAAGGATATGTTTCTCGATTATGGAGGTGATAAACGAGCCCGTCGTAAAGAGTTACATCGGTGCAAGCTTTTACACCAATCCA
This sequence comes from Triticum timopheevii, assembly GCA_963921465.1. Lineage (NCBI taxonomy): Eukaryota > Viridiplantae > Streptophyta > Magnoliopsida > Poales > Poaceae > Triticum > Triticum timopheevii. Next base: position 147,796,251 of record OY997272.1, read on the forward strand.
GATGACTCTAAGTCTCAATCTGGATACATATTGAAAGTGGGAGCAATTAGCTAGAGTAGCTTCGTGCAGAGCATTGTAGACATAGAATATTTGCAAAATACATACGGCTCTGAATGTGACAGACCCATTGACTAAACTTCTCTCACGAGCAAAACATGATCACACCTTAGTACTCTTTGGGTGTTAATCACATAGCGATGTGAACTAGATTATTGACTCTAGTAAACCCTTTGGGTGTTGTTCACATGACGATGTGAACTGTGGGTGTTAATCATATATAGATATGAATATTGGTGTTAAATCACATGGCGATGTGAACTAGATTATTGACTCTAGTGCAAGTGGGAGACTGAAGCAAATATGCCCTAGAGGCAATAATAAAGTTATTATTTATTTCCTTATTTCATGATAAATGTTTATTATTCATGCTAGAATTGTATTAACCGGAAACATAATACATGTGTGAATACATAGACAAACATAGTGTCACTAGTATGCCTCTACTTGACTAGCTCGTGAATCAAAGATGGTTAAGTTTTCTAGCCATGGACATGAGTTGTCATTTGATTAACCGGATCACATCATTAGGAGAATGATGTGATTGACTTGACCCATTCCGTTAGCTTAGCAATTGATCGTTTAGTATGTTGCTATTGCTTTCTTCATGACTTATACATGTTCCTACAACTATGAGATTATGCAACTCCCGTTTACCGGAGGAACACTTTGTGTGCTACCAAACGTCACAACGTAACTGGGTGATTATAAAGCAGCTCTACAGGTGTCTCCGAAGGTACATGTTGGGTTGGCGTATTTCGAGATTACGTTTTGTCACTCTGATTGTCGGAGAGGTATCTCTGGGCCCTCTCGATAATGCACATCACTATAAGCCTTGCAAGCAATGTAGCTAATGAGTTAGTTACGGAATGATGCATTACGTAACGAGTAAAGAGACTTGCCGGTAACGAGATTGAACTAGGTATTGGATACCGACGATCAAATCTCAGGCAAGTAACATACCGATGACAAAGGGAACAACCTATGTTGTTATGCGGTTTGACCGATAAAGATCTTCGTAGAATATGTAGGAGCCAATATGAGCATCCAGGTTCCGCTATTGGTTATTGACCGAGAATAGTTCTAGGTCATGTCTACATAGTTCTCGAACCCGTAGGGTCCGCACGCTTAAGGTTTCGATGACAGTTTTATTATGAGTTTATGAGTTTTGATGTACCGAAGGAGTTCGGAGTCCCGGATGATATCGGGGACATGACGAGGATTCTCCAAATGGTCAAGACGTAAAGATCAATATATTGGATGACTATATTCGGACATCGGAAAGGTTCCAAGTGATTCGGATATTTTTTGGAGTACCGGGGAGTTATGGGAATACGGGGAAGAGTATTGGGCCTTAATGGGCCTTAGTGGGAAGGAGCCAGGAGGTGGCGCGCGCCCCTCCCAAGCCCAGTCCAAATTGGACAAAGGGTTTGGAGCACGGACCCTTCTCCCTTCCTTCTCCACTCCCCTCCTTTCCCCCCTTCTCCTAGTTGTACTAGGAAAGAAGGAGTCCTACTCCCGGTGGGAGTAGGACTCCCCTTGGCACGCCCTCCTTGGCCGGCCACCCCCTCCCCCTTGGCTCCTTTATATACGGGGGCAGGGGGACACCACATAACAACACAAGTTGATCTTCGTGATCGTTCCTTAGCCGTGTGCGGTGTCCCCCTTCACCATATTCCACCTCGGTCATATCGTTGCGGTGCTTAGGCGAAGCCCTGCGTCGGTAGAACATCATCATCGTCACCACGCCGTCGTGCTAACGGAACTCATCCCCGACACCCTGCTGGATCGGAGTCCGGGGATCGTCATCGAGCTGAACGTGTGCTGAACTCAGAGGTGCCGTACGTTCGGTGCTTGGATCGGTCGGATCGTGAAGACGTACGACTACATCAACCGCGTGGTCATAACGCTTCCGCTTACGGTCTACGAGGGTACGTGGACGACACTCTCCCCTCTCGTTCCTATGCATCACCATGATCTTGTGTGTGCGTAGGAATTTTTTTGAAATTACTATGTTCCCCAACAGTTTGAGCGTGGGCATATCTTTTGTAGAAAGAATTAAACTCTCTTGCTTCACTTATATTTATTTAGAGAGATGGCAGGAATTGGTCATTCACATGGTTAGTCATAAAATCCTACATAAACTTGTAGATCGCTGAATATGATATGTTTGATTCCTTGCAATAGTTTTGCGATATAAAGATGGTGATATTAGAGTCATGCTAGTGGGTGGATGTGGATTGTAGAGACACTTGTGTTGAGGTTTGTGATTCCCGTAGCATGCACGTATGGTGAACCGCTTTGTCATGAAGTTGGAGCACAATTTTATTTATTGATTGTCTTCCTTATGAGTGGCGGTCGGGGACGAGCGATGGTCTTTTCCTACCAATCTATCCCCCTAGGAGCATGCGCGTAGTACTTTGTTTTCAATGGCTCCTAGATTTTTGCAATAAGTATATGAGTTCTTTATGACTAATGTTGAGTCCATTGATTATACGCACACTCACCCTTCCACCATTGCTAGCCTCTCTTTTGCCGTGCAACTTTCGCTGGTACCATACACCCACCATATACCTTCCTCAAAACAGCCACTATACCTACCTATCATGGCATTTCCATAGCCATTCCGAGATATATTGCCATGCAACTTCCATCATCATCATATACATGACTTGAGCATTCATTGTCATATTGCTTTGCATGATCGTAAGATAGCTAGCTTGATGTTTTCATGGCTTATCCGTTTTTTGATGTCATTGCTATGCTAGATCATTGCACATCCCAGTACACCGCCGGAAGCATTCATATAGAGTCATATCTTTGTTCTAGATATTGAGTTGTAAGTAAATAAAAGTGTGATGATCATCATTATTAGAGCATTGCCTCAGTGAGGAAGGATGATGGAGACTATGATTCCCCCATACGTCGGGATGAGACTCCGGACTTTATGAAAAATAAAAGAGGCCAAAGAAGCCCAAATAAAAAAAAGAGGCCAAAGAAGCCCACCAAAAAAATGAGAGAAAAAGAGAGAAGGGGCAATGTTACTATCCTTTTACCACACTTGTGCTTCAAAGTAGCACCATGTTGTTCATAGAGAGAGTCTCCTATGCTTTCACTTTCATATACTAGTGGGAATTTTCATTAAAGAACTTGGCTTGTATATTCCGATGATGGGCTTCCTCAAATGCCCGAGGTCTTCATGAGCAAGCAAGTTGGATGCACACCCACTTAGTTTTCAGTTTGAGCTTTCATACACTTATAGCTCTAGTGCATCCGTTGCATGGCAATCCCTACTCACTCACATTGATATCTATTGATGGGCATCTCCATAGCCCGTTGATACGCCTAGTTGATGTGAGACTTTCTCCCTTTTTGTCTTCTCCACATAACCCCCACCATCATATTCTATTCCACCTATGGTGCTATATCCATGGCTCACGCTCATGTATTGCGTGAAAGTTGAAAAAGTTTGAGATTATTAAAGTATGAAACAATTGCTTGGCTTGTCATCAGGGTTGTGCATGATTAAATACTTTGTGCGATGAAGATAGAGCAACAGCCAGACTTTATGATTTTGTAGGGATAACTTTCTTTGGCCATGTTGTTTTGAAAAGACATGATTGCTTTATTGGTACGCTCGAAGTATTATTGCTTTTATGTCAAATGATAGACTATTGCTTTGAATCACTCGTGTCTTAATATTCATGCCATGATTAGACATATGATCAAGATTATGCTACATAGCATTCCACATCAAAAATTATTCTTTTTTATCATTTACCTACTCGAGGACGAGTAGGAATTAAGCTTGGGGATGCTGATACGTCTCCGTAGTATCTATAATTTTTGATTGTTCCATGCCAATATTATTCACTTTCATATACTTTTTGGCAACTTTTTATATTATTTTTGGGACTAACTTATTGTTCCAGTGCCCAGTGCCAGTTCCTGTCTGTTGCATGTTTTATGTTTCGCAGAATATCCATATCAAACGGAGTCCAAACGGGATAAAAACGGACGGAGCTTATTTTTGGAAAATATGGAAAATTCCGGAAGAAAAATCCACGCGAGACGGTGCCCGAGGTGGTCACGAGGTAGGGCCGCGCCTGACCCCCCAGGGCGCGCCCCCTACCCTCGTGAGCCCACCGTAAGGCGGTTGATGCTCTTCTTCTGCCGAAAGAAAGCTAATATTCGGAAAAAATCACGGCGAAGGTTTCAGGCCAATCGGAGTTACGGATCGCCATATATACACGAAACGGTAAAACAGAGCCAGAACAGAACGCGGAAACAGAGAGATAGATCCAATCTCGGAGAGGCTCTCGCCCCTCCCAAGCCATGGGAGCCAAGGACCAGAGGGGAAACCCTTCTCCCATCTAGGGAGGAGGTCAAGGAAGAAGAAGAAGAAGAAGAAGAAGGGGGGCTCTCTCCCCCTTGCATCCGGTGGCGCCGGAGCGCTACCGGGGGCCATCATCATCACCACGATCTTCACCAACAACTTCACCGCCTTCACCAGCAACTCTTCCTCCCTCTATGCAGCGATGTAACCTCTCTCTTACCCACTGTAATCTCTACTTAAACATGGTGCTCAACGCTATATATTATTTCCCAATGATGTATGGCTATCTTATGATGTTTTAGTAGATCCGTTTTGTCCTATGGGTTAATTGATGATCGTGATTGGTTTGAGTTGCATGTTTTATTTATTGGTGCTGTCCTATGGTGCTCTCCGTGTCGCGCAAGCGTGAGGGATTCCTGATGTAGGGTTTGCAATATGTTTATGATTTGCTTGTGGTGGGTGGCGTGACGGACAGAAGCAGAGACCCGAGTAAGTAGGTTGTTTGCGTATGGGATAAAGGGGACTTGATGCTTTAATGCTATGGTTGGGTTTTACCTTAATGAATCTTTAGTAGTTGCGGATGCTTTCTAGAGTTCCAATCATAAGTGCATATGATCCAAGTAGAGAAAGTATGTTAGCTTATGCCTCTCCCTCAAATAAAATTGCAATAGTGATTACCGGTCTATTTATTGATTGCCTTGTGAGGGAGTCCTGGACTAGGGGGTGTCCGGACAGCCGGACTATCATCGTCCGCCGGACTCCAAGACTACGAAGATACAAGATTGAAGACTCCGTCCCGTGTCCGGATGGGACTTTCCTTGGCGTGGAAGGCAAGCTTGGCGATACGGATATGTAGATCTCCTACCATTGTAACCGACTCTGTGTAACCCTAGCCCTCTCCGGTATCTATATAAACCGGAGGGTTTTAGTCCGTAGGACACAACAACCATTACAACAATCATACCATAGGCTAGCTTCTAGGGTTTAGCCTCCTTGATCTCGTGGTAGATCCACTCTTGTACTACCCATATCATCAATATCAATCAAGCAGGCGTAGGGTTTTACCTCCATCGAGAGGGCCCGAACCTGGGTAAAAACATCGTGTCCCTTGTCTCATGTTACCATCCGCCTAGACGCACAGTTCGGGACCCCCTACCCGAGATCCGCCAGTTTTGACACCGACATTGGTGCTTTCATTGAGAGTTCCTCTGTGTCATCACCGATAGGCTCGATGGCTTATTCAATCAAAAACAACGCCGTCCAGGGTGAGACTTTTCTCCCCGGACAGATCTTCATATTCGGCGGCTTCGCACTGCGGGCCAATTCACTTGGCCATCTGGAGCAGATCAAAAGCTACGCCCCTGGCCGTCAGGTCAGATTTGAAAGCCTAAACTTCACGGCGGATATCCGCGGAGACTTGATCTTCGATGGATCCGAGCCACAGCCGTGCGTGCCGCACTATCACGATGGGCATGATCTAACTCTGCCACCGGACAGCGCCTTGGAGGCCGCACACAAATCCGCTCCGACCCATAGTCCGGAGCCGATCGCGCAGATCGAGGACGGGTGGCTGGACACCGCCTCGGGAGCTGCGACTTCCACGGCGATGGAGCTGAACACTGGCCTTGTCCCTTCTGAAGCTCGTGACTCCGAGGTGCCGGACTCCCTGCCGGACTCCGAACCTCCTGCGCCCCTGCCAATCGAATCTGATTGGGCGCCGATCATGGAGTTCACCGCCGCGGACATCTTTCAGCACTCACCCTTTGGCGACTGTCGGTGTCAAAACCGGCGGATCTCGGGTAGGGGGTCCCGAACTGTGCGTCTAGGCGGATGGTAACAGGAGACAAGGGACACGATGTTTTACCCAGGTTCGGGCCCTCTTGATGGAGGTAAACCCTACGTCCTGCTTGATTAATATTGATGATATGGGTAGTACAAGAGTCGATCTACCACGAGATCAAGGAGGCTAAACCCTAGAAGCTAGCCTATGGTATGATTGTTGTAATGGATGTTGTGTCCTACGGACTAAAGCCTTCCGGTTTATATAGACACCGGAGAGGGCTAGGGTTACACAGAGTCGGTTACAATGGTAGGAGATCTACATATCCGTATCGCCAAGCTTGCCTTCCACGCCAAGGAAAGTCCCATCCGGACACGGGACGGAGTCTTCAATCTTGTATCTTCGTAGTCTTGGAGTCTGGCGGACTATGATAGTCCGGCTGTCCGGACACCCCCTAGTCCAGGACTCCCTCAGTAGCCCCTGAACCTGGCTTCAATGACGATGAGTCCGGCGCGCATAATGTTCGGCATTGCAAGGCGGGTTCCTCCTTTGAATAATCCAGAGAAGATTGTGAACACCAGGATAGTGTCCGGCTCTACAAAATAATTTCCACATTCCACTATAGAGAGAATAATATGTACACAGGTTCAATCTGCTGACGTATTTGGCGGCATGACGTCACACCACTACTGAGCCTTTACTTGAATCGTTTTTTATTATACCGCCTCAGCGCGTTTAACGAAGCGGTTTCCTTGGCACGTCTTGTCAAAGCAGAGATCGTGTTCCCCTTATTCCAGGACTCTCATCAATACGGACATGGGTAACCCAACCGCGCCCGTCGCCACGCCTCCTCTATCGAAGGCGAGTCTCGAACGGTCACGGAGACGGCTCTTGGTATTCTCCCTCTTTATAATAGGACCAAGGCTCGTTCCTTTTCTTCAATCTTCCACCGAATCTTCTCCCTGCTCCAAGTTCCAACACCCAGAGCCCCAGATTCGAGTGCTTCGGACCTTCAACAATGTCCGGCTCCGACCTTCAGGGCCGGTGGATGCCCTCCTCCGTTACGTAGGAGGACGTGCTAAAGCTGCGAGAAGCCAAGTACCTGTCCTACGAGATTTCGCACAGGTTGCCCGCCGAAGGGCAAGCCATCCCCACCCCCGAGCCTGGCGAGTATGTCGTCTTTGTATCCCACCTCCGTCGGGGTTTAGGCTTCCCGACGGATCCTTTTGTGAGAGGGCTCATGTTTTACTATGGGTTGGAATTCCATGACTTGGCTCCGGAGTCCATCCTCCATATCTCCGCATTCATCGTTGTCTACGAAGCCTTCCTCCGTGTCACCCCCCACTTTGGCCTGTGGCTGAAGATGATCGGGGGGCGTCAAGAAGAGTGCAGCGGGGCGGCCGTAAGCAGGAGGGCCGATGCCCCGTGGCCCGAGGGCTCCTTCCAAGAGGAGCTCGGCTTGTGGCAGCAGGAGTGGTTCTATATCACCGCTCCAAAGGGCAGTAGGCAGAAGCCGCCGCCTCCATTCCGCTCGGGACCACCACGACGGTTGATGTCGTGGGTCAACCAAGGGCTCAATTGGGGGCCGTCAAAAGACGTGCCCCTATTGCAGGGCCGGATTCGAGACCTCCAAGCGAGGGAGATTGATCTGGTCGTGGTGATGCAGGTCATGCTAATCAGGCGTCTTCTGCCCTGCAAACGCCGTCCTCTCCGGCTATGGGAGTTCAATCCGGAGGGACCACGGATTCTCCAACACTTTATGGGTACGACACCCGTGGAGATGTACAAGTTATTCTTCGGACCGCAGGCGGCGTGTCCGGAATTGACCGAGGATGCCGGCCTAAGCTGCAATCACCCGGATACTCAAGTAAGTAGCTCAGTGTTCGGACGCACCGTTTGTTTGCCTTTCTACAATTCGCCTTTTAACCTGTTATCCTTCAACAGGAGTGGATAGTGCAAGCAAAGCTGATACGGTGTCCGTCCCCCCTCCCAGAGACCGCGCCGGAGCCCGTGCTGGTCAGAATGTTGGAGGTTGCACCTTTAGAAGAAGGCGAAGGGGAAAATAGAGGAGCTACCGCCTCGCCCAAGGGGGAGCTTGAAGAAGGGGGGATCGAGAATCCCTCCCTCCAGGGGGAGAAGAGGACCGCCTCCAAAGACCCGGAGGCCAAAGCCCCTAAGCGGGGGAAGAAATCTTCACCAGAGGGTCTTGCGTCCGGGGAGGTCCCGGCCGCACAATCTTCTCTAAAGAATCAGCCCTCCAGCGAGCCGTGAGTAAAAAAAGGGGAGTTTATTAATAAGAAACATCCCTATTTGTGCTTCTGAGGATAACCGAAATTTTTACCTTGTAGTTCGGATCTGTGACCTTCTCAGGTGAGCTCGTCTTCGGGGGATCTTCGTCCGGAGATGATGGAGAGCGAGACGCCTCCGTCTGCTGCGCCATCGGATAGGGCGGACGAGCCTGAAGTGTCGTCACGGAGGGTATCCCCTAGCCTGGCAGAGCCGAAGAGTTCGGTGCCGACTAGAGTTCGGCCGAGGGAGCTGAAGGATCTGCTTGAGAGGGCGTCCATCTCAGAAGATCACTGTGCATTGATGAGCATGGTGATTGGAAGGATTTCGTCCGCCGAAAGCGGATTGCATAATGCCGTCAGGAGTTTGCTGGCAGGTTTTGAGGTACGTAAAAACGACGCGCCTTCTTGACAGTTTTGCACATGAAAGTGCGCCCTGTATAGATAGTAGCCCCTGAGACTCGGTAGGTTGTCGAAAGCGACAGCGTGCCGAGGATCAAAATCGCAGGTATTGAGTGTCGCCTTTCCTATGCAGGTGGCGGATAGTCCGGGGGCTAGCCGGACTGATGGAGTTGCTGAATTAATGCGGCAACTCGATGTTGCGGATGCGGACATCGCGCTAGTCAACAAGCGACTTGACGAGTCGCAAGGTAAATTGTTTCTCCGCAGTCACCTATTAAGGGATCCAAAGCCCACCTCTTACAATATTTATGCTTGATGCAGATGGTGCTGCTGCTGTGGAGAGCCTTCGGGCAGAAGTTGCTCAAGCCAAGGAGCAAGCCAGAAGGAGTGATGCGGCTGCCTCAAGGGCGGCCGAAGAGTTAGAAGCCGAAAGGGCTGCACACTGCCGAAGCAGGGAAGAGATGGCCGAACTGGCCGTTAAATTGAAGGATGCTACCGACCGCAATGAGGCTCTTGAAAAGGAGCGCCTATCGAAGCGAGAAGACCTGGGGAAGGCCACCGCCGAGGCCAAGGATGCCCGTTCTGCAATGCGGGCTATGAAGGAGGAGCTGCGTCAAGCCGGAGACATTGTGGCTGGCAAGCCTTTTCTGCTGCGCCGCTGGTTTACGGATCCAAATTATGCCCAGCTTGGCCAGCTGTGGGGTCCGGAGGATCCATATATGGACTTAGCGGCAAGTGCGGCGGATGCCGTTGTGCACTTCCGGAGTCAGAAGGATCACAAGACGGAAGAGCTGTTTTGGTCTCAATTCCATAGTCCGGATCGTTAACTTCCGCTGACCGATCGGTTGGCCGAATTGGCTGAGCTGAATAGGTTGTCCGGACTTGCATGACGGATATCGTGACTCATGTCCGGCCGGAGAGGCCCAAGGCGACGAGCTATTTTGGCTTATTGCAGCAATTTCTTGGGGCGGTGCCGCATATCAAGGAGATGAAGCGGTCGGCCTGCATAGAGGGTGCGCGGATGGCCCTTGCCTGTGTGAAGACACATTGGACAGAGATGGATGCCACCGCTGTTGCAACCCAGGGTTCGGACGAAAGCCGGTTACCCGCCGAGCACTATTTTGGGGAAGTTATGCGTGGTGCTTGTGTAATAGAGTCGCAGTGCTCGAAAAATGTCACGTTCAAATGAACATTTTATTTTGTAAAACAATGGTTATGATGTAATCACTTTTTATACTTGTGCATTCCAAGTATTGAAATATCTCCTATGCGGCCGTTTATGTATACGTGTGTATAACCTGAAAGATGGCAGTCTTCGGCTTCAGCCCCCATGCACAAGGTGCGGGGGTGTTCGCAAAAATAGCGCATTGTCACACTTAATCGGACGTCTCGGTCCTGTTGAGGAGCTGGTAGCATAGCAAACGAGGCAACTGGACTATGATGCTTTATCACTTTCACTTAGCCATTGGAGTTCGAGGGTGGGGCTACGATATAGCCCCTGGGGGCACCGCGCTCTCCGAATTCGGGGCGCGTGTGTGCCTGACCGGGAAACGGTCCTTCGTCAAAGCGGAGGAATTCTAAACATTCTGGTGGTCGATCGAGTGGTTGACTAGTCTCTCGCTGTATCATGACAGTCAGTTTTCGGCTTTCTCTACTGAGGTGCTCGCCCAGCCAAACTGGGGCACAATCGCAGTAGTTCTCCTGGTGCCGCGTTAGCCGATGATACGGAACATAAGGCAGCAAAGCACAGGAGCCGGGCAAACCCAACATTTGACCAAAGACATGATTCGGAGCTGATGCATATAAGGCCTAACTCGAGACGCCGAACACTCCCTAAGGTGTTCGGTCTTTATAATAATGGGGAGAACAATGCCCTAAGCCCCTAGTGTCCAGGTATGGGCCAGGTCCTCTGACGCGACCGATGCCAAAACGTCAGGCTCCACTCTGGTTATAATGAGAAACCAGGGGATTATAGCAACAAGAGACAGTAAAAAAGGTTTACGCAGGGTCTTAATCTGAAAAGAATCCTTCCGACGGGTCCCTACTGCACGTCTACGCCTGTGTCTCCGTTGTGCCATTATCCTGGACGGGTGTGCATGTTGTTCATCTGTAAAAAGAGAGGAACTTAGTTTGAAAGGAAATCGTGCGGAAAAAGTATATGAAAAATATTAATAAATAAGTAAAGCGGAGTCTATATTAGCTCATTGTTGCTTATACGCACAACCCCTTATGAAGGGGTGTGCGGCTAGGGAGCCCCTAGCTTATTTATGCCGGACTCGTCTAGCTGTGTCCGGGGTCTTTAAATGACCCTCGTAATGAAATGATGCCATGTGGACTGGGCATTTTAAATGTAAGAGACGCGTAATGTGGTATGGCGTTGAAGCGGACAAAAGCTTCATGTCCCAATAGTGCTTGATAGCTACTTTTGAATGGGACCACATGAAAGATTAGTTTTTCGCGTCGGAAGTTGTTCGGTGACCCGAACACAACTTCTAGTAATAAGGAGCCTGTGCACTTGGTGTAAGGGCCTGGCGTCACTCCTTTAAAGGAAGTGCGGCTATGTCGAATTTTAGTAAGGTCTATCCCCAACTTGCGGATTGTGTTTGGATATAGCAGGTTTAAATCGCTACCTCCGTCCATCAGGACTTGTGTAAATTGTAGTCCGTCGATTATAGGATCCAATATCAGGGCAGTCCATCCTGCATTTCAAACGCTTCTGGAATAATCCAGGCGGTCGAAAGTGATTGGTTTTGATATCCAATCTCGAGGTTCTGCTGGGGTGGACCGTGCGAGACCCATTTTAGCGGGTGCCGCATTGTTTTTCCGTATTATCACATGAAGTGAGTATACTGCTTTGACTTCTTGTGGGAAGGTCTTTTGTTTTCCGGTGCTCTGCTGGTGGGGTTTATCATCGTCCTTGCTTGATGCGTCGAGCCCCTTGTGTTCGGCGTTGAGTCGTCCGGACTATTTGAAAACCCAACAATCTCGGTGGGTGTGGTTTGCAGGCCTTCCGGTGGTACTGTGGATTTGACATATCCGATCCAAAATTTTATTTAAGTTGGATAGCTCATCACTGTTATCCTGAAGGGGCAGTGTTTTGTTGTTTGGCCGCGAGCTTTTGAATCCGGCGTTGACCGCCGTGTTCTTTGGGCTTTTCTCTTTATTCCGGCGCTGATCTTTTCTGCGCCGTGATTTTCCGTTTCCATCTCTGATCTCGGATGTACTTGGGTCGCTGGTGCTGCATCTTGCTAGCCAGCTATCTTCCCCCGCGCAAAAGCGGGTCATGAGGCTTGTTAGCGCGGACATTGTCCTCGGCTTCTCTTGGTCGAGGTGTCTGGCGAGCCATTCGTCTCGGACGTTGTGTTTGAAAGCTGGTAAGGCTTTGGCGTCCGGACATTCGACTATTTGGTTCTTTTTAGTAAGGAACCTGTTCCAGAATTTGCGCGCTGACTCTCCGGGCTGTTGAGTTATATGACTTAGATCGTCTGCATCCGGAGGGCGGACATAAGTCCCTTGGAAATTTGCTCTAAACGCGTCCTCAAGCTCTTCCCAACTTCCAACAGTGTTTTCTGGGAGGCTTTTGAGCCAATGCCGAGCTGGCCCTGTGAGCTTGAGGGGTAGATATTTTATGGCGTGGTGGTCATCTCCTCTAGCCATGTGTATGTGTAGTATATAATCCTCTATCCAGACTCCCGGGTCTGTTGTTCCGTCGTAAGCCTCTATGTTTATGGGTTTAAACCCTGCTGGGAATTCATGATCCAGCACCTCGTTGGTGAAACATAGTGGGTGTGCGGCGCCCCTGTATTTGGGTGTACCGCTGTCTTCGAACACTTGGCGTGTTGTGTTGCTTCCTGGGGCCCTCTTTTTTGGCCCGTAAATGGACCTGGCTGGGCCATCTGTTTTCCCAAGGTCATGAGTCGGCTTGTGTGCGGCGCCACTTGTAGATTTTGGCCTATCCTCTGGCCGTCTATCCGGCCAGGCGGCCTCTTCGTTTTTTGACTGTGGAGGCTCTATGGCTTCCTCGTCAAATTCTGGCAGCAGCTTGCGCTTCGGGTAGCTCTTTGATTGATGGCCATTGCCATATTTGTCTGCGGTTTTGAGCACTTTGCTCCACCTCATTCTGAGTATGTCTTCCGCTGTTTTGAGCTTCCGTTTTTCCTTCTTCAAACTTCTTGCAGTGGCGACGAGTCTTTTCCAAAGGCTCTTATTCTCCGGTGGTGTGTCTGGCGTGAGGTCATCTGGACTGTTGGTTTTGCCGGTCATGGATTGATTATCCGACTCGTCCTGTTCGGATGGTTGCTTGGCTGCATGTTCGTCATCCACTGGTTTGCCCTGCTCTATTGCTGGGTCATTAGGAGCGCTGTTGTTGTCGAGGCGGGACTTAGGGTGGTGTCTGCGTCGCCGTTTTGGTTGTTTATCGGCGGGATTATCCTTTGCTGCGCCCCGTTGGTCCTCGTTATCGCTTCCTTTTGGGGTATCCACCATATATACATTATGGGTTGGGGTGACCTTCCAGTGCTTGGTGAGCGCTGGTTCTTGATCGTCTCCGGCATCGTCGTCCATACCGTCGATGTCTTCGGAGTCGTGGTCTAGCATGTCGGTTAGATCGTCGACAGTGGCTACAAAGTGGGTGGTGGGTGGGTTTTGAATTTCTTCGTCGTCCGCATCCCAACCATCCCGGCCATAATCCGGCCAGGGCTCTCCGGATAGCGAGAGATGCTTTAGCGAATTTAGAATGTCGCCAAAGAGTGAGTGCTGGAAGATGTCAGCAACGGTAAACTCCATGATCGGCGCCCAATCGGATTCGATTGGCAGGGGCGCAGGAGGTCCAGAGTCCGGCAGGGAGTCCGGCACCTCGGAGTCATGAGCTTTATAGGGAATAAGGTCAGTGTTCGGCTCCATCGCTGTGGAAGTCGCAGCTCCCGAGGAGGTGTCCAACCATCTGTCCTCGATCTGCGCGATCGGCTCCGGACTATAGGTCGGAGCGGATTCGTGTGCGGCCTCCAAGGTGCTGTCCGGCGACAGAGTTAGATCATGCCCATCGTGACAGAGCGGCACGCTCGGTTGCGGATCGGATCCATCAAAGATCAAGTCTCCGCGGATGTCCGCCGTGAAGTTTAGGCTTCCAAATCTGACTTGACGGCCAGGGGCGTAGCTTTCGATCTGCTCCAGATGGCCAAGTGAATTAGCCCGCAGTGCGAAGCCACCGAATATGAAGATCTTTCCGGGGAGAAAAGTCTCACCCTGGACAGCGTTGTTGATTGAAGAAGCCATCAAGCCTATCGGTGATGACACAGAGGAACTCTCAATGAAAGCACCAATGTCGGTGTCAAAACCGGCGGATCTCGGGTAGGGGGTCCCGAACTGTGCATCTAGGCGGATGGTAACAGGAGACAAGGGACACGATGTTTTACCCAGGTTCGGGCCCTCTTGATGGAGGTAAAACCCTACGTCCTGCTTGATTAATATTGATGATATGGGTAGTACAAGAGTGGATCTACCATGAGATCAAGGAGGCTAAACCCTAGAAGCTAGCCTATGGTATGATTGTTGTAATGGATGTTGTGTCCTACGGACTAAAGCCTTCCGGTTTATATAGACACCGGAGAGGGCTAGGGTTACACAGAGTCGGTTACAATGGTAGGAGATCTACATATCCGTATCGCCAAGCTTGCCTTCCACGCCAAGGGAAGTCCCATCCGGACACGGGACGGAGTCTTCAATCTTGTATCTTCGTAGTCTTGGAGTCCGGCGAACGATGATAGTCCGGCTGTCCGGACACCCCCTAGTCCAGGACTCCCTCAGCGACATCTTAAATTCGCTAAAACATCTCTCGCTATCCGGAGAGCCCTGGCCGGATTACGGCCAGGATGGTTGGGATGCGGACGACGAAGAAATTCAAAGCCCACCCACATCCCACTTTGTAGCCACTGTCGACGACCTAACCGACATGCTAGACTATGACTCCGAAGACATCGACGGTATGGACGATGATGCCGGAGACGAACAAGAACCAGCGCCTACAGGGCACTAGAAGACCACCTCGTCATATGACATATACATGGTGGACACCCCAAAAGATGGGGACGGCGAAGAAGCAGCGGAGGAAGATTCCTTAAAGAAACAGCCCAAGCGCCGACGTCAGCGGCGCCGCTCTAAATCCCACCACAGCAAGAATGGAGATTCCGGCACAGGAGATAATAACACCCCAGAAAGTGCCAAAGGCAATCCCCTCCTACAAGATTTAGTGGAGGAGGATGCAGAAGCAAGCCCTCACAAGAGAGCGGCAGACGAAGAGGTCGAGGATGATAATTACATACCTCCCTCCGGAGACGAGGCAAGCCTCGACGATGACGAATTCGTCGTGCCTGAGGATCCTGTCGAACAAGAGCGTTTCAAACGCAGGCTAATGGCCACAGCAAATAGCCTAAAGAAAAAGCTGCAGCAGCTTCAAGCTGATCAAGACCTGCTGGCCGACAGATGGACCGAGGTCCTCGCGGCCGAAGAGTATGAACTCGAAGGCCCCTCCAAGAGCTACCCAAAACGCAAGTTGCTCCCCCGATTAGAAGAGGAAGAATACATACCTTCATCACCAGCGCACAATACGGCCGACCAACCACCCCGTGGTCGCGACAGAGAGGCATCCAGGCCTTCCATCAAGACCATACCCCGGCATCGCTCGAAAAGTACGAAGCCATGGGGGAACGCGCCGGACTTGCGGGATATATTGGAGGATAAGGCAAGACAATCCAGATCTATCTATGGATCATGTGGGCGCCCCACGACCCGCGACGAATACCGTCGAGCCGGATACAACAACTCCGGCCGGGCCGAACACAGCAGACAATGCTCCCTTGAGCTACGTCGTGATATTGCTCAATACAGAGGCGCCGCACACCCGCTATGCTTCACTGATGAAGTAATGGATCATCAAATCCCGGAAGGGTTTAAACCCGTAAACATTGAATCCTACGATGGCACGACAGACCCCGCGGTTTGGATCGAAGATTATCTCCTTCACATCCATATGGCCCGCGGCGACGATCTCCACGCCATCAAATATCTCCTGCTCAAGCTTAAAGGACCAGCTCGGCATTGGCTTAACAGCCGGCCCGCAGAGTCAATTGGGTGTTGGGAGGACCTAGAAGCCGCATTCCTCGACAACTTCCAGGGCACATATGTGCGACCACCAGACGCCGATGACCTAAGCCACATAATCCAGCAGCCAGACGAATCGGCCAGGCAATTCTGGACACGGTTCTTAACAAAGAAAAATCAAATCGTCGACTGTCTGGATGCAGAGGCCCTCGCAGCCTTCAAACATAACATCCGCGACGAGTGGCTAGCCCGGCACCTAGGACAGGAAAAGCCGAAATCCATGGCAGCCCTCACATCATTAATGACCCGCTTCTGTGTGGGAGAGGATAGCTGGCTAGCTCGCAGCAACAACCTCAGCAAAAATGCTGGTAGTCAGGATACTAAGGACCACAACGGTAGGTCGCGTCGAAGAAAAAATAAACGCCGCATTAACGGCGACGACAAGGAGGATACGGCAGTCAACGCCGGATTCCGAGGCTCTAAACCCGGTCAGCGGAAGAAGCCATTCAAAAGAACCACTCCGGGTCCGTCCAATTTGGATCGAATACTCGACCGCTCATGCCAGATACATGGCACCCCCGAAAAGCCAGCTAACCACACCAACAGAGATTGCTGGGTATTTAAGCAGGCAGGCAAGTTAATTGCTGAAAACAACGACAAGGGGCTGCACAGCGACGACGAGGAAGAGACCCGACCGCCGAACAGTAGAGGACAGAAGGGTTTCCCCCCACAAGTGCGGACGGTAAACATGATATACGCAACCCATATACCCAAGAGGGAGCGGAAGCGTGCACTAAGGGACGTATATGCGATGGAGCCAGTCGCCCCTAAGTTCAATCCATGGTCCTCTTGCCCGATCACTTTCGATCGAAGAGACCACCTGACCAGTATCCGCCATGGCGGATTCGCCGCATTGGTTTTAGACCCAATCGTCGATGGATTTCACCTCACGAGAGTCCTGATGGACGGCGGCAGTAGCCTGAACCTGCTTTATCAGGATACAGTGCGCAAGATGGGCATAGACCCTTCAAGGATTAAACCTACAAAGACGACCTTCAAAGGCGTCATACCAGGTGTGGAGGCCAATTGTACAGGCTCAGTCACACTGGAAGTGGTCTTCGGATCCCCGGATAATTTCCGGAGCGAGGAGTTAATCTTCGACATAGTCCCGTTCCGCAGCGGCTATCACGCTCTGCTCGGACAAACTGCGTTTGCAAAGTTCAACGCGGTGCTGCATTACGCATACCTCAAGCTCAAGATGCCAGGCCCTCGTGGAGTCATCATGGTCAACGGAAATACGGAACGCTCCCTCCGAACGGAGGAACATACAGCGGCTCTCGCGGCAGAAGTACAGAGCAGCCTTCTAAGGCAATTTTCGAGTCCGGCCGTTAAACGGCCGGACACGGCCAAACGCGCCCGGAGCAACATCAACCAAGATCACCTGGCACGTTCCGAGCACACGTAGCAATGCGGCCCCAACCCCAGCCCTCGCATGATTGCAAGACCAACCCTCCGCGTACATCATTACGCTCTGGAGATACCATGGGCCTAGGGGGAGGGGCACGACCACAACAGACCAGAGTGCGGCTCGACCACACCAGGGGCTCACAAGTGTGTCGCTCTTTTTATTTTTTATTTTCCTTCTTTGTATATACAGGACTCCGTTCACCAGAGGCCCTGTCCGGCGGCGAACCCGCCGAACGCACGATGTAACAGCCAGGGAGGGAAAAAGGCTGTGATGAACACTCAGGTGGTCTCCATTACGAGCATTAAATTTGATTATATACACCAGTCCGCAGCCCACCCCTGGAGGGGGACATGTTTAATTAGTCCAATCCCTTGCTTACCGCACTATTTGTATCATTCCGCACTCATAGCAGAATTCCTTGAATAAATAATGCAGCACTTTTGCTTGTAATTGCATTACTTTACATATATGTTCACTAATGACATCTTGCACCCGTATATTTTGGTACGGCCGAATACACCAGGGGCTTATGTTCCCCGCATTATGGTGTGACAAGTCCGAACACTTTCACAAGTGCGGCACCCCGAACTTATAGCATTATATGAATCGGCTCCGAATCATGTCTTGGGTCAATAGTTGGGTTTTCCCGGCTCCCACGTTTTGGTACCTTACGTTCCGTTCTGTTGGCTAAGGTGGCACTGGGAGAACCACTGCGATTGCGCCCCGGTTGAGCTGGGCGAGCGCCTCAGTGGAGAAAGCTAAAACTGACTGTCATGATAAGGCGAGAGACTGGTCGCTGTTCGAGAGGTCTTTTCGAGTCCTTAAAGACTTATGCCGCTTCAAGTGAAGAACCGGATAATGTCCGGCCAAGGCGTGGATAGCGCCCCGAACTCGGTCTTCCGAATACTAGGGGCTTCGCCGAAATTTAAAATTATAGAATTCTATGGCTAAGTGAGAGTGTTCAAGCATTATAAGTCCGGTTGCCTTGTTCGTTGTGGTGAGCGCCTCCCTAGATGGACCCAAAAATGGGAACAAGAGTGCTCAAGTTTATCCCGAACACCCCAGCACTTGTGGCTTGGGGGCTGAAGCCGACGACTTGCCATCTCTCAGATTTTATAAACGGCCGCACAGAAGGTAATATTTAAAATCAAACAAGCGTTGCTTAGCGCATATGAACAAAGTTTTCAGCGCACAGGATAATACATAGCGAGTCTACTCAATAATTACATCTCTGGGGCACTCATCCGCAATCTTGCGGGCACCCTTCAGGACAGTCTTATAGTACATCTCGGGCGTACGATACTCCTTGCCCGCTGGTGGCGCGTCAGTGATAAGCCTCTCCGCATCCAGCCTGCCCCAATGCACCTTTGCGCGGGCAAGGGCCCGACGAGCACCTTCAATACAGGCGGAACGCTTGATGACCTCCACCCAGGGGCATGCATCCACCAGCCGCCGCACGAGGCCGAAGTAGCTCCCAGGCATGGCCCCTCCAGGCCACAGCCGGACTATGAGGCCCTTCATGGCCTGCTCGGCTACCTTGTGGAGCTCGACCAACTGCTTCAGCTGGTCGCTAGGGGGCACCGGATGGCCGGTCTCAGCATACTGAGACCAGAAGACCTTCTCCGTTGAGCTCCCCTCCTCGGCTCGGTAGAATGCGGCGGCATCGGACACACTGCGAGGCAGATCTGCAAACGCCCCTGGAGAGCTCCGAATTCGGGTAAGTGTCAGGTAGTTTACATTAACATGCTTGCTTTGCATGAAAAATGCCTTACCCGCCGCTATTTTTTTCACCGCCTCAATCTCCTGAAGGGCCTTATGGGCCTCGGCCTTGGCAGCTTTGGCACTTTCAAGAGCCGAGGCAAGCTCGGACTCTCGAATCTTTGAGTCACGCTCCAAACCCTCATGCTTTTCCATGAGAGCCTGGAGCTCTTGCCGCACTTCCACCACCCGCACCTCCTGCTTCTCTCGCTCCGCTTGTTCCGCGGCCGCATTGCGTTCGGCCGCGGATACGGCCTCCTTCAGGGCCGCCACCTCGTTCGTGGCCCCTGCAGTACCCACGTTATCCTTGTTATTTCTATTGCAACCGAAATCCTTTTCTGTAAGGTAAATATTCAAAGTGGTGTTACTCACCTTCTTTGTCCTCGAGCTGCTTCTTGGCACGGCCGAGCTCTTGCTCAGACCGCTCGAGATCTTGATTCAATGCACCGACCTCCGTAGTCAGTGCGGCAGAGGTCGGCAGCGCAGCCTGCAAACCCATAATAACATAATTTTTAGCAACCCTGTGTATATCTTTTTAGATCCTCAGTCTGGCTTTTCTTTCCGAACACCGAACCGAGCATTAGGGGCTACTGTCTATGCGGTATTACATTACATAATTTTAACTTCTTACCTCAAAGCCTTTTAGAAGGCTGCTGCAGGCTTCGGTCAGCCCGCTCTTGGCGAGCTGAACCTTCTGAATCACCGCACTCATGATAGTGCGGTGTTCTTCCGCGATGGAAGCGCCTTTGAGCGCCTCCAACAAGTTGTCCGGTGCCTCCAGTTGGACGGGGGCCACCGGCGTCACGGTCTTGCCCTTCTTGCGAAGGGGCTGCCTGCCGGACTCCGGAACCACTGCGGGTTCTGGCGTGGAGTCCGGCGCAAAGTCCGGGAGGCTGCCTTGCGGCGCCTCCGGAGCCTCCTCCTGATGGGTCCCCTCCTGGGACCCCACCTCGGCGTCCTCAGCGGCGCGAGGGGTGGAGGCAGTCAGGATGGAATCCACATCCGACGGAGCCAACGACCCGCTCGACGAAGCGGGGAGATCATCGTCGGCCGGACTACAGGCGGTATGCGGCATTAGAAGGACACTATGTGACACAAAAGAAATTACAGATCATTCAGAATCAGGATACTTACGATCTTGCCGGAGGCCTGGCCCTCGAGGGCCACTCTTCTTTGCCAACGTTGGCGTTGGCGGAGCTGTCCGGGGGAATAGTTCTTCCCCTCTTGGACCCCTCGGCCTCCCCTGTCGGGGAAGCCTTCCTCTTCCTCTCTCCCTCCTCTGGGAGAGAGTCTTCTTCCTCCTCCTCGCCGTCGGGGGAGGAGTCCGCCTCGGAGTCGTTGGACACCTGAAAACGGGAACTCTTTCGAGTACCCGTGGCCTCCTTCTTGGCCTTCTTCTCCGGCACCACATGCGGTGCCGGAACCAGCAGCCTCGCTAGACGGGTGTCTACTGGGTTTTCTGGCATGGGAGCCGGGCAGATGATCTGCTTGGCCTTCTTCATCCAGTCCTGTCAAAGGAAAAGTAAGATTGAAACCCACATAGGGTCAAACTATTGAAAACAAGTGTCCCGTAAAGGGGTAGAATCACTTACCTCGTCAGCTGGTCACTGCGAGTGAAATCCGCGATCTTCAGTAGCGGATGCGGGAGCTTCGGCGCCCTTGAACAGCACTCCCCAGGCGCCTTCGTACGTCGTGTCGAAGAGCCCGTTCAATGCCTGGTGCTGTGCCGGATTGAACTCCCACAATTTAAATGCCCGTTGTTGGCAGGGGAGAATCCGGCGGATGAGCATGACTTGGACCACATTGACGAGCCTGAGCTTCTTGTTCACCAGCTTCTGGATACAGGCTTGGAGTCCCGTCAGCTCCTCCGAACTACCCCATAGCAAGCCCTTCTCTTTCCAGGAGGTGAGCTGCAAGGGGATACCAGATCTGAACTCGGGGGCCGCCGCCCACGTAGGGTCGCGCGGCTCGGTGATATAGAACCACCCCGATTGCCACCCCTTGACGGACTCCACAAAGGCCCCTTCGAACCAGAGGACGTTGGGCATCTTGCCCAACATAGCGCCTCCGCACTCCGCTTGAGTGCCCTTCACTACCTTCGGCTTGACATTGAAGGTCTTGAGCCACAAGCCGAAGTGGGGCTAGATGCAGAGGAAGGCCTTGCACACGCCGATAAACGCCGAGATGCTGAGGATGAAGTTCGGCGCCAGATCATGGAAATCTAGGCCGTAGTAGAACATGAGCCCCCGGACAAAAGGGTGAAGTGGAAAGCCCAGTCCGCGGAGGAAGTGGGGAAGGAAAACGACCCTCTCATGGGGCCTGGGGTTGGGGATGAGCTGCCCCTTATCGGGCAGCCGGTGCGCGATGTCGCTGGAGAGGTATCCGGCGCCGCGCAACTTTTCGATGTGCTCCTCCTTAACGGTGGAGGCCAGCCATTTGCCTCCCGCTCTAGACATGGTCGGAGAAGGTCGAGGCGAGACGCACGGACTTGGGCGCTGGAGCTCGAGAGTGCGCGGAGATGGATAAGCAAAGGAGGAAGAAGGCGTAGGTGAAAAGGTGGATCCTTATCCCCTTATATATAGGCGGACGAAGACTATGCGTCCCCACCGGCCTAGTAAAACTCGCTTATCTCCCAAGCGCCACCATCAATGGCGCGGTTGGGTTACCCATGTCCGTATTGATGAGAATCCCGGGATAAGGGGAACACGATCTCTGCTTCGACAAGACATGCCAAGGAAACCGCTTCGCTAAACGCACTGAGGTGGTATAATAAAAAACGATTCAAGTAAAGACTTGGTAGTGGTGTGACGTCACGCTACAAGATACGTCAGCAGATTGAACCTGTGTACATGATATTCTCTCTACGGTGGAATGTGGAAATTATTTTGCAGAGCCGGACACTATCCTGGTGTTCACAATCTTCTATGGATTATTCGGAGGAGGAACCCGCCTTGCAATGCCGAACATTATGCGCGCCAGACTTATCGTCATTGAAGCCAGGTTCAGGGGCTACTGACGGAGTCCTGGACTAGGGGGTGTCCGGACAGCCGGACTATCATCGTCCGCCGGACTCCAAGACTACGAAGATACAAGATTGAAGACTCCGTCCCGTGTCCGGATGGGACTTCCCTTGGCGTGGAAGGCAAGCTTGGCGATACGGATATGTAGATCTCCTACCATTGTAACCGACTCTGTGTAACCCTAGCCCTCTCCGGTGTCTATATAAACCGGAAGGCTTTAGTCCGTAGGACACAACATCCATTACAACAATCATACCATAGGCTAGCTTCTAGGGTTTAGCCTCCTTGATCTCATGGTAGATCCACTCTTGTACTACCCATATCATCAATATTAATCAAGCAGGACGTAGGGTTTTACCTCCATCAAGAGGGCCCGAACCTGGGTAAAACATCGTGTCCCTTGTCTCCTGTTACCATCCGCCTAGACGCATAGTTCGGGACCCCTACCCAAGATCCGCCGGTTTTGACACCAACACCTTGGACAAATAACTTTCTCGTAACAAAAAGCTCTCTACTAATATTTACTTTTTTGCATCTTTATTTAAACAGCCCCTACTTTTTATTTACGTGCTCTTTATTATCTTGCAAATCTATCCTTTCACACCTACAAAGTACTTCTAGTTTCATTCTTGTTCTAGGTAAAGCGAACATCAAGCGTGCGTAGAGTCGTATCAGTGGCCGATAGGACTTGAGAGAGTATTTGTTCTACCTTTAGCTCCTCGTTGGGTTCAACACTCTTACTTATCGAAAGAGGCTACAACTATCCCGTATACTTGCGGGTTATCAAGACCTTTTTCTGGCGCCGTTGCCGGGGAGTCATAGGGTGGGGTGAATATTCTTGTGTGTGCTTGTTTGCTCTATCACTAAGTAATTTTTATTTGATGTTCTTAGTTGTTTTCTATCTTTAGCTATGGGTAGGAAACGTAAAATACCAAAAAAAAATAGTTGTACCTACTGCTCCAATGGTTGAAGAACCACTCAAAATCTATCACACTACTGAAGCTTTTTACTTGGATCATCTTCGATCCCTATGTGCTCGTGCTGAAACCCCAACTAGCTTAGTTGAGGGCAAATCTTTATATGAGCATGCTTGTTATGTGCGACACCATATATCTGAAAAGGGGAAACTATTATGGGATCAAATTCAACGTTTACAATGCTATGCTTGGAATTTATGTTGGGAATATGATTTTACTTGTTGTTCTGAAAACCCTAAAAAACACCTTCCCTACCAATGTGAGTTTATTGATAATGGGATCTTATCTTCGTATGCTAAGGGTGTTTATAGTTACTATGATGTTCAACAAATTGAAGAATTTGTTGCTTTTAAGGGTGCTTTTGAAATTGCTACTTTGATTGAAAAGTATGATGCTACGCTTTACAAATCTGAAAATTTTGCCATACTTGAATATTGTTATGAGAATTATGCTTCTAATGCCTATGATAAACAATATATCGAGGCTTACCCCGCTGTCCAAGAAGAGACTAATATTTTGCAGGAGCCTATGGAAGAGGAAATTGATGAAACTGTGAGCTCATTGAATGAAAAAGATGATGAGAAGAGCGAAGACAAAAGGAGGAAGAGCGGATTGATCACCCGTTCCCACCTTCTAATGAGAGTAACTCTTCAACTCATACATTGTTTAATTCCCCTTCGTGCTTACTGAAGGATGATTGCTATGATGACTATTATGATCCCATTAATTCTCTTGAAATATCCCTTTTTGATGATGCTTGCTATGCTTGTGGCGAAGATGCCAATATGAATTATGCTTATGGAGATGAACTTGCTATAGTTCCTTATGTTATGAATGAAATTATTGCTATTGCACCCACGCATGATAGTCCTATTATCTTTTTGAATTCTCCCGACTACTCTATATCGGAGAAGCATGCACTTATTAAGGATTATATTGATGGGTTGCCTTTTACTACTACACATGATGATTTTGATGAATATAATATGCATGTGCTTGCTGCTCCTACTTGCAATTATTATGAGAGAGGAACTATATCTCCACCTCTCTATGTTTCCCACACGATAAAATTGCAAGAAAATGTTTATACTATGCATTGGCCTTTACTTGGTGTGCATGAATTGTTCTTTTATGACATACCGATGCATAGGAAGAGAGTTAGACTTTGTTGTTGCTTGATATATGTTACTTTGTGCTCACTACTAAATTACAAATCATTGTTAATTAAAATTGGCTTTGATATACCTTGGGATCCGGGTGGATTCATTACTTGAGCACTGAATGCCTAGCTTAATGGCTTTAAAGAAAGCGCTGCCAGGGAGACAACCCGGAAGTTTTAGAGAGTCATTTATTTCCGTTGAGTGCTTTCATATAGTTTAAAAACACAAAAATAAAGAGGGGAACCAAAAAACTTTTCAAAAAGGAAAGTGAAAGTGAGAAAGACAAGCATTGTTGAAGTGGGAGAGCTCCTTGAACTTTGTTCATGCTCACAGAAAATTTGTGAATCTTGATTACAGAAACTTTTCAACAAAAATAATTATCCCCTTGTACAATTCCATTGTATTATAAAAATAATGTGCTAAGGTTTGCCTTTAGGATGCTTACAATGCTTGTTGGTTTGTACGGTGCAGGACAGAAACTTTGGCTGTAGTGCACGATTTTACATTTTTAACTGGAACGCCAATTGGTTCTGATTCCTTCTGCACTGTCTTTCTACACAACTTGTTTAGTTTTACTAATTTTGGTAGAATTTTTGGGCTACCAGAAGTATGGTGGATGTTCAGATTGCTACAGACTGTTCTGTTTTTGACAGATTCTGTTTTTGACGCATAGTTTGCTTGTTTTGATGAATCTATCAATTTATATTAGTGGATTAAGCCATGAAAAAGTTATATTACAGTAGACACAATGCAAAAACAAAATATGAATTGGTTTGCAACAGTACTTAGAGTGGTGATTTGCTTTATTATACTAACGGATCTTACCGAGTTTTCTGTTGAAGTTTTGTGTGGATGAAGTGTCTAAGCGAGGATGTCTCGATATGAGGAAAAGGAAGAGAGGCAAGAGCTAAAGCTTGGGGATGCCCGAGGCACCGCAAGTAAATATTCAAGTAGACTCAAGCATCTAAGCTTGGGGATGCCCCGGAAGGCATCCCCTCTTTCTTCAACAAGTATCGGTATGTTTTCGTATTCGTTTCGTTCGTGCATTATGTGCAAGTCTTGGAGCATCTTTTGCATTTATTTTTCACTTTTCTTTTATGCACCATGCTGGTATGAGATAGTCCTTGGTTGATTTATAGAATTCTCATTGCACTTCACTTAAATCTTTTGAGTATGGCTTTATAGAATGCTTCATGTGCTTGACTTATATCATTTGAAGTTTGGATTGCCTGTTTCTCTTCATATAGACAACCGCCATTTGTAGAATGCTCCTTTGCTTCACTTATAATTGTTAGAGCGTGGGCATATCTTTTGTAGAAAGAATTAACTCTCTTGCTTCACTTATATTTATTTAGAGAGATGACAGGAATTGATCATTCACATGGTTAGTCATAAAATCCTACATAAACTTGTAGATCGCTGAATATGATATGTTTGATTCCTTGCAATAGTTTTGCGATATAAAGATGGTGATATTAGAGTCATGCTAGTGGGTGGATGTTGATTGTAGAGACACTTGTGTTGAGGTTTGTGATTCCCGTAGCATGCACGTATGGTGAACCACTTTGTGA
Organism: Triticum timopheevii; assembly: GCA_963921465.1. Lineage (NCBI taxonomy): Eukaryota > Viridiplantae > Streptophyta > Magnoliopsida > Poales > Poaceae > Triticum > Triticum timopheevii. Next base: position 147,822,163 of record OY997272.1, read on the forward strand.
TGGAGTTGGAGCACAATTTTATTTATTGATTGTCTTCCTTATGAGTGGCGGTCGGGGATGAGCGATGGTCTTTTCCTACCAATCTATCCCCCTAGGAGCATGCGCGTAGTACTTTGTTTTCAATGGCTTGTAGATTTTTGCTATAAGTATATGAGTTCTTTATGACTAATGTTGAGTCCATGGATTATGCGCACACTCACCCTTCCACCATTGCTAGCCTGTCTTTTGCCGCGCAACTTTCACCGGTACCATACACCCACCATATACCTTCCTCAAAACAGCCACTATACCTACCTATCATGGCATTTCCATAGCCATTCCGAGATATATTGTCATGCAACTTCCATCATCATCATATACATGACTTGAGCATTCATTGTCATATTGCTTTGCATGATCGTAAGATAGCTAGCATGATGTGTTCATGGCTTATCCATTTTTTGATGTCATTGCTATGCTAGACCATTGCACATCCCGGTACACCGCCGGAAGCATTCATATAGAGTCATATCTTTGTTCTAGATATTGAGTTGTAAGTAAATAAAAGTGTGATGATCATCATTATTAGAGCATTGCCTCAGTGAGGAAGGATGATGGAGACTATGATTCCCCCACAAGTCGGGATGAGACTCCGGACTTTATGAAAAATAAAAGAGGCCAAAGAAGCCCAAATAAAAAAAAGAGGCCAAAGAAGCCCACCAAAAAAATGAGAGAAAAAGAGAGAAGGGGCAATGTTACTATCCTTTTACCACACTTGTGCTTCAAAGTAGCACCATGTTGTTCATAGAGAGAGTCTCCTATGCTTTCACTTTCATATACTAGTGGGAATTTTCATTAAAGAACTTGGCTTGTATATTCCGATGATGGGCTTCCTCAAATGCCCGAGCTCTTCATGAGCAAGCAAGTTGGATGCACACCCACTTAGTTTTCAGTTTGAGCTTTCATACACTTATAGATCTAGTGCATCCGTTGCATGGCAATCCCTACTCACTCACATTGATATCTATTGATGGGCATCTCCATAGCCCGTTGATACGCCTAGTTGATGTGAGACTTTCTCCCTTTTTGTCTTCTCCACATAACCCCCACCATCATATTCTATTCCACCTATGGTGCTATATCCATGGCTCACGCTCATGTATTGCGTGAAAGTTGAAAAAGTTTGAGATTATTAAAGTATGAAACAATTGCTTTGCTTGTCATCGGGGTTGTGCATGATTGAATACTTTGTGTGATAAGATAGAGCAACAGCCAGACTATATGATTTTGTAGGGATAACTTTCTTTGGCCATGTTGTTTTGAAAAGACATGATTGCTTTATTGGTACGCTCGAAGTATTATTGCTTTTATGTCAAATGATAGACTATTGCTTTGAATCACTCATGTCTTAATATTCATGCCATGATTACACATATGATCAAGATTATGCTAGGTAGCATTCCACATCAAAAATTATTCTTTTTTATCATTTACCTACTCGAGGACGAGCAGGAATTAAGCTTGGGGATGTTGATACGTCTCCGTCGTATCTATAATTTTTGATTGTTCCATGCCAATATTATTCACTTTCATATACTTTTTGACAACTTTTTATATTATTTTTGGGACTAACTTATTGTTCCAGTGCCCAGTGCCAGTTCCTGTCTATTGCATGTTTTATGTTTCACAGAATATCCATATCAAACGGAGTCCAAACAGGATAAAAACGGACGGAGCTTATTTTTGGAAAATATGGAAAATTCCGGAAGAAAAATCCACGCGAGATGGTGCCTGAGGTGGTCACGAGGTAGGGGCGCGCCTGACCCCCCTGGGCGCGCCCTCTACCCTCGTGAGCCCACCGTAAGGCGGTTGACACTCTTCTTCTGCCGCAAGAAAGCTAATATTCGGAAAAAAATCACGGCGAAGGTTTCAGGCCAATCGGAGTTACGGATCTCCATATATACACGAAACGGTGAAACAGAGCCAGAACAGAACGCGGAAACAGAGAGATAGATCCAATCTCGGAGGGGCTCTCGCCCCTCCCAAGCCATGGGAGCCAAGGACCAGAGGGGAAACCCTTCTCCCATCTAGGGAGGAGGTCAAGGAAGAAGAAGAAGAAGGGGGGCTCTCTCCCCCTTGCTTCCGGTGGTGCCGGAGCGCTGCCGGGGGCCATCATCATCACCACGATCTTCACCAACAACTTCACCGCCTTCACCAGCAACTCTTCCTCCCTCTATGCAGCGGTGTAACCTCTCTCTTACCCGCTATAATCTCTACTTAAACATGGTGCTCAACGCTATATATTATTTCCCAATGATGTATGGCTATCTTATGATGTTTGAGTAGATTCGCTTTGTCCTATGGGTTAATTGATGATCGTGATTGGTTTGAGTTGCATGTTTTATTATTGGTGTTGTCCTATGGTGCTCTGTATGTCGCGCAAGCGTGAGGGCTTCCCGCTGTAGGGTTTGCAATATGTTTATGATTTGCTTGTGGTGGGTGGCGTGAGTAACAGAAGCACAGACCCGAGTAAGTAGGTTGTTTGTGTATGGGATAAAGGGGACTTGATGCTTTAATGCTATGGTTGGGTTTTACCTTAATGAATCTTTAGTAGTTTTGGATTCTTGCTAGAGTTCCAATCATAAGTGCATATGATCCAAGTAGAGAAAGTATGTTAGCTTATGCCTCTCCCTCAAATAAAATTGCAATAGTGATTATCGGTCTAGTTATCGGTTGCCTTGGACAAATAACTTTTTCGTAACAAAAAGCTCTCTACTAATATTTACTTTTTTGCATCTTTATTTAAACAGCCCCTACTTTTTATTTACGTGCTCTTTATTATCTTGCAAATCTATCCTTTCACACCTACAAAGTACTTCTAGTTTCATACTTGTTCTAGGTAAAGTGAACATCAAGCGTGCGTAGAGTCGTATCAGTGGCCGATAGGACTTGAGAGAGTATTTGTTCTACCTTTAGCTCCTCATTGGGTTCGACACTCTTACTTATCGAAAGAGGCTACAACTATCCCGTATACTTGCGGGTTATCATCCTCGGGAGCGCTTTTCTCATTATAAGCAATTGTCCAGGCTTGTCCTTTGCTAAAAAAAGGATTTGGCCACCTTGCTGCACCTTATTTACTTTCATTTCTTGTTACCTGTTACAAATTATATTATCACAAAACTATCTGTTACCTACAATTTCAGTGCTTGCAGAGAATACCTTACTGAAAACCGCTTGTCATTTCCTTCTGCTCCTCGTTGCATTCGACACTCTTACTTATCGAAAGGACTACAATAGATCCCCTATACTTGTGGGTCATCAGTGTGTCCTTGATAACCCACAAGTATAGGGGATCAATTGTAGCCTCTTTCGATAAGTAAGAGTGTCGAACCCAACGAGGAGCTAAAGGTAGAACAAATATTCCATCAACTTCTATCGACCACCGATACAACTCTACGCACGCTTAGCGTTCGCTTTACCTAGAACAAGTATGAAACTAGACGTACTTTGTAGGTGTTGTTGGATAGATTTGCAGGAATATAAAGAGCATGTAAATATAAACTAGGGGTTGTTTAGATAAAGAAGCAATAAAGTTAGTATAGCGAGCGTGGAAAAGTGGTGGTAGGAGTTGTGAAATTGTCCCTAAGCAATTGACTACTTTACTAGACCGATAGCAAGTTTTATGTGGGAGAGGCATAAGCTAACATACTTTCTCTTCTTGGATCATATGCACTTATGGTTGGAACTCTAGCAAGCATCCGCGACTACTAAAGATCATTAAGGTAAAACCCAGCCATAGCATTAAAGTATCAAGTCCTCTTTATTCCCATACGCCATGACCCACTTATCTGTGTTTGTGTTTCAGTCACTCATGCAACACAGACAATAAGCAAACCATGAACATATTGCAAACCCTACAGCGGGGATCCCTCACGCTTGCACGACACGGAGAGCACCATAGGACAGCAAAATAAACACAAGCAAATTAAACCAATCATAGCAATTCACCAATTATCGATAGGACAACGAAAATCTACTCAGACATCATAGGAAGGCAACACATCATTCGATAATAATATGAAGCATAAAGCACCATGTTGAAGTAGAGGGTACAGTGGGTTGCGGGAGAGTGGAGCCTTAAATATAGATGGGGGAAGGTGATGGAGATGTTGGTGAAGATGACGGCGGTGTTGGTGTAGATCACGGTGATGATGATAACCCCAGCGGCATTCCGGCGCCACCGGAAGCGAGGGGGAGAGAGCCCCCCTTCTTTTTATTCTTCCTTGACCTTCTCCCTAGATGGGAGAAGGGTTTCCCCTCTAGTCCATGGTCTCCATGGCGTGGGAGGGGCGAGAGCCCCTTCGAGATTGGATTTGTCCCTCTGTCTCTCTCTATTTCTGCGCTCCCAGATTCTGCCCTTTCACCGTTTCTTATATATCCGGAGATCCGTCACTCCGATTGGATTGAAACCTTCGCCATGATTTTTTCCGGAAATTATCTTTCTTGCGGCAAAAGAAGAGCACCAACCACCTTACAGGGTGCCCACAAGGGTCAGGGGCGCACCCCCGTGCCTCGTGGCCCCCTCGGGCACCTTCTCGCGTTGATTCTTCTTCCCAAAAATCATAAATATTCTCCATCCATTTTTATCCCGTTTGGACTCCATTTGATATGGGATTTCCGCGAAACATAAAACATGCAACAAACAGGAACTGGCACTGGGCACTGGATCAATATGTTAGTCCCAAAAATAGTATAAAAAGTTGCCAAAAGTATATAAAAGTTGAATAATATTGGCATGGAACAATAAAAAATTATATATACGACGGAGACATATCAGCATCCCAAAGCTTAATTCCTGCTCGTCCTCGAGTAGGTAAATGATAAAAAAGATAATTTTTGATGTGGAATGCTACCTAGCATAATCTTGATCATATATCTAATCATGGTATGAATATTAAGACACGAGTGATTCAAGGCAATAGTCTATCATTTGACATAAAAACAATAATAATTCGGGCATCCCAACAAGCAATCATGTCTTTCAAATATCAATGCTAAAGAACGCTATCCCTACAAAATCATATGGTCTTGTATGCTCCCTTTTCTTAACACAACGTACCCCTCATGCTCATTCCGGTGTCAGCCAAGCAATTGGTTCATACTTTTTAACGTGCTTCAGCTTTTTCAACCCTCACGCAATACATGAGCACAAGCCATGGATATAGCACTATAGGTGGAATAGAGTATGATGGTGGAGGTTGTGTGGAGAAGACAATAAAGGAGAAAGTCTCACATCGACGCGGCTAATCAATGGGCTATGGAGATGCCCATCAATTGATGTCAATGCGAGGAGTAGGGATTGTCATGCAACGGATGCACTGAGAGCTATAAGTGTATGAAAGCTCAAACTGAAACTAAGTGGGTGTGCATCCAACTTGCTTGCTCATGAAGACCTCAGGCATTTTGAGGAAGCCCATCATCGGAATATACAAGCCAAGTTCTATAATGAAAATTCCCACTAGTTTACGAAAGTGATAACTCAAGAGACTCTCTATATGAAGAACATGGTGCTTCTCTAAAGCACAAGTGTGGTAAAAGGATAGCAACATTGCCCCTTCTCTCTTTTTCTCTCATTTTTCTATTTTCTCTTTTTTATTTTTTTTATTTTTTTGGTGGGCTTCTTTGGCCTCCTTTTTTTATTTGGGCTTCTTTGGCCTCTTTTATATTTCATAAAGTCCGGAGTCTCATCCCGACTAGTGGGGGAATCATAGTCTCCATCATCCTTTCCTCACTGGGGCAATGCTCTAATAATGATGATCATCACACTTTATTTACTTACAACTCAATATTACAACTCGATACTAGAACAAAAATATGACTCTATATGAATGCATCCGGTGGTGTACCGGGATGTGCAATGATCTAGCATAGCAAAGATATCAAAAAATGGACAAGCCATGAAAACATCATGCTAGCTATCTTACGATCATGCAAAGCAATATGACAATGAATGCTCAAGTCATGTATATGATGATGATGGAAGTTGCATGGCAATATATCTCGGAATGGCTATGGAAATGCCATGATAGGTAGGTATGGTGGCTGTTTTGAGGAAGATATAAGGAGGCTTATGTGTGATAGAGCGTATCGTATCACGGGGTTTGGATGCACCGGCGAAATTTGCACCAACTCTCGAGGTGAGAAAGGGCAATGCACGGTACCGAAGAGGCTAGCAAAGATGGAAGGGTGAGAGTGCGTATAATCCATGGACTCACTTTAGTCATAAAGAACTCATATACTTATTGCAAAATTTTATTAGCCCTCGAAGCAAAGTACTACTACGCATGCTCCTAGGGGGAGGTTGGTAGGAGTTCACCATCGCGTGCCCCCGATCTTCACGCAAAGATAAACAATCAAAATACAATGCGCGCCAATTTGGTTACATAGTTAGGAGACCATACGTGCATGCTTCGGGAATCACAAACCTTAACACCAATATCTTACTAAACACAACAAATTACTAGAACCTCACACATATTATCATCTCTATATCGCAAAACTATTGCAAGGAATCAAACATATCATATCTAGTGATCTACAAGTTTTATGTAGGATTTTATGACTAACCATGTGAATGACCAATTTCTGTCATCTCCATAATGGATATAAGTGAAGAAAGAGAGTTTAATTCTTTCTACAAAAGATATGCCCACGCTCTAAAAAATATAAGTGAAGCAAAATAGCATTCTACAAATGGCGGTTTTCTACGTGAAGAGAAACAGGCAATCTAAACATCAAATGATATAAGTGAAGCACATGAAGCATTCTATAAAGCCATACTCAAAAGATTTAAGTGAAGTGCAATGAGCATTCTATAAATCAGCCATGGACTATCTCATACCAGCGTGGTGCATAAAATAAAAGTGAAAACTAAATGCAAAAGACGCTCCAAGATTTGCACATATCGCATGAACGAAACGAATCCGAAAACATACTGATACTTGTTGAAGAAAGAGGGGATGATTTTCGGGGCATCCCCAAGCTTAGACACTTGAGTCTCCTTGAATATTTACTTGGGGTGCCTTGGGCAGCCCCAAGCTTGAGCTCTTGCCTCTCCTCCTTTTCCTCATATCGAGACCTCCTCGATCTTTGAACACTTCATCCACACGAAACATCAATAGCAAACTCGGTAAGATCCGTTAGTATAATAAAGCAAATCACTACTCTAAGTACTGTTGCAAACCAATTCATATTTTGTTTTTGCATTGTAGCTACTGTAATATAACTTTTCCATGGCTTAATCCACTGATAGAAATTGATAGTTTCATCAAAACAAGCAAACTATGCATCAAAAACAGAATCTGTCAAAAACAGAACAGTCTGTAGTAATCTGAACATTCACCATACTTCTGGTACCCCACAAATTCTGAAAAATTAGGAAAAAACAAATTGTATAGAAAGACAATAAAAAAAGTTTCAGAACCGTTTGACGTTCCAGTAAAAAATGTAAAATCGCGCACTACAGCCAAAGTTTCTGTCCTGCACCGCACAAACCAACAAGCATTGTAAACACCCTAAAGGCAAACTTGGCACATTATTTTTATAATACAATGGAATTATACAAGGAGATAATTATTTTTTTTGAAAAGTTTCTGTAATTAAGATTCACAAAGTTTCCGTGAGCATGAACAAAGTTCAAGGAGCTCCCCCACTTCAACAATGCTTGTCTTTCTCACTTTCACTTTCCTTTTTGAAAAGTTTTGGTTTTGTTTTTAGACTATATAAAAGCACTCAACAGAAATAAATGACTCTCTAAAACTTCCGGGTTGTCTCCCTCGCAGCGCTTTCTTTAAAGCAATTATGCTAGGCATATAGTGCTCAAGTAATGGATCCACCCGGATCCCAAGGTATATCAAAGCCAATTTTAGTTAACAATGATTTGTAATTTAGTAGTGAGCACAAAGTAGCATATGTCATGCAACAACGAAGTCTAACTCTCTTCTTATGCATTGGCATGTCATAAAAGAACAATTCATGCACACCAAGTAAAGGCCAATGCATAGTTTAAACAGTTTCTTGCAATTTCATCGTGTGTGAAACATAGAGAGGTGGAGATATAGTTCCTCTCTCATAATAATTGCAAGTAGGAGCAGCAAGCACATGCATACTATATCTATCAAAATCATCATGTGTAGTAGTGAAACGCAACCCGTCAATATAATCCTTAATAAGGGTAAACTTCTCCGATATAGTGTAGTAGGGAGAATTCAAAAAGGTAATAGGACTATCATGCGTGGGTGCAATAGCAACAATTTCATGTTTAACATAAGGAACTATAGCAAGTTCATCTCCATAAGCATAATTCATATTGGCATCATGGCCACAAGCATAGCAAGCATCATCAAAAAGGGGTATTTCAAGAGAATCAGCGGGATCATAACAATCATCATAGCAATCATCCTTTGGTAAGCACGAAGGGAATTTAAACAATGTATGAGTTGAAGAGTTACTCTCGTTAGAAGGTGGGCACGGGTAGCTAATCTGCTCTTCCTCCTTTTGTTCTTCGCCCTCCTCATCATCTTTTTCCTCCAATGAGCTCACAATTTCATCAATTTCTTCTTCAATAGACTCCTGCAAAATATTAGTCTCTTCTTGGACAGCGGAGACTTTCTCAATAAACGCATCAATATCGGCACTGTACTCATAATTATCATAACAATATTTAAGTATAGCAAAATTTTCAGGTTTGTAAATAGCATCATCAAGATTTTCACACTCTTTAAACAAAGATTCAATTTCATAAGCACCCATAAAAGCAACGAATTCTTCTATTTGTTCCACATCATAGTGATCATATATACTATTAGCATAAGAAGGTAAGGTTTCATTATCATTAAATTTGCATGAAAAGGGAAGGTGTGGAGCCTTCATCCTAGAGCAACAAGTATAATCATATCTCAAGCACAGTTGCCTAGCATACCAATACAACATATAAATTTGATCCCATAATAGTTTCCCTTTTTCTGTCAAGCGATAATCCCTGAAGTATTCACGTTGAGCCAATGTGTCTCCCATAACATAATTGAATGGGGTTTTCTCAGGATTATCAAAGTAGTACATAATATCTTTCACATAATGAGCATCGAGGGTTTTAGGAGGTTCCCCATCTCCATGAGTAGCAAGTACACCTAATTTTTTTGGTATTTCGTGTTCCATATCCATAACTAAAGATAGAGAACAACTAAGAACAGCAAATAAAAATTACTTAGTGATAAAGAAAACAAGCACACACGAGAATATTCACCCCATGCTATGACTCCCGGCAACGGCGCCAGAAAAAGGTCTTGATAACCCACAAGTATAGGGGGATCAATTGTAGCCTCTTTTGATAAGTAAGAGTGTCAAACCCAACGAGGAGCTAAAGGTAGAACAAATATTCCCTCAAGTTCTATCGACCACCGATATAACTCTATGCACGCTTAGCATTTGCTTTACCTAGAACAAGTATGAAACTAGAAGTACTTTGTAGGTGTTGTTGGATAGATTTGCAAGAATATAAAGAGCACATAAATATAAACTAGGGGCTGTTTAGATAAAGAAGCAATAAAGTTAGTATAGCGAGTGTGGAAAAGTGGTGGTAGGAGTTTTGAAATTACCCCTAAGCAATTGACTACTTTACTAGACCGATAGCAAGTTTTATGTGGGAGAGGCATAAGCTAACATACTTTCTCTTCCTGGATCATATGCACTTATGATTGGAACTCTAGCAAGCATCCGCAACTACTAAAGATCATTAAGGTAAAACCCAACCATAGCATTAACATATCAAGTCCTCTTTATTCCCATACGCCATGACCCACTTATCCGTGTTTGTGTTTCAGTCACTCAAGCAACACAGACAATAAGCAAACCATGAACATATTGCAAACCCTACAGCGGGGATCCCTCACTCTTGCGCGACATGGAGAGCACCATAGGACAGCAACATATACACAAGTAAATTAAACCAATCATAGCAATTCACCAATTACCGATAGGACAACGAAAATCTACTCGGACATCATAGGATGGCAACACATCATTGGATAATAATATGAAGCATAAAGCACCATGTTCAAGTAGAGGGTACAACGGGTTGTGGGAGAGTGGACCGCTGAATATGGATGGGGGAAGGTGATGGAGATGTTGGTGAAGATGACGGCGGTGTTGGTGTAGATCGTGGTGATGATGATAGCCCCGGCGGCGTTCCGGCGCCACCGGAAGCGAGGGGGAGAGAGCCCCCCTTCTTGTTCTTCTTCCTTGACCTTCTCCCTAGATGGGAGAAGGGTTTCCCCTCTAGTCCATGGTCTCCATGGAGTGGGAGGGGCGAGAGCCCCTCCGAGATAGGATCTTTCCCTCTGTCTTTGTCTGTTTCTGCGCTCCTAGATTCTGCCCTTTCAACGTTTCTTATATATCCGGATATCCGTAACTCCGATTGGATTGAAACCTTCAGCATGATTTTTTTCCGGAAATTATCTTTCTTGCGGCAAAAGAAGAGCAGCAACCGCCTTACGGGGTGCCCACGAGGGTCAGGGGCGCGCCCACCCCCCTGGGGCGCGCCCCCCTGCCTTGTGGCCCCCTCGGGCACCGTCTCGCATTGATTCTTCTTCCCAAAAATCATAAATATTCTTCATCCGTTTTTATCCCATTTGGACTCCGTTTGATATGGGGTTTCTGCGAAAGATAAAACATGCAACAAATAGGAACTGGCACTGGGCACTGGATCAATATGTTAGTCCCGAAAATAGTATAAAAGTTGCCAAAAGTATATGAAAGTTGAATAATATTGGCATGGAACAATCAAAAATTATAGATATGACGGAGACGTATCAGTCCTTAGCCTGAGCTATCTCATCCCGCAGTTTAGCAACTTCCACTTTATTGATTCGACACAAGGGGGACCAAAGAATATTCTCAAGTATTAGCAGTTGAGTTGTCAATTCAACCACACCTTAAAGACTTAATATCTCCAGCAAAGTAGTATGGAAGTAGCGGTAACGGTAGCAAAAGTAACCGTAGCATTTCTATAACAATCGTAATAGTGGCAACAGAGAAGTAACTTAACAAAGAACAGTATGTGAAAAGCTCATAGGCAATGGATCAATGATGGATAATTATGTCAGATGAGATTCCTCATGCAACAATTATAACATAGGGTGACACAGAACTAGCTCCAGTTCATCAATGTAATGTCGGCATGTACTCCGAATATAGTCATACGTGCGTATGGAAAAGAACTTGCATGACATCTTTTGTCCTACCCTCCCGTGGCAGCGGGGTCCTATTGGAAACTAAGGGATATTAAGGCCTCCTTTTAATAGAGTACCGGACCAAAGCATTAACACTTAGTGAATACATGAACTCATCAAACTACGGTCATCACCGGGAGTGGTCCAGATTATTGTCACTTCGGGGTTGCCGGATCATAACACATAGTAGGTGACTATTGACTTGCAAGATAAGATCAAGAACTCACATATATTCATGAAAACATAATAGGTTCAGATCTGAAATCATGGCACTCATCCAACCCATCACCGTCCAACAAGCCTACGATGGGATTACTCACGCACGGCGGTGAGCATCATGAAATTGGTGATGGAGGATGGTTGATGGTGACGATGGTGACAGATCCCCCTCTTCGGAGCCCCGAACGGACTCTAGATCAGCCCTCCCTAAGAAGATTAGGGCTTGGCGGCGGCTCTGTATCGTAAAACGCTATGAATCCTTCTCTCTGATTTTTTTTCTCCCCGAAAGTGAATATATGGAGTTGGAGTTGAGGTCGGTGGAGTCCCAGGGGGCCCACGAGGTAGGGGCGCGCCCTGCACCTTCATGGACAGGGTGTGGGCCCCCTGATGTTGATTCTTTCACCAATATTTTTTATTAATTCCAAAATGTGTCTTTGTGGGTTTTTAGGTCATTCTAAGAACTTTTATTTCTGCACAAAAATAACACCATGACAGTTCTGCTGAAAACAGTGTCATTCCGGGTTAGTTCTATTAAAATCATGCAAGTTAGAGTCCAAAACAAGGGAAAAAGTGTTTGGAAAAGTAGCTACGTTGGAGACGTATCAACTCCCCCAAGCTTAAACCTTTGCTTGTCCTCAAGCAATTCAGTTGACAAACTGAAAGTGATAAAAAAAAACTTTTACAAACTCTGTTTGATCTTGTTGTTGCAAATATGTAAAGTCAGCATTCAAGTTTTCAACAAAGATTATGAACTAACCATATTCACGATAACATTTAGGTCTCATGTTTACTCATATCAATGGCATAATCAACTAGCGAGCAATAATAATACATCTCAGATGACAACACTTTCTCAAAACAATCATAATATGATATAACAAGATGGTATCTCGCTAGCCCTTTATGAGACCGCAAAACATAAATACAGAGCACCCCTGAAGATCAAGGACTGACTAGACATTGTAATTCATGGTGAAAGAGATCCGGTCACAGTCATACTCAATGTAAATTAATAGCAATGCATGCAAATGATAGCGGTGCTCTCCAACTGGTGCTTTTTAATAAGAGGATGATGACTCAACATAAAAGTAAATAGATAGGCCCTTCGCAGAGGGAAGCAGGGATTTGCAGAAGTGCCAGAGCTCGAGTTTTGAAACAGAGATAAATAATATTTTGAGCGGCATACTTTCATTGTCAACATAACAACGAAGAGATCTCGATATCCTCCATACTACACACATTATAGGCAAGTCCCAAATAGAATGGTAAAGTTTATACCCCCCCCCCCCACCACCACCACCAACAAACAACAATCCATGGCTTGTCCGAAACAACGGGTGCCATCCAACTAACAACAATCCCAGGGGAGTTTTGTTTGCAATTATTTTGATTTGATTTATGCATGGGACTGGGCATCCCGGTTACCGGCCATTTTCTCGTGAGTTGAGCGGAGTCCACTCATCGTGAGAATAACCCGCCTAGCATGTAAGATATAGACAACCCTAGTTGATACATGAGCTATTCGAGTATACAAAACAGAATTTCATTTGAAGGTTTAGAGTTTGGCACATACAAATTTACTTGGAACGGCAGGTAGATACCGCATATAGGAAGGTATGGTGGACTCATATGGAATAACTTTGGGGTTTATGGAAGTGGATGCGCAAGCAGTATTCTCGCTTAGTAGAAGTGAAGGCTAGAAAGAGACTGGGAAGCGACCAACTGGAGAGCGACAACAGTCATGAACATGCATTAAGATTAATCAAAGGAGGATACCACCCTATCATACCACATCACAACTATTTTAATAGCATGTTGGCACACAAGGTAAACCATTATAAACTCCTAGCTAATTAAGCATGGCATGAGCAACTATAATCTCTAATTGTCATTGCAAACATGTTTCATCATGAACATAAACATCATGGAGGCTATGTTGATTTTGTTTCAACTACATGCGTGAACATGTGCCAAGTCAAGCCACTCGAATCATTCAAAGGAGGATACCACCCTATCATACCACATCACAACTATTTTAATAGCATGTTGGCACACAAGGTAAACCATTATAAACTCCTAGCTAATTAAGCACGACATGAGCAACTATAATCTCTAATTGTCATTGCAAACATGTTTCATCCATAATAGGCTGAATCAGGAACAGTGGACTAATCATATTTACAAAAACAAGATAGGTCGAGTTCATACCAACTTCTCTCATCTCAATCAGTCCATCATATATCGTCATTATTGCCTTTCACTCGCATGACCGAACAGTGTGGATAATAATAATTGTGCACGTGCATTGGACTAAGCTAGAATCTTCAAGCATTTAATACAAAGGAGAGGACAAGGTAATATGGGCTCTTGGTTAGATCAACAATAATGCATATGAGAGCCACTCAAGATTTTCATCGTGGTCTTCTCCTCTCGACCCCAAAAGAAAAGAAAACAAATAAAACTATTTACACGGGGAAGCTCCCAACAAGCAAAAGAAGAACGATAAATCTTTTTGGGTTTTTCTTTTAATTACTACTACAAGCATGGAAAGTAAACTAGTTAAAAGCTACAACTAATTTTTTTGGTTTTTTTATTAAGGTTTTTAAACACACAAGAAGAAAGCAAGAAAAGGAAATAAACTAGCATGGATAGTACAATGAAAAAGTATGAGCACCGGCAACTAGAATGAGTTTGTGAACATAAATATAATGTCGGTGAGAAATACGTACTCCCCCAAGCTTAGGCTTTTGGCCTAAATTGGTCTATGGCCACTGCTCGAAGCTACTCTCTTCAGTGTACTTAGGGGGGGGTCCTCAGGGTGCCACTGGTTAGTGATCTCCTCTGGATCCCACTGATAGACAGACTGTCGATATGGGTCAAGTGGTGGCTCAGGCTCAGGCTCTAGGACTTGTGTTAGCCTCCAGTATGCATAAATGGCCTCGAGCAAAATGAGGTATGTGCCTGAAAGTATGTTAAACAAAGAGAGTGCAGGCAAGGTAATAGTCTCACAGTGAGTTTTATCAAATATCAAATTATACTTAAGCATCTTCTTATTATTTTTAACATTAAATTCATGTGCTACCATACTCTTATAATATAGAAAGATAGGGGCAGCAACTTTTCCTCTTTCTCATAATTCCTAATAGGTATCTCAAAGTGTTTAGCAAGGCCTGAAGCAAAGATGCCTCCGAAGATGGGGCCCTTTGTACGGTTAAGACTTAACCGTTTAGCAACAATAGTGCCTAAACTGAAAGTTGTATCACGAAACAAAGCATGGCGCAAAATAACAAGATCAGGAGCACTAAGATTTCCACTGTTCCCGTGACCAATTAAGTATCTGCTAGCAAATATCGCAAAGTAACGTAGAACAAGAAAATGTATACTAGTAATTCTTGCATCAGAAACTTTCCTCGTTTCCCCTGCAGCAATTCTATCAATAAATCCATCCACATCACTACGATGTGGTTCCTCGATGCTGCCCACAAAGGGAATCTTGCAGACCCGACAAAAATCATGGAGTGACATATCCTTAACCTCATCATATAAGTGAAATTCCACTGAAGGTGGTGATTTCTTAGCATGGAAATAAAAATTTTGCACGAAAATATTAGTGATTAGGAGATACTGTTCGTGCTGGTCGTGGAGGAAGTCGGTGAGGCCTGCATTCTTAGCCAAATAATAAAAATCATCTTGAATTCTGGCGGCCCTCAAGAACGCATCACAAGGCCATTCACACGGCCGGACCTCTGCGGTGTGAGGAAGATTGTACTTGGGCTTTTTGTTCTCCTCATTTTGCTTGTCCTTCGAGCTTCGGATCGAGGAGCCCCTCAACAATCTCTTCATCATTTTCTTTCTGAAATTTTTAGTGACTCAAAATAAAAGTGAACCAAACTCAACAAGATTGATAGCAACTACTCCCTCAAGTGCCTAGAGGCTACATCATGCATTAAAACTACTTTGGACCATATAAATTTGTCATGCAAGCTCAAGAACAGGGTCACCTTAGCAACAAAATGCAATAAATAAAGCACTAGAACAAAAACTAATTGGACCATTGGAGGAGTCACATACCGAAGAACAATCCCCCAAAACAGTTTTGTGAATGGAGCTTTGAGCAAGGAGATCGAAAATGGCAGCAAGATGAGCTAGAACACGGGTTTGAACTATGGGAGGATATTTTTCTGGAGGACGATGAAGTGAGTGGGTGCTGGAATAAGTGGTGGGGGTCCACGTGGAGCTCACGAGGCTAGGGGGCGCGCCCTAGGGGGTGGGCGCGCCATGTGCCCTTGTGGCCAAATGGTGGGCCCCCTGGAGTGTTCTCAGTGCCAGAAATTCTTAAATAATCTACAAAAAATCATACTTCATTCTCAGGGCTTTTGGACAACTTTTATTTTCGGGGTATTTTTTATTGCATGGATAATTCAGAAAATAGACAAAAAATACTATGTTTGCTTTATTTAATCTAAATAACAGAAAGTAGAAAGAGGGTACAGAGAGTTGTGCTTTTTAACTTCATCCATCTCATGCTCATCAAAAAGGAATCCACTAACAAGGTTGATCAAGTCTTGTTAACAAACTTCTTCCGAATAACATGGAACCGGAGAATTTTTGAATAACACTAGGTTACCTCGACGGGGATATGCATGTCCCCAACAATAAGAATATCATATTTCTTTTTGATAGTAGGAAGAGGAAATTCAAAACCTCCAATAGTAATAGTTGAATTTTTTCCAATAGATTGATACTGTGGACTTGAGGTTGTTTCCTCGGAAAGTGTACCGTATGCTCATTACCATTAACATGAAAAGTGACGTTGCCTTTGTTGCAATCAATAACAGCCCCAGCAGTATTCAAAAAGGGTCTACCAAGGATAATCGACATACTATCGTCCTCGAGAATATCAAGAATGACAAAGTCCGTTAAAATAGTAACGTCTGCAACCACAACAGGCACATCCTCACAAATACCGATAGGTATAGCAGTTGATTTATCGGCCATTTGCAAAGAGATTTCAGTAGGTGTCAACTTATTCAAATCAAGTCTACGATATAAAGAGAGACGCATAACACTAACACCAGCTCCAAGATCACATAAAGCAATATTAACATAGTTTCTTTTAATGGAGCATGGTATAGTTGGTACTCCTGGATCTCCTAGTTTCTTTGGCATTCCACCTTTAAAAGTATAATTAGCAAGCATGATGGAAATTTCAGCTTCCGGTATCTTTCTTTTATTTGTAACAATATCTTTCATATACTTAGCATAAGGATTCATTTTAAGCATATCAGTCAAACGCATATGCAAGAAGATAGGTCTAATCATTTCAGCAAAGCGCTAAAAATCCTCATCATCCTTTTTCTTGGATGGCTTAGGAGGAAAAGGCATGGGTTTCTGAACCCATGGTTCTCTTTCTTTAGCGTGGTTCCTAGCAACGAAGTCTTTCTTATCGTAACGTTGATTCTTTGATTGTGGGTTATCAAGATCAACAACAGGTTCAATCTCTGCATCATTGTTATTACTAGGTTGAGCATCTACATGAACATCATCATTAAAATTATCACTAGGTTCATGTTCATTACCAGATTGTGTTTCAGCATCAGAAATAGAAATACTTAGGTGTGTGTATGACAGGTTCACTAGAAGCATGCAAAGTCCTATCATTTTTATTTTTCTTCTTCTTAGAAGGACTAGGTGCATCAATATTAGTTCTCTGAGAATCTTGCTCAACTCTCTTAGGATGGCCCTCAGGATAAAAAGGTTCCCGAGTCATTCTACCACCCCTAGTCATAACTCTAACAACATTATCATTTTTCTTATTATTTAACTCATTGAGCAAACCATCTTGTGCTTTGAGCACTTTTTCTACTTGAGTGGTAACCGTAGATGCATGTTTACTAATAAGCTTAAGGTCACCCTTAACTCTAGACATATAATCACTCAAGTGTTCAATCAGATAAGCATTACGTTTCAATTATCTACCAACATAAGCATTGAAGTTTTCTTGTTTAACAATAAAATTATCAAACTCATCCAAACATTGGCTAGCAGACTTATAACGAGGGATATCACCTTCATCAAATCTATAGAGAGAATTTACCTTTACTACCTGTGTCGGGTTATCAAGAACATGTACTTGTTCAATGGGTGGTAAATTCTTAACATCTTCAGCTTTAATACCTTTTTCTTCCATAGATTTCTTTGCTTCTTGCATATCTTCAGGACTGAGAAATAGAATACCCCTTTTCTTCGGAGTTGGCTTCGAAGTTGGTTCAGGAAGTGTCCAATCATTATCATTACTCAAGATATTATTTAATAGCAATTCAGCTTGCTCAATAGTTCTTTCCCTAAAAACACAACCAGCACAACAATCCAGGTGGTTTCTGGAAGCATCGGTCAGTCCATTATAAAAGATATCAAGTATTTCATTTTTCTTGAGAGGATGATCACGCAAAGCATTAAGTAATTGGAGAAGCCTCCCCCAAGCTTGTGGGAGACTCTCTTCTTCAATTTGCACAAAATTATATATTTCCCTTAAGGCAGCTTGTTTCTTATGAGCGGGGAAATATTTAGCAGAGAAGTAATAAATCATATCTGGACTATGCACACAACCAGGAGCAAGAAAATTAAACCATATTTTAGCATCACTCTTTAAATGAGAAAGGAAACTACTTAAGGATATAGTAATAATGAAATTTTCCTCATGAGTGAATAGGGTGGCTATATCATTCAGTTTAGTAAGATGTGCCACAACAGTTTCAGATTCATAGCCATAAAAAGGATCAGATTCAACCAAAGTAATTAACTCAGGATCGACAGAGAAATCATAATCCTCATCAGAAATATAGATAGGTGAAGTAGCAAAAGCAGGGTCATATTTCATTCTAGCATTCAGAGACTTTTCTTTAAGCTTGGCTAACAGCTTCTTAAGATCATATCTATCTTTGCAAGCAAAAAGGTCTCTAGCAGTTTCTTCATCCATAACATAACCCTCAGGTACATCATGCAATTCATATCTAGGGGAAGAATCTTCATCATTACTTTCATCAATATTATCAGTTTCAATAATTTCATTCTCTCTAACCCTAGCAAGTTGTTCATCAAGAAATTCACCTAATGGCACAGTATTATCAAGCATAGAAGTAGTTTAACCATAAGCATCATGCATAGCAGAAGTGGCATCATCAATAACATGCGACATATCAGAATCAATAGCAGGTGCAGGTGTCGGTGTCGCAAGTTTACTCATAACAGAAGGTGAATCAAGTGCAGAGCTAGATGGCAGTTCCTTACATCCCCTCGTAGTTGAGGGAAAAATCTTGGTTCTTTCATCTTTCAAGTTCCTCATAGTGATCAACAGATATAAATCCCAAGTGACTCAAAGAATAGAGCTATGCTCCCCGGCAACGGCGCCAGAAAATAGTCTTGATAACCCACAAGTATAGGGGATCACAACAGTTTATGATGGTAGAGTATTCAACCCAAATTTATTGATTCGACACAAGGGGAGCCAAAGAATATTCTCAAGTTGAAAGTGCAACTATCCCTAGGTGGTTTTGGTAATTCATAACAACATATAGCTCATTGAGCTAATGCTATTCCAAGACTATTATTTCAGAAAAGCTCAATGAATGGCATGGCATGGATGATGAAAGTGGATCCCTCAAAATATTAAGGACAAAGGATTGGCTCAAGCTCAAAAGTTCAAGACTCTACATTTTACATTTTAGTGATCCAAGATCACATTGAGTCTATAGGAAAAGCCAATACTATCAAGGAGGGATGAGGTGTTGCTTAATGAGCCTCTTGCTTCAAGTGCTTAGTGATATGCTCCAAAAACCCTTAACTACTTTCTCACATCCACATATGACCTAAACCCAAAGTCAAACTCGGCCATACCGATTCTTTCTATCCGGCGCCACCGAGTTCAAATGTCATAGCCACTGCCACAAACCCTAGGCAAATCGGTCTCACCGATAGGGATCTCGGTCTCACCGAGATGGGGTTGTAATCTCTCTGTTTCCCTTCGTAATGATTCGGCCTAACCAAAGTGAGAGATCGGTCCCACCGAGATTGCAATGTAAACTCCTTGTTTCCCTTTCGTAACATTTCGGTCTCACCGAAAAGAGCGAATCGGTCCCACCGAGTTTACCTGACCAACTCTGTGGTTACCTTATTACCAAAATCAGTCTCACCGACTTTGTGTAATCGGTCTCACCGAGATTACGTTATGCCCTAACCCTAACCATATCGGTCCTACCGAGTTGCATGTCGGTCCCACCGAAAATCCTAACGGTCACTAGATTTGCTTAATCGGTCCGACCGAGTTTACCAATTCGGTCCCACCGAGTTTGGCAAGTTGCGTGTAACGGTTAGATTTTGTGTGGAGGCTATATATACCCCTCCACCTCCTCTTCATTCGTGGAGAGAGCCATCAGAACAAACCTACACTTCCAACTTACCATTTCTGAGAGAGAACCACCTACTCATGTGTTGAGGCCAAGATATTCCATTCCTACCATATGAATCTTGATCTCTAGCCTTCCCCAAGTTGCTTTCCACTCAAATCTTCTTTCCACCAGATCCAAATCCCATGAAAGAGAGTTGAGTGTTGGGGAGACTATCATTTGAAGCACAAGAGCAAGGAGTTCATCATCAACGCACCATTTGTTACTTCTTGGAGAGTGGTGTCTCCTAGATTGGCTAGGTGTCACTTGGGAGCCTAAGACAAGATTGTGGAGTTGAACCAAGGAGTTTGTAAGGGCAAGGAGATCGCCTACTTCGTGAAGATCTACCGCTAGTGAGGCAAGTCCTTCGTGGGCGACGGCCATGGTGGGATAGACAAGGTTGCTTCTTCGTGGACCCTTCGTGGGTGGAGGCCTCTGTGGACTCGCGCAACCATTACCCTTCGTGGGTTGAAGTCTCCATCAACGTGGATGTACGATAGCACCACCTTCGGAAACATGACAAAAACAACCGTGTCTCCAATTGCGTTTGAATCCAACAAACCCTTCCCTTTACATTCTTGCAAGTTGCATGCTTTAATTTCCGCTGCTCATATACTCTTTGCATGCTTGCTTGAATTGTGTGAAGATTGCTTGAATTGTCCAAACATAGCTAAAATCTGCCAACGTCTAAAATTGGGAAAAGGTTAAGTTTTTAATTGGTCAAGTAGTCTAATCACCCCCCCCCCTCTAGACATACTTCAAGGTCCTACAAGTGGTATCAGAGCTTTGGTCTCCATTTGCTTTGATTTTCATAGCTTTTGGTGGTCATAGCCTTGGTTTCACAACCTAGGAGAGTATGGCGTCTAGCGAGGGAAATTATCATAGTTGAGGTCCTTACTTTGATGGTACTAATTTTGCTAGTTGGAAGCATAAGATGAAAATTCATATTCTTGGACATAACCCCGCCGTTTGGGCTATTGTGTGTATTGGCTTGCAAGGTGAATTCTTTGATGGGAGAGAGCCAAACCGTGAAGCTAGCGCGGATGAATTGAAGATGCTGCAATACAACGCTCAAGCTTGTGATATCCTATTCAATGGCTTGTGCCCCGAGGAATTCAACAAAATCAGCCGTCTTGAGAATGCAAAGGAAATTTGGGATACTTTGATTGATATGCATGAAGGTACCGACTCCGTCAAGGTATCCAAGTTGGATGTGCTCCAAAGTCAGCTTGACAAGTTAAAAATGAAGGATGGTGAAGGTGTTGCTGAAATGCACTCTAGGCTTGCTCTTATCACAAATGAGATTGCCGGCTTAGGGAGTGAAGAGATGACCGGCAGATTCATCATCAAGAAGATCCTAAGAGCATTGGATGGAAAGTATGATACCGTGTGCACATTGATCCAAATGATGCCAAATTACAAAGATCTCAAGCCAACGGAAGTCATTGGAAGAATTGTTGCTCATGAGATGTCACTCAAGGATAAGGAGGAACTTCACAACAAGTCAAGTGGTGCTTACAAAGCCTCATGTGAAGCCCCCACATCATCAAGTGAGAAACAAACCTTCAATGAAGAATTGAGCTTAATGGTGAAGAACTTCAACAAATTCTACAAGAGTAGAAGCAAAGAAAGAAGCTCTAAGTCAAGGTCCTACAATGACAAAAGATCTTCTAGTCGAGACCGCAATTGCTACAATTGTGGGAGACCCGGACACTATTCCAATGAGTGTACGGCACCCTACAAAAGAAGAGAAGATTCTCCAAAAAGAAGAAGTAGAAGAGAAGAATCACCACCAAGAGAGAGAAGGAGCAGAGATGATCGTTATGAACGAAGACCCTCATGGAGAAGCAAGGATTCGGAAAGGAAGGACAAGTCATCAAAGAGCTACACAAAATGAAGACATCAAGCTCATGTTGGTGAATGGGTATCTGGGTCCAACTCCGACAATCACTCCGAGAGAAGCTATCACTCCGACTCCGAATATACTCAAGATGAAGGTGTTTCCGGTCTAGCACTTGTGTCAACCAACTCCTACGACATATTTGATTCACCAAATGAAGGAATTGGAAGGTGCTTCATGGCCAAAGGTCCAAAGGTAACACACCCCGAGTATGTTGATTTCAATAGTGATGAAGATGACCTGCTAGGTGATGATGATTTACTTGTTGACAACTCTAGTGATGAATACTATGATGAAACGTCAATTAATCATGCTAATCAAGATAAAACGAATGACAATGATAAGGAGAAGATTGAGCATCTAACTAAAGAACTAAACACTCTTAAGTTAGCTCATGAAACTATCTTGGAAGATCATCGACAACTTTTAAGGGCTCATGAGAAGTTACGCTTTGAAAAGCTCAATCTTGAGCAAGAGCATGAGTTCTTAAAGGCAATCAATGATGATCTCCGTAAGAAAAGTTCTTCTTACATTGCCAAGTGTTTACTCTTATCTACTTACATGCCTCAAGTCAAGTCTAGTAACAAGAACAAGAAAGATCCTTCCTCTAGTAGTAACAATAATAATGCCAAATCCAATATTGTTGCTTCTAGTAGTTCTCTTGATTCCACTAATGATTATCTTAGCCAAGTTACACTTGAGCAAGAAAATAGCTTATTGAAGGGAATTATAGAGAAAGGTGTATACAAGAGCCTTGCCGGGAGTAAGCAATTCGAGGAAATTGTACGCAAGCAAGGAAGGCACCGGAAGAATCAAGGTGTTGGTTTTGAACGAAAGTTCAATGCCAATGGAGTTGAGTGGGAAGAAGATCAATACCCCAAGACAAAGTTTGTTCCTCAACAAGAGAAGTATGATCCTACTTCCTTAAAGGGAACACAAGCACAAGATGATCTTCCACCACAAGACCACAAGAACAAAGGCAAGGACAAGCTTCAAGAGGAGATTGATGCATTTGAAGAAGCACCTAAGGCCTTGGTCAAATGGGTTCCCAAGACTACGTCAAGTTCTACTTCATCAAGTACAACTACAACTCCAAGGATTCCCATCAAGATGATGTGGATCCCGAAGAAGAAGAACTAGAGAGTTCTTGAGGGTGACTCCGCCAACATTCTTCACTCATATCATTATGGCAAGGACAAGTGCAATCAACTTCCATATCTTGCACTAGTTCAAGGAGTCACAAACCCTCATGTTGGTAAGGCAAGGGACAAGGTAACCTAATGATTTCATGGACATCATCTTGTGTGTGCATCACTCTATGTCTATGGATATTCTTGTTTGTTCCTTGTGGGACTAACCCATGTAGGTATTGAAAGTGCAACTCACTCCAAAGGATTGCTCCAAATGATCTACATCAACATTGAGCATCCACATCTTCAACACCTACATGAAGTCATCATCGACAAACCCCAAGGTTAGTTCATCCCTCTAAGGGGGGGATCTCACATCTAGGGGGAGCTTAACTCTAAGAATTGAGTCAAAGCAACTCTAATGATGTGAACACATCAATGCATTATGTAAAAGTGGTAACCCCACTTGAGCTTAAACGATGAGTATGACCTATGATCAAATGTTATCATTTGACTCCTAAGTCAATATACTCATATATAGATGACCTAGTCATCGCCAATTGTTTGATAGATGCTAGAATTGGTTGTGCATGCTTTGCCACATATTTCATTTGCCATTTTATTGTGTGAGCATGTTGGATGCATATTTTACTCATTCGAGGACATCCACTTGTTGCTTTGATTGATTGGCTTCTTTTTCTTTGGCCAAGTGGATGGACAAGAATGCCTAAGAACCTTCTCTAGCTATCTATGCTTTTCTCGTCTCAAACTCTATTCATGCTACATCACAAAATTTGATCAAGTCAGATTCGAACCACTCTGTGTGAGGAGCACTCGGAGTCCCCGGTTCGTCATAGACTTAAACTTCCAAAACTTCTTAGTGATTCTCGGTCTGACCGATTCCTCCATTTCGGTCCTACCGAGATCACTAAGTCGATCTAGGTTTTCAATCTCGGTGCAACCGATTTGAACTTTTCGGTCACACCAAGTTGCTGTAACTGTCAACAGTTATGCATCTCGGTGACACCGAGTCGTTCCACTCGGTCACACCGACAGTGTCGGGCTATATATACACACGGGCAAAATTTGGAAAACTTTCTCCAAACCTCTTCGCCCGCGCATAGCTCACTCTGCCTACTAGGTCTCCGGATCGTCGACTTCGTCGCCCGCCGCCTCCTGTCGCTGGTCTCCGCCGCCGTCAACGGATTTCTTCTACGCCGTTGCCGCCATATCGAGTTCATCACCGAACTAGGGTATGACTCGATCACAGTGCTATCCTCGTCTGATTCTCAGCACATTGTGTTCATTATGATTCTTGCCACGATTGAAACACTCCTATCCAGTCAAAACAATCCTTAGAATAGATACGATTTGAAAATTTAGGGTTAGGTTTCCGCCGAAACCATCTCGGACCCACCGAGTTGAAAAACTCGGTCCCACGGATTCGGCTAACGCCATTGCACTAGTAACTCTCAGTCTGGCTGAGAATTGCTAATCGGTGTGACTGATTTTAGAACTTTGTGAACCCTAGCAGTCTCGGTGCCACCGAACTGTGATTCGGTCTGACCGAGTTCACTAGTTTAGGTTCTAAAACTGCATTGGTATCACCGAGTTTGAAAATCGGTTGATCCGAAATGCTTTCTGTGGAAAACTAAAACTAAGTTTTTGAATCATTCTTTTGCAAAAATCTCTGCATTTTGTGATGCTCATCCATTCTATCTCATCTATAACTATTCACAGGGCCAGCAGTCAGTGATTTCAGCATGTCAGACCAAAGTGATAGTCAGAACAGGCAAGAAGAGCAGATTCACATGAGTGAGGGCACTAGTCCCTCAAGTTCTTCAGATGATGGCAGCAGAAGCACTCCTAGCAATTTGCCTAAAGTAGCCACAAGAGCCAGAAGGAAGAGAACCTCAGACTCTGAGGATGAGGACTATGTGGCAGCTGAAGATGAGGCTACTTCCAAGAAGGTAGTTGTTGGTGTCAAAACCGGCGGATCTCGGGTAGGGGGTCCCGAACTGTGCGTCTAGGCGGATGATAACAAGAGACGAGGGACACGATGTTTTTACCCAGGTTCGGGCCCTCTCGATGGAGGTAAAACCCTACGTCCTGCTTGATTAATATTGATGATATGGGTAGTACAAGAGTAGATCTACCACGAGATCAAGGAGGCTAAACCCTAGAAGCTAGCCTATGGTATGATTGTTGTAATGTATGTTGTCCTACGGACTAAAGCCCTCCGGTTTATATAGACACCGGAGAGGGCTAGGGTTACACAGAGTCGGTTACAATGGTAGGAGATCTACATATCTGTATTGCCAAGCTTGCCTTCCACGCCAAGGAAAGTACCATCCGGACACGAGCCGGAGTCTTCAATCTTGTATCTTCGTAGTCTTGGAGTCCGGCGGATATTGATAGTCCGGCTATCCGGACACCCCCTAGTCCAGGACTCCCTCAGTAGCCCCTGAACCAGTCTTCAATGACGATAAGTCCGGCGCGCATAATGTTCGGCATTGCAAGGCGGGTTCCTCCCTCGAATAATCCAGAGAAGATCATGAACACTAGGATAGTGTCCGGCTCTGCAAAATAAATTCCACATTCCACCGTAGAGAGAATAAAATGCACACTTAGCTCAATCTGCTGACGTATTATGCGGCGTGACATCACACCGCAACCAAGCCTTTGTTTGAATCGTTTTTTACTATACCACCTCAGCACGTTTAGCGAAGCGGTTTCCTTGGCACGTCTTGTCGAAGCAGAGATCGTGTTCCCCTTATTCCGGGATTCTCATCAATACGTGCGTGGGTAACCCAACCGCGCCATTGATGGTGGCGCTTGGGAGATAAGCGAGTTTTACCAGGCTGGCGGGGGACGCATAGTTTTGTCCGCCTATATATAAGGGATAAGGATTCACCTTCTCACCTACGCCTTCTTCCTCCTTTGCTTATCCATCCCTGCGAACTCAAGCTCCAACGCCCGAGCTCGCACATCTCGCCTCGACCTTCTCCGAATATGTCCGGAGCGGGAGGTAAATGGTTGGCCTCCACCACTAAGGAGGAGGACATCACCAAGCTGCGCAGCGCCGGATACCTTTCCGGCGATAT
Organism: Triticum timopheevii; assembly: GCA_963921465.1. NCBI lineage: Eukaryota > Viridiplantae > Streptophyta > Magnoliopsida > Poales > Poaceae > Triticum > Triticum timopheevii. The sequence continues at coordinate 147,848,227 of OY997272.1, forward strand.
CGTGCATCGGCTGCCCGACGAGGGGCAGCTCATCCCTACCCCAAGGCCTCATGAGAGGGTCGTCTTCCTCCCCCACTTCCTCCGCGGACTGGGCTTTCCGCTCCATCCATTTGTCCGGGGGCTCATGTTTTACTACGGCCTTAATTTCCATGATCTGGCGCCGAACTTCATCCTCAACATCTCGGCGTTTATCGTCGTGTGCGAGGCCTTCCTCTGCATCCAGCCCCACTTCGGCCTGTGGCTCAAGACCTTCAATGTCAAGCCGAAGGTTGTGAAGGGCACGCAAGCGGAATGCGGAGGCGCCATGTTGGGCAAATTGCCCAACGTCCCTTGGCTGGAAGGGACCTTCGTGGACTCCGTCAAGGGGTGGCAATCGGGGTGGTTCTACATCACCGAACCGCGCAAACCCACATGGGCGGCGGCCCCCGAGTTTAGATCTGGCATCCCCACGCAGCTCACCTCCTGGAAAGAGAAGGGCTTGCAGTGGGGCAATCCGGTGGAGGTGACGGGACTCCGAGCATGTATCAAGAAGATGGTGAGCAATAGGCTCAGGCTCGTCGACGTGGTCCAAGTCATGCTCATCCGGCGGATCCTCCCATGCCAAGAACGGGCATTCAATTTATGGGAGTTCAATCCGGAACAGCACCAGGCGCTAAGCGGGCTCTTCGATACAACATACGAAGGCGCCTAGAGGGTGCTGTTCAAGGGCGCCGAAGCCCCCGCCTCCGCCACGGAAGATCGCGGATTCAGCTCGCAGTGTCCAACTGACGAGGTAAGTGATTCAACCCCATTATGGGACACTTGTGATAATTAGATTGACTCTAGTGAGGTTTCATTCTGCCTCTTCCTTTGACAGGAATGGATGGAGAAGGCCAAGCTGCTCATCAGCCCGGCTCCCATGCCAGAGGACCCAGTGGACGCCCGCTTAACAGGGCTGCTGGTTCCGGCACCGCACGTGGTGCCGGAGAAGAAGGCCAAGAAGGTGGCCACGGGGACTCGAAAGAGCTCCCGCAATCAGGCGTCTGACGACGATGAGGACTCCTCCCCTGAAGACGAGGAGGAGGAGTATTCTCTCCCGGAGGAGGGAGAGAAGAAGAGGAAGGCTTCCCCAATCGGGGAAGCCGAAGGGTCCAAGAGGGGGAGAACTATCCCCCCGGACAGTTTCGCCAACATCAGCGTTGGCAAGGATGAGTGGCCTCCAAGGGCCAGGCGTCCGGCAAAATCGTAAGTATCCGGATCCTTGATGTGTAATTTCTTTTATGTCGCGTAGTATCCTTCTAACGCCGCATTCTGCCCGTAGTCCGGCCAAGGATGATCTCCCCGACTCATCGAGCGGGTCATTGGCCTCGTCGGATGTGAATTCCATCCCGACTGCCTCCTCCCCACGCGCCGACGAGGACGCCGAGGTGGGATCCCAGAGAGGGACCCATCAGGAGGAGGCTCCGAAGGCGCCGTCAGGCAGCCTCCCGGACTTCGTGCCGGACTCTACATCGGAACCCGTAGTGGTTCCAGAGTCCGGCAAGCGGCCCCTTCGAAAGAAGGGCAGGACCGTGACGCCGGCGGCCTCCGTCCAACCGGAGGCGCCGGATAACCTGTTGGAGGCGCTTAAAGGCGCTTCCATCGAGGAAGAACACCGCACTATCATGAGTGCGGTGATAGAGAAGGTTCAGCTCGCTAGGAGCGGGTTGACCGAAGCCTGCAACAGCCTTCTAACAGGCTTTGAGGTAAGAAGTTAAAATTATGTAATGTAATACCGCATAGACAGTAGCCCCTGATGCTTAGTTCGGTGTTCGGAAAGAAAAGCCGGACTAAGGATCTAACAAGATGTACGCAGGGTTGCTTAAAATATGTCAATATGGGTTTGCAGGCTACGCTGCTGACCTCTGCCGCACTAACGGCGGAGGTTGACGTGCTGAAGAAGGATCTCGAGCGGTCCGAGCAAGAGATCGGCCATGCCAAGAGGCAGCTCGAGGAAAAAGAAGGTGAGTAACACCTCTTCGAATAAGTACCTTACAGAAAAGGATTTTGGTTGCAAATAAAATTAACGAGGATAATATGTGTATTGCAGGGGCCACTAACGAGGTGGCAGCCCTGAAGGATGCCGTGTCCGCAGCCGAACGTAATGCGGCCACGGAACGGGCTGAGCGAGAAAAGCAAGAGGCACGGGTGGCGGAAGTTCGGCAAGAGCTTCAGGCTCTCATGGAAAAGCATGAGAGTTTGGAGCGTGACTCCAAGACTCGAGAGTCCGAGCTTGCCTCGGCTCTCGAAAGTGCCAAGTCTGCCAAGGCCGAGGCCCGTAAGGCCCTTCAGGAGGTTCAGGACATAAAGAAGATAGCGGCGGGTAAGGCATTTTTCATGCAAAGCGGGCATGTTAATGTGAACTACCTGACACTTACCCGCATTCGGAGCTCTCCAGGGGCGTTTGCAGATCTGCCGCATAGTGCGTCTGATGCCGCCGCATTCTATTGTGGCGAGGAGGGGAGCTCGACGGAGAAGGTCTTCTAGTCTCAGTACGCTGAGGCCGGCCATCCGGTGCCCCCAAGCGACCAGCTGAAGCAGCTGGTCGAACTCCACAAGGTAGCTGAGGAGGCCATGAAAGGCCTCATAGTCCGGCTGTGGCCTGGACAGGCCATGCCTGGGAGCTACTTTGGCCTAGTGCGGCGGCTGGTGGATGCATGCCCCAGGCTGGATGTAGTCAAGCGCTCCGCCTGTATTGAAGGCGCTCGTCGGGCCCTTGCCCGCATAAAGGTGCAATGGGGCAAATTGGATGCGGAGAAGCTTCTCACAGACCCACCGCCGCCGGGCAAGGAGTATCGCACGCCGGAGAAGTATTATAAAATTGTCCTGAAGGGAGCTTGTGATATTGCAGATGAGTGCTCCCGAAATGTAATTTTTGAGTGAACTCGTTGTATGTTTATCCTGTGCGCTGAAAACTTCATTCATATGCGCCATGAGCAACGCTTGTTTAATTTAAAATATTACCTTCTGTGCGGCCATTTATAAAATCTGAGAGATGGCAAGTCGTTGGCTTCAGCCCCCAAGCCACAAGTGCTGGGGTGTTCGGGATAAACTTGAGCACTCTTGTTCCCATTTTTGGGTCCATCTAGGGAGGCGCTCAACACGACGAACAAGGCAACCGGACTTATAATGCTTGAACACTCTCACTTAGCCATAGAATTCTATAATTTTAAATTTCGGCGAAGCCCCTCGTATTCGGAAGACCGAATCCGGGGCGCTATCCACGCCTTCGTCGGACATTATCCGGAACTTCGCTCGAAGCGGCATGAGTCTTTAAGGACCCGAAAAAACCTCTCGAACAGCGACCAGTCTCTCGCCTTATCATGCCAGTCAGTTTTAGCTTTCTCCACTGAGGCGTTAACCCGGCTCAACCGGGGCGCAATCGCAGTGGTTCTCCCAGTGCCACCTTAGCCGACAGAACGGAACGTAAGGCACCAAAACGTGGGAGCCGGGCAAACCCAACTATTGACCCAAGACATGATTCGGAGCCGATTCATATAATGCTATAAGTTCGGGGTGCCGCACTTGTGAAAGTGTTCGGACTTTATCACACCATAATTTGGGGAGCAGAAGCCCCTGGCGTATTCGGCCGTACCAAAATATACGGGTGCAAGATGTCATGTAATGAACATATATATAAAAGAGAATGCAATTGCAATAAAGAGGTGCTGCATTATTTATTAAAGAAAGTCTGCTAGTAAAGCGGACTGATACACATAGTGCGGTAAGCAAGGGATTTGGACTAAATAAACATGTCCCCCTCCAGGGATGAGCTGCAGACTTGGTGTATATAATCGAATTTAATGCTCGTAATTGAGACCACCTGAGTGTTCGTCGCGGCCTTCTTTAGTCCCTGACTGTTGTATCATGAGTTCGGCAGGTTCGCCACCGGACAGGGCTTCTGGTTAACAGAGTCCTGTGTACATAAAAGAAGAAGAAAAAATAAAATAAACAGGAAAGGAGGCGCACTTGTGAGCCCCTGGTGTGGTCGAGCCGCACTCTGGGTCCATTGTGATCGTGCCCCTTTCCCTGCACCCATGGTATCTCCAAAGCGTAATGATGTACGCGGAGTGTTATTCTTGCGATTATGCGCGGGCGAGGGTTGGGGCCGCATTGCTACGCGCGCTCTGATCGCGCCAGGTGGTCTTGGTTGGTATTGCTCCGGGCGCGCTTTGCTGTATCCGGCTTTTTAACTGCCGGACTTGAGAATTGCCTGAGAAGGCTGCTCTGTACTTCTGCTGCGAGAGCCGCTGTATGTTCCTCCGTTCGGAGGGAGCATTCCGTATTCCCATTGACCGTGATGACTCCATGAGGGCCTGGCATCTTGAGCTTTAGGTATGCATAATGCGGCACCGCGTTGAATTTTGCAAACGCGGTTCGTCCGAGCAGAGCGTGATAGCCGCTGCGAAACGGGACTATGTCGAAGATTAACTCTTCACTTCGGAAATTATCCGGGGATCCGAAGACCACTTCCAGTGTGACTGAGCCTGTACAGTTGGCTTCCACTCCTTGGATCACACCTTTAAAGGTTGTCTTTGTAGGTTTAATCCTTGATGGGTCTATGCCCATTTTGCGCACTGTATCCTGATAAAGCAGGTTCAGGCTGCTACCGCCGTCCATCAGGACTCTCGTGAGGTGGAACCCATCGACGATTGGGTCTAAAACCAATGCGGCGAATCCGCCATGGCGTTTGCTGGTCGGATGGTCTCTTCGATCGAAAGTGATTGGGCAAGAGGACCATGGGTTGAACTTTGGGGCGACTGGCTCCATCGCATAGATGTCCCGTAGTGCGCGTTTCCTCTCCCTTTTGGGTATATGGGTCGCGTATATCATATTCACCGTCCGCACTTGTGGGGGAAAACCCTTCTGTCCTCTATTGTTCGGCGGCTGGGTCTCTTCCTCGTCGTCGCTATTTAGCCCCTTGTCATTGTTTTCGGCAATTAACTTGCCGGCCTGCTTGAACACCCAGCAATCTCTATTAGTGTGGTTAGCTGGCTTTTCAGAGGTGCCATGTATCTGGCATAAGCGGTCGAGTATTCGGTCCAGATTGGACGGACCCGGAGTGGTTCTTTTAAATGGCTTCTTCCGCTGACCGGGTTTAGAGCCTCGGAATCCGGCATTGACTGCCGTATCCTCCTTATCGTCGCCGTTAATGCGGCGCTTGTTTTTGTTTCGTCGTGACCTGCCGTTGTTGTCCTTAGTATCTGGACTGCCAGAATTTTTGCGGAGATTGTTACTGCGGGCTAGCCAGCTGTCCTCTCCCGCGCAAAAGCGGGTCATTAACGATGTGAGGGCTGCCATAGATTTCGGCTTTTCCTGCCCCAGGTGCCGGGCTAGCCATTCGTCCCGGATGTTATGTTTGAAGGCTGCAAGGGCCTCTGCATCCGGACAATCGACGATTTGATTTTTCTTCGTCAAGAACCGTGTCCAGAATTGTCTGGCCGATTCGTCTGGCTGCTGAATGATGTGGCTTAGGTCATCGGTGTCTGGTGGTCGCACATATGTGCCTTGGAAGTTATCAAGGAATGCGGCCTCCAGGTCTTCCCAACACCCAATTGACTCTGCGGGCAAGCTGTTAAGCCAATGCCGAGCTGGTCCTTTAAGCTTGAGTGGGAGGTACTTGATGGCGTGTAGATCGTCGCCGCGGGCCATATGGATGTGGAGAAGATAGTCTTCGATCCACACCGCGGGGTCTGTTGTACCATCGTAAGATTCGATGTTCACGGGTTTGAACCCTTCGGGGATCTGATGATCCATTACTTCGTCAGTGAAGCATAACGGGTGTGCGGCGCCCCTGTATTGGGCGATATCGCGACGCAGCTCGAGAGAGCGCTGTCTGCTGTGTTCGGCCCGGCCGGGGTTATTGTATCCGGCACGACGGTATTCGTCGTGGCTCGTAGGGCACCCACGTGATCCATAGATGGATCTGGATTGCCTTGCTTTGTCCTCCAATATGTCTCGCAAGTCCGGCGCGTTCCCTCTTGGCTTCGTACTTTTGGAGCGATGCCGGGGTATGGTCTTGGCTAGGGGCCTGGATGCCTCTCTGTCACGACCGCGGGGTGGTCGGTCAGCCATATCGTGCGCTGGTGATGAAGGTACGTATGCTTCCTCCTCTAATCAGGGGAGCAGCTTGCGTCTTGGGTAACTTTTGGAGGGACGTTCGAGTTTATACTCTTCGGCCGCGAGGACCTCGGTCCATCGATCGGCCAGCAGGTCCTGATCAGCTTGAAGCTGTTGCTGCTTTTTCTTTAGGTTGTTTGTTGTGGCGATAAGCCTGCGCTTGAAGCGCTCTTGTTCGACGGGATCCTCGGGTACGACGAATTCGTCATCGTTTAGGCTTACTTCGTCTTCGGAGGGAGGCATATAGTTATGATCCTCAACCTCTTGGTCTGCCGCCCCCTCACGAGCGCTTGCTTCTACATCCTCCTGCGCTGAGTCTTGCTGGAGGGGATTGTCTTCGGCACTTTCTGGAGTATTATTGTCTCCTGTGCCGGAATCTCCATTCTTGTTGTGGCAGGATTTAGAGCGGCGCCGCTGACGTCGGCGTTTGGGCTGCTTCTTTAGAGAGTCTGCCTCCGCTACTTCTTCGCCATCCCCTTCTTTTGGGGTGTCCACCATATATATGTCGTATGACGAGGTGGTCTTCCAGTGCCCTGTAGGCGCTGGCTCCTGTTCGTCTCCGACATCGTCGTCCATAGCGTCGATGTCGTCGGAGTCGAAGTATAGCATGTCGGTTAAATCCTCGACAGTGGTTACAAAGTGGGTGGTGGGTGGGCTCTGAATTTCTTCGTCGTCCGTACCCCAACCATCCTGGCCATAGTCCGGCCAGGACTCTCCCGATAACGAGAGATGCTTTAATGAATTCAGGATATCGCCAAAAGGCGAGTGTTGGAATATGTCCACGGCGGTGAATTCCATAACCTGCGCCCAATCCTGATCGATTGGTAGGGGTGCGAGAGGCTCGGAGTCCGGCAAGGACTCCGGCGCCTCGGAATCACGAGTTTCACCGGGGACAAGATAGGTGTTCGGCTCCATCGCCGTGGATGTTGAAGCCCCCAGGGCGGCGTCTATCCACCGGCCCTCAATCTGGGTGATCGGCTCCGGGCTAATGGCCGAAGCAGATCCGTGTGCGGCCACCAAGGCACTGTTCGGCGGCAGAGCTAGATCATGCCCATCGTCACAGTGCAGCGCGCTCGGCTGTGGCTCGAGTCCGTCGAAGATCAAGTCTCTGCGGACATCGGCCGTGAAGTTTAAGCTTCCAAATCTGACCTGACGGCCAGGGGCGTAGCTTTCGATCTGCTCCAGATGGCCAAGTGAATTGGCCCGCAGTGCGAAGCCCCCGAATACGAAGGTCTGTCCGGGGAGAAAAGTCTCACCCTGGACAGCGTTGCTGGTTGAAGATTCCATCAAGCCTAACGATGACGACACAGAGGAACTCTCAATGAAAGCACCAATGTCGGTGTCAAAACCGGCGGATCTCGGGTAGGGGGTCCCGAACTATGCGTCTAGGCGGATGATAACAAGAGACGAGGGACACGATGTTTTTACCCAGGTTCGGGCCCTCTCGATGGAGGTAAAACCCTATGTCCTGCTTGATTAATATTGATGATATGGGTAGTACAAGAGTAGATCTACCACGAGATCAAGGAGGCTAAACCCTAGAAGCTAGCCTATGGTATGATTGTTGTAATGTATGTTGTCCTACGGACTAAAGCCCTCCGGTTTATATAGACACCGGAGAGGGCTAGGGTTACACAGAGTCGGTTACAATGGTAGGAGATCTACATATCCGTATTGCCAAGCTCGCCTTCCACGCCAAGGAAAGTACCATCCGGACATGAGCCGGAGTCTTCAATCTTGTATCTTCGTAGTCTTGGAGTCCGGCGGATATTGATAGTCCGACTATCCGGACACCCCCTAGTCCAGGACTCCCTCAGTAGTGCTCAAAAAGGAGTATGTCTCAGCAAAGAACACAAAGCCTGGACTCAATAGGAAGGTCCCTGCCAAGAGGACACCTATGCTGAAGGTCAGAGGATCAACACAAGTACCTGAAAAGCCTGATCCCAAAGAGGCACCTGCAAGAAGAATTACCACTTCCAAACCCAAGAAGGTTCCCACTGGAGAAACCATGAAGTTTACTATTGAGTCAGAAGATGAAGCTGTTGGTCAAGATAAGAAGAAGAAGAGAGCCAGAACCACTACTGCCAAGGTTCTTGGCAACCCCTCTATGAGGAGAGACTCTGAGGAGGAGGAAGAAGAGGTTGCTGCACCAGCACCCAAGGCACAAAAGCTGATGGGTGATGCTATAAAGTCAGGGGCTGCAACATCAAAGCCCAAAGAAGCACCCAAAGTTGCCTCCAAGCCCAAGAGTGCACCAAAGAGGAATACCAGGAGTATACCAGCTACTGAGAAGAACAAGGCCCCAATGCCTGAAACTGTTGCTGAGGAAGAAGAAGATGAAGAGCATGTGTTGAGAAAGCTAAAGCCAAAGATTCCAGACCACAATGATGCTCATCTTATGGCTGAGAACATGAAGCTAAGAAAGGATGCAGGACTCAGACAGTGGAGGTTGTCTGATCCCTACGCTATCAGGAGAAGGACTGTTGTTGACTACAGGTTCCACACTAAGGAACAACAGGATTTCTATGAGACAGTGTTGTCGGACAAGAAACCTATAGTTTGTGACATGAGGTGGGTCGACTGGACGTACATGAAAGAGAATGAGGAACACTATCCTGGAGTGCAAGACAGTTTCATTGCTTGTGGAGTTGCAGACATTGTTGGGCAGAAGCTCACAAAGTGGAATGATGAGCTCATTATGCAATTCTACTCCACAACACATTTCTACCCAGATGGCAGGATAGTGTGGATGTCTGAAGGTACAAGGTACCAATCAACTATTGAGGAATGGGCAAATCTGATCAATGGACCCAAGGAGCAGGAAGATGACTTGGATGTCTATGCCAAGAAGAAGATGGATCACAATTCCATGGCTCATATGTACAAGGAGATCCCAGATGCTGCAGTTGAGACACATAAATTTGGATCCGTACATTATCTTCTCTCAGGACTCCCAATGATCAACTGGATCCTCAGGCATACTCTGTTGCCCAAGTCAGGTGACCACAACATGATTAGAGGGCATGCTATAAACTTGCTACACTTGTTTGATGTGCCATAGAAGTTCAAGGTCATGAGCCTCATTGTTGAGACCATCAAGAGGATAGCAGCAGACCAGAAGAGAAGTTGTGGGTATGCCCTACAGATTAAGGAGCTGATTAACTCTAAGATGGGCATAGGAATATACTTGCTGGACAAGGAACATTTTGCTATCTATCCAGAATTTGAGGACAACCAAGTGGTTATGGATGAAGATGAACCATCTTCTGTGCATGCTCAAACCAAGAAGGAGAAGGCAAGGACAGAGAAGGCAACCAAGATGCCAACAATGGAAGAGGCATCTCAGTACTTTCTGAAAAGCAAACAGGATCAACTAGGCTACTTGATTGCATCCACTCTGAGGATTGAGAAGGGGCTGGCCACCTTGACTCAAAACCAGGAGAGCCTGGAGAGGATCATGGAGCAGAAGTTCTACAATTTAGATGTGAAGGTAACTGAGATCCAGTCTGTTGTTGAGCAGCTTCAGGATGACATGGAAGAGAGGAAGGGCAAGACAACCACAGATGCATTTGCCAGAGTGCCTAGAGCTCAGAGATCAGCTGCAGTTCCAGTGACAGACACCAGAGCCACTTCATCTGCACCAGCTACAGCTCCTATAGCTCCAGTGCAACCAGCTTCAGCACCCACACCTCCAGCTCCATCTACATCAACTAATGCTTTCGTCCTTGGCGTTCTATCTACACCACCACCTGAAGACCAAGCCTGAGAGTCGATCTAGTACTATGCATTTTCTATGAACTTTTTGGTAACTTGTTGCCAAAAGGGGAGAAAAATGTATAGATCATAGGCTTTGAGAGGGAGTGTTGCTTTTTGTTCTCTCTTTCTTTGGTGGTTGAACTTTATTTGCTTGTTTGAGATACTCTATGTCTGTGTGATACTTGATGATCATGTGTTTGATCATATGCTACATTTATGCTTGTTGGATGACATTATCTTACCTATCCTTATATGATCATTCACTTTGCTTGGTGATGAGTGCATGTATTCAATCTTTATTATTTTGAGCGCTCCACCAAGATGTATGTGACATGGAAGAGTAACCCATGAGCCTAATTCCTTGTGCCTTTGCAGTCCAAAGCAAATCTTAAACTATGCACAAATTTAGGGGGAGCTCTTGCTTATCACATACTTCTCAAAGCGATGATGTTTTTCAATCTTATTATCATTTGTCGAAGCTTTGATCTATATGTTGTCATCAATTACCAAAAAGGGGGAGATTGAAAGTGCAACTATCCCTAGGTGGTTTTGGTAATTCATAACAACATATAGCTCATTGAGCTAATGCTATTCCAAGACTATTATTTCAGGAAAGCTCAATGAATGGCATGGCATGGATGATGATAGTGGATCCCTCAAAATATTAAGGACAAAGGATTGGCTCAAGCTCAAAAGTTCAAGACTCTACATTTTACATTTTAGTGATCCAAGATCACATTGAGTCTATAGGAAAAGCCAATACTATCAAGAAGGGATGAGGTGTTGCTTAATGAGCCTCTTGCTTCAAGTGCTTAGTGATATGCTCCAAAAACCCTTAACTACTTTCTCACATCCACATATGACCTAAACCCAAAGTCAAACATGGCCATACCGATTCTTTCTATCCGGCGCCACCGAGTTCAAATGTCATAGCCACTGCCACAAACCCTAGGCAAATCGGTCTCACCGATAGGGATCTCGGTCTCATTGAGATGGGGTTGTAATCTCTCTGTTTCCCTTCGTAACGTTTCGGTCTAACCGAAGTGAGCGATTGGTCCCACCGAGATTGCAATGTAAACTCCCTGTTTCCCTTTCGTAACATTTTGGTCTCACCGAAAAGAGCGAATCGGTCCCATCGAGTTTACCTGACCAACTCTCTGGTTACCTTATTACCAAAATCGGTCTCACCGAATTTGTGTAATCGGTCTCACCGAGATTACGTTATGCCCTAACCTTAACCATATCGGCCCTACCGAGTTGCATGTCGGTCCCACCGAAAATCTTAACGGTCTCTAGATTTGCTGAATCGGTCCGACCGAGTTTAAAAATTTGGTCCCACCGAGTTTGGCAAGTTGTGTGTAACGGTTAGATTTTGTGTGGAGGCTATATATACCCCTCCACCTCCTCTTCATTCGTGGAGAGAGCCATCAGAACAAACCTACACTTCCAACTTACCATTTCTAAGAGAGAACCACCTACTCATGTGTTGAGGCCAAGATATTCCATTCCTACCATATGAATCTTGATTTCTAGCCTTCCCCAGGTTGCTTTCCACTCAAATCTTCTTTCCACCAGATCCAAATCCCATGAAAGAGAGTTGAGTGTTGGGGAGACTATCATTTGAAGCACAAGAGCAAGGAGTTCATCATCAACGCACCATTTGTTACTTCTTGGAGAGTGGTGTCTCCTAGATTGGCTAGGTGTCACTTGGGAGCCTAAGACAAGATTGTGGAGTTGAACCAAGGAGTTTGTAAGGGCAAGGAGATCGCCTACTTCGTGAAGATCTACCGCTAGTGAGGCAAGTCCTTCGTGGGCGACGGCCATGGTGGGATAGACAAGGTTGCTTCTTCGTGGACCCTTCGTGGGTGGAGGCCTCCGTGGACTCGCGCAACCGTTACCCTTCGTGGGTTGAAGTCTCCATCAACGTGGATGTACGATAGCACCACCTATCGGAACCACGACAAAAACAACCGTGTCTCCAATTGCGTTTGAATCCTCCAAACCCTTCCCTTTACATTCTTGCAAGTTGCATGCTTTAATTTCTGCTGCTCATATACTCTTTGCATGCTTGCTTGAATTGTGTGAAGATTGCTTGACTTGTCCAAAGATAGCTAAAATCTGCCAACGTCTAAAATTGGGAAAAGGTTAAGTTTTTAATTGGTTAAGTAGTCTAATCACCCCCCCCCTCTAGACATACTTCAAGGTCCTACACAAGTATTAGCAGTTGAGTTGTCAATTCAACCACACCTGAAAGACTTAATATCTACAACAAAGTGTTTAGTAGCAAAGTAGTATGGAAGTAAGGGTAACGGTAGCAAAAGTAACAGTAGGTGTTTTGTAACAATCGTAACAGTGGCAACGGAGAAGTACAGTACGTGAAAAGCTCGTAGGCAATGGATCAATGATGGATAATTATGTCGGATGCGATTCCTCATGCAACAGTTATAACATAGGGTGACACAGAACTAGCTCCAGTTCATCAATGTAATGTAGGCATGTATTCCAAATATAGTCATACGTGCTTATGGAAAAGAACTTGCATGACATCTATTGTCCTAATCTCCCATGGCAGCGGGGTCCTATTGGAAACTAAGGGATATTAAGGCCTCCTTTTAATAGAGTACCGGACCAAAGCATTAACACTTTTTAATACATGAACTCCTCAAACTACGGTCATCACCGGGAGTGGTCCCGATTATTGTCACTTCGGGGGTGTTGGATCATAACACATAGTAGGTGACTATTGACTTGCAAGATAAGATCAAGAACTCACATATATTCATAAAAACATAATAGGTTCAGATCTGAAATCATGGCACTCGGGCCCTAGTGACAAGCATTAAGCATGGCAAAGTCATAACAACATCAATCTTAGAACATAATGGATACTAGGGATCAAACCCAAACAACACTAACTCGATTACATGGTAAATCTCATCCAATCCATCACCGTCCAGCAAGTCTACGATGGGATTAATCACGCACGGCAGTGCGCATCATGAAATTGGTGATGGAGGATGGTTGATGATGACGATGGCGACGGATTCCCCTCCCCGAAGCCCCAAACGGACTCCGGATCAGCCCTCCCAAGGAAGATTAGGCCTTGGTGGCGGCTTCGTATCGTAAAACGCGATGAATCCTTCTCTCTGGTTTTTTTCTCCCCGAAAGTGAATATATGGAGTTGGAGTTGAGGTCGGTGGAGTCCCAGGGGGCCCACGAGGCAGGGGGCGCGCCCTAGGGGGGGCACGCCCTGCACCCTCGTGGACAGGTTGTGGGCCCCCTGACGTTGATTCTTTCACCAATATTTTTTATTAATTCCAAAACGTGTCTCCGTGGATTTTCAGGTCATTCCGAGAACTTTTATTTCTGCACAAAAATAACACCATGGCAGTTTTGCTGAAAACAACATCAGTCCGGGTTAGTTCCATTCAAATCATGCAAGTTAGAGTCCAAAACAAGGGCAAAAGTGTTTGGAAAATTAGATACGTTGGAGATGTATCAGTTACCTCTCCAGTTAACGAAGTTGCCAAAGCCTCCAAGAGGTCGGATAAAACCTGAGCCGGCGAGCGCACTGGGCCTCTTGCCCTGGTCGTCGCAGCAGCCGTTGAACTAGAGGTCATAGCTGCAGCGGTTGATGAATTCAGCACATGTTGCTTACCAGCCATGAAGATAGCTGCCCTGCTCGGCGGCTCATAGGATGAAGACTTGAATTCCGCCGAAGGGGATCCGATACCCATACTCGATTGAATCGGCCTCGGGGCCCCAGCCAGAGTCGTCGATGTAGATCTTGCCGCGGCGGCTCTTGGTCACCCGGCCCACGCGTATCCCTTGATCCCTGAGAAGCTGCCCTTCAAGAACTCGAAACCACCGTGCTCTTGCCCCACGGTGGGCGCCAACTTTCGTGGCTTCGTCACAGTGGATGTCCTAGTGAAATGACTTAGGCGTGGAGCCATCGCAACTAGGTTAGTTTGAAGGGGTTGAACGGGACAAAGGACACAAAGAGTTTTACCCAAGTTTGGCCCCTCACGATGGAGGTAAAAGCCTACTCCTGCTTCTGGTTATATTGCTTGGGGTTCGATTACAAGGGAGCGAATACGCTTGACCTAGTTCCCGATTCCTTCTTTCTTGAGTTAACTCGCCTCCTGGTCTCACCTTTATATACACAGGTTGGGAGCTGACGTCTTACAGAGTCCCGGCCAGCTCACACACCCTGACCAGCTCGGTTTATAACTAATCCTTACCTTACAAGACAAGTTATCATACGGCGGTTCATAGGCCCGATTCTGGGCCTTCTCCAGGCCTCCTTCCATTGAGTGCGCATCGACGGAAATCCTGAAATAAATGCAAGAATCAGGATTTGAACCCTGATGGGCCGAGAATACCACAGCAGAGACATGCATGTGTGTGAACGTGTCAACTGTGAGCTGTGCCAGCATGCAAGAAAAGGAGCGGCGGTGCAACCTGGTAAGACTACATGTGATGGGGTGACTTTCCAGCAGTCATTGGATCTTTCATTGCGCACCTAAAGCAAAGAATTGATCTCTGTCTTTTACTTGACTTGTAGTCCAGACTTCTTCTGACAAGCAAAACTTAGCCACCGCCCCCTGCATGCGCATGCATGCATGCATGAGAGCAGGCCAATACTTCGTGCAGTACATGCTGATTATCTTACGAAATTCGAAGATCGATCCAAGTGAGCTGCGAACGCAGTGATCGAGCGCCATGGGAACCAGCCTGCTCAATCTTCTCCTCATGGAGGTGGCGGCCATCGTGAGCATCATCCTCCTGTCCCTCCTCGTCGTGCTCAGCTCCTACCGCCGCCGCGCCGGCCACCCTGCGCTCCGCCTCTTCGTGTGGGCCGCGTCCACGCTCTTCCTCCCGCTCGTCTCCTACGCGGTCTCCGCGGCCGCCAAGTGGGACGCCGCGCGCGTGCCCCTCCTCCTCGCCTGGACCGTCTTCCTCCAGATCCTGCGCAACACCATCGACACCGCCCGCTCCTCCTCCCTCACCATCGACAGCAACGCCTCCGGCGGCAGCAAGTTCCGCCCCTCCGTCGAGCAGCTCGCGCGGATGGGCTGGGTGGCGTTCCTCATCATCAGCAGCGGCGGAGAGGCCGGGAGCCCGCAGCTCACCGGCGTGCTCCTTTGGCTGTGGGTGCTCAGCCTCGTCAAGCTCATCCACCGGCTCGTCGCCGCGGAGCTCGCCAAGAACTCGTTCGCCGTCGGCCTTAACGCTTACCTCGTCTCCGACTACATGAAGCAACTCCATTGCCGAGAGCAAGATCATCCAGGAGAAGACAGCACGCAAGACGGCGTGCCGCCTTACCTGGTGATGGGCGAGGAGAAGCTGCACATCGAGGCCAGGCCGCATGGGTACCAAATTGGCCGGACGTCTCAGGCGCCGTCGTTGTCCGCCGATGCCGGGCATGTCGTCACCATGGACCGGATATGGCGGCTTTTTTCCGCCGGAGACTCGCTCCTCGCGGCTTATCCGCACACCAAGGATCTCTGCCTGTCCTTCTCCCTGTTCAAGCTGCAGCTCCGGAGGTTCCTCGGGTGCCCCCTCGCGGAGGCGGGCTCTCGCCGAGCTCTCGCATTCGTCCACGATGGCCTCCTCGCCGGGAGCCCGGAGAGAGCATTTGGGGTGATCGAGACCGAGCTGGCCTTCCTCGCCGACTTCCTCTACTCCAAGCTCACCTCCTTCTACGCGAGCGGGTGGTGGTTCCCAGTGCTCAACTCCATCCTCGTCCTCGCCACGTGGGTCAGCTGCCTCGCGGCCGGCGGCGCCATCGTGCACGACATGACCAACCAAGGCACGGCGCTCGCCGTGGACTACAGCGTGCTCCGGGACTACCTGCAACGCCACGACACCGTGTTTCACGCCATCGTCGGCCTCGACGTTCTCGTCACCGTCTCTTTCATCGTCGCCATCGTCTTCACCGAAGGGTGGGAGATCGCCAACTACGTCCGCTCCGACTGGATCAAGGTGGCCACCATCTGCGAGTACGCGCGCCGCCCGTCGTGGCGCAGGTCACGGTGGACTCGCAGCAAGCTCGCCCGCGTCCTCCGGTTCACGGCCGTCCAGCGCTGGGACGACCGGTTCGGTCAGACGTCCGTCCTGCAGACCCGGGTGTGCTACTGCGGATGCGTCTCCCGGCAGGTCGACCGGATCTCCAAGACGTCAGTCCCCGTGCCGTCGTCGGTCAAGGCAGCCATCGTGACGACGCTGAGGACGAACCACGGAGCACTCGGGAACGGCGTGCTGTCGTTGCAACGGAGCGGCGTCGCCGATAAGTTTACCTGGGCTTGCCGTGTCGGCGCCGGCGGCAGTGGTGAGAGAAGCATCTCCGAGCAGATCCTCGTGTGGCATGTCGCCACGAGTTTGCTCGAGACCAAGCGCTCGGAGGCAGCGGCTCATGGCAGCGACAACGGCGTCGAGGATGGCAGAGACTGCGACGACACGGTGGTCGTGGCCACGCACCTGTCACGGTACTGCGCGTACCTCGTGGCGCTGAAGCCACAGCTCCTGCCGGACCACCCGGCGTGGACGGAGGAGCTCTACGAGGGCGTCGCGGAGGAGGTGGCGAGAGTCCTCGCGCGCTGCGCCGGGCCGTTGGTGCGGTACGAGCGGGCGGCGACGTGCCTCGGTGGGAGCATGAACGAGACGCTGAGGAAGGCTTCGAAGCTCGCCCGGCAGCTGGCCGAGGAGGTCGGCGACGAGGAGGTGGTCTGGAGAATCCTGGCCGAGTTCTGGGCGGAGCTCTTCGTCTTCCTGGCGCCGTCGGAGAACGTCACGGCGCATGCCAAGTCGCTCCGCCGTGGCGGCGAGTTCATCACCGTGCTCTGGGCGTTGCTCGGGCATGCGGGCATTGTTTGCCGTCCCGAGAGTGATGTCGAACACTCGCGTTAGCTGATCATGTCATCATTTGTATTTCTTTATATATTTGTTTCGGCGTGTATATATGAATATCAACTATTATTAACCTGCTATGAATATTGTATTGTATTTGCTCAAAAAAAATTTGCTATGAATATTGTATGCAGCTCATACTCCCGCTGTATATCAGCGCCCTGTGGAATGCCCCACCCTTTTTTTAAATGGAAAATATTCCACTATGAATTTCTTTTTTTTAAGAGTACGCCAATGGCGTACCTTAGCTTTATAGAAAAAAGAGGTATAATTACAAGATTGCCGACCGATGTGCTAACACAGAGGTCGGGGTACGACTTATCCCACTCCAACACCCGGCTATCCTAGACTAACTCCTCACGAAACGTTGTAAGCCTCCTACTCCTACACCAGCTTGCTTCCATTTGGCAATCTCGACGAGAATCCTGAATGGTAGCTCACTCGCAGTTGTCTGCTCGCTAACTCTGTTGAAGACCCTAGCGTTCCTTTGTTTCCAGAGTGCCCAGGCCACCGCCGTCACCAGCGTGTCAAATCCTCTGCGGTCCTGCCCTCTGAATCTCTTCCGCGCTATCAGCCACCAGTCTTTGAACACATCCGACTCCCCCGGTTCCTGCACCTCGATCGCAATGAGGTTAAACACCTTATGCCACACCTCCTGTGCGTACGTGCAGTTTGCCAAAATGTGATCCACGTTGTCTTCAGCCTGCAAGCACGTGTAACACGCCGACGGTTGATCCTATAAACCATGTCTTGCCCTCCTGTCCGATGTAAAGATTCTATGTTGTAGGGCGAGCCACACGAACAGCTTACATTTGAGTGGTGCCCAGCGCCTTCAGATGCACTTAGCCATCGGCG
This sequence comes from Triticum timopheevii, assembly GCA_963921465.1. Lineage (NCBI taxonomy): Eukaryota > Viridiplantae > Streptophyta > Magnoliopsida > Poales > Poaceae > Triticum > Triticum timopheevii. The sequence continues at coordinate 147,865,885 of OY997272.1, forward strand.
AACGAGCTAGCTTCGAGCTAAGGTAGTCATATACTGATTTAGCCATGTATGTGACTGTCGGTGATCTCGGCCAGGTGAAACTATCAGGAAGTGACGGGTCTCTGTCCATCCCGTACCAAGTGCCTGGCAAAGGTGCATGTACTGCATCAGGGCCGTGAATGAGGTGTTATATATGCTCGAAATCATGCGCCCAAGAGCCATCTTCAAGGGCCTGGCGCACTGTACGTCTATTTGTTGTTCTGGCCGGGACAGTGGCTACGATCAGTGGTGCAATCTCCGCCGCCGCTACTCCATGGATCCACTTGTCCTTCCAGAAGAGCACCTTGTCGCCCGAACCCACTTTTATACTGACCAGCGCATGAAACATCTCTCCCACCTCCTCATCCGGTGTCATTGGTAGCCCCTGCCATGGTCTTTGAGCATCAGTCCTCTTTAGCCATTCCCACCGGACTCGAAGCGCCATCGCTTGCCACTTCAGGTTTTTAATACCTAAACCATGGCAGGCTTTTGGCTGATAGATTTTATCCCAAGCCACTAGGCATTGTCCGCCGTTGCACTTGTCTTTGCCCGCCCAGAAGAATGATCTCATCCATTTGTTCATATCCTCAAGCACCCACTCCACTACGAATTTCATAATACAAAATACGGTGAGTTCTTTTTACAAATGGCCTGGGCCTTACTCAGCCCAGTATAGCCCAAGTTGGAAGTGGGAGAAACCTCGCTCCTTCGGTCCTTCCTTCTGCCCACGCGCAGGATCATATCCGCTCTGCCCCGTCCGTTCCCCTCAAAGCCGCCGCCACCCCTCCTTCCCCAACGAAGTATCTCTCCAGCCTCCGTCTTCCTCCGGCGGGTTTGTGATCAATCGGGAGGTCTCTTAATCTGGACGCGTCTCAATGAGTTTTCGGCGGTTTGTGTATCTGGCGGCGGCCGATGGCGCCAACCGCACCAACACTCTGCGCCGCATAGACACGTCGTCCCTGTTCCGCCCAACGCCGCCAAGACGAATCGTGGACACGCCGGCAGCGATAGAGGACGCTCCCTTGCCGGAGCCAATCTTGAGCTTCTACCCTCCTCACAAGACGGAGCTCGATGGCACGATGTGCTTCTTCCTCCTCAAGAACGGGGGAGAGGGCAAGGTGATCGCCGCGGACCACACGGGCCGCTCCGTGCTCTACGATCTCGGCCTGCATGCCATCCGCGCCATGCCCAGCATGAAGGCTCCCAAGTGCATGCCCGTCTCCCTCACCGTCCGGAACCGCCTCTACGTCCTGGACCGGATCCCGTCGCTGCCGGACGGCAGAGAGCGGCAGAGCTTCGAGGTTCTCACCTTCCGTCAGCCCCGCTATGACTACGGCGACTGGCGATGGCGCTCTCTGGATGTGCCTCCCTACTTATCGGAGCCAACCTGCGGCCTCTCCGGCTCTGGTCACATTCAATCCTACGCTGTGGTCGACGGCTCAAACATCTGTATATCCACCGGCGGCGTCGGCAGCTACTCCTTCGACACCAAGAAACGGGTGTGGAGCAAGTCGGGGGACTGGGCGTTGCCGTTCAGCGGCCTTGCTGACTATGTGCCCGAGCACAAGCTCTGGTTCGGCATGTCGTCGTTCGACAGAGGTAGGGCCTTCTGTGCGTCCGACCTCGCCGCCGCCACTGCGGTTGCCCCGCCTGAGGTGCACACAGCGTGGGAGGACGCCACGCCGCCGATTGAAGGAGACCTGCTGGTCTCCTATGCCGTGCACCTCGGCGGAGGAAAGTTCTGCATCGTCAGGTTTCTTGAAGTTGGCACGTGTGAGAGGTTACTCATGGACTTTGACACTGTGGAGACCATCGTGGTGTTCACCGGCGTAGAGGTGGAGAGATGCGGTAATCAAGTGCTTCATGCGGTACAGCATAAGTCGGTGCGTTACAAGCTTACAGACAACCACATCATCCACTGGATATTTTAAAGGGACGGGTCTAGCTGGCGTCCGGGCGCTAGCTAGGGTTCGCTAGCGGCCGGCAAAATAAAGTAAGTGCCTGTCCTTGGTTCCACGGACTAGACAATCGCATACAAAAAGGTAAAATTACTACTTCCTCCATTCCACAATGTAGTGCTTCCTCTATCTACGTGCTTCAACTTTGACCGTAAATTTAACTACCAAGACCGATTGCGGCGGGAGCAAAAATTATGTCAGTGAATTCGTACTCGAAAGAAGTTTTCAATTATATAATTTTTTTCCCGCCGCAGTTGGTCTCGTTGGTTAAATTTATGGTCAAAGTTGGACCTCGGGAAGCGTGGGCGCACTATATTTTGGAATGGAGGGAGTACAATTCAAAAGTGCTAAAAAAGACACTGTTAATTAATTATCCTGTGTGGTATTTTTTCAACGTGATGGATGCCTGCATGCCACTGCATTAATTTTTCTCATGTTCATCCCTTGTGCATCAATTTTTGGTTTTCAAAATTATAAAAGACATATCTTCTAAACCGCGCGTCAAAATTCAGATCCGTTTTCACTGTTGAAATCCTCGCGACGTGATCTTTAAAAGTAGATTCCGCATGGGAATGTTTCGACGAACTAGTCTTCCTGCCAACTAAACATCAATATATGTGCAACTAAACTACATTATCGCGCCAACTGAGCATATGTGTGTGCCAAATATTCCTGCCAATTAAACATCAATGTGTGTGCAACTAGACTACATTGCCGCGCCAACTGAGCATATGTGTGTGTAACTAGTCCTGCCAACTAAATATCAATGTGTGTGCAACTAGACTACATTATCGCGCCAACTGAGCATATGTGTGTTTCAATAGTCCTGCCAACTAAACATCAAAGTTGTATGGTTGCTAGACTGCAATCTCATAGGAAGTTGGATCATGCAGATCCAAAAATTGGTTTTGCAAAAAGTTGCACGATGTAGTACTAAAGTTGCACATTGCAGTACTAAAGTTGCACCATATAGCATCAAAGTTGGCATCAAAAAAAATTCGTCGAAACATGCTCATGCGGGATCTAGTTTCAAAGATCTCGTCGCAAGAGTTCCAGCAGTAAAAACGGATTTGAATTCCGACGCGTGGTTTGAAAGATATGGCTTTTTAAAACTTAAAACTCTGAAATGAATATGCGTGGATCTGTTCTGTTCGGAATGGATTAATCAGTGTGAACGCATTTAATGCTAACAACCACATGCATTAGAAGACAAAAAAAATTAATAGCCACATGCATGCGAGACGCAGCAGCTCCATTCGACCAAATAGTGTGTATGCACTTTTTAGATTTTAGAATTTTAAAGAACCACACTGTTGTTGGGAACTTGGGATGTCCTTACTATGTGGGTTAGTACGTGGGCTGTGAGCAGATAATCAGTTTTCTGATATGCTAATTTGTTTTTTATAAATATCTCGGAATGAGGTTTGGAAAACGCAAACATTTTCTGAATTGCTTGGTTTTCTAAAAACCAAAAACTTTCTAAAAATGCATTCCTTTTATAGTGAGGTCATTTTTTTTGAAATATTCGAGCATTAAAAACAGCATCTGAAATTTTCAAACATTTTATAAATTCCAAACAATTTCTTTTAATCTTTTCAAAAGATCTAAGCATTTCAATTTATTGGACATTTTTTAAAAAACTAAAGAAAAAGAAGTGAAAGACAAAAAAAAGACAAAAGCATATGGTAGGAGCCTTCTAGAAGGTTCTCAAAACCCAGGTGATGCAGTACGTTTGCTCCGAAATGGGTTGGCCTAATGGAAATCACAACGTGAGTCTCGCTGTGCTTTTGAGAGACAATTAGACGGAGAGAACGTCTAATAGGAAATTGCCTGTTCAAGGCCATGGAGGTATTTTCATATGGCTCCAATATTCTTTTATGGAAAAGGGAAAAATAAAAAACTAAATGAATGATAGAAAACCTGGGGAAATTAAATACATATAGAAAACCAAAAAGAAACAATGAAAAAGAAAGAAAACCTCTAAAAACCCAAAAACTTTTTAAAAAATGGGAAATGAATAAGAAATTATCGCTGGAAAAGCAAAGAAACATGCATGGCTAAAAATCCAGTCTAAGCTCGCCTAAAAAAAATCCTTCACAACTTGATCCAAAGCTGGGGGCAATGCCCCCCCCCCCCCCCCCGGTATGTACCTAGTTTTACCTCTGATTGTTTGTACAATCCCATAGTATCTCACAAATTATAACACTAAAAAGACATGTGGCATTCAAGCTAGGACTGGTATATGTGCATTCAAGTTGGCAGCGATCCAACTTCTGGCGGCGGCCATCCTCCTGAGAGTGCATCGCAAAGGTTGTGGCTTACATATCTTGGGCATGTGGAGGCGGCAGGGCGGCACGAGGCCCGTGTCGCCCGGTGCCTCACTATGTTTGAAGTAGTGCTTGCGAGATTGAGCTTCTCGGGTAAAGTATCAGCTACTCTCATCCTTGGGTACTTCCGGTGCTTCAAACTCAAAAAACCATAGGGAATGTGACTACAAGCCCTAAAAGTTTCAGGTGCAAACTCGAAATGCATATTGAGAAAAAAAATGTAAAATCTAGCATGAATAGTGTAAGAAAAAAAGACAAAAGCAACATTGACACTGTTCACATCAGGATTTCACTTTTTGATTCTTAATGTGCATTTCGAGTTTGGATTTGAAATTTTTAGTAATTGTAGTCACATTCCTTATGAACATTCATATTTTTTTTCCGGAATTTTATGTTACATTTAAGAATGATATTTTTGAATTAGGAGCACCGGAAGTACCACAAGGACGGGAGTATCTGATACTTTCCCGGGCTTCCCGAGGCGCTGAGACATGTAAGCCATGATCTTCATCTGATGCAAGATTTAATGCTGAATCAAGCGTCAGTAATTGTTTAGTGTAACGTCCGTGCTGGATCCATTGTTCTAGCTAGAACCTATGCTTCTACTTATGAAGTGATCTTTCTTGTGGCTCGTAGTTTGTGTGCTTTGCATTTTGCGGTTTCTTGACGAAACTGCCATACCAAATACCAGTGCCATTTCTTTTTTGTTCACCAGTTAGGTTTCTGATCTAAACCTATATGAAATAGTATAGTTTTATATCGCTGTGTTTATCGTTGATGTTAGTTTTGTTGCGGACATTCACTGAAAGATCTTGTTGTATGGATGAAGTCTGGTATTCAGGTGATCAGCCCAACCACCATACGTCCATGTTCTTCTCATCCTTATGTTGGTGGGGGTCTATCAGCAAGATTGCAAGCATGTTTAGAGCATGATCAGCTGGGCAAACAAGAACGACATGTCTGTCTGCTTGCGCGTTGTGATTGGCAATTCATCATTTCCTCGCAGGCGTGACAAGTTTGAGACCATGACACAACCCTTTCGATGGTATAGCATGAAAGTGCGGCATCTGTCCCAAGTTTATGACATGCCGGTAATATAGCTCCTATGTATTCTCTCACTATGGCACATGATTAGTTTAGTTACCCTAAAAAACATGATAAGTTTAGTTTAAGATGATCTAGCTTAATTAAGTCATACTCGCGTGATTAGTTTAGTTTAATTCACAGAATCCTGTCGTGCACGCAGGGAGCAACAAAACGGACAAGGCGAGAAGAACATTAAAACACTGGCGGGCCCAGCTGCTTCCCTTATCCGGCCCACGATCGCGAAACCCTAACAAGTGTCCGACCCGGCCGACACTATAAAGACCTCCTCCGCTCGGGATCGGCCACTCCCCTCTCGACACTGCTCGGCCCTCCATTCGCGCTCGCTCCCACTGCCGTCGCCGTCGCCGTCGCCGTCGCCGGGCGCCATGGGCTTGAACGACATCCTGGCGGCGCTCTACTCCTGCCTCCCGGAGACCCCGTCCTCTCCCGTCGTCTCCCTCCCCGCCGCCACCTCCGACGACGGCGGGGAGGACCGCATCAGCGCGCTCCCGGACGACATCCTGCGCGGCGTCGTCTCCCGCCTCCCCGCCAAGGACGCCGCCCGCACCGCCGCGCTCTCCCCGCGCTGGCGCAGCCTCTGGCGCTCCACCCCGCTCGTCCTCGAGGACATCCACCTCCTCATCCGGCCGGCGGGCCAGCGAGGCGGGTTCGACTTCGACTCGAGCGCCCTCGCCGGCGCCGTCTCGCGCGTCCTCGCCTCCCACCCGGGCCCCTTCCGCTGGATCCACATCTCCAGCAACTTCATGGCCGGCCAGGAGGAGGCGCTCGCCAAGTGGCTCCGCCTCATGGTCGCCAAGGGCGTGGAGACCCTCATCCTCGTCAACCGCCCCTGGCCGCTCGACGTGGCGCTGCCGGCGTCCATCCTCCGCTGCGCCTCGCTCCGCCGCCTCTACCTCGGCGTCTGGCTCTGGCACTTCCCGGACACGTCGCGCGCCAACGCGCCCCCGCGCGGCCCCGGCGTCTTCCCCCGCCTCCAGGAGCTCGGCATCTGCCACACCATAATGCAGGAGCGCGACCTGGAGTACCTGCTCGCCTGCAGCCCCGAGCTCAAGACCTTCGCGCTCATCCTCAGCTACATCGCCCCGTCGCGCGTCCCGATCAACAGCAGCAGCCTCTGCTGCGTGCTGGTCTGGTTGTCCGTGCTGTACGAGGTCGACGTCGTGGCCGCCCCACGACTGCAGCGGCTCATCCTGCAGAGCATTGGAACTAGACGCACCACCAAGGTCAAGATTGGGCATGCTCCTGAGCTCACCGTGCTCGGCTACCTGGAGACGGCGAACCATGTGCTGCAGATCGGCAACACCATCATCAAGGTATCGCTCCGACTACCCCCATCCTATTTCTCCTCCCAGTGGCTAGACAAATTATTAATCTTGATGGATGCGATGGTGTGGCTTTGCATTGATTCCAACTTGGATCGAATTAGTACTGTACTACGGTTATTGCGTTTGATTTGCAGGCTGGGGTAACAAAAATGGCCCCAAATGCCGTGGTTCCAAGTGTGAAGGTGCTAGCTTTGAAGGTGGATTTCGGAGTGGCCGAGGAAGTGAAGACCCTGCTCAGTTTCCTGAGATGCTTTCCCCAAGTCGAGACCCTACACGTCATGGTGAGTTGTGACCTTCATCTCGCTCGATTTATACACGGTTAAATAATTTGTCTCATCAGGACAGGAGCAATAGTATACATGAACTTGCTTGCACTGAATTCACATGCGATTTTGCAGTCCTCCAACGCGAAGGAAGAGGAGGAGGAAGAGGACGAGCAGGACGAGAAAGACGCGGGTGATGCCAGTGGCGAGCAGCTCATCAGCCCCACGTTCTGGCAGGAGGCCAGCCCGATCGGGTGCGTGGAGTCGCAAGTGAAGAAGGTGGTGCTGGACCGGTTCACCGTGGGCGCCAACGAGCTGGGATTCCTCAAGTTCGTGATCGCGAGGGCTCAGGTGCTGAAGAGGGTGGTGCTGGTGCTGGACCCCGGGATGAGCCCCACGGCGGCGAAGGAGGCATTGAGCAAGCTGGCGACGCAGCTGCCTTCCGCGAAGTGTGTCAATGAGAACGTGGAGTTCATGGGGCTCCCGCGCCCGATGGCTGCTTGGAGCTACCAGATCGCGTCTGATCTCTCCCTGAGGAGTAAATAGCATAAAGCTACTAGTTTACAGGTTAGGATTTCAAAAAACTACCACTTTTTTAATTTTCTCAGAAAGCTACCAAACGCGCGGTCGGCTGTTTCAAAAAACCCAAACCCGCGGTGACTAACGATTTAACCGTTTTTCTGACGGCCCGGGCCCATCTGTCAGCCCACGTGGCAGCGCGCGCTCACGGCGCGGCCGTTCACGGCCGTTAGCGCCGACGCGGTCCGGTCGGAACCAAAGTAGCCGACGCGGTCCGGTTCTCTCACTCCCCCTCCTCTCCCCCTCCTCTCGCCCGCAGTGACCTAGGTGGGCGATGGCGGCGGCGCAGCCAAATCTCGTCGGCGGCGAGCGATTGAGCCAAGGCGGCACTGGCGAGGAGGGCGGTGGACCCTCAGAGGTGGACAAATGGCTAGGCAGCTCGAGCTTCCCGGCGCAGCGGTCGCAGCAGCCATCACCGCCTGCGGCTCATGTGGATCCGGCGAGCTCAGATCCGGAAGTCCGCGCGGCCAGGGCAGTGGCGAAGCGCATCCACGCTGATCCAGCAGGCGGCCACCATTGGGCGTCGTCCTTTGGTGGAGTGAGGTAATCACTGCTGAATGGTGCTTTTGTTCAAATTAGAAGAAAGTGCTACTGTATTTTATTGGTTAAGTTAGTGTAGAAGAAAGTGCATTTGGTTAGTTCATTTGGTCAGTGCATTCACTGTAATTAGAAGAACATTCATTTTGGTCAGTAATGTTCAGTGCATTCACTTAAAAAATAATTGTTTGTCAATTTAATCCTACAGCTTAGATGATGAGAGTTGGGACTTGAGGCTACATTTTCAAGGAATAGATAATATGGAGAAAAAGTATTCAGTGTCCTCAGATATCAGTTATCTGACCATATTAGCATTGGTTGAGTTGGAGGGCTATGGAATGGATGCATTTCTAAGTTATGTAAAGGAAGAGGGAAAGGGGCTGGAGGGTGTGGAGGCCCTGGATAGTGAGGAGGCATTAGAGGAAATGCTTGACTTGTTTGTTGATAATAAGATACTGAACATCAGTGTCAGAAAAGCTACTGATCCAAGCCCAGCAGATGAGGAACAGATCCCCATTGATCATGTTGGTGAACCTGTTGTTTACAGAGTTTCACAAGAAGGTGTTCTGTATCCTGCCCCTGATGATCCCTACATAAACACACAGCAAAGCAGCAATTTTAACAAGGGGAAAAAAGTTGTGGAAGAAGAAGATGTAGAAGTAGCAGCAGATGAAGAAGAACAAGATGTACCAGAGGAAGAAGATGAAGATGAAGATGACAAATCATCTTCAGATTTTGAGTTCTTTAGGGGTGATTACAGAGGGGAGAAGATTTCTTACAAAGCTTGGTGCAGGGGTGCAGGGGTGAAGATGAGACTGGCACAGTAGTAGCACCTGCCAAGAAGAAGAACACAACTGTCAATGGCAATGGATCAAGGTCTTCTCCAGCAAAGAACACCAGGTCATCAAGGTCTTCTCCAGCAAAGAACACCAGGTCAGCTACTGCCAATAGAGCTGGCACTGGATCTTTCATTGCTCCTAGACAGGCTGCTGCCAATAGAGCTGCTACAAGTGCTATGCATGATGGGTCAAAGAGGGTCAGGAAGCCATCAAATAGGCTGAAAGATTACTTTTATGCAAGTGGCAACTAGCTGAAGTTGTTGAACTCCAAGTGCTTCATGCTGTTTGGTTTGGTTTGTAATAACATTGCCTCACTAAGTACTTGATACTGCACTCTTTGTAATATGGTACTGTATGTGGATTCTGCACTTGTTTGCAACTTCAATTCATCTGCAACTTTTATCTATATGTGGATTCAACACTTGATATACACCTTACAGATAGAAACATCCAAATCTCATAGATAGATAGATTACATCCAAATCTCATAGATAGATAGATAGATTACATCCAAATCTCATAGATAGATAGATAGATAGATAGATTACATCCAAATCTCACAAATGCTACTACAATTCTCTCTCAAATTGACTTACAGATAGAAAGATAGATAGCAAGATAGATAGCTAGATTGACATATCAGTCATAGCGCTCAAAGAAACGGACCCACTTGGTCCTAGTTGCTGGATGAGGAGCCATGACTGCCCCTCATCCTTGCCCACCTAATGATCTCCATGAATGACCTTCCCCTGCCACCAGTGAAAACCAGCTCTAGTTCTTTATCATTGCACTTCTCCAGTACCTTGTTGGAGAGTCGGCGGTTGAACTCCTGTTGCTGCTCATCCTGGGCCGCCTCTAGTGCCCTCTGCCTGCGCCTCCTCCTCCTCCTCTGTGCTGCTGCTGCTGTCCGTGCCTCCACAGCCTCCCCCTCTTCCTCTGTGACATCTCCCATGTCAGGATCCATCTATAGGTTTTCTTTTGGGTGGCGGCTGGTGGAGTCACTGGGAAAGGGTGGGGGTGGGGAGGGGTTTATATTGAGAGGTGGATGGGGGATTGAGGTTAGTAGGCCTAGGGTTGCATTTGGTCAGAGAGTAGTGGGCCACTAAGCCCAATTACCCACAGAAATAATATATGAAGATAACAAATACCATATAAAAGATATAAGATCAAGTTGAACACTTAATAGCATAGGAGATCCATTTCCACTACTTAATAGCATAGGAGATCCATTTCCACTACTTAATACCATAGGAGATCCATTACAACACTTAATACCATAGGAGATCCATTACAACTTAACAACATAGAAAATAAGGTTCTTACACACTAGGTTAAACTTCACATTCCCCCAAAATGTACACCCATAATTACTTGAAATCATGCCAGGCCCACATCCTTATATAAAGGCCTTTGGATGTACTTACTTCACCAACATATCACAGCAAGTTCAAGTCTCAAGGATGGCCTTGATTTGCTCTAACTTCTCCTTGCTGCCATACCCTTCATTCAACATCTCAGCAACAAGAAGCTCAAGCATTGCCTTCTCCTTCTTAAGAACATCTCTGTCAACTTGAACATCCTTCATAGCCTTCCTAGTGTTCTTGATGATATCAGCTTGGCTCTGCAAAATGCACCTCTGCTCTTTTGCAAGTTTGAGCTTTTCCATCTGCACCTCCAACATGGCTTTCTCCTCTAGCTCCTTCTTCTTCTTCTCAAGTTCTTCCTCCTCCACTTGTTTCTTGTCCACCCTACCATCCTGCCAATCAAACATCTTGGATACATCATCAACAAGCTTGGTGTACTCAATGCAAAGCTTGTCATTTTCAGTCCTCAGCTTGGCCAACTCCCTTTCATGTTCACTCTTAAGCCTGGCCAACTCCTGCTCAAACTTATCCTTGTCCTGTACCCTTCCAAAGTTCTGCTCATGGAACATCTCCCATAGCTTGCACAAACATCTCTGAAGAACAGGTGGCCAAGGCCCATCAACCCACTCTACAACACCACAGTTCACACCATTTTCCTGCATTTGTAAATGTGAAAAGTTATTACAATGCCATTAATAAGTTTTCAAAGTGGCAAAAATACATATGTGTCCTGTCATATCAAACAAACTGCTGCATCATACATATCAAACAAACTGCTGCATCATATCAAACATGACTGAACATCCATAGCAGAAAACTTAATTGGCATCTAACCTGGACTGGGCAGCCATAGAAACGCCTCCCTGTTACAGGCCCTTCAAAAGCAACACGCTTAATAGGCCTCAGTTGGTGCAGAATGCACTTGGGATGAGCAAGCTCAAGTTGGCCACAGAAAAGGGGCTCCACAGTGGTGTCTGGTTCCTCCTGCAACCATAATAACCAACAAAAACTGGTTTCAATCTCCACTCAATACCAGATTCAACTTGCACTGTTCATTAAATCCCCAAATCAACATGAACCCTAACACTGTACAGAGATGAACCCTAGGTTACCTGAATCCTACAATCAAACCGCACCCTCACAAATCAAGCACAGTATCACACACACAACATCAACACTAGACTAAGCAATATCCATGGCTGTAGCCTAAGCTACTGCCACCTAACCCTAACCCTAACCCTAGGTGGCAAAGAACTTACCATAAGTCCCATGTCCATGCTGACAGCCTCGCACTCCTCCTCCGAGCTGGTTTCCTCGTCGTTCCAGGAAGGCATTGCGGCAAGGAGGTCGACGGCCACCGGCCTCGAAGACGGCGCGCGGCGGCGAGCTCGTACTGGAGCAGGGGAATGAGAGCAGGGGAGTGAGCGAGCAACGAGAGAGTGAGCGAGCGAGAAGAGCCGACCGACCGAGCGGGTATATTTACCCCACTTCCGACCGCGTCGGTCGGCTAACGGCCGTGAACGGCCGCGCCGTGAGCGCGCGCTGCCACGTGGGCTGACAGATGGGCCCGGGCCGTCAGAAAAATGGTTAAATCGCTAGTCACCACGGGTTTGGGTTTTTTGAAACAGCCGACCACGCGTTTGGTAGCTTTCTGAGAAAATTAAAAAAGTGGTAGTTTTTTGGAACCCTAACCTGTAAACTAGTAGCTTTATGCTATTTACTCCTCCCTGAGCGACCCGTTTCCGGCGGAAGGCGGTATACTGATGCAGCGTCCGTGAGCGTCGAACACTTTGGATGTTTCTCTCAAGAACTTACTAGGAGTGGCTAGCTTGAAGAATTTGCCAGCGGCTAAGCACAAGACTTGTATGACTCGTGTCTTTTATCTGCCTTCGATGCGACTTTCGTACGTAGCTGCTTCTTTTTGCTGTGACTGGATTGCCCATGTTGTGATCTAGCTGTGTCCTGGCTTGCTTGATTTTACCATCACGCGACATTTATCTATGCTTGACTGATGCCGTTGGGCTATGATGAAATCAGAGATTGGTCTGTGGAAGCGTTGAGCCTCTTTGGAGGCCACACACGTGTATGCATGTAGAGCCCGGTTAGCAAACCTGGAAAAGGATTGCAACAGAAAACGTACATCTTGACATGCAGGTTTACATGATTACACCACATATTAACACACTTTAACAGACTCATTGAATCACAACTTTACTAAGTTTGATTTTGTTTTCCATCAAATTTCCCGACTATCTAATGTGACAAAAGTCATGTCAAACCCTCAGCTAGCAAACCGGATGTCTGTTCGGTGTATAAACCTGATATCCAGGAGCATGTAAAGCTACCCTCTCTCATAATAAAGTTATAAATTAACATCAATATGTTTTGCGCGTGCATGGGATAGGGCTGTCGGATCAACACGTAGCTCAAATATCGACACACCGATGTTAACGTATAACTTTGTATAGCTAATCTCGTGTATTCCATTTGCATACGGTTGTACATATACGCGTATAGAGTTTATTTCTTGGTCTCCAAGACTTGTAATCCTACTATAAATATATGAGCCGATCGCCCCTTGAGAGGCGTCTTCCCTCAAACCGTTTCACATTTATATGGTATCAGCCCTAGTTCCTAAAACCTAGCTTCCGCCGCCACCAAACCCTAAGCCGCCGCCGCCACCCTCCCTCCGCGCCGCCGCGGCTCCTCCTACCTCCCCAGGCCGCCGCCATGACGACCTCCTCCTCCACCTCCTCTGCGCTCGGGGCCTCCACCTCATCGGCGCTCGGATCGCAGACCGCCGGGGCCATGATCCCATCCATCGCGTCGCCGACCTCCCAAGCCGTCCACGTCGCCAGCGTCAAGACCCACGTCCCCATCGTCCTCGACCTCCAGAAGTCCAACTACGCCAAGTGGCGTATGCTCATCACTGTCCTCCTCGGCAAGTACGACCTCACCGACCACGTCTCCGACGTCACGTCGCCGGACGCCCGCGCGACCGACTGGCAGCGCCAGGACTACGTCGTGCGCTCGTGGATCTACGGCTCCACCAGCGAGGACATCCTCGACACAATCATGGCCCAAGATCAGACTGCATACGAGGCCTATGCGCTGATCCGGAACCTCTTCCTCGACAATCAGCTCACTCGTGTCGTCTACCTCGAGGCGGAGTTCCGAGCCATCGTCCAAGGCGACCTCACCATCACCGCCTACTGCCATTGCCTAAAGGCCCTCTCCGACGCGCTCGTGGACGTGGGGCAACCCGTGATCGACCAGATCCTGGTCCTCACCTGTCTCCGGGGGCTCAACCCCCACTTCTCCGACATCACCACCCTCGTCACGATGCAGGTCCCGGCCCCTACCTTCCTGTAGACGCGCTCCATCCTCCTCCTGCGCAAGAACCAGCTCGCCAACGCCGCCCCGGGCGGCCCTGCGCCGTCTCAAGTCGCCCTCTACGGCAACACCGCCGTTTCCTCCACCGGTGGCAATTCCGGCGGCAATAGCGTCCATGGCGGCCGCTGGTCGAAGAAGAAGAAAAACGGCGGCGGGGGCGCCGCCAACTCCAACCCTGCTTTCCCCGCCGCCGCGCCCGGTGTCGGTGTCAAAACCGGCGGATCTCGGGTAGGGGGTCCCGATCTGTGCGTCTTAGGCTGATGGTAACAGGAGGCAAGGGACACAATGTTTACCCAGGTTCGGGCCCTCTCGGTGGAGGTAAAACCCTACTTCCTGCTTGATTAACATTGACGATATGAGTAGTACAAGAGTAGATCTACCACGAGATCTTAGAGGCTAAACCCTAGAAGCTAGCCTATAATGATTATGATTGTAATTGTGATCGGCCTTCTAAGGACCAACCTCTCCGGTTTATATAAACACCGGAGAGGGCTAGGGTTTACATGGAGTCGGTTACAAGGAAGGAAATATAATATCCAGATCGCCAGGCTTGTCTTCCACGCAAAGGAGAGTCCCATCCGAACACGGGACGGAGTCTTGAGTCTTATATCTTCACGCTTCAATAGTCCGGACAATGTATATAGTCCGGCTGTCCGGATACCCCCTAATCCAGGACTCCCTCAGTAGCCCCTGAACCAGGCTTCAATGACGATGAGTCCGGCGCGCAGTCTTGTCTTCGGCATTGCAAGGCGGGTTCCTTCTCCGAATACTCCAAAGTACCTGTTACGACGAATAGTGTCCAGCTCTGCGAGATGATCCTCACATACTGTTGTAGGGAACATAGCATAAATCTGATCTGCTGGCAACCTTCGTACGTCGTGCCCTTGCATCTGCCCTGTCCAACTCGAACCGGCGTTTCTTGCCCCACCCCGAATCGCGTTGCGAGGCGGTTTTATTGGCACGCCCTGCCAAAGCAGAGATCGTGTTCCTCTTATTACGGGATCTTCCATCAATATGGGCGTGCGTAACCCCACGACGACCGTTGATATGACTCCGTGTGTTTTTAGATAAGCCTCAAGCGGTCACGCTGAGGACTCTTGATATTCACCCCCTTTATAAAGGGGCCGAGGCCTATGCCTCTTTTCCACCTCCTTTGCGCCTTCTCGCACTTCGAGTTCTAACACCCAAGACCTAAGCTCCAGCACCCCAAATCTTCCAATATGTCCGGATCCAACCCTCAAGGCCGGTGGGTGGCCTCCTCGATCCAAGAGGAGGACATTGTGAGGCTTAGGGAGGTCGGATATCTGACCGCCGACATCCAGCACAGGCTTCCTGCTCCAGGGCAGGTCATCCCTACGCCGGAGCCCAATGAGAGCGTCGTGTTTGTTCCTCACTTCCTCCGCGGCTTGGGCCTCACCCTCGATCCCTTTGTGAGGGGGCTCATGTTCTATTACGGGTTGGATTTTCATGATCTAGCTCCAGACGCTATCCTCCATATCTCGTCATTCATCATTGTATGCGAGGCCTTTCTCCACGTCACTCCACACTTCGGCTTATGGCTCAAGACCTTTAATGTGAAGCCGAAGATGATCGAGGGGCGACATGTGGAGTGCGGAGGTGCCATAATAAGCAGGAACGCCATTGCCCCATGGCCAGAGGGTTCTTTCCCAGAAGTATCCTATGTATGGCAGCGGAGGTGGTTTTATGCCACAGCTCCCATAGGCACAAAGTGGGTAGCCGCCCCCGAGTTCCGCTCGGGCCCTCCGTTACAACTAGCGTTTTGGACCGACGTAGGACGGAATTGGGGGCCCGCTGGCGATGTACCAGTACTGCAGAATCGCATCCGGGAGCTTCTTGAGAGGGACATTAATCTTGTTAGCATAATTCAAGTGATGTTAATCCGATGGATGTTGCCGTGCCAACGTCGGCCTCTCCGGATGTGGGAGTTCAAACCAGAGGGTCCGCGGACTGTTAAGCACTTCTTCGGTCTGAAGCTCGAAGGGATGTGCAAATTATTCTTCGGACCACAAGTAGAGTGTCCGGACACCATCGAGGATGCGGGCCTAAGCTGCAATCGCCTAGATACCCAAGTAAGTAACCTTGCTACCGGACACTATGTTTTATATTTGCCATAGTTGTTATTCTGAAAATCATCCGTGGCCAGGAATGGCTCAGCAAGGCGGAGAGAATCAGGTGTCCGACGCCACTTCCCGAAGGCTCGCCTAGTCCAACCATTGCCAAGATGCTTGACCGGGTTCTCAGCAGAATGCCCTCAGGGAAGAACAAGGGGAAGAACAGGGAAGCTGAACTTCACATGCTGCGCATCCAAACTGGGGGAATTGTCACCTCCCCTGAGGAGGATAGTCGGGAAGGGGAGGCTAAAGCCTCCTCCCCGCGCGGGAAGAAGAGGGCCGCCTCCGAAGACTTGGAGACGAAGATGCCCTAGTAAGGGAAAAAGGTGTCACCAGGGGGCTCTGCCCCGACGGGCACCCTCACCACATCGTGCCCACCAACGGGCCAGCCCTCCACTGAGCTGTAAGTTAATCGTTGATTCGAAGGTACTGCATTTCTCTGAGATCAATAACTAGGATTCGTCTTTTGCAGTCCGGCTAGCAGCTCTTCTCAACAGAGTTCGTCTTTGGGGGATCTTCCTCCGGATATGATGGACAGCGAGACTCCACCCACCTCTCCGCCTCATGAAGCGGGCGACACCGAGGTGTCGTCACGGAGGAGTCCGGACCTGCCGAATCCGGAGGCTAATACGTCAGACGCCCTGAGCCCGGGGCGTTTGGCTCCCACGGGGGGCAATGAGAAGGGTTCGACACAGTTTGATGTCCGACCGGATATACTGACGGGCCTTCTGGAGCGAGCTGCGCTGTTGGAGGAGCATCGCTCATTAATGAGCGCGGTGCTTAAGAAGATTTCATCCGCTACAAGCGGTTTGAATGAGGCATTTACGAGCCTGCTCAGAGGCTTTGAGGTATGTAGTGAAAAATACACTATTTTTTGGCACGCGCTAGGTGTGCTCCATATGGATAGTAGCCCTTGAGATTCTGGTTGCCCGCCCTAGGCGGCAAACGGGGGATCATATAGTAATCATTGCGCTTGTACATATGTGCAGGTATCTAAGGGTCCAGCAGCCGACCAGTCCGTTGAAGTTGCCGTGCTAAGGAGGCAGATCGGATCTATTGATGCCGAAATCACGCTGGTAAACAAGCGGCTGAACAAGTCACAAGGTATGTGCTCTGCTTTCCTTATTATGTTGTATAGGAAAATGTGAGAGGGGCATAATATGAATGCAATATGCTTGGACTGCAGATGGTGCTGCTGTCGTAGAAGCCCTGAGGGCGGAACTTGCCCAGGCCAAGGAACAAGCTCAGGTTAGCAATGCGGCTGCCCTAAAGGCGACCGAAGAATTGAGAGCTGAACAGGCTGCTCATCGCCGAAGCGAGGAAAAAATAGCCGAAATGGCTATGGAGTTGAAAAATGCCGCCGACCGGTATGAACTCCTTGAAAAGGAGCATAAGGCTAGTTCAGCCGACCTGAACAAGGCACTTAATGCCACCAAGGAGATGCGGACCGAGGTCAGGGGTGTGCGGGAGGAGCTTCAACAGGCCGGTAAAATCGCGGCTGGGGGATCCTACCTACTGCGGACGAAGTTTTTGGATCCAAAGTATGCTCCCTTGGATGGACGCTGGAGTCCGGCTGATGCGTATGCGGACTTGGCAAAGAGTACAACTGATGCGGCCAAGTTTTTCGAGGATCAAGGTGATAAAGAAGTGGAGAAGATTTTCTGGTTGCAATTCAATGCTCCCGCGCACCCGCTGCCGTTAAGTGAGAAGATGGCTGCTGTGGCGGAGCTTCATAGGCTGTCCGGGCTTGCAATGCGGTCTGTAATAGACCATCTTTGTCCGAAGGGGCCTAAGCCGGACAGTTACTTCGGTTTGGTGCAACAATTCCTTGGGGCCATGCCTCAGATCGATGCCATGAGGAGGTCGGCATGCATAGAGGGTGCACGAATGGCTCTTGCCCGCGTTAAAGCCTATTGGACGGATATGGAGGCCACCATTGTAGCGACCCAGGATCCGGCGAGAGGCCAATATCCGGCCGAGAACTACTTGGTGCACGTCACAGAAGGTGCCCGCCTAATAGAGGCGCAGTGCTCGAAGAATGTCTTGTTCGAGTGACAAATCGAATCATTGTAAAAACAATGTTATTTTGGTTATAAGGCTATATTTATACTTTTTTCCCGAAAGTATTATTGTGTGTGTGTGTGTGTGTGTGTGTGTGTATATATTGTGTGTGTGTGATCCGAAAGTTAGCAGTCGTTGGCTTCAGCCCCCTCGCATATAATGCGGGGGTGTTCGTGAAAAATATGCATAATCACACTTGATCCAACGTCTTGGTCCATTAAGGAGGTGATCGCACGTCGAACTAGGCAATCAGACTATATAGCTGTAACACTTTCGCTTAGCCATGGGAGTTTGACGGTGGGGCTACTATGTAGCCCCTAGTACTTTTGCGTGCATCCGAATAGGGGCACATATGTACATGGCCGAGAAACGACCCTTCGTTAATGCGAAGGAATCCTAAAGATTCTTGTGAGTCTTCAAGTGGTTGAACAGTCTCTTGCTGTATCATGATAGTCAGTTTTCGGCTTTCTCTACTGAGGTGCTCATCCGGAATATCCAGGGCACAATCGCAGTAGTTCTCCTTTGGCCGCCTTAGCCGATAAGAACGGAACGTAAGGCGGCAAACCCAGGAGCCGGGCAAACCCAACATTTGACCAAAGACATGATTCGGAGCTAATGCATATAAGGCCAAACTCGTGACGCCGAACACTCCCGAAGGTATTCGGTCATTGTAACAGAAAATAGGCTGAAGAATGCCTTTTCATAATAAACCCTGTATTTCCAGGTACGTGCGTTAATCTATCGTGGTGAAATGCCAATAATGGCAGTATCCTCTGTGGGTATGGAACCCATGGGATGGTTAAACAACAAGAGGCAATAGAAAAGGTTTACACAGGGGCTTAATCTAAAAAGAAACCTGTTGAGCGGGGCCCTGCTGCACGTCTGCGCCTTTGTCTCCGTTGTGCCGTATGCTGGAAGGGTATCGCGCGTATGTTGTCCGTAAAACAAAACTCGTGTAGGAGAGTACAACGTAAGTATGCGATGGATAGTAAAAGTGTAAGATGTTGGCCTGCCAATAAGGTTAAGCCAAGTGTGGGGGCTATATTAAGTATGTATAGCCCCTGGTGTCCTCTATGGCTTTACATATACCGTGCCCTGGTTCAGTTTTGTCCGGGCTGCCGGACTCGTTTAACCGTGTCTATGGTCTTGACGACCAGTCATGCTTTTTGGTATCGGAGGCCGCTTAGAGTTTGGCCGCTAGGGCCGTCGCGTATTCCTCCGTGCGTGAAGAGCACTCTGTGTTTCTTTTAACAGTGATGATGCCCCATGGACCGGGCATCTTGAGTGTAAGGTAGGCATAGTGCGGTAATGCGTTGAAGCGGGGGAAGGCCGTTCTCCCAAGCAATGCATTATAGTCGCTTTGGAAGGGTGCGATGGTGAAGAGTAATTCTTCGCTTCTGGAGTTTCCTGGGGAGACGAATGTTACCTCCAGTACGACGGAGCCCCTGCCGTAGGCTTCAACGCCTGGTATCACCCCTTCAAAGGTGGTGTTGCTTTGGCTAATTCTGGATGGGTCTATCCCCATTCTGCGGACAGTGTCCTGGTATATTAAATTGAGACTACTGCCGCCGTCCATAAGGACGTGGGTGAGATGGTATCCGTCGATTATTGGGTCAAGTACCAAGGCCTCTGATCCTCCGCGCCGAATACTAGTTAGACAGTCCGTGTGATCGAAGGTGATCGGACAAGCCATCCAGCAGTTAGGTGTGGGTACGATGGGCTCTATATCGTACGTGGCGTTGAGTGCGCGTTCGTGCCTTCTCGTGGATGTGTGAGTCGCGTGGATCATGTTTATTGTTTTAACCTCTGGTGGGAATTTTTTCTGTCCCCCAGTGTTCGGCTGGTGAGGTTCATCCTCGTCTTCACTTGGTGTTTCCCTCCCCTTGTGTTCAACATTTAATTTGTCGGCCAGCTTGAAGACCCAGCACTCTCTGTGCGTGTGGTTCGCAGGTTTGTCGGGGGTGCAATGAATTTGGCACAGTCCGTCCAGGACTCTGTTCAGACCGGACGGTCCCTCTTTACTGCCTTTAAGTGGCTTCTTCTGCTGATCGGGTCGAGAGCCCCTGAATCCGGCGTTTACCATTGTATTGTCCGGGCTCTCTTCCTTGTTTTGGCGTTTGTTTTTATTATGTCGTGGCTTCCCGTTGCCATCCCTTATCTCGGATGTGCTGGGATCGCTGGTGCCTTTACGGGCCAGCCAGCTATCTTCACCCGTGCAAAAGCGGGTCATAAGGCTTGTTAAGGCTGCCATTGTCCTTGGCTTTTCTTGGCCGAGGTGTCTGGCGAGCCACTCGTCGTGGATGTTGTGTTTGAATGATGCTAAGGCTTCAGCGTCCGGACAATCGACAATTTGATTCTTCTTCATGAGGAATCTGTTCCAAAGCTTGCAGGCGGACTCTCCGGGTTGTTGGATTATGTGACCTAAATCATCTGCCGGACATAAGTCCCTTGAAAATTGGCCCTGAAAGCGTCCTCGAGTTCCTCCCAACTCCCAATTGAATTTTCGGGGAGGCTCTTCAACCAGTGTCGAGCTGGTCCCTTCAGCTTGAGGGGAAGGTATTTGATGGCGTGGAGGTCATCCCCACGAGCCATACGAATATGCAGAATGAAATCCTCGATCCAGACCCCTGGATTTGTCGTTCCGTCATATGCCTCTATGTTCACAGGTTTAAAACCCTGTGGAAATTCATGGTCCAGTACCTCTTTGGTAAAGCACAGGGGGTGAGCAGCCCCTCTGTATCTAGACGTGCTGTGGCATGTCGTCGGCTATTGTTGTGTCCGGAGCTTATTCCGAACTGGTATTTGGTTGGTATGATCGTTTTGGTGACCATAGTCCTTCGTCGGGGTGTGTACTTTGGATCCGTAGATGGACCTGGTCGCGCCGGCTTTCTTATCCAGGTGCTCACGCAAATCGTGCGCGGCGTTGGTAGCTGCTCTGTCGTGGTTATGAAGCGGTACGTCTGGCCTCCTGGTCGTATTATTCTTTGGTGGAACGGCCTTGTCGTCGAATTCTGGCAGTAGCTTACGTTTTGGATAGCTCTTTGTGTGGCAGTCGTCGCTGTATCTTTCTTCAGTGTCTAGCACTTTATTCCATCTACGATTGAGTGTTTCGTATGCGGCTTTTAGCCGTTGCTTCTGCTTCTTTAGACTTCTCGCTGTGGCCATAAGCTTTCTGTGGAGGTTATCTCGTTCCACGTGTTCTTCCGGGATGATGAATGCATCATCGTCTGGACTGTGTTCTTGTCCTGGGGCGGTTTGATGAACTCGTCCCCCGGGATCATTGTGATCGGGCGTCTGCTCTGAACTGGGTTTGGCGTGACCTGGCTCGTCCTGCTCCATCGCTGGGTCCATGTGGTCGTTGTTACCTTCGGAGTTGACTGGTGTGTCGATCTTTCTGGCGCTCTTGTCGCTATTTTTACTGTTGCTGGACTTTGAGCGGCGTCTGCGCCGTCGTTTTGGCTTTTGCCCGGGGGTTTTATCTTCCGGATTGTCGCCGTCGTCCTCCTTGGGCGTATCCACCATGTATATATCGTGTGACGAGGTAGTAGTCCAGCGCCCTAGAGGTTCTGAATCTTCTCCTATATCGTCGTCCATACCGTCGATGCTTTCGGAGTTGAAGTCAAACACGTCGGTTAGATCATCGATTGTGGCAATGAAGTGGGTGGTGGGTGGGCAGTGAATTCCTTCGTCACCTGCTTCCCACTCGAGCCGGACATAGTTCAGCCAGGAGCCTCCTGACAAAGAGAGAGACTTTAATGAGTTCAGCATGTCGCCAAAGGGTGAGCGCTGGAAGATATCCGCAGCGGTAAACTCCATTACTGGAGCCCAACCAGGCTCGGCGGGCTCGGGAACGCGCAGACTGGAACCTACAACCGGACACTAGTCTGGGGGTCCAGAGTCACAGGCTTCCTTAGAAGTGAGGCCTGTGTTCGGCTCTACCGCCAATGAGTGTGCGGCCTGAGGGGCGGGGTCCATCCCCCCGTCCTTAGGCAACGTAGCCTACTCCAGATTTAGGTCCGGGGCTACCGCAGGGGCAATATCCCGATCATTGTCCGACAGCAGGTCTAAGCTGTGCTCGTCATGACTGTCTGGTGGTCCTGGTGCAGGCCCGAATCCGTCGAAGATCAAGTCTCCGCGAATGTCAGCCACGTAGTTCAAGTTTCCGAACCTGACCGGGTGGCCAGGGGCGTAGTTGTCGATCGACTCCACATGGCCAAGCGAATTGGCCCACAGTGTGAAGCCGCCGAACACGAAGATCTGTCCGGGGAGAAAAGTCTTGCCTTGGACCATGTTGTTGGCGATCGAAGGCGCCATCCAGCCTTGCAGCAACGACACAGAGGAACTCTCAGTGAAAGCACCAATGTCGGTGTCAAAACCGGCGGATCTCGGGTAGGGGGTCCCGATCTGTGCGTCTTAGGCTGATGGTAACAGGAAGCAAGGGACACAATGTTTACCCATGTTCGGGCTCTCTGGATGGAGGTAAAACCCTACTTCCTGCTTGATTAACATTTACGATATGGGTAGTACAAGAGTAGATCTACCACGAGATCGTAGAGGCTATACCCTAGAAGCTAGCCTATGATGATTATGATTGTAATTGTGATCAGCCTTCTAAGGACCAACCTCTCCGGTTTATATAGACACCGGAGAGGGCTAGGGTTTACTTGGAGTCAGTTACAAGGAAGGAAATATAATATCCAGATCGCCAGGCTTGTCTTCCACGCAAAGGAGAGTCCCATCCGGACACGGGACAGAGTCTTGAGTCTTGTATCTTCACGCTTCAATAGTCCGGAAGATGTATATAGTCCGGCTATCCGGATACCCCCTGTCGGTGTCAAAACCGGCGGATCTCGGGTAGGGGGTCCCGAACTGTGCGTCTAGGCGGATGGTAATAGGAGACAAGGGACACGAGGTTTTTACCCAGGTTCGGACCCTCTCGATGGAGGTAAAACCCTACTCCTGCTTGATTAATATTGATGATATGGGTAGTACAAGAGTGGATCTACCACGAGATCAAGGAGGCTAAACCCTAGAAGCTAGCCTATGGTATGATTGTTGTAATGGTTGTTTTTCCTACGGACTAAAACCCTCCGGTTTATATAGACACCGGAGAGGGCTAGGGTTACACAGAGTTGGTTACAATGGTAGGAGATCTACATATCCGTATTGCCAAGCTTGCCTTCCACGCCAAGGAAAGTCCCATCCGGACACGGGACGAAGTCTTCAATCTTGTATCTTCATAGTCTTGGAGTCCGGCCCATGATGATAGTCCGGCTATCCGGACACCCCCTAGTCCAGGACTCCCTCAGTAGCCCCTGAACTAGGCTTCAATGACGACGAGTCCGACGCGCATATTGTCTTCGGCATTGCAAGGCGGGTTCCTCCTCCGAGTAATTCATAGAAGATTGTGAACACCAGGATAGTGTCCGGCTCTGTAAAATAAATTCCACATACCACCGTAGAGAGAATAATATGTACACAAGTTCAATCTGCTGACGTATTTTGTGGCGTGACGTCACACCACTACCAAGCCTTTACTTGAATCGTTTTTATTATACCACCTCAGCGCGTTTAGCGAAGCGGTTTCCTTGGCACGTCTTGTCGAAGCAGAGATCGTGTTCCCCTTATTCCGGGATTCCCATCAATACGGACGTGGGTAACCCAACCGCGCCATTGATTGTGGCGCTTGGGAGATAAGCGAGTTTTACCAGGCTGGTGGGGACGCATAGTCTTCGTCCGCCCATATATAAGGGGATAAGGTTCCACCTTTTCACCCACGCCTTCTTCCTCCTTTGCCTATCCATCTCCGCGCACTCGAGCTCCAGCGCCCAAGTCCGCACATCTCGCCTCAACCTTCTCCAGCCATGTCTGGAGCAGGAGGCAAGTGGATGGCCTCCTCCATTACGGAGGGGCACATCGAGAAACTGCGCGGCGCCAGATACCTGTCCGGCGACATCGCGCACTGGCTGCCCAACAAGGGGCAGCTCATCGCCACCCCCAGGCCCCATGAGAGGGTCGTATTCCTTCCCCACTTCCTCCGCGGACTGGGCTTCCCAGTCCATCCCTTCGTCCGGGGGCTCATGTACTACTACGGCCTGGACTTCCATGATCTGGCGCCAAACTTCATCCTCAACATCTCGACGTTTATCGTCGTGTGCGAGGCCTTTCTCTGCATCCAGCCCCACTTCAGCTTGTGGCTAAAGACCTTCAATTTTAAGCCGAAGGTGGTGAAGGGCGTTCAAGCGGAGTGCGGAGGCACCATGGTGGGCAAAATGCCCAACGTCACTTGGCTCGAGGGCGCCTTTGTGGAATCCGTCAAGGGGTGGCAATGGGGGTGGTTCTACATCACCGAGCCGCGTGACCCTAAATGGGCAGCGGCCCCCGAGTTCAGATCTGGTACCCCCATGCAGCTCACCTCCTGGAAAGAGAAGGGCTTGCTATGGGGCAGTTCGGAGGAGCTGACCGGACTCCAGTCCTGTCTCCAGAACCTGGTGAACAAGAAGCTTAAGCTTGTCAACGTGATCCAGGTCATGCTCGTCCGCCGGATTCTCCCCTGCCAGCAACGGGCTTTCAATTTGTGGAAGTTTGATCCGGCACAGCACCGGACCCTTAGCGGGCTCTTTGACACGACGTACAAAGCTGCCTGGAGGGTGCTGTTCAAGGGCGGAGAAGCCCCCGCATCCGCAACTGAAGATCGCGGATTCAGCACGCAGCGCCCGGCCGGCGCGGTAAGCTATGTTATCCTTTATGGGATACTCATTTCTTTCATAGTTTGACTCTATGTGGGATCTAAAACTCCCAATGCCTTTAACAGGACTGGCAGAGGACGTCCGGACAGGTTAACTGTCTGGCTCCCCTCCTCGAAGACCCAACGGACACCCGTTTGACGGGGCTGCTAGTCCCGGCACTTTACGTGGTGCCGGAGAAGAAGGCCAAGAAGAAGGCCACGGGAACCCGAAGAAGTTCCCGGCGCCAGGTGGTATTGGACTCGTCGTCCGATGGCTTTGAGGCGGACTCCTCCCCCGAAGACGAGGAGGAGAAAGAGGCCTCTCCTCAAGAGGGGGTAGAGAAGAAGAGGAAGGCTTCCCCAACGGGGGAGGCCGAAGGGTCCAAGAAGGGAAGGACCCTTCCTCCGGCCTGCTCCGCCAACGCCGGCGACGGCGACGAGGAATGGCCCTCAAGGGCCAAGCCCCTGGCAAGATCGTAAGTATCCGGATTCCTGAGTGATTTATAATTTTTCTTTTTGCCACACGGTGTCTTTCTAATGCCGCGTACAACCTGTAGTCCGGCCGAGGACGATCTTCCCGCTTCGTCGAGTGGGTCCTTGGCTCCGTCGGATATGGATTCCCTTCCGACCGCCTCCACCCCTCGTGGCGCTGATGACGCTGAGGTGGGATCCCAGGAAGGGACCCACCAGGAGGGGGAGGCTCCGGAGGTGCCACAGGGCAACCTGCCGGACTTCGCTCCGGACTCCGCACCGGAACCTGCAATGGTTCTAGAGTCCGGCAGGCGGCCCCTTCGTAAGAAGGGCAAGACTGTGACACCGGCGGCCTCCGTCCAACCGGAGGCGTCGGATAGCTTGTTGGAGGCGCTCAACGGCGCTTCCATCGAGGAAGAACACCGCACTATTATGAGTGCGGTGATTCAGAAGGTTTAGCTCGCCAAGAGCGGGCTGACCAAAGCCTGCAGCAGCCTTCTAACGTGCTTTGAGGTAAGAATTTTAAAATATGTAATGTAATACCGCATAGACAGTAGCCCCTGATGCTCGGTTCGGTGTTCGGAAAGAAAAGTCGGACTGAGGATCTAAAAAGATATATGTAGGAGGTCTAAAAATTATGTCAATATGGGATTGCAGGCTGCGCTGCTGACCTCCGCCGCACTGACTACGGAGGTCGATGCTTTGAAGCAGAACCTTGAGCGGTCCGAGAGTGAGCTCGGCCATGCCAAGAAGCAGCTCGAGGACAGGGAAGGTGAGTAACACCATATTAAATTTGTACCTTACAGAAAAGGATTTTGGTTGCAAGAGAAATAACAAGGATAACGTGGATACTCCAGGGGCCACGAACGAGGTGGTGACCCTGAAGGAGGCCATGTCCGCGGCCGAATGTAATGCGGCCGCGGAACGAACTGAGCGAGAGAAGCAGGAGGCGCGGGTGGCGAATTTGCAGCAAGAGCTCCAGGCTCTCGTGGAAAAGCATGAGAGTTTGGAGCGCGACTCGAAGACTCGAGAGTCCGAGCTTGCATCGGCTCTTGATAGTGCCAAAGCCGCTAAGGCCGAAGCCCATAAGGCCCTCCAGGAGATTGAGGCGGTGAAGAAAATAGTGGCGGGTAAGGCATTTTTCATGCAAAGCAAGCATGTGAATGTAAATTACCTGTTACTTACCCGAATTTGGAGCTCTCCAGGAGCATTTGCAGATTTGCCTCGCAGCGTGTCTGATGCTGCCGCATTCTACCGGGCCGAGGAGGGGAGCTCGACGGAGAAGGTCTTCTGGTCTCAGTATGCCGAGGCCGGACATCCGGTGCCCCTTAGCGACCAGCTGAAGCAGCTGGTCGAGCTCCACAAGGTAGCCGAATGGGCTATGAAGGGCCTCATAGTTCGGCTGTGGCCCAAGGAGGCCATGCCTGGGAGCTACTTCGGCCTGGTGCGGCGGCTGGTGGATGCGTGTCCCTGGGTGGAGGTTGTCAAGCATTCCGCCTGCATTGAAGGTGCCCGTCGGGCCCTTGCCTGTGCAAAGGTGCACTGGGGCAGGATGGACGCTGAGAAGCTGCTGACGGACGCGCCGCCGGCTGGCAAGGAGTATCGTACGCCTGAAATGTATTATAAGAGTGTCCTGAAGGGTGCCCGCATGATTGCGGATGAGTGCTCCAAGGATGTAATATTTGAATAGACTCGCATTTTGTTATCCTCTGCGCTGAAAACCTTGTTCATATGCGCTAAGAAACGCTTTTTAATTTAAAATATTACGTTCTGTGCGGCCGTTTATCAAATCTGAGAGATGGCAAGTCGTAGGCTTCAGCCCCCATGCCGCTAGTGCTGGGGTGTTCGGGATAAACTTGAGCACTCTTGTTCCCATATTTGGGTCCATCTAGGGAGGTGCTCAACACAACGAACGAGGCAACCAGACTTATAATGCTTGAACACTCTCACTTAGCCATAGAATTCTATAATTTTAAATTTCGGCGAAGCCCCTAGTGTTCGGAAGATCGAGTTCGGGGCACTATCCACGCCTGGGCCGGACAAAGCCGGTTCCTCGCTCTAAGCGGTATAAGTCTTTAGGGACTCAAAAAAACCTCTCGAACAGCGACCAGCTCTCGCCTTATCATGACGGTCAGTTTTAGCTTTCTCCACTGAGGCGCTCGCCCAGCTCAACCGGGGCGCAATCGCAGTGGTTCTCCCAGTGCTACCTTAGCCGATAAAACGGAACGTAAGGTACCAAAACATGGGAGCCGGGCAAACCCAGCTATTGACCCAAGACATGATTCGGAGCCGATGCATATAATGCTATAAGTTTGGGGTGCCGCACTTGGGAAAGTGTTCGGACTTATCACACCATAATGCGGGGAACTTAAGCCCCTGGTGTATTCGGCCGTACCAAAGTGTACGGATGCAGGATGTCATAAATGAACATATATATAAGAAAGAAATGCAATGATAAGCGAAAAGCAATGCATTGTTTATTCAGAAATACTGCCATGAATGCAGGGCGATACAGATGGTGCGGTAAGCAAGGGATTGTACTTATTTAAACATGTCCCCCTCCAGGGGTAGGCTGCAGAATGGTGTATTAAACAGATTTAATGCTTGTAATGGAGACCACCTTCGTGTTCGTCGTAGCCTTTCTCCTTCCCTGGCTGTTGCATCGTGAGTTCGGCAGGTCTACTGCCGGACAAGGCCTCTAGTGAACGGAGTCCTATGGATAAGAAAAAAAGAAAAAGGAAATGACCAACGTACTTGGGAGCCCCTGGTGTGGTTAAGCCGCACTCTAGGCCTGTCGTGGTCGTGCCCCTCCCCCTATGCCCATGGTATCTCCAGAGCGTAATGATGTACGCGAAGGACTGGTCTTGCAATTATGCAAGGCTGGGGTTGGGGCCGCATTGCTACGCGTGCTCGAAACGTGCCAGGTGGTCTTGTTATATGTTACTCCGGGCGCGTTTGGCCGTGTCCGGTCGCTTAACGGCCGGACACGAAAATTGCCTGAAGAGGCTGCTCTGTACTTCTGCTGCGAGAGCCGCTGTGTGTTCCTCCGTTCGAAGGGAGCGTTCAGTGTTTCCGTTGACCGTGATGACTCCTCGAGGGCCTGGCATCTTGAGCTTGAGGTATGCGTAATGCGGCACCGCGTTGAACTTTGCAAACGCGGTCCATCCGAGCAGAGCGTGATAGCCACTGCGGAATGGGACTATGTCGAAGATTAACTCCTCGCTTCGGAAGTTATCCGGGGATCCGAAGACCACTTCCAGTGTGACTGAGCCTGTACAATTGGCCTCTACACCTGGTATGACGCCTTTGAAGGTCGTCTTTGTAGGTTTAATCCTTGAGGGGTCTATGCCCATCTTGCGCACTGTATCCTAATAAAGCAGGTTCAGGCTGCTGCCGCCGTCCATCAGGACTCTGGTGAGGTGAAATCCATCGACGATTGGGTCTAAAACCAATGCGGCAAATCCGCCATGGCGGATACTGGTGGGGTGATCCCTTCGATCAAAAGTGATCGGGCAAGAGGACCATGGATTGAACTTCGGGGCGACTGGCTCCATCGCATATACGTCCCTAAGTGCACGCTTCCGCTCCCTCTTGGGTATGTGGGTTGCGTATATCATGTTTACCGTCTATACTTGTGGGGGGAAACCTTTCTGTCCTCTACTGTTCGGCGGCCGGGTCTCCTCCTCGTCGTCGCTATGCAGCCCCTTGTCATTGTTTTCGGCAATTAATTTGCCTGCCTGCTTGAATACCCAACAATCCCTGTTGGTGTGATTAGCTGGCTTTTCGGGGGTGCCGTGTATCTGGCAAGAGCGGTCGAGTATTCGGTCCAAATTGGACGGACCCGGAGTAGTTCTTTTGAATGGCTTTTTCCGCTGACCAGGTTTGGAGCCTTTGAATCCGGCATTGACTGCCGTATCCTCAGTGTTATCGCCGTTAACGCGACGTTTGTTTTTGTTTCGACGCGACCTGCCATTGCGGTCCTTGGTATCCGGACTGCCAGATTTTTTGCTGAGGTTGTTACTATGGGCTAGCCAGCTGTCCTCCCCTGCACAGAAGCGGGTCATGAGTGATGTGAGGGCTGCCATGGATTTCGGCTTTTCCTGTCCTAGGTGCCGGGCCAACCATTCGTCGCGGATGTTATGTTTGAAGGCTGCAAGGGCCTCTGCATCCGGACAGTCGACGATTTGATTTTTCTTTGTTAAGAACCGTGTCCAGAACTGTCTGGCCGATTCGTCTGGCTGCTGAATTATGTGGCTTAGGTCATCGGCGCCTAGTGTCGCACATATGTGCCCTGGAAGTTGTCAAGGAATGCGGCTTCCAGGTCCTCCCAACACCCAATTGACTCTGTTGGCAAGCTGTTAAGCCAATGCCGAGCTGGTCCTTTAAGCTTGAGCGGGAGATATTTGATGGCGTGAAGATCGTCACCGCGGGCCATATGGATATGAAGGAGATAGTCTTCGATCCAAACCGTGGGGTCTATTGTGCCATCGTAAGATTCAATGTTCACGGGTTTAAACCCTTCAGGGATTTGATGATCCATTACTTCGTCTGTGAAGCATAGTGGGTGTGCGGCGCCTCTATATTGGGCAATATCACGACGTAGCTCAAGCGAGCTTTGTCTACTGTGTTCGGCCTGGCCGGAGTTGCTGTATCCGGCGCGACGGTAATCGTCTCGCATCGTGGGGCGCCCACGTGATCCGTAGATCGATCTTGATTGTCTTGCCTTGTCCTCCAATATGTCTCGCAAGTCTGGCGCATTCCCCCGTGGCTTCGTACTTTTCGAGCGGTGCCGGGGTACGGTCCTGATGGAGGGCCTAGAAGCCTCTCTGTCGCGACCACGAGGTGGTCGGTCTGCCGTATTGTGCGCTCGTGATGAGGGTTTATACTCCTCCTCCTCTAATCGGGGGAGAAACTTGCGTTTTGGGTAGTTTTTGGAGGGGCGTTCGAGTTCATACTCTTCGGCCGCAAGGACTTCAGTCCATCTGTCGGCTAGCAGGTCTTGATCATCTCGAAGTTGTTGCTGCTTTTTCTTTAGGCTGTTTGCCGTGGCCATAAGCCTGCGTTTAAAATGCTCTTGTTCGACGGGATCCTCTGGCACGACGAATTCGTCGTCGTTGAGGCTTGCCTCCTCTCCGGAGGGAGGCATGTAATTATCATCCTCTACCTCTTCGTCTACCGCTCTCTCGTGAGGGCTGGCTTCTCCGTCCTCCTGTGCTGAATCTTGCTGGAGGGGGTTATCTTTGTCACTCTCTGGGGTGTTGTTATCTCCGGTGCCGGAATCTCCATTCTTGCTGTGGCGGGATTTAGAGCGGCGCCGCTGACGCCGGCGCTTGGGCTGTTTCTTAGAGAAATCTGCCTCCGCTGCTTCTTCGCCATTCCCATCCTTTGCGATGTCCACCATGTATATGTTGTATGATGAGGTGGTCTTCCAGTGCCCCGTAGGCGCTGGTTCTTGGTCGTCTCCGGCATCGTCGTCCATACCGTCGATGTCTTCGGAGTCGTAGTCTAGCATGTCGGTTAGATTGTCGACAGTGGCTACAAAGTGGGTGGTGGGTGGGCTTTGAATTTCTTCGTCGTTCGCATCCCAACCATCCTGACCGCAGTCCGGCCAGGGCTCTCCTGATAACGAGAGATACTTTAGTGAATTCAGGATGTCGCCAAAGGGTGAGTGCTGAAAGATGTCCGCGGCGGTGAACTCCATAATCTGCGCCCAATCGGATTCGATTGGTAGGGGCGCAGGAGGTTCGGAGTCCGGCGAGGAGTCCGACACCTCGGAGTCACGGGCTTTACAAGGGACAAGGTCAGTATTCGGCTCCATCGCCGTAGAGGTTGCAGCCCCCGAGGCGGTGTCTAGCTATCCGTCCTCGGTCTGCGCGGTCGGCTCCGAATTAAAGGTCGGAGCGGACTTATGTGCGGCCTCCAGGGCACTGTCCGGCTGCAGAGCTAAATCATGCCCATTGTGACAGTGCGGCGCGCTCGGCTGTGGCTCAAATCCGTCGAAGATCAAGTCTCCGCGGATCTCAGCCGTGAAGTTTAGGCTTCCAAATCTGACCTGATGGCCAGGGGCGTAGCTTTCGATCTGCTCCAGATGGACAAGCGAATTGGCCCGCAGTGCAAAGCCGCCGAATACGAAGATCTGTCCGGGGAGAAAAGTCTCACCCTGGACTGCGTCGTCGTTGTTGATGATCAAAGGAGCCTGTCGGTGTCAAAACCGGTGGATCTCGGGTAGGGGGTCCCGAACTATGCGTCTAGGCGGATGGTAACAAGAGACGAGGGACACAATGTTTTTACCCAGGTTCGGGCCCTCTCGATGGAGGTAAAACCCTACGTCCTGCTTGATTAATATTGATGATGTGGGTAGTACAAGAGTAGATCTACCACGAGATCAAGGAGGCTAAACCCTAGAAGCTAGCCTATGGTATGATTGTTGAGATGTATGTTGTCCTACGGACTAAAGCCCTCCGGTTTATATAGACACCGGAGGAGGCTAGGGTTACACAGAGTCGGTTACAATGGTAGGAGATCTACATATCCGTATTGCCAAGCTTGCCTTCCACGCCAAGGAAAGTACCATCCGGACACGAGCCGGAGTCTTCAATCTTGTATCTTCGTAGTCTTGGAGTCCGGCAGATATTGATAGTCCGGCCGTCCGGACACCCCCTAGTCCAGGACTCCCTCAGTAGCCCCTGAACCAGTCTTCAATGACGATAAGTCCGGCGCGCATAATGTTCGACATTGCAAGGCGGGTTCCTCCCTTGAATAATCCAGAGAAGATCATGAACACCAGGATAGTGTCCGGCTCTGCAAAATAAATTCCACATTCCACCGTAGAGAGAATAAAATGCACACTTAGCTCAATCTTCTGACGTATTATGCGGCGTGACATCACACAGCAACCAAGCCTTTGTTTGAATTGTTTTTTACTATACCACCTCAGCACGTTTAGCGAAGCGGTTTTCTTGGCACGTCTTGTCGAAGCAGAGATCGTGTTCCCCTTATTCCGGGATTCTCATCAATACGTGCGTGGGTAACCCAACCGCGCCATTGATGGTGGCGCTTGGGAGATAAGAGAGTTTTACCAGGCTGGTGGGGGACGCATAGTTTTGTCCGCCTATATATAAGGGATAAGGGTTCACCTTCTCACCTACGCCTTCTTCCTCCTTTGCCTATCCATCCCGCGGACTCAAGCTCGAACGCCCGAGCTCGCGCATCTCGCCTCGACCTTCTCCGAATATGTCCGGAGCGGGAGGTAAATGGTTGGCCTCCACCGCTAAGGAGGAGGACATCACCAAGCTGCGCAGCGCCGGATACCTTTCCGGCGATATCGCGCATCGGCTGCCCGACGAGGGGCAGCTCATCCCTACCCCCGGGCCTCATGAGAGGGTCGTCTTCCTCCCCCACTTCCTCCGTGGACTGGGCTTTCCGCTCCATCCATTTGTCCGGGGCTCATGTTTTACTACGGCCTGGATTTCCACGATCTGGCACCGAACTTCATCCTCAACATCTCGGCGTTTATCGTCGTGTGCGAGGCCTTCCTCTGCATCCAGCCCCACTTAGTCCTGTGGCTCAAGACCTTCAACGTCAAGCCGAAGGTTGTGAAGGGCACGCAAGCGGAATGTGGAGGCGCCATGTTGGGCAAATTGCCCAACGTCCCTTGGCTCTAAGGGACCTTCGTGGATTCCGTCAAGGGGTGGCAATCGGGTTGGTTCTACATCACCGAGCCGCGCAAACCCACATGGGCGGTGGCCCCCGAGTTCAGATCTGGTATCCCCACGC
Organism: Triticum timopheevii; assembly: GCA_963921465.1. Lineage (NCBI taxonomy): Eukaryota > Viridiplantae > Streptophyta > Magnoliopsida > Poales > Poaceae > Triticum > Triticum timopheevii. Next base: position 147,898,762 of record OY997272.1, read on the forward strand.
AGCTCACCACCTGGAAAGAGAAGGGCTTGCAGTGGGGCAATCCGGTGGAGGTGACGGGACTCCGAGCCTGCGTCAAGAAGATGGTGAGCAATAGGCTCAGGCTCGTCGACGTGGTCCAAGTCATGCTCATCCGGCGGATCCTCCCATGCCAAGAACGGGCATTCAATTTGTGGGAGTTCAATCCGGAACAGCACCAGGCGCTAAGCGGGCTCTTCGATACAACATACGAAGGCGCCTGGAGGGTGCTGTTCAAGGGCGCCGAAGCCCCCGCATCCGCGACGAAAGATCGCGGATTTAGCTCGCAGTGTCCAACTGACGAGGTAAGTGATTCAACCCCATTACGGGACACTTGTGATAATTAGATTGACTCTAGTGAGGTTTCATTCTGCCTCTTCCTTTGACAGGAATGGATGGAGAAGGCCAAGCTGCTCATCAGCCCGGCTCCCATGCCAGAAGACCCAGTGGACGCCCGCTTAACAGGGCTGCTGGTTCCGGCACCGCACGTGGTGCCGGAGAAGTAGGCCAAGAAGGTGGCTGCGGGGACTCGAAAGAGTTCCCGCAATCAGGCGTCTGACGACGACGAGGACTCCTCCCCTGAAGACGAGGAGGAGGAGTATTCTCTCCCAGAGGAGGGAGAGAAGAAGAGGAAGGCTTCCCCAATCGGGGAGGCCGAAGGGTCCAAGAGGGGGAGAACTATCCCCCCGGATAGTTTCGCCAACATCAGCGTTGGCGAGGATGAGTGGCCTCCAATGGCCAGACGTCCGGCAGGATCGTAAGTATCTGGATCATTTATATGCCGTACCTTTCATGTCACGTAGTATCCTTCTAACGCCGCATCTTGTCCGTAGTCCGGCCAGTGACGATCTTCCCGCCTCATCAAGCAGGTCGTTGGCCTCGTCGGATGTGAATTCCATCCCGACTGCCTCTACCCCACGCGTCGACAAGGACGCCGAGGTGGGATCCCAGAGAGGGACCCACCAAGAGGAGGCTCCGGAGGCGCCGTCAGGCAGCCTCCCGGACTTTGTGCCGGACTCTACATCGGAACCCGCAATGGTTCCAGAGTCCGGCAAGCGGCCCCTTCGAAAGAAGGGAAGGACCGTGACGTCGGCGGCCTCCGTCCAACCGGAGGCGCCGGATAACCTGTTGGAGGCGCTTAAAGGCGCTTCCATCGAGGAAAAACACCGCACTATCATGAGTGCGGTGATAGAGAAGGTTCAGCTCACTAAGAGCGGGCTGACCGAAGCCTGCAGCAGCCTTCTAACAGGCTTTGAGGTAAGAAGTTAAAATTATGTAATGTAATACCGCATAGACAGTAGCCCCTGATGCTTAGTTCGGTGTTCGGAAAGAAAAGCCGGACTAAGGATCTAACAAGATGTACGCAGGGTTGCCTAAAATATGTCAATATGGGTTTGCAGGCTGCGCTGCTGACCTCTGCCGCATTGACGGCGGAGGTCGAGGTGCTGAAGAAGGATCTCGAGCGGTCCGAGCAAGAGCTCGGCCATGCCAAGAGGCAGCTCGAGGAAAAAGAAGGTGAATAACACCACTTTGAATAAGTACCTTACGGAAAAGGATTTTGGTTGCAAATATAATTAACAAGGATAATCTGTGCATCGCAGGGGCCACTAACGAGGTGGCAGCCCTGAAGGATGCTGTGTCCGCGGCCGAACGCAGTGCGGCCGCGGAACGGGCTGAGCGAGAAAAGCAAGAGGCACGGGTGGCGGAAGTTCGGCAAGAGCTCCAGGCTCTCATGGAAAAACATGAGAGTTTGGAGCGTGACTCCAAGACTCGAGAGTCCGAGCTTGCCTCGGCTCTCGAAAGTGCCAAGTCCGCCAAGGCCGAGGCCCGTAAGGCCCTTCAGGAGGTTGAGGACATAAAGAAGATAGCGGCGGGTAAGGCATTTTTCATGCAAAGCAGGCATGTTAATGTAAACTACCTGACACTTACCCGAATTCGGAGCTCTCCAGGGGCGTTTGCAGATCTGCCGCGTAGTGCGTCTGATGCCGCCGCATTCTATCGTGGCGAGGAGGGGAGCTCGACGGAGAAGGTCTTCTGGTCTCAGTATTCTGAGGCCGGCCATCCGGTGCCCCCAAGCGACCAGCTGAAGCAGCTGCTCGAACTCCACAAGGTAGCTGAGGAGGCCATGAAGGGCCTCATAGTCCGGCTGTGGCCTGGACAGGCCATGCCTGGAAGCTACTTTGGCCTAGTGCGGCGGTTGGTGGATGCATGCCCCAGGCTGGATGTAGTCAAGCGCTCCGCCTGTATTGAAGGCGCTCGTCGGGCCCTTGCCTGCATAAAGGTGCAATGGGGCAAACTGGATGCGGAGAAGCTTCTCACGGACCCACCGCCGCCGGGCAAGGAGTATCGCACGCCGGAGAAGTATTATAAAATTGTCCTGAAGGGAGCCTGCGATATTGTAGATGAGTGCTCCCGAAATGTAATTTTTGAGTGAACTTGCTTTGTATTTATCATGTGCGCTGAAAACTTCGTTCATATGCGCCATGAGCAACGCTTGTTTAATTTAAAATATTACCTTCTGTGCGGCCGTTTATAAAATCGGAGAGATGGCAAGTCGTTGGCTTCAGCCCCCAAGCCACAAGTGCTGGGGTGTTCGGGATAAACTTGAGCACTCTTGTTCCCATTTTTGGGTCCATCTAGGGAGGCGCTCAACACGACGAACAAGGCAACCGGACTTATAATGCTTGAACACTCTCACTTAGCCATAGAATTCTATAATTTTAAATTTCGGCGAAGCCCCTGGTATTCGGAAGACCGAATCCGGGGCGCTATCCATGCCTTCGTCGGACATTATCCGGAACTTCGCTCGAAGCGGCGTGAGTCTTTAAGGACCCGAAAAAACCTCTCGAACAGCGACCAGTCTCTCGCCTTATCATGCCAGTCAGTTTTAGCTTTCTCCACTGAGGCGTTAACCCGGCTCAACCGGGGCGCTATCGCAGTGGTTCTCCCAGTGCCACCTTAGCCGACAGAACGAAACGTAAGGCACCAAAACGTGGGAGCCGGGCAAACCCAACTATTGACCCAAGACATGATTCGGAGCCGATTCATATAATGCTATAAGTTCGGGGTGCCGCACTTGTGAAAGTGTTCGGACTTTATCACACCATAATTTGGGGAACAGAAGCCCCTGGCGTATTCGGCCGTACCAAAATATACAGGTGCAAGATGTCATGTAGTGAACATATATATAAAAGATAATTCAATTGCAATAAAGAGGTGCTGCATTATTTATGAAAGAAAGTCTGCTAGTAGAGCGGACTGATACAAATAGTGCGGTAAGCAAGGGATTTGGACTAAATAAACATGTCCCCCTCCAGGGGTGAGCTGCAGACTTGGTGTATATAATCGAATTTAATGCTCGTAACTGAGACCACCTGAATGTTCGTCGCGGCCTTCTTTAGTCCCTGACTGTTGCATCATGAGTTCGGCAGGTTCGCCACTGGACAGGGCTTCTGGTTAACAGAGTCCTATGTGCATAAAAGAAGAAGAAAAACAAAATAAAAAGGAAGGGGGGCGCACTTGTGAGCCCCTGGTGTGGTTGAGCCGCACTCTAGGTCCATTGTGATCGTGCCCCTTTCCCTGCGCCCATGGTATCTCCAAAGCGTAATGATGTACGCGGATTGTTATTCTTGCGATCATGCGTGGGCGAGGGTTGGGGCCGCATTGCTACGCGTGCTCTGATCGCGCCAGGTGGTCTTTGTTGGTATTGCTCCGGGCGCGCTTTGCTGTATCCGGCTTTTTAACTACCGGACATGAGAATTGCCTTAGAAGGCTGCTCTGTACTTCTGCCGCGAGAGCCGCTGTATGTTCCTCCATTCGGAGGGAGCGTTCCGTATTCCCATTGACCGTGATGACTCCACGAGGGCCTGGCATCTTGAGCTTTAGGTATGCATAATGCGGCACCGCGTTGAATTTTGCAAACGCAGTTTGTCCGAGCAGAGCGTGATAGCCGCTGCGAAACGGGACTATGTCGAAGATTAACTCTTCGCTTCGGAAATTATCCGGGGATCCGAAGACCACTTCCAGTGTGACTGAGCCTGTACAGTTGGCTTCCACTCCTGGGATGACGCCTTTAAAGGTTGTCTTTGTAGGTTTAATCCTTGATGGGTCTATGCCCATTTTGCGCACTGTATCCTGATAAAGCAGGTTCCGGCTGCTACCGCCGTCCATCAGGACTCTCGTGAGGTGAAACCCATCGACGATTGGGTCTAAAACCAATGCGGCGAATCCGCCATGGCGTATGCTGGTCGGATGGTCTCTTCGATCGAAAGTGATCGGGCAAGAGGACCATGGGTTGAACTTTGGGGCGACTGGCTCCATCGCATAGACGTCCCGTAGTGCGCGTTTCCTCTCCCTCTTGGGTATATGGGTCGCGTATATCATGTTCACCGTCCACACTTGTGGGGGAAAACCCTTCTGTCCTCTATTGTTCGGCGACCGGGTCTCTTCCTCGTTGTCGCTATTTAGCCCCTTGTCATTGTTTTCGGCAATTAACTTGCCAGCCTGCTTGAACACCCAACAATCTCTATTGGTGTGGTTAGCTGGCTTTTCAGAGGTGCCATGTATCTGGCATAAGCGGTCGAGTATTCGGTCCAGATTGGACGGACCCGGAGTGGTTCTTTTAAATGGCTTCTTCTGCTGACCGGGTTTAGAGCCTCGAAATCCGGCATTGACTGCCGTATCCTCCTTATCGTCGCCATTAATGCGGCGCTTGTTTTTGTTTCGACGTGACCTGCCGTTGTTGTCCTTAGTATCCGGACTGCCAGAATTTTTACGGAGATTGTTGCTGCGGGCTAGCCAGCTGTCCTCTCCCGCACAAAAGCGGGTCATTAACGATGTGAGGGCTGCCATGGATTTCGGCTTTTCCTGCCCCAGGTGCCGGGCTAGCCATTCATCCCGGATGTTATGTTTGAAGGCTGCAAGGGCCTCTGCATCCGGACAATTGACGATTTGATTTTTCCTCGTCAAGAACCGTGTCCAGAATTGTCTGGCCGATTCGTCTGGCTGCTGAATGATGTGGCTTAGGTCATCGGCGTCTGGTGGTCGCACATATGTGCCTTGGAAGTTATCAAGGAATGCGGCCTCCAGGTCTTCCCAACACCCAATTGACTCTGCGGGCAAGCTGTTAAGCCAATGCCGAGCTGGTCCTTTAAGCTTGAGTGGGAGGTACTTGATGGCGTGTAGATCGTCGCCGCGGGCCATATGGATGTGAAGAAGATAGTCTTCGATCCACACCGCGGGGTCTGTTGTGCCATCGTAAGATTCGATGTTCACGGGTTTGAACCCTTCGGGGATCTGATGATCCATTACTTCGTCAGTGAAGCATAACGGGTGTGAGGCGCCCCTGTATTGAGCGATATCGCGACGCAGCTCGAGAGAGCGCCGTCTGCTATGTTCGGCCCGGCCGGGGTTATTGTATCCGGCGCGACGGTATTCGTCGTGGGTCGTAGGGTGCCCACGAGATCCATAGATGGATCTGGATTGCCTTGCTTTGTCCTCCAATATGTCTCGCAAGTCCGGCGCGTTCCCTCTTGGCTTCGTACTTTTGGAGCGATGCCGGGGTATGGTCTTGGATGGTGGCCTAGATGCCTCTCTGTCACGACCGCGGGGTGGTCGGTCAGCCATGTCGTGCGCTGGTGAGGGAGGTACGTATGCTTCCTCCTCTAATCGGGGGAGCAGCTTGCGTCTTGGGTAACTTTTGGAGGGACGTTCGAGTTTATACTCTTCGGCCGCGAGGACCACGGTCCATCGATCAGCCAGCAGGTCCTGATCAGCTTGAAGCTACTGCTGCTTTTTCTTTAGGCTGTTTGTTGTGGCGATAAGCCTGCGCTTGAAGCGCTCTTGTTCGACAGGATCCTCGGGTACAACGAATTCGTCATCGTTGAGGCTTGCTTCGTCTTCGGAGGGAGGCATATAGTTATGATCCTCAACCTCTTCGTCTGCCGCCCCCTCATGAGGGCTTGCTTCTGCATCCTCCTGCACTGAGTCCTGCTGGAGGGGATTGTCTTCGGCACTCTCTGGAGTATTATTATCTCCTGTGCCGGAATCTCCATTCTTGCTGTGGCGAGATTTAGAGCGGCGCCGCTGACGCCGGCGCTTGGGCTGTTTCTTTGAGGGATCTGCCTCCGCTGTTTCTTCGCCGTCCCCATCTTTTGGGGTATCCACCATGTATACGTCGTATGACGAGGTGGCCTTCCAGTGCCCTGTGGGCGCTGGTTCCTGTTCGTCTCTGGCATCGTCGTCCATAGCGTCGATGTCTTCGGAGTCGTAGTCTAGCATGTCGGTTAGATCATCGACAGTGGCTACAAAGTGGGTGGTGGGTGGGCTCTGAATTTCTTCGTCGTCCGTATCCCAACCATCCTGGCCATAATCCGGCCAGGACTCTCCTGATAACGAGAGATGTCCGCGGCGGTGAATTCCATAACCGGGGCCCAATCCGGATCAATTGGCAGGGGCGCGGGAGGTTCGGAGTCCGGCGAGGAGTCCGGCGCCTCGGAATCACGAGTTTCGCGGGGGACAAGATTGGTGTTCGGCTCCATCGCCGTGGATGTTGAAGCCCCCAGGGCGGCGTCTATCCACCGGCCCTCGATCTGGGCGATCGGCTCCGGGCTAATGGCCGGGGCAGATCCGTGTGCGGCCACCAAGGCACTGTTCGGCGGCAGAGCTAGATCATGCCCATCGTCACAGTGCGGCTCGCTCGGCTGTGGCTCGAGTCCGTCGAAGATCAAGTCTCCGCGGACATCGGCCGTGAAGTTTAAGCTTCCAAATCTGACCTGACGGCTAGGGGCATAGCTTTCGATCTGCTCCAGATGGCCAAGTGAATTGGCCCGCAGGGCGAAGCCGCCGAATACGAAGATCTGTCCGGGGAGAAAAGTCTCACCCTGGACAGCGTTGCTGGTTGAAGATGCCATCAAGCCTATCAGTGACGACACAGAGGAACTCTCAATGAAAGCACCAATGTCGGTGTCAAAACCGGCGGATCTCGGGTAGGGGGTCCCGAACTGTGCGTCTAGGCGGATGGTAACAAGAGACGAGGGACACAATGTTTTTACCCAGGTTTGGGCCCTCTCGATGGAGGTAAAACCCTACGTCCTGCTTGATTAATATTGATGATGTGGGTAGTACAAGAGTAGATCTACCACGAGATCAAGGAGGCTAAACCCTAGAAGCTAGCCTATGGTATGATTGTTGAGATGTATGTTGTCCTACGGACTAAAGCCCTCCGGTTTATATAGACACCGGAGGAGGCTAGGGTTACACAGAGTCAGTTACAATGGTAGGAGATCTACATATCCGTATTGCCAAGCTTGCCTTCCACGCCAAGGAAAGTACCATCCGGACACGAGCCGGAGTCTTCAATCTTGTATCTTCGTAGTCTTGGAGTCCGGCGGATATTGATAGTCCGGCCGTCCGGACAGCCCCTAGTCCAGGACTCCCTCAGAGCCATCGAGCCTATCGCTGACGACACAGAGGAACTCTCAATGAAAGCACCAATGTCGGTGTCAAAACCGGCAGATCTTGGGTAGGGGGTCCCGAACTGTGCGTCTAGGCGGATGGTAACAGGAGACAAGGGACACGATGTTTTTACCCAGGTTCGGGCCCTCTCGATGGAGGTAAAACCCTACTCCTACTTGATTAATATTGATGATATGGGTAGTACAAGAGTGGATCTACCACGAGATCAAGGAGGCTAAACCCTAGAAGCTAGCCTATGGTATGATTGTTGTAATGGTTGTTTTTCCTATGGACTAAAACCCTCCGGTTTATATAGACACCGGAGAGGGCTAGGGTTACACAGAGTCGGTTACAATGGTAGGAGATCTACATATCCGTATTGCCAAGCTTGCCTTCCACGCCAAGGAAAGTCCCATCCGGACACGGGACGAAGTCTTCAATCTTGTATCTTCATTGTCTTGGAGTCCGGCCGATGATGATAGTCCGGCTATCCAGACACCCCCTAGTCCAGGACTCCCTCACCCCTAATCCAGGACTCCCTCACCCGACCCGTGGATCTGCTTCAACCCCTACACCAGGCAGACTCAACAGATGCATCCCACATGGCGTCTATACGGTGCTCCGGCTTCTCCTGCCGGGGGTGTTGGCCTCCTCGGGCCAGCCCCGTGGTCCACCACTCCTGCGCCGCCGCCTCGCCAGTCCACCTGGGTGCCCCCCTGCTAGGTCGCCTACACGACCCAGCTGGCGCCCCTGCATGGCCAGGCTTGGGGCACCAACCCGCCTCCACCCGCGTTGCCCCACCACCCCATCGGCTCCATCCAGGCTCCTGTATGGGACTACTCCGCCCTCTTCGCCGCACTCAACGCCAGGTCGGGCCCTCTGCCGCCGGCCCCTCCGTGTCGGGTGCATGGGTGATGGATTCCGGAGCCACCTCACACATGGTCTCCGACCCTGGTATACTTTCCACCCCCTCCCATCCTCCTCCCTCCCTCCGAGTCATGGTCGGTAACGGTGTCCCTCTTCCTATCACCGGTACCGGCCACGTCACTCTCCACACACCTAGTCACACTTTTTACCTCAACAATGTCTTGTTATTCCAGATATTATCAAAAATCTCCTTTCTACTCATCAATTTACCATCGATAATTCTGTTTCTGTCGAATATGACCCGTGTGGTTTTTCTATTAGGATCTGCACACTCGGCGCGAGATCATTTGCTTCAGTAGCCCCGGACCACTCTACAAGTTCAACGCCAACACCTACCCCACCACCTCTCTGTTTGGACTCGCCACCACCACCACCGCATCAGAGCTATGGCATTGTCGCTTAGGACATCCAGGTCGTGACTCTATGTCACATCTATCTTCAGAATTTGCTATTCCGTGTAATAAAAGTACTCAAGTGTGTCATGCATGCCAACTTGGCAAGCACGTGCGTTTACCCTTTTCTAGATCATCGATCGTTTGTGTTGCTCTGTTCCAATTACTTCTTGCGATTTATGGACATCACCTGTTGCTAGTAATTCTGGTTTCAAATATTACCTTGTCATTGTTGATGATTTTTCTCATTTTATGTGGACGTTTCCCCTTCACTGGAAATCCGACACATGTGATATTCTCGTCAACTTTGTCGCCTACGCATGCACACAATTCAACCTTCCTATCATGTCTTTCCAGACAGGCAATGGTACCGAGTTTGTTAACTCTACCTTCATCGAGTTTCTTGCACGCAACGGCATACACCTCCGGATGTCCTGCCCGTACACCTCTCCTCAAAACGGCAAGGCCGAACATGCCCTTTGCACAGTCAACGACATCACTCGCACCCTGCTGTTCCAAGCTTATATGCCTCCCGCGTACTGGGCCGAGGCACTTGTCGTCACGACCTTCTTGCTTAACCGCCGCCCAAGCCAAGCCTTGGACTTTCGGATACCGTATACACTTATATTCCAAAATCCACCCTCCTTCTCCAACCTTCGTGTTTTCGAGTGCTTATGCTATCCAAATCAGTCCGCCACGGCACCTCACAAACTCGCCCCTCGCTCCACCGCATGCGTTTTTCTTGGGTATCCTGCATCGTACCGCGGCTATCGGTGCCTCGACTTAACGTCACGCCGCATCATCATCTCACGACACATCATTTTTGACGAACACACCTTTCCTTTCGCCACCACCCGCACCGCTCAATCTCCGGACAATCTCGACTTCCTCCTAGACTTGGTCGCCACACAGCCGGCTCCCGTGGTTGTCGCACCTCCCGCAGGCCACTCCTCGGCCCAGCCCGCTATGCATGGCTTGGGGCCATCCACCCCGACGTTGATCGGCACACCACCCGCCTCACCTGCGCCGCCCTCGCCTGTGTTCCCCAACCAGTCCCCTTCCCCACCACCACCGCCACCCCCTCCCCCTCCTCGTCGCTCTCGCGGCAGCACAGCTTCCACCACCAACACTCACACCATGCTCACTCGCGCCAAACATGGCATTTTCAGCCCATTGATAAACTTAATCTCTCGGCTGAACACTCCTCTATATCTCCTATTCCCAAAACCTCTCGCTCTACTCTTTAGGATCCTCTTTGGCGTGCTGCCATGACCGAGGAGTATGATGCTATTCTTCACAACTACACATGGACTCTTGTTCCTCGTCCGATTGGTGCTAACGTTGTTTCAGGGAAATGGATCTTCAAGCACAAGTTTGGTGCTGACGGTGCTCTCGCTCGGTACAAGGCACAGTGGGTGTTCTGTGGATTCTTGCAACAGCTCGGTATTGACTACGACGAGACCTTTAGTCCCATCGTCAAGCCGGCCACGATCCGCGTTGTGCTCAGAATCGTCATCTCACATGTGTGGGCGGTTCATCAGCTGGACGTCAAGAACGCCCTTCTCCATGGAGATCTCCATGAGGTGGTACATTGTGAGCAGCGCCCGGCTTCATCGACCCTACACGTCCTCACAATGTCTGCCTACTCCACAAGTCCCTCTATGGACTCAAGCAGGCGCCCCACGCGTGGTACCAGCGGTTCGCTCATCACGCTCATCGACTGGGATTTGTGGCTTCCCAGAGCGACGTGTCTCTGTTCGTGCTTCGGCACGGTTCTGAGATGGCCTACTTGCTTCTCTACGTGGACGACATCATCCTCACCGCGTCCAGCGCCGAGCTTCACTAGCACATCACCAACCAGCTTCACCGGGAATTCTCCATGACCGATCTCGGGGACTTGAGTTACTTCCTTGGGATCACGGTCTCTCGGTCTACCTCAGGGATGCTTCTCTCACAGCGCCAGTATGCCATCGACCTTCTTCAGTGCGCTGGCATGATGGATTGCAACCCATGTGTCATACCCATTGACACCCGTTGCAAGCTCTCCACCGACGAGGATCCGCTCGTCACCTATGCCACGGAGTACCGGAGTTTTGCCGGGGCCCTTCAGTACCTGACGCTCACTCGCCCGACATTGCACATGCTGTCCAGCAAGCGTGCCTCTACATGCACGCTCCCCGGGAACCTCATCTCAACCTCGTCAAGCGGATTCTTTCCTATGTTCGTGGCACCCTCGACCTCGGCCTTCAGCTCCACTCCACATCGTCCGCCTCGCTCACTGCCTACTCTGACGCGGATTGGGCTGGCTGCCCCAACACCCGACGCTCTACCTCTGGCTACTGTGTCTACCTCGGTGACAACCTGGTATCTTGGTCCTCGAAATGCCAGGCCACGATGTCTCGTTCCAGTGCCGAGGCCGAGTACAGAGCCGTGGCACATGTCGTGGTTGAGTGCTACTGGCTTCGACAACTTCTTCTTGAGCTTCATCGTCCTCTTCCGTCTGCGACCATTGTCTTCTATGATAACGTCAATGCTGTTTACATGGCATGTAACCCGGTCCAGCATCGCTGCACGAAGCACATCGAGATCGACATCCACTTCGTCCGCGAGAAGGTGTCTCTCGGTCAGATTCGGGTTCTCCACGTGCCATCATCACAACAGTTTGCTGATATCATGACGAAGGGCTTACCGACTCAGCTCTTCCTGGACTTTCGGTACAGTTTATGCGTTCGACCAACGCACAAACTGTGGGGGGATGTTAACGTATAACTTTGTATAGCTAATCTTGCGTATTCCGTTTGCATACGGTTGTACATATACACGTATAGGGTTTATTTCTTGGTCTCCAAGACTTGTAATCTTGCTATAAATATATGAGTTGATCGCCCCTTGAGAGGCGTCTTCCCTCAAACCGTTTCACGTTTATAACCGAAGACATTGTACCTAGGGGCGTCAACAATAGTGAGCTGGTGACAACGCAGAAGAAAAAACCTACGCTGGTTTTCATGATCTTCGACGGTGCAAATTTCCTCTCGCGCCACCTAGGCGAGAGCTCCTATTGGACGCCAGTGGGCACCAAATAGGGCAGGCTCTGCCTAAAGCCAGGGCAAATGGGCCGATCCACTCTGCCCGTGAGCGGTTCTTTTTCTCTTTAGTTTTTCACCCACAAATACCGGCTATACTAGATATTTAAAATATATTAAAAATAAATTTATATTTTATAAAATTGTCATTATGTGTTTAAATGAAAGCATATTGTATATTAAAAAGTTCACTGTATATTAAAATAATGTTCAATGTGTATTAAAACAATTCATCGTATATTAAAAATATTCAATATATATTAAAGAAAATTTCATCATATATTAAATAAATTAGTGTATATTTTTAAAAATCACCGTATACTAAACAATGTTTATTGTGTATTCTTTTTACCATATATTAGGAAATTGTTCGTCGTATATTAAAAAAATTATAAATAATGTGCATGAAGAAAAAAACCAAGAAAGATAGAAGAAAAACCAAATATGAAAATAACAAATAGAAAAAATAAAACCAAAACAAAAAACCACACAAGAAAAAGAAACGTAAAAACCCAGCTTCAAGTGAATGAACAAAAGAAAAAAAGGAATAAACAACGCACGCTACCGCGATTGGGCTAGCCCACCTGCGAGCATAGGCACCTCCGCCCACTAGGCACATCTCTAGAAGAAGCTGGTTGCTCAAAAAAACTCGAAGAAGAAGCTCCTTTCTTCAATATCGGGGGTTTAAGCCTGTTTGAACCGATTAGTGAGGAAGATATCCTCGTCAAGTGCGTCATCCACGCCATGTCTGTCCTCATTTGCTTCCTCATCAAAGGTGGTCGATATTGGGCCTACTAGTTCGCGGTTAAGATGACCGTATTTCTTTAGGCGAGGAAAGGCAAAGAAGAGGTGTGATGCATGGAGCTAAGTGGAGCGAATGTGGGCGCAGTTGATAATAGTAGAAGTGGCATTTCATTTGTGTTCAAGTTGGACCAGTTATGGCCATTTCCTCATTCACTGCAAGTCTTAGCTGGCACCGCATGATCATATGGCAATCGAATCATAACCTCCACCTCGCCCTCCACACGCTTATCACCTCCGCGTTAGCCATTTATTGGGAACATCACCGCCTTCACCTCCGTCATGTGACGACGCTCTCCCCTCCTCATGCTAGCTCTGCATTCTCTTTCCCTAGCTCACCAACTCCGTCTCCATCCTTGTCTCTCCACCTCCATTCTTCACATCTAAAACCTTCTCTCTTACCTCAGTTGCAACATTGCCTCACCCCTAGTGAAAGGATCGATATAGTTGACTAGAGGGGGGTGAATAGGCAACTAACAGTTTTTAGCTATTCTTTACCAAATTAAACTTTGCATCAAAGTAGGTTGTCCAGATATGCAGCTAGGTGAGCAACCTATATGATGCAACAACAACAAGCACACTAGCAAGCAAGGGATACAACACAATAAGCTTGCACAAGTAAAGGTGAGAGATAACCAAGAGTGGAGTCGGTGGAGACGGGGATGTGTTACCGAAGTTCCTTCCCTTTGAGAGGAAGTACGTCTCCGTTGGAGTGGTGTGGAGGCACAGTGCTCCCCAAGAAGCCACTAGGGATACCGTATTCTCCTCACGCCCTCACACAATGCGAGATGTCATGATTCCACTATTGGTGCCCTTGAAGGCGGAAACCGAACCTTTACAAACAATGTTGGGGCTCTCTCCACAATCGAATTGGAGGCTCCCAACGAAACCATGGAGCTTCACCACAATGGAATGTGGCTCCGAGGTGACCTCAACCGTCTAGGGTGCTCAGATACCCAAAGAGTAACAAAATCCACACAAGAAAGTATGGGGGAATCAAATATCCTTTGGTGGCTAGAGAGAGAGATTGGGCAAGAAAGCTTGAAGGGCATTAATGGTGGTGAGAGAGAGGCAAAAGGTAAGGGTGGTAGGTGGAAGAACCTCCTTTACATAGCAAACCCTAAAATCCAACCGTTACTGCGAAAACTACACTACAGCGGTACAACCGCTCCTTGTCCCGGTACAACCAGGACTCACGGGTATACTGCAGAAACCCTAACATGCGGTACAACCAGGCCGACAAGCGGTAGTACTGTTTGTGAAGAACAACCAGAACAACCGCTCTGCCACCGCTCAACCACCGCCTTGAACCAGAAGGGAGTCACCCCTGTGAGCGGTGATCATGCAGTAGTGTTCCGGTGCAACCGCCTGGCCCTGGTACCCTGGGTGGCTAAGTCCCATGCGGTAGAACCGCTTAGAGCACCAGTGGTAGCGGTGTGCAGAGCACGACCGGAACAACCGGGCCACCACCGCCCGAGTACCGCATCAAAACAGAAACCCGACCGGTTGTTGAGCGGTACTTGGGCGGTATAACCGCCAATGACACCCCATAGTCATTTTTAATCATGGTGGCAGTACCACCACCCAGGGGAAGCGGTACAACCGCTTGGTCATGAACTGGGATATTCAACCCCAGGGTATCACCCTGGGGTGGTGGTTGGGCCGGTGCCAAGTGATACATCTCCGACGTATCTATAATTTTTGATTGTTCCATGCTATTATATTACCCGTTTTGGATGTTTATGGGCTTTACTATACACTTTTATATCATTTTTGGGAGTAACCTATTAACCGGAGGCCCAGCCCAAATTGCTGTTTTTTTGCCTATGTCAATGTTTCGCAGAAAAGGAATATCAAATGGAGTCCAAACGGAATGAAACCTTCGGGAGAGTTATTTTTTGGAACAAACACAATCCAGGAGACTTGGAGTGGACGCCAAGAAGCAAACGAGGAAGCCACGAGGCAGGGAGGCGCACCCTGGGGGGTGGGTGCGCCCCCACCCTCGTGGGCCCCTCGTGACTCCCCTGACCGACTTCCTTCGCCTATATATATCTACATACCCTGAAAACATCCACAAGCACCATGAAACCCTATTTCCAACGCCACAACCTTCTATACCCGTGAGATCCCATCTTGGAGCCTTTTTCAGTGCTCTGACGGAGGGGGAATCGATCACGGAGGGCTTCTACATCAACACCATAGCCTCTCCGATGAAGTGTGAGTAGTTTACCTCAGACCTTCGGGTCCATAGTTATTAGCTAGACGGCTTCCTCTCTCTCTTTGAATCTCAATACAATGTTCTCCTCGATCTTCTTGGAGATCTACTCGATGTAACTCTTTTTGCGGCGTGTTTGACGAGATCCAATGAATTGTGGTTTTATGATCAAGTTTATCTATGAGAATTATTTGAATCTCCTCTGAATTCTTTTACGTATGATTGGTTATCTTTGCAAGTCTCTTCGAATTATCAGTTTGGTTTGGACTACTAGATGATCTTTCTTGCAATGGGAGAAGTGCTTAGCTTTGGGTTCAATCTTGCGGTGTCCTTTCCCAGTGACAGCAGGGGCAGCAAGGCACGTATTGTATTGTTGCCATCGAGGATAAAAAGATGGGGTTTATATCATATTGCTTGAGTTTATCCCTCTACATCATGTCATCTTGGCTAATGCATTACTCTGTTCTTATGAACTTAATACTCTAGATGCATGCTGGATAGCGGTCGATGTGTGGAGTAATAGTAGTAGATGCGGAATTGTTTCGATCTACTTGTCGCGGACGTGATGCCTATATACATGATCATGCCTAGATATTCTCATAACTATGCACTTTCCTATCAATTGCTCGATAGTAATTTCTTCACCCACCGTAATACTTATGCTATCTTGAGAGAAGTCACTAGTGAAACCTATGGCCCCCGGGTCTATTTTCCATCATATAAGTTTCCGATCTATTTTATTTTGCAATCTTTACTTTCCAATCTATATCATAAAAATACCAAAAATATTTATCTTATTATCTCTATCAGATCTCACTTTTGCAAGTGGCCATGAAGGGATTGACAACCCCTTTATCGCGTTGGTTGCGAGGTTCTTATTTGTTTGTGTAGGTACGAGGGACTTGCGTGTAGCCTCCTACTGGATTGATACCTTGGTTCTCAAAAACTAAGGGAAATACTTACGCTAGTTTGCCGCATCACCCTTTCCTCTTCAAGGGAAAACCAACGCAGTGCTCAAGAGGTAGCACCAAGGGCCAGCGGTACAACCGCTCAAGCAAGCGGTACAACCGCTGAGGATACACAACAACAGTTGAAAAGGAGGAGAGCTCTCTCTCAAACAAGAAACGAAAGGCAGAGGTGGGTGAGGAAAATGTGTATGTGCAATGATTCACCCAACTCCTTCCGATGTGGATTCCCTCTTAATAGTACAGTTTCCTACGACCAAAGAGATAAACACATAGACAAACACCGTCTTCGATCTTTTCCTTCCAAAGAGAATAACAACTCGAGGCAAGCCTAATCACCGAGAACCTGAAGCACTAAATACAAGATTAGACCAACAAATAGTTGTCATCATCATCCAAAATATAAAGTAGGGAAATGCTTAACAATCTCCCCCTTTTTGGTGGATGATGACAACAACACAATTTGCATAAGAGGTCTAGAAAATATAGACATGACTCCCCCTAGATGTGTGCACTATTTCAGAATTTGCTTTTGGAATGCAAAGACACACACCAGAAGTAAGCCTACCCCTAGATTTTATAGACCCACCATTCCTACTAGACATGCGAAGAAAAACAGTAAGCGCATAAATAGGATAGTAAAGATAACGGATAACCGATAATAATGATAGATAGAGGAGCGCATGTCTCACACCATGCAAGACGAGATAAGAAACAAGGTCCACAAACTAAAGTTCAAAATGAAGCACGAAAGAACACAAACACCAGTAAATCCCATGTAAATCCTGAGACCTAATAGAACTCTCTCCCCCTTTGGCATCAAGACACCAAAAAGGAAAAGAGCGAAGCTAGCACCCCCGAGCTTAGTAGTCCTCCTCTGACTCCTCGGTCACCTCTAGATCTCATCATCAGACTCCTCGTCATCGTCTTTGTTAGCATCCTCCATGATATCATCATCAGCAGCAAAGGAGGTAGAAGGCTGGCAAGGAGCCTCATCATTTGACCATGTGTTGTGCGCAGAGATCCACCTGTCTTTAGGGGTGATGCTCTTCTTAGATCCACTCTTGACAGGCATGTTGAGGTGCTTCATCATAGCAATCTAACGATGCCGAGCAAGCTTCTCATTGGCATGAGCCTCATGCGTCTTCTTCTGAATGTCAGTCTAAAGGCAAAAAGTCTTCTTCACTTTAGCAGTGAGCTTGGACACCCATGAAGGCTTGGCCCCTGGTTCCATCTCAAAGTCCTCATCATCTGAAGTGGCATAGACATCCTCAGGATGATCAGCAGGAAAGCGAGGCTTGGCATGCTTCTTCTTCTTGAGTTGCTTGACATCATGCACGGTGAGGTTGTCTGGGGAGGTGAGAAGCTCTCCAGGGCGGCGAACAGCCCAAACTGAGTTCAGAAAGCACATGACGAAGGGAGCATAAATGGGGACCTTTCCGTAGATGACCATGTTGTACATCTCGTGCCACATCCAGTTGGACACATCAAAAGTAGCACCAGAACCCACCTTGGTCTTCATAGCAACAAGCAAGTCAACAAGGTACCCATAGACCTCATCCTGATTTCCAACCTTGGGAAACAACACATTGCGAAACACGCGATGCATAATGTCATAGACCTTCTCAAGATCCTTGGATTCTCTAATAATACCATGGCCCCGAATGTAGAGAAGCAAGCTTCTCCTTAGGCATGGAATGAGGATGGTCGTGAGGACAAATGCCACCATTCCCTTCAAGGCTGGTATCATCATACCCAATGGCATTGCAGAAAGGCCTCCAGGGAACTTGAAAGAGCTCATCACGGCATACGAACTTGAGAGTGCGAGCGTCATTTTCTCCAAAATGTACAGTGGCATAAAAATGATGAACAAGCTGAACATGAAAGTCACAGTTGATAGACATGAGCTTGGAGAGCAGCACTACCAGTAGTAGAATCAGTACCCACGAGATTTGAATCAAACTAACAATATTCTAACTTCTAAGACAATGCAGACAAAGTAGGAGGCAAATAGATCTCTTCCACCCAACAATTTGAACAATAAACGCGGAATGATAAGCAATGCCCTAGAAGAAGGAAAGGAAACCCTAGAGAGAAAAGAAATGGGGCATTACCGGCATCCATGGGAAGAGATCGGGAAGGAGGGGCCCCTCCATGGAGCGGATCCACGGAGAGCCCACGGATCCGGAGCACGACGAGCACTCCAGGGCAGGAACAATGGAGACCGGCGGCTAGGGAAAGGGAAAAGGGGATAAGGGGAAAAGAAAACCCTTCGGCCCCGACCCTTATATATATGCCCGCAGATGCGAAGCGGTTATACCGCTCCTAGGAGCGGTTGTACCACTTCCTAATACGTACCAGTGGTTGCGGGCGGTACTTCCGTGGCCTGGAAGCCAGCGGTAGTATCGCCTGTAACCGAGCGGTAGTACCGGCCAGAAGCACGACCTGGGGTCGAGAGGTGGAACAGCTCAGACCCCCTGGGAGTCCTCCTGGGATGGTACAGCCGAGTGTACTAGCGGTTGAACCGCCAGGGACACCGGTTGTACCGCCCAGTCACCATTGCTCATACCAAGATCAAGATGTGTGCAATTGGATTAGATTTTTAAGAGGTAGAGAAGGCTTGGGATGGATTAAGACACTGGAATATGGTGTGATGATCTCCAAGAGAGTACGAAGCAACCAACAAGAAAAACCCCAACTTGGAGATCACCACACCTAGGACCTAACAAAGGACTAAGCAAGAGCAAAAAAGACCCAAGGAAACCAATTCCCCTTCTAAAAGAAGGCCCGTGGCCGAGGCCACCTATGTTTGAGTGTAAAGGTATGGCACCGCAAAGATTTTAACCTTGGGCCCATGACCAAAACTCCTCTTTAAAGCACAAGTACCATAAAAAAATGGCTAATGTGAAAGAGTATATCAATTTATGCATAATGGGGGGAGGGAGAGTTCATTGAGAGAACAACACTCCCCCTATGTCCATGCCTACACCTAAACAAGATATCACGATGAGTATGGTGGGATGTGCAAGGGTTCAAGTCACATTGCTCAAATCAATGATATTTAGCTCATGCCTTAAAACTCACAAAATCTAGCTTCATCCAAGGGCTTCGTGAAAATATCTGCAAGGTTATCATGAGCATTGACATATTTGAGCTTGATCTCCCCTCACCTAATATGATCCCGGATGAAGTGATACCGAATCTCAATATGCTTCGTCTTGAAGTGTTGCACCGGGTTGAGAGAGATCTTGATGGCACTTTCATTGTCACACCAAAGAGGCACTTCATCACAAATGACACCATAATCCTTCAAAGTTTGCCTTATCCATAGAAGTTGAGCACCACAACTACCAGCGGCCACATACTCCGCTTCGGTGGACGATAGAGACACACAACTTTGCTTCTTAGAAGACTAACTCACCAAAGAGCAACCAAGAAATTGGCACCCTCCGGAGGTTGACTTCCTATCCACTTTGTCTCCCGCCCAATCTGAGTCTGAATAGCCCAAAAGGTTGAAGTTGGATCCTCTTGGGTACCATAAGCCAAAGCTTGGGGTATGATCCATATGTCGAAAGATTCGCTTGACCGCCACATAGCGGCTTTCCTTAGGTGCGGCTTCAAACCGTGCACAAATTCCCACACTCAACATGATATCCAGTCTAGATGTGCAAAGGTAAAGCAAGGACCCAATCATGGAGCGATATACCTTTTGATCCACCGCTTTACCATTGGGATCTATGTCAAGTTGGCATTTGACGGGCATTGGAGTGGAAGCCGGCTTGACATCACTTAGCTTGAATCCCTTGAGCATGTCTTGAGTGTATTTGGCTTGGTTGATGAAGGTTCCTTCTCTTCTTTGCTTGATTTCGAACCCGAGAAAGAACTTCAACTCTCCCATAATGGACATCTTGAACTTTGAGGTCATGAGAGCGGCAAATTCCTCGTTGAAAGCTTTGTTAGGGGAACCAAAGATAATATCATCAACATATAGTTGGAATACAAACAACTCCCTTTGACCTTCTTAGTAAAAAGAGCGGGGTCAATTTTCCCAATTTCAAACCCACGATCTTGCAACAACTCAGTAAGGTGCTCATACCACGCACGTGGGGCTTGTTTAAGGCCATAGAGTGCCTTATCGAGTTGGTACACATGATCGGGGAAATAGGGATCCTCGAACCCCGAGGGTTGTTTGACATACACCAACTCATTAATAGGACCATTAAGAAAAGCACTCTTTACATCCATTTGTTGCAACTTGAAGTTATGATGAGAATCATAAGCAGTCAACAAACGAATAGCTTCAAGGCGAGAAAGGGGAGCAAAGTTTTCACCGTAGTAGATACCCTCAACTTGGGAGTAGCCTTGTGCTACCAAACGAGCCTTGTTGCGAACGATAATTCCATGAGCATCTTGCTTGTTCTTGAATATCCACTTGGTTACAATGACATTATGGCTCCCTGTTGGCCTTGGCACCAATCTCCACACCTTGTTGTGCTCAAAGTTGTTGAGTTCTTCATGCATGGCATTGAGCCAATCCGGATCCTCGAGCGCCTCATAGACCTTTTGCGGTTCGACACAAGAAACAAACGCGTGATATTCACAATAGTTTGCTAATTGTCTATGAGTGCTTACCCCCTTTCTTAAGCTTCCAAGCACATTCGTCATGAGATGATCTTTGGTAGTGAGCTTCGATGCAATCTTAGCAGCACGACGCTCCAATTCCTCCTTAGGGGTGAGTTGAGGAGTGGTAACTTGATCATCCTGAGCGTCGTCTTGAGCTTGTTCTTGATCTTGAGCTTGCTCTTGATCTTGAACTTTCTCGGGAGGGAGAACTTGACCTTGGGCATCACTTGGTGGTCCCTCGCCATCTTGAGATTGATCTTGCCATTGATCCTATTCACTTGGTTGAGGGCCTTCACTTTGTTCTTCGGAAGCGTGCGGGTCTTGGGTTGGTGATGGCTCCACTTGAGTGGAATGATACGTCTCCAACGTATCTATAATTTTTTATTGTTTCATGCTATTATATTATCTGTTTTGGATTTTTAATGGGCTTTATTATACACTTTTATACTGTTTTTGGGACTAACCTATTAACCGAAGGCTCAGTCGAAATTGTTCTTTTTTGCCTATTTTAGTGTTTCGCAGAAAAGGAATATCAAACGGAGTCCAAATGGAATGAAACCTTTGGGAGAGTCGTTTTTGGAACAAACGCAATCCAGGAGACTTGGAGTGGACGTCAAGGAAGCAACGAGGCGGCCACAAGGCAGGAAGGCGTGCCTCCCACCCTCGTGGGCCCCTCGTGGCTCCCCTGACCGACTTCTTTCGCCTATATATACTCATATACGCTTAAAACATCTGAGAGCACCACGAAACCCTATTTTGCACCACCGCACCCTTCTGTACCCATGAGATCCCATCTTGGGGCCTTTTCCAGCGCTCCGCCAGAGGGGGAATCGATCACGGAGGGCTTCTACATCAACACCATAGCCTCTCCGATGAAGTGTGAGTAGTTTACCTCAGACCTTCGGGTCCATAGTTATTAGCCAGATGGTTTCTTCTCTCTCTTTGGATCTCAATACAAAGTTCTCCTCGATCTTCTTGGAGATCTATTCGATGTAATTCTTTTTGCGGTATGTTTGTCGAGATCCGATGAATTGTGGGTTTATGATCAAGATTATCTATGAACAATATTTGAATCTCCTCTGAATTCTTTTACGTATGATTTGTTATCTTTGCAAGTCTCTTCGAATTATCAGTTTGGTTTGGCCTACTAGATTGATCTTTCTTGCAATGGGAGAAGTGCTTAGCTTTGGGTTCAATCTTGCGGTGTCCTTTCCCAGTGATAGCAGGGGCAGCAAGGCACGTATTGTATTGTTGCCATTGAGGATAAAAAGATGTGGTTTATATCATATTGCTTGAGTTTATCCCTCTACATCATGTCATCTTTCCTAATGCGTTACTCTGTTCTTATGAACTTAATACTCTAGATGCATGCTGGATAGCGGTCGATGTGTGGAGTAATAGTAGTAGATGCAGAATCGTTTCGATCTACTTGTCGTGGACGTGATGCCTATATACATGATCATGCCTAGATATTCTCACAACTATGCACTTTTCTATCAATTGCTCGACAGTAATTTGTTCACCCACCGTAATGCTTATGCTATCTTGAGAGAAGCCACTAGTGAAACCTATGGCCCCCGGGTCTATTTTCCATCATATAAGTTTCCGATCTATTTTATTTTGCAATATTTACTTTCCAATCTATATCATAAAAATACCAAAAATATTTATCTTATTATCTTTATTAGATCTCACTTTTGCAAGTGGCAGTGAAGGGGTTGCAAGGTTCTTATTTGTTTGTGCAGGTACGAGGGATTTGAGTGTAGCCTCCTACTGGATTGATACCTTGGTTCTCAAAAACTGAGGGAAATACTTACGCTATTTGCTGCATCACCCTTTACTCTTCAAGGGAAAACCAACGCATGCTCAAGAGGTAGCAAGAAGGATCTCTGGCGCTGTTGCCAGGAAGTCTACGCACAAGTCAAGACATACCAAGTACCCATCACAAACTCTTATGCCTCGCATTACATTATTTGCCATTTGCCTCTCGTTTTCCTCTCCCCCACTTCTAAAACGATTTTTGAAAACCTTTGCCTTTTCTTCGCATTCTTCCCGTATGTCTTTTTGTTTGTGTGTCCATGTGCCTTCTATTTGCTTGCATCTTTGCTTGCTAAAAATCTATTGATATGGATCCACTTAAAGTGTTCTACTTGAATCATCTTCGATCTATTTGTGCTCGTGCTGAAACCCCAACTAGTTTAGTTGAGGGAAGATCTTTAGATGAGCATAGTATGGGATAGAGCAAGACGATATTACTAGTTTCCATACATAACCATACTTATAGATAAATGGTCGAGGAAGGTGTTGAACTGGGTTTCGTCTTTGTCATTCCTGTACTGAATCCATGTTGGGAGGATACGTACATGACACCTAACGGCAACCGCTGCCTCTGATACTAACTTGGCTGACTCTGTAGCATCACGTGGCCTTTTTAAACCTGCCTCAAAACGGATCTCCATTCTTCCTCCTCTAGATTTAGTTAACCTATCGAGCATTATCCCTGATGTTTGTTTCCTCTTGCGCCTAGGTGCTAGTCCAACAACGAACATAGGAAGTGTTAGTGTACATCAAACTGTGACACTACATATAAAGAAGCATACAACTGTAACTTGACTCCAGCAACTACCTTCTTGCTGTTGAAGCTCACAAGGTTCATCTGATATTGCCAACTCGTCTTGTGTCAAGAGTACTGGGGAAGTAGTGTCAGGTGGCAAGGGAGCTTGGGAACGTGCTGCTAGCTCTGTTGACGCACGAGTAAGTCGTGCAGCTGGTAGTATTGTGGTAGGTGTTGGAAGAACTAGGGCTGTCTCTGCTTGTTTGGTGGCAGCTATTTGTTTCTATTTGGCTTTTTTTGCACCTCGTGTAGCATGGGATGCCGTGTTTGTAGAATTTTCCGCTGGACTTTGACCTTCTATTGCACCATCAATACCAGCAGAATCTGCAGGATTCATCCGCTTCTCATTCCCTACCATTCTGTGTTTCTTCCTCTTTCTCTGTGCCATGTTAAGTCAAGCCGACAAGAAAAACGAATAACAATTTAGTTCTTCAGAACAAATTGATGTGTGATGTAGACGAACTGAACTTTGATGTTAGACAACCACATGATAGGAGGATGTAATATGTATGAAAAATAGGACGGAAGAGATAACCAGAACTATGATGTGTAAACTAAGAAGAAGACATTTCACCAAATTAGAAGCAATGCAATGGAAGGTAGACACCATATGAAAGATGCTTCAAATATCGCTCTGCCAAGTTAACAGTGTCTCATCATAAATGGCGTTTAAACAAATGTGAAGCAGTACAAGAAATAAATCATATGCAAGATGCAAACAACATCACACTACCATGTTAGAGGTCTCTCATCATTAGTGCCATTGCATATTTACAGCATTGCATATTCATGGCTTATGATGTGTAAACTAGGGAGAAGGCATTTCAACAAATTAGAAGCAATGAAAGCTAGACACCATATGAAAGATGCAACGAATATCACTCTACCAAGTTAAAACTGTCTTGTCATAAGTGCCATTTCAATAAATTAGTAGTACAAGCTAGAAAAGAATGTGAGATGTAACCTATATCACTCCGAAGTCAAACGTGTCTTATGATAAGTGATTGTTGCAGGTTACACAACAGTAGTAATTTGATGTAAGAACATGGTGTGATAGACAGATATTGTATGTTCTAGAAACAGGAACACGTGTCTTATTCAAGTATAATGTGTAAAGTAAGCAGATGGAATTCAACAAAATTAGAAGCAATACAAGCTAGACATCACACATAACATGCAACCACATATAACAGTGCCAAGTTAGAGGGAGCACCGGTGATGCTGCACTAGGGGAGACGTGCTCATCATAAACACAGCTTTGTTGAGTGTCTATGCATGTGTTGTCTTGGAAATCATCTTGGGGGTGTGGAGGAGTAGAAACTGTAGAGGCCCTCCGTTCGGAAGGATCACCTTTATCCGATGCCTTGCTAACTTCCTTCCGCTTTATTGATTTTGAATTGTCAAGTAAAACCGACAAGAAAAAGCAATAAAATTCTCTCTTTAGAACTCATTCATGCATGATACTGACAATCACTACTTTGATGTAAGGCAAACACATGATACCAAGATGGAATATGTACGAAAAACAGGACGGCATGGCATGTTCACAACGTGTAAACTAAGCAGAAACCATTCCAGCAAATAAGAAGCAATGCAAGCTAGACACCACATGAAAGATGCAACCAATATGACTCTGCCAAGTTAAAAGAGTCCCATCATAAATGGAATTTTAACAAATTAGAAGCAGGACATGCTATAAATCATATAAAAGATGCAACTAATATCACACTGCATATACTAAAGGTGTCTCGTCATATTGATTGATGCGGGATACAAAAAAACAATAGTTTTATGTAAGGACATGATTAATAGACAGATGTACTATGTACTAAATACAGGAAGGCATGTCACATTAACAGGTATAATGTATAAGCTAAGCAGGCTAGCACATGCAATTTAATCAGATTGGAAGAATTACAATCTAGACACCATATGCAACATGCAACCACATATCATGCTGCCAAGTTAGAGCAAGCACCTGCGATGCTAGTGTAGGGGAAATGCTGTAATCAACTACAGAGCTATGTTCACTATCTTCATCTAGCATTTCTGTTTCTTGATAATCATGTTGGGAGGATGACGCTGCATTCTTTAAATGAGGAGTAGTCCCCTTGCCTGCCTGCCTCGTCATAAGTGATTAATGAGGGATACACAAGAACATTAGTTTGATGTAAAAATATGGTTAATACACAGATGTACTAGTATGTACCATAAACAGAAAGGCATGTCATATTCAAAGTTATAATGTGTAAGCTAAGCAGATGCACTTTAACCAAATTGGAAGCAATACAAGCTAGACATCAGGCTGGAGTGGTGAGCATGATCATCTAGGACCTGAGAGCTTGGTGGGAGGCGGGCTGCTTCGCCACATCGCATCTTTTTAGTTGGCTTCCAGGTGATGCCTATCTTTGCAGGGCTTGTCACTGGCTCGGCCAGTGCCCTGACTAACTATTTGTCTTCTGGTGCTCACAGGATGGTGGTTCACATAAAAAATATCTTTCCTTATCTTACCGACTTCGGCCTTTCGAATACAAGCTAGACACCATATGGAACAAGCAACCACATATGACATTGCAAAGTTAAAGCAAACAACTAGGATGGTGGTTCATTGCGAGCGAGGTCATCAACTCCAGAGCTACGTCTACCGTCTCCATCTGCTGACACTGCACCCTTTATAGCGTTGTAACGTGTCGTGCATACCCACGAACAAAGCTGGCGTGACTTCTCTCTTTTCTTTGCTGCCTATCTTTCGGCGGACTCTGAAATACCCTTGCATAAAAACACAATAGTGAGAGTATGGGTGAAGTGTGTGCAGAACTAGTGCACTGTAAAAGTAGCAGATAGCAGGTGGCTGAAAAATAAATGACAGGAGACATATGATAGCTCTACAACATTGCATGGCAAACAAAATTAGATTCTACTCCGTATGATTTTGTAATATATGAGCATAGGAAATGCAGGTACTCCTCCAGCACACCACCACATGTGGTCATATCTAAGATAACAGTCGACTGAAAATAAATAGGTCAGTCAATTTTTTTAATGAACCGTCCGATCTATAAGGAACGGGCAGATGGCCTTCGTCTACCTCCCGCCAGTCACTGTTGACGATCTTACTCGAACCGCCAGCGACCACCGGCCCAGACCCCTGCCTCCGCCACCCCGCCCTCCCATCGACCTCACACCACCGCCGTGCTTGGCAGCGCCCCCAGGCCATCCCTGTAATCCCGGCCGACCTCCAGATCGGGCGCCAGTAGCTCTAGGCTGCACACGCCCCTAAGATAAACACCAAGGCGCTGCTTCCCCGGCGTAATAGGCGTACTAGCGACTGTTACACCGGGGAATGCTTCCATTAATTGGGAATCAACTGGCCAGAAATTTAAATTCAGGGGGGTGACGGACCTCTAGCTAAGGTGAAATAGTATATGAGGAGAAACCTTGTGCATCACGAGTTACTAGGAACATCTAGTATCAAGAAGAAGCGGTCAACTAGTGTCTTCTGTGGGATGAATACTGTGCAAGCAGAGACGTAAGATTTGCACGAATAAGGGAAGAGGAGTACCTTTTTCGGTTGCCGGTGTGGTCACCTCCACATGTTGTGCCGACCTTCTTCTTTTTACAGGGGAAACCGATGTTCTAGAGGGTGCAGGCTTGGATGAACCCATGGCCAAATTGTTGACTGTGTTGCAGTGGCCGTATGTCGGCGGAGGGGAAGCAGATCCGAGGCGGCGAAGGACGGCGTAGCAGGAACAGCTCCGGTGCGGTGGAGGGTGGCGAAGTTGGAGCGGCAGCGATGAGGCGCAGGACGGCGTGGTTGAACTGGCTCGGGTACGGACGGCTCGGCCTCGGCTTCAACTACTAGCCATGGAGGGCGTTGTAGTTGAGGTTGCGGTGGATGACGACGTCGGGGTATTGGCTCCGGCGTGATGGAGGAGGGCGGCGGTTGATGGGTGTGATGGGGTGGCGGACGGAGGACGCCAGGGTTTCACGGCTGGTGGAGAGGTAGTTTTGGCGCCCAAGGAGTACGAATGGGGAATCGGACGGGTGGGGGGGAACCATGTTTCGGTCTGGGACACGCTTGTTTTTGGCTTTTTTGAACAGAAGATGGGACGCGCTTGTTTGAAATTTGGGGAAAGTACAAACTTTGCCCCCCCCCTCTTAAATTTCGGACCTACTGCGGGTCGGGGATAGGATGGTAATCCCAGGTGTCCCAAATCGTGGGCGAGAGCGATTTCGGCCGCGCGCATGTGTCCTTAGGCGGCCATTGTGTATGAATGTTTTTCGGAGGCGGTTGCGTGGCGTCTAGAGGAAGCTACAAACCTACCCCGGTTTAGACCTTTGGACGTCGGGCCGGTAGGTTTCACGGGTCGGAGTTATTAGAAAAGTAATTTCCTTGTACTACCAAACATTGGTCACACGCGGTTTTGGGCGAGTAGAGGCTATTTTGGCGCTTCGTTCGAAATTTTGAAACACAAGCATTCACGTTTAGAGTACTCTTGAACTATGAGGATTGACCTAAATAGACAATGTTGTATTTGACCTTGTATGTTTGAAAACCTCATTAAATTATCCGCTTCGTTTTGAAATTTTGACACTTGAAAATCCTATAACTACGATTATTTTGGAATGGAGGAGCTAAATTTGAATCTATTTTGTACACGACTACATATGCTATTATGTACAAAATCAGAGCAAAAATTGGTGTCCCATTGTCGGTATCAAAACCGGCGGATCTCGGGTAGGGGGTCCCGATCTATGCATCTAAGGCTGATGGTAACAGGAGGCAAGGGACACGATGTTTTACCCAGGTTCGGGCCCTCTCGATGGAGGTAAAACCCTACTTCCTGCTTGATTGATATTGATGATATGGGTATTACAAGAGTTGATCTACCACGAGATAATAGAGGCTAAACCCTAGAAGCTAGCCTATGATGATAATGATTGTGATCGTCCCTCTAAGGACTAAACCCTCCGGTTTATATAGACACCGGAGGGGACTAGGGCTTACATGGATTCGGTTACAAAGAAGGAAATGTAATATCCGAATCGCCAAGCTTGTCTTCCAGGCAAAGGAGAGTCCCATCCGGACATGGGATGGAATCTTGAGTCTTGTATCTTCACGCTCCAACAGTCCGGCCAAAGTATATAGTCCGGCTGTCCGGATACCCCCTAATCCAGGACTCCCTCAGTAGCCCCTGAACCAGGCTTCAATGACAATGAGTCCGACGCGCAGTTTTGTCTTCGGCATTGCAAGGCGGGTTCCATCTCTGAATACTCCAAAGTAATTATCGAACACTTTAAACCGTATCCAGATCTGCAAGATGATTTTCACAGCATAACACTTCATAAATCTGATCTGCTGGCAATTTTTGCATGGTGCGCTCCTGCCCTGTGGCCTGGCCCAACACAAACCGGTTTTACTTGGCCTCCCCCGAGACACGTTGCGAGGTGGTTTTACTGGCACGCCTTGCCATAGCAGAGATCGTGCTCCCCTTAGCGCAAGATCTTCCATTAATATAGGTGCACGCGTCCCCAAGACGTCTGTTGGTATGACTCTGTGTTTTTAGGTAACTCCCAAGCGGTTACGCTGAGGACGCTTGATATTCACCCCCTTTATAAAGGGGCCGAGGCCTATCCCTCTTTTCCACCACCCTTGAGCCTTTTCGCACCACGAGTTCCAACACCTGAAACCCAAGCCCAAGCACCTTGGATCCTCAATCATGTCCGAATCCAACCCTCAAGGCCGGTGGGTGGCCTCCTCGGTCACAGAGGAGGACACTACGAAGCTTACGGATGTCGGATATCTGACCGCCGACATCCAGCACAGGCTTCTTGGTCCAGGGCAGCTCATCCCTACTCCCGAGCCCAACGAGAGCGTTGTATTTGTTTCTCACTTCCTTCGCGGCTTGGGCCTCACCCTTGATCCCTTTGTGACAGGGCTCATGTTCTATTACGGGTTAGATTTTCACGATCTAGCTCCGGACTCTATCCTCCATATCTCTTCGTTCATCATTGTGTGCGAAGCTTTTCTCCATGTCACTCCACACTTCGGCTTATGGCTCAAGACCTTCAGTGTGAAGCCGAAGATGATTGAGGGGCGACACGCGGAGTGCGGAGGTGTTGTAATAAGCAGGAATGCCGACGCCCCATGGCCAGAGGACTCCTTCCCAGAGGTGTCCGATCTATGGCAGCGGAGGTGGTTTTACGTCACGGCTCCTAGAGGCACAAAGTGGGTGGCTGCCCGCGACTTCCGTCCTGGCCCTCCTTCTCAACTGGCGTCATGGACCAATGTAGGACGGGATTGGGGATCTGCTAGTGATGTACCAATACTGCAGAGCCGTATTCGGGAGCTTCTTGAGAGGGACATTAGCCTTGTCGGTATAATTCAGGTAATGCTAATCCGACGGATGTTGCCATGCAAGCGCCGGCCTCTCCGGATGTGGGAGTTTAATCCGGAAGGTCCGCGGACTGTTCTGCACTTCTTTGGCCTGACACTCGAAGGGATGTGTAAATTATTCTTTGGACCACAAGTAAAGTGTCCGGATACCACCGAGGATGCGTGCCTGAGCTGCAATCGCCCAGATACCCAAGTAAGTAACCCAAAAACCGAACACTTCATCTATTTTTATCATAGACATTATTCTGAAAGATCTCCGTGGCCAGGAGTGGCTTAGCAAGGAAGAGAGAATCAGGTGTCCGGCGCCACTTCCCGAAAGCTCGCCAAGTCCTACCATAGCCAAGATGCTTGGTCATGTGCTAAGCAAAATGCCCTCAGGGAAAGACGAAGGGAAGAACAGGGAAGCAGAGCTTCACACATTACGCATCCAAACCAGGGGAATTGCTACCTCCCCAAAGGCGGATAACCGGGAAGGGGCATCTAAGGCCTCCTCCCCTCGCAGGAAGAAGAGGGCCGCCTCCGAAGACTTGGAGATGGAGGTGCCCAAACAGGGGAAGAAAGCTTCACCAAGGGGCCCTGCCACGAAGGGCGTCCTCACCGCGTCATGCCCGCCAACGGGCCAGCCCTCAGCCGAGCTGTAAGTTAATCGTAAATACGAAGGTACTACTTTTCTCTGAGAACAATAACCAGAATCCCTTCTTTGCAGTCCGGCTAGTAGCTCTTCTCGATAGAGTTCGTCTTCGGGGGATCTCCTTCTGGAGATGATGGAGAGTGAGACCCCACCAACCTCTCCGCATCATGAGGCGGGCGACCCCGAGGTGTCTTCACGGAGGAGTCCAGATCTGCCAAAGCCAGAAGCTAATCCTTCAACCGCCCTGATCCCGGAGCGTTCGGCTCCCACGGGGGGGCGATGAGAAGGGTCCGGCACAGTTCGGTGTCCGGCCGGACATACTGACGGGCCTTCTGGAGCGAGCTTCTCTCTCGGAGGGGCACCATTTATTAATGAGAAGGGTGCTTGAGAAGATTTCATCCGCCACCAGCGGGCTGAATGAAGCATTTACGAGCCTGCTCAGAGGTTTTGAGGTATGTAAATGAAAATGCCTAATTTGTGACTGTGACGCGCATGCTAGGTGTGCTCCATATGGATAGTAGCCCCTGAGACTTTGGTTGCTAGCCCTAGGTGGCAAATGGAGGATCACATTTGTAAGTAATGATTGCGCTGTGCTTATGCGCAGGTGTCTAAGGATCCGGCGGTTGACCAGTCCGTTGAAGTTTCCGAACTGAGGAGGCAGATTGGAGTTATTGATGCTGACATCACGCTTGTGAACGAGCGGCTTAATGAGTCACAAGGTATGTGCTCTGCTTTCCTTATTATTTATAGGAAAAATTGAAAGGAGTATAATATTGATGTGATATGTTTGGACTGCAGATGGTGCTGCTGCCGTAGAAGCCCCGAGGGCGGAACTTGCCCTGGCCAAGGAACAGGCTCGGGCTAGCAATGCGGCTGCCCTAAAGGCGGCCGAAGAGTTGAGAGCCGAACAGGCTACTCATCACCGAAGCGAAGACAAAATAGCCGAGATGGCTGTGGAGCTGGGAAAATGCTGCCAACCGGTATGAGCTCCTTGAGAAGGAGAATCAGGTGAACTTGGCTGACCTGAAGAAGGCACTTGATATGGCCAAGGAGACGCGGTCTGAAAGTGGGGATGCGCGGGAGGAGCTTCGCCAGGACGGAGAAATCACGGCTGGAAACCCCTACTTATTGCGGATGAAGTTTTTAGATCCGAAGTATGCTCCCCTGGATCGACGTTGGAGCCCTGCAGACGCGTACGCAGATTTGGTGAAGAGTACGGTTGATGCGGCCAAGTGTTTCAAGGATCAAGATGATAAAGAAGTGGAGAAGCTGTTCTGGTCGCAATTCAATGCTCCCGCGCGCCCATTGCCTTTGAGTGAGAAGATGGCTGTTGTGGCTGAGCTTCATAGGCTGTCCGGTCTTGCAATGCGGTCTGTAGTCGACCATCTATGGCCGAAGGGGCCTAAGACGGACAGTTATTTTGGTTTAGTGCGACAACTCCTTGGTGCCGTATCACAGATCGATGCCATGAGGAGGTCGGCGTGTATAGAGGGTGCACGGATGGAGCTTGCCCGCATTAAAGCATATTGGACAGATATGGAGGCCACCATCATTGTGACCCAGAATCCGGCGGGAGGCCAGGATCCGGCCGAGCACTACTTGGAGCAGGTAACAGAAGGTGCTCGCTTAATAGAGGCGCAGTGCTCGAAGAATGTCATGTTCGAGTGACAAATCGTGTCATTGTAAAAACAATATTATTTTGATTATGAGGCTATATTTATACTTTTTGCCCGAAAGTATTATTGTGCCTCCTGTGCGGCCGTTTTTATGTATATGGGTAATCTGAAAGTTAGCAGTCATTGGCTTCAGCCCCCACGCAGACAATGCGGGGTTGTTCACGAAAAATATGCGTAATCACACTTGATCCAACGTCTTGGTCCATTAAGGAGGTGATCGCACGTCGAACTAGGCAACCGGACTATATAGCTGCAACACTTTCACTTAGCCATAGGAGTTTGACGGTGGGGCTACTCTATAGCCCCTGGTACCTTCGCGTGCATCCGAATACGGGCGCGTGTGTACATGACCGGAAAACGGTCCTTCGTTAATATGGCGGAATACTAAAGATTCCGATAAGTCTTCGAGTGGTTGAACAGTCTCTCGCTGTATCATGACAGTAAGTTTTCGTCTTTCTCTACTGAGGTGCTCATCCGGAATAACCAGGGCACAATCGTAGTAGTTCTCCCTTGGCCGCCTTAGCCGATAAGAACGGAACGTAAGGCGGCAAACCCAGGAGCTGGGCAAACCCAACATTTGACCAAAGACATGATTCAGAGCTGATGCATATAAGGCCAAACTCGTGACGCCGAACACTCCCGAAGGTATTCGGACTTTGTAACATAAAATGGGATGAAGAATGCCCTTTCATTATGAACCCTGTGTTTCCAGGTACGTGCATTAGTCTGTCATGGAGAAATGCCAATAACGGCAGTACCCTCTGTGGGTATAGTGCCCATGGGATGTGTAAACAACAAGAGACAATAAAAAGGTTTACATAGGGGCTTAATCTAAAGAGAAACCTTTGAGCGGGGCCCTGTTGCACGTTTGCGCCTTTGTCTCCATTGTGCCGTGTCCTGGAAGGGTATCGCACGAATGGTGTCTTGACCTGTTAATAAGGTCAAGCCAACAGTGGGGCTTTTTATTAAGTATCCATAGCCCCTGGTATCCTCTATGGGATTACATACATGGTGCCCTAGCTCAGGTTTATCTGGGCTGACGGACTCCTCTAACCGTGTCCGTGGTCTTAAC
This sequence comes from Triticum timopheevii, assembly GCA_963921465.1. Classification (NCBI taxonomy): domain Eukaryota; kingdom Viridiplantae; phylum Streptophyta; class Magnoliopsida; order Poales; family Poaceae; genus Triticum; species Triticum timopheevii. The sequence goes on from OY997272.1 coordinate 147,931,628, forward strand.
GACTAATCATGCTTTATGGTATTAGAGGCCGCTTAGAGTCCGGCCGCTGGAGCCGTCGTGTATTCCTCCGCGCGTGAGGAGTGCTCTGTGTTTCCGTTAATGGTGATGGCGCCACGTGGGCCGGGCATCTTGAGTGTGAGGTAGGCGTAATGCGGTACTGCGTTGAAGCGGGCGAAGGCCGTTCTCCCAAGCAATGCGTGGTAGCCGCTTTGGAGGGGGGCGATGGTGAAGAGTAGTTCTTCGCTTCTGGAGTTTCCGGGGGAACCGAATGTTACCTCCAGTACGATGGAGCCCCTGTCGTAGGCTTCAATGCCTAGTATCACCCCTTCAAAGGTGGTGTTACTTTGGCTGATTCTGGATGGTTCTATCCCCATCCTACAGATAGTGTCCTGGTATATTAGATTAAGACTACTGCCTCCATCCATGAGGACGTGAGTAAGATGGTATCCGTCGATTATTGGGTCGAGCACCAAGGCATCTGATCCTCCGCGCCGAATACTAGTCAGGCAGTCCGTGTGATCAAAAGTGATCGGACAAGCCGACCAGTTGTTAAGTTGGGGTACGACGGGCTCTATAGCGTATGCGTCTCTGAGCGTGCATTCGTGCCTTCTCGTGGATGTGTGAGTCGCGTGGATCATGTTTACTTCACTTGGTGTTTCCCTTTCCTTGTGTTCGGCATTTAATTTGTCGGCCTGCTTGAAGACCTAGCATTCTCTGTGAGTGTGGTTCGCTGGTTTGTCAGGGGTGCTATGAATTTGGCACTGTCTGTCCAGGACTTTGTTCAGGCCGGACGGTCCCTCTTTGCTGCCTTTAAATGGCTTCTTTTGTTGACCAGGTCGAGAACCCCTGAATCCGCGTTGACCGTTGTGTTGTTTGGACTCTCTTCCTTGTTTTGACGTTTGTTTTTATTGCATCGTGGCTTCCCGTTGCCATCCCTAATTTCGGATGTACTTGGGTCGCTGGTGCCTTTACGGGTCAACCAGCTATCTTCACCTGCACAAAAGCGGGTCATAAGACTTGTTCAGGCTGCCATTGTCCTCGGCTTTTCTTGGCCGAGGTGTCTGGCGAGCCACTCGTCCCAGATGCCGTGTTTGAAGGCTGCTAAGGCTTCGGCATCCGGACAATCGACAATTTGATTCTTCTTAGTGAGGAATCTATTCCAAAGCTTGCGGGCGGACTCTCCAGGCTGTTGAATTATGTGACTTAAATCGTCCGCATCTGGAGGCCGGACATAGGTCCCTTGAAAATTGGCCCTGAAAGCATCCTCGAGTTCCTCCCAACTTCCAATTGAATTTTCGGGGAGGGTTTTCAACCAGTGTCGAGCTGGTCCCTTCAACTTGAGGGGAAGGTATTTGAATGCGTGGAGGTCGTCCCCACGAGCCATGTGGATATGCAGGATAAAATCCTCAATCCAGACCCCTGGGTCTGTCGGTCCGTCGTATTCCTCTATGTTCACAGGTTTAAAACCATGTGGAAATTCATGGTCCAGCGCCTCTTCGGTGAAGCACAGGGGGTGAGCAGCCCCTCTGTATCTGGACGTGTTGTGGCATGCCGTCGGCTGTTGTTGTGTCTGGTGCTGATTCCGAACTGGTATCCAATCGGTATGATCGTTTTGTTGACCGTAGTCCTGCGCCGGGGTGTGTCCTTTAGATCCATAGAGGGACCTAGCCGCGCTGGCTTTTTTATCCATGAGCTCATGTAAATCATGTGTGGCATCGGTAGCTGCTCTATTGCGGTTACGGAGTGGTTTGTCTGGCCTCCTGGCCATGTTGTTCTTTGGTGGAACGATCTCATCGTTGAATTCTGGCAGCAGCTTTCGTTTTGGATAGCTCTTTGTGTGGCGATCATCGCCGTACTTTTCTTTAGTGTCTAACACTTTATTCCATCTGCGATTGAGCGTTTCCTGTGCGGCCTTAAGCCTTTGCTTCTGCTTCTTTAGACTCCTCGCAGTGGTCATAAGCCTTCTGTGGAGGTTATCTCGTTCCAAGCGTGTTTCCAGGATGATGAATGCATCGTCATCCGTACTGTGTTCTTGTCCCGGGGTGGTTTGATGAATTCGTCCCTCGAGATCATTGTGATCGGGCGTCCGCTCCGAGCTGTGTTCGGCGTGACCTGGCTCATCCTTCTCCATTGCTGGGTCCATATGGCCGTTGTTGCCTTCGGAGATGACTGGGGTGTCGATCTTTCTAGCACTGTTATCGCTATTTTTACTGTTGCTGGACTTGGAGCGGCGTCTGTGCTGTCGTTTCGGCTTTTGTCCGGGGGTTTTATCCTCTGGTTTGTCGTCGTCGTCTTCCTTAGGCGTATCCACCATGTAAATGTCATATAACGAGGTGGCAGTCCAGCGCCCCATTTGTTCTGAATCGTCTCCTGCGCCGACGTCCATACCGTCGGTATCATCGGAGTCGAAGTCAAGCATGTCTGATACATCGTCGACAGTGGCTACGAAGTGGGCGGTGGGTGGGCAACGGATTTCTTCGTTGCCTTCTTCCCCTCGGAGCCGGACATAGTTCGGCCAAGAGTCTCCTAACAAAGAGAGAGACTTTAATGAGTTCAGCATGTTGCCAAAGGGCGAGTGCTGGAATATATCCACAGCGGTGAACTCCATTACCGGAGCCCAACCAGATTCGGCGGGCTTGGAGGCGCGCGGACTGGAGTCTACAACCGGATACGAGTCTGGGTGTCTAGTGTCACAAGCTTCCTCGGGGATGAAGTATGTGTTCGGCTCTACCGCCGATAAGTGTGCAGCCTCTGGGGTAGGATCCATCCACCCGACCTCGGGCGACGCAATCTGCTCTGGATTTAGATCTGGGGCTCCTGCAGGGGCGATATCCCGAGCATTGTATGACAGCAGGTCTAAGCCGTGATCGTCGTGACTATCCGGCGCTCCTGGCGCAGGCCCGAATCCATTGAAGATCAGGTCTTCGCGGATATCGACCAGGTAGTTCAAGTTTCCGAACCTGACCTGGTGGCCAGGGGCGTAGCTGTCGATCTGCTCCAGATGGCCAAGTGAATTGGCCCGCAGGGCAAAGCCGCCGAACACGAAGATCTGTCCAGGGCGAGAAGTCTCACCCTGGACCGCATTGTTGTTGATGATTGAAGGAGCCATCAAGCCTTGCAGCAACGACACAGAGGAACTCTCAATGAAAGCACCAATGTCGGTGTCAAAATCGGCGGATCTCGGGTAGGGGGTCCCGATCTGTGCGTCTAAGGCTGATGGTAACAGGAGGCAAGGGACACGATGTTTTACCCAGGTTCGGGCCCTCTCGATGGAGGTAAAACCCTACTTCCTGCTTGATTGATATTGATGATATGGGTATTACAAGAGTTGATCTACCACGAGATCGTAGAGGCTAAACCCTAGAAGCTAGCCTATGATGATTATGATTGTGATCGTCCCTCTAAGGACTAAACCCTCCGGTTTATATAGACACCAGAGGGGACTAGGGTTTACATGGACTCGGTTACAAAGAAGGAAATATAATATCCGAATCGCCAAGCTTGTCCTCCATGCAAAGGAGAGTCTCATCCGGACATGGGACGTAGTCTTGAGTCTTGTATCTTCAAGCTCCAACAGTCCGGCCAAAGTATATAGTCCGGCTGTGCCGATACCCCCTAATCCAGGACCCCCTCACCCATAATTTAGGTATGGTTTACAAATGCCATGATATCAAATTCAAATAATTGAATGGACTTCATGTTGAATTCGATTTTTTTAAACCACCTTAAGTTGAATTCAAATGTATGCTAGTTCATAGGTAGCTATTTATAATGTCCATTGTGTAACTTTCGTATTTATAATGTGCTTTACACACACAACATGAACTATACTCACGTTTATATTCGATTGCTAAAGCAATGCATTGTCTGGAGTTCAAAATACTAACTATGTGGATCAATTGTGTCGAATAATAACATAGACATGCTCAAATTCGATAGAATCTAGATGTCTGATGGATCAATGACCGCTCCTTACGCGAATTGCAAATATCATGATCCCATCCTAACAATTTATATCATTAATCAATGTGTAGAGCAGTCTTTTATGTGTAGTTTCACTCTCCATCGGTGGTCTCTCACACATGCTCACACACTCTCTCCCGAGGTGTCTTTCTCGCACACATGCTCTAGATATAACCCTCCCTCCCTCTCGTAACCATTTACAACTGTTTTCACTAACTTTTATCACAAGCACTCTTCCTCTCGCAAACATACACACGCACAATCCTCATCGACCCTTTCTATATACATGGACCTGCCTACGTGTCTCATGTACACACATTATGTTTACGCATGTCTCTCACGCATTATCTCACACCTCTCTTCCTAATCGACGAGTATGATTCTAGCAGAGCATTCTGTAGGATGCCCCTTAAAGTTAGGTTGGATGAATAGTAATATCAGAGATAAAGGGGTTACCTTAGTCTGAGAACCTAGGGTTAAAAATCCTAGCCGGCTTTGTCAATGGACACAGAGTCCTTCACAATTTTGCTATCTTTGTCTTGTACGACTAGTCATCCATGGGTCTTCCTAAATGTGTCATGGGCCAACCAATGTGGCGCAGGACGGAACCGAACGAAGGGCCTCACCTTGACCCATCGGACCTCACGCGGTGACACACCCTCTGCCCCCACGTCTCATTATCTTCTCACACCCACACATACCAACACAAACACCACACACATAGAAAATTTCTCCTGTTGCCTCTATTCCCTCCCCCTTGCATATACACACTCAAGGGAATGGAATCTCTTGTTGTGACATCATATTCGTATCTCTCTCTAGACCACTCTCATTTCTCGTGCTATCTCTCCACGACCCCCCCCCCCGCCCCCGTCGACCCCTCTATCCATGCCTCTCTCGAATATGTAATACACACGCATACCTCTCTAGGCCCCGCCAAATGCATCAACTACACATTCACACATGTTACATCACGTACCCCATTGATCTAAAAATCCCTCTCTTCACGTTTATTTCACATACAACATTCCTTTTGAATAAAGTGTGGCCAAAAAATTATTTTAGAGTTTCTACATATATACAACGTTACAAAGTTATATGGAGGAGTACGAACGCTAATTTGCATTGCATGGTGCCCACAATCATATTTATTCCGCATTATGAATTTGTATATTTTTATACTATATACAAAGTTAGTCATAATAAATAGAAATGAAGAGCATCTCTCTCCATCGCATACCCGCCCTGTACGCCCCTTTCACGTATGCACACAAAACTATCTCCAGGTCCTCTAAAAGTAAGCCCCCAGAAAATTCACGCGTGTTTCATCTTTCTCTCGCGATATATGCAATGATGATCATTGTATTTGAAGCGAAAGCATGATACGTACATTGGACTTCATAATCCACTCATTACGGTCACCATTTATGTTTAGTGGTTATTATACAGTCACGGGCTCACCGTACAACTCTGTATTTGCTCATGACATGACTAGTTGACCAGTTAAACGCTCGACGTGGCACCTCTAGTGTTGCATCACATTATCTCACTACCATCGTGCCCACCTGTCGACTTGTATCTACTCTACATCTATGCTCTTATAAAATACATAAAATACACTCTTATAAAAAATAGAGTTGGTGATGATGGTGTGCCTGGCATCCTGCAATATAGGCCGTCCGATTTATATCTGACGGATAGGAAAGAAACTATGGCAATTTTGCAAAAAGGTACCCACACACCTCATCCTTTTCTCTCACAAGATAAACAAGTCATACAAATGCATCTCGATGTTACGTGCAACGCACAAGCATCTTGCTAGTAAGAATGAAAACAAACGACAAAAAAAATATTTGGACGATGGTTCTAAGTCATGACCGCGGGTGAGGGAGTCCTAGACTAGGGGGTGTCCGGATAGCCGAACTATCATCATTGGCCGGACTCCAAGACTATGAAGATACAAGATTGAAGACTTCGTCCCGTGTCCGGATGGGACTTTCCTTGGCGTGGAAGGCAAGCTTGGCGATACGGATATGTAGATCTCCTGCCATTTTAACCGACTCTGTGTAACCCTAGCCCTCTCCTATGTCTATATAAACCGGAGGGTCTTAGTCCGTAGGACGAACAACAATCATACCATAGGCTAGACTCTAGGGTTTAGCCTCCTTTATCTTGTGGTAGATCTACTCTTGTACTACCCATATCATCAATATTAATCAAGCAGGAGTAGGGTTTTACCTCCACCGAGAGGGCCCGAACCTAGGTAAAAACATCGTGTCCCTTGTCTCGTGTTACCATCCGCCTAGATGCACAGTTCGAGACCCCCTACCTGAGATCCGCCGGTTTCAACACTGATATTGGTGCTTTCATTGACAGTTCCTCTGTCGTCACCTATAGGTCCGATGGCTCCTTCAATCATCAACAACAACGCGGTCCAGGGTGAGACTTTTCTCCCTGGACAGATCTTCGTATTCGGCGGCTTCGCACTGCGGGCCAATTCACTTGGCCATCTGGAGCAGATCGAAAGCTACGCCCCTGGCCATCAGGTCAGATTTGGAAGTTTGAACTATACGGCCGACATCCGCGGAGACTTAATCTTCGACGGATTTTAGCCACAGCCGAGCGCGCCGCACCGTCACGATGGGCATGATTTAGCTCTGCTGCCAGACAGTGCCTTGGAGGCCGCACAAGAGTCCGCTTCGACCCTTAGCTCGGAGCCGACTGCGCCGATCGAGGATGGGTGGCTGGACACCGCCTCGGGGCTGCTACCTCTACGGCGATGGAGCCGAATACCGACCCTGTCCCTTGTGAAGCTCGTGACTCCAAGGTGCCGGACTCCTCTCCGGACCCCGAACCTTCCGCGCTCCTGCCAATCGAACCCGATTGGGCGCCGATCATGGAGTTCACCGCTGCGGACATCTTTCAGCACTCGCCTTTCGGCGACATCCTGAATTAGCTAAAGTGTCTCTCTTTATTAGGAGAGCCTTGGCCAGGTTATGGCCAGGACGGTTGGGATGCGGACGACGAAGAAATTCAAAGCCCACCCACCACCCACTTCGTAGCAACTGTCGATGACTTAACCGACATGCTAGATTTCGACTCCGAAGACATCGACGGTATGGGTGATGATGCCGGAGACGACCAAGAACCAGCGCCTACAGGGCACTGGAAAGCCACCTCGTCATATGACATATACATGGTGGACATCCCAAAGGATGGGAATGGCGATGGAACAGCGGAGGATGACCCCTCCAAAAAACAGCCTAAGTGCCGGCGTCAGCGGCACCGCTCCAAATCCTGCCACAGCAAGAATGGAGATTCTGGCACCGGAGATAATAACACCCCGGACAATGCCGAAGACAACCCCCTCCAGCAAGATTCAGCACAAGAGGATGGAGAAGCCAGCCCTCGTGAGAGAGCGGCAGACAAAGAGGTAGAGGACGATAATTACATGCCTCCCTCCGGAGACGAGGCAAGCATCGACGACGACAAATTTGTCGTGCCTGAGGATCCTGTCGAACAAGAGCGTTTTAAACGCAGGCTTATGGACACGGCAAGCAGCCTCAAGAAAAAGCAGCAACAGCTTAGAGCTGACCAAGATTTGCTAGCCAACAGATGGACTGAAGTCCTTGCAGCCGAAGAGCATGAACTCGAACGCCCCTCCAAAAGCTACCCCAAACGCAAGCTGCTGCCCTGATTAGAGGAGGAAGCACATAAACCTATATCACCAGCGCACAATACGACCGACCGGCCACCTCGTGGCCGCGACAGAGAGGCCTCTAGGCCCTCCACTAAAGCCATACCCCGGCGTCGCTCGAAAAGTACAAAGTCACGGGGGAACGCACCGGACTTGCGTGACATATTGGAGGATAAGGCAAGACAAACAAGATCGATCTACGGATCGCGTGGGCGTCTCACGATACATGACGGCAACCGTCATGCCAGATACAGCAATCCCAGCCGGGCCGAACACAATAGACAAAGCTTGTTTGAGCTGCGTCGTGATATAGCCCAATACAGAGGCGCCGCACACCCACTATGCTTCACAGATGAAGTAATGGATCATCAAATCCCCGAAGGGTTCAAACCCGTGAACATTGAATCCTACGATGGCACAACAGATCCTGCGGTTTGGATCAAAGAATATCTCCTTCATATCCACATGGCCCGCGGTGATGATCTTCACGCCATCAAATACCTCCCACTCAAGCTTAAAGGACCAGCTCGGCATTGGCTCAACAGCCTGCCAGCAGAATCAATTGGGTGTCGGGAGGACCTAGAAGCCGCATTCCTCGATAACTTCCAAGGCACATATGTGCGACCACCAGACGCCGATGACCTAAGCCACATAATTCAGCAGCCAGACGAATCGGCCAGACAATTGTGGACACGGTTCTTAACCAAGAAAAATCAAATCGTCGACTGTCCGGATGCAGAGGCCCTTGCAGCCTTCAAACGAATGGCTTGCCCGACACCTAGGACAGGAAAAGCCAAAATCAATGGCAGCCGTCACATCACTCATGACCCGCTTCTGTGCGGGAGAAGACAGCTGGCTAGCCTGCAGTAACAACCTAACCAAAAACTCTGGTAGTTCGGATACCAAAGATAGCAATGGTAGGTCGCGTCGCAATAAGTACAAGTGCCGCATTAACGGCGATAATACTGAAGATACGGCAGTCAACGCCGGATTCAGAGGCTCTAAACCCGGTCAGCGGAAAAAGCCATTCAAAAGGACCACTCCGGGCCCGTCCAATTTGGACCGGATACTCAATCGCCCGTGCCAGATACACGACACCCTCGAAAAGCCAGCTAATCACACCAATAGAGATTGTTGGGTGTTCAAACAGGCAGGCAAGCTAATCGCCGAAGGCAATGACAAGGGACCGCATAGCGATGATGAGGAGGAGACACGACCGCCGAACAATAGAGGATAGAAGGGTTTCCCCCCACAAGTGCGGACGGTGAACATGATATACGCAACCCACATACCCAAAAGGGAGCGGAAGCGTGCCCTCAGGGATGTATACGCGATGGAGCCAGTCGCCCCAAAGTTCAATCCGTGGTCCTCCTGCCCGATCACTTTTGATCGAAGGGACCACCCCACTAGCATCCGCCATGGCGGATTCGCCGCATTGGTGTTAGACCCAATCGTTGATGGATTTCACCTCACTAGAGTCCTGATGGACGGCGGCAGCAGCCTGAACATGCTTTACCAAGATACAGTGTGCAAGATGGGCATAGACCCCTCAAGGATTAAACCCACAAAGACGACCTTCAAAGGCGTCATACCAAGTGTAGAGGCCAATTGTACAGGCTCAGTTACACTTGAAGTGGTCTTCGGATCCCCAGATAACTTCCAAAGCGAGGAGTTAATCTTCAACATAGTCGCGTTCTGCAGCGGCTATCATGCACTGCTCGGACGAACCGCATTTGCAAAGTTCAATGCGGTGCCGCACTATGCATACCTCAAGCTCAAGATGCCAGGCCCTCGAGGAGTCATCACGGTCAACGGACACACCGAACGCTCTCTCCGAATGGAGGAGCATACAGCGGCTCTCGCGGCGGAAGTGCAGAGTATCCTCTTAAGGCAATTCTCAAGTCCGGCTGTTAAGCGACCGGACACCGCCAAGCGCACCCGAAGTAACCTACAACAAGACCACTTGGCACGTTGTGAGCACGCGTAGCAATGCGGCCCCAACCCCAGCCCCCGCGAAATCGCGAGACTAGTACCATGCGTACATCACTACGCTCTGGAGATACCATGGGCATAGGGGGAGGGGCACGACCACGGCATGCCCACAGTGCAGATCAACCACAGCAGGGGCTCCCAAATTTGTCATCCTTTTTTTCTTCTTATTCTCAGGACTCCGTTTTCCAAAAGCCCTGTCCGGCAGTAGATCTGCCGCACTCACGATGCAACAACCAGGGAAGCAGAAAAGTTACGATGAGTATCCAGGTGGTCTCCATTACGAGCATTATACCTGTTTTACACACCATTCCGCAGCCTACCCCTGGAGGGGGACATGTTAAATAGTCCCATCCCTTTCTTATCGCACTATTTGTATCGTTCTTCCTTCGTTGCAGTATTTTTTCGAATAAACAATGCATTGCTTTTTGCCTATCATTGCATTCCTTTTTATATATGTTCACTTATGACATGTTGCACCCGTACGCTTTGGTACGGCCAAATACACTAAGGGCTTAAGTTCCCCAAATTATGGTGTGATAAGCCCGAACACTTTCACAAGTGCGGCACCCCGAACTTATAGCATTATATGCATCCGCTCCGAATCATGTCTTGGGTCAATAGTTGGGTTTGCCCGGCTCCCATGTTTTGGTACCTTACATTCCGTTATATCGGCTAAGGTAGCACTGGGAGAACCACTGCGATTGTGCCCCAGTTGAGCTGTGTTGAGCACCTCAGTGGAGAAAGCTAAAACTGACTGTCATGATAAGGCGAGAGCTGGTCGCTGTTCGAGAGGTCTTCTCGAGTCCCTAAAGACTTATGCCGCTTAGAGCGAGGAGCCGGCTTTGTCCGGCCCCAGGCGTGGATAGCGCCCCGAATTCGGCCTTCCGAACTCCAGGGGCTTTGCCGAAATTTAAAATTATAGAATTCTATGGCTAAGTGAGAGTGTTCAAGCATTATAAGTCCAGTTGCCTCGTTCGTTGTGTTGAACGCCTCCCTAGAAGGACCCAAAAATGGGAACAAGAGCGCTCATGTTTACCCCAAACACCCCAGCACTCGTGGCATGGGGGCAGAAGCCAACGACTTGCCATCTCTCAGATTTGATAAACGGCCGCACAGAAGGTAATATTTTAAATTAACAAGCGTTGCTTAGCGCATATGAACAAAGTTTTCAGCGCACAGGATAACAAAATGCGAGTCTACTCAAAAACTACATCTTTGGAGCATTCACCCGCAATAAGGCGGGCACCCTTCAGGACACCCTTATAATACATCTCGGGCGTGCGATACTCCTTGCCCGGCGGTGGCGCGTCCGTCACAAGCTTCTCGATGTCCATCCTGCCCCAGTGCACTTTAGCACGGGCAAGGGCCCGACGGGCACCTTCAATGCAGGCGGAGTGCTTGATGACTTCAACCCATGGACAGGCGTCCACCAGCCGCCGCACCAAACCGAATTAGCTCCCAGGCATGACTTCTTTGGGCCACAGCCGAACTATGAGGCCCTTCATGGCCTGTTCGGCCACCTTGTGGAGCTCGACCAGCTGCTTCAGCTGGTCGCTCAGGGGCACCGGATGTCCGGCCTCAGCATACTGAGACCAAAACACCTTTTCCGTCGAGCTCCCCTCCACGGCTCTGTAGAATACGGCAGCATCGGACATGCTACGGGGCAGATCTGCGAACGCTCCTGGAGAGCTCCGAATTCGGGTAAGTAACAAGCAATTTACTTTCACATGCTTGATTTGCATGAAGAATGCCTTACTCGCCGCTATCTTCTTTACTGCCTCGATTTCCTGGAGAGCCTTTTGGGCTTCGGCCTTAGCGGCTTTGGCACTCTCAAGAGCTGACGCGAGCTCGGGCTCTCGAGTCTTCGAGTCACGCTCCAAACTCTCGTGTTTTTCCACGAGAGCCTGGAGCTCTTGCCGTACCTCCGCCACCCGTGCCTCCTGCTTCTCTCGCTTGGTGCGTTCCGCGTCCGCATTGCGTTCGGCCGCGGACACTGCCTCCTTCAGGGTCGCCACCTCGTTCGTAGCCCATGGAGTACCCACGTTATTCCTGTCATTTTTTGCAACCAAAATCCTTTTTTATAAGGTACAACTTTAATAAGGTGTTACTTACCTTCCTTGTCCTCGAGCTGCTTCTTGGCACGGCCGAGCTCGATCTCGGACTGCTCGAGGCTCTGCTTCAAGGCATTGATCTCCGCAGTCAGTGCGGCAGAGGTCAGCAGCGCAGCCTGCATTCCCATATTGACATATTTGTGTTAGACTCCTGCGTATATCTTTTTAGATCCTTAGTTCGGCTTTTCTTTCCGAACAACGAACCGAGCATCAGGGGCTATTGTCTATGCGGTACTATTTTTACATATCTTAATCACATACCTCAAAGCCTGTTAGAAGGCTGGTGCAGGCTTCGGTCAGCCCGCTCTTGGCGAACTGAACCTTCTGAATCACCACACTCATGACAGTGCGGTGCTCCTCGTCGATGGAAGCGCCGTTGAGCGCCTCCAGCAAGTTATCCGGCGCCTCCGGTTGGACGGAGGCCGCCGGTGTTGCTGTCTCGCCCTTCTCACGAAGGGGCCGCCCGCCGGACTCCGGAACCACCAAAGGTTCCGGTGCGGAGTCCGGTCCAAAGTCCGGGAGGTTGCCCTGGGGCACCTTCGGGGCCTCCTCCTCCTGGCTGGTCCCCTTCTGGGACCACGTCGGCGTCGTCTGCGTCACGGGTGGAGGAGGCGGTCGGAAGTGAAGCGCTATTCACATCCGACGAACCCAGGGACCCGCTCGACGAAGCGGGGAGATCGTCCTTGGGCGGACTACATGGTTGTATTCGGCGTTAGAAGACACTATGCGACGAAAGAAAAATCATGAGTTATTCTGGAATCCGGACACTTACAATCTCGCCAGGGGCTTGGCCCTCGAGGGCCACTCCTCTTCGGCGTCGTCGGCGTTGGTGGAACAGTGCGGAGGAAGGGTCCTTCCCTTCTTGGACCCTTCGGCCTCCCCCGTTGGGGAAGCCTTCCTCTTCTTCTCTCCCCCCGCTGGCGGAGAGGCCTCTTTCTTCTCCTCCTCGTCTTCCTGGGAGGAGTCCGCCTCGGAGTCATCGGACGATGAGTCCAATAACACCTGGCGCCGGTAACTCCTCCGGGTCCCCGTGGCCTTCTTCTTGGACTTCTTCTCTGGCACCATGTAAGGCGCCGGGACCAGCAGCCCTGTCAAACGGGCATCCGCTCGGTCTTCTGGAAGGGGAGCCGGACAGTTAACATGTCCGGACGTCTTCTGCCAGGCCTGTTAAAGGTAATGGGAGTTTAGATCCCACATAGAGTCAAACTATGGAAAGCAAGTGTCCCGTAAAGGATAATATAGCTTACCTCGCCAGCCTGACGCTGCGCGCTGAATCCGTGATCTTCGGTAGCGGATGCGGGAGCCTCGGCACCCTTGAACAGAACCCTCCAGGCCTCTTCGTACGTAGTGTCGAAGAGCCTGCTCAGGGTCTGGTGCTGTGCCGGATCGAACTCCCACAAGTTGAAATCCCGCTGTCGGTGTCAAAACCGGCGGATCTCGGGTAGGGGGTCCCGAATTGTGCGTCTAGGCGGATGGTAACAGGAGAAAAGGGACACGATGTTTTTACCCAGGTTCGGGCCCTCTCAATGGAGGTAAAACCCTACTCCTGCTTGATTGATATTGATGATATGGGTAGTACAAGAGTGGATCTACCACGAGATCAAGGAGGCTAAACCCTAGAAGCTAGCCTATGGTATGATTGTTGTTGTGTCCTACGGACTAAAACCCTCCGGTTTATATAGACACCGGAGAGGGCTAGGGTTAGACAGAGTCGGTTACAATGGTAGGAGCTCTACATATCCGTATTGTCAAGCTTGCCTTCCACGCCAAGGAAAGTCCCATCCGGACACGGGACGAAGTCTTCAATCTTGTATCTTCATAGTCTTGGAGTCCGGCCGATGATGATAGTTTGGCTATCCGGACACCCGCTAGTCCAGGACTCCCTCAGTAGCCCCTGAACCAGGCTTCAATGACGACGAGTCCGGCGCGCATATTGTCTTCGGCATTGCAGGGCGGGTTCCTCCTCCGAATAATTCATAGAAGATTGTGAACGCCAGGATAGTGTCTGGCTCTGTAAAATAAATTCCACATACCACCGTAGAGAGAATAATATTTACACAAGTTCAATCTGCTGACATATTTCGCGGCGTGACGTCACGCCACTACCAAGCCTTTACTTGAATCGTTTTTATTATACCACCTCAGCGTGTTTGGCGAAGCGGTTTCCTTGGCACGTTTTATCGAAGCAGAGATCGTGTTCCCCTTATTCCGGGATTCCCATCAGTACGGACGTGGGTAACCCAACCGCGCCCGTTGCCACGCCCCCTCCATCAAAGGCAAGTTCCAAACGGTCATGGGGACGGCTCTTGGTATTCTCCCTCTTTATAATGAGACAAAGGCTTGTTTCTTTTCTTCAACCCTCAATCGAATCTACAACTCGCCCCAAGTTCCAGCACTCAATGCTCCAGATTCGAGCGCTTTGGACCTTCGACAATGTCCGGCTCCGACCTACAGGGCCGGTGGATGCCCTCCTCCGTCACGGAAGAGGACGTGCTAAAGCTGAGAGAAGCCAGGTACTTAACCTATGAAATTTCGCATAGGTTGCCTGCCCAAGGGCAAGTCATTCCTACTCTCGAGCCAGGCGAGAGCGTCGTGTTCGTGTCTCACCTCCGTCGGGGTTTAGGCTTCCCGATGGATCCCTTCGTGAGGGGGCTCATGTTCTACTATGGGTTGGAATTCCACGACTTGGCTCTGGATTCCATCCTCCATATCTCATCATTTATTGTCACCTGCGAGGCCTTCCTCCGCACCACCCCTCACTTCGGTTTGTGGCTCAAAACCTTCAACGTGGAGCCGAAGATGATTGAGGGGCGTCAGGCAGAGTGCGGCGGGGCGATTATAAGCAAGAGGGCCGATGCTCCATGGCCCGAGGGCTCTTTTCAGGAGGAGCTCGGTTTGTGGCAACAGGAGTGGTTCTATATCACCGCTCCCAGGGGCAGCAGGCAGAAGCCGCCGCCCATCTTTCGCTCGGGCCCTCCACAACGGCTGATGTCATGGGTCAACAAAGGGCTTAACTGGGGGCCGTCAAAGGACGTACCCCTATTGCAGGGCCGGATTCGAGACCTCCAAGAGAAGGAGATCAATCTGGTCGTAGTGATGCAGGTTATGCTGATTCGGCGTCTTCTGCCCTCCAAACGTCGCCCCCTTCGCCTGTGGGAGTTCAATCCGGAGGGTCCACGAGCTCTCCAACACTTCATGGGTACGACACCCGTGGAGATGTACAAATTGTTCTTCGGATCACAAGAGGTGTGTCCGGAATTGACCGAGGACGCCGGCTTAAGCTGCAATCGCCCGGATACTCAAGTAAGTAGCCCTGTGTCCGGACATACCGTTCGTTCGGATATCTCGGATTTTCCTTTTAACCAATCGTCCTTTGAACAGGAGGGGATAGTGCAAGCAAACTGATACGGTGTCCGGCCCCCCTCCCGGAGACCACGCCGGATCCCGTGCTGGTCAAGATGCTGGAGGTTGCGCCTTCAGAAGAGGGCGAAGGGGAGAACAGAGAAACTACTGCCTCAACTAAGGAGGCTTTCAAGAAAGGGGGGATCGAGAATCCCTCCTTCTAGGGGGAGAACAGGACCGCTTCCAAAGATCCGGAGGCTAAGGCCTCAAAACGGGGGAAGAAATCTTCACCAGAGGGTCCTGCGCCAGGAGAAGCCCCAGCCGCACTATCTCCCCTAAGGAATCAGCCCTCCAGCGAGCCGTAAGTAGGAAAGGGGAGTTTTGTAATAAGGGACATCCCTATTTTTGCTTCTGAGGATAACCGAAGTTTTTTACCTTGTAGTTTGGATCTCCGTCCTTCTCAGCTGAGCTCATCCTCGGGGGACCTTCGCCCGGAGATGATGGAGAGCGAGACGCCTCCATCTGCCGCATCGTCAGGCGGGGCGGACAACCGTGAGGTGTCGTCACGGAGGGTCTCCCCGAGTCCGGCAGGGCCGGAGAGTTTGGCACCTGCTGGTGTACGGCCGGGGGAGCTGAAGGATCTGCTCGAGAGGGCGTCTATCTCAGAAGATCACCGTACATTGATGAGTACGGTGATTGAAAGAATTTCATCC
This sequence comes from Triticum timopheevii, assembly GCA_963921465.1. NCBI lineage: Eukaryota > Viridiplantae > Streptophyta > Magnoliopsida > Poales > Poaceae > Triticum > Triticum timopheevii. The sequence goes on from OY997272.1 coordinate 147,947,446, forward strand.
GCTGAGGGCGGGTTGCATGCTGCCGTCAGAAGTTTACTGGCGGGTTTTGAGGTACGTAAAAATGACATACCCTTTGACAGTTTTGCACATAGAGTGCGCCCTGTATAGATAGTAGCCCCTGAGACTCGGTATGTTGTCGAAAGCGACAGCGTGCCGAGGATCATAATCTCAGTTATTAATTCTCGCCCTTCCTATGCAGGTGGCGGATCGTCCGGTGGCCAGCCGGACTGATAGAGTTGCCGAGCTAAAGCGGCAACTCGATGCTGCGGATGCGGACATCACGCTGGTTAATAAACGACTTGACGAGTCACAAGGTAGGTTGTTTCTCCGTGGTCACCTAGTAAGGGAGCTGATGCCCACTCCTTACAACATGTATGCTTAATGCAGATGGTGCCGCTGCTATGGAGGACCTTTGGGCAGAGCTTGCTCGAGCCAAGGAGCAGGCCAGGAGTGATGCGGCTGCCTCGAAGGCAGCCGAAGAGCTAAAAGCCGAAAAGGCTGCTCACTGCCGAAGCAGGGAGGAGATGGCCGGAATGGCCGTGAAGCTGAAGGATGTTACCGACCGCTATGAGGTTCTTGAAAAAGAACGCCGAGCGGAGCAAGAGGACCTGAAGAAGGCCACCGCCGAAGCCAAGGATGCCCGTTCTGCAATGAGGGCTATAAAGGAGGAGCTGCGTCAGGCCGGAGACATTGCGGCTGGAAAGCCCTTTCTGCTGCGCAGGAAGTTCACAGATCAGAAGTATGCTCAGCTTGGCCAGCTGTGGGGTGCGGAGGATCCTTATCTGGATTTGGCGGCGAGTGCGGCGGATGCGGTTGTGCACTTCCGAAGCCAGAAGGATCACGAGATGGAAGAGCTTTTTTGGTCTCAATTCCATAGTCCGGAGCGTTCACTTCCGTTGACCGATCGGTTGGCTGAGTGGGCTGAGCTGAATAGATTGTCCGGATTTGCCATGACGGATGTAGTGTCTCATCTGTGGCCGGATAGGCCCAAGCCGAAGAGTTATTTTGGCTTATTGCAGCAATTCCTTGGGGCGGTGCCGCATATCAAGGCGATGAAGCGGTCGGCATGCATAGAGGGTGCGCAGATGGCTCTTGCCCGTGTTAAGACATACTGGGCGGAGATGGATGCCACCGCTGTTGCATCCCGGGGTTCGGACGAGAGCCGGTTACCCGTTGAGCACTGTTTTGGGGAAGTCCTGCAGGGCGCTCGTTTAATAGAGTCGCAGTGCTCGAAAGATGTTATGTTCAAATGACATGTATGATTTGTAAAACCATATTTATGATAAAAGTGCTTTTTATACTTGTGCGTTCAACTATTAAAATATCTCATGTGCGGCCATTAATGTATATGTATATATAACCTGAAAGATGGCAGTCTTCGGCTTCAGCCCCCACGCACATGGTGCGGGGGCGTTTGCAAAATAGCGCATTTTCACACTTAATCCAACGTCTTGGTCCTGTGAAGGAGGTGGTAGCGTAGCAAACTAGGCAACCGGACTATAATGCTTTATCACTTTCACTTAGCCATAGGAGTTCGAAGGTGGGGCTACGATATAGCCCCTAGGGGCACCGCGTTCTCTGAATTCGGGGCGCGTATGTGCCTGACTGGGAAACGGTCCTTCGTCAAAGCGGCGGAATTCTAGACATTCTGATAGTCGATCGAGTGGTTGACCAGTCTCTCGCTATATCATGACAGTCAGTTTTCGGCTTTCTCTACTGAGGTGCTCGCCCGGCCGAACCGGGGCACAATCGCAGTAGTTCTCCTGGTGCCGCGTTAGCCGATGATACGGAACGTAAGGCAGCAAAACACAGGAGCCGGGCAAACCCAACATTTGACCAAAGACATGATTCGGAGCTGATGCATATAAGGCCTAACTCGAGACGCCGAACACTCCCTGAGGTGTTCGGTCTTTATGAAAACGGGCAAAACGATGCCCTAAGCCCCTGGTGTCCAGGTACGGGCAAAAACTTCTGACGCGGCCGATGCCAAAACGCCATCCTCCTCCTCGGTTATAATAGGAAGCCGGGGGATGTGTATCAACAAGAGACAGTAAGAAAGGTTTTTGCAGGGTCTTAATCTGAAAAGAATCCTTGCAACGGGTCCCTGCTGCACGTCTGCGCCCGTGTCTCCGTTGTGCTGTATCCTGGACAGGTGTAGCACGCTGTTCATCTGTAAAAGAGAAGAACTTAGCTTGGGAAAATACCGTGCAAAAAATGTATTTAAAACAGAGTATGATTTAAAAATGAATAAAGTTGAGCTTTATTGGCTCTCATTTTTTATGCACGCAGCTTCTTGTAAAGGGGTGCGCTTCTAGGAAGCCCCTAGTTTATTTATGCCCGACTCGCCTAGCCGTGTCCGGGGTCTTGAACGACCTTTTAATGAGATGGTTCTGTTTGGACCGGGCATTTTAAGTGTAAGAGACGCGTAATGCGGTATTGCGTTAAAGCGGGCGAAGGCTTCGCGCCCCAATAGTGCTTGGTGGCTACTTTTAAATGGGGCGACATGGAAGATTAGCTTTTCGCGACGGAAGTTGTCGGGTGAACCGAACACAACTTCTAGCCGTAAGGAGCCCATGCACTTGGCGTAAGGGCCTGGCATCACTCCTTTGAAGGAAGTGCTGATATGACGAATTTTGGTAGGGTCTATCCCCATCTTGCGGATTGTGTCCGGATATATCAGGTTTAAATCGCTGCCGCCATCCATTAGGACTTGTGTAAATTGTAGTCCGTCGATTATAGGATCCAATATCATAGCAGTCCATCCTATGTTTCGAATACTTCTAGAGTAATCCAGATGGTCGAAAGTAATTGGTTTTGACATCCAATCTCGGGATTCCGCTGGGGTGGACCGTGCGGCATGTGCTTTAATAGACGCCATCGTATTTTTCCTTGTTATCACTTGAAGTGAATTCACTATTTTTACTTCTTGTGGGAAAGTCTTTTGTTTTCCGGTGCTCTGCTTGTGGGGTTCGTCATCGTCTTCGCTTGGTGTGTTGAGCCCCTTGTGTTCGGCGTTGAGTCGGCCGGACTGTTTGAAGACCCAACAATCTCGATGGGTATGGTTTGCAGGCTTCCCGGGGGTACTGTGAATTTGACATATCCTATCCAGAATTTTGTTTAGGTTGGATAGCTCGTCACTGTTGTCCTTAAGAGGCAATGTTTTGTTGTTCGGCCGTGAGCTTTTGAACCCGGCGTTGACCGCCATGCTCTTTGGGCCATTTTCCTTACTCCGGCGCTGATCTTTTCTGCGTCGTGATTTCCCATTTCCATCTCTGACCTCGGATGCACTCGGGTCGCTGGTGCTACATCTTGCCAGCCAGCTATCTTCTCCCGCGCAAAAGCGGGTCATGAGGCTTGTTAGCGCGGCCATTGTTCGTGGTTTTTCCTGCCCGAGGTGTCTGGCGAGCCATTCGTCCCGGACGTTATGTTTAAAAGCTGCTAAGGCTTCGGCGTCCATACAGTCGACTATTTGGTTCTTTTTGGTGAGGAACCTGTTCTAGAATTTGCGTGCTGACTCTCCGAGCTGTTGAGTTATGTGACTTAAATCGTCTGCATCCGGAGGGCGGACATAAGTCCCCTGAAAATTTGCTCTAAACGCATCCTCGAGCTCTTCCCAACTTCCAATGGTATTTTTTGGGAGGCTTTTGAGCCAATACCGAGTTGGCCCTTTCAGCTTGAGGGGTAGGTATTTTATGGCATGGAGATCGTCTCCTCTAGCCATATGTATGTGTAGGATGTAATCCTCAATCCAGACTCCGGAGTCTGTTGTTCCGTCATATGCCTCTATGTTTACGGGCTTAAAACCCGCTGGAAATTCATGATCCAGTACCTCATCGGTGAAACATAGTGGGTGTGCGGCGCCCCTGTATTTAGGTGTGCCGTTATCTTCGAGCACTCGGTGTGTCGTGTTGCTTCCTGGGCCCCTCTTTTTTGGCCCATAAATGGACCTGACCGGGCCATCCTTTTTTCAAGGATCTTTATGTGTATGATGTGCCAGCTTGTGTGCGGCACCGCTTGCCGCTCTTAGCCTGTCAATTGGTCGTCTATCCGGCCAGGCGGCCTCTTTGCGTTTTGATTGTGGTGGCTCTACGGCCTCCTCCTCGAATTCGGGCAACAGCTTGCGCTTCGGGTAGCTCTTTGCTTGGTTACTATTGCCGTATTTGTCTGCGGTCTTGAGTACCTTGCTCCATCTCATTCTGAGTACGTCTTCCGCTGTTTTGAGCTTCCGCTTCTGCTTCTTCAAGCTTCTTGCAGTGGCGACGAGCCTTTTGTGAAGGTTCTTATGTTCCGGTGATGTGTCCGGCGTGAGATCGTCTGGACTGTTGTTTTCGCCGGGGATGGGTTGCTTGTCCAATTCATCCTGTTCGGATGGTTGCTTGGTTGCATGTTCGTCATCCACTGGTTCGCCCTACTCTACCGCTGGGTCATTATGGGTGCTGTTGTTATCGAGGCGGAACTTTGGGCGGCGCTTGCGTCGCCTTTTTTTGTTTTTCGGGGGAATGATCCTTCGCCGCGTCCCGTTGTTCCTCGTTATCGCTTCCTTTTGGTGTATCCACCATGTATATGTCATGAGTTGAGGTGGATTTCCAGTGCCCGGTAGGCGCTGGTTCTTGGTCATCTCCGGCATCGTCGTCCATACCGTCAATGTCTTCGGAGTCGATGTCTAGCAAGTCGGTTAGATCGTCGACAGTTGCTACAAAGTGGGTGGTGGGTGGGCTTTGAATTTCTTCGTCGTCCGCATCCCAACCATCCTGACCGCAATTCGGCCAGGGCTCTCCTGATAGCGAGAGACACTTTAGCGAATTCAGGATGTCACCAAAAGGTGAGTGTTGAAAGATGTCCGCGGTGGTGAACTCCATGATCGGCGCCCAATCGGATTCGATTGGAGGGGGCGCAGGAGGTTCGGAGTCCGGCGAGGAGTCCGACACCTCGGAGTCACGAGCGTCACAAGGGACAAGGTCAGTATTCGACTCCATCGCCATAGGGGTAGCAGCCCCCGAGGCGGTGTCTAGCCACCCGTCCTCGATCTGGGCAGCCGGCTCCGAATTGAGGATCGGAGCGGACTTGTGTGCGGCCTCCAGGGCACTGTCCGGCAGCAGAGCTAAATCATGCTCATCGTGATAGTGCGGCGCGCTCGGTTGTGGCTCGAATCCGTCGAAGATCAAGTCTCCGCGGATGTCAGCCGTGAAGTTTAGACTTCCAAATCTCACCTGATGGCCAGGGGCGTAGGTTTCGATCTGCTCCAGATGGCCAAGCGAATTGGCCCGTAGTGCAAAGCCGCCGAATATGAAGATCTGTCCGGGAAGAAAAGTCTCACCCTGGACTGCGTCGTTGTTGATGATCGAAGGAGCCATCAAGCCTATCGGTGACGACACAGAGGAACTCTCAATGAAAGCACCAATGTCGGTGTCAAAACCGGTGGATCTTGGGTAGGGGGTCCCGAACTGTGCGTCTAGGCGGATGGTAACAGGAGACAAGGGACACGATGTTTTTACCCAGGTTCGGGCCCTCTCGATGGAGGTAAAACCCTACTCCTGCTTGATTGATATTGATGATATGGGTAGTACAAGAGTGGATCTACCACGAGATCAAGGAGGCTAAACCCTAGAAGCTAGCCTATGGTATGATTGTTGTTGTGTCTTACGGACTAAAACCCTCCAGTTTATATAGACACCGGAGAGGGCTAGGGTTACACAGAGTCGGTTACAATGGTAGGAGATCTACATATCCGTATTGCCAAGCTTGCCTTCCACGCCAAGGAAAGTCCCATCCGGACACGGGACGAAGTCTTCAATCTTGTATCTTCATAGTCTTGGAGTCCGGCCGATGATGATAGTTCGGCTATCTGGACACCCCCTAGTCCAGGACTCCCTCACTCGCTGTTGGCACGGGAGAATCCGGCGGATGAGCATGACCTGGACTATGTTGACAAGCTTGAGCTTCTTGTTCACCAGGGTTTGGAGACAGGATTGGAGTCCGGTCAGCTCCTCCGAATCGCCCCACGACAGGCCCTTCTCTTTCCAGGAGGTGAGCCGTGTGGGGATGCCAGATCTGAATTCAGGGGCCGCTTCCCATTCAGGGTCACGCGGCTCGGTGACATAGAACCACCCCGATTGCCACCCTTTGATGGTTTCCACGAAGGCGCCCTCGAGCCAGGTGACGTTGGGCATTTTGCCCACCATGGCGCCTCCGCACTCCGCTTGGCGGCCACCCACTACCTTCGGCTTGACATTGAAAGTCTTTAGCCATAAGCTGAAGTGGGGCTGGATGCAGAGGACAGCCTCGCACGCGACGATAAACGCCAAGATGTTGAGGATAAAATTCGGGGCCAGATCATGGAAATCCAGGCCATAGTAGAACATGAGCCCCCAGACAAATGGGTGGAGTGGGAAGCCCAGTCCGCGGAGGAAATGGGGAAGGAACACCACCCTCTCATGGGGCCTGAGGGTGGGGATGAGCTGCCCCTCGTCGGGGAGCCGGTGCGCGATATCGCTGGACAAATATCCGGCCTTGCGCAGCTTTTTGATGTGCCCCTCCGTGACGGAGGAGGCCATCCACTTGCCTCCCGCTTCGGACATGGTTGGAGAAGGTTGAGGTGAGATGTGCGGACTTGGGTGCTGGAGCTCGAGTGCACGGAGATGGATAAGGAGAGGAGGAAGAAGGCGTAGGTGAAAAGGTGGATCCTTGTCCCCTTATATATGGGCGGACAAAACTATGCGTCCCCACCAGCCCGGTAAAACTCGCTTATCTCCCAAGCGCCGCAATTAATGGCGCGGTTGGGTTACCCACGTCCGTATTGATGAGAATCCCGGAATAAGGGGACACGACCTCTGCTTTGACAAGACGTGACAAGGAAACCGCTTCGCTAAACGCGCTGAGGTGGAACAATAAAAAGAATTCAAGTAAAGGCTTGGCCGTGGTGTGACGTCATGCCGTGAAATACGTTAGCAGATTGAACTTGTGTAAATATTATTCTCTCTACGGTGGTATGTGGAATTTATTTTGCAGAGCCGGACACTATCCTGGTGTTCAAAATCTTCTGTGAATTATTCGGAGGAGGAACCCGCCTTGCAATGCCTAAGACAATATGCGTGCCGGACTTGTCGTCATTGAAGCCTGGTTCAGGGGCTACTGAGGGAGTCCTGGACTAGGGGGTGTCTGGATAGCCGAACTATCATCATTGGTCGGACTCCAAGACTATGAAGATACAAGATTGAAGACTTCGTCCTGTGTCCGGATGGGACTTTCCTTGGCGTGGAAGGCAAGCTTCGCGATACGGATATGTAGATCTCCTGCCATTGTAACCGACTCTGTGTAACCCTAGCCCTCTCCGGTGTCTATATAAACTGGAGGGTCTTAGTCCGTAGGACGAACAACAATCATACCATAGGCTAGCTTCTAGGGTTTAGCCTCTTTGATCTCGTGGTAGATCTACTCTTGTACTACCCATATCATCAATATTAATCAAGCAGGAGTAGGGTTTTACCTCCACCGAGAGGGCCCAAACCTGGGTAAAAACATCGTGTCCCTTGTCTCCTGTTACCATCCGCCTAGACGCATAGTTCGGGACCCCCTACCCGAGATCCGCCGGTTTTGACACCGACAGCAGGCACAGCGGACAAGGTGGCCTTGTATTGGTATGTTGAGCCGTCTGTTTTAACACACATGAGCTGGTGTGGTGATTATACACACACGCACACATGCACACGAACTGCATCCACGCAACACTCACACAAACACATGCACCCACGCACGCACGCAACACTCACACATACACATGCAGCCACGCACGCACGCAACACTCACACGCACACACACACACATGCATGCACACACCAGTACACCACACGACCAACACACACTCTCACGCTCAAGTGCTCAACCTACACATGCATGCGCACACATCAGGCCCTGACAGAGACATACACAACCAGGTGATTCCTGCGCACGGGTTGGAGCCTTGTCGTGCCTGTGTAAATTTGTGTTTATCTGACCTTTTCCCTATGCGAACTGACAGGTGGGACCCACAAGGAACGTGGTCAATTTAACTAGTCAACATTGTGCCATGCAGACTATTTGGCGGTCAACAGAGTGTAATCCGATGCTGAACTGTGAGCAAGTGACCGTATAATCACCGCAAAATGTATATAGTGACCGTAATCAGCTTATTCTGAAGTTCGGTGACCGTATTACGCTTTTCTCTCTGTAGGCCCTCCAAAACTACATCTCTACACGTTCTCGCATGTTACATCTAATAACTATGCAATACAGCACTACTACTACACTCTAACACAATAAATCATATGTGTTTTTAGTTTTACTAGATATCATATTGTTACTTATAATTATTCAGTTTGCATACATTGAAATTGCCTTTGAAATGTATGGCCAGTATCATCTACCGCGCGGGAAAAATCCCGCCCTTTCCAGTTTAATCGGGTTTGTATCGATGGATCGTGCGAAACAGCAAAACTATAGTACTATACAGTACAAGTGACAGGTCACTAGGCCGTCGTGTCGTCTACTCCTCCGTAGTAAGAGTGGAGCGCTCGCTTTCATAAATCTTCTTGTCCCTTTCGCCGACATGTGGGACATCAAGCAACCGGGTCCACGTGCCATACCGAAATACAGTGCAGAGCAGCCGGGGTGAAGCACCCCAGTCATGGCGCCGGCGTAGTAATGAGCAATGAGGCAGCAAATCACAAAGCTGCACCTTTCCCGCAGTTAAGTTGGAGGGACGAAGTAATAATGCTAAAAAAAGAAGTTGGAGGGACGAAGCAACCATCATTTCACTCGTTGCTAAATCCGCTTCTCCCTCATCTTCTTCAACTTAACCACGTATTGCTTCTGTCGTTATTCTGCCTCATGTGGGACGCAGATCGGCTTGGTAAGGCACTGACACGTGGGACCGCATGTTAGCAAACCGCCAGGACAACGTCCTCCGAAAATAAGAAACCTCACCCGCCATCCGCGCGGCAAAATCACCTCCTTTTTACTAATCTTGATTCTATAATTTTTTAGATCAATATAATTGAGATTTGTATAGATAGCATACAGGAGCAAAACCAAGTGGTACGGTTAAGGGCATCCACAATGTGTAGCCAAATGTGAAAATAGCTTTTGGCATCGTCGGAACCATTGTGGACGGCATTGCCAAAGCCAAAAAGATGGAACCGAAGCTCCCTGATTGATTGATTGAAGGAATAGAAAAATGCAACGTCTCTCCTCTTTCTCCCATGCTTGGACGCATGTAGTACAGTATAGAGCACAGAGTCTACTCCCCTGTCCCTTCTATCACAAATCACAAAGCAGTGAGGCGTCAAATCACAAAAGCACGGACGAAGCAACCGTCATTTCACTCTTCGCTGACTCCGCTTCTCCATCGTCTTCTTCGAGAAACCATCTCACCGCACTAGTACTCCTAGTAGTACTAGTAAAGGACTTCCTGCTGCAAATAAGGCGGTTGTCTCGGCTTGCAGGCGGCACTTGCGAACGACTTACCGTGGTCTCCCTCAATGGTGTTCTCCGTCGAACGCACTTCGCCAAACCACAAAAAATAATTATCGTCGACGTCACCGCAATGGGGAAGGAAGTCAAATATAGTTACTACCTCCATTTTTTTGTACACAAGGCCAGTATATCAAAATTACAATTTGCAAGGGGCCACTAACACTAATCGAGGCAAAATTGATGGGGTTAGCAATCAAGGACATTAATATCCCTTGCATGCATGCGGAAGTGAGAAGGTTGGTTTGCATGCCGCTGCATTAATCAAGCGATGAGGAGTAAGATGGTTAGCTCTTTGGTCTTTCGAGAGAAAAATATGCATTAATTGACACGTGAAACGAGGATTTGTATCGATTAAATCCCGCGAAGGAAAACCCCGCCTTTCTTTTTTAACACTAGTACTCCTAGTACGTATGTACTTATCCTGTTTGGGTCTAGGCCTTGCATTGCCAAATTTCGCCACACATTTTTGCAACCTTTCCTAAAGTTTTAAAAATGAGAAGGAGGTACACTTGCGCACGGCTGTTGCGGTCGCACCGCACCCTCACACGGTCGCTCCTGCACGCCACGGCCGCACTGCACCCTCACACAGTCGCTCCTGCACGCCGCAAACCCAACCAAGGGAACGCACCCTCACTGACACGTGCTGTCGCATGTGAACAAATCAAAGTCAGCCATCCTATCACTGACACATAATTTTCGTTCATAGAGTATGTTTATCCAACCGCATGTTGGGGAGTATCCGTACGGCCCGTGCGGTTGTCTGTTGGGGAAGAAGAAGAGGTGGGAAGAAGGAAAGAAGGGTTAGGAGACGTAGGATATTCATCCAACCGCCTGAAATGGTAGACTGGCCAAAGTCAGGTGACTTGCATAACAAATATAGTATGTTTTTACACATCAAAAGATCCATAAAAACAACAACATAAAAAAACTATCACTGCTCGCGGAAAGAGACGGCCTCGTCGTCTTTGGCTGCCGGCGCGAACCAGCCGTCGCTGCCGACGTGTGTCTCCGCACCGTGGTTGTCCTTGGCCTCCAGCTACTCGTTCAAGCGGAGCGTGCGGGCGCTCTGCACGGACGAGAGCACAGCCCGGTTCAAGTCGAGGACGTCCGGTTTCGCCTGCAGGAGGGCCTCGATGGCAGCGACATCCGCGCGCTCTGCGTCGAGTCGAGCCTCCGCCGCCCGGTTCAAGTCCAGGACGTCCGGTTTCGCCTACAGGAGGGCGTCGATGAGAGCGGCATCCGTGCGCTCTGCGTCGAGTCGAGCCTCTGCCGCCCGGTTCATGTCCAGGACGTCCGGTTCCGCCTGCATGAGGGCCTCGATGGCAGCGGCATCCGCGCGCTCCGCCTCAAGTTGAGCCTCCGCCGCCCGGTTCACATCCACGACATCCAGTTCCGCCTGTAGGAGAGCCTCGATGGCAGCGGAATGCGTGCGCTCCGCATCGAGTTGAGCCTCTGCCTCCCAGTCCTCCTTTAGTATCGCCATGTTGAACCGCTGGTCCGCCTGCACCATGGGGGACTCAGACACCGGCACGAAGTCGATGTCCATCGTGCCATACCCATCGAGGGCCTTTTGCGCCACGACCTCCTCCATGAACATTGGACCGGCTTCCTCCTCCTCGTAGCTTGGCTCCAGAGAACTCGGGGATTGGCCCACAGCAAAGCAAGCTTGGGAACGGAGGTCTGTGGCGCCAACCGCCGCCGCAATTTCTGCGCGGCGCTCCAGCGTCAGCATCTTGTAGTAAGTGATCTTGTGACGCACCATGGCTTTCCGGCGAACTAGGGGATGCTTGATGCAGGCTAGGGGATCGAAAGGTGGGGGAATGGGCTGGAGATTTGGTGTGGTTTTAGGGCAGTGGCTGGCGTAGGCCGAGCAGCGAAGGTTCTGGTGTGAATAGTGGTTCCGGTGACGACTGGTCAATCGGTTTTGACTGTACATCGCTCTTGTCGTGTTCTCATTTCAGCACAGCACGCTGGACCCTCCATGTCGCTCACCAAATGGAACGCGCTTCGTCTTGCGTTTTCGCTCGCTTGTGGAACCGCAGTTGAGAGAAAACCAATGTCCCTCCCCCTCCCCCGCCCGCGTCATTTATTATACCACCACTCCCTCCATTTTATGCGGAGTAAATAAAAACAGAGGGAGTATACTACGGATGAGGATCCCTTGACATGGCCGAACCCGTTGAGTAACTGACATGCTGAAAGAGCAACTATCCCTAGGTGGTTTTGGTAAATCCTAACAACATATAGCTCATTGAGCTAACATTATTCCAAGATGAATATTTCAGGAAAAGCTCAATGAATGGCATGGCATGGATGAGAAAAGTGGACCCCTCAAAATGCTAAGGACAAAAGGATTGGCTCAAGTTCAAAAGCTCAAGACTCTACATTTTATATTTTAGTGATCGAAGATCACATTGAGTCTATAGGAAAAGCCAATACTATCAAGGAGGGATGAAGTGTTGCTTAATGACTTTCTTGCTCCACAGTGCTTAGTGATATGCTCCAAAACCCTCAACAACTTTCTCACATCCACATATGACCTAAACCAAAAGTCAAACTCGGCCCTACCGATTCTTTCTATCCGGCGCCACCGAGTTCAGATGTCATAGCCACTGCCACAAACCCTAGGCAAATCGGTCTCACCGATAGGGATCTCAGTCTCACCGAGATGGGATTGTAATCTCTCTGTTTCCCTTCGTAACGTTTAGGTACCACCGAGATGAGCGATCGTTCCCACCGAGATTGCAATGTAAACTCCTTGTTTCCTTTTCGTAACATTTCGGTCCCACCGAAATGAGAGAACTGGTCCCACCGAGTTTACCTGACCAACTCTCTTGTTAGCTTATTACCAAAATCAGTCTCACCGAGTTTGTGTAATCGGTCTCACCGAGATTACGTTAAGCCCTAAACCCTAACCATATCGGTCCTACAGAGTTGCATGTCGGTCCCACCGAAAAGCCTAACGGCCACTAGATTTGCTGAATCGGTCCGACCAAGTTTATCAATTTGGTCCCATCGAGTTTGGCAAGTTGTGTGTAATGGTTAGGTTTTGTGTGGAGGCTATATATACCCCTCCACCTCCTCTTCATTCGTGGAGAGAGCCATCAGAACAAACCTACACTCCCAACTTGCTGTTTCTGAGAGAGAGCCACCTACTCATGTGTTGAGGCCAAGATATTCCATTCCTACCATATGAATCTTGATCTCTAGCCTTCCCCAAGTTGCTTTCCGCTCAAATCTTCTTTCCACCAAATCCAAATCCTGTGAAAGAGAGTTGAGTGTTGGGGAGACTATCATTTGAAGCACAAGAGCAAGGAGTTCATCATCAACACACCATTTGTTACTTCTTGGAGAGTGGTGTCTCCTAGATTCACTAGGTGTCACTTGGGAGCCTCTGACAAGATTGTGGAGTTGAACCAAGGAGTTTGTAAGGGCAAGGAGATCGCCTACTTCGTGAAGATCTACTGCTAGTGAGGCAAGTCCTTCGTGGGCGACGGCCATGGTGGGATAGACAAGGTTGCTTCTTCGTGGACCCTTCATGGGTGGAGCCCTCCGTGGACTCGTGCAACCGTTACCCTTCGTGGGTTGAAGTCTCCATCAACGTGGATGTACGATAGCACCACCTATCGGAACCACGACAAAAACATTCGTGTCTCCATTTGCGTTTGAATTCTCCAAACCCGTCCCTTTACATTCTTGCAAGTTGCATGCTTTACTTTCCGCTGCTCATATACTCTTTGCATGCTTGATTGAATTGTGTTAAGATTGCTTGACTTGTGCTAAGATAGCTAAAATCTGACAAAGACTAAAATTGGGAAAAGGATAAGCTTTTATTTGGTCAAGTAGTCTAATCAACCCCCCCCCCTCTAGACATACTTTTGATCCTACAAGTGGTATCAGAGCTTTGGTCTCCATTTATTTTGATTTCCATAGCTTTTGGTGGTCATAGCCTTGGTTTCACAACCTAGGAGAGTATGACGTCAAGCGAGGGAAATTATCACCGTAGAGGTCCTTACTTTGATGGTACTAATTTTGCTAGTTGGAAGCATAAGATGAAAATGCATATTCTTGGACATAACCCCGTAGTTTGGGCTATTGTGTGTATTGGCTTGCAAGGTGAATTCTTTGATGGGAGAGAAGCGAACCGTGAAGCTAGCGCGGAAGAGTTGAAGATGCTGCAATACAACGCTCAAGCTTGTGATATCCTCTTCAATGGATTGTGCCCCGAAGAATTCAACAAAATCAGCCGTCTTGAGAATGCAAAGGAAATTTGGGATACTTTGATTGATATGCATGAAGGTGCCGACTCCGTCAAGGAATCCAAGTTGGATGTGCTCCAAAGTCAACTTGACAAGTTCAAAATGAAGGATGGTGAAGGTGTTGCTGAAATGTACTCTAGGCTTGCTCTTATCACAAATGAGATTGCCAGCTTAGGAAGTGAAGAGATGACCGACAAATTCATCATCAAGAAGATCCTAAGAGCTTTGGACGGAAAATATGATACCTTGTGCACATTGATCCAAATTATGCCCAATTACAAAGATCTCAAGCCAACGGAAGTAATTGGAAGAATTGTTGCTCATGAGATGTCACTCAAGGATAATGAGGAATTTCACAACAAGTCAAGTGGTGCTTACAAAGCCTCATGTGAAGCCCCTACATCATCAAGTGAGAAACAAACCTTCAATGAAGAATTGAGCTTAATGGTGAAGAACTTCAACAAGTTCTACAAGAATAGAAGCAAAGAGAGAAGCTCCAAGTCAAGGTCCTACAATGACAAAATATCTTCTAGTCGAGAGCGTGATTGCTACAATTGTGGAAGACCCGGACACTATTCCAATGAGTGTACGGCACCATACAAAAGAAGAGAAGAATCTCCACCAAGAGAGAGAAGGAGTAGAGATGATCGTTATGAACGAAGAACATCCCGGAGAAGAAAGGATTCAGAAAGGAAGGACAAGTCCAAGGAGATACACAAAACGAAGACATCAAGCTCATGTTGGTGAATGGGTATCGGGCTCCGACTCCGACAATCACTCCGAGAGAAGCTATCACTCCGACTCCGAATATACTCAAGATTAAGGTGTTGCCAGTCTAGCACTTGTGTCAACCAACTCCTACGACATATTTGATTCACTAAATGAAGGACTTGGAAGATGCTTCATGGCTAAAGGCCCAAAGGTAACACACCCCGAGTATGTTGGAAGATGACTTGTTAGGTGATGATGATTTACTTGTTGACAACTGTAGTGATGAATACTATGATGAAATGTCAATTAATCATGCTAATCAAGATAAAACGTATGACAATGATAAGGAGAAGATTGGGCTTCTAACTAAAGAACTAAACACTCTTAAGTTAGCTCATGAAACTATCTTAGAAGATCATCGAGAACTTTTAAGGACTCATGAGAAGTTACGCTTTGAAAAGCTCAACCTTGAGCAAGAGCATGAGTTCTTAAAAGCAATCAATGATGATCTTCGTAAGAAAAGTTCTGCTTACATTGCCAAGCGTTTACTCTTATCTACTTACATGCCTCAAGTCAAGTCTAGTAACAAGAACAAGAAAGATTCTTCCTCTAGTAGTAACAATAATCATGCTAAATCCAATGTTGTTGCTTCTAGTAGTTCTCTTGATTCCACTAATGATTCTCCTAGCCAAGTTACACTTGAGCGAGAAAATAGCTTATTGAAGGGAATTATAGAGAAAGGTGTTTACAAAAGCCTTGCCGGGAGTAAGCAATTTGAGGAAATTGTACGCAAGCAAGGAAGGCACCGGAAGAACCAAGGTGTTGGTTTTGAACAAAATTTCAATGCCAATGGAGTTGAGTGGGAAGAAGATCAATACCCCAAGACGAAGTTTGTTCCTCAACAAGAGAAGTATGATCCTACTTCCTTCAAAGGGGCACAAGCTCAAGATGATCTTCCACTACAAGACCACAAGCAAAAAGGCAAGGACAAGCTTCAAGAGGAGATTGATGCATTTGAAGAAGCTCCTAAGGCCTTGGTCAAGTGGGTTCCCAAGACTTCATCAAGTTCTAATTCATCAAGTATGACTACAAATCCAAGGATTCCCATCAAGATGATGTGGATCCCAAAAAATAAGAACTAGAGAGTTCTTGAGGGTGACTCCACCAACATATTTCACTCATATCATTTTGGCAACAACAAGTGCAATCAACTTCCACGTCTTGCACTAGTTAAAGGAGTCACAAACCCTCTTGTTGGTAAGACAAGGGACAAGGTAACCTAATGCTTTCATAGACATCATCTTGTGTGTGCATCACTCTATGTCTATGGATATCATTGTTTGTTCCTTGTGGGACTAACCCGTGTAGGTATTGAAAGTGCAACTCACTCCAAAGGATTGCTCCAAATGGTCTACATCAACATTGAGCATCCACATCTTCAACACCTACATGAAGTCATCATCGACAAAACCCAAGGTTAGTTCATCCCTCTAAGGGGGGATCTCAAATCTAGGGGGAGCTTAACTCTAAGAATTGAGTCAAAGCAACTCTAATGGTGTGAACACATCAATGCATTATGTCAAAGTGGTAACCCCACTTGAGCTTAAATGATGAGTATGACCTATGATCAAATGTTCACATTTGACTCCTAAGTCAATATACTCATATATAGATGACCTAGTCATCGCCAATTGTTTGATAGATGCTAGAATTGGTTGTGCATGCTTTGCCACATATTTCATTTGCCATTTTATTGTGTGAGCATGTTGGTTGCATATTTCACTCATTCGAGGACATCCACTTGTTTCTTTGATTGATTGGTTTCTTTTTCTTTTGCCAAGTAGATGGACAAGAATGCCTAAGAACCTTCTCTAGCTATCTATGCTTTTCTTGTCTCAAACTCTATTCATGCTACATCACAAAATTTGATCAAGTCATATTCGAACCACTCTGTGTGAGGAGCACTCGGAGTCCCCGATTCGTCATAAACTTAAACTTCCAAAACTTCTTTGTGCGTCTCGGTCTGACCGATTCTCCCATTTCGGTCATACCGAGATCACTAAGTCGATCTAGGTTTTCACTCTCGGTGCAACCAATTAGAACTTTTCGGTCACACCGAGTTGCTGTAACTGTCAACAGTTATGCATCTCGGTGCCACCGAGTTGTTCCACTCGGTCACACCGACAGGGTCGGGCTATATATACCCACTGGCAAAAAAATTGGAAACTTTCTCTGAACTCTTTCGCCCGCGCATAGCTCGCTCTGCCTCCAGGGTCTCTGGATCGTCCTCCTCGTCGCCAGCCGCCTCCAGTCGCTGGTCTCCGCCGCCGTCAATGGAAATCATCCCCGCCGTTGCCGCCGTAGCGAGTTCATCGCCAAACTAGGGTATGGACTCGATCATTGTGCTATCCCCGTCCGATTCCTAGCACATTGTATTCGCCATGTATCTTACCACAATTGAAATAATCCTGTCTAGTCAAAACACTCCATAGATTAGAGGTGAATTGAAAATTTAGGGTTAGGTTTCCACCAAAACCATCTCGGACCCACCGAGTTGTAGAACTCGGTTCCACCAATTCGGCTAAGGCCATTGCACAAGTGATTCTCGGTCTGACCGAGAATTGCAAATCAGTGTGACCGAGTTCAAGACTTTGTGAAACCCTAGCAGTCTCGGGGCCACCGAACTGTGACTCGGTCTGACCGAGTTCACTAGTTTAGGTTCCAAAAGCTGCTTCGGTATCACCGAGTTTACAAATCGGTTGATCCGAAATGCTTTCTGTGGAAAACTAAAACTAAGTTTTTGACTCATTCCTTTTGCAAAAACCTCTGTATTTTGTGATGCTCATCCACTCTATCTCATCTATATCTATTCACAGGGTCTGCAGTCAGTGTTTGCAACATGTCTGATCAAAGTGACAGCCAGAACAGGGAAGAGGAGCAAAATTCAGATGAGTGAGGGCACTAGTCCCTCTAGCACCTCTGATGATGGTAGCAGGAGCACCCCAAGCAACTTACCCAAAGCTGCCACTAGGGCCAGAAAGAAGAAAACCTTAGAATCTGAGGATGAAGACTATGTGGCAGTTGAGGATGAGGCCACTTCCAAGAAGAAAGTGCTCAAAAAGGAGTATGGCTCAGCTGCATCCACTAAGCCAGGAGTGCAGAAGAAGGCAACTGCAAGAAGGATTCCCACTTCCAAACCCAGGAAGGTTGCCACTGGAGAAACCATGAAGTTTACTATTGAGTCAGAAGATGAAGTTGCTGGTCAAGACAAAAAGAAAAAGAGAGTCAGAACCACTACTGCCAAAGTTCTTGGCAATCCCTCTATGAGGAGAGACTCTGAGGAAGAAGAAGAAGAGGTTGCCGCACCAGCACCCAAGGCTCAGAAACTTATGGGTGATGTTATTAGGTCAGGGGCTGCATCATCAAAGCCCAAAGAAGCACCCAAAGATGCCTCCAAGCCCAAGATTGCACCAAAGAGGAATACCAGAAACATATCTGCTGCGGAGATGAACAAGGCCCCAGTGCCTAAAACTGTTGCTGAAGAGGAAGAAGATGAAGAGCATGTCTTGAGAAAGTTGAAGCCAAAAATTCCAGATCATAATGATGCCCATCCTGTGGCTGAGAATATGAAGCTGAGAAAGGATGCAGGCCTCAGACAGTGGAGGTTGTCTGATCCTTATGCAATCAGGAGAAGGACTGCTGTTGACTACAGGTTCCATACTAAGGAACAACAGGATTTTTATGAGACAGTGTTGCTGGACAAGAAGCCTATAGTGTGTGACATGAGGTGGGTGGACTGGACCTACATGAAGGAGAATGAGGAACACTATCCTAGTGTGTATGACAGTTTTAGTGCTTGTGGAGTTGCAGACTTTGTTGGGCAGAAGCTCACAAAGTGGAATGATGAGCTCATAATGCAATTCTACTCCACAGCACACTTCTATCCAGATGGCAGGATAGTATGGATGTCTGAAGGTACTAGGTACTAATCTTCTATTGAAGAATGGGATAATCTGATCAATGCACCTAAGGAGAAAGAAGATGACTTGGATGTCTATGCCAAGAAGAAGATGGATCACAACACTATGGCACATATGTACAAGGAGATCCCAGATGCTGCAGTTGAGACACATAAGTTTGGATCAGTACATTACCTTCTGTCAGGACTGCCAACTATCAACTAGATCCTCAGGCACACTCTCTTGCCCAAGTCAGGTGACCACAACATGATCAGAGGCCATGCAATAAACTTGCTACACTTATTTGATGTGCCACAGAAGTTCAAGGTCATGAGCCTCATAGTTGAGACTATCAAGAGGACAGCAGCTGACCAAAATAGAAGTTGTGGGTATGCCCCACAGATCCAGGAGCTGATTAACTCCAAGATGGGCACTGGCACATACTTGTTGGACAAGAATCACATGCCTATCTATCTAGACTTTGAGGACAACCAAGTGGTTATGGATGAAGATGAACCATCTTCTGTGCATGCTCAAGCAAAGAAGGAGAAGGCAAGGACAGAGAAGGCTACCAAGATGCCAACAATGGAAGAGGCATCTCAGTACTTTTTGAAGATCAAACAAGATCAGCTAGGCTACTTGATTGCATCTACTCTGAGGATTGAGAAGGGGATGGCCACCTTGACTCAAAACCAGGAGATCCTAGAGAGGATCATGGAGCAGAAGTTCTATGACTTGGATGTGAAGGTAACTGAGATCCAGTCTGTTGTTGATCAGCTTCAGGATGATATGCATGAGAGGAAGGGCAATACAACCACTGATGCATTTGCCAGAGTGCCTAGAGCTCAGAGATCAGCTGCAGTGCCAGTGACAGACACCAGAGCCACTTCATCTGCACCAGCTACAGCTCCTATAGCTCCAGTGCAACCAGCTCCAGCACCTACACCTCCAGCTCCATCCACATCTACTGAAGTCTTCGTCCAAGGAGCCATCTCTACACCACCACCTGAAGATCAAGCCTGAGAGTCAATCTAGTGCTATGCATTTTCTATGAACTTTTTGGTAACTTGTTGCCAAAGGGGGAGAAAAATGTATAGATCATAGGCTTCGAGAGAGAGAGAGAGTGTTGCTTTTTATTCTCTCTTGCTTTGGTGGTTAAACTTTATTTGCTTGTTTGAGATACTTTATGTCTGTGTGATACTTGGATGATCATGTGTTTGATCATATGCTACATTTATGCTTGTTGGATGGCATTATCCCATTTATCTCTATATGATCATTCACTTTGCTTGGTGATGAGTGCATGTATTCAATCATTATCATTTTGAGCGCTCCACCAAGATGTATGTGACATGGAAGAGTAACCCATGAGCCTAACTCTTTGTGCATTTGCAGGCCAAAGCAAATCTTAAACTATGCACAAATTTAGGGGGAGCTCTTGCTTATCACATACTTCTCAAAACGACAATGTTTTTCACTCATTATCATTTATCGAAGCTTTGATCTATATGTTGTCATCAATTACCAAAAAGGGGGAGACTGAAAGTGCAACTATCCCTAGGTGGTTTTGGTAATTCCTAACAACATATAGCTCATTGATCTAACATTATTCCAAGATGAATATTTCAGGAAAAGCTCAATGAATGGCATGGCATGGATGAGAAAAGTGGACCCCTCAAAATGCTAAGGACAAAAGGATTGGCTCAAGTTCAAAAGCTCAAGACTCTACATTTTATATTTTAGTGATCCAAGATCACATTGAGTCTATAGGAAAAGCCAATACTATCAAGGAGGGATGAGGTGTTGCTTAATGAGTTTCTTGCTCCACAGTGCTTAGTGATATGCTCCAAAACCCTCAACAACTTTATCACATCCACATATGACCTAAACCAAAAGTCAAACTCGGCCCTACCGATTCTTTCTATTCGGCGCCACCGAGTTCAGATGTCATAGCCACTACCACAAACCCTAGGCAAATCGGTCTCACCGATAGGGATCTCGGTCTCACCAAGATGGGATTGTAATCTCTCTGTTTCCCTTCGTAACGTTTTGGTACCACCGAGATGAGCGATCGGTCCCACCGAGATTGCAATGTAAACTCCCTGTTTCCTTTTCGTAAAATTTTGGTCCCACCGAAATGAGCGAACCGGTCCCACTGAGTTTACCTGACCAACTCCCTGGTTAGCTTATTACCAAAGTCGGTCTCACCGAGTTTGTAAGGGCAAGGAGATCGCCTACTTCGTGAAGATCTACCGCTAGTGAAGCAAGTCCTTCGTGGGAGACGGCCATGGTGGGATAGACAAGGTTGCTTCTTCGTGGACCCTTCGTGGGTGGAGCCCTCCGTGGACTCGCGCAACCGTTACCCTTCGTGGGTTGAAGTCTCCATCAATGTGGATGTACGATAGCACCACCTATAGGAACCACGACAAAAACATCTGTGTCTCCAATTGCGTTTGAATTCTCCAAACCCTTCCCTTTACATTCTTGCAAGTTGCATGCTTTACTTTCCGCTGCTCATATACTCTTTGCATGCTTGCTTGAATGGTGTTAAGATTGCTTGACTTGTGCTAAGATAGCTATAATCTGCCAAAGACTAAAATTGGGAAAAGGATAAGCTTTTATTTGGTCAAGTAGTCTAATCACCCCCCCTCTAGACATACTTTCGATCCTACACATGCGGGGCCTAGCAAGCATGGGGTCCGCCAGTAAGTGACCGAAAGGGAGGGTAAGGCTGGGATACCTACATCAGAGGATCCACTTACACTATACTACCTCTATCCTGGTTTATTGGTCCCCTTCGTATTTAGTGTCAAATTTTGACCATAGATTTAACTAATAAAATGTCAATGCATGTCACCAAGAATTATACGACTGAAAACTATGTCCCAATATGAATCCAAGGATATAATTTTTTTATGACATGCAATAACATTTTATTAGTTATATTTATGGTCAAAATTTAACACAAAATACGAAGGGGACCTATAAACCAGGACGGAGGTAGTACTACTTTGACCAAATGTTAGAGTAATAATATATGACATGCAACTTACACAAATGTTAGAGTAATAATATATGACATGCAACTTACACAAAGCATACAGGGTCTAATGCGTTTTTCGAGGCTAACTTTGACCAAACGTTAGAGTAATAATATATGACATGCAACTTACACAAAGCATACGGTCAATTTCGTATGTGAAAGGAGTTTACAATGATATAATTTTCACATTATACATCTCATGTACTATTAATCTTGTCAATAGTCAAATTGGAAACCATCTCGAGTACAAATCTAGGAGTACGTACGAATCTAACAATATTGATTGGGCGTTGTTGAATGTTGATACCTTATTGATCATAGTAGAGATACTTTGACTACACATAAAACTTATGTAAACTAGAAAGGATAGGAGGTAGTATATTGTACGTTCAAAAACGAAATGAACATTGAATACCCTTTATATATGATTTGCGGATGCTATGATCACCGGTTCAAAATTTTGAATCCGCCATAGGTATCACGTGCCCCCACTCGTTCCCTCTCGATTTCATCTCGGGGTCCGAAGATCTATTGAAAGAGGACTAGGGTGGCTACATGCGAATGATACTCGGCGGAATGTTCAAATGAGGCATGCGGGAGGATGGACTCGACCGGAGGGCGACATGATCGATGGAGAAGAGGGTTGGAGAGGAATGATAAATAAGCAAATGCCACATGATTACACTTGAACGGCTCAAATAAACAATAAGTTGTCTCGCTTGGCCTACATAGTGAAAGGCCTAATGTGTAACGCGGACCACTGACGCTCGAATATGGCCGGGAAAACAGGGAAACCGACATGTGGGGCACACCCGTCGGGACGACGTAGCGCAGACTAGTCCAATGGAGGAGCTGGCCCACGACCTCCTCGCCACCGACAACCGTTCATGTGGGTCGTTGGGGCCAACAACGAGGCGCAGCTCCAGCACCGCCTCTGGACACGGTGACCGCGGTGAGCGACACGCTCATTCGTTGCTAGACATGGTCGGTTTTGGTGTGCCGAGGGTGGCGTTAGTGTTGTGGCATGACCAACGGTATGTTTGGTTTGTGCCCAAGGTTGCCCCATCAAAGCATTGGGTAGCCAAAATTTTGGTTGAGGTATTGGTTGCCCATGATTTGGTCGACATTGGCAAGAAAAATGAACTAGAGTTGGCTAGAGTTCATTGGCATGCCAAAGAAATGGCAACCATCCAAACAAAGACCAATCTTTGGGTCATGACCAAAATTTTGGTTGAGGTATTGGTTGCCCATGATTTGGCCGACATTGGCCAGAAAAATGAAGTAGAGTTGGCTAGAGTTCATTGGCATGCTAAAAAATGGCAACCATCCAGACAAAGACCAATCTTTGGGTCATGACCAAAATTTTGGTAAGGTGCACTTTGGCCACAATCCAAACACACCCAAACACCCGGCTCTTCGAGGATGCACGGGGCGCCGCGACACATCCGCGGAGTGGTGTAGTGCGGCCAACTGCATCCTCTGGACCTGAGACCATGCCGGGTCGTCTTGCTTTTTCAATGACATGCGGGGATCGCATGTGAGCAAAGGGCATCTCCAACGTTGCCACGACCGCAGCTGACTACGCTCGCACACCAAAACCCTCATCCCTCGCGTCATCGCGCGGTGCGTTCCCAGCCAGCGCCAGTTGCCCGCGTTCATGCCATCCATTCGTATGTCATCGTTAAGAGGCTCGGTGCCCGAGGAACCAACTCCGACAACTTAATGATGCACCCGGACGCTTGGCCTCACCGGAATGCGCTACTTAAAGCGGAAACGCCCAGCTAACCTCCACACCATAGTGCATCGTCCTCCTACTTGGCACCACATTCGCCATGACTGCAAGTGCGAACGCTTTGTGGGAGAGCTTGTCTTCGGGGATGAAGCTCGAGGTCGCCGCCCTCGCTCAAGTCGCCTCTCGTGATGCAATAGTGGTGTAGTCGGACGCGGACGCAATCGCACAAGCGATGGCCACGCTGGCGGCTGATGATGGGAGCACCGTCAGCCACGTGTCCTACTTGTCGCCGTCCAACGTCCGGCACCGCCGAGGTCGGGGACTCCAAGGATGAGTAGGGCATGGGAGGCGGCAGGGCATGGCGTGCCAACTGGCCGGTCCGTATCCTGTGTTCTACTCTTCCTCGCCAGAGACTGCACCTTCACTTCACGGGTCTTGAACCCCGCCCCCGTACATAGAGATCACAGATGGAGGACGTCGGTTGCTGCCGTAGAATAGGTCTAGGGTCGGGTTTCTTTTATTTTTCTGTCCTATAAAAGTTCAAAATGTAATGAAAATCTGCCGTGTTTGCATTAGTCTCGGCCGGTGTATATGAACTTTCACAATAATATACATATTGTAGGAGTACTAGCAAGATGCCCGTGCATTGCACGGAAGATCAAGATCTTGTGGGAGAAAAGGATGAACGAGGGAAAGCCTTATCTGCAAATGTGGAGAGGAGTGCGGGTAAATTGTCATAGTTTCCTTCCTATCGGTTAGATATAGATCGGACGGCCTATATTGCAGGATGACAGGCACACCATCATCACCAACTCTGCTTTTTATTGAACCGAGACAAATCTAACATGCGAAGTAAATCTTAGGCACTCCAATAGTAGGAGCAATGCTACATCCACGTAATGGTTTACGTAAAGTTACGAACTGATGTGATGTGGGACTATTTGATTGGATTAAAGGAGAGGATTAGGCCCACCCCACCAGAAAATCAGGGGAGGCATATATATATTAGATGGAAAGTATATGTAGCAGCTACGTAGCCCTTTGTAAGTCTAGGATTAGGCTCCCAATAGTACGTCCACTACACATTCATGCATTTCACATCTTTCTACATCTATGGGAACCTACGAAAGGGTTAACGTAAATTGCCTCTCTCACTCCTCCCCTGATTTTCATGGTGGTGGGCCCCTCCCTCCCCCAATCTACAATCAACAGCTAACACGTTTCACATTACGTTAATTACGTAACTGGGATTACTTAGGTGTAGCATTACTCGTCCTAAACAACCCAACTAAGCCAACCTCCCAGCATATCGCGCGGGAAAAGACCCGGCCGCGCCGTTTTAGTCGGGATTACCGGATTACTAGTAGTAGTATCGATGGATCGCGCGAAGCAACAATTTTTTTTGAGGGGGCGAAGCACCTAGTTTAAAAGGAAAAAAGGCGGTACACTCACAGCACTCCTGTCGCGGTCGCATTGCACCCCACACACGTTCGGTCCTACACACGGCTCATGCAAACGGAACGCGCTTCAGCTTGCCTCTTCACTGACACGTGGGACTGCACTTGGAGAAACCGACCATGCGCCAAACTCCCCCCGCCCACCGCATGAAAATCCTCCCCCCCCCCACAAAAATTCCCCCCAAATTCGATTCAACCGCCCTTCGGCCAACTAGCCAAAAATATTCCCCAAACCCCCCTCCCCCTCCCGTCCCCCTCTGTAAGTGCATCTAGTGCCCCTTAGTGATTTTGGTGTATTGAAGACTTATAGGTTAAGGGACTAATGCGTTTGTGAGTGTACACAGGTCTATAAGTCTATGAGGAGTTTGATATTTACAGAAAAAGTCGACCCCTAAAAATGAAGTTCTTCGACTGAAGACTTTGATATTCTGAAGACTTTCTGAAGACTTTGAAAGTGAAGAAATTGGTGTGACCTTGAAGACTTGGTATTCATTTGAGGAACATGAAGCGTGAAGACTTTTGTTTTCGTAGTTTCATTTTCTCTTTGTTGAGTCATAGGAAACACCGTACTGTTAAAGGGGGTCGAGGAAATACTAAGGAAAAATTTCCATGTGATGCTCAACTCAAAATCCTACACCTACCAATCCCTTCGAGTGAAGCCTTTGGAAATCTCATACAATTCAGTCACTTTCTTCAGTGACAGAGACGAAGTTCTTCTGGTCACTGAGGAATTTGCTCTAACTGAGGAGTTAGGAATTCGCCAGTGCGAATTGGCTACACAGCGAGGAACATGATAGCCCTGAGGAATTTGAGAGTCAAATTTCCGACCGTTGTTGTGCTGCGCGCCAGCTGTCCCAAAATACCCTATCCACCTAACGGTCTTATCATTGAAGGGCATTTGTGTCTTATCATGTCGGTCTGCTCCCTAGGCTATAAATAGCCGCCCCCTACAACCACTAGCTGGTTGGCTGCTCTGAGAGAACTTGACACTTGTCATTTGAGAGCAACCCATCCTCCGAGGACTTTGAGCGAAAATCATCAAGTGAGGAAAATCCAAAACCAAACCCCCACAAACCCAAAGTGATTGAGCATCACTGAAGAAATTGATCCTGCGTGGATCCGACGCTTGTTACCTTTGAAGACTGTGCTTCTTCCAGACGGTTAGGCGTCATGGTCTAGAGCATCCAAGAGGAATTGTGGATCGCCGAGTGACCAAGTCTGTGAAGGTTTGGAAGTCACCTGAAGACTTACCACGAGTGATTGGACGAGGTCTGCGTGACCTTAGTTCAAGGAGAATACGGTGAGGATTGGGTGTCCTGAGCTGCGTGCTCAGTGACTGGGTGTCCGGGACTGCGTGTCCTCGAGTTTAAATACTCAGCCGCTCCAACCAGACGTACAACTGAGACAGTAGTTGGAACTGGTTTACCAAATCATTGTCTGCACTAACTAACTGGTTCTATTTCCTCAACTCTTTCATTTCCTCATTACTGTGTTGAGTGTTTGTTCATATCTGTGTTTGAAGACTTTGACTGAAGACTTTCTCAATTTCCTCAGTTCAATTTCTTCAGTCTGTTTGTCTTCATCTTGTGTTATCCTGTGATTACGCTTTCTGTACTCTGTGCTTGTCTTCATTTCATCATGATGACCATGCTTGTATTCTGTTATGCTTACTTCTGAGTACTTATTCCGCTGCAAGTAGTTCTTCGCTAAGGAATTTCCTCACCAGCAAATTCCTCAGTGAAGAATTCATAAAAATCGCCTATTCACCCCCCCTCTAGTCGATATAACGCACTTTCAATTGGTATCAGAGCAAGGTACTCCCTTGTTCTGTGTGATTTTGGTTTAACCGCCTAGAGTTTTAGTTATGTTGACCGCAGGTATGATCAAGGTCTCGGCTGGGTGTCCTACCTTTGATGGGACGGACTACCCCTACTGGAAGAACAAGATGCGAATGCATCTTGAGGCAATTGACAACGATCTCTGGTATGTTGTGGAAAATGGTGTTCCCTCTGTCTCACCCTCACTGAACGCTACCGATGTGAAGAGATTCAAGCAACTCGATTCTCAAGCGAAGAATATCATATGTGGCCATCTGAGTAAAGGACAGTATGGAAGAGTGAGTGCTTTGGAAACTGCTAAGCTTATCTGGGATAGGCTGTCCAAAGTAAATGAAGGAGTCTCAACTCAGCGTGACTCTCGATTTGATGTTCTTCGGAATCTCTTCAACCGCTTCAAAAGACTCGACAATGAAAATGTTCAACAAACCTTTGATCGCCTCACTGACATCTCAAATGAGCTTCAAGCCCTCGGTGCCACTGACATCACAGACCATGAGGTGGTGAAGAAACTGTTGAGATCGCTTGATTCCTCATTTGATACTCTGGGACTGATGATACAAGAACGGGCTGACTACAAGTCTCTTGGTCCTGCTGATATCCTTGAAAGGCTAAATACTCACGAGTTCCAGCTTGCTGAAAAGAGAGATCTCTAAGGTTCAAGCTATGGCAAACCACGTGCCCTGAAGGCCAAGGCTGTGTCTGACTCTGAATATGAGGATTCTGGTAGTAGCCTTTGTGATCCTGAAGAATTGAGCCAGGAGCTAGCACTGCTTGTGAAGAAATTCCAGAAGTTCTCAAGACGTGGTCGCTTTGGAAAATCCTCAAGAAGCAGTGATTCCTCATCAAGTGACTACAAGAGAAGGCTGTGCCACAAATGCAAGAAACCTGGTCACTATATTCAAGATTGTCCTCAGTGGGAAAATGAAATGAAGAAGAAGAAATACAAGGATTACAGTTCTGATGATGCGAAGAAGAAGAAGAAATCGTCAAAATCTTCATCATCAAAATCCTCGAAGTCTTCATCTTACAAGAAGAGCAACTCCAAGAAGGCTCGGGCATTCATTGGCAAGGAAACGGACTCTGAAGATGAATCTGAGGAAAATGAGGAAGAGGAGGCGTCTGAAGAATCTGAATCTGGTGTGGCAAGTCTGGCCTTCGCTACTGCTTTTGTTAGCAAGTCCATCTTCAGCACTGAAGAAACTGACTCCACCGACAAGCTTGATGAAGATAATGATGACTACGCTCCCACCTATTGCTTCATGGCGAAAGGTGCAAAGGTACTCAAATACAACTCCTCTGAATCTAGTGAAAATGAATCTGATGAGGATCTCAAGCCCAGCTACTCTAAACTTGCTAAGATTGCTGTAAAACAACAAAGGGCTTTTGAAAAGGTTCAAAACATGCTAGACAAAAGTGATGATATGTTGGGTGAAGAAATGGATCGCACTAAAGCCCTGACTGAGAATCTTCAGAGACTTCAGTCTAGGTTTGATAACCTTCAAGGTAATCATAACTCTCTCTTATCTGATCATGAGAAACTTTCTTATGAATTTCTTCAAAGAAAGCAAGATCTTGAGAAGCTAAAAGTGAGTTATGAAGATCTTCAGAAGGAGCGCGATTCATTACTAGCTCAACAAATCAGCGCTTCTCAGGAAGAATTTGTTCCTCCATGCTTAAAGTGCATTGAACGTGAATCTGCTAATTCTTCACCTGAATGTTCAAATGCTTCAACTGTTACAAATTCTTCACCTGCCTCTGCTATCACTAATTCCTCATCTGAGGACATTGCTAGTATCACTAACAATGCAGGGCTGAAGGAATTATACATGACAGGCATGTACAAAAGCCTCAAAGGGCATCAGACTCTCTGTGATGTGCTTAAAAAGCAGATCCTCAACGGAAATCCTAGGAAAGAGGGTATTGCCTTTGAGAGGAAACTTAATGCTGATGGAACATATTGGAAGCCTGAGCAGTACCCCAAAACCTCATGGGTTGCTGCAAAGGGACCTCCAGTTGATCCATCTAACTTATCTGGCTTTACATGTGAATCTCCTCATTCTTCTGATGAGTCATTTGACTCCAACTATAAACTGTTCAAAAATCAGAATGGTGAAGTATTTGCTAGATATGTTGGCACTAACTGCAGGAATGGGTCTCCTATGAAGAAAATCTGGGTTCCCAAGAAGTGTCTTGAAAATCTTCAAGTGAATGTCCTCATGACACCACCTGTGAAGAACAGGAACCCCAGATCAAATTCCTCATACGGACCAAATTCCTCACGTGGATCAAATTCCTCAAAAGGATCAAAGTCCTCATATGATTATCATCGTGCTAACAACTCTGTCTCGCAGGATAGAGCTAAGGGCTATGAATATGTGCATTATTCTTCAAACCATTATGTTCATAGGTCCTTGAAGAATTTCTCTGCTTATTCATATGCTTACCCTAACCCCTCTTATGTGAAACGAAATGGTTTGGCATCTTTGCCACCTTTTTCATATGGTGCTCGAAGAGTGATGAACTCTTTGCCACCCCTCCAGATGTGGGTGGTGAAGAAAAAGAACTAATCTCTTCTGCAGGGTCAGGTCTCCAGACGTGCTTTAACGTCTGAAGAATTTGCTGGGGACCTGACAAAATGCCTGAAAGGACGCAGGCTAATCATGATGAAATGAACCTTCATTTCACACGTCCTCATACTGCTATATCTGCTTACTGCTTGATGAAATTCATCTGATGAACTTGATATCATATTCTTCACTGATGAAGCATAGAGATTGTAAGCTACACTAATTCATCTGCCGGATGATCAACCCAAAACTACTGAGTGGGTCCTCGATAGTGGATGTACGAATCACATGACTGGTGACAAGAATCTATTGATGCATGCTCCCTTATCACCATCACCTCTGAAGCATATCATCTTTGCTGACAAAGGCAAAAGTCAGGTATTGAGTCTTGGTAAGGTTGCAATCTCTAAGGATAAACACATGGACAAAGTCATGCTTGTTGAGTCCTTAGGATACAATCTCATGTCAGTCTCAATGCTTTGTGATCTTGATATGGTTGTTGTCTTTGGCAAGTATCGTTGTGTTGTGATTATGGAAGCTGACAATTCCAAAGTCTTCGAAGGCTTTAGGAGAGGAGATCTGTATATTGTTGATTTCTCTACAGGACCACAACCAGCCATGTGTCTACTTGCAAAAGCTTCAGAAGGCTGGCTATGGCATCGACGACTTGGTCATGCAGGCATGAGGAATTTGCACACGCTTGCGAAGAAGAAGCATGTCATTGGCATTGAGAATGTCAAATTCCTCAAGGATCACTTATGCGGAGCCTGTGAAGCGGGAAAAATGACCAAGGCCAAGCACCCAGCGAAGACTATCATGACCCCTACTCGTCCATTCGAATTGCTTCACATGGACCTCTTCGGACCTAATCATTACTCAGCAGTCACTAATGATGCATCTCTATATGGTTTTGTCATTGTTGATGATTACTCTCGATATACATGGGTACACATTGTTACTTACAAACATGAAGTGCAGGAAGTCTTCAAACGATTTTCCTCGAGGGCTTCAACCAACTTTGGTGTGAAGATCAAGCACATCAGAAGTGACAATGGAACTGAGTTCAAGAATTCCGGTCTTGATGACTATCTTGATGAACTTGGTATTACTCATGAGTTATCTGCTCCCTATACTCCTTAGCAAAATGGCGTCGTGGAGCGCAAGAACAGAACTCTTGTTGAGATGGCTTGCACTATGCTTGATGAATACAAAACGCCTCAGCGTTTCTGGATTGATGCAATTGATACTGCGTGCCACATCATCAACAGAGTATATTTTCACAAATTCTTCAAAAAGACGGCCTATGAACTCCTCACTGACAAGAAACCCAACGTGAGTTATTTCAAAGTCTTCGGTGCTAAATGTTGGATTAGAGATCCTCACCACAACTCTAAATTTGCACCGAAAGCACATGAAGGTTTTATGCTTGGTTACGGAAAGGACTCGCACACCTACAGAGTCTTCAAGATTGTTCTTCACAAGATTGTTGACACTGTAGATGTGCGGTTCGATGAAACTAATGGCTCGCAAAGAGAGCACCTACCTTCTGTGTTAGATGAACCAGCACCTGAGGATTCTATCAAGTTCAAGGTAACTGAGGATGTCATTCCTACTAAACAATTTGATGAAGAATTCATTCCAGTTCATGAAGAACGTCGAGCTGATGCACCGGAAGAAAATGCTGAAGAAAATGGTGCTGAAGAAAATGCTGATCAAAATCCTCAGCGACAACCAGCTCATCCTCGCATTGCAAAAGAAGTGCAAGTGGAGAAGATCATCGATGACATTAGTGCATCAGGTCCTCTCACACGCTCAAAAGCTTCACATTTATCTAACTTTTGTGGGCACTATGCTTTTGTCTCTATCACAGAGCCCACGAAGGTAGATGAAGCATTTCTGGAGCCGGAGTGGATTCAGGCTATGCAAGAAGAATTACATCAGTTCGAGCTTAACAATGTCTGGGAACTGGTCAACCGTCCAGATCCTCGCAAGCATAATATCATTGGCACAAAGTGGATCTACCGCAACAAGCAATATGAAAATGGCCTTGTGGTGAGGAATAAGGCACGACTGGTAGCTCAAGGCTACACACAGGTTGAAGGAATTGATTTCGATGAAACTTTTGCACCTGTTTTCTAGACTTGAGGCTATTCGCATATTACTTGCTTATGCTAACCATCATGATATCATCTTATATCAAATGGATGTGAAAAGTGCATTCCTCAATGGTAAGCTTGAGGAAGAAGTATATGTTGCTCAACCCCCAGATTTTGAAGATCCAAAGAATCCTGACAAAGTCTTCAGACTTAATAAGGCCCTCTATGGCCTCAAGCAAGCCCCTCGGGCGTGGTATGATACATTGAAGGAATTATTCGTGAAGAATGGCTTCACACCCGGTTCACTTGACCCTAATCTCTTTACTAAATCCTATGATGGTGAACTGTTTGTGTGCCAAATATATGTTGATGATATTATCTTTGGCTGTACTGACCAACGTTATAGTGATGAATTTGCCTATATGATGAGTGAAGAATATCAAATGTCTATGATGGGAGAGTTGAAGTTCTTCTTAGGTCTTCAAATTCGTCAGCAGCGCAATGGCATATTCATATCTCAGGAGAAATACCTCAAAGATGTACTGAGGAAATTCGGCATGCAAGATTGCAAAGGCGTCAAAATTCCTATGACCACAAATGGCCATCTATGCACTGATGAAAATGGTATTGACTTCGATCACAAGGTATACCGCTCCATGATAGGTTCCTTATTGTACTTATGTGCATCTAGGCCAGATATAATGCTTAGTGTTTGCATGTGTGCCCGATTTCAAGCTGCACCGAAGGAATCACACCATAAGGCTGTGAAGCATATTCTTCGATATCTAGCTCACACACCAACACTAGGATTATGGTACCCCAAGGGCTCTACTTTTGATCTCATTGGATATTCTGACTCTGACTATGCTGGTGATCATGTGGACCGCAAGTCAACATCTGGCACTTGTCATTTCCTCGGACGATCTTTGGTCTGTTGGTCCTCGAAGAAACAGAACTGCGTATCACTATCTATTGCTGAAGCTGAATACATTGCTGTTGGCTCTTGCTGTGCTCGACTGCTTTGGATGAAGCAAACCCTCAAGGACTATGGCGTCAACATGAAGAATGTGCCTCTCCTCTGCCACAATGAGAGTGCCATCAAGATTGCTCACAACCCAGTTCAGCACTCGAAGACAAAGCACATTCAGATTCATCATCATTTTCTTCGTGATCATGTGTTGAAGGGCGACATCTCCATCGAGCATGTGAAGACTGAAGAACAGCTAGCTGATATCTTCACTAAGCCCTTGGATGAGAAGAGATTTAGCAAGTTGCGGTGTGAGCTAAATATCTTAGAGTCTTCGAATGTTCTTTGAAAAGGACACACATCCTAACACTTATGCAAAATTGATGACTTAGATGTGCAACACATGAAGAAACGTTTTTCTTCAATCAATGAAGAATAACACTCTAAGTGTGAAGAAATTAATGAAGAATTTGATTCTCAGAACCCTACGACAATTGTACGCGGTGTCTGAAATCATCATTCTTATACGGTGGGTCACGCCACCACAAAAAGTTGAAAATCTTCAATGTGAGTTTTTCCTCATTTTTGAAATTCTTCAGTTTTTCAAATTCTTCAACTTTGCAAAATCTTCACTATTTCCGTCGTTTTTCTTCATTGGCTATATATATGTATATGAGTTTAAGTCCTCTACAGCATTCACTTATGGCTATTTCTTCAAGTTGCTTTTTCTGCTAAGTGAATGTGATCGGACCCTTCCCCCTCTATGCTATACTCAACCCAAGCTATTCACAAATTCTTCAGGTGCGTTCTATTTGAAACTCGTTCAAAATCTTCACTGTGTCCTTGTCAGCTGAAGAAATTGCGAACGAAACTTTAAAACAAATCTTATCCAAAATTTTCGTTCTTACCGCTCAAACCGTTCCACATCCCATGATGCATTATTATATTCACCCACGATCTTACACGATCTCATCTACACAGTACGTGGGTGACACATGTCGCGTGAAGGAGAAAGGGCAGGGGCATGTTCGTCCCAAAATCTTCGGGTGAGCAGTTTTTCACCGTGGCTATAAATACCCCTCTCCCCTTCCTCACTTCATTTACTCCGCTTGACCGCTCTCTCTCTCGCTCGAGCTCCTCAAACCCTAGCGCCGCCGCTACTCCATCTTCGCCGGTGAGGAAGAGCTTCGCTGCCTCGACCTCGTCGCCGTCGTACTCGCGCCGGTTGCGGAAATCTTCACTCCACCGCCGCCGTAGCTGTCTCCCTCTGCCAAGTTAGGGCGTCGGAGATCTAACCTGACGAACTTCTCAACTATTCTTCTCAGTTCGTCGTGTTCTTCACTTCGGGTAATTAAAATTTACTTTTATTACTCACTTTGATTCTTAAACTTTCTTGAAAATCTTCAAAGGTGTTTTATTCTTCAAATCTTCAAACATATGAACACCTCACACATTGTATGATCTTGATTCATTTCTCTAAGCAATCATTTTCTTCAAGATTCCTCAATTGTGTGGATCTTCGATCTGTACAACTCTGGAACCTAAGACAAAGAACGCTTAGTGAAATTCCTCAAGGCCCATCTGGTCAAATTCCTCAAAACTTGTCTTTTCAAAAAACCTTCTGAGAACGCATATGACCTCTCCAAATTCCTCGCACCTACACTCTGTTCACAGGTACTCATGTCCGCTGCTGAATCACTAGGTTCTCATCAACTTAACTCATTTGCAGCGTTCCTCGAAGAAAAACTTCATACTTCTTCAGAGTGTTCAATTGTTCAAATTCCTCGTCTGAAGAATATGGCTGAAGGTAAGAGACCGCAGAAAGGAGGAAAGAAGCCTGAGGTCATGACTGCTTTCGAGATTCCCGATGAAATTTATGCTGACTATTGCACACCTGATGAAGCAAAATTTGGCAAAGAAACCAAAAATCAGCGCAAGGTGCGCATACAGAGGATTGAGAGAAGATGGGCAAGAGAATGGAGGGAGTACAAATATGTGACTCCAAAGTACATGAAGAAATTCGCCCTCAATCCTCCATGCCCAAGAGCTCCATTGGCACCTGGCCAAGTAGCTGATCCCACCAGCATCAAAAGTGGTGAGGACTTTCCTGAACAATGGGCTAAGCGCCAAGCCAAATTGGCAAGACAAGCCAAGGAGGCAGTGAAGAAATTCAATGAGGATTCTGCCACTACTGCTGCTACTGAGGCCTCGGTCAGACCGAGGAAATACATGCCAAAGAAGCCTGCTCGTAAGCCAAGTGCTTCACCAACAGCGCCCTCATGGCCAAGTTCCTCAGCTATGCCCTCACGGCAAATTCCTCAGACTGCTACTGCTCCACCAAAGTCCTCAGCAGCTCCTTCAAAGTCCTAAGCTCCTGTGCATCTGGCTACATGTCAAAGGACTACGGGTTTCTCAATTGCCTCTGGTGTCTCAGCAAGTTCCTCAGCTGCACCAATTTCCTCATCAGGCCCCACACTGTTGAAGACCAAAGCAACAGCTGGACGCGGTCCTCGACCAAGTCCAAGGAAGAAACAGGTCGCTTTCCATGTGCCCTCTGATGATGAAGCTTCTGATGATGAACTTGCAGAAATCATCAGAGACAGACAAGTAAAGGCCGCTAGAGCCAAAGGGACATCTGTGCCACTACTTTTGGATCCGAGGAAAATCCTCGACTACATTGACCTCTGGCACAAGGATCCAAACACCCCAATGCCTGATTTCCATCTGACTCCTGGTCAAAGTCACATGCTGACCCATTTCATCACTCAAGAGAAATGGAAATTTGAGAAGGCAAGAGAGATCAAGAAAGCGCAATACAGAAAGGAGAAGCTCCTGAAGAAAAACGTTGTCAGAATGATACCTGAGGAACTTCTCCAGGCTCAGTCTGAAATTCAAGCCCTCAGCAAAGACTTCGATGCCTACTATGCTGATTGGCAAGGAGCCAAAGTGAGATTCGTCAATCTGATGAAGAAAATGACTAATGTTGCAGCCCCATCGCAATAAGAAAATCTTCAGGCTGCAGACTTTGCTCAGCCTGCTGAAGAACATGCCAGCACCGCTGATGACTTTCAGCCTGCTGAAGAAAATGCTAGTTCCAGGGCTGGTGAAGAAATTCCAGCCGCTGATGAAATTGCCAGGGCATCCACTAGTGGTGCGCCTGAAGAAACTGAAGTGATCAGGGCAACTGCATCCGTTGCGCCTGAAGAAAATCAACCAGATTCCTCAGCTCCTCCCACGCCTACACCAACTCCAATTCTTCCATCTGCTTATGAGGTGAAGAAGACCAAGGCTGCAGAGCGAGCTGCAGTGAAGAAAAGGAAGGCATCAGCTGCGTTAAATTCTTCGGCTGCGAAGAAAATGAAGCCAATGACCAGCTCACTTGAAAATCCAATCGATGCCGTTCCAATTTCCTCCATGCCATCAAAGGACCTTGTTCCTTTTGGAGAAGACTATGTGATCCCAAGTGGATCTGATGAAGAAAATCATTCTGCTGCTTCGTCAGAGCAGATTGATGAAGAAATTGAGGTGGATACAATCCCTTCAACGCCAGTCATTTCCTCACGTATGCCTCAGTTCACAGCTGAAGAGGCTGGTGTTGAGGAAATTGAAGATGAAGATGTGGATATCGGATGCACCACACCGGTGATGAATGATGACTTTTGGGAAAGTCAGCATCCCAATACTCCTTTCGTCACACCTATCCAACAGATTCCTGTGCCCCCTGCAACAATAGTTCAACTGGGCTCTGAAGAAACTCAACCCACTCCCTCTGTTCATGAAGAAATTCCAGCCACTAGTGTTGAATAACCTGCCACTGTTGATCCTCAGGTTGCACAAGAAGAGGAACCAGAAATTCCTCAGCCTGAAGAACCTGAGCTCGCGATTCCTGAGGTGGTGATGCAACTCACTGACATCCCTCTGCCAAAACTGAAGGATCTGTTCTCAAGCAAACAGAAGTTCAAGGCTAAAGGCTTCTTTTCTGAGCATGTATTCTTCACTGACTACAACCCCTATGACTCTGCTCGCATAAGGAAGAGGCGTTTCTGGACTGCTAGTCAAGCAAACTTCTATTCCTCCGTGTTGTTTGACAAAGACAAAATCTTCGATCATGAACATATTCCTCACGTGGATATGGAATCTCTACCATGCTTCAAGCCAGTCCTCAGTGTTCTTCACGATGCAGGATTACTCAACTTCTACATTGACATCTGTGATTGGAATGAAGAACTCATTCTTCAGTTCTACGCTACACTTCATATCACTGGAGACGCTAAAAATGTCAATTCATGGGTGTTGGATTGGATGACTGAAAACACTCACTACAAGGCACCGGCAACTGAATTGCTTCGTGTCCTTCCTCTCGATCCTCCCCATGACAGTGCACGTTGCATCTACAATGACCCTGAACTGACAAATCACTATATGCAAGTGCTCATGAAGCCTTTGAAGCCTGGGCAGGCCCCTCGAACCAAATTCCTCGTCAAGGAGTTACTCTATGTGCCTCGGACTGTCCATCGAATTTTTACGAAGACAGTGAGTCCTATCAAAGGCCACGACTCAAATGATGAAGAAGTCGTTGGCATCATGAAGAACATGCTTTTCAACATCATTCATGGCGTTCCCGTCAACTTCCATGATTTCTTCATGAGGACTCTGGCAAATGTTGCTATGTCACCATTCGAGCTGAAGCCCTATGCGCCTTGGATTATGAGATTCATAAGGGCAAGATCTTCACTGAATTACAAAGCTGACACTCTGAACCATGGTAGCTACTTGCCTCCCATTGAAGTCCTCAAACGGACAGTTTCATCAGCTGATGATAAAGGCAAGGCCGCTGCTGTGATCGATGAAGGCATTCGTCCATTGGATGGTCAATTTCGCCTGGCTGCATCTTACTCTACCAATGACGACTCTGCCACACATGACACTGCCGCAAATACCTCAGCCAAGCAAAATCATCAAGCCACAGCACCCAGGGTGATGACTGATCGTGAGTTACTCCTCAGTCTTCATCAGAAGGTTGATCGCAATCACAAATGGGTAAAGTGTCAGTTTGCTGCCCTTCTTCACAATATGACCTCAACACATAATGCAGTGAAGAAAAACCATTATCACCTTCATGAAACCCTCAACCGCACTTGGGCTATCCTCACTCATGTCTATAGCACGGAAGAACTGAAGACTATGGGTCTCAAGGAAGCATTTGACTGGTCTGCACCTCCTCCGAAGAAATTCAAGAGGGTCAAAGTTCCTGATCTGGTGGCCAGCTCTTATTCTTCATTGCGTGACACTGATGAGTATGAAGATTTGGACGACACTGCGGCAGGCCCTGCTACAACAAACAACCCCGACAACGCTGGAGCTCCTCCATCAACTTGAAATTCTTCAGGGGCGTTAGTCCTCAGTTTCAATCCTTTTGGTCATTTGATGACAAAGGGGGAGAAATCTGAGTTAGTCTTCAAGTGGGTCTATATAAAGGGCGCGTTTTTTAAGTTACAACTCTCGTTCTTCCGAAACTTTTATTGGATCGAGTTGTAATCTTAAACCCGATGGTGCTCTGATACTTTTGGATGGTGCTTTGATACTTTTGATGCACCATGCTCTGATACTTTTGATGTGCTATTCTGCATGCTTATTCCTCATTAATATTATTGCACGCATGCTGAATTACATCAGGCACCATATTTCATCATGCATTTCAATTTCTTCATATTATGCGTGTATGAATTACAAGATATAGGGGGAGATCTCCATGATTCAACTCTTCAAATGTGCATTGCCTCAAATGCAAATTCCTCACTATGCACATCTTCAGGGGGAGTTCTTCTATATCTTGCAATCAAATTCCTCAATATCAGTATTTATACTTCATATGTTTATCCCCGTTGAAAACTTAACCTATGTTGTCATCAATCACCAAAAAGGGGGAGATTGTAAGTGCATCTAGTGCCCCTTAGTGATTTTGGTGTATTGAAGACTTATAGGTTAAGGGACTAATACGTTTGTGAGTGTACAGAAAAAGTCGACCCCTAAAAATGAAGTTCTTCGACTGAAGACTTTGAAAGTGAAGAAATTGGTGTGACCTTGAAGACTTGGTATTCATTTGAAGAACATGAAGCGTGAAGACTTTTGTTTTCATAGTTTCATTTTCTCTTTATTGAGTCATAGGAAACACCGTACTGTTAAAGGGGGTCGAGGAAATACTAAGGAAAAATTTCCATGTGATGCTCAACTCAAAATCCTACACCTACCAATCCCTTCGAGTGAAGCCTTTGGAAATCTCATACAGTTCAGTCACTTTCTTCAGTGACAGAGACGAAGTTCTTCTGGTCACTGAGGAATTTGCTCTAACTGAGGAGTTAGGAATTCGCCAGTGCGAATTGGCTACACAGCGAGGAACATGATAGCCCTGAGGAATTTGAGAGTCAAATTTCCGACCGTTGCTGTGCTGCGCGCCAGCTGTCCCAAAATATCCTATCCACCTAACGGTCATATCATTGAAGGGCATTTATGTCTTATCATGTCGGGCTGCTCCCTAGGCTATAAATAGCCACCCCTACAACCACTAGCTGGTTGGCTGCTCTGTGAGAACTTGACACTTGTCATTTGAGAGCAACCCATCCTCCGAGGACTTTGAGCGAAAATCATCAAGTGAGGAAAATCCAAAACCAAACCCCCACAAACCCAAAGTGATTGAGCATCACTGAAGAAATTGATCCTGCATGGATCCGACGCTTGTTACCTTTGAAGACTGTGCTTCTTCCAGATGGTTAGGCGTCATGGTCTAGAGCATCCAAGAGGAATTGTGGATCGCCGAGTGACCAAGTCTATGAAGGTTTGGAAGTCACCTGAAGACTTACCACGAGTGATTGGACGAGGTCTGCGTGACCTTAGTTCAAGGAGAATACGGTGAGGACTGGGTGTCCTGAGCTGCGTGCTCAGTGACTGGGTGTCCAGGACTGCGTGTCCTCGAGTTTAAATACTCAGCCGCTCCAACCAGACGTACAACTGAGACAGCAGTTGGAGCTGGTTTACCAAATCATTGTCTGCACCAACTAACTGGTTCTATTTCCTCAACTCTTTCATTTCCTCATTATTGTGTTGAGTGTTTGTTCATATCTGTGTTTGAAGACTTTGACTGAAGACTTTCTCAATTTCCTCAGTTCAATTTCTTCAGTCTGTTTGTCTTCATCTTGTGTTATCCTGTGATTACGCTTTCTGTACTCTGTGCTTGTCTTCATTTCATCATGATGACCGTGCTTGTATTCTGTTATGCTTACTTCTGAGTACTTATTCCGCTGCAAGTAGTTCTTCGGTAAGGAATTTCCTCACCAGCAAATTCCTCAGTGAAGAATTCATAAAAATCGCCTATTTACCCCCCCTCTAGTCGATATAACGCACTTTCACCCTCCACTCCATTCGCTCCGCCAAAGTCGCCCTCCTCACCGCGCCGATACGTCAGCGCCGCGGTTCCTCGAGGGGACGCACGGCGATCCTCTCGCTCCCACAGTACGCTCTCGTATACTGCCGTCCTCTAGCCGCGCCGCCACCTCTAGCTTGTTATCCCTTACAACATGCCTCCAAATGTCTGCACCAAAGAATCAAACTACATGATGGCCTTGCTCATCCCAGGTCCAAAAAGTCTTGGAAAGGATTTTGATTTGTTCATGGAGCCTCTTGTGGAGGAACTTCAACAGCTATGGAAGGGTGTTCTCACTTGAGACCTATATAGGAGCCCACCAGCTGATTTTTTCTGCGTGCTGTTTTAATTTGTTGCATCCATGATTATCCGGTTTTGGGCACTATGTCAGGGCGAACGACACATGGTTATAAGCATGTGTTTGATGTGACAAGAATCCGCTGTCATACGCAATACTTAGCAAGATCTATTACATTGGACACTGCCGCTTCCTTGCCAAGGACAAGCCGCATCCTAGAAAATACTCAAGACATGTGTTCAATGCAAAGCATGAAAACTGTGATGCTCCAAAGAGGCTCACCGCCGATGAGTTGCAAGTGGAATTAGAGAAGGTCATGCATATTACACCAGGAAACCATCCTGGTAATGGTAGCGGGAAAAGGAAGCATGGCACGGTAGAAGAGAGATTATTGTTTACCTGCAGGTCCACTTTGTGGGACTTGGAGTATTGGAAAGATTTGGATCTGCGGCATAATCTTGATGTGATGCACATCAAGAAAAAATATATGTGACAGCATTATCGGCACACTTCTTAACATTGAAGGCAAGACGAAAGATACCTTAAAATCTAGGATTGATTTGACACACCTGGGTATCAGAAAGGATTTGTAGGTGCAAGACGAAGGTAAACCACGGGATATGGCACCAGCTGTGTACGTCTTGGACAAGGTAAAAAGAAAAGAATTCTGCGAGGTCCTGTCATGTGTGAGATTCCCGCATGGATTTGCTTCCAACCCTGAAAGGAGAGTCAGTGCAGATGGAAACAAGGTACAAGGGTTGAAAACTCATGACTGCCACGTCCTACTTCAAAGGGTTCTACCTGTTATCCTTAGAGGATTGGGCCACCCTGACTTATACAGAGCAGTTGCAGAGTTGGGACAATTCTTCAAGGAACTCTGCAGTAGAAATATCAGGATAGATACTTTGGAGCGTCTTAGAGACAAGATACCAACTATCCTATGCAACCTTGAGAAGATATATCCTCCAGCCTTCTTTGATGTGATGGTGCATTTGGCTGTTCATCTACCTGATGAGGCACTACTTAGAGGTCCAGTATAGTATGGCTGGATGTACCCTATTGAAAGGCAGCTAGGCACTTTCAAGGGCTATGTTAGGAACAGAGCTAGACCTGAGGGTCCCATTGCAGAGGCCTACATTGCTACAGAAGCGTTGACATTCTGCTCAAAATACATTGAAACAGCTGATCATCTTAGCAAAGAGGTGGGTGAAGACAATCCCAGGCTCAATGTTTTCGATTATTCTGTTCGAGTTACAGGGAAGAGTTGACAAGAGGACAAACCTAAAGATTTGGACAAAATGGTTTGGTATGTGTGGAATAACTGTCCTGAGATACTACCTCATATCAAGTAACTGAAGTACTGCAGCTTATACATCGCAATCTACTAAACTTGCAGCACATTTTTATATATTTAGATGTTTGACGCGATCACTATGTTGTGCAGCATCTACAAAGAGGAGTTACTGCCGCAAAATCCAAGAAACATTGAGAAACTGGTTATGGCAGGATTTGCGAAATGGTTCAAGAACCATGTAAGCTTTTGAAGTGCACTATCAGTTTTTTTAATATATTGAGTACATAAGATAATCAGCTTGTCTATTTTCTAACCATAGGTTAAGAAGATGCGGGAGGATGGGCAGGCAGTTGATGATGCCCTTTACTCACTAGCAATGGGTCCTAATACTCGGGTAAGACATTATGAATCTTGCGTTGTTGGAGATGTGCGCTATAACACCCTTGCACGAGACGAAGGCAGGAAGACACAAAATAGTGCCATCATGAACACGGATGCGTATGACAAAGAGATAACTGAAATGTATGCTAACATAACAGACATTGTTCAGTTGCAGTATATCTCCAGTTTCGAGGATCATTGGTGTGTGGTTCTGTTATGCTGTCGTTGGTATAACCTGTTTTCCAGGATCGCAAAACCCAGAGCTGATGATTATTTCAAATCCATCAATGTCAAGGCGGCGTACCAGACCAACGAGCCTTTTATTTTGGCAAATCAAGCAACACAGATATTTTTCTTGGAAGACACATTTGCACATAGCTGACTGGAGAGTATTGCAAAGGTTTGAGCAGAGGAATTTGTTTAATGAAGTTGCACAACAAGATGATGCTTACACTGCTCCTGATGTACAAGATAACATAGATGTTCCTAATATCTTTGAGAACCATCACGTCAATGACGCCGGCGAAAAGATTGCCTGTCGTGTTGTGGACATACAAGAGTTGATCAAGAAGAAGCCAACGTTCGAGGACGTTGAGGACGAAGAAGAAGATGACACCATGGGGAATTACGATTCAGACTGATACACATGGCGAAGATGTTGAGGCTGC
Organism: Triticum timopheevii; assembly: GCA_963921465.1. NCBI lineage: Eukaryota > Viridiplantae > Streptophyta > Magnoliopsida > Poales > Poaceae > Triticum > Triticum timopheevii. Next base: position 147,989,646 of record OY997272.1, read on the forward strand.
TGTTGCGGATGATGATTACATTGCTTTTGTCGTATTTGCCTGTCAGAAGACGTTTTTTTATCTACTATGTGAAATTGTGTTTGCTATGACAACTGAAACCTGATGAACATGTTGTTTAGTATTTTGTTGTGAGAACATCACTTGTTATGTATGCTTATTTGTGTTTGGTGATTGTATGACAACTAAAACATGATGACATTGTTGTTTAGTTGTACTCATATTTGGCTGTGAAACTTGAATTTGATGACATAGTTTGCTGTTGGACTGCAATTTGCTCGACGTCTTCGAATGAGAACAAAGCTGACCCGACAGGGCCTTTGCTATTTATTTATTTATATGAGCAAAAGGGGATACCCCCTGATTTCCGTTAATCGAAATCATTAGATGTTCATAACACTACGCCTAGCCTGCTACACAGGTTTCATTCATTACTAGTTTCAGCAAAGTGCTCATGTCGTAGCCACTGAATACATCACGAGTGCTACATACACTGCAAATAATGAGACAATCATCCTACAGAGCACATCAATTTTGCCCATTATCTTCACAAGCTCTTTCATCTCCTCATTGTTGTCAAGGCCGTTCAGCAGCTGTTGCTTGGCCATGATCAGAGGAACTGCATCTTTAACCTTCTGCTCTGCATCTTCCTCTTCTGTCGTTCCTTCAGTTACTTGTCCAACACCCCAACCTGCTGGTATTGGGATTCCTCGGCTAACCAAATAATTAGCATAGTTGCATTCCCCCACATCCGCAACTTCCCAGAAATATAAATCATACGAATCTTCCCTTTTCTGCACGAATCAAATGGGAAGATCATCAACCAAACTACTAAAAAATCAGCAACTGAAAGCAGCAGAACAACACTTAAACATATTATTACCCCATGATTCGGGCATTTGTAGAAGACTCGGCCAGGTTGCAGATTGTGATTGAGACGCGACGGATGACTCTGCGTGATTTGCAGCAGTGGCACCACACCAACGGCAGCGGGTTGCGATGAGCAATCGGCTGCGGTGCGCGTGCCGGTGGGGGTGTGATGAGACCCACAGGCGATGGTACGGGTGGCGACTTGGCGTATATCTGGTTGTTGCCAGCTGAAGAGCAGGTGGACGAGCAGCCAGCGGACATGGTTGCTACGGCCAGAGCTTCTGATGCTAGGTAGAGTAAGTAGAGAAGAGGAGAAGCGAACGTTGGATATGTCAGTTTCACTACTTGCAGAGTAGCATAGAACCATATATAGTCATAGTCTAGGTTTGGATTCGAACCAGCTACAGGAGCACGTCTATCCTTTTTCTAAAACTCGGCAACGTCTATTTAGTGGTATACTAGCTTGTTCTGTACGCCTTCCCAAGTCTTTGATTTTCTTTCCCTTTTTTGCGAGGAAGGAAGGAGGACAAAATTGAGAGTTCCTCGGACTCGAACCCAAGACCTCTCGGTTGAAAACCAAGGGTGCTAGTCAGTTATGTGGCGAACGTTCCCTGTGAGGAGGACAGCAGACGAACGCATTTTCCTCGCAGTTTTCTTCCTATATATAAAAAAGTATGCTACTTGGTGTCTGCTTAGTCAACAAAGGATTGTGCCAACCTTGACCGTTGGATTGACATTCAACGTCTGTCGCGTTTCTTCAGTCTCTTCTTCCTCGAGCCGCCAAAGCCAAACCAGCGCCGGCGGGATCGCCTGCTCCCGCCTCCCACGGCTGGCTGTGATCTTCCCCAGCTCTCGTTTGTTCCCATTCGAGGCCTCATCATCGTACTCCGCCTTGGTTCGCTCGCCGCAGCGCCGCTCTCCGGTGTTGTCAACATGGTCAACAACCGTGAGGAATAAGGAGATGACTGTACATAGTGAGGATGACAGTAGGGACCCAGCAGCGCGTGGAGTAATTTTGTTTTTTCTGGACGGAGAAGGGTATCAACTGGGTTGTGCGGGACCCGTGGCCCGTCTAGCCTAGGCTTTTATTTCATATGTTTAGCACATGACCAGCCTAGTTTATTTTTTCCTTTCTGAAAAATGGCTAGCCAGCTATTTTGTTTTTTGCAGAATAACCAACATAGGCCTACTTGCTTTTCTACGCTCTGTTCGGCCGGAAATCTTTCAAGACGGGGAGGGATGCATTTTGCCCAGAAAATGGGCTATGAGTAATAAGAAATGGGCTATAAGTAATAAGAAATGGGCTATAAGTAATAATAAATGGGCTGTAAAATGAAAAAATACAGCAAACAGGCAATTAGTTCCAAAATATTGTTTTCTTTTGGATTTTGATATTTTAAATTTCATTGTTTTCATGTGGGTAAAATTTCATTGAATTTAAATTAAGGTATATTTGGATTTAAAATTAATTTGAATCTGGCTAGAAATTTCGGGCTGTATGCTGTTTGGGACAGATTTGGAGGCTGACTTGTGGGTCTACTAGGTTGACGTGTACTTTGGCTTTGTCAACTTAGTCCACAAACGATTCTAGCAGCAGTGACCGTTGGATGTTAATCCAATGGCCGTGCTGCTTCTTCAATATCTGATCTTCTTGCTCCAGCCACCCAAACCAGCGCCGGTGGGACTGCCTGCTCCCACCTCCTGTGGCCGGCTGTGCTGCCGCACAGGCCGCACAGCCCCACCCTACTTCATTGCTGGCCAGGCCATTCCTCTACTCACCCACACCTCCTGTTATTTTTTGGCGACGGTAGTCGGACCAGTAAACCCTCGTACTCCCCACCGCGTGGGAAACCATTGCCGAGTCTTCCCCGGCTCCGTGTCGTTCCCTTCCTAGGCCTCGCCGTCGTCCACCGCCATGGTGCTCTTGGCGCGGCCTGGTCAACGTGGTCAACGAACGACATCCATCGGTCATGGACTATACGCGCAAAATAATGATTCCTCCACTTGACAGCTGGGACCCACCGGAAGGGCCTCTGTGTTTCACGAAAAAAACGTTCCCCCTGCTGACATGTCGGACCCACCAGCTATATCTTCGCACGCAAGGAAGTGCCTCCTTATTAGGCACAAAAAAATGAATACCCCCCTGCTAGCTGGGACCCACCATAGTGGGAGGATGACTTATAGGCCAACTAAGTTGACGGGGACGGAGGGCTTTGTCAACTTAGTCAATATGAACGATTCTAGCTCCAGTGACCGTACGATGTCCATCCAACTGCCGTAGTGCTTCTTCAACCTTTGGTCTTCTTGCTCCAGCCTCCCAAAGCAGCACCGGTCGTGCCGCATGCTCCTACCTCTCGTGGCCGGCTGTGCTGCCGCGGAGGCCTCACCGCCCCCTACTATTACCACCGCTGGCCAGGCCCTGCGGCGATGGCAGCCTCACACCACAGCCGAACCAGTGAACCCTCGTACTCCTCTCCGCGCGGCCTTCCACTACCGCGTCTTTCCCGGCTCCGCGTCGTCCCCTTCCTAGGCCTCGCCATCGTCCACCGCTGTGGTGCTCTCGGCGTGGCCTGGTCAACATGATCAAGGAACGACTTCCATCGAACGTGGACTGTACGTGGAGAGGCTGACAGCTGGGTCCACGGCCGCAGCAAGAAAGTGCCTCCTTATTACGCGGAAAATAATGATTCCTCCACCTGACAGCTGGGACGCACCGGACGGGCCACTGTATTCCGCAGAAAAAACATTTCCCCCTGACTGCTGGGACCCACCAGCTTCTTCTTCGCACGCAAGGAAGTGCGTCCGTGCAAAAAAAACGATTCACCCCCCTGACTGCTGGGACCCACCAGCTACACCTTCGCATGCAAGGAAGTGCGTCCGGGCAAAAAAAATGATTCACCCCCCTGACTGCTGGGACCCACCAGCTACATCTTCGCATGCAAGGAAGTGTGTCCAGGCAAAAAAAAACGATTCGCCCCCCTGACTGCTGGGACCCACCAGCTACATCTTTGCACACAAGGAAGTCCCTGACAGTCAGGACCCACATGGTCAAAGCGTACGTAGCGTTGTCATTCTGGTTGTGAATGTGTACGTACATACTGGTCGATGTAGAGGCGCGCACGTGTCGTAGTAGAGGCGCGCACGTAGCATGTACACGTACGTACAGTGGCCAGGGTGCAAGAAAGAAAATACGGCCACATACGTACATACGGGCAGGGTCTCGAACACCTACTCGTGCATACGTACATGGCTGGGTCAGAATGGAGAAACAGCGTCGTCGTCGTGTTCATGGGGAGGCAACGGAATGCGTCGTGTTCATGGGAAGGCAACGAAATGCGTCGTGTTCATGGGGAGGCAACAGAATGCGTCGTGTTCATCGGGAGGCAATGGAACGCGTGGGAGCCAACCGGCTGGGTCGGAACGAGATGCATCGTGTTCATCGGGAGGGCTTGGACGGAACAGGCGATGGAAACGAGGCCTGGAGTACCGCAGAACAGAGGAAACGGACCTCCTACATTCGGAACGGGGTCCTGTTGATTGGGAGGGGTGTGGCGTACCGCAAAATGGAGGAAATAGACCTCCTACGGTCGAAACGGGGTCCTGTTGATCGGGAAGGGTGTGGCGTACCGCAAAACGGACGAAACGGACTTGTGTTGGAGCGCTACGGTCGAAACGGGGATCCTGTTGATCGGGAGGGGTGTGGCGTACCGCAAAACGGAAGAAACAGACTTGTGTTGGAGCGCTACGGTCGAAATAGGGGTCCTGTTCATCGGGAGGGGTGTGGCGTACTGCAAAATAGGACTCCACGGGATACTGTTCGTCTCCACCGTCGACGTCCTCTAGCCTCCACGGGCTACCGTCAACCTCCTCCAGCCTCCACGGGCTCCTGTTCATCCGGCCTCCACCGCGCGCTACTCCATCGGCTACTGTTCAACCACCCCTCCACTGTCTACTGTTCATCCAGCCCTCCACACCACGGGGTCCTGTTCAACCACCCCTCCACGGGCACCCCTCCACCGTCTACTGTTCATCCAGCCCTCCACACCACGGGGTACTGTTCATCCAGAGGCAACGCCACCGCCCACTATTTATCCACCCCCCCCCCCCCCCGCAACACTCACTGTTCATCCAATCGATCGGCTTCAGTTAGCAGCAGTAGCGAAGGAATCGCTCGATTGGGTTCAGTACCATCGATCGATCGGGTTCAGTAACGCGTAGCCTACAGTGCAATCGCTCGGGTTCAGTTAGAGCCCAACACCTCGCTCGGGTTCAGTTAGAGCCAACGCCTCGCACACACGCGTGTACGTGTACGAGAGAAACGCGCATCGCTCGGCCCCCAACCTCCCACCGTAACAGGCAACTCCCCGAAATTTTCCTGCCCCTCGCTTCTACCACGGTTTTTTCCGTCATGGACGGCCCAAAGAATATCATGCAGCTGCGTCTCCGGCCCGCCCAGGATGAAAAGCCCATTTTCTGTCATGATTTTTTGTCATAGAAGTAGGAGCCCACCACATCTATGATGATACCGGGTATTGTCACAATTATCGTCATAGAAGTGTCATATGTATGACAAAAAAAATTCGTTCAGCCCAAAATGTCACAGATGTGTCTTTTTTTGGTAGTGGAGGATGGTAATATTAGAGTCATGCTAGTTGAGTAGTTGTGAATTTGAGGAATACTTGTGTTAAAACTTTGTGATTCCCATAACATGCACGTATGGTGAACCGTTATGTGATGAAATTGGAGCATGATTTATTTATTGATTGTCTTCCTTATGTGTGGAGGTCGGGACCGCGCGATGGTTAACTCCTACCAACCCATCCCCTAGGAGCATGCGTGTAGTACTTTGTTTTGATAACTTGTAGATTTTTGCAATAAGTATGTGAGTTCTTCATGACTAATGTTGAGTCCATGGATTATACGCACTCTCACCCTTCCACCATTGCTAGCCTCTCTTGCGTCGCGTAACTTTTGCCGGTATCGTACACCCACCATATACCTTCCTCAAAACAGCCAACATACCTACCTATTATGGCATTTCCATAGCCATTCTGAGATATATTTCCATGCAACTTTCCACCGTTACGTTTATTATGAAACGCTCCACCATTGTCATATTGCTTTGCATGATCATGTAGTTGACATCGTATTTGTGGCAAAGCCACCATTCATAATTCTTTCATACATGTCACTGTTGATTCATTTTCCCGGTACACCGCCGGAGGCATCTGCATAGAGTCATATTTTGTTCTAAGTATCAAGTTGTAATCTTGAGTTGTAAGTAAATAAAAGTGTGATGATCTTCATTATTAGAGCATTATCACATGTGAGGAAAGGATGATGGAAGCAATGATTCCCTCACAAGTTTGAATGAGTCTCCGGACTTTATGAAAAATAAAAGAGGCCAAAGAAGCCCAAATAAAAAAAGGAGGCCAAAGAAGCACAAATAAAAAAATGATGAGAGAAAAGGAGAGAAGGGACAATGTTACTATCCTTTTACCACACTTGTGCTTCAAAGTAGCACCATGATCTTCATGATAGAGAGTCTCCTATGTTGTCACTTTCATATACTAGTGGGTATTTTTCATTATAGAACTTGGCTTGTATATTCCAATGATGGGCTTCCTCAAATTGCCCTAGGTCTTCGTGAGTGATGTCTACTACGCAACCTTCTCCTTGTAGACGTTGTTGGGCCTCCAAGTGCAGAGGTTTGTAGGACAGTAGAAAATTTCCCTCAAGTGGATGACCTAAGGTTTATCAATCCGTGGGAGGTGTAGGATGAAGACGGTCTCTCTCAAACAACTCTGTAACCAAATAACAAAGAGTCTCTTGTGTCCCCAACACACCCAATACAATGGTAAATTGTATAGGTGCACTAGTTCGGCGAAGAGATGGTGATACAAGTGCAATATGGATGGTAGATATGAGTATTTGTAATCTGAAAATATAAAAACAGCAAGGTAACTAATGATAAAAGTGAGCGTAAATGGTATTGCAATGCTAGGAAATAAGGCCTAAGGTTCATACTTTCACTAGTGCAAGTTCTCTCAACAATAATAACATAACTGGATCATATAACTATCCCTCAACATGCAACAAAGAGTCACTCCAAAGTCACTAAAAGCGGAGAACAAACAAAGAGATTATTGTAGGGTACGAAACCACCTCAAAGTTATCCTTTCTGATTGATCTATTCAAGAGTCCGTAGTAAAATAACATGAAGCTATTCTTTCAGTTCGATCTATCATAGAGTTCGTACTAGAATAACACCTTAAGACACAAATCAACCAAAACCCTAATGTCAACTAGATACTCCAATGTCATCTCAAGTATCCGCGGGTATGATTATACGATATGCATCACACAATCTCAGATTCATCTATTCAACCAACACAAAGTACTTCAAAGAGAGCCCCAAAGTTCCTGCCGAAGAGTCAAGACGAAAATGTGTGCCAACCCCTACGCATAAGTTCACAAGGTCACAGAACCCGCAAGTTGATCACCAAAACGTACATCAAGTAGATCACGTAAATATCCAATTGTCACCACAGATAAGCACATGCAAGACATACATCAATTGTTCTCAAATCCTTAAAGACTCAATCCGATAAGATAACTTCAAAGGGAAAACTCAATCCATTACAAGAGAGTAGAGGGGGAGAAACATCATAAGATCCAACTATAATAGCAAAGCTCGCGATACATCAAGATCGTGCCAAATCAAGAACAAGAGAGAGGGAGAGAGAGATCAAACACATAGCTACTGGTACATACCCTCAGCCCCGAGGATGAACTACTCCCTCCTTGTCATGGAGAGCATCGGGATGATGAAGATGGCCACCGATGAGGGATCCCCCCCTCCGGTAGGGTGCCGGAATAGGGTCCCGATTGGTTTTTGGTGGCTACAGAGGCATACGGTGGCGGAACTCCCGGTCTATTGTGCTCCCGGATGTTTTCGGGGTATATGGGTATATATAGGAGGAAGAAGTAGGTCGGTGGAGCTGCAAGGGCCCACGAGGGTGGGGGTGCGCCCAGGGGGCAGGCGCGCGTCCCTGCCTCGTGGCCTCCTTGCTTCTTTCTTGACGTCCACTCCAAGCCCTCTGGATCACATTTGTTCCAATAATCACTCTCCCGAAGGTTTCATTCCGGTTGGACTCCGTTTGATATCCCTTTTCTGCGAAACATTGAAATATGCAAAAAAAACAGCAATTTGGACTGGGCCTCCGGTTAATAGGTTAGTCCCAAAAATAATATAAAAATGTATAATAAAGCCCATTAAACATCCAAAACAGATAATATAAAAGCATGGAACAATCAAAAATTATAGATACGTTGGAGACGTATCAGTGAGCAAGCAAGTTGGATGCACACCCACTTAGTTTCTTTTGATGAGCTTTCATACGCTTATAGCTCTAGTGCATCCGTTGCATGGCAATACCTACTCACTCACATTGATATGTATTAATGGGCATCTCCATAGCCCGTTGATATGCCTAGTTGATGTGAGACTATCTTCTCCTTTTTTGTCTTCTCCACAACCACCATCCTATTCCACCTATAGTGCTATGTCCATGGCTCAAGCTCATGTATTGCGGGAAGCTTGAAAAAGTTTGAGAATACTAAAGTATGAAACAATTGCTTGGCTAAAACCGGGGTTGGGCATGATTTAAATATTTTGTGTGATGAAGATAAATCATAGCCAGACTATATGATTTTGTAGGGATAACTTTCTTTGGCCATGTTATTTTGAGAAGACATGATTACTTTGTTAGTATGCTTGAAGTATTATTACTCTTATGTCAATATTAAACTTTTGTCTTGAATCTTTCGGATCTGGACATTCATGCCACAATAAAGAAAATTACATTGAGAATTATGCTAGGTAGCATTCCACATCAAAAATTCTGTTTTTATCATTTACCTACTCGAGGACGAGCAGGAATTAAGCTTGGGGATGCTTGATATGTCTCCAACGTATCTATAATTTTTGATTGTTCCATGCTATTAAATTATCTGTTTTGGAAGTTTAATGGGCTTTATTATACACTTTTATACAATTTTTTGGGACTAACCTATTAACCGGAGGCCCAGTCCAAATTGCAGTTTTTTGCCTATTTCAGTGTTTCGAAGAAAAGGAATATCAAATGGAATGAAACCTTCGGGAGAGTCATTTTTGGAACAAACGCAATCCAGGAGACTTGGAGTGGACATCAAGGAAGCAACAAGGCGGCCACGAGGCAGGGAGCCGCGCCCCCCACCCTCGTGGGCCCCTCGTGGCTCCCCTGACCGACTTCTTTCGCCTATATATAATCATATACCCTAAAAATATCTGAGAGCACCACAAAACCCTATTTCCACCGCCGCAACCTTCTGTACCCGTGAGATCCCATCTTGGGGACTTTTCCGGCGCTCCGCCGTAGGGGTAATCGATCATGGAGGGCTTCTATATCAACACCATAGCCTCTCCGATGAAGTGTGGGTAGTTTACCTCAGACCTTCGGGTCCGTAGTTATTAGGTAGATGGCTTCTTCTCTCTCTTTGGATCTAAATACAAAGTTCTCCTCGATCTTCTTAAAGATCTATTCGATGGAATTCTTTTTGCGGTGTGTTTGTCAAGATTATCTATGATTAATATTTGAATCTCCTCTGAATTCTTTTATGTATGATTTGTTATCTTTGCAAGTCTCTTCAAATTATGAGTTTGGTTTGGCCTACTAGATTGATCTTTCTTGCAATGGGAGAAGTGCTTAGCTTTGGGTTCAATCTTGCGGTGTCCTTTCCCAGTGACAGCAGGGGCAGTAAGGCACGTATTGTATTGTTGCCATCGAGGATAAAAAGATGGGGTTTAGATCATATTGCTTGAGTTTATCCCTCTACATCATGTCATCTTGCCTAATGCGTTACTCTGTTCATATGAACTTAATACTTTAGATGCATGCTGGATAGCGGTCGATGTGTGGAGTAATAGTAGTAGATGCAGAATCGTTTCGATCTACTTGTTGTGGACGTGATGCCTATATACATGATCATGGCTAGATATTCTCATAACTATGCACTTTTCTATCAATTGCTCGACAGTAATTTGTTCACCCACCGTAATACTTATGCTATCTTGAGAGAAGCCACTAGTGAAACCTATGGCCCCTGGGTCTATTTTCCATCATATAAGTTTCCGATCTATTTTATTTTGCAATCTTTACTTTCCAGTCTATATCATAAAAATACCAAAAATATTTATCCTATTATCTCTACCAGATCTCACTTTTGCAAGTGGCCATGAAGGGATTGACAACCCCTTTATCGCGTTGGTTGCAAGGTTCTTATTTGTTTGTGCAGGTACGTGGGATTTGAGTGTAGCCTCCTACTGGATTGATACCTTGGTTCTCAAAAACCGAGGGAAATACTTACGCTACTTTGTTGCATCACCCTTTACTCTTCAAGGGAAAACCAACACATGCTCAAGAGGTAGCAAGAAGGATTTCTGGTGCCGTTGCCGGGGAGTCTACACAAAAGTCAAGACATACCAAGTACCCACCACAAACTCTTATCCCTGGCATTACATTATTTGCCATTTGCCTCTCGTTTTCCTCTTCCCCACTTCTAAAACGATTTTCGAAAACCTTTGCCTTTTCTTTGCATTCTTCCCGTATGTCTTTTTATTTGTGTGTCCATGTGCCTTCTATTTGCTTGCATCTTTGCTTGCTAAAAATCTATTGATATGGATCCACTTAAAGTGTTCTACTCGGATCATCTTCAATCTATTTGTGGTCGTGCTGAAACCCCAACTAGTTTAGTTGAGGGAAGATCTTTAGATGATCATGCTCATTTTGTGTGTCATCGTTTGTCTTAAAAGGGGAAGCTCTTATGGTATCAAGTAAATAGTTTTCTATGCTATGCTTGGAATCTTTGTGAAATTTATGATTTTACTTGTTGCTCTAAGAACCCTAAAAAACACCTTCCCTACCTATGTGAGTTTAATGATAATCAAATCTTATCTTCTTATGGAAAGGGTGTTTATAGTTACTATGATATCGAACAAATTGAAGAATTTGTCGTTTTTAAGGGTGCTCATGAAGTTTCTTCTATGATTGAAAAGTATGATATTACTCTCTACAAATCTTAAAATTCCGACATACTTAAATATTGCTATAAAAACTATGCTCATAATGCCTATGTTAAGGAATTTATTGAGAGAATGACCATTGCTTTGGAAGAAAATAATGATATGCATGAATCTATAGATAATTATGATTCCGATGATTAAATTGAAATATCCCTTGATGAACATGATGCTTGCTATTCTTGTGGCCATGATGCCAATATTTATGAAGATTAATTTGCTATAGTTCCTTATGTTAAACATGAGATCGTTGCTATTGCACCCATACTTGATAGTTCCTTCGATGAAAATCATGATTTCAATGATGTCATTATAAATTCTCTTGATGTAAATTGTGCTAATAAATATGCAAAACCCTAAGCTTGGGGATTCTAGTTTTGCTATGTCTACTACTTGTTGCAATTATCATGATTGGGGTGATTCTTCTTATGATCTTGAAAATTTATTTAAGCCCCATGATGAATATGAGATTGATAATAATGTTTGCGATAATATTGAAAGTGGGTTTGGAAGAGTGTCAACTTTAGATCCCACATATTTGGAGAATGTTCAATCTTATGAAGTTTTTGATAAAAGTGGGTTTGGAGAGGTCATGACTTTAGTTAATGTTAATCCCACTATTTTGGAAGAGTGTCAACTTTGCATACATGTGGATCATGTTAAGAATATGTTTTGTGATAGCTATATTGTTGAATTTTCTTATGGTCCTACATTTAATTATTATGAGAGAGGAAAATATGGTTGTAGAAATTTTCATGTTACTAAATTACCTCTCGTTATGTTGAGATTGCTATTGTTTCTCTCTTCTTCCATGCATATGGTAGTTTTTGCTTGCCTTGATAATTTGTTTGCTTATAAAATGCCTATGCATAGGAAGTATGTTAGACTTAAATGTGTTTGTCACATGTTTCATGATGCTCTCTTTATGTTTCAATTCTTATCTTTCGTGTGAGCATTGTTGAAATCTTATGCCTAGCTAGGGGCGTTAAACGATAGCGCTTGTTGGGAGGCAACCCAATTTTATTTTTGTTCTTTGCTGTTTGTTCCTGTTTAGTAATAAATAATTCATCTAGCCTCTGGTTAGATGTGGTTTTGTGTTTTAATTAGTGTTTGTGCCAAGTAAAACCTTTAGGATAACTTATGGTGTTAGTTAATTTCATCTTGCTGAAAACAGAAACTTTTGCGCGCACCAGAATAATTTTCAATAACCATAGGTACGTTCTTTTCAGTTTATTCTTTTTGCAGAAGATTAATAGACAAATTACCTAGAACTTCCTAATTTGGTAGAAGTTTTTGGGGTTCCAGAAGTATTTGATAGTTACAGATTGCTACAGACTGTTCTGTTTTTGATAGATTCTGTTTTTCGAGTGTTGTTTGCTTATTTTGATGAATATATGGCTAGTATCGGGGGGTATGAACCATAGAGAAGTTGGAATACAGTAGGTTTAACACCAATATAAATAAAGAATGAGTTCATTACAGTACCTTAAAGTGGTGGTTTGTTTTCTTTTTCTAACGGAGCTCATGAGATTTTCTGTTGAGTTTTGTGTTGTGAAGTTTTCAAGTTTTTGGGTAAAGATTTGATGGTTGATGGAATAAGGAGTGGCAAGAGCCTAAGCTTGGGGATGCCCAAGTCACCCCAAGGTAAAATTCAAGGACAACAAAAATCCTAAGCTTCGGGATGCCCCGGAAGGCATCCCCTCTTTCGTCTTCGTCCATCGGTAACTTTACTTGATGCTATATTTTTATTCACCACATGTTATGTGTTTTGCTTGGAGCGTCTTGTATGATTTGAGTCTTTGCTTTTTAGTTTACCACAGTCATCCTTGCTGTACACACCTTTTGGGAGAGACACACATGAATCGGAATTTATTAGAATACTCTATGTGCTTCACTTATATCTTTTGAGCTAGATAATTTTGCTCTAGTACTTCACTTATATCTTTTTAGAGCACGATGGTGGTTTTATTTTATCGAAATTATTGATCTATCATGCTTCAATTATATTATTTTGAGAGTCCTTTAGAGCAGCATGGTAATTTGCTTTGGTTAAAATTTTAGTCCTAAAATGATGAGCATCCAAGATGGGTATAATAAAAACTATCATATAAAGTGCATTGAATACTATGAGAAGTTTGATACTTGATGATTGTTTTGAGCTATGAGGATGGTAATATTAGAGTCATGCTAGTTGAGTAGTTGTGAATTTGAGGAAATACTTGTGTTAAAACTTTGTGATTCTCGTAGCAAGCACGTATGGTAAACCGTTTTGTGATGAAGTTGGAGCATGATTTATTTATTGATTGTCTTTCTTATGTGTGGAGGTCGGGATCGCGCGATGGTTAACTCTTACCAACCCTTCCCATAGGAGCATGCGTGTAGTACTTTGTTTCGATAACTTGTAGATTTTTGCAATAAGTATGTGAGTTCTTCATGACTAATGTTGAGTCCATGGATTATACGCACTCTCACCCTTCCACCATTGCTAGCCTCTCTTGTGCCGTGCAACTTTCGCCGGTATCATACACCCACCATATACCTTTCTCAAAACAGCCACCATACCTACCTATTATGGCATTTCCATAGCCATTCTAAGATATATTTCCATGCAACTTTCCACCGTTATGTTTATTATGACACGCTCCACCATTGTCATATTTCTTTGCATGATCATGTAGTTGACATTGTATTTGTGGCAAAGCCACCATTCATAATTCTTTCATACATGTCACTCTTGATTCATTTTCCCGGTACACCGTCGGAGGCATCCACATAGAGTCATATTTTGTTCTAAGTATTGAGTTGTAATCTTGAGTTGTAAGTAAATAAAAGTGATCATTATTAGAGCATTGTCCCATGTGAGGAAAGGATGATGGAAGCAATGATTCCCTCACAAGTTGGGATGAGTCTTGGGATGGTATTTTTCATTATAGAACTTGGCTTGTATATTCCAATGATGGGCTTCCTCAAATTGCCCTAGGTCTTCGTGAGTGATGTCTACTACGCAACCTTCTCCTTGTAGACGTTGTTGGGCCTCCAAGTGCAGAGGTTTGTAGGACAGTAGAAAATTTCCCTCAAGTGGATGACCTAAGGTTTATCAATCCGTGGGAGGTGTAGGATGAAGGTGTTCTCTCTCAAACAACTCTGTAACCAAATAACAAAGAGTCTCTTGTGTCCCCAACACACCCAATACAATGGTAAATTGTATAGGTGCACTAGTTCGGCGAAGAGATGGTGATACAAGTGCAATATGGATGGTAGATATGAGTATTTGTAATCTGAAAATATAAAAACAGCAAGGTAACTAATGATAAAAGTGAGAGTAAATGGTATTGCAATGCTAGGAAATAAGGCCTAAGGTTCATACTTTCACTAGTGCAAGTTCTCTCAACAATAATAACATAACTGGATCATATAACTATCCCTCAACATGCAACAAAGAGTCACTCCAAAGTCACTAAAAGCGGAGAACAAACAAAGAGATTATTGTAGGGTACGAAACAACCTCAAAGTTATCCTTTCTGATTGATCTATTCAAGAGTCCGTAGTAAAATAACACGAAGCTATTCTTTCCGTTCGATCTATCAGAGAGTACGTACTAGAATAACACCTTAAGACACAAATCAACCAAAACCCTAATGTCACCTAGATACTCCAATGTCACCTCAAGTATCCGCGGGTATGATTATACGATATGCATCACACAATCTCAGATTCATCTATTCAACCAACACAAAGTACTTCAAAGATTGCCCCAAAGTTCCTACCAAAGAGTCAAGACGAAAACGTGTGCTAACCCTATGCATAAATTCACAAGGTCACTGAACCCACAAGTTGATCTCCAAAACGTACATCAAGTAGATCACGTCAATATCCCATTGTCACCATAGATAAGCACATGCAAGACATACATCAAGTTTTCTCAAATCCTTAAAGACTCAATCCGATAAGATAACTTCAAAGGGAAAACTCAATCCATTACGAGAGAGTAGAGGGGTAGAAACATCATAAGATCCAACTATAATAGCAAAGCTCGCGATACATCAAGATCGTGCCAAATCAAGAACATGAGAGAGAGAGAGAGATCAAACACATAGCTACTATTACATACCCTCAGCCCTGAGGGTGAACTACTCCCTCCTCATCATGGAGAGCGTCGGGATGATGAAGATGGCCATCGGTGAGGGATCCCCCCTCCGGCAGGGTGCCGGAACAGGGTCCCGATTGGTTTTTGGTGGCTACGGAGGCTTGCGGCGGTGGAACTCCCGATCTATTGTGCTCCTGGATGTTTTAGGGGTATATGGGTATATATAGGAGGAGGAAGTAGGTCGGTGGAGCTGCGAGGGGCCCACGAGGGTGGGGGCGCGCCCAGGGGGCAGGCGCGCCTCCCTGCCTCGTGGCCTCCTCGCTTCTTTCTAGACATCCACTCCAAGTCCTCTGGATCACATTTGTTCCAAAAATCACTCTCCCGAAGGTTTCATTCTGTTTGGACTCCGTTAGATATTCCTTTTCTGCGAAACACTGAAATAGGCAAAAAACAACAATTTGGACCGGGCCTCCGGTTAATAGGTTAGTCCCAAAAATAATATAAAAATGTATAATAAAGCCCATTAAACATCCAAAACTGATAATATAATAGCATGGAACAATCAAAAGTTATAGATACGTTGGAACGTATCAGTGAGCAAGCAAGTTGGATGCACACCCACTTAGTTTCTTTTGATGAGCTTTCATACACTTATAGCTCTAGTGCATCCGTTGCATGGCAATCCCTACTCACTCACATTGATATCTATTAATGGGTATCTCCATAGCCCGTTGATATGCCTAGTTGATGTGAGACTATCTTCTCCACAACCAACCATCCTATTCCACCTATAGTGCTATGTCCATGGCTCACGCTCGTGTATTGCGTGAAGATTGAAAAAGGTTGAGAATACTAAAGTATGAAACAATTGCTTGGCTAAAACCGGGGTTGTGCATGATTTAAATATTTTCTGTGATGAAGATAGAGTAGCCAGACTATATGATTTTGTACGGATAACTTTCTTTGGCCATGTTATTACTTTGTTAGTATGCTTGAAGTATTATTACTCTTATGTCAATATTAAACTTTTGTCTTGAATCTTTCGGATCTGAACATTCATGCCACAATAAAGAAAATTACATTGAGAACTATGCTAGGTAGCATTCCACATCAAAAAATTTGTTTTTATCATTTACCTACTCGAGGACGAGCAGGAATTAAGCTTGGGGATGCTTGATACGTCTCCAGTGTATCTACAATTTTTGATTGTTCCATACTATTATATTATATATTTTGGATGTTTAATGGGCTTTATTGTACACTTTTATACTATTTTTGGGACTAACCTATTAACCGGAGGCCCGGTCCAAATTGCAGTTTTTTGCCTATTTCAGTGTTTCGCAGAAAAGGAATACCAAACTGAGTCCAAACGGAATGAAACCTTCGAGAGAGTCGTTTTTGGAACAAACGCAATCCAGGAGACTTCAAGTGGACGTCAAGGAAGCAACGAGGCGGCCACGAGGCAGGGAGGCGCGCCCAGGGGGGTAGGCGTGCCCCCACCCTCGTGGGCCCCTAGTGGCTCCCCTGACCGACTTCTTTCGCCTATATATACTCATATACCCTGAAAACATCCGAGAGCACCACAAAACCCTATTTTCACCGTTGTAACCTTCTGTACACGTGAGATCCCATCTTGGGGCCTTTTCCGGCACTCCGCTGGAGAGGGAATCGATCACGGAGGGCTTCTACATCAACAACATATCCTCTCCGATGAACTGTGAGTAGTTTAATTACCTCAGACCTTCGGGTCCATAGTTATTAGCTAGATGGCTTCTTCTCTCTCTTTGGATCTCAATACAAAGTTCTCCTTGATCTTCTTGGAGATCTATTCGATGGAATTCTTTTTGCGGTGGGTTTGTCGAGATCCGATGAATTGTGGGTTTATGATCAAGATTATCTATGAACAATATTTGAATCTCCTCTGAATTCTTTTATGTATGATTTGTTATCTTTGCAAGTCTCTTCGAATTATCAGTTTGGTTTGGCCTACTAGATTGATCTTTCTTGCAATGGGAGAATGGCTTAGCTTTGGGTTCAATCTTGCGGTGTCCTTTCCCAGTGACAGCAGGGGCAGCAAGGCACGTATTGTATTGTTGCCATCGAGGATAAAAAGATGGGGTTTATATCATATTGCTTGAGTTTATCCCTCTACATCATGTCATCTTGCCTAATGTGTTACTCTGTTCTTATGAACTTAATACTCTAGATGCATGCTGGATAGTGGTCTATGTGTGGAGTAATAGTAGTAGATGCAGAATCGTTTCGATCTACTTGTCGCGGACATGATGCCTATATACATGATCATGCCTAGATATTCTCATAACTATGCACTTTTCTATCAATTGCTCGACAGTAATTTGTTCACCCAACGTAATACTTATGCTATCTTGAGAGAAGCCACTAGTGAAACCTATGGCCCCCGGGTATAATTTCCATCATATAAGTTTCTGATCTATTTTATTTTGCAATCTTTACGTTCCAATCTATATCATAAAAATACCAAAAATATTTATCTTATTATGTCTATCAGATCTCACTTTTGCAAGTGGCCGTGAAGGGATTGACAACCCCTTTATCGCGTTGGTTGCAAGGTTCTTATTTGCTTGTGCAGGTACGAGGGATTTGAGTGTAGCCTCCTACTGGATTGATACCTTGGTTCTAAAATTTGAGGGAAATGCTCATGCTACTTTGCTGCATCACCCTTTACTCTTCAAGGAACCAACGCATGCTCAAGAGGTAGAATGGAACTTTGTCCTTCTCCTTCGGCCACAAGGGATTCCTCAATGGGTAGGATATGACCAACACCCATTCTTCTTATGGCTTGGGGAGGAATTTCATCACCTACATCACAAGTACCACTTTTCTCCACTTGGGAGCCGTTATTCTCGTCAAACTCCATGCTACACGTCTCCTCAATGAGTCTGGTGGACTTGTGGAGGATACGGTAAGCATGAGAGTTTGTAGCATAACCACCAAATATGCCCTCATGAGCTCTAGCCTCAAATTTAGACAAACAAACACCTTTCTTGAGAATGAAAACTTACAACCGAACACCCGTAAGTACTTGAGGTTGGGCTTGTTACCGGTAAGTATCTCATATGGAGTCTTGTTCAAGCCCTTGCGGAGATAGAGCCGATTGGACGCATGATAAGCGGTGTTGATGGCTTCAGACCAAAAGTTGTAGGGAGACTTGAACTCCGTCATCATGTTCCTTGTCGCGTCCATCAACATCCGGTTCTTCCTCCCCACCACACCATTTTGTTGAGGGTTGTAAGGTGCGGAATATTAATGTTGATCCCCTCATCACTAAGAAATTCATCCAAGGTGTAGTTCTTGAACTTGGTGCCGTTGTCACTTCTTATTGTCAAGATCCTTTGCATTGTGTTGACGTTGAGCTTAATTTGTAAAGTCGATGACGGTTTATTGAGTCTCACTCTTCCTATTGAAGAAATATACCCAAGTATATCTTGAATAATCATCCACAATCACTAAGCAATACTTTCTACCCCCAAGACTATCAAAGGATGGAGGCCCAAAGAGATACAAGTGAAGGAGCTCCAAGGGTCTCTTCGAGTAGATGATAGTCGTGGGAGGGTGAGCCTTCTCATGTAACTTTCCTTCGATACAAGCACTGCAAGCACGATCTTTGGCAAAACTAACATTTGTTAGTCCACGGACATGGTCCCCCTTGAGAAGAATTTGTAAAGATCTCATATTGACATGGGCTAAACGGCGATGCCAAAGCCATCCCACGTCAACTTTAGCCATTAGGCATGTCGCGGTCTTAGTGGGTAGCTCCAAAAAGTTAATCACATAAAGACCATTCTTGACATGCCCAACAAAGGCTACTCTAAGAGTCTTTCTCCACAGGAGGGCCACGGTATCAATATCAAAGAAAGTGGCAAAGCCCATGAGTGCAAGTTGACGAACGGAAAGTAAATTGTATGCAATGGACTCAACAAGCATGACTTTCTCGATCTTGAGATCATGAGAAATGACCACCTTGCCAAGACCCAATACCTTAGAAGACGAGGCATCACCCCACTCAACATTGGTGGGCATAGATTGAATCTTGTGCATGTCCACCACCAAGTTCTTGCTCCCGGTCATATGATTTGTGGCTCCACTATCGAGCAACCATGATCCCCAACCGGAAGAAAACACCTACAAGAGATCAATGCTTGGTTTTAGGTACCCATTTTGTAATGGGTCCTTTGATGTTAGTAACAAGGGTCTTAGGAACCCAAATAGACCATTCAATGTACTCATAAGGAGAACCAGCAAATTTAGCATAAACATGCCCATCACTAGCACATCATAGCACATAAGAAGGGTTAAAGTCGCCGGCTTTGTTGGAAGGAGTGGCAATGCCCTTCTTGACACCACCACCCTTCACATTGTTCTTCTTCTTCTCCTTAGGAGCACCCTCTCCCTCCTTCACAAAAGTTTGCTTGAGAGGAAGAGGTTGTTTGGCCTTGTCATTCTTCTTCTTGTTCTTGAACTTGGGTGAAAACCAATTCCCTCCTTGCCCACAACTTCCTTTTGATTGCTCAAAAGATCGTTGAGGTTCTTCTCACCTTGTATGCAAGACACAAGGTGAAAGGATCGATATGGTTGACTAGAGGGGGGGGTGAATAGGCAACTTACAATTTTTAAGCTTTTCTTTACCAAATTAAACTTTGCAACAAAATAGGTTGTCTAGATGTGCAACTAGGTGAGCAACCTATATGATGCAAAAACAACTAGCATGCAAGCAAGCAAGAGATGTAACAACAAGTAAGCTTGCGAAAGTAAAGGCACGAAATAACCAAGAGTGGAGCCGGTGGAGACAAGGATGTGTTACCGGAGTTCCTTCATTTTAAGGGGAAGTATGTCTCCATTAGAGCGGTGTGGAGGCACAATGCTCCCCAAGAAGCCACTAGGGCCACCATATTCTCCTCACACCCTCACACGATGCGAGATGCCGTGAATCCACTATTGGTGCCCTTGAAGGCGGCGACCGAACCTTTACAAGCAAGGTTGGGGCAATCTCCACAACAAACGGAGGCTCCCAATAACAACAACACCACGAAGCTTCACCACAATGGAGTATGGCTTCGAGGTGACCTCAACCGTCTAGGGTGCTCAACACCCAAGAGTAACAAGATCCACAAGGGATAAGTGGGGGGAATCAAATATCCTGTGGTGGAAGTGTAGATCGGGCCCTTGTCACCCAATCCCGAGCAAATCAACAAGTTTGATTGGCTAGGGAGAGAGATCGGGCGAAAATGGAGCTTGGAGCAACAATGGAGCTTAGAGGTGGAAGAGGTAGTCCACTAGAGGTAGAAGACACCCCTTATATAGTCGTGGGAAAAATCCAACCGTTATCCACATGTTCAGCCCGCGACGCACGATACTACCGCTCCAAGGTAGCGGTACTACCGCGAGGCCGCGCGGTACTACCGTGGGGGACCACGGTACTACCGTGGCAACAGAACAGGTCGGAACTATCCTGACAAGGGGGCAGTACTACCGCTCGCGCGGTACTACCGCTCCCCCTTGCGGTACTACCGCAAGGCAGGAGAGTCACGGCCTAGGAAGGGCACGGATGAAATAAATTACATCCGTGCCTACTTCCGCTAAAACTGGGGTGGTGCAAAAACCCGACGCGGTACTACCGCTCACTGGGTGCGGTACTACCGTGGTGGGCGCGGATGTAAAAAATTACATCCGCGCCTACTATCGTGACACTGCGGTACTAGGTCGAAGGACCACGGTACTACGACTCCAAGGGAGCGGTACTACCGTGAGCCCCCGCGGTACTACCGCTCGGGCCGAGCGGTACTACCGTGGTGGGCGCGGATGTAAAAAATTACATCCGCCCCTACTACCGCACCGGAGCGGCACAAGGCCTGGGTGTCGCGGTACTACCGCTCCAGAGGGGCGGTACTACCGTGACACCCAGCGGTACTACCGCTTGTTCCTGCGGTACTACCGCAAGTACAGCAGTAGTCGCCAGGTTTCCGCATACCCAAGATAACGGACGGCAGCTCCAAAGTGCAGGGAAAGGAGGGACAAGTGTACATGTTGATTCCACCCAAACCTTTCCGACGCGGACCCCCTCTTAATAGTACGGCTCTCCTACGACTCAACTCCACCAAAGAGAAACGTAGAACAACGCCGACTTCAATAGTCTCCGAGGGGCAGCGAATCGTCTTGTGCCTAGTGATGAAGTATCTGAGAGACTCAAGGCACACGATTAGTCCGCAAAAGCATTGTCATCAATCACCAAAACACTTAAGGGATAAATATGCCCTTACAATCTCCCCCTTTTTGGTGGATTGATGACAACACGGGTGTCGGTGTCAAAACCGGCGGATCTCGGGTAGGGGGTCCCGAACTGTGCGTCTAGGCGGATGGTAACAGGAGACGAGGGACATGATGTTTTACCCAGGTTCGGGCCCTCTTGATGGAGGTAAAACCCTACGTCCTGCTTGATTAATATTGATGATATGGGTAGTACAAGAGTGGATCTTCCACGAGATCAAGGAGGCTAAACCCTAAAGCTAGCCTATGGTATGATTGTTGTAATGTATGTTGTCCTACGGACTAAAGCCCTTCGGTTTATATAGACACCGGAGGAGGCTAGGGTTACACAGAGTCGGTTACAATGGTAGGAGATCTACATATCCGTATCGCCAAGCTTGCCTTCCACGCCAAGGAAAGTCCCATCCGGACATGGGACGGAGTCTTCAATCTTGTATCTTCGTAGTCTTGGAGTCCGGCGGACGATGATAGTCCGGCTGTCCGGACACCACCTAGTCCAGGACTCCCTCAGTAGCCCCTGAACCAGGCTTCAATGACGATAAGTCCGGCGCGCATAATGTTCGGCATTGCAAGGCGGGTTCCTCCCTTGAATAATCCAGAGAAGATCATGAACACCAGGATAGTGTCTGGCTCTGCAAAACCAATTCCACATTCCACCGTAGAGAGAATAAAATGTACACCAGTCCAGTCTGCTGACGTATTATGCGGCGTGACATCACACTGCTACCAAGGTTTTGTTTGAATCGTTTTTTACCATACCACCTCAGCACGTTTAGCGAAGCGGTTTCCTTGGCACGTCTTGTCGAAGCAAAGATCGTGTTCCCCTTATTCCAGGATTCTCATCAATACGTGCGTGGGTAACCCAACCGTGCCCGTCGTCACGCCTCCTCCATCGAAGGTGAATCCCGAACGGTCACGGAGACGACCCTTGGTATTTTTCCCCTTTATAAGAGGACCAAGGACCGTTCCTTTTCTTCAATCTCGCATCGAATCTCCTTCTCGCTCCTAGTTCCAGCACTCAGAGCCCCAGATTCGAGCGCTTCGGATTCTCAACTATGTCCGGCTCCGACCTCCATGGTCGGTGGATGCCCTCCTCCGTCACGGAGGAGGACGTGTCAAAGCTGCGGGAGGCCAAGTACCTGTCCTACGAGATTTCGCACAGGTTGCCTGCCCAAGGGCAGGCCGTGCCCGCCCCCGAGCCCGGTGAGTATGTTGTCTTCGTACCCCACCTTCGTCGGGGTTTAGGCTTCCCGACGGACCCCTTCGTGAGAGGGCTCATGTTCTACTACGGGCTGGATTTTCACGATTTGGCTCCGGAGTCCATCCTCCATGTCTCCGCATTCATTATCGTCTACGAGGCCTTCCTCCGCGTCACCCCCCACTTTGGCCTGTGGCTGAAAACCTTCAATGTGAAGCCGAAGATGATCGGGGGGCATCAAGCGGAGTGCAGTGGGGCGGCCATAAGCATAAGGGCCGACGCCCCGTGGCCTGAGGGTTCCTTCCAAGAGGAACTCGGACTGTGGCAACTGGAGTGGTTCTATATCACCGCTCCGAAGGGCAGCAAGCAAAAGCCGCCGCCTTCATTCCGCCCGGGACCTCCACGCCAACGGATGTCGTGGGTCAACCAAGGGCTCAATTGGGGGTCGTCCGAAGACGTGCCCTCACTGCAGGGCCGGATTCGAGACCTCCAAGCGAGGGAGATCAATCTGGTCGTGGTGATGTAGGTAATGCTAACCAGGCGTCTCCTGCCCTGCAAATGCCGTCCTCTCCGTCTATGGGAGTTCAACCCGGAGGGACCTCGAATTCTCCAACACTTCATGGGTGCAACACCCGTGGAGATGTACAGGTTGTTCTTCGGACCGTAGGTGGCGTGTCCGGAATTGACCGAGGACGCAGGCCTAAGCCGCAATCGCCCGGATACTCAGGTAAATAGCTCAGAGTCCGGACGTTTTATTTATCTGCTTTTCTAGGGTTCGCCTCCTGACCCATAACTTTTCACAGGAGCGCGATCGAAGCTGATAAGGTGTCCGGCTCCCCTCCCAAAGACCGCACTAGAGCCCGTGCTGGTCAGAATGTTGGAGGTCGCGCCCGTAAAAGGGGGCGATGGGAAAGATAAAGGAGCTATTACTTCGCCCAAAGGGGCGTCTGAAGAGGGGGGAATCAAAAACTCCTCCTTCCAGGGGGAGAAGAGGACCGCCTCCGAAGATCCGGAGGCCAAAGCCCCTAAACGGGGGAAGAGATCTTCACCGGGGGGTCCGGCGTCCGGGGAGAATCCGAACGTACAATCATCACCAAAGGATCAGCCCTCCAATGAGCCGTGAGTATGAAAAGGGGAGTTCATTAGTAAGAAAAGACCTCCATTTGTGCTTCTGTGGGTGACCGAAATTTTTATCTTGAAGTTCGGATTTGCAGCCTTCGCAGATGAGTTCATCTTTGGGGGACCTTCTTCCAGAGATGATGGAGAGCGAAACGCCCCCGTCTGCTGCGCTGTCAGATAGGGCAGACGAGCCTGAAGTATCGTCACGAAGGGTGTCCCCGAGTCCGGAGGGGCCGGGGAGTTCGGCGCCTGCTAGTGTCCGGCCGGGAGAACTGAAGAATCTACTGGAGAGGGCGTCCATCTCAGAAGATCACCGTGCGTTGATGCGTATGGTGATTGGAAGGATTTCGTCCGCCGAGAGCGGATTGCCTGATGCCGCTACAAGTTTGCTGGCGGGATTTGAGGTACGTGAAAATGGCGCACCTGTTTTTTTGGCCATTTTGCACATAAAAGTGCGCCCTGTATAGGTAGTAGCCCCTGAGACTCAGTAGGTTGTCGAAAGCGACAGCGTGCCGAGGATCGAAATCGCAAGTAATGAATGTCGCCGTTCCTATGCAGGTGGCGGATAGTCCGAGGGCTAGCCGGACTAGTGGGGTTGCCGAGTTAATGCGGCAACTTGACGTGGCGGATGCGGACATCGCACTTGTCAACCGGCGACTTGACGAGTCGCAAGGTAAATGAGTTCTCCACAGTCGCTTTATTAAGGGGGTCAAAGCCCTCCTCTGATAAATTAAATGCTGTTATACAGACGGTGCTTCTGCTGTGGAGAGCCTTCGGGCCGAACTTGCTCAAGCTAAGGAGCAAGCCCGAAGGAGTGACGCGGCTGCCTCGAGGGCGGCCGAGGAGTTGAAAGCCGAAAGGGTTGCACACTACCTAAGCAGGGAAGAGGTGGCCGAATTGGCCGGGAAAGTAAAAGATGCTGCCGACCACAATGAGGCTCTTGAAAAGGAGCGCTTATCGGAGCGGGAAGACCTGAGGAAGGTGCGCGGATGGCTCTTGCCCGCGTGAAGGCGCATTGGACAGAGATGGATGCCACCGCTGTTGCTGCCCCGGGTTCGGATGAAAGCCGGCTCCCCGCCGAGCACTATTTCGGGGAAGTTATGCGTGGTGCTCGTGTAATAGAGTCGCAGTGCTCAAAAAATGTCACGTTCAAATGAACGTTTTAGCTTGTAAAAGGATGATTATGCTATAACTGCTTTTTATACTTGTGCGTCCCAAGTAGTAAAACTTCTCCTATGCGGCCGTTTACATATACATTTGTATAACTTGAAAGATTGCAGTCTTCGGCTTCAGCCCCCACGCACAAGGTGCGGGGGTGTTCGCAAAAATAGTGCGTGTTCACACTTAATCCGACGTCTCGGTCCTGTTTAGGAGGTGGTAGCGTAGCAAACGAGGCAATCCGGACCATAATGCTTTATCACTTTCACTTAGCCAGTGGAGTTCGAGGGTGGGGCTACGATATAGCCCCTGGGGGCACCGCACTTCTCCGATTTTGGGGCGCGTGTGTGCCTGACCGGGAAACGGTCCTTCGTCAAAGCGGGGAATTCTAAACATTCCGGTAGTCGATCAAGTGGTTGACCAGTCTCTCGCTATATCATGACAGTCAGTTTTCGACTTTCTCTACTGAGGTGCTCGCCCAGCCGAACTGGGGCACAATGCAGTAGTTCTCCTGGTGCCACGTTAGCCGATGATACGGAACGTAAGGCAGCAAAACACAGGAGCCGGGCAAACCCAACATTTGACCAAAGACATGATTCGGAGCTGATGCATATAATGCCTAACTCGAGACGCCGAACACTCCCTAAGGTGTTCGGTCTTTATGATAATGGGCAGAATAATGCCCTAAGCCCCTAGTGTCCAGGTACGGGCATGGTCTTCTGACGCAGCCGATGCCAAAACGTCAGGCTCCGCTTTGTTTATAGGAAGAAACCAAGGGAGAATAACAACAAGAGACAGTAAAAAAGGTTTACGCAGGGTCTTAATCTGAAAAGAATCCTCGCAACGGGTCCCTACTGCACGTCTGCGCCTGTGTCTCTGTTGTGCCGTTATCCTGGACGGGTATGCACATTGTTCATCTGTAAAAAGAGAGGAACGCTTAGTTTGAAAACAATTCGTGCGAAAAAAAGGTATGTGTGAAAGAAAAAATATGAATAAGCAAAGCGGGGTTTGAATGAACCCGCGGTTGTTTGTGCGCGCAGCCCCTTATGAAGGGGTGTGCGGCTAGGGAGCCCCTAGCCTACTGATGCCGGACTCGTCTATCCGAGTCCGGGGTCTTTGGGTGACCCTCGCACTGAGATGATGCCACGCGGACCGGGCATCTTGAGTGTAAGAGACGCGTAATGTGGTATGGCGTTGAAACGGACAAAAGCCTTTCGTCCCAAGAGTGCTTGATATCCACTTTTAAATGGGACGATATGAAAAATTAGTTTTTCGCGCCGAAAGTTGTTCGTGAGCCGAACACGACTTCTAGTAATAGGGAGCCTGTGCACTTGGCATAAGGGCCCGTCGTCACTCCTTTGAAGGAAGTGCGGCTGTGTCGAATTTTGGTAGGGTCTATCCCCATCTTGCGGATTGTGTTTGAATACAGCAGGTTTAAGTCGCTGCCTCCGTCCATTAGGACTTTAGTAAATTGTAATCCGTCGATTATGGGATTCAATATCAGGGCAGTCCATCCCACGTTTCGAACGCTTCTGGAATAGTCCAGGTGGTCGAAAGTGATTGGTTTTGATATCCAATCTCTATGGTCTGCTGGGTTGGACCGTGCGAGGCTCTCTTTAGGAAGTGCCACACTATTTTTCCGTATTATCACATGAAGTGAGTTTACTGCTTTGACCTCTTGTGGGAAAGTCTTTTGTTTTCCGGTGCTCTGCTGGTGGGGTTTATCGTCTTTGCTTGACGCGTCGAGCCCCTTGTGTTCGGCGTTTAGTCGGACGGACTGTTTGAAAACCAACAGTCTCGATGGGTATGGTTTGCAGGCCTTCCGTGGGTACTGTGGATTTGACATATCTGACCCAAAATCTTGTTTAAGTTGGACAGCTCATCGCCGTCATCCTTAAGAGGCGGTGTTTTGTTGTTTGGCCGTGAGCTTTTGAATCCGGCGTTGACTGCCGTGCTCTTTGGGCTTTTCTCTTGATTCCGGCGCTACTCTTTTCTGCGCCGTGATTTTCCGTTTCCATATCTTATCTCGGATGTACTTGGGTCGCTGGTGCTGCATCTTGCTAGCCAGCTATCCTCTCCCGCGCAGAAGCGGGTCATGAGGCTTGTTAGCGCGGACATTGTCCTCGATTTCTCTTGGCCGAGGTGTCTGGCAAGCCATTCGTCTCGGACGTTGTGTTTAAAAGCTGCTAAGGCTTCGGCGTCCGGACAGTCGACTATTTGGTTCTTTTTAGTGAGGAACCTGTTCCAGAATTTGCGTGCTGACTCTCCGGGCTGTTGAGTTATGTGACTTAGATCATCTGCATCCGGAGGGCGGACATAAGACCCTTGAAAATTTGCTCTAAACGCGTCCTCGAGCTCTTCCCAACTTCCCACAGTGTTTTCTGGGAGGCCTTTAAGCCAATGACGGGCTGGCCCTTTGAGCTTGAGGGGTAGGTATTTTATGGCGTGGAGATCATCTCCTCTGGCCATGTGTATATGTAGTATATAATCTTCTATCCAGACTCCAGGGTCTGTTATTCCATCGTAGGCCTCTATGTTTATTGGTTTAAATCCTGCTGGGAATTCATGGTCCAGCACCTCATTGGTGAAACATAGTGGGTGTGCGGCGCCCCTGTATTTGGGTGTGCCGCTATCTTCGGACACTTGACGTGTTGCCTTGCTTCCTGGGGCCTTCTTCTTTGGCCCATAGATGGACCTGGCTGGGCCATCTGTCCTTCCAAGTTCATTGGTTGGTTTATGTGTGGCGCCGCTTTCAGAATTTGGCCTGTCATCCGGCTGTCTATCCAACCAAGCAGCCTCTTTATTTTTTGACTGTGGGGGCTCTATGGCCTCGTCGTCGAATTCTGGTAGCAGCTTGCGCTTTGGGTAGCTCTTTGATTGGTGGCCATTGCCGCATTTATCCGCGGTTTTGAGTACTTTGCTCCACCTCATTCTGAGTGTGTCTTCCGCTGTTTTGAGCTTTCGCTTTTCCTTCTTCAAGCTTCTTGCAGTGTTGACGAGTCTTTTCCGAAGGTTTTTACCTTCCGGCGGTGTGTCCGGCGTGAGATCGTCCGAACCGTCGTTTTCGCCGGGCCTGGACTGATTATCTGACTCGTCCTGTTCGGACGGTTGCTTGTCTGCATGTTCGTCGTCCACTTTTGTGCCCTGCTGTATTGCGGGGTCCTTAGGAGCATTGTTGTTGTCGAGGCGGGGCTTAGGGCGGCGTCTGCGCCGCCGTTTTGGTTGTTTATCGGCGGGGTTATCCTCTGTCGCGGCCCGTTGATCCTCGTTATCGCTCTCTTTTGGGGTATCCACCATGTATATGTCGTATGACGAGGTGGTCCTCGCGTGCCCTATAGGCGTTGTCTCTTGTTCGTCTCCGGCGTCGTCGTCTATACCGTCGATGTCTTCGGAGCCGTAGTCTAGCATGTCGGTTAAATCATCGATAGTGGCTACAAAGTGGGTGGTGGGTGGGCTCTGAATTTCTTCATCGTCCGTATCCCAACCATCCTGGCCATAGTCCGGCCAGGGCTCTCCTGATAACGAGAGATGCTTTAGTGAATTCAGGATGTCGCCAAAAGGCGAGTATTGGAAGATGTCCGCGGCGGTGAATTCCATAACCGTCGCCCAATCCGATTTGGTTGGTAGGGGCGTGGGAGGTTCGAAGTCCGGCAAGGAGTCCGGCACCTCGGAATCATGAGTTTTGCGAGGGACAAGATTAGTGTTCGGCTCCATCGCCGTCGAAGTTGAAGCCCCCGAGGCGGTGTCCATCCACCGATCCTCTATCTGGGCAATCGGCTCCGGACTAATGGCCGAAGCGGATTCGAGTGCGGCCACCAAGGCACTGTTCGGCGGCAGAGCTAGATCATGCCCATCGTCACAGTGCGGCGCGCTTGGCTGTGGCTCGAGTCCGTCGAAGATCAAGTCTCCACGGACATCGGCCGTGAAGTTTAGGCTTCCGAATCTGACCTGACGGCCAGGGGCGTAGCTTTCGATCTGCTCCAGATGACCAAGCGAATTAGCCCGCAGTGCGAAGCCGCCGAATACGAAGATCTGTCCGGGGAGAAGAGTCTCACCCTAGACAGCGTCGTTGGTTGAAGATGCCATCGGGCCAATCGGTGACGACACAGAGGAACTCTCAATGAAAGCACCAATGTCGGTGTCAAAACCGGCGGATCTCGGGTAGGGGGTCCCGAACTGTGCGTCTAGGCGGATGGTAACAGGAGACAAGGGACACGATGTTTTACCCAGGTTTGGGCCCTCTCGATGGAGGTAAAACTCTACGTCCTGCTTGATTAATATTGATGATATGGGTAGTACAAGAGTGGATCTACCACGAGATCAAGGAGGCTAAACCCTAAAGCTAGCCTATGGTATGATTGTTGTAATGTATGTTGTCCTACGGACTAAAGCCCTCCGGTTTATATAGACACCGGAGGAGGCTAGGGTTACACAGAGTCGGTTACAATGGTAGGAGATCTACATATCCGTATCGCCAAGCTTGCCTTCCACGCCAAGGAAAGTCCCATCCGGACACGGGACGGAGTCTTCAATCTTGTATCTTCGTAGTCTTGGAGTCCGGCGGACGATGATAGTCCGGCTGTCCGGACACCCCCTAGTCCAGGACTCCCTCAACGGGATTTGCACATAGATAAGATAATTGAGAGCCGGGGCAAACCCCACCTCTCTAAAATATAGACGGGCTCCCCCTAGATGTGTGCACTTTAAATGAATGCTTTGGACTGCATAGCACACATACTAGGATCAACACTCCCCCTATATTTTAGAGACCAAGGCATGATAATAAGCATAGTATAGCATGAAGATAGCATAATATAGCACAAGCTAGCTAGGATAGATAGAGAGCATATGTCTTACACCATACGAGGTAAAGTAACCAAAGTACGAACGAGAAAGCAGCAAATAGTTCAACCAAGAAAGCAGCAAACACACGACACACACGACTCGCAAACTCGCAAATCCCTACACTCTCTCCCCCTTTGGCATCGAGACGCCAAAAAGGCAGAGAGGACACCTACACACACGAGGTGGCTCAAGCAGAGAACTCATCCCAGCCCTCTCCGTCGGTCTCCTCGGCAGCTGGGGTGGTCTCCTCGACATCCTCCTCAGACTCTGTCCACTTGTAACCTTGCTTCTCCATCCACTTGGCCTCAGGAGTGATGCGCTCCTCAGATCCGCCAGACATGTCCTCACCATAGAGCTACAAGACCTTGTTGTGCCGGCGACGACTCTCCTTGGACTCCACGTGAGTCCTGTACTGCCCCTTGGCTTGCATGCAGAACAGTGTCTTCATCTTGTCCTTCAGCTTCTGGGCCCATGATGGCAAAGGGGCACTCTGGGAAGGCCTAGCAGCACGGCCCTCAGCAACATCCTCGGCGCCAGCATCATCCTCATCAACAGCCGCCCTAGCAGCAGTCGCCTCGGCACGAGTAGCGGTGTTGGCCCAGTTAGACTTGATACGAAGACAAATGGGCTCATGGCGAATCCAGTCAGGAGCAAGGAACTCCTCCTCAGGGTACATCTTCTCCCAAGTCTTCGAAATCAGCCGAAACAGATAGGGCCCATAGATAGGCACCTTGCGGTTGAACACAGCAAACCGAAGCTCACACCACATGATGTGTGAGACATCAAGTGGCTGAGACTGAGTCGAACGAGCCTCCTGACAGATGAGCATCATATCCACCATATAGGCATGAACCTTGTCTTTGTCACCAATGCGTGGGAACAAGGAGTTGCGGAAGATGCGGTACATGATATCCAGAAAGGGGTTGAGTACCAAAGTTGTCTTGCCATTGGCGAGCGCCTTCTCAACCATGAACGGGGTGAGCTTGTCCTTGTTGGCAGAATCATCATTGCCATGGGGACGAACACCGACTGGAGTGTTAAGTCCTTCATCAGGAACCTGAAGCAAATCCATGAACTCCTTCCAGGTAGCAGACAGTTGGCGGCCATTAGTCATCCAGGTCATCCTTCTTTCTTCATTGGAGTGAAAGTACACTGAGGCAAAGAACTGACAGATGATCTCAGGGTCATAGTCCAGGTGGAAAGAGATCACATGCTCAATGCCAAACTGCTCCACCAAGTCCAGAGCCTCGCCAAAGTAGTCACGGAACTTGTCCTTCCTCATGTGGTGCATATCAATCCACTTCACCTCCACATAGGTATTCTGCTTGTTCTTGATGACATCCAAATAGATTTGGGTTTGGGTCTTGTTCCAGAATAGCTCACAGCCTCTGACAGTGGAGCGCGGGTTCACATAAGGGTGAAGCTGCCTGAGAAGGACATACTCAGTAGGGGGTATCTCATCCATACCCCTGGCGGGCTCCTTGTGCTTGCTAGCTGTGGTCTTGACATTGCGCTTGGACGCAGATGAGCCCTCTGGAACTTCTCATGGGTTGCGCAGACGCTTGGAGCCAGTGTCACGAATGGGATTGGATCGTCGAGAGCCACCACCTGAGACACACACGCAAAGTACCAAAACAAAAATGCGAAGAAGATTAATGCAAAGGCCATGAAAAAGCACAGGAAACTCATAGAAGGCATACGAGAAAGTTGGCATGCGATAGATGTGAACCACGGTAGAACTGCCACTGTCTGCGGTACTAAAAGATTAGTACAGCTCCAGACGCGGTAGTACCGTGCGAGGTCACGGTAGTACCGTGGCTGGAGCGGTAGTAAGCTCTTAGTACCGCACGGGGTGCGGTAGTACCGCTCCCGAGGGGCAGTAGTACCGCGCGAGCGGTAGTACCGCATCGCGTCAGATCTAACATGTGATTTGAATCTGAAAAGAACCGCGAAACCATGGCGGTGCTATGGTGATCAGATCTAGCGCAAGACAACAATACAAGTATAAATCCTATGCAATACCACACTCCTTCATCCTACTCTTGCAGAGATTTAGTCTAGGAATCTCAAGAACACACAAGTCTCCCCCAAAACCTAAAAGCACCAAACACAATCAAAAGGAGAGGGAGTTGGGGAAAAACCTTGGTCCATAGCAAGAGCACATGGTGGGGAACGATCCCACTGGACGGAATCACGGGAGGGCAGCCGGTGGAGGAGATCCGGCGACGAACGTCGGCTCCGTTCTTGAGCACGGGAGAGGAAGAGACGACGTGGAGAGAGAGGACACGAATGGGTATGGGGAGTTAGAACTCCCCCTGCCCGTCCTTATCCCCACGCGCTCGAACCGGCGCGGTAGTACCGCGTGTCATCGCGGTAGTACCGCTCGGGCGGAAGTACCGCGCTGTGGCGGTAGTACCGCTCAACCCGGCGGCAGTAAAAAATTACTGCCGCGTGGGGACGGTAGTACCGTGCTCCCACCAGCGGTAGTACCGTGACAGGCTGCGGTAGTACCGTAGCCTGCCGCGGTAGTACCGTGAGCTCAAGACACCGCAGGTTTCAAACACGAGAGAAAAATGCCTTTGCACAGGAACTTTTCACACACAAGAAACCACAAGAATACGCACAGACCAGCGATAAGAGGACAGCAAGAAACCACCAAGCGACAAAGCCTCTCGAGGAGAGAGGGCGGTGGCCGAAGCCACCTATGTTTGAGTTGGATGGTATGGCACCGCGAAGAATCATCCTTGGGCCCATGACCAAAACTTGTCTTTGAAGCACAAGTACCATCAAAAATGGCTAATGTGAAAGAGGTGATCTATTTATGCATAATGGGGGGAGGGAGAGTTCATTGAGAGAACAACACTCCCCCTATGTCCATGCCTACACCTAAACTAGACAACAAGTTGAGTGTGGTGGGGGGTGCACGGTTTCAAGTCACATTGCTCAAATCAATGATATTTAGCTCATGCCTTAACTCGTGAAATCTTGCTTCATCCAAGGGCTTCGTGAAAATATCTGCAAGATTATCATGAGTGTTGACATACTTGAGCTCGATCTCCCCTCGCCTAATGTGATCCCAGATGAAGTGATACTGAATCTCAATGTGTTTCGTCTTGAAGTGTTGCACCGGGTTGAGAGAAATCTTGATGGCACTTTCATTGTCACACCAAAGAGGCACTTTGTCACAAATGACACCGTACTCCTTTAAAGTTTGCCTCATCCATAGGAGTTGTGCACAACAACTACCGGCTGCCACATACTCCGCTTCGATGGACGAGAGAGACACACAACTTTGCTTCTTGGAAGACCAACTTACCAAAGAGCAACCAAGAAATTGGCACCCTCCGGAAGTGGACTTCCTATCCACTTTGTCTCCCGCCCAATCGGAATCTGTGAAACCTTCAAGCTTGAAGTTTGCTCCTCTTGGGTACCATAAGCCAAAGTTTGGGGTATGAGCCAAATATCGAAAGATTCGCTTGACCACCACAAAGTGACTTTCCTTTGGTGCGGCTTGAAAACGTGCACACATCCCCACACTCAACATGATATCCGGTCTAGATGCACAAAGGTAAAGCAAGGAGCCAATCATGGAGCGATATACCTTTTGATCCACCGCTTTACCATTGGGATCGATGTCAAGTTGGCACTTGGTAGGCATTGGTGTAGTAGCCGGCTTGACATCACTTAGCTTGAATCTTTTAAGCATGTCTTGAATGTATTTGGCTTGGTTGATGAAGGTTCCTTCTCTTCTTTGTTTGATGTCGAAACCAAGGAAGAACTTCAACTCTCCCATCGAAGACATCTTAAACTTGGAGGTCATGAGAGCGGCAAATTCTTCATTGAAAGCTTTGTTAGGAGAACCAAAGATAATATCATCAACATATAGTTGGCATACAAACAACTCCCCGTTGACCTTCTTAGTAAAAAGAGTGGGGTCGATTAGCCCCACTTCAAATCCACGATCTTGTAACAACTTGGTAAGGTGGTCATACCACGCACGTGGGGCTTGTTTAAGGCCATAGAGTGCCTTATCGAGTTGATACACATGATCCGGAAAGTAGGGATCCTCGAACCCGGGGGATTGCTTGACATAGACCAACTCATTAATAGGACCATTAAGAAAAGCACTTTTCACATCCATTTGTTGCAACTTAAAGTTGTGATGGGAAGCATAAGCAATCAACAAACAAATGGATTCAAGACGAGCAACGGGAGTAAAGGTTTCACCATAGTCGATACCCTCGACTTGGGAGTAGCCTTGTGCTACCAATCTCGCGTTGTTGCAGATGATGTTCCCATGAGCATCTTGCTTGTTCTTGAAGATCCACTTGGTTCCAATGACGTTGTGGTTCCCGGATGGTCTTGGCACCAATCTCCACACCTTGTTGTACTCGAAGTTGTTGAGTTCTTCATGCATGGCATTAAGCCAATCCGAGTCTTCGAGCGCCTCATAGACCTTTTGGGGTTCAACACAAGAGACAAACGCGTGATGTTCACAATAGTTTGCCAATTGTCTACGAGTGCTTACCCCCTTTCTTAGGCTTCCAACCACATTTTCCATGAGATGGCCTTGGGTGGTGAGCTTGGAAGCAATCTTCACGGCACGGTGCTCTAATTCCTCCTCGAGTGTGGAAGGAGGAGGGTTGACTTGATCATCTTGAGCGCCGTCTTGAGCTTGTTCTTGATCTTGAGGTTGCTCTTGATCTTGAACTTGCCTGAGGGGGAGAACTTGACCTTGGGCATCATTTAGAGGTTCACCACCGTCTTGAGGTTGATCTTGCCCTTGGTCTTGTTCACGAGGTTGAGGGCCTTCACTTTGTTCTTCGGAAGCGTGTGGGTCTTGATGAGGTGATGGCTCTACTTGAGTAGAACATTGTCCTTCTCCTTCGGACACAAGGGGTTCCTCAATGGGTAGGATTTGACCAATACCCATTCTTCTTATGGCTTGGGGAGGAATTTCATCACCTACATCACAAGTACCACTTTGCTCCACTTGGGAGCCATTATTTTCGTCAAACTCCACGTTACATGTCTCCTCAATGAGTCCGGTGGACTTGTTGAGGACACGGTAAGCATGAGAGTTTGTAGCATAACCAACAAATATGCCCTCATGAGCTCTAGCCTCAAATTTAGACAAACGAACACCTTTCTTGAGAATGAAACACTTACAACCGAACACCCGGAAGTACTTGAGGTTGGGCTTGTTGCCGGTGAGTATTTCATAAGGAGTCTTGTTCAAGCCTTTGCGAAGATAGAGCCGATTGGATGCATGACATGCGGTGTTGATGGCTTCGGCCCAAAAGTTGTATGGAGACTTGAACTCCGCCATCATGGTCCTTGCCGCATCCATCAACGTCCGGTTCTTCCTCTCCGCAACACCATTTTGTTGAGGGGTATATGGTGCAGAATATTGATGCTTGATCCCCTCATCACTAAGAAACTCATCCAAGGTGAAGTTCTTGAACTCGGTGCCGTTGTCACTTCTTATTGTCAAGATCTTTGCATCATGTTGACGTTGAGCTTCATTTGCAAAGTCGATGACGGTTGTTGGGTCTCACTCTTCCTCTTGAAGAAGTATACCCAAGTGTATCTTGAATAATCATCCACAATCACCAAGCAATACTTTCTTCCTTCAAGACTATCAAAAGATGGAGGCCCGAAGAGATCCATGTGAAGGAGCTCCAAGGGTCTCTTCGAGTAGATGATGGTTGAGGGAGGGTGAGCCTTTTTATGAAGCTTTCCTTCGATACAAGCACTGCACGCACGATCTTTGGCAAAACTAACATTTGTTAGTCCACGGACATGGTCCCCCTTGAGAAGACTTTGCAAAGATCTCATATTGACGTGGGCTAAACGGCGATGCCAAAGCCATCCCACGTCAACTTTAGCCATTAGGCATGTCGCGGTCTTAGTGGGTCGCTCCGAAAAGTTAATCACATAGAGACCGTTCTCGACATGCCCAACAAAGGCTACTTTAAGAGTCTTGCTCCACAAGAGGGCCACGGTATCAATATCAAAGAATGTAGCAAAGCCCATGAGTGCAAGTTGACGAACGGAAAGTAGATTGAATGCAAGGGACTCAACAAGCATGACTTTCTCGATCGTTAGATCATGAGAAATGACAACCTTGCCGAGACCCAATACCTTAGAATGTGATGCATCACCCCACTCAACATTGGTGGGCATAGATGGAATCTCTTGCACGTCCACCACCAAGTCCTTGCTCCTGGTCATATGATTTGTTGCTCCACTATCGAGCAACCATGATCCCCCACCGGAAGCAAACAGCTACACGAGATCAATGCTTGGTTTTAGGTACCCATTTAGTAATGGGTCCTTTGATGTTAGTAACAAGGGTCTTGGGAACCCAAATAGACCATTCAGTGTACTCATAAGAAGAACCAACAAATTTAGCATAAACATGTCCATCACTAGCACGGCACAACACATATGACGGGTTAAAGTCGCCAGCTTTGTTTGAGGAAATGCTTTTGCCCTTTTGGACATCAACTCCCTTCACTTTCTCCTTCTTCTTCTTAGGACCACCCTCTCCCTCTTTCACAAACGTTTGTTTGAGAGGAGGAGGACGTTTGGTCTTGTTGTTCTTCTTCTTCTTGCTCTTGGACTTGGGTGCAAACCCAATTCCTTCTTTGGCCACAACTTCCTTTTGATTGCTCAAAAGGTCGTTGAGGTTCTTCTCACCTTGAATGCAAGTCACAAGGCCTTTCTCAAGTTGGTCCTTCAACTTGGCATTCTCCTCCACAAGATGCACATGCTCACAACATGGGTTAGTAGCACATGCATTATCAATTAATACCATATGAGGAAAGGTGGCCTTTTCCTTGATTAGCTTACCTTGGAGTTGAGCATGAGACTCCTTGAGGTTAGCATGAGTGCCCTTCAAGACCTTGTGGGCCTTGTCAAGTAACTCAAACTCCTCTTTGAGTCTAGCATGATCAACCCCAAGTTTAGCCTTCTCGGAGGTTAGCACACGAGACACTACAAGAGCATGATCAAGATCTTTCTTTAACTTAGCATGGTCATCATTGTGTGACTCCTCAAGAGCCAAACAATGCACACGCTCTTCCTCAAGAGCATTAGAGAGATCCGATATCTCATCGGCATAGTCACGACTATGACCTTCCATCTTGGAGATGGTTTCTTTGTGAGCCTCGATCATGTCATTGGCCTCACCAAGTTGTTCCAAGAGAGCAACAAAGTGCTTCTTGGACTTTCCCTTGAGCTTACTCATAAAAGACTCAAATCCATTCACTTCCTCATTAGACTCAACATGTCCATCAATGCAATCCTCCAAGGAGGGATGAGTAATGATGGTGGTTGTGATGTTGGGGGTTACCTTGTTTGAAGCTTTAGCCATGAGGCATCTAGCGGTGATGTTTTTGTTGGGTGATTCGAAGAGAGACACCCGGGGAGTGGTAGCAATGGCAACGGACGCCATGGCCGTTGCTTCTTCATTTTCATCATCGACGTCATCCTCTTGGTATTCTTCTTGAACCACCAACCCATGAGTGGGAGTCTTCTTGGCGAAGTTGTTCTTGTTGGGGAAGGACTTGGCTTTGTCTTTTCGAATGAACTTGCCACCATTGTCTTCCCGCTTCTCGTAAGGACAATCCGCAACGAAATGGCTCACATTGCCACAGTTGAAGCAAGTTCTAACTCGTTGCTTGTCCTTGACGCCACTTGAGTTGTTCTTGTTGAAGTTGGGTCTTGAGCTCTTCTTGCTCCAAAATTGTCTTGAAGCAAGGGCCATGTGCTCATGGTAGTCAAACTTGGTGTCTTCGGGGTTGCTTTCCTCATCTTCCACTTCTTCCTCTTCTTCCATAGTAACCTTGGCCTTCAAAGCAAGGTTAGGCTTCTTTGCTCTTTGAGAACGGAGCACCGCATTGTCGGCGGTCTTGTCCAAGATGCTCATTGCAACGAACTCATCCAACACTTCACTTGAGGTCATGGAGTGGAAGTCCGGTCGTTGACGAATGACGGAGGACATGGCCTTGTTGTAGGGCATCATGGCCTTGAGGAACTTCCGCTTGATCCAATTGTCATCCGTGTCCTTGCTTCCATGATCTCGAAGTGCGACCGCGAGTTTGGTCACTCTTCTAAAGAGCTCACGAGGTTCTTCATCTTCTTTCATTGCAAACTCATCGGCTTCATCTTGCACCACTTCATAGTTGGAGCGTTGAATGCTAGCACTTCCATGGTATAGACCCTCGACACATTTCCATGCCTCTTTTGCCATGACATGGGGTCGAAGGTGAGGGAGATCTTCGGAAAGGATTGCATCTTGGATGATGAAGAGAGCACTCTCATTGAATTGATTGTCCACGGCTTCTCGAGGGGTGAAGTTGCTTGGGTCATGAGGATAAAAACCTTCTTCAATGATTCTCCAAAGGCTAGTGTTCACATGTTTCAAATGACGCTTAAAGCGATAGACCCAATTATCAAAATCTTCATGTTTCTCATATTTAGGAGGTGGACCGGCATGATTCAAATGAGTGGAGGGAATTGGCCCTCCATAAACCGGGGGTTCCACATGGGCAAAGATACCGGTACCATTTCTACCACTAATAGAAGGACTCTTATCAATGTTAGCTTCCCCCTTGTCGGAGGGAGCATCCGTCACCTTGTTGGTGGGATCACCCACTTTCATCGGCGAGGTAGATTGTTTAAGTCCTTCTAGGAATTCCTTAAACATGTCCTTGACCTCGGTTGTCATGGAGGTTTTCAATGTTTCTAAAGCAACATTGAATTCCTCACGTGAGATCGAGTTACCCCCATCTCCCGTACATGAGATCGGATTCGCACCGGAGTGCTCTTCTACCTCATCTATGACATCAACCATACTCTTTGGACGGTAAAGTCCTTAAAAAGAGACGAGGCTCTGATACCAATTGAAAGGATCGATATGGTTGACTAGAGGGGGGGTGAATAGGCAACTAACAATTTTTAAGCTTTTCTTTACCAAATTAAACTTTGCAACAAAATAGGTTGTCTAGATGTGCAACTAGGTGAGCAACCTATATGATGCAAGAACAACTAGCACGCAAGCAAGCAAGAGATGTAACAACAAGTAAGCTTGCGAAAGTAAAGGCACGAAATAACCAAGAGGGGAGCCGGTGGAGACGAGGATGTGTTACCGGAGTTCCTTCCTTTTAAGGGGAAGTACGTCTCCGTTAGAGCGGTGTGGAGGCACAATGATCCCCAAGAAGCCACTAGGGCCACCGTATTCTCCTCACGCCCTCACACGATGCGAGATGCCGTGAATCCACTATTGGTGCCCTTGAAGGCGGCGACCGAACCTTTACAAGCAAGGTTGGGGCAATCTCCACAACAAACGGAGGCTCCCAACAACAACAACACCATGAAGCTTCACCACAATGGAGTATGGCTTCGAGGTGACCTCAACCGTCTAGGGTGCTCAACACCCAAGAGTAACAAGATCCGCAAGGGATAAGTGGGGGGAATCAAATATCCTGTGGTGGAAGTGTAGATCGGGCCCTTGTCACCCAATCCCGAGCAAATCAACAAGTTTGATTGGCTAGGGAGAGAGATCGGGCGAAAATGGAGCTTGGAGCAACAATGGAGCTTAGAGGTGGAAGAGGTAGTCCACTAGAGGTAGAAGACACCCCTTATATAGTCGTGGGAAAAATCCAACCGTTATCCACATGTTCAGCCCGCGACACACGGTACTACCACTCCAAGGAAGCGGTACTACCGCGAGGCCGCGCGGTACTACCGTGGGGGACCACGGTACTACCGCGGCAGCAGAACAGGTCGGAACTATCCTGACAAGGGGGCAGTACTACCGCTCGCGCGGTACTACCGCTCCCCCTTGCGGTACTACCGCAAGGCAGGAGAGTCACGGCTTGGGAAGGGCGCGGATGAAATAAATTACATCCGTGCCTACTTCCACTGAAACTGGGGTGGTGCAAAAACCCGACGCGGTACTACCGCTCACTGGGCGCGGTACTACCGTGGTGGGCGCGGATGTAAAAAATTACATCCGCGCCTACTATCGTGACACTGCAGTACTAGGTCGAAGGACCACGGTACTACGACTCCAAGGGAGCGGTACTACCGTGAGCCCCTGCGGTACTACCGCTCGGGCCGAGCGGTACTACCGTGGTGGGCGCGGATGTAAAAAATTACATCCACCCCTACTACCGCACCGGAGCGGCACAAGGCCTGGGTGCCGCGGTACTACCGCTCTAGAGGGGCGGTACTACCGTGACACCCAGCGGTACTACCGCTTGTACCTGCGGTACTACCGCAAGTACAGCAGTAGTCGCCAGGTTTCCGCATACCCAAGATAACGGACGGCAGCTCCAAAGTGCAGGGAAAGGAGGGACAAGTGTACGTGTTGATTCCACCCAAACCTTTCCGACGCGGACCCCCTCTTAATAGTACGGCTCTTCTACGACTCAACTCCACCAAAGAGAAACGTAGAACAACGCCGACTTCAATAGTCTCCGAGGGGCAGCGAATCGTCTTGTGCCTAGTGATGAAGTATCTGAGAGACTCAAGGCACACGATTAGTCCGCAAAAGCATTGTCATCAATCACCAAAACACTTAAGGGATAAATATGCCCTTACACAAGGCCTTCTCAAGTTGCTCCTTCAACTTGGCATTCTCCTCCACAAGATGCACATGCTCACAACACGGGTTAGTAGCATTTGCATTATCAATTAAGACCATATGAGGAAAAGTGGCTTTCTCCTTGGTTAGCTTCACTTGGAGTTGATCATGAGACTCCTTGAGGCTATCATGAGCACCCTTCAAGGCCTTGTGAGCCTTTTCAAGTATCTCAAACTCCTCCTTGAGTCTAGCATGGTCAACCCCAAGTTTAGCCTTCTCGGAATTGAGCACACGAGATACAACAAGAGCATGATCAAGATCTTTCTTTAATTTAGAATGATCACTGTTATGTGACTCCTCAAGAGACAAATGATGACCGCGCTCTTCCTGAAGCGCATTAGAGAGATCCGATATCTCATCGGCATAGTCACGACTATGTCCTTCCATCTTAAAGATGGTTTCTTCGTGAGCCTCGATCATGTCATTGGCTTCACTAAGTTGTTCCAAGAGATCAACAAACTGCTTCTTGTATTTACCCTTGAGCTTATTCATGAAAGACTCAAACTCATTCACTTCCTCATTAGACCCCTCACTTTCATCAATGCAATCCATCAAGGAAGGATTAGTAGTGATGGTAGTTTTGATGTTGGGGGTTAACTTGTTGGTGGCTTTGGCCATGAGGCACTTGGCGGTGATGTTCTCGTTGGGTGAGTCGAAGAGAGACACCCATGGAGTTGTGGCAATGGCAATGGAGGCCATGGCCATCGCCTCACCGTCTTCATCATCATCTTCCTCATTGTACTGTTCTTGAGCCACCAACCCCTTGGAAGGAGTCTTCTTGGTGAAGTTGTTCTTGTTGGGGAAGGACTTGGCTTTGTCTTTTTGGATAAGCTTGCCACCATTGTCTTCCCGCTTCTCGTAAGGACACTCCGCAACAAAGTGGCTCACATTGCCACAATTATAGCATGTTCTCACACAATGCTTGCCCTTGGTGCCACTTGAGTTGTTCTTGTTGAAGTTGGGCCTTGAGTTCTTCTTGCTCCAAAATTGCCTTGAAGCGAGAGCCATATGCTCATGATAATCATATTTTGTATCTTCAGGATTACTTTCCTCTTCTTCCTCTTCATCCTCTTCTTCCACACTAGCCTTGGCCTTCAAATCAAGGTTGGTTTTCTTTACACGTTGAGAATGCAACACCACATTATCGGCGGTATTGTCCAAGATTCTCATAGCAACAAACTCATCCAACACTTCACTTCAGGACAAGGTGTGAAAGTCCGGCCTTTGGCGAATGACGGATGACATGGCCTTATGGTAGGGCATCATGGCCTTGAGAAATTTGCACTTGATCCAATTGTCATCTGTATCCTTGCTCCCATGATCTCGGAGTGAGACCGCGAGAGTGGTTAATCTCCGATAGAGCTCACGAGGTTCTTCACTTCATTCATCGCAAACTCATAGGCTTCATATTGCACCACTTCATAGTTGGAGCGTTGAATGCTTGCGCTTCCCTTGTAAATGGAAACAACATGTTGCCATGCTTTCTTGGCCACGGTGAAAGGTCGGAGATGCGCAATATCTTCAGAGGGAATTGCATCTTGGATGATGAAGAGAGCGGACTCCTTGAATTGATTATCCGCGGCTTCTCTAGGGGTGAAATTCCTTGGGTCATGCGGGTAGGAACCTTGCTCAATGATTCTCCAAAGATTAGTATTAACATGATTCAAATGAAGTTTAAAGCGATAGACCCAAGAGGCAAAATCCTCATTTTTCACAATCTTAGGAGGAGTACCAACATGATTTAAATGAGTCGAGGGAACCGGTCCTCCATAAGTAAGAGGTGGTTCAACATGGGCAAAGATGCCGTTTCCACTTCGACCACTAGGCAAGGAATTTTATCACTAGAAGCTTCCCCCTTATCAGAGTTAGCATCCGCCACCTTGTTAGTGGAGCGACCACTTCCAACTATGCGGTGGATAACTTAAGACCATCAAGAAACTCCTTGAACATGCCTTTAACCTCGGTCGTCATGGAGGTTTTCAATGTGTCCAA
This sequence comes from Triticum timopheevii, assembly GCA_963921465.1. Classification (NCBI taxonomy): domain Eukaryota; kingdom Viridiplantae; phylum Streptophyta; class Magnoliopsida; order Poales; family Poaceae; genus Triticum; species Triticum timopheevii. The sequence continues at coordinate 148,031,992 of OY997272.1, forward strand.
AGCCGCATTGAATTCCTAACGTGAGACCGGGGATCCCGCATTGGCCGTAGACGAAGAAGGATTCACAATGGGGTGCTCCTCCTCACCTTCTATGGTGTCAATCATACTATTAGGACGGTAAAGTCCTTAATAAAGAGACGAGGCTCTGATACCAATTGAAAGGATCGATATAGTTGACTAGAGGGGGGTGAATAGGTAACTAACAATTTTAGCTTTTCTTTACCAAATTAAACTTTGCATCAAAGTGGGTTGTCTAGATATGCAGCTAGGTGAGCAACCTATATGATGCAACAACAACAAGCACACTAGCAAGCAAGGGATACAACACAATAAAGGTGAGAGATAAATAAGAGTGGAGTCAGTGGAGACAAGGATGTCCTCCTTCCCTTTGAGAGGAAGTATGTCTCCGTTGGAGAGGTGTGGAGCCACAATGCTCCCCAAGAAGCCACTAGGGCCATCGTATTCTCCTCACGCCCTCACATAATAAGAGATGTCGTGATTCCACTATTGGTGCCCTTGAAGGTGGCAACCGACCTTTTACAAACAAGGTTGGGGCTCTCTCCACAACCGAATTGGAGGTTCTCAACGAAACCACGGAGCTTCACCACAATGGAATGTGGATCCGAGGTGACCTCAACCATCTAGGATGCTCAAACACCCAAGAGTAACAAAATCCACACAAGAAATGGGGGGATCAAATATCCTTTGGTGGAAGTGTAGATCTAGGTCTCCTCCTTCAATCCCTAGCAAATCAACAAGTTTGAGTGGCCAGGGAGAGAGATCGGGCAAGAAAGCTTGAAGGGCATTAATGGTGGTGAGAGAGAGGCAAGAGGTAAGGGTGGTAGGTGGAAGAACCTCCTTTATATAGCAAACCCTAGAATCCAACCGTTACTGCAAAAATAGCACTGGAGTGGTACAACCGCTCCTTATCCCGGTACAACCGGGACTCACAGATATACTGCAGAAACCCTAACAGGCGGTACAACCAGGCCGACAAGCAGTAGTACCAGTTGTGAAGAACAACCGAAACAATTGCTCTGCCACCGCTCAACCACCGCCTTGAACCAGAAGGGAGTCACTCATGTGAGAGGTGATCGTGCGGTAGTGTGCTGGTGCAACCGCCTAGCCCTGGTACCCTGGGTGGTGATACGTCTCCAACGTATCTATAATTTATGAAGCATTCATGCTATTTTATTATCTGTTTTGAATGATTATGGGCTTTATTATACACTTTTATATTACTTTGGGAACTAACCTATTAACCGGTGGCCCAGCCCATATTGCTGTTTTATTGCCTGTTTTAGTATTTCGAAGAAAATGAATATCAAACGGAGTCCAAACGAATGAAACCTTCGGCAGCGTGATTTTTTGGAAGAATATGATCCTGGAGACTTGGAGTTCACGTCAGAAGATCCTCGAGACAGCCACGAGATAGGAGGGAGCATAGGGCGCGCCCCCTGTATCGTGGGCCCCTCGAGGACCCCCCGACCGACATCTTTCGCCTATATAAGCCTACATACCCTAAAACCATCGAATATCAAGATAGATCGGGAGTTCCGCCGCCGCAAGCCTCTGTAGCCACAAAAAACCTCTCGGGAGTCCAATCCGGCACCCTGCCGGAGGGGGAACCCATCACTGGTGGCCATCTTCATCATCCCGGTGCTATCCATGATGAGGAGGGAGTAGTTCACCCTCGGGGCTGAGGGTATTTACAAGTAGCTATGTGTTTGATCTCTCTCTCGTGTTCTCTCTATGGCACAATCTTGATGTATCGTGAGCTTTGTTCTTATAGTTGGATCTTATGATGTTTCTCCCCCCTCTACTCTCTTGTGATGAATTGAGTTTCCCCTCTTAAAGTTATCTTATCGGATTGAGTCTTTATTTGAGAACACTTGATGTATGTCTTGCCGTGTTTATCTGTGGTGACAATGGGATATCACGTGCCACTTGATGTATGTTTTGGTGACCAACTTGCGGGTTCCGCCCATGAACCTATGCATAGGGGTTGGCACACGTTTTCTTGACTCTCCGGTAGAAACTTTGGGGCACTCTTTAAAGTACTTTTATGTTGGTTGGATGAATCTGAGATTGTGTGATGCATATCGTATAATCATGCCCACGGATACTTGAGGTGACAATGGAGTATCTAGGTGACATTAGGGTTTTGGTTGATTTGTGTCTTAAGGTGTTATTCTAGTATGAACTCTATGATGGATTGAGCGGAAAGAATAGCTTTATGTTATTTTACTACGAACTCTTGAATAGATAGAACAGAAAGGATAACTTTGAGGTGGTTTCATACCCTACCATAATCTCTTCGTTTGTTCTCCACTATTAGTGGCTTTGGAGTGACTCTTTGTTGCATGTTGAGGGATTGTTATATGATCTATCTATGTTATTATTGTTGAGAGAACTTGCACTAGTGAAAGTATGAACCCTAGGCCTTGTTTCCTATCATTGCAATACCGTTTACGCTCACTTTTATCATTTGCTGTTTTTATATTTTCAGATTACAAAACCCTATATCTACTATCTATATTGCAATTGTATCACCATCTCTTTGCCGAACTAGTGCACCTATACAATTTACCATTTTATTGGGTGTGTTGGGGACACAACAGACTCTTTATTATTTGGCTGCAGGGTTCCTTGAGAGAGACCATCTTCATCCTACGCCTCCCACGAATTGATAAACCTTTGGTCATCCACTTGAGGGAAATTTGCTACTGTCCTACAAACCTGTGCACTTGCAGGCCCAACAACGTCTACAAGAAGAAGGTTGCGTAGTAGACATCAAGCTCTTTTCTGGCGCCGTTGCCGGGGAGGTGAGTGCTTGAAGGTATATCTTTAGATCTTGCAATCGAATATTTTTGCTCTTGTTTTATCACTAATTTAGTTTATAAAAGAAAACTACAAAAAATGGAGTTGAGTTTGTCTCATACGCTTCATCTTTTTAATATCTTTCGTGAGAATGATGGAAAGGGAAATTGTGCTCAAGTGCTAGAAGAAGAATTACATAGAATGTTTGGCATAAAATATGTGGATGATGAGCATGATTGCAATGTTGTTAGTATGAATTCCTTGAATATCCATGATGCTAATGATATGCAAAGCCACAAGGGGAAGCTATGTTTGATGGATATGATATTTTTAGTCCCCGAAGTTTTGATGAGAATATTTATTATGATGAAAGCATGCCTCCTATTTATGATGATTATATTGATGAAAGTGGGTTTGGAAGAGTGTCAACTTTAGGAAGTAGTGATCCCACTATTTTGGAGGATGTTGAATCTTATTGTGATGAACATGAAAGTGGATTTGGAAGAGTGTCAACTTTATTTAGTGATGATTCCACTATTTCGGAAGAGGTTCCAATTGATTATGAGAACAAAGTTGCTATCTATGATGATTATTGTGATGACTTGTATGCTATTAAGAATAATGATAGCCATGAAACTTGTCATCATGATTTTAGTTTTCAATTGGATTATGCTTCACATGATAGTTATTTTGTTGAGTTTGCTCCCACTATTATTCATGAGAAGAAATTTGCTTATGTGGAGAGTAGTAAATTTTCTATGCTTGTAGATCATGAAAAGAATGCTTTAGGTGCTGTTTATATTGTTGAATTCATTCATGATGCTACTGAAAATTATTATGAGGGAGGAATATATGATTGTAGGAATTGCAATAATGTCAAGTTTCCTCTCTATGTGTTGAAAGTCTTGAAGTTATGCTTATTTTACCTTCCTATGCTAGTTGATTATTGTTCCCATAAGTTGTTTGCTCACAAAATCCCTATGCATAGGAAGTGGGTTAGACTTAAGTGTGCTAGTCATATGATTCATGATGCTCCCGTTATGTTTCAATTCTTATCTTTTATGTGAGCATCATTGTCATCATCATGCCTAGCTAGAAAGGCATTAAAGAAAAGCGCTTGTTGGGAGACAACACAATATTTATCCTTACTGTTTTTGTGTGTTCACATGATTATGCTACTGTATTAATCATGTTTTATAGCTTTTGTTTCAATAAAGTGCCAAGTAAGACCTTTAGGATAGCTTACGGTGATAGTTGTGTTGATCCTGCTGAAAATCAGAAACTTTTTCACACAGTAAATTAGTTTTGTTAATTCACATATACGTGATTCTGATCTGATTCTTTTTTATCTATATTGGTACACAAATTTCTTAGGTCTTCCTAATTTGGTAGGATTTTTGGAGTTCCAGAAGTATACGTTTGATACAGATTACTACAGACTTTTCTGTTTTTGACAGATTCTGTTTTCTTTGTGTTGTTTGCTTATTTTGATGAATCTATGAGTAGTATCGGAGGGTATGAACCATAGATAAGTTGGAATACAGTAGGTTTAACACCAATATGAATTTAGAATGAGTTCATTACAGTACCTAAGTGGTGGTTTTATTTTCTTATACTAACGGAGCTTACAAGTTTTCTGTTGAGTTTTGTGTTGTGGAGTTTTCAAGTTTTGGGTAAAGATTCGATGGACTATGGAATAAGGAGTGGAAAGAGCCTAAGCTTGGGGATGCTCAGGGCACCCCAAGGTAATATTCAAGGACAACCAAGATCCTAAGCTTGGGGATGCCCCGGATGCATCCCCTCTTTCGTCTTCGTTCATCGGTAACTTTACTTGGAGCTATATTTTTATTCGCCACATAATATGTGTTTTGCTTGGAGCATCATTTTCTTTTGTTAGTATTTGCTTTCTGTTATTTATAATAATGTTTTGCATCTTTAGTTTCAATAAAAAGGTCAAGGATAGCCTTTGCCATGCTTATTTTGCTAGTATACATGTCGCTGTTTGAAAACAGAATGTTTACCGCTGTTGCAAAAATTACCTAGAAAAGTCAGAGAATGGTATAATGTTGAAACTTTTTGAATATTGAGCTCTGATAAATTTATTACAGTGGGAATTTTCTTTCATAATTTTTGGCGTTAGGGAAGTATGATGAATCTTGCATTCTTTACAGACTATACTGTTTTGACAGATTGTTGTTATGGTTGCATTGTTTGCATATGTTTGCTTGTTTAATGATTCTATTTGAGGATAGGAATGTTAAATATGCAGAGGCATTTAGTATGCAATGTTGAATAATAATTTTAGTGATTTGTTAGAGTCGAAAATGATAAGGTTTTTGCATTCGTTTGTACTAACCTATCTCATGAGTTCTTGTTGAGTTTGGTGTGGATGAAGCTTTTGATAAAAAGAGAAACCATGGTATGAGAGGAATTAAGGAGACACAAAAGTTCAAGCTTGGGGATGCCCAAGGCACCCCAAGATAATATTTCAAGAAGTCTCAAGCATCTAAGCTTGGGGATGCCCCGTTAGGCATCTCACCTTTCTTCTTCAACAACTATCGGTTAGTATCGGTTGAGCCTAAGTTTTTGCTTCTTCACATGAGTTGTGCTATCCTTGCAATGTCATTTTATTTTGTTTTGCTTGCTATTTGAATAAGGTACCAAGGTCTGAAATTCTTAAATGAGGGAGAGTCTTCACATAGTTACATAATTATTTAGCTACTCATTGATCTGCACTTATATTTTTGGAGTAGTTTGTCATTCACTTGTGTGCTTCACTTATATCCTATGAGTAAATGGTTGAATGAGTTGAATGTCATAAATCTGAAATTATATATGTTTCATTTGCTTATCCCATGGGGAGTAATGACTTCACATCTAAGAAGTAGAGGTTGTAAATTTATTAAAGGTTAGCAAGCATTGTATTGGTCATTTGAACAATTCATGACAGAATATTGAAGGAATAGAGATTTCATATATAAATACACTATCCTAGACATCTTTTATAATTGGGAGAACTCATTAAGTATGACTTCCTAAAGAGTTGATGTTGGACAAGGAATACAACATAATGGGTTATGTTTTCCGACAGCTCAGTTAAAGTATATTGTCATGGACCATTCAAACATGTTGAGCTTGCCTTTCCCCCTCATGCTAGCCAAAATTCCTTGCACCAAGTAGAGATACTACTTGTGCTTCCAAATATCCTTAAACCCAGTTTTGCCATGAGAGTCCACCATACCTACCTATGGATTGAGTAAGATCCTTCAAGTAAGTTGTCATCGGTGCAAGCAATAAAAATTGCTCTCTAAATATGTATGATCTTTTGGTGTGAAGAAAATAGCTTTATACGATCTCTTATTTTGGAAGCAATAAAAGCGACGGACTGCATAATAAAGGTCCATATACAAGGGGCAATATAAAGTGACATTCTTTCGCATTAAGATTTTGTGTATCCAATCCTAAAAGCGCATGACAACCTCTGCTTCCCTCTGCGAAGGGCCTATCTTTTACTTTATGTGTTTTACTTTATGGAAGAGTCAAGGTGATCTTCGGCTTTCCCTTTTTCATTTTATCCTTTGACAAGCACTTTGTGTTGGGGTGATCCTGATATATATATCCAATTGGATGTAAGTTAGCATGAACTATTATTGTTGACATCACCCAAAGGTGAATACGTTGGGAGGCAACACTATAAGCCCCTATCTTTCTTAGTGTTCGATTAAAACTCCATAACCATTAGTATTGCGTGAGTGTTAGCAATTGTAGAAGACTATATGATAGTTGAGTATGTGGAGTTTGCTATTCCTAAAAATAAGATGAATTGCAGTTGTTTGATGACTGAGAATGAAGTTTGCTAGTTTTCAAGAAAGTTTATGGTCTATGCTTTGACATGTGAATTGCTTGTTACTTTACCGTGAGAAGTTTTATGAGATGAACTACTGATATGACATATTATCATGCTAGAAAAGGTGATTGAAATTATCATTGATCAAACTTGTGCACCTTCTAGCATTCACACTTCATAAATTCTTTCTTTTATCATTTACCTACTCGAGGACGAGTAGGAATTAAGCTTGTGGATGCTGATACGTCTCCAACGTATCTATAATTTATGAAGCATTCATGCTATTTTATTATCTATTTTGAATGATTATGGGCTTTATTATACACTTTTATATTACGTTTGGGACTAACCTATTAACCGGAGGCCCAGCCCATATTGCTGTTTTATTGCCTGTTTTAGTATTTTGAAGAAAAGGAATATCAAACGGAGTCCAAACGGAATGAAACCTTCGGCAGCGTGATTTTTTGGAAGAATATGATCCTGGAGACTTGGAGTTCACGTCAGAAGATCCTCAAGATAGCCACGAGATAGGAGGGCGCGTAGGGCGCGCCCCCTGTCTCGTGGGCCCCTCGAGGACCCCCCGACCGACTTCTTTCGCCTATATAAGCCTATGTACCCTAAAACCATCGAATATCAAGATAGATCGGGAGTTCCGCCGCCGCAAGCCTCTGTAGCCACCAAAAACCTCTCGGGAGTCCGTTCCGGCACCCTGCCGGAGGGGCAACCCATCACTGGTGGCCATCTTCATCATCCCGGCGCTATCCATGACGAGGAGGGAGTAGTTCACCCTCGGGGGTGAGGGTATGTACCAGTAGCTATGTGTTTGATCTCTCTCTCTCTCTCGTGTTCTCTCTATGGCACGATCTTGATGTATCGCGAGCTTTGTTATTATAGTTGGGTCTTATGATGTTTCTCCCCCCTCTACTCTCTTGTGATGAATTGAGTTTCCCCTCTTAAAGTTATCTTATCGGCTTGAGTCTTTATTTGAGAACACTTGATGTATGGCTTGCCATGTTTATCTATGGTGACAATGGGATATCACGTGCCACTTGATGTATGTTTCGGTGACCAACTTGCGGGTTCCGCCCATGAACCTATGCATAGGGGTTGGCACACGTTTTCTTGACTCTCATGTAGAAACTTTGGGGCACTCTTTGAAGTACTTTTATGTTGGTTGGATGAATCTGAGATTGTGTGATGCATATCGTATAATCATGCCCACGGATACTTGAGGTGACAATGGAGTATCTAGGTGACATTAGGGTTTTGGTTGATTTGTGTCTTAAGGTGTTATTCTAGTATGAAATCTATGATGGATTGAGCGGAAAAAATAGCTTTATGTTATTTTACTATGAACTCTTGAATAGATAGAACAGAAAGGATAACTTTGAGGTGGTTTCGTACCCCTACCATAATCTCTTCATTTATTCTCTGCTATTAGTGGCTTTGGAGTGACTCTTTGTTGCATGTTGAGGGATTGTTGTATGATCTATCTATGTTATTATTGTTGATAGAACTTGCACTAGTGAAAGTAAGAACCCTAGGCCTTGTTTCCTATCATTGCAATACCGTTTACGCTCACTTTTATCATTAGTTACCTTGCTGTTTTTATATTTTCAGATTACAAAAACCTATATCTACTATCTGTTTTGCACTTGTATCACCATCTCTTCGCCGAACTAGTGCACCTATACAATTTACCATTGTATTGGGTGTGTTGGGGACACAAGAGACTCTTTGTTATTTGGTTGCAGGGTTGCTTGAGAGAGACCATCTTCATCCTACGCCTCCCATGGATTGATAAACCTTAGGTCATCCACTTGAGGGAAATTTGCTACTGTCCTACAAACCTGTGCACTTGCAGGCCCAACAACGTCTACAAGAAGAAGGTTGCGTAGTAGACATCAGGTGGCTAAGTCCCAAGTGGTAGAACCGCTTAGGGCACCGGTGGTAGCGGTGTGTAGAGCACGACCGGAACATCCGGGCCACCACCGCCCGAGTACCGCATCAAAACAGAATCCTAACCGGTTGTTGAGCGGTACTTGGGCGGTATAACCGGCAATGAAACTCCACAGTCATTTTTAAGCATGGTGGTGGTACCACCGCCTGGGGGCAGCGGTACAACCTCTTGGTCATGAACTGGGATGTTCAACCCCAGGGTATCACCCCTGGGGTGGTGGTTGGGCCGGTGCCAAGGGCCAGCGGTACAACCGCTCGAGCAAGCGATACAACCGCTGAGGATACACAACAACAGTTGAAAAGGAGGAGAGTTCTCTCTCAAATAAGAAATGGAAGGCAGAGGTGGGTGAGGAAAATGTGTATGTGCAATGATTCACCCAACTCCTTCCGATGTGGATTCCCTCTTAATAGTACGGGTTTCCTACGACCAAAGAGATAAACACGTAGACAAACACCGTCTTTGATTTTTTTTCCTTCCAGAGAGAATAACAACTCGATGCAAGCCTAATCACCAAGAACCTGAAGCACTAAACACAAGATTAGACCAACAAGGAGTTGTCATCATCATCCAAAACATAAAGTAGGGAAATGACCTAACACCTAGTGGAGTGGAAATTTAGCAGGTGGCCAGGGCTTCCATTGATTTCTATTTTTTGCAAGGCATCATTGTGTTTTTGTTTTTCGAAAGCCGAGAGCACGGGTGGAGCTGGCCTGAGCACACATGGCCCGGATTTTTTACCATCACCAACATAGGTTTCATATTGGTCTAAGGTTTATCTCAACAGAACAAAGGCAAGAACTCTTAGTGGCTATCCCACTCCAATCACCTCCCGAACTAGATCATGCAATCTTGGCGGCGCAGTGGACGGACGACCAGAACCGAACATCTCAGAAGCCCACCTTCGTAAGTGCATTGCCATAATGGGAGTAACATAGGTCGTAACATGCATCCTCATGCAATGCAAGCTAGGCATATTGATGACCTGACATAGTATTAAGTCAGAAAGAGACGATGGTGATAACATATTATGTTACCATCACATAGCACTTTCCAAAAAAACCAATAAATGCAATCATCTATGATAAATACCTTTATAATACTTTGCACTACGAAGATAGTAAAATATACTAGTGTCATAAACATGACATAGTCGCTCCCCACTACGATTAGGCATCTTCAACGAAAAGCGTTTGTACAGGCGTTTAGAGAAACAAAATAAATCTTGTAGAATTAGAAAAACAACTTAGCGCCTTCTGTTTCCATGATAGATGCTAATCCTGGATGCTAAGAGAACCGCCCGCTGCACTCACCGCTTCATCTCGCGCAGCAGAAAAATCTCCCAAGTGCTCGGTTCCCTTTTTCACCGATGTCGTAGCTGGCATCAGGATTGAATCATGCAACTGACAATCGATCAAGAAACAAATCCTGGCGCCCAGGGTTAGCTCCCGCCTTAGCCATGTCCTAACAAAACCTCCAATGGATGTGGGAATGTTGAGAAAAAAAACCGGCAAAAAACCCTGTAGAATTAGGGATATGAGCCAAGCCTATGCATGCGGATGATAGGCCTATTTCCTGCGATAAAGCGAATGAGCAGTGCTACACACACGATATTGTGCGCATGATTCGTGCATGATAGATGATATCTGTTCGTCCATGCATGTAGCAAAGTCCAATAGACGGTTTGATTGCCCAGGTTCAGCAGTCGTGTATACATTTGCCATCCGCACAACAGTTCCAAAAGCTAATTGCCCACCGTCACACCAATACATACATCAAAGTAGCCAAGGAATTTATGCCGTCGTCGCAAATCATAAGGTCAAGGAGGGGCTTTATAAGAGATCCCAATGTCTTGGCCTCGCTGATTCGACCTCGCCCCGTGATTGAACCGTTGCTTTCGTACCCTTGTCTAGTCCGACTTATTCTTTTTTTTGCGAATACGCCAAGATTGCGTATCATTCCATTGACAGGTAGAAGAGAACATTACAAAGAGAAGGAGGGAGGACACCACACCAAAATGTGAGACGAAGCTACACAACCCTTAACTAGCCTAGCTCGAACTCCAACCAAGAGAGGTGAGGAGATGACACACAGGGCGCCAAGGCTGCGGCATGACCAACACGAGGCACCTACAACACATGGCAACGACTGAAGAACCGACCAAATCAATGTACCACTCACCAAACGCGGCTAGAAGAGTCGGCAAGTGGGTTGCAGGACATGGCCGGGCCTGAGGAAGGAGCCATGGTGGAAGAGCCGACGATGTCGTACATTGCCCCCCGAATGCCCACGCCCTGAGGAGCATCCACACCAAGCACGTCCACCGATAACTCAAAATCCAACACCAGGGACGCCATGAGCAGCCAAGAAAACACCTTAATGAAGGGGACGATGACGTGACACTGCTGATGTCCGATCCAGAGAACCGGATCTAGGGGTTTCCCCGGTGCTTGAAGAGGGGCACGAAGAAGGCCATGGCAGCGCTTCAGGAAGGAGACGACACCCGCAGGTGTCGCCACGGCCAGCAAAAGTGTAGGGATTTCGCCCCGGCCTATGACCGAACAATTGCAATGCCGCTGGAGGATCCAGAGATGTGGGAACCAAAATGCTTGCTGGAATCGCTACTGCAGGGAGGCAAGTTTCACCCATCATCCAACGAGAAGACAACGGGCACTAGACCCACCACCAATCCCAAACCTATTGCACACACAAAAGCAGCCACCAACTTCCCAAAACCGCCGCCACCAGCCAGCTTGAGAGAGGCATGGCTGGACCAAGCCACCGGGATAGGTAGACGCTGGTGGACCTGGCTGTAGCAAGTGCCAGATGTCAGTTAGCGTCCGGGGAAGAGCGATCGGAGATTGGAAGTGGGGGGTGGGGGGGCGGAGTGGGAGGAGGGTCACCGAGCGTGGGGAAGCGGATCCAGCGCTGGGAGCGGGGGGAATCACCGGGTCGCGGGGTGGAGGAGCACCGACGGCGCCGGCTGCAGCAAAGCCCGCACGAGACGCGACGACCACCACAGGATCCAACGTACGGGGGTGGGGGAAGGGGGTCACCGGGCGGGGGGAAGGGGATCCAGCGCATCCAGCGCCATGAGCGGCGGGATACACCGGGTTACGGGTGTGGAGGGCCAAACGGTGGCGGCAACTGCAGTGCAGCCCGCTCGAGGCGCGACGACCACCACGGGAACCAGAGCATGCATGGGGAGAGCCCCGAGCGCGAGGTAGCCGCGGGCGGGCTTTGCTCGGCGACGCCTGCCGGCGGCTGCGAGGGGTGATTATGGTGGAGCCGGCGGCTAGTGAGGGAGTCATGGATTAGGGGGTTTCCGGACAGCCGAACTATATACATCGTCCGGACTATTGAAGCGTGAAGATACAAGACTCAAGACTCCGTTTCGTGTCCGGATGGGACTCTCCTTTGCGTGGAAGACAAGCTTGGCGATCCGGATATTGTGTTTCCTTCCTTGTAACCGACTCCATGTAAACCCTAGCCCTCTCCAGTGTCTATATAAACCGGAGAGGTTGGTCCTTAGAAGGCCGATCACAATTACAATCATAATCATCATAGGCTAGCTTCTAGGGTTAGCCTCTACGATCTCGTGGTAGATCTACTCTTGTACTACTCATGTCGTCAATATTAATCAAGCAGGAAGTAGGGTTTTACCTCCATCGAGAGGGCCCGAACCTGGATAAACATTGTGTCCCTTGCTTCCTGTTACCATCAGCCTAAGACGCATAGATCGGGACCCCCTACCCGAGATCCGCTGGTTTTGACACCAACATTGGTGCTTTCATTGAGAGTTCCTCCGTGTCGTTGCTGCAAGGCTTGATGGCGCCTTCAATCGTCAACAACATGGTCCAGGGAGAGACTTTTCTCCCCGGACAGTTCTTCGTGTTCGGCGGCTTCGCACTGCGGGCCAATTCGCTTGGCCATCTGGAGCAGATCGACAGCTACGCCCCTGGCCACCAGGTCAGGTTCGGAAACTTGAACTACACGGCGGATATTCGCGGAGACTTGATCTTCGACGAATTCGGGCATGTGCCAGGAGCACCGGACAGTCGCGATGAGCACGACCTAGACCTGCTATCGGACAATGTTCGGGATATCACCCCTGCAGTAGCCCTGGACCTAAATCCGGAGCAGGCTGCGTTGCCTAAGGACAGAGGGATGGGCCCCGCCCCGTAGGCTGCACACTCATTAGCGGTAGAGCCGAACACAGGCCTCACTTCCGAGGAAGCCTGTAACTCCGGACCCCCGGACTCGTATCCGGTTGTTGGTTCCAGTCCGCGCACTCTCGATCCAGCCGAGATAGGTTGGGCTCCGATAATGGAGTTTACCGCTGCGGACATCTTCCAGCACTCGCCCTTTAGCGACATGCTGAACTCATTAAAGTCTCTCTCTTTGTCAGGAGGCTCTTGGCCGAACTATGTCCGGCTTGAGTGGGAAGCACACGACGAAGGAATTCGTTGCCCACCCACCACCCACTTCATTACCACGGTCGATGACTTAACCGACGTGCTTGACTTCGACTCCGAAGACATCGACGGTATGGACGACGATGCGGGAGAAGTACAGGAACCGCCCGCTCACAGGGTGGTGGATAGCCACCTCCTCACACGATATATATATATATATGGTGGACACTTTGAAAGAAACCAATGGTGATGAGGCAACGGAGGATAACCCCTCAGGGAGAAAAACAAAGCATGGGCGTCGTCGACGCTGCTCCAAGCCCCGCCACAGCAATACTGGCCCAGGAGACGAAAACAATCCAGATGGTGCCGAAGAGGAATACAACCCTGATCAGCCTGCCTTCAAGCAGGCCGAGCAGGAAGATGAGCAGGTCAGCCCAGACAAACAGGCGACCGACGGATATCCGGAGGATGACAATTACATGCCCCCCCTTCGAAGACGAGATTAGCCTCGGCGACGACGAGTTCGGCGTGCCTGAGGATCCCGTGGAGCAGGAGCGCTTCAAGTGTCGCCTTATGGCCACTGCGCGGAGCCTGAAAAGGAAGCAGCAGCAACTCCAAGTTGATCAAGACCTGCTCACAGATAGATGGGCTGAGGTCCTGGCAGCCGAGGAATACGGACTCGAGCACCACACGGCTGACCGGCCACCCCGTGGCCGGGATAAAACGGTATACCAGCCCGAATACCAGCCCGCACCCCGGGGCACTAAGGCCCGGGGCAATAGGCAAGACCTGCAAGATATACTGGAAAACAAAGCAGGACAGCCAAGATCGATCTACGGATCACGGGGGCATGCCCCAGCGCGCGACGATGACTGTCACGCCGGATACATTATCAACAAGTCCGACCGGGCCGAACACAGCAACCCAGACCAATTCGAACTGCGTAGCCACATAGCTCGGCATAGAGGCGCCGCACACCCCCTCTGCTTCACTGACGAAGTGATGGATCATGAATTCCCAGAAGGGTTCAAACCCGTAAACATCGAATCATACGATGGCGCAACAGACCCCACAGTATGGATCTAAGATTTATTCACATGGCCCACGGAGACAATCTACAAGCCATCAAGTATCTTCCCCTTAAGCTCAAAGGACCAGCCCGGCACTGGCTAAACAGCCTGCCAACAAATTCCATTGGCAGTTCGGAAAACCTGGAAGACGCATTCCTCGACAACTTCCAGGGCACATATGTGCGACCACCGGACGCTGATGACTTGAGCCACATTACTCAACAGCCCGGGGAGTCAGCCAGGAAATTTTGGACTCGGTTCCTAACTAAAAAGAACCAAATAGTCTACTGTCCGGACGCCGAAGCCCTAGCGGCTTTTAAGCATAATATTCGTGATGAGTGGCTCGCCCGACACCTCGGCCAGGAAAAACCCAAGTCCATGGCAGCTCTCACAACACTAATGACCCGCTTTTGCGCAGGCGAGGACAGCTGGTTGGCTCGCAGCAGCACCACGCCACACTCTGGCACTTCGGACGTCCGTGACAATAACGGCAAGCCACGACGCAACGGACACAAGCGACGGAACAATGGCGACAACACCGAAGACACGATAGTCAACGCCGGATTCAGTGGATCCAAATCTGGTCAGCGGAAGAAGCCGTTCAAAAGAAACAATCAGGGACCGTCCAGTCTAGACCGCATACTGGAACGCTCGTGCCAAATTCATGGCACCCCAGACAAGCCAGCCAACCACACCAATAGAGACTGATGGGTGTTCAAACAGGCCGGCAAAATAAATGCTGAAAACAAGGACAAGGGGCTGCACAACGACGATGATGAAGAGCCCCGGCGTCCGAACATGGGGGGACAGAAGAAATCCCCCCCCCCCAGGTGAAAACGGTCAACATGATCTATGCCACTCACATCCCCAAGCGGGAATGGAAGCGAGCACTACGGGACGTCTATGCGATGGAGCCAGTCGCCCCAAATTCAACTCATGGTCAGCTTGTCCGATCACCTTTGATCATAGGGATCATCCTACTAGCATCCATCACGGCAGCTCAGCCGCATTGGTCTTAGACCCAATCATCAATGGATTCCACCTTGCGCGAGTCCTTATGGACGGCGGCAGCAGCCTGAACCTGCTTTATAGGACACAATGCGCAAAATGGGCATCGACCCTTCAAGGATCAAGCCCACCAAAACCACCTTTAAAGGTGTAATTCCTGGAGCAGAGGCCCGCTGTACGGGCTCTATAACATTGGAAGTGGTCTTCGGATCTCCAGACAACTTCCGAAGCGAAGAGTTAATCTTCGATATCGTCCCTTTCCGTAGTGGTTACCACGCACTGCTCGGACGAACCGCCTTCGCTAGATTCAATGTGGTACCACACTATGCATATCTCAAGCTCAAGATGCCAGGCCCGTGCGGGGTCATAACAGTCAACGGAAACATGGACCGCTCTCTCCGTACAGAAGAGCATACTGCAGCCCTCGCGGCAGAAGTGCAATGCGGCCTCCTCCGGCAAACCACCAATCCGGCGATGATAACCTCAAGCACCGTCAAGCGAGTCCAGAGCACCCTGCAACAGGATCACCAAGCACGCCAAGAGCACGACTAGCAGTCCGGCCTCCGCTCAAACCCCATCAAAGCAGCATTCGTGCCACGCGTACACAATTACGCACTCAAAATACCATGGGCACAGGCGGAGGCGCAGCAGTGACTCAGTCAACAGTGCGGTATCACCGCAGCATACCTTCATAACCTTCCATTTTTATCTTTCAGGACATTGCTTTAGGGCAGCCTCTTCAGAAGAACCGGATTGACGGACTTGCATAGGAGAGGAAACCAAGGAGGCAACAAGCTTTGCGCACAAAAGGAAATACACAAGTGGAATCTGTTCACAATCGTTATACATGTTTTATATACCTACATGCAGCCTGCCCTTGGATAGGACATGTCAAATAGTCCTATTTACTACTGCCTAAACGCACCCCTTGTAAACATACGCTTAAACATATTATTCATCAATGGGAAATAATATATAACGTCCGCTCATTATTCCTATTTGCGCATGTTTTTTGCACATATTTATTTAATATCGCATTCGTACACCTTGGTACGATCAGTTTGCCAGGGGCTTCTTATGGCGCCTCACAGTATGGCAAAACAAGTCCGAACACTTCCAACAGCGCGGCACCCTGAACTTATAGCACTATATGCATCAGCTCCGAATCACGTCTTGGGTCAATAGTTGGGTTTGCCCGGCTTCCTTGTTTTGGTACCTTACGTTGCGTTATATCGGCTAAGATAGTGCAGGGAGAACTACTGCGATTGTGTCCCGGTTCTTCCGGACGAGCACCTCAGTAGAGAAAGCCGAAAACTGACCGGCATGATGCGGCGAGAGCTGGTCGCTGTTCGAGAGGTCTTAAATTCCTTAAAAGTTTTTTCCGCTTTAGGCGATGAATTGGCCTCGTCCGATTTAGGCGTATATAGCGCCCCAATTCGGCCTTCCGAATTCTAGGGGCTTCGCCGAAATTTAAAATTATAGACTTCTATGGCTAAGTGAAAGTTATAAAGCCGAATAGTCCGATTGCCTTGTTCGCTGCGCCGAATACCTCCTTAAGGGACCAAACATTTGGATAAAGAGTATCCGGGTTTTTCCAGGAACACCCCGGTACTAGTTGCGTGGGGGCGGAAGCCGACGACTGGCCTACTTTCAGTATTCTATAAACAGCCACACAGAAGGTAATATTTTAAATCAAACAGTGCTACATAGCACAAGTAACTTCGTCTTTAAATTACAACGGTGGCATAGGTACATTTAGTCAAAGATCTTGTCCTTGGTACATTCATCGGCCACGAGACGAGTGCCCTTCATAACGCCATCATAGTACTTCTCGGGATGACGATGCGCCTTGCCCTCCAGCGACCCGTCCTTCACCAGCTTCTCCGCATCCAGCTTGCCCCAATGCACCTTCGCGCGGGCAAAGGCCCGGCGGGCACCCTCAATGCAAACTGATCACCTGATAACTTCCAGCTGCGGACAGGCATTCACCATCCGCTTGATCAGGCCGAAGTAGCTAGTGGGCAAGGGCTCACCAGGCCACATCCGGACTATGAAATCTTTCATAGCCACTTCGGCCACCCTGTGGAGTTCGAGCAACTGCTTCAGTTGGTCACTCAGAGGCATTGGGTGTTCGGCCCCAGCATACTGGGACCAGAACAGCTTCTCCGTGGAGCTCCCCTCCTGGGCACGGTAGAACTCCGCGGCATCTGATATGCTGCGTGGCAGATCTGCGAATGCCCCTTGACAGCTCCGACTTCGGGTAAGTAAAAGAAACGCCTCCTCCACATATTTGCTTTGCATAAAGAATGTCTTACCCGCCACTATCTTCTTGTCCGCCTGGATTTCCTGATGTGCCTTGTCGGCTTCGGCCTTGGCATCTTTCATACTCGCAAGGGCCTTCGCAAGCTCGGCCTCTTTCATCTTCAAATCATGCTCCACGGACTCGAACTTTTTGCCGAGGTCCCGGAGCTCTTGTTGTACCTCGCCCACTCTAGCACTTTGCTTCTCGCGCTCCTTGCATTCCAAGGCCGCCTTATCTTCGGCCTTGGACAATGCTTTCTTCAGGGACGCCACTTCGGTGGTGGCCCCTGTTACACAGTCACGATGCTTCGTCGTTAGACTAATAGATTTTATCTATCCTTAAAATACATAAGAGCGGGGAATCACTCACCTTTGTTCTCTTCGAGCTGCCTTTTCGTGAGGTCGAGCTCTCCCTGCGCCTGCTCCAGGTCCCGCTTTAGTTCGGCGACCTCGGCTGTGCGGGCAGCAGCGACAAGCAGCACAGCCTGCTCATTCACATGCACATTTATTATTAGACTCCTGCGGATTATAATTGACCCTTCGTTTGGCTTTTCTTTTCGAACACCAAACAGAGTATCAGGGGTTACTACCTATCGGGAGGTAATTTCACACATTTTTTACTTACCTCAAAGCCTGTCAGGAGGCTGGTGCAAGCTTCGGTTAGTCCGCTTTTGGCAAACAAAACCTTCTGAATCACCGCACTCATAAGAGTACGGTGCTCTTCATCCATGGAAGCGCCTCAAAGCGCTTCCAGCAGACAATCCGATGCCTCGGGCGTAGCGGAAGTCCTTGGCACGGACGGCTCGCCCTCTCTAACGAGGGGTTGCCCGCCTGAGTCCATAACCATTGGGGGTTCCGAAACAGTGTTCGGATGAGAGCCCGGCCTACCGCGGCTCTCATCGACATGATCCGCGGGGATCTTGAACCCCGCGTATCCGACATCTGGAGCTTTGCCTTGAGGCGTCTCCAGAGTCACCTCCCCCCGCTCTGGGAGCCTTCGGGATAACACCTCTGTGTCATCCACAGGCTGAGGAGTAGTGGCCGTCGGGAGCGAGTTCATCGTTGAATCGCTCAGGGATCCGTCCGAAGACGATACCTCGGGATGAGCCCTGGCTGGACTGCATATATGTTCGGCGTTATAAAAAAGACTATGAAGTAAAAATCACGATAGAGTGCGGATACTTACAATCGCGCTAGGGGCTTCCCCCTGGGCAGCCACCCCTCCTCGCTATGGGCGGCTGTGGCAGAGTAGTCCGGAAGGGACACCTTTCCCTTCTTGGACGTCCCAGCCCTCTCCTCCGGGGCGGCTTTCCTATTTTTCTCCTCCCCAGTGCGGGGAGGTAGAGTCCTTCTTGCTTCCCCCCGCCTCCGCAGGAGGAATCTGCCTCGTCGTCGTCGGACAACGAGGGAATGACGGCCTTGCGCCGTGGGCCTCTCCCGGCCCCCTGGTCCGCCTCCTCAGGCCCCTCATCCTTTTCGGATGGGGCGGCCTCTTCTTCTTCTTCCTCCCCTTTGTGGGAGGAGTGTGCCTCGTCGTCTTCGAATGAGGCTTCCGGTACAACCTTACGTCGCAGACCCTTCCTGGTCCTCGGGGCCTTCTTTTCGGCCTTCGGGACTAGCATCTCCGTCAGAAGAGCATCAGCTGGGCCTTCTGGCAGCGGAGCCGGACAGTCAATCCGCTCCGCTGTCTCCACATAATCCTGATCAAGTATGCACAATTACTTAAGACTCCCCCACGAATATACTGGGAAGAGCTGACTCCAGTGGTAGTCAGAAAACTCACCGCACTAGGAGACCACGCGGCGTGAAGTCCACGGTCCTCGAATGTGGGAGGAGGTACTTCGGAGGCCTTGATCAGCGCCTTCCACGCTTCTTTATGCGTCATGCCGTAGAGCCTCCGAAGCGTCTGGTGTTCGGCCAGGACGAACTCCCACAAGTTAAACGCCCGCCTTTGGCACGAAAGAATCCGGCGAACGAGCATGACCTGGATCACGTTGACAAGCTTGATGTTCTTGTCCTTCATGCTCTTGATGCAGATTTGGAGCCCGGTCAGCTCTGTAAGTTCGCCCCAGGCCAGGCCCTTCTTTTCCCAGGAGGTGAGCCGCATGGGGGTTCCGGATCGGAACTCGGGGGTCGCTGCCCAGTTGGCACCGCACGGCTCGGTGATGTAGAACCACCCCGACTGCCACCCTTTCACAGTCTACGCAAAGGAGCCGTCAAGCCAGGTGACATTAGGCATCTTGCCCACCATGGACCCTCCGCACTCCGCTTGCTGGCTGCTCACGATCTTCGGCTTCACGTAGAAGATTTGCAGCCACAGGCCGAAGTGAGGCTTGATGCGGAGGAAGGCCTCTCATACGACGATGAACGCCGAGATGTTGAGGACGAAATTTGGGGCTAGATCATGGAAATCTAGCCCGTAGTAGAACATGAGCCCGCGGACGAAGGGATGAAGTGGAAACCCCAGTCCACGGACGAAGTGGGCGAGAAACACGACCCTCTCGTGGGGTCCCGGGGTCGGAATGACCTGCCCGTCGTCTGGTAGCCGGTGCGCTATGTCTGCGGCCAAGTATCCGGCCGCCCCGAAGATTTGCAGTATGCTTCTCCTTCACGGTGGAAGCCACCCACTTGCCTCCTGCTCCGGATATGTTTAGCTGTATGGAGAAGACTTGGGCTAGGGCGCTGGAGCTCGAGGGGGCAAGAGTGGGCAAAGGAGGAAGAAGGCGTGGATAAAAATGGGGAACTCTAATCCCTTTATAGAGGCAACGAAAGCGGTGCGCCTCCCCACTCGCCCGTTGAGAATCGCTTACTTCCCAAGCGCCACGATTGATGGCGTGGTGGAATTACCCATACCGTATTGATGAGAATCCCATGATAAGGGGACACAATCTCTGCTTTGACAAGACATGTCAAGGAAACCGCCTCGCAATATGCGTTGTGGCTGGTTGTGGGAAAACGGTTCGAATAATGACCCGACCGTAATGACATGTCACGTTGTCTAAAAAGTTGTCAGCAGATTGCATTTCTGAAATGTCATTTTCTCTACGGCGGTATGTGAAGATCATTTTATAGATCCGTACATGGTTTACGTGTCCGATGATTACCTTGGAGTATTCGGAGAAGGAACCCACCTTGCAATGCCGAAGACAAGACTGTGCGCCGGACTCATCGTCATTGAAGCCTGGTTCAGGGGCTACTGAGGGAGCCCTGGATTAGGGGGTATCTGGACAGCCGGACTATATACATCGTCCGGACTATTGAAGCATGAAGATACAAGAATCAAGACTCCGTTCCGTGTCCGGATGGGACTCTCCTTTGAGTGGAAGACAAGCTTGGCGATCCGGATATTGTGTTTCCTTCCTTGTAACCGACTCCATGTAAACTCTAGCCCTCTCCGTGTCTATATAAACTGGAGAGGTTGGTCCTTAGAAGGCCGATCACAATTACAATCATAATCATCATAGGCTAGCTTCTAGGGTTTAGCCTCCACGATCTCGTGGTAGATCTACTCTTGTACTACTCATATCGTCAATATTAATCAAGCAGAAAGTAGGGTTACCTCCATCGAGAGGGCCCGAACCTGGGTAAACATTGTGTCCCCTTGCTTCTTGTTACCATCAGCCTAAGACGCACAGATCGGGACCCCCTACCCGAGATCCGCCGGTTTTGACACCGACAACTAGGGTTCCCGCCCGAGCCGCCTCCGGGGAGACGACACGGGGGGTGGTTCAAGACTAACCCTCTAGTCTGACTTAAGCAATTTGAAAAGTTTGGGGAAGAATGAGAGAGAAATTGAGTAACTATTTTTTTGAAATGGAGAAATTTAGTAACTAAGCTTACTGTTAAACTTGCTCAGAGGTTAACACAAGGTTAAATGACGAGTGGGCATACAAACCCAGCCGCTTCCTCCGGGAGTGATCTCGGCCGTTGGATAACTGAATCACAGGACACCCATTCTTCAGAAGATCATCTTCAGTATTGGCTGTATCTTCTTCCTCTCGGCGGTCTTGACATCCGTGCGAGCCCAGCCTCCAGTCCTCCCCCGGCCGCCGTGCTGCCGCCGGCCGCCGGGCCCCGCATCTCCGGCTCCGCTCCGACCAACCCTCAACCCTGGCCCCGCCACCGCTCGGAAGCACAGATAATTTCTGGTTTCCTTCCTTACATTCTACAGTTCTATCCAGGAGCGGATAGGGGTGCTATGCTTCGCCTTGGCCTCCATCCTTGCCCCCACTTCTTTCCGCCGCAATCCCACCCCACCCTGCCCCGCCGGTTGTCCGCCTCTCCGCTCCCAAGGCCCCCCTTTCCATCCGCCGTCACCGCGCTCCGAGCTCGAAACCCTCCGCTTCAGGCCGCCGTCAGCGGAGCCGCCTCCGGAGAGGAACTGCGGGGCGCGGATGAGGACGAGGAAGGCGCGGACCTGCACGAGGCGCTCACCAAGACGCGGCGGCTCGTCGAGTGCGCCATGTTCGCATCCGTTGCCGGTCTCGCCTACTTCCTCAGCAACTCCCTCGCCATCGAGGTCTGCAATGCTTTTCTGTTCCCATTTGTCTTTCTATCTCTTTATTCATTCCATTGTTGATAGGTACATACATGACGCTGCTGTCTTCTTTTGCCGATGTAGAATTACTTCAGCTGCTTTTTCCCGTTGCCAATAGTCATCTCCTCCTTAAGATGGGGACTAGAAGCCGGCAGGAAAACTATGGTAAAGTCTGATCAAATGGTTCACCTGGCATATATAGCTTTGATGCATTTTATTTTGGTTTATTTATGGCATTGCCTCATCAGGTGGCTACTGTTTTGCTGCTCTTCACATTGTCTGGCCCTGTCAAAGCGTTGACTTATCTGGTAAGTATCTCTATTGTGACATATGATTCATATCATAGTTGTACCAACGGCATGTGTTTAGTTTGAAACATCTAAAGTTGGCAACTGGCATATGTACCTTGAAACTAATGGGTGTTGGTGCTGCAATTGAGTGTTGAATCAGGGGCTTCAACACCATTGTCATTGAAATGAGAAATAGCTTCATATTCCAGAACAGAAAGTCAGTATATCTTAGTGCTAAAAGAAATCAATATTCCGAGTGAAAGAAATTCTATAACTAGAGTTTGCAAGCTGTGACCGTAAGGGTTAACATCTATCAATCATCGAACAACAATATTCCTTTTTTCGTTTTAATACTTCAGTTTTGGTGCTGTTGGTAAATTTAACTTTCTTTTCCTTGCATATATTGGTCCATTCTAGTTTTGAATCTTCTTTGGGACTTGAAAAATTAAAAGTAATCCTGCATTCATTCGTTATGACTGAGGACATTCTTACATTCAGTGGGCTTGTTTTCCTGCAGCTTATGCATGGAGTAGTTGGTCTATCCATGGGTACTATGTGGAGGTGAGGAATACAAAGGTTAAAAGGTTATATGTCACTTAAAGTTAATGATATATCTGCATGAGAGGTGCATGTATGCAGCTGTAGCTTCCAGTCGATTTATATTGACTTTGAGTAATTGTAGCATTTTTTTTACTCCTCTATCATCAGGTTGGAGACCAATTGGATTGTTTCCATCATAATCTGCGCAATTGTGAGTATCTTTTCTCAATTGGTATTTCATATCTATAGATGTATTTCTGATCATGTATGCATTACACATGAACCTCATAGCTTTGGATTGGAACATGACAACATTACCATTTAGTTTCTATATGAAAATATGAATCAGATTGTCTAGTTTATGATTTTTATTTTTTTTATAGTTGCAAATCTCTGTATTCGTTCTTGTACACCTCTTAGATAAATGGTTACCTTTGTGCTAGTCTTATCACAAAAATACCAAGCAAATTAAAACCAGCACAAAAAATTCTTATGTTGTTTTCATTATTTTTAACATATGAAATATCACTTCAGGAAGGCAATACATTGCCAGCTCGTGTTTCTTCTTAACTTTACATGATGTCTAATTTCACCCAGCGAAACTTCCTCATAATAGGAGAATAGAGGTGGAAGAGTCAAGAGACAATAGATGCTGTTGCATAAGCTCATGTGCCCGTGAGGAGAAAGGAGGCAGTTGATAGGTCCACCTAATATCAGAATTCAGGATCGTTGGGTGGAAATAAGTAAACAGCCAGTTTTGCTAATAACAAAATACAAGATTATTTGGTAAGGAATGGATATGAAGATCCATATTTTCTTAGGAACTAAATCCTTGCCGGTTGTGATTGTCGACGTGAGACCTCTCTCAGTTCTCCTGACTTGATCAAGAAGCAGAAGAGAACAAGGGAGAAGTTGGAGGAGAATTCAGAGCTTTGTTCCTCAATTCACACTTGGTCGTTCCTGAAAGACGGGCTAATATCGCCAACACACACTAAACCGGCCCACTGCCCCACTTGTCATAACTTAACACACATACTTCTTTCCGCACCACCCGGTACATAGTGGGCACACGAGTGGTGCTACTCTTATTTTTAGTCTTTAAATTGAATGTCAGCTGACAGTTTGCTTTGCAGATACGTGCAGTGGGAGCTTGTGGATATGTGTTAGTGACATCGTTCTTGATACGAGAAAATATTTTTCAGTTGGTATGTCTACTCAACACTATTAGACAGTAAGATTGGAGGGGTGGGGTGGGGTGGGAGTATCTTCTTTAACTTCTACTCATTTCAGATAACCGTTAACATACATGCCTCCTTGACGTACATTCTGGCGGCAGCTGGTGTGAACACGGTTCCATCCATGGATGCAATATATGTTATCTTTGGGACACTGGTAACTTTTAACCTGCCAAATTACACTTATAGGATGAGCTGGTTCAGAAAGTAACTTGCCTTTCTTTGGCAGGTTCTGCTTAATTCTGGATTCTTTGTCTTCATACTGCATATAATTTACACAATCTTCCTGACTAAGCTGGGAATCAAGCCTTCACTGAGGCTTCCACGATGGCTGGGGAAAGCAACATCTAGTTGATAGGTAGAATGCCACCATACTAATTTGTAGTTGAAGATTCGCACCCATGTCCTTTGTAATATGAGCATTGTTGTCCGGCTTCCTGGTAGATGATTGTGGTTTTTCCAACAAGATTTTTGTCGATTGCGATTCTACATTGGTGGCATTGACTGATCGACAAGTGTTGTAGAACTGACTTGTCGAGTATATTGCCCCATTCACGTCTTTCATTTAAACTTTTGTTTTTTGCATTGTTTCTGTTAATATATAATTTAGAATCTTGGGGCATTACTCCCTTCATCTGAAAATCAAAGTCATATTCATTTTATCCAAAGTCAAACGTTCTCAAGTTTGATTTTCTGCATTCCCTTTACCTATATCACACCGGTTTACAGGATTACATGGCATTTGAACAAACTCTAACCCTAGCTAGCTAGAGACAACATTTATGTATTGTTTGGTTGATGCTGCTGGGGAGTAAAACAGGGGTACGATTGGTTTCTGCCGTTGGGCATCCAGCCCACTTTCTTGAGATATTTACCATCTCCTTTGAACTTATCAAACTCTTTTTCTTGTTGTTTTCCTTTCCAAACCAGAAATCTTGTCACCCAAAGCTACAAATTACCTACAATGATTTTGGAATACAAATTACTTTCATGAGATATTTGCTATCCTTTTACTTTTGCGTTTCCCCCTTGCAAGTTTATTTATTTATTTATTGAATCAAAGTGGTCAACCCCCGCCCCAACTTTTATTAAAAGCAGAGGCAAACAGTGTAACCATCGTTCAACAACTCTCGGTCGCAACCAGAAAGTAGTTGTGGCGGACTTATTACAACTTAACAGAGATAAACAGCGGAACACAGGCTACTACTCCCTCCGTCCGGAATTACTTGTCATCAAAATGGATGAAAATGGATATATTTACAATTAAAATACATCTAGATACATCCATCTCAATGACAAGTATTTCCGGACGGAGGGAGTACCATCTAACCTATTAAACACCAACTGGCCATCTCCAAGTGACCCTAAGGAGCTCCCCACGGTGATGATCGAGCAGCCGCAGGCATTTGAGGAGCAGAGTAGCTTGAGCATCTGCGCACAACACTTTCCATTGATGAACAAAAGCTCCTACCAAACCCAGGAAGCATTTCTTACTTTGTCACATTCGACCCTGAGAAACAAAATCGTTGCGAAGCAACCATAAGCTCCACAAGGTAGCAATCGTAACCATGTTGATGACAGTAGCCTGCTTCTTTTGTTGCCAAAACATAGCTAAGGAATCAAAAGAACAGGGAATTGGAATATCAAGTACACCAACCACCACCTTCCAAGTTTTTTTTTCTTTTTGCAAGAATGCAATCCAAGAATAAGTGTTGAATAGTTTCCGATTCAATGCAGAATACACAAGTAGGATCAGCCACATGGCGCTGTTTAGCCAGATATCTCTAGGTAGACTTCTATTATGTAAGATGAGCCAGAGAAAAATATGAATATTTGCTGGGGTCTTAATTTTCCAAATACATTCTGTAAGATTAGAAGATATCCCACCAAAATTGATTAGCTTGTACAAGGATTTCACAGAGTATGTGCCGGAAGGCTCAAGGGACCAAACAAGCACATCAGCTTCAGAAGATAGAACAATTGGTTTCACCCGAGAAATCAACTCAAACCAACTATTGAGAGTTTGTTCATTAACACATCTCCTGAAAGTTAATTCTAAAACAACATCATCTATACTTGGACAACTGAAACATCTTATTGCTAGCAAATCAAACAGATCTCATGACTGAGTTTTGAGTGAACAATCACCCAACCATATATCATGCCAGAAGGCAACTTTTTGTTCATTACCCAGCTTCCATCTACAAAATGTTTTAGCAGCAGAAAAAACCCAAGATATACATTTCCAAAAAGGAGAACCCAAACCAGGTTTAGACCAAAGAATATTAGATTTATCAGTAGTGCATTTATTCCAGTCACTTGGCCGATTATCAAAAGATCTTTTGCTCCAGGAGGCTAATAAAGTCATGTTGAAATCCTTAAGATTAGGGATCCCATACCACCAAATTCTTTTTTTCTAGAGATAAGCCCCTAGTTTGCAAGATGATACTTGTGTTCATCCCCAACATTGCCCCAAAAGAAATGAGTCATCTGAGAAGTCATGGCTTCAATGGTCCATTTAGGAAACTTAATCCTGGACATGCGATAAGTAAGAATACTGGCAATACAAGTAGTAATCAAATTAAGCTTACCCTTGTAGTATAAATTCCTGCCAAGCCAGCCAAAAATATTCTTAATAGTCCTATCTATAATGGATTGAGTATCCTCCTCCTCAACTTTTTGAAATGCAAAGGAACACACGAGTACCTAAAAGGAAAAGAACCAATCTGACAAAAAAAATCTGAGCAGAACAATTAGCGAGTTCTTCCACGTGGATAGTATGAAGGTCACTTTTATGGAAATTAATCTTCATGCCAGATAGCTTCTCAAAGCAATATAAAATCTATTTCAAATTCCTAGTATGATCCACAAAAGCAACCAAGAAAAGGATGGTGTCATATACATATTGCAGACTAACAACACCTCTGTCGGGTGGTAGGTGCGACATATGCCAACGGGTGGCTTATCATTGTGGGAGCCAGTAAGACATCGTCGGTGCCTGGAAATAGGATAAGGCAAAGACATGCACGCTGGCGAATCTTACCCAGGTTCGGGACTCTCCTAGGAGATAACACCCCTAGTCCTGCTCTGCGGGGTCTCCGCATGATCACTAGATGAAAACAAGTAGCTACAAGAGGCTCCTTGAGTTGTTTTGCTAGAGGAAGAAGAAGGGCAAGGCTAGCTCTCTTCTTCTCTCTAATGGTGTCTAAAACTCCAAGAGATCAACCCTTTGTATGGGTGCCCTGGGGGGGTTTATATAGGCCTACCCCCCAGGGGTACAATGGTAATCCGGCTGGACGTGGGTCCAGGCCGTCAGTGTCTGTAGTTGTCGGCTTCTCCGCCGACTGATGGGTCCCGCCGGGTGCCGTCCTCTTGGCCGACAGGCTGGGACAACCGCCTGGGGGTCTTGTCAGCTGTTGGTTACTGTAGCCTTGCTCCTGGTGAGGATGGCTTTGTCGGGGTAAGCATGGCTACAGTGCCGCCGCCTGGCGGGCTTTCACTATAGCCTTACCCCATCTTATTTGCTTAATGGTGCACAAACTTCCAGGGTGGGGGTGAGCTGACTGTTGGAAGCCGGCCTTCCCCCAGGCCGACTGGTGAAGCTCGGCCGCCTTCTGGTATCTCTCTGGCAGGAGGGGCCCGCCGCCTGCGGGCCGTACTGACAGTTTGTCGTGGGTGAAGTCATGGTCAACATGGCAACAGTGCCGCACTGGACGGGGAGTGGCCGCCCCGTACGGCGCACTGTGGCCACGCTTGCTCCGGAATTCGGGAGTGGCAGGCTTCACTATAGCCACGCCCCGTCTCATCGCCTTTATGTGGGTGCAAACTTTGAGGGCGCAAGCCAGGCCGCCCGCTAGGAGCCGGCCATCTGGTGGCCGACTGCTAGGAGTCGGCCCTCTTCGAGAGAGCTCTTAGAGCCTTGCCGCCTTCCAGCAGCCGGCCGGTGGGACAGCCAGCCAGGAGAAGGCGGCCCTACGTCTTGGATGTTTGAGGGCTCAGTCGGCCTGATATTTTTTGAAGAGCCAGGGGGAGTTGGTTAGGCTACCCGTGGTCATTTACTCCGACAGTAGTCCCCAAAGCTGGCCGGGCTTCGCGGCTGAAAGGGGGACGAGAAGCCTGGGCAGCCTCCTATCTTGAAGAGTCGACAGCTTGGAGCCGGCCATCCAGAAAGGGTTTGGAGTCCGAAGGCGGGAACCAGCTGGCGCGTGCGCCGGGCGGCAGGCCGGCCGCCCATTGTCCGCGCACCACGTGGCGCCCTTCGGCTGGACCGGCCTGCCAGCCCACGCGCACTACGGGACGTCGTTGCAGGCCTGGGCCCGCCACTGTCGCGCCTCGACCCAGGCGCGGATCATCTGTGGCCGAGGCGGACGGTTTGCATTCCAGCGGCGGTTGCCGCACGTCTTTAAGGTGTAATAATCGCGGGTCATGGGGAGTGGGCGCAGTTAATCCCACGTCCCCCACGTCCCGCCCCCTCGGCTTCGTCGCACCAAGCCTATAAGTAGGGGGAGGAGGGGGAGCGGCAGACGCACACGCGCTCACCTCCCACTTCGCCATTTCCTTCTTCGTCTTCTTTCTGTCACCGCCGCTGTTCGTAGCCGCGCCGCTCCACCGGCCGTCTCGCTACGCCGCAGCTTCGCCGCAGCTGGTTCGCGCTCTCACCGTCGTCGCGCCTTCTCCGGCCATCTTGCTATGCCGCAGCTTCACCGCTGCAGGGTTGCGCTCTTGCCGTTGCCGCGCTGTCTCCGTCGGCCTTTTGCCGTCATGGCGCGCGCTGGAGCCTGGGACGGCTCCAACGTCCATGAAGATCACATCGACTTCCTCCGCAAGACGCGGCGGCTGCCCGGCGAGGACTACGTGCGGGTCTGCCTCACGCCGGAGCGGGAGATCTCGCCGGCGCCGGAGGAGGGCGAGCGGGTCATCTTCCGCTCGCACTGCCTATGCGGCCTTGGCCTGCCGGCGAGCGGCTTCTTCCGCTCCTTCCTCGACTTCTACAATCTTTAGCCGCACCACCTCACCCCAAACACGATGGTGCTGCTATCCGCCTTCGTCACTCTGTGTGAAGGCTTCCTCGGCGTCCTCCCCACCACAGAGCTTTGGGGGGAGTTCTTCTACTCCAAGCTCAGCACCGTCGTCAAGAGCGTGTCGGCTCAATGCGGCGCCTTGTCATCGTTCGGAGGTCGGCGGCCGACAACCCCTTTCTGCCCATCGTGCTGATCCAGTCGGTGAAGATGTGACAGCAGTCATACTTCTACGTGAAGAGCATCTTCACGCAGGGCGACTGGGTCAACCTACCGGCTTACGTAGCCGGCCCGCTGACTGGGAAGCGGCCCAACTGGTCCTATCGGGCCAGGTCGCTGTCGCCTTCTGGAGCCGCCGCCGTTGCGCGGCTCCGGGTGTTGGTCAAGTCGGAGGGCCTGACCGGGCCCGACTTGCTAACCGCCTTCGTGGTGCGCCGGGTGCTCCCGCTCCAGGGCCGCCCTCATCTGATCTGTCAGATGAGCGGGCACCTCGACCAAAGCCGGCTGTGCACCAAGGAGATGCCTCACGTAGAGGTAGCTCACATGGTGAACTACCTTGCGAACTGCAAGCTCACGAAGGAGTGGCGGTTCGGCAAGGAGCCGCATTCACGCGCCGATCCCCTGCCTATGGTAAGTTTCCTTTTCTTCTCTTTTTCCTTCTGTTGCCGAGTTCTTTCTGGCTGACTCGGCCGATCAGCTTATTGAACAGAGCCCCCTCCCCCAGCCGGCAGCCGGCACCGCGGGACTAGAGCGCCAATATCTCCACGACCGGACGGAGAGCGATGTGAACGACCCCGACTTGGGGGCGGCCGCCTTGGATGACGACGCCGTGGGAGGAGGCGGCGAGGCAGGCGGCTCAGGGCTCGGAGCCGGCCTCGAAGACTGGCCGGACAACGACGAGGGGGAAGTCGCCCCGCGCCGCCAGCTGGTGTCCGACCAGCAGGGCGCGAGCTCGTCTGCCGCGCCGGCTACCCGAGGCGGCGCAGAAGCGTCGGGCCGCGCCGATCCTGTTCGGCAGCCGACCAAAGAAGCCTAAGGGCTCGGTTGCAGCGACCAAGCAGGACGAAGCGGCCGCGAAGGCCACCCGCTTCCGCAAGGTGGTGAAGGACCCGCAGATGGTTTCTGCGTAAGTGGCGACTCCCTCACGTGTTCTTTCTTCGTTCTTGTCAGTTTTCTTCTGATTTTTCTTTGTCTTGCTTGGAAACAGGGCTCCGCTCTCCCTTGAGCGGACCGCCACCGCCTCCGTGGTTGGGGCGGCGGGAGGCTCCACCATCGCCCACCGCATAGACCCTCGCGCCGAGCTTCAGGCGGCGATGGAGTAGAACACGCGGGAGGAGCGGGAGGCGGAGCAGCAGAAGGCGGCTGCCGCCAAGGCAGCACAGGAAGCGGCGGAGGAGACGGCAAGGACGCAGGTCGGCGCGGCGGCCAAGGCCCAGGCGGATGCTGCAGCCGCGGCGCAGGCGGAGGAAGCCCTGCGCAACCAGCCTCCGCAGCTCGTCATCCCTGTCGGTGTCAAAACCGGCGGATCTCGGGTAGGGGGTCCCGAACTGTGTGTCTAGGCGGATGGTAACAGGAGACAAGGGACACGATGTTTTTACCCGGGTTCGGGCCCTCTCGATGGAGGTAAAACCCTACTCCTACTTGATTAATATTGATGATATGGGTAGTACAAGAGTAGATCTACCATGAGATCAGAGAGGCTAAACCCTAGAAGCTAGCCTATGGTATGATTGTTGTTCATCCTATGGACTAAAACCCTCCGTTTATATAGGCACCGAAGAGGGTTAGGGTTACACAGAGTTGGTTACAATGGTAGGAGATCTACATATCCGTATCGCCAAGCTTGCCTTCCACGCCAAGGAAAGTCCCATCCGGACATGGGACGAAGTCTTCAATCTTTTATCTTCATAGTCCAGGAGTCCGGCCGAAGATGATAGTTCAGCTATCCGAACACCCCCCAGTCCGGGACTCCCTCAGTAGCCCCTGAATCAGGCTTCAATGACGACGAGTCCGGCGGGCATATTGTCTTCGGCATTGCAAGGCGGGTTGCTCCTCCGAATACTTCATAGAAGATTTTGAACACAAGGATAGTGTCCGGCTCTGCAAAATAAGTTCCACATACCACCGTAGAGATAATAATATTTACACAAGCTCAATCTGCTGACGTATTCCGTGGCGTGACATCACACCACGGCCAAGCCTTTATTCGAATCATTTTTACTGTTCCACCTCAGCACGTTTAGCGAGGCGGTTTCCTTGGCACGTCTTGTCAAAGCAGAGATCGTGTCCCCTTATTCCGGGATTCTCATCAATACGGGCGTGGGTAACCCAACCGTGCCCGTTGGCATGTCTCCTCTATCGAAGGCGAGTCCTGAACGGTCACGGGGGAGGCTCTTGGTATTCAACCTCTTTATAAAGAGACTGATGACCCACAAGTATAGGGGTCTATCGTAGTCCTTTCAATAAGTAAGAGTGTCGAACCCAACGAGGAGCGGAAGGAAATGATAAGTGGTTTTCAGCAAGGTATTCTCTACAAGTACTGAAATAAGTGGTAATAGATAGTTTTGTGATAAGATAAATGGTAACGAGCAACAAGTAACAAAAGTAAATAAAGTGCAGCAAGGTGGCCCAATCCTTTTTGGACAAGCCTGGACAAACTCTTATAATAGGAAAAGCGATCCCGAGGACACATGGGAATATCGTCAAGCTAGTTTTCATCACGCTCATATGATTCACGTTCGATACTTTGATAATTTGATATGTGGGTGGACCGGTGCTTGGGTGCTGTTCTTACTTGAAGAAGCATCCCACTTATGATTAACCTCTATTGCAAGCATCCGCAACTACAACAAAAGTATTAAGGTAAACCTAACCATAGCATGAAACATATGGATCCAAATCAGCCCCTTACAAAGCAACACATAAACTAGGGTTTAAGCTTCTGTCACTCTAGCAACCCATCATCTACTTGTTACTTCCCAATGCCTTCCTCTAGGCCCAAATAATGGTGAAGTGTTATGTAGTCGACGTTCACATAACACCACTAGAGGTTAGACAACATATATCTTATCAAAATATCGAACGAATACCAAATTGACATGACTACTAATAGCAAGACTTATCCCTTGTCCTCAGGAACAAACGTAATTACTCACAAAGCATATTCATGTTCATAATCAGAGGGGTAATAATGTGCATAAAGGATCTGAACATATGATCTTCCACCAATTAAACCAACTAGCATCAACTACAAGGAGTAATCAACACTACTAGCAACCTACTAGCGCCAATCCCGGACTTGGAGACAAGAATTGGATACAAGAGATGAACTAGGGTTTGGAGATGAGATGGTGCTGGTGAAGATGTTGATGGAGATTGCCCTCTCCCGATGAGAGGAGCGTTGGTGATGACGATGGTGATGATTTCCCCCTCCCAGAGGGAAGTGTCCCCGGCAGAACAGCTCTGCCGGAGCCCTAGATTGGTTCCGCCAAGGTTCCGCCTCGTGGCGGCGGAGTCTCATCCCGAAAGGTTGCTTATTATTTTTTCTCACCGAAAGACTTCATATAGGAGAAGATGGGCGTCGGGGAGCCACCAAGGGGCCCACGAGGTAGGGGGGCGCGCCCCCCACCCTCGTGAGCAGGGTGTGGGCCCCCTGGCCTTCATCTTTGGTGATGATTTTTCTTTATTTCTTTTAAGATATTCCGTGGAGTTTCAGGACTTTTGGAGTTGCGCAAAATAGGTCTCCAATATTTGCTCCTTTTCCAGCCAGAATTCCAGCTGCCGGCATTCCCCCTCTTCATGGTAAGCCTTGTAAAATAAGAGAGAATAGCCATAAGTATTGTGACATATCGTGAAATAACAGCCCATAATGCGATAAATACCGATATAAAAGCATGATGCAAAATGGAGGATAATAATAAAAGATAGGCCCTTCGCAGAGGGAAGCAGAGGTTGCCATGCGCTTTTATGGTTGGATGCACAAAATCTTAATGCAAAAGAACGTCACTTTATATTGCCCCTTGTATGTGAACCTTTATTATGCAGTCCATCGCTTTTATTGTGTCCACAACAAGTTCGTACAAAGCTTATTTCTCTGCACTAATAAGTTATGCATATTTAAAGAGCAATTTTTATTGCTTGCACCGATGACAACTTACTTGAAGGATCTTACTCAATCCATATGTAGATATGGTGGACTCTCATGGCTAAACTAGTTTAAGGGTATTTGGAAGCACAAGTAGTATTTCTACTTAGTGCTAAGAATTTGGCTAGCATTAGGGGGAAAGGCAAGCTCAACACGGTAGAGGAACCATGACAACATACTTTATCTCAGATGTAAAAAACATAACTCATTATATTGTCTTCCTTGTCCAACATCAACTCTTTAGCATGTCATATTTTAATGAGTGCTCCCAATCATAAAAGATGTCAATGATAATATATCTATATGTGAAACCTCTCTCTCCTTATCACTTCCTATTAATTGCAACGATGACCAAAGCTATATTTGTCAACTCCCAACAACTTTTAATCATCATACTCTTTCTATGTGGAGTCATTACTTTCACTACGATCAATATAAACTCTTTGTTTCTTTTTATTCTTTTCTTTATTCACCCAAGATCATGGCAAAGTAATCAAGCCCTTGACTCAACACTAATCTTTATTATATATAGCTCACGGACTCGATTGCATAGAGGGATCATAAAGCAAAACTCAAAACTAGATCGTGCCATGACTTTATTCTACTAAATCAAGATACTACTAATAGGATCAAACTAAGAAAAATGGTAAAGATAGGAGTTGTGATGGTGATACGATACCGGGGCACCTCCCCCAAGCTTGGCAGTTGCCAAGGGGAGTGCCCATACCCATGTGATTATATCTCCTTCTTTGTTGTTGGCGGTGGAGGTGTTGTTGATGATGGAAGCTTGTCGTCCACCTTCCATGGCATAGGCTCACCCTCATAGAAGGATGATCGAGTCTCCGGAATCCTCAAATCTGCAACGGAAACAGCTCGAAACGAAAACAGAGGATATTTGCGTGATACGGTCGTCAAAACCTTCGGGAGAATATATAATGAATTTTCACCGACCAAAATACGTATCGTGCAAGAAAACGGAGTCCGGAGGGCACACGGGGTGTTCACGAGGTAGGGGGCGCGCCCAGGGGGTAGGGCGCGCCCTCCACCCTCGTGGAGGCCTCGTGCCCTCCCCGGACTGCTACTTATTTTTCTATTTTTCTAAATATTCCAAAACGGAGAAATATTGCTTTAAAAATTGTTTTGGGGTCGGTTTACTTACCGTGCCACATACCTATTCCTTTTCGGAGTCTGGAACGTTCTTGAAAGTGTCCCTTATGTATTCCTCCGGGGTTACGGTTTCAATAATATTGGTTTCAACATTTATGGGATTACCTGAGATATAATGTTTGATTCTTTGACCGTTTACCACCTTTGGATTTGTGCCTGCGAAGTTGTTGATTTTTATGGCACCGGAACAATAGACCTCCTCGATAACGTAAGGACCTTCCCATTTGGAGAGAAGTTTTCCTGCAAAAAATCTTAAACGAGAGTTGTATAGCAATACATAGTCACCTACATTAAACTCACACTTTTGTATCCTTTTATCATGCCACCTTTTAACTTTTTCTTTAAACAGCTTGGCATTTTCATAAGCTTGGGTTCTCCATTCATCAAGTGAGCTAATATCAAACAACCTCTTCTCACCGGCAAGTTTGAAGTCATAATTGAGCTCTTTGATAGCCCAATATGCCTTATGTTCTAATTCAAGAGGTAAATGACATGCTTTTCCATAAACCATTTTATACGGAGACATACCCATAGGATTTTTGTACGCAGTTCCATAGGCCCATAATGCATCATTCAGTTTTTTGGACCAATTCTTTCTAGACCTATTAACAGTCTTTTGCAAAATTAATTTGAGCTCTCTATTACTCAATTCTACTTCACCACTAGACTGCGGGTGATATGGAGATGCAATTCTATGATTAACGTCATATTTAGCAAGCATTTTACGGAAAGCACCATGAATAAAGTGTGAACCACCATCAGTCATTAAATATCTAGGGACTCCAAACCTCGGAAAAATAACTTCCTTAAGCATTTTAATAGAAGTGTTATGATCAACACTACTAGTTGGAATAGCTTCTACCCACTTAGTAACGTAATCAACAGCAACTAAAATATGTGTATATCCATTAGAGGCAGGAAAAGGTCCCATATAGTCAAAGCCCCAAACATCAAATGGTTCAATAACAAGTGAATAATTCATAGGCATTTCTTGACGTCTACTAATATTACCAATTCTTTGACATTCATCACAAGACAAAACAAACTTACGGGCATCCTTGAAGAGAGTAGGCCAATAAAAACCAGATTGCAATACTTATGTGCAGTTCTATCTCTAGCGTGGTGTCCTCCATAAGCTTCGGAGTGACACTTGCGTAGGATCTGTTCCTGTTCATGCTCAGGTACACAACGTCTAATAACACCATCTACTCCTTCTTTATAAAGATGTGGATCATCCCAAAAGTAATGTCTCAAATCATAAAAGAACTTTTTCTTTTGTTGGTATGTGAAGCTAGGGGGTATAAATTTAGCAACAATATAATTAGCATAATCAGCATACCATGGAGAGCTACGAGAAGTGCTTATGACATTTAATTGTTCATCAGGAAAGCTATCATCAATAGGTAGTGGGTCATCAAGAACATTCTCTAACCTAGATAAGTTGTCTGCAACTGGGTTCTCAACTCCTTTTCTATCAACAATATGCAAATCAAATTCTTGCAGCAAGAGAACCCATCTAATAAGTCTAGGTTTAGCATCTTTCTTTTCCATAAGATATTTAATAGCAGCATGATCGGTGTGAATAGTTACTTTAGAATCAACAATATAGGGTCTGAATTTATCACAGGCAAACACAACTGCTAAGAGTTCCTTTTCAGTAGTAGCATAATTTCTTTGAGCATTGTCTAGAGTCTTACTAGCATAATGGATAACATTTAATTTCTTATCAACTCTTTGCCCTAGAACATCACCTATAGCATAATCACTAGCATCACACATAATTTCAAAGGGTAAATTCCAATCAGGTGGCTGAACAATAGGTGCAGAGACTAATGCTTTCTTAAGTATTTCAAATGCTTCTACACAATCATCATCAAAGACAAATGGTACATCTTTTTGTAATAAATTAGTCAGAGGCCGAGAAATTTTCGAGAAGTCCTTAATGAACCTCCTATAAAATCCGGCGTGACCAAGGAAACTTCTTATACCTTTGATGTCCTTGGGACATGGCATCTTTTCAATAGCGTCAACCTTGGCTTTATCAACTTCAATACCTCTTTCAGAAACTTTGTGCCCCAAGACAATACCTTCATTATCCATAAAGTGGCACTTTCCCAATTCAGGACAAGATTAGTTTCTTCACATCTCTGCAAAACTCGATCAAGATTGCTCAAGCAATCATCAAAAGAGGAACCATAGACGGAAAAGTCGTCCATGAAAACCTCACAAATATTTTCACAAAAATCAGAGAATATAGCCATCATGCATCTTTGAAAGGTAGCAGGTGCATTACATAAACCAAAAGGCATACATCTATAAGCAAAAGTACCAAAAGGGCATGTAAAAGTAGTCTTTGATTGATCTTTAGCCGACACAGGTATTTGAGAGAAACCAGAATAACCATCTAGAAAGCAATAATGTGTATGTTTGCATAATCTTTCTAGCATTTGATCAATAAAAGGTAAGGGGTAATGATCTTTCTTAGTAGCTTTATTTAATTTGCGGAAATCAATTATCATCCTATAACCTGTGATAATTCTTTGCGGGATCAATTCATCTTTATCATTAGGGACAACCGTAATACCTCCCTTCTTAGGGACACAATGGACAGGACTTACCCACTGACTATCAGCAACGGGGTAAATTATACCTGCCTCCGGAAGCTTGAGTATTTCCTTTCTTACCACTTCTTTCATTTTAGGATTCAAACATCGTTGAGGATCACAAACTGGTTTG
This sequence comes from Triticum timopheevii, assembly GCA_963921465.1. Lineage (NCBI taxonomy): Eukaryota > Viridiplantae > Streptophyta > Magnoliopsida > Poales > Poaceae > Triticum > Triticum timopheevii. The sequence goes on from OY997272.1 coordinate 148,069,077, forward strand.
GCATCAGCTTCCAAATTTATTTTATGTTGATTTAGAGTGGGATCGATGCCCTTAAGATCATCCAGAGTATATCCAATAGCGGCATGGTGCTTTTTCAGAGTTTTCAATAATCTTTCTTCTTCATGCTTTGAAAGGTTAGCACTAATAATAACATGATATATTTTCTTTTCATCAAGATAAGCATACTTAAGATTATCAGGCAACGGTTTAAGCTCAAACACGGGATCACCCTTGGGTGGAGGAGGATCCCCTAGGATTTCAACAGGCAAATTGTGTTTCAGAATAGGTTCTTGTTTAAAGAATACTTCATCTATTTCCCTTCTTTCATTCATGAACATCTCATTTTCATGGTCTAGCAAATAATGTTCTAAAGGATCACTAGGAGGTACAGCAATAGAAGCAAAACCAATAATTTCATCCTTACTAGGCAATTCTTCCTCACGATGTTGTTTACTAAATTTGGAGAAATTAAACTCATGAACCATATCATCCAAGCCAATAGTAACAACATTCTTTTTGCAGTCTATCTTAGCATTAACAGTATTCAAGAAGGGTCTGCCAAATATAATGGGACAAAAGCTATCTTATGGGGAACCAAGAACAAGAAAATCAGCAGGATATTTGGTTTTCCCACACAAGACTTCAACATCTCTAACAATTCCCCTTGCAGATATAGTATATCTATTGGCAAGTTTAATTGTAACATCAATATCTTCTAACTCAGCAGGTGTGATATCATGCATAATTTCTTTATATAAGTCAATGGGTATAACACTAGCACTAGAACCCATATCACATAAGCCATGATAACAATGATCTCCTATTTTAACAGAGATAATAGGAACGCCTACCACAGGTCTATGTTTATCTCTATCACAGGGTTTAGCAATTCTAGCAGTTTCACCAGAGAATTCAATGGCATGCCCATCAATATTATCGGATAAGAGATCTTTAACAATAGCAATATTAGGTTCTACTTTGACTTGCTCAGGAGGTGTAAAAGTTCTAGTATTGCTTTTACGAACAACAGTTGAAGCTTTAGCATGATCCTTTACTCTAGCAGGAAAAGGTGGTTTCTCAACATAAGAGGTGGGAACAATAGGATCATTATAAGTGATGGTCTTTTCTTCAACTTTAATAGGTGCAGCTACTTTTACTTCTATGGGAGGATGATATTTAAACCACTTCTCCTTGGGGAGATCAACATAAGTAGCAAAAGATTCACAGAAAGAAGCTACTATCTCAGAGTCAAGTCCATATTTAGTGCTAAATTTACGGAAAATATCGGTATCCATAAAAGATTTAACACAATCAAACTTAGGTGTCATACCTGATTCCTTACCTTCGTCGAGGTCCCAATCTTCAGAGTTGCATTTAATTCTATCCAATAAATTCCATTCAAATTCAATAGACTTCATCATAAAAGAACCAGCACAAGAAGTATCGAGCATGTTGTGATTATTTTCAGAAAGCCAAGCATAAAAATTCTGGGGAATTGTCAATTTTGAGAGCTCATGATTGGGGCATGAATATAACATTGATTTAAGCCTCCCCCAAGCTTGAGCGATGCTTTCTCCTTCGCGAGGCCAAAAATTATATATATAATTGCGATCACGATGAACAAGATGCATAGGGTAATACTTTTGATGAAATTCCAATTTCACTCTTTTTATAGTTCCATGATCTCATATCATCACATAGCCTATACCATGTCGATGTGTCTCCCTCCAAAGATAAAGGGAAAGACTTCTTCTTAACAACATCATCGGGTATACCTGCAAGCTTAAATAGTCCACAAATATCATCCAAATAGCGTAGATGCTCGTCGGGATGCTTTGTCCCATCTCCTGTAAAAGTATTAGCCAACAGTTTTTCCATAATACCCGAAGGAAATTCAAAAGGAGTTTCATTTTCAATAGGTTCAGTAGGTTAAGGAGCAACTCTTTGCTCTACTGGACGGGGTGAAGATACCCCGAACAAGCCCCTCAGAGATTCACTTTCCATAGTAACAAGTGACAGAAAATTTCAGCACACTATATAAATTTTTCCTTACCAAATTCCACTTACCAAAGGTGCTACACTCCCCGGCAACGGCGCCAGAAAAGAGTCTTGATGATCCACAAGTATAGGGGATCTATCATAGTCCTTTCGATAAGTAAGAGTGTCGAACCCAACGAGGAGCAGAAGGAAATGATAAGCGGCCTTCAGCAAGGTATTCTCTGCAAGTACTGAAATAAGTGGTAACAGATAGTTTTGTGATAAGATAAATGGTAACGAGCAACAAGTAACAAAAGTAAATAAAGTGCAGCAAGGTGGCCCAATCCTTTTTGTAGCAAAGGACAAGTCTGGACAAACTCTTATAATAGGAAAAGCGCTCCCGAGGACACATGGGAATATCGTCAAGCTAGTTTTCATCACGCTCATATGATTCATGTTCGATACTTTGATAATTTGATATGTGGGTGGACCGGTGCTTGGTTGCTGTTCTTACTTGAACAAGCATCCCACTTATGATTAACCTCTATTGCAAGCATCCGCAACTACAACAAAAGTATTAAGGTAAACCTAACCATAGCATGAAACATATGGATCCAAATTAGCCCCTTACAAAGCAACACATAAACTAGGGTTTAAGCTTCTGTCACTCTAGCAACCCATCATCTACTTATTACTTCCCAATGCCTTCCTCTAGGCCCAAATAATGGTGAAGTGTTATGTAGTCGACGTTCACATAACACCACTAGAGGTTAGACAACATATATCTTATCAAAATATCGAACGAATACCAAATTCACATGACTACTAATAGCAAGACTTCTCCCTTGTCCTCAGGAACAAACGTAATTACTCACAAAGCATATTCATGTTCATAATCAGAGGGGTAATAATGTGCATAAAGGATCTGAACATATGATCTTCCACCAATTAAACCAACTAGCATCAACTACAAGGAGTAATCAACACTACTAGCAACCTACTAGCACCAATCCCGGACTTGGAGACAAGAATTGGATACAAGAGATGAACTAGGGTTTGGAGATGAGATGGTGCTGGTGAAGATGTTGATGGAGATTGCCCTCTCCCGATGAGAGGAGCGTTGGTGATGACGATGGTGATGATTTCCCCCTCCCAGAGGGAAGTGTCCCCGGCAGAACAGCTCTGCCGGAGCCCTAGATTGGTTCCGCCAAGGTTCCGCCGAGTCTCATCCCGAAAGGTTGCTTATTATTTTTTTCTCATCGAAAGACTTCATATAGGAGAAGATGGGCGTCGGGGAGCCACCAGGGGGCCCACGAGGTAGGGGGGCGCGCCCCCCACCCTCGTGAGCAGGGTGTGGGCCCCCTGGCCTTCATCTTTGGCGATGATTTTTCTTTATTTATTTTAACATATTCCGTGGAGTTTCAGGACTTTTGGAGTTGCGCAGAATAGGTCTCCAATATTTGCTCCTTTTCCAGCCAGAATTCCAGCTGCCGGCATTCCCCCTCTTCATGGTAAGCCTTGTAAAATAAGAGAGAATAGCCATAAGTATTGTGACATATCGTGAAATAACAACCCATAATGCGATAAATATCGATATAAAAGCATGATGCAAAATGGACGTATCAGAGACCAAGGCTCCACTCCCTTCTTTTAATCTCAATCGAATCCGGCCCTCGCCTCGAGTTCCAACACCCAAAGCTCCAGATTCAGGCGCTTCGGACCTTCGGTGATGTCCGGCTCCGACCTGCAAGGTCGGTGGATGCCTTCCTCCGTTACGGAAGAAGACGTGCTAAAGCTAAGAGATGCCAGGTGTTTAACCGGCGAAATTTCACATAGGCTGCCTGCCCAAGGGCAGGTTATTCCCACTCCCAAGCCTGGTGAAAGCATGGTGTTCGCGTCTCACTTCCTTCGGGGGCTAAGCTTCCCGACAGACCCCTTCGTGAGGGGGCTCATGTTTTACTACGGGTTGGAATTTCACGACTTGGATCCGGAGTCCATCCTCCACATCTCATCGTTCATCATCATGTGCGAAGCCTTCCTCCGCATTACCCCTCACTTCGGATTGTGGCTCAAGACCTTCAAAGTGGAGCCGAAGATGATCAAGGGGCAACATGCAGAGTGCGGAGGGGCTGTTATAAGCAAGAATGCTGATGCTCCATGGCCTGAGGGCTCTTTTCAAGAGGAGCTCAGTTTATGGCAAGAAGAGTGGTTTTATATCACAGCTCCCAGGGGCACCAAATGGGTGGCGCCACCTGCCTTTCGCTCGGGTCCTCCACCGCGGCTGGCATCATGGGTCAATAAAGGGCTTGACTGGGGGCCGTCCAAGGACGTGCCCTTGCTACAGGACCGCATTCAAGACCTCCTAGAGAGAGAGAGATCATGTTGGTCGTAGTAGCGCAGGTCATGTTGATTCGTCGCATCCTGCCCTGCAGACGTCGCCCCCTCCGCCTGTGGGAATCTAACTCGGAGGGACCACGAGCTCTCCAACATTTTATGGGCGCGACGCCCATGGAGATGTACAAGCTTTTCTTCGGATCACAAGAGATGTTCCGGACTTACCCGGACACGCTATCCTATATTTATTACAAACTGCCCTTTAAAAGAGCTGACCCTTGAACATGAGTGGATAGCGAAAGCAAAGTTAATCAGGTGTCCGGCCCCCCTCCCTGAGACCTCGCCGGATCCCGTGTTAACCAGGATGCTGGAAGTTGCGCCTTCGGAAGAAGGTGAAGGGGGGGAACAAGGAAGCTACCGCCTCCGCGAAGGAGGCTTCCAGGAAAGGAGGGATCGAGAATCCCTCCATCCAAGGGAAGAAGAGGACCGCCTCCGAAGACCCGGAGATCATGGCCTCAAAGCGGGGGAAGAAATCTTCGTTAGAGGGTCCGGCACCGAGAGATGCCTCTGCCGCATTATGCCCCCAAGGGGATCAGCCCTCCACTGAGCCGTAAGTAAAAAGGGGAGTTTTATTAAAATAAAGGATATCCCTACCCTATTCCTGATGACCGAAATTTTACCTTTTAGTTCGGATCTCAGCCCTTCTCAGCAGAGCTCATCTTCAGGGGATCTTCGTCCGGAGATGATAGAGAGCGAAACGCTTCCCCCTGCCATACCGTCTTACGAGGCGGGCGACCCTGAGGTGTCGTCACGGAGGGTTTCTCCGAGCCCGGCGGGGCCGGAAGGTAGTCGTATGTCCCCTCAAAGCCCTCCGTGTCCGGTCTTCGAAAAAGGCCATCGGACGAGTCCGGCACCATATGGTGTACGGTCGGAGGAGCTGAAGGATCTGCTCGGGCGAGCGTTTATCTCAGAAGATCACCGTGCATTAATGAGTATGGTGATTGAAAGGATTTCATCCGCTGAGAGCGGATTGCATGAAGCCGTCAGAAGTTTACTGACAGGTTTTGAGGTACGCAAAATGATGTACCTTCTGACAGTTTCGCATATAAAATGCGCCCTGTGTAGATAGTAGCCCCTGAGGCTCGGTGTGTTGTCAAAAATGACAGCGCGCCGAGCATCATAATCCCAAGTATAATGTGTCGCCCTTCCAATGCAGGTGGCGAAGGGTCCGGTGGCTGGCAGGACTGATGATTTTGCCGAACTAAAGCGGCAACTTGACATGGCGGATGTCGACATCGCGCTCGTCAATAGGCGACTTGACGAGTCACAAGGTATGCAATTTCCCCGCGGACACCTGGTAAGGGAGCTTGATGCCCGTGCCTTACAACCAGTATGCTTGACGCAGATGGTGCCGCTGCCATGGAGAACCTGCGGGTGGAGCTCGCCCAAGCCAAGGAGCAGGCCAGAAAGAGTGACGCGGCTGCCTTAAAGGCGGCCGAAGAGCTAAAAGCCAAACAGGCTGCTCACTGCCGAAGCAAGAAGGAGATGGCCGAGATGGCCGTGGAGTTGAAAAATGCTGCGGACCGCTGCAAACTTCTTGAAAAGGAAGATCGGGCGGTACGAGAGGACCTGAAGAAGGCCACTGCCGAGGCCAAGGATGCTCGCTCTGCGATGAGAGCTATGAAGGAGGAGCTGCGTCAGGCCGGAGGAAATTCCTGGACCCTAATTATACTCAGTTGGACCGGCTGTGGAGTGCGGAAGATGCTTATCTGGACTTGGCAGCAAGTGCGGCGGACGCGGCCGAACACTTCCGAGATCAAGATGATCACGAAACGGGAAAGGTTTTTTTGGTTGTCGCTTGGCCGAATGGGCGGAGCTGAATAGGTTATCCGGACTTGCCATGAAGGATGTCGTGAGTCTTTTGTGGCCGAAGAGGCCTGAGCTGAAGAGTTATTTTGGCTTGGTGCAGCAGTTCCTTGGTGCGGTGCCGCATATCAATGCAATGAGGAGGTCGGCATGCATAGAGGGCGCTCGGATGGCTCTTGCCCATGTCAAGACATACTGGGCGGAGATGAAGGCCACCGATGTTGCAACCCAAGATTCGAACGGAAGCCGAGTACCTGTTGAGCACTATTTTCAGGAAGTTCTGCCGGGCGCTCGTTTAATAGAGACGCAGTGCTCGAAGGATATTATGTTCGAATAACATGTATTATTGTGAAACAATGTTTCGATGAAATATAAAAGCTTTTTATACTTGTGCTTTCAAGAATTAAAATACCTCCTGTGCGGCCGTTAATGTATATGTGTATATAACCTGAAAGATGGCAGTCTTCGGCTTCAGCCCCCACGCATATAATGCGGGGGTGTTTGCAAAAGGCGCATTTTCACACTTGATCCAATGTCTTGGTCCTATAAAGGAGGTGGTAGCGTAGCAAACTAGGCAACCGGACTATAATGCTTTATCACTTTCACTTAGCCATGGGAGTTTGACAATGGGGCTACTATATAGCCCCAAGGGGCACCGCGCTCACCCGAATTCGGCGCGCGTATGTGCCTGACCGGGAAACGACCCTTCGTCAATGCGGAGGAATCCTATAGATTTCGGCGGGTCATCGAGTGGTTGATCAGTCTCACGCTATATCATGAAAGTCAGTTTTCGGTTTTCTCTACTAAGGTGCTCGCCTGGCCGAACCGGGGCACAATCGCAGTAGTTCTCCTCGTGCCGCGTTAGCCGATAGAGCGGAACGTAAGGCTGCAAAACGCAGGAGCCGGGCAAACCCAACATTTGACCAAAGACATGATTCGGATCTGATGCATATAAGGCCTAACTCGAGACGCCGAACACTCCCTAAGGTATTCGGTCTTTATGAAAATGGGCCGAACAACGCCCTTTGTAGTAAGCCCCTGGTGTCCAGGTACGCGCAAAATTCTGACGTGGCCTATGCCAAGACGCCAGCCTCCTCCTCGGTTATAATAAGAAACCAGGGGATGTGTATCAACAAGAGACAGTAAAAAGGTTTACACAGGGTCTTAATCTGAAAAGAATCCTTGCAACGGGTCCCTACTGCACGTCTGCGTCCGTGTCTCCGTTGTGCCGTATCCTGGACGGGTGTCCCACGGTGTTCATCTGTAAAAGAGAGGAACTTAGTTGAAAAAGATCGTGCGTAAATGTACGTTATATTAAATTAATAAAGTACATTTAAAAAAAATGAATAAAATTGAGCTTTATTGTCTCTTGTTGTATATGCGCGGAGCCCCTTGTGCGGGGGTGTGCGGCTGGTAAGCCCCTATAAGTTTACGTCGGACTCTTCTAACCGTGTCCGGGGTCTAAACGGCCTGTTTAGGTGCTTGAATTAGTGGAGCCGGTTTAATGTGTGGCTGTCGAGGCGGTCACACAATCTTCCGCGCTCGAGGAACACTCGATATTTTCCTTTAAGGAGATGATGCCTCGTGGACCGGGCATTTTAAGTGTGAGGGATGCATAATGCGGTATTGCGTTAAAGCGGGCGAAAGCTTCGCGCCCCAGTAGTGCTTGATAGCTATTTGTAAATGGGGCAAGGTGGAAGGTTAACTTTTCGCGGCGGAAGTTGTCGGGTGAGCCGAACTTCTACCAATAGAGAGCCCGTACAACGGGCATATCGGCCTGGCGTTACCCCTTGAAAGGAAGTGTTGCTATGGCAAATTTTGGTTGGGTCTATCCCCATTTTGCGGATTGTGTCCTGATATAGCAGGTTTAGATCACTGCCGCCGTCCATTAGGACTTGTGTAAATTGGAGTCCGTCGATTATCGAATCTAATATCAAGGCAGTCCATTCTGCATTCCGGATACTTCTAGAGTAATCCTGATGGTCGAAGGTGATTGGTTTTGACAACCAGTGGCGGGACTCCTTTGAGATAGGCCGTATGGCGCGTATCTCTATGGGCGTCGTTCTGTTTTTCCCTTTTATCACGTAAAGTGAGTTTACTGTTTTGACTTCTTGTGGGAAATTCTTTCGTTTTCCGGTGCTCTGCTTGTGGGGTTCGTCATCGTCCTCGCTTGGTGTGTCGAGCCCCTTGTGTTCGACGTTGAGTTTGCCGGACTGCTTGAAGACCCAACAATCTCTGTGGGTATGATTTGCAGGCTTCCCGGGGGTACTGTGGATTTGGCATACCTTGTCCAAGATTTTGTTTAAGTTAGATAGCTCGTCCTTGTAATCCTTAGAGGGCAGTTTTTTATGATCTGTCGTGAGCTTTTGAATCCGGCGTTGACTGCCATGCTCTTCGGGCTGTTTCCCTTGGTCCGGCGCTGGTTCTTGCTGCGTCGCGGTTTCCCGTTTCCATCCCTAACTTTGGATGTACTTGGGTCGCTGGTACTGCATCTTGCCAGCCAGCTATCCTCTCCCGCGCAAAAGCGGGTCATGTGGCTTGTTAATGCGGCCATTGTTCTTGGCTTTTCTTGGCCTAGGTGTCTGGCGAGCCATTCGTCTCGGACGTTGTGTTTGAAAGCTGCTAAGGCTTCGGCGTCCGGACAGTCGACTATTTGGTTCTTTTTAGTAAGGAATCTGTTCCAGAATTTTCGGGCTGACTCTCCGGGTTGTTGAGTTATGTGACTTAAATCATCTGCATCCGGAGGTCGGACATAGGTCCCTTGAAAATTTGCCTGAAAAGCATCCTCGAGCTCTTCCCATCTTCCAATGGTGTTTTCAGGGAGGCTTTTGAGCCAATGCCGGACTCGCCCTTTGAGCTTGAGGGGTAAGTATTTTGTGGCGTGGAGGTCATCTCCTCTGGCCATGTGTATGTGGAGGATGTAATCCTCAATCCAGACTCCAGGGTCTGTTGTTCCGTCATATGCCTCCATATTTACGGGCTTGAATCCCGCTGGAAATTCATGATCCAGAACCTCATCGGTGAAACATAGGGGATGTGCGGCACCCCTATATTTAGGTGTACCGTAATATTCGGATATTTGACGTGTTGCATTGCTTACTAGAGCTTGCTTTCTTGGCCCGTAGATGGATCTAACTGGGCCATCTTTTTGATGTGAATCCGTGTGCGGATCGCGTGCCGGCTTGTGTGCGGCGCCGTTTGCCGCTCTATGTTTGCCATGGGGTCGTCTATCCGACCGGGTGGTCTCCTTGTTCTTTGATTGTTGTGGCTCTACGGCCTCCTCATCAAATTCTGGCAGTAGTTTTCGCTTCGGGTAGCTCTTTGTTCGGCGACTGTCGCCGTATTTGTCTGCGGTGTTGAGTACTTTGCTCCATCTGATTCTGAGCGCATCTTCCGCTGTTTTGAGCTTCCGCTTCTGCTTTTTCAGGCTACGTGCAGTGTCGACGAGCCTTTTGTGGAGGTTCTTCTGCTCCGGTAACTTGTCCGGCGTGAGATCGCCCGGACTGTTATCTTTGCCGGGGACAGATTGTTTATCCATGTTGTCCTTTTCGGATGGTTGCTTGATAGCATGTTCTTCATCCACCGGTTCGCCCTGCTCTATGGCTGGGTATGTATGGCTGCTATCTTTGTCGAGGCAGGATTTTGAGCGGCGCTTACGTCGCCGTTTTGACTGCTTTTCGAGGGAATGATCCCTCGTGGCGTCCCGTTGTTCCTTGTCGTCGCTTCCTTTAGGTGTGTCCACCATGTATACATCGTGAGATGAGGTGGCTGTCCAGTGCCCTATAGGTGCTGGTTCATGTTTGTCTTCTACATCGTCATCCATACCGTCGATGTCTTCGGAATCGAAGTCGAGCACGTCGTTTAAACTTTCGATAGTGGCTACGAAGTGGGTGGTGGGTGGGCTACGAATTTCTTCGTCGTCCGCATCCCAACCTTCCTGACCGTAGTCCGGCCAGGACTCTCCTGATAGAGAGAGAGACTTTAGTGAATTTAGGATGTCGCCAAAGGGCGAGTGCTGAAAGATGTCCGCAGCAGTGAACTCCATGATCGGCGCCCAATCGGATTCGATTGGCCGGGGCGCGGCAGGTTCGGAGTCCGGAGAGGAGTCCGACACCTTAGAGTCACAGGCTTCGCAAAGTACAGGGTTGGTGTTCGGCTCAATCGCTGTAGAGATCACAGCCCCCGAGGCGGTGTCCAGCCACCCGTCCTCGATCGGCGTAGTCGGCTCCGAGCTAAGTGTCGGAGCGGACACTAGTGCGGCCTCCGGGTCACTGTTCGGCGGCAGAACTAGATCATGCCCATCGCAACAGTGCGGCGCGCTTGGCTATGGCTCGAACCCGTCGAAGATCAAGTCTCCGCGGACGTCAGTCGTGTAGTTCAAACTTCCAAATCTGACCTGATGGCCAGGGGCGTAGCTTTCAATCTGCTCCAGATGGCCAAGCGAATTGGCCCGCAGTGCAAAGCAGCCGAATACGAAGATCTGTCCGGGGAGAAAAGTCTCACCCAGGACCGCATCGTTGTTGATGATCGAAGGAGCCATCGGGCCTAAAGATGACGACACAGAGGAACTCTCAATGAAAGCACCAATGTCGGTGTCAAAACCGGCGGATCTCGGGTAGGGGATCCCGAACTGTGCGTCTAGGCAGATGGTAATAGGAGACAAGGGACACGATGTTTTTACCCAGGTTCGGGCCCTCTCGATGGAGGTAAAACCCTACTCCTGCTTGATTGATATTGATGATATGGGTAGTACAAGAGTAGATCTACCACGAGATCAGAGAGGCTAAACCCTAGAAGCTAGCCTATGGTATGATTGTCATTCGTCCTATGGACTAAAACCCTCCGGTTTATATAGGCACCGAAGAGGATTAGGGTTACACAGAGTCGGTTACAATGGTAGGAGATCTACATATCCGTATCGCCGAGCTTGCCTTCCATGCCAAGGAAAGTCCCACCTGGACACGGGAGAAAGTCTTCAATCTTGTATCTTCATAGTCCAGGAGTCCGGCCGAAGATGATAGTTCGGCTATCCGGACACCCCCTAGTCCGGGACTCCCTCAATCCCCCTCCGCTCCGTGGCGCCTGAGATCCCGCTGGTGCCGCCGGAGGGAGCCGGTGGCGACCAGGCGGTGATGGAGAGGGATGAGGGCGACGCCGTCGCCCCGGAGAAGGAGGCGGCTCCGTCAGCACCGACTGGGGCGGACCAAGGCGGCCAGCCCAGTGCGCCGCCTGTGCCACCGGCTGGAGGCGAGCCGGCTACAGGGGCGGACCTTGTGGTCCGGTCTCCGGCATGCCGGCACGTAGGAAAGGCGACCTCGGCACCGAACCCGTAGAACTTCGCGGGCTCAAGCTCGTCAGCCCAGGATCTGGAGACGACGAGCGTTAGCTCGCCGGGGTGGACGCCGGGTGGCGGGTCGGCTGTGCTGAATGCGGCGGCGCAAGACGAACGGAACCGACTTCAGTCTCAGGCCGTCGTGCTGAAGCAGTAGAACCAAGAGTTCCTGGCGACATGGACAACCAACCGGGTAAGCTCCTTGCCTTTTTGCTTCTTGTTCTTGAATTCTTCCGTGAGGGCGCGTCAGCGCACCCACTGGGTGTAGTCGGCTACTGAGCAGGCGGCTTGGAACTTCTTAGTAGACTTCGGGTGCTAACTTGTCTTTGTTTGTTTGTCTGTCCCTTTTGCAGGACTATCATAACCTCCGCGCGGCCGCCTTCAACTCCCATACCCGGGAGCTGACTCAGAAGACCGTCGAATTGTCTGAGAGCCGGAGTAAGTGTTCCATCTTCTATCTCTCATGGGGGCGCGTCAGCGCACCCATCGGGTGTAGTCCCTGAGATTCGGGCCGACTGTTGAGCAGTCGGGCCGGATCTTTTCTGGCGACTTCTTCCTCATCATTTTTACTTCTTTGCCGTCTCTACAGAGGCCAACGCTGACGTGCAGCAGCAACTGGGTGAGGCCCAGACCGCCCTGCTCATCAAGGAGGTCGAGTGCAGCACCTTGGCTCAGGAGCGCGACCGCCTGGCTAAGAAGCTGGCCGACCAGGAGGAGAGCCACAAGGACAGCGAGGCCGCCCTCCAAGCCAAGTACGAGACTGAAGCGGCGAACTAGGCCGAGTCGAAGCAGGCGCTGAGTGAGGGCTATGGCCAGATTGAAGACCTGGTTGACGGTAAGCCGCCTTCTTCTTTGTCCCTTTGTTTGCCGCCTGCAGCTTGGTCCGACTTCTGACTCTGTGTTTTTGTTTTTTTTCTTTTATTTTCTTCTTCGTGCATAGTACTTCCCCGGCTACTCTGTTGCCGCTAGCCAAGTCATCGAGGCCCACCGCAACGCGCAAAGGCAGGCTGGTGCGGATATTGCGCCGGATGCTCGTCGATCGCCTGAGGAGCAGCTCCTGGCCATCCAAGCCCGTCTCCAGCTGGCTCATTGCATGTTGCGCCGCCTTCAGCGCGTTGGAGCCCAAGTTTTGTCTACCCTCTGGCCTGGCGAAGTGATTCCCCGCACCCCCAGTCGGACTGCCGACTGGCTGGAGGTGGCGGCTGGCCGCTTCGAGGCTTGGAAGGCTTCTGCAGGTCGGGCAGGCGCCAGGCAGGCGCTGGAGTTCGTCCGAGCATGGTATCTTGGGCTGGACTTGACCCGGCTGGCCACATGGCGGCAGAAGGCCAACGAGGAGCTGGAGGCGGTGCTGCCAGCTATCATCCAGCGCGCCTCGGCGATCGCTGAGTACACCGACACCAGTGCCTTTGTCCCCGAGCTGAACGATGACGGCGTTGCTCTGCCGTAGGAATGGTTCGGGCTGAACCTGGCGGATGGTGAAGACTCGGCGGAGGAGATCAACTCCAGTGATGAGGGTGAGGAGGAGGAGGAAGTGGACGGTGAAGACGCCGCGCCGGATGGTGGAGCAGCCGACCAGCCTCAGCTTGACCGTGCCTCCAGCAACGAGGCGCGCGCGAGCGCGCCGCCTGCCGCTTGTGATGATCAAGCCGAGACTCGCCAGTCGGCCACTCCTCCAGCCAGCACCGCCATCTCCACAAACCTGCCCAGCTTGCCCATTGCACCTTTGGCCTGAGCCGCCATCTTTATCTTTGCTTTCCTGTTCGTTACTCTTTGAACAATATTCGTTAAATTCGCGCAATTCCACCCACTGGGGGTGTATTCAGACTAAGTTGAATGCTGGCCCTTCGAAGGCCTTTTGGTAAATATAATTTTGCATGTGTTTGACTTCCGACTGTGCTTGCTTTTCATCTTTTCCGGCTGTTTCCTTTGCCGCCCTCCCTTGGTCGCCGCCTTCCTAGCCGGACAGCTGCTCTGCAGTCTGTGGCTGGGAAAGTGCTTGGCCATGTGGGAGGGCAAGTACTTTAGCTTTCTTAGATTGTGGCAAGGTGAGTGGGAAGCCGGCCAGCCGGCTGCTTAACAGTCGGTTGGCAGGGTGGGGAGCCTGCTTGTGTTATGTAAGCCCCTTGGTCCTTAGCCATTTTTCGTGTGGGCATCCTTTCCTGCCTTTAACTCTTGCCAGTCGGACAGTCGATTCTATGAGCTGCGACTTTCGACAAGAGAGGGCTTGGGTGCCGGCACACTACTTGTCTGACTGCATGTGGAACTTAACATAATTCAAGGCGGCAAGTCCCCGGGCCGACTGGTCGAACCCGGTGCCGGACAGAAGAACAAATGTAGTAACACATTCATAGGCATGATACTCATCATATAGATAAAAGAGGGTAGTCCCCGAGTGCTTCTCGGGGAGCCCGATGTCTTGTACTTAATACAAAAGATAGCGTGGTACATACTGCATTTAACTATAAAATCTTCGGAGGAGATTGGCGTTCCATGGTCGTTCCGACTCCTTGCCGGAATCATCTCTCTTGCGCGCCTTGGGCTTCTGTGCGTCGATCAGGTAGTAGGAATCGTTGCCCAAAGCCTTGCTGATGACGAAGGGGCCTTCCCAAGGGGCCGAGATCTTGTGCTGGCCGGCTATTCGCTGGATCAGCCGGAGCACAAGATCACCCTCTTGGAAGGATCTTGGCTTCACCTTCCGGTTGTGGTAACGACGCAAACCCTGCTGGTAGATGGCGGACCGGCTGAGTGATAACAGCCGGCCCTCTTCCAGCAGGTCAACGCCATCTTCTCGTGCTTCCTTGGCCTCCGCTTCCATGTACATGGTGACTCGAGGTGAGTCGAACTCGATGTTAGTTGGGATGACAGCCTCGGCACCATATACAAGGAAGAAAGGAGTGAAACCGGTTGACTTGTTCGGGATGGTACGCAAGCTCTAGAGGACGGCCGACAGCTCCTCGAGCCAGTAGCCGGCCAAGCACTCCAGTGGTACGACCAGTCAGGGCTTGATGCCGGACAGGATGAGGCTGTTTGCTCGCTCGACTTGGCCGTTTGACTGCGGATGGGCAATGGACGCTAAGTCCAGTCGGATGCCCTGTGTCGCGCAGAAACGTGCCAATGCTCCTTTGGCAAAATTCATGCCATTGTTGGTGATGATGCTGTGTGGTATGCCATACCGGGTGGTGATGTTTGCGATGAATGTCACCGCAGTCGTCCCATTCAGCTTCTTGATTGGCTTTGCTTCGATCCACTTGGTGCACTTGTCCACGGTGACGAGCAGGTGAGTCATGCCGCCGCGTGCTGTCTTGAATGGGTCCACCATATCCAGCCCCCAGACGGCAAAAGGCCAGGTGAGGGGGATGGTCTTGAGTGCGGAAGCCGGCAAGTGTTGCTTGGAGCTAAAAACTTGGCACCCTTTGCAGTGTTTGACCAATTCTTTGGCGTCTTCCAAAGCAGTCGGCCAGAAGAACCCATGGCGGAAAGCTTTGGCGACGAGTGATCTTGAGGCCGCGTGGTGGCCGCACTCGCCTTGGTGGATGTCATTGAGGATTGCAATGCCCTTCTCTGGCTCGACGCAGCGCTGGAAGACTCCAGTGACACTGCGCCTAACGAGTTCTCTGTTCACTATTGTGTATGCTCCGGCTCGGCGTTGAACTTGTCTTGCCGAGATCTCGTCAGTCAGCAGCTCTCTGTTCACCAGAAAGTTGAGGATGGGCTGGGTCCATGATGCATCTGTGACTTCTTCTATTGCCAACACGGCTACTGCAACAAGGGTGGGTGGGCTGGGTGGTGAAGAGTTGGAGTCGGCCACCGCCTGTTGTGTCGTTGCAGTCCCCGGGCCGACTGCTGCTGTCCCTGGGCCGAGTTCTGGGGTTCCCAAGCCGGGTGCGACTACAGCAGTCCCCGAGCTGCCTGCCGAAGTCCCCGGGCCGCCTGTTGGGTTCCTCAAGTCGGATCCGACTGCGTCAGGGTCAAGCGGCACAAAGATGGAGTCTGATTCTGGAGACGGCTTGAGGAGGCGTTGGAGGGAGACGCCGGTTGGTATAGCTTGCCGGGTGGAGCCAATTCGTGCCAGGGCATCTGCTTGCTCGTTGTCGGCCCGTGGCACATGGAGAAACTCGCACCCTTCAAAGTATCCACTGAGTTGCTGAACGAGGAAGCGGTAGCTCGCCATGTTTGCGTCCTTGGTGTCCCAATCGCCAGATGATTGTTGGATCACCAAGTCCGAGTCACCATAGCACAGGATCCAGCGGATGTCGAGTTCTTTGGCCAGCCAGAGCCCATGTATGAGCGCCTCGTACTCGGCCACGTTGTTGGAGGCGGCAAAATGAATTTGCAACGTATATCTAAGCTTGTCACCCTTGGGAGAGGTGAGGAGGATGCCGGCTCCCAAGCCGGTGCGCATCCGTCAAAGTGCATCCGCCAATGAGTAGAGTCGGGTGCTGGCGGCAGGTACTGGGTCTCGGCCCAGTCGACAAGGAAGTCGGCCAGCACTTGGGACTTGATGGCAGTGTGAGGCTGGTAGAAGATGGTGTAAGGAGCCAGCGCAATGGCCCACTTGGCCACCCGCCCAAATGCATCCCTGCTGCCTATGATCTCGGCTAGCGGGGCAGTGCAAACAACTGTGATGGGCCATAGATTAAGTTGTGTTGAACATCTTTAGTAAGCATCTTAGAGAAGACATCAACAACCAAATTAGAAAGCGCTGGAAACAAAGGGCCTCCTTCTTTTAAATCTTCGCCCCCAACAAAGTAAGGACCATTAGTATCATTGATTCTTACACAAAAAGAGGTTTGGAATAAAGTACTCCCAATCCAAACATTTCATTTGCTACCAAAGCCTCTAGTGAAGGAAATATGCCCTAGAGGCAATAATAAAGTTATTATTTATTTCCTCATATCATGATAAATGTTTATTATTCATGCTAGAATTGTATTAACCGGAAACATGATACATGTGTGAATACATAGACAAACATATAGTCACTAGTATGCCTCTACTCGACTAGCTCATTAATCAAAGATGGTTATGTTTCCTAACCATAGATATGTGTTGTCATTTGATTAATGGGATCACATCATTAGGAGAATGATGTGATTGACATGACCCATTCTGTTAGCCTAGCACTTGATCGTTTAGTATATTGCTATTGCTTTCTTCATGACTTATACATGTTCCTGTGACTATGAGAATTATGCAACTCCCGTTTACCGGAGGAACACTTTGGGTACTACCAAATGTCACAACGTAACTGGGTGATTATAAAGGAGTACTACAGGTGTCTTCGAAGGTACATGTTGAGTTGGCATATTTCGAGATTAGGTTTTGTCACTCCAATTGTCGGAGAGGTATCTCCGGGCCCTCTCGGTAATGCACATCACTATAAGCCTTGCAAGCAATGTGACCAATGAGTTGGTTACGGGATGATGCATTACGTAACGAGTAAAGAGACTTGCCGGTAACGAGATTGAACTAGGTATTGGATACCGACGATCGAATCTCAGGCAAGTAACATACTGATGACAAAGGGAACAACGTATGTTGTTATGTGGTTTGACCGATAAAGATCTTCGTAGAATATGTAGGAACCAATATGGGCATCCAAGTTCCGCTATTGGTTATTGACCGAGAATAGTTCTAGGTCATGTCTACATAGTTCTCGAACCCGTAGGGTCCGCACACTTAACGTTACGATGACAGTTTTGTTATGAGTTTATAAGTTTTGATCTACCAAAGTTTGTTCGGAGTCCCGAATGTGATCACGGACATGACGAGGAGTCTCGAAATGGTCGAGACATAAAGATTGATATATTGGACGACTATATTCGGACACCGGAAGTGTTCCGGGTGATTTCGGAGAAAACCGAAGTGCCGGAGGGGTTACCGGAACCCCCCGGGGGAGTTAATGGGCCACATGGGCCTTGGTGGGAAGAGAGAGGGGCGGCCAGGGTGGGCCGCGCGCCCCCTCTCCCTCTGGTCCGAATTGGACTAGGAGGGGTGGCGGCGCCCCCCTCTTTCCTCCCCCCTCTCCCCCTTCTTTCCCCTCCTAGTAGGAGTAGGAAAGGAGGAGTCCTACTCCTACTAGGAGGAGGACTCCTCCTCCTGGCGCGCCCTCCTTGGGCCGGCCGGCCTCCCCCCTTGCTCCTTTATATACGGGGTCAGGGGGACACCCCATAGACACACAAGTTGATCTACGGATCGTTCCTTAGCCGTGTGCGGTGCCCCCCTCCACCATATTCCACCTCGGTCATATCGTCGCGGAGTTTAGGCGAAGCCCTGCGTGGTAGAACATCATCATCGTCACCATGCCGTCGTGCTGACGGAACTCATCTCCGGAGCTTTGCTGGATCGGAGCCCGGAGATCGTCATCGAGCTGAACGTGTGCTGAACTCGGAGGTGCCGTACGTTCGGTGCTTGGATCGGTCGGATCATGAAGACGTACGACTACATCAACCGCGTTGTGCTAACGCTTCGGCTTACGGTCTACGAGGGTACATGGACAACACTCTCCCCTATCGTTGCTATGCCATCACCATGATCTTGCGTGTGCGTAGGAAATTTTTTAAAATTACTATGTTCCCCAACAGTGGCATCCGAGCCTAGGTTTTATGCGTTGATGTTATATGCACGAGTAGAACACAAGTGAGTTGTGGGCGATACAAGTCATACTGCTTACCAGCATGTCATACTTTGGTTCTGCGGTATTGTGAGATGAAGCGTCCCAGACCGACATTACGCGTACGCTTACGCGAGACTGGTTTCACCGTTACGAGCATTCGTGCTTAAAGGTGGCTGGCGGGTGTCTGTCTCTCTCACTTTAGCTGAATCGAGTGTGGCTACGCCCGGTCCTTGCGAAGGTTAAAATAGCACCAACTTGACGAACTATCGTTGTGGTTTTTGATGCGTAGGTAAGAATGGTTCTTGCTAAAGTCCGTAGCAGCCACGTAAAATTTGCACCAACAAAGTAGAGGACGTCTAACTTATTTTTGCAGGGCATGTTGTGATGTGATATGGTCAAGACCTGATGCTATATTTTATTGTATGAGATGATCATGTTTTGTAACCGAAGTTATCGGCAACTGGCAGGAGCCGTATGGTTGTCGCTTTATTGTATGAAATGCAAACGCCCTGTAATTGCTTTACTTTATCACTAAGCGGTAGCGACAGTCGTAGAAGCAATAGATGGCGTAACGACAACGATGCTATGATGGAGATCAAGGTGTCGCGCCGGTGACGATGGTGATCACGACGGTGCTTCGAAGATGGAGATCACAAGCATAAGATGATGATGGCCATATCATATCACTTATATTGATTGCATGTGATGTTTATCCTTTATGCATCTTATCTTGCTTTGATTGACGGTAGCATTTTAAGATGATCTCTCACTAATAATCAAGAAGTGTTCTCCCTGAGTATGCACCGTTGCGAAAGTTCTTCGTGCTGAGACACCACGTGATGATCAGGTGTGATAGGCTCTACGTTCAAATACAACGGGTGCAAAACAGTTGCACACGCGGAATACTCAGGTCATACTTGACGAGCCTAGCATATACAGATATGGCCTCGGAACACGAAGACCGAAAGGTCGAGCGTGAATCATATAGTAGATATGATCAACATAGTGATGTTCACCATTGAAACTACTCCATCTCACGTGATGATCGGACATGGTTTAGTTGATTTGGATCACGTGATCACTTAGATGACTAGAGAGATGTCTGTCTAAGTGGGAGTTCTTAAGTAATATGATTAATTGAACTTAAATTTATCATGAACTTAGTACCTGATAGTATTTTGCTTGTCTATGTTTGTTTATAGATAGATGGCTCGTGTTGTTGTTCCGTTGAATTTTAATGCGTTCCTTGAGAAAGCAAAGTTGAAAGATGATGGTAGCAATTACATGGACTGGGTCCGTAACCTGAGGATTATCCTCATTGCTGCGCAGAAAAGTTACGTCCTGGAAGCACCGCTAGATGCCAGGCCTGCTGTTGATGCAACTGACAACGTTAAGAACGTCTGGCAGAGCAAAGCTGATGACTACTCGATAGTTCAGTGTGCCATGCTTTACGGATTAGAACCGGGTCTTCAACGACGTTTTGAACGTCATGGAGCATATGAGATGTTCCAGGAGTTGAAGTTAATATTTCAAGCAAATGCCCGGATTGAGAGATATGAAGTCTCCAATAAGTTCTATAGCTGCAAGATGGAGGAGAATAGTTCTGTCAGTGAACACATACTCAAAATGTCTGGGTATAATAATCACTTGATTCAACTGGGAGTTAATCTTCCTGATGATAGTGTCATTGACAGAATTCTTCAATCACTGCCACCAAGCTACAAGAGCTTCGTGATGAACTATAATATGCAAGGGATGAACAAGACTATTCCTGAGCTCTTCGCAATGCTAAAAGCTGCGGAGGTAGAAATCAAGAAGGAGCATCAAGTGTTGATGGTTAACAAGACCACCAGTTTCAAGAAAAAGGGCAAAGGGAAGAAGAAGGGGAACTTCAAGAAGAACAGCAAACAAGTTGCTGCTCAAGAGAAGAAACCCAAGTCTGGACCTAAGCCTAAAACTGAGTGCTTCTACTGCAAGCAGACTGGACACTGGAAGCGGAACTGCCCCAAGTATTTGGCGGATAAGAAGGATGGCAAAGTGAACAAAGGTATATGTGATATACATGTTATTGATGTGTACCTTACTAATGCTCGCAGTAGCACCTGGGTATTTGATACTGGTTCTGTTGCTAATATTTGCAACTCGAAACAAGGACTACGGATTAAGCGAAGATTGGCTAAGGACGAGGTGACGATGCGCGTGAGAAATGGTTCCAAAGTCGATGTGATCGCGGTCGGCACGCTACCTCTACATCTACCATCGGGATTAGTTTTAGACCTAAATAATTGTTATTTGGTGCCAGCGTTGAGCATGAACATTATATCTGGATCTTGTTTGATGCGAGACGGTTATTCATTTAAATCAGAGAATAATGGTTGTTCTATTTATATGAGTAATATCTTTTATGGTCATGCACCCTTGAAGAGTGGTCTATTTTTATTGAATCTCGATAGTAGTGATACACATATTCATAGTGTTGAAACCAAAAGATGCAGAGTTGATAACGATAGTGCAACTTATTTGTGGCACTGCCGTTTAGGTCATATCGGTGTAAAGCGCATGAAGAAACTCCATACTGATGGGCTTTTGGAATCACTTGATTATGAATCACTTGGTACTTGCGAACCGTGCCTCATGGGCAAGATGACTAAAACGCCGTTCTCCGAAACTATGGAGCGAGCAACTGATTTGTTGGAAATCATACATACTGATGTTTGTGGTCCAATGAATGTTGAGGCTCGCGGCGGGTATCGTTATTTTCTTACCTTCACAGATGATTTGAGCATATATGGGTATATCTACTTAATGAAACACAAGTCTGAAACACTTGGAAAGTTCAAATAATTTCAGAGTGAAGTGGAAAATCATCGTAACAAGAAAATAAAGTTTCTACGATCTGATCGTGGAGGTGAATATTTGAGTTACGAGTTTGGTCTACACTTGAAACAATGCGGAATAGTTTCGCAACTCACGCCACCCGGAACACCACAACGAAATGGTGTGTCCGAACGTCGTAATCGTACTTTACTAGATATGGTGCGATCTATGATGTCTCTTATTGATTTACCGCTATCGTTTTGGGGTTATGCTTTAGAGACGGCCGCATTCACGTTAAATAGGGCACCATCAAAATCCGTTAAGACGACGCCTTATGAACTGTGGTTTGGCAAGAAACCAAAGTTGTTGTTTCTTAAAGTTTGGGGCTGCGATGCTTATGTGAAGAAACTTCAACCAGATAAGCTCGAACCCAAATCGGAGAAATGTGTCTTCATAGGATACCCAAAAGAGACTATTGGGTACACCTTCTATCACAGATCTGAGGGCAAGATTTTCGTTGCTAAAATCGGATCCTTTCTAGAGAAGGAGTTTCTCTCGAAAGAAGTGAGTGGGAGGAAAGTAGAACTTGATGAGATAACTGTATCTACTCCCTTATTGGAAAGTAGTTCATCACAAGAACCGGTTCCTGTGACAACTACACCAACTAGTGAGGAAGCTAATGATATTGATCATGAAACTTCAGATCAAGTTTCTACTGAACCTCGTAGGTCTACCAGAGTAAGATCCGCACCAGAGTGGTACGATAATCCTATTCTAGAAGTCATGTTACTTGACCATGATGAACCTACGAACTATGAGGAAGCGATGATGAGCCCAGATTCCGCAAAATGGCTAGAGGCCATGAAATCTGAGATGGGATCCATGTATGAAAACAAAGTATGGACTTTGGTTGACTTTCCCGATGATCGGCAAGCCATTGAGAATAAATGGATCTTTAAGAAGAAGACTGACGCTGATGGTAATGTAACTGTCTATAAAGCTCGACTTGTTGCAAAAGGTTTTCGACAAGTTCAAGGTGTTGACTACGATGAGACTTTCTCACCCGTAGCGATGCTTAAGTCTGTCCGAATCATGTTAGCTATTGCTGCATTTCATGATTATGAAATTTGGCAAATGGATGTTAAAACTGCATTCTTGAATGGATTTCTGGAAGAAGAGTTGTATATGATGCAACCAGAAGGTTTTGTTGATCCAAAAGGTGCTAACAAAGTGTGCAAGCTCCAGCGATCTATTTATGGACTGGTGCAAGCATCTCAGAGTTGGAATAAACGCTTTGATAGTGTGATCAAAGCATATGGTTTTATACAGACTTTTGGAGAAGCCTGTATTTACAAGAAAGTGAGTGGGAGCTCTGTAGCATTTCTGATATTATATGTAGATGACATATTATTAATTGGAAATGATATAGAATTTTTGGATAGTATAAAAGGATACTTGAATAAAAGTTTTTCAATGAAAGACCTCAGTGAAGCTGCTTACATATTGGGCATCAAGATCTATAGAGATTGATCAAGACGCTTGATAGGACTTTCACAAAGCACATACCTTGATAAAATTTTGAAAAAGTTCAAAATGGATCAGGCAAAGAAAGGGTTCTTGCCTGTGCTTCAAGGTGTGAAGTTGAGTCAAACTCAATGCCCGACCACAGCAGAAGATAGAGAGAAAATGAAAGATGTTCCCTATGCTTCAGCCATAGGCTCTATCATGTATGCAATGCTGTGTACCAGACCTGACGTATGCTTAGCAATAAGCTTGGCAGGAAGGTACCAAAGTAATCCAGGAGTGGATCACTGGACAGCGGTCAAGAACATCCTGAAATACCTGAAAAGGACTAAGGATATGTTTCTCGTATATGGAGGTGACAAAGAGCTAGTCGTAAATGGTTACGTCGATGCAAGCTTTGACACTGATCCGGACGATTCTAAATCGCAAACCGGATACGTGTTTTTATTAAACGGTGGAGCTGTAAGTTGGTGCAGTTCTAAACAAAGCGTCGTGGCGGGATCTACATGTGAAGCGGAGTACATAGCTGCTTCTGAAGTAGCAAATGAAGGAGTCTGGATGAAGGAGTTCATTTCCGATCTAGGTGTCATACCTAGTGCATCAGGACCAATGAAGATCTTCTGTGACAATACTGGTGCAATTGCCTTGGCAAAGGAATCCAGATTTCACAAGAGGACCAAGCACATCAAGAGACGCTTCAATTCCATTCGGGACCAAGTCCAAGTGGGAGACATAGAGATTTGCAAGATACATATGGATCTGAATGTTGCAGACCCGTTGACTAAGCCTCTCTCACGAGCAAAACATGATCAGCACCAAGACTCCATGGGTGTTAGAATCATTACTATGTAATCTAGATTATTGACTCTAGTGCAAGTGGGAGACTGAAGGAAATATGCCCTAGAGGCAATAATAAAGTTATTATTTATTTCCTCATATCATGATAAATGTTTATTATTCATGCTAGAATTGTATTAACCGGAAACATGATACATGTGTGAATACATAGACAAACATATAGTCACTAGTATGCCTCTACTTGACTAGCTCATTAATCAAAGATGGTTATGTTTCCTAACCATAGACATGTGTTGTCATTTGATTAATGGGATCACATCATTAGGAGAATGATGTGATTGACATGACCCATTCTGTTAGCCTAGCACTTGATCGTTTAGTGTATTGCTATTGCTTTCTTCATGACTTATACATGTTCCTAATAACTATGAGAATTATGCAACTCCTGTTTACCGGAGGAACACTTTGGGTACTACCAAACGTCACAACGTAACTGGGTGATTATAAAGGAGTACTGCAGGTGTCTCCGAAGGTACATGTTGAGTTGGCGTATTTCGAGATTAGGTTTTGTCACTCCGATTGTCGGAGAGGTATCTCTGGGCCCTCTCGGTAATGCACATCACTATAAGCCTTGCAAGCAATGTGACCAATGAGTTGGTTACGGGATGATGCATTATGTAATGAGTAAAGAGACTTGCCGGTAACGAGATTGAACTAGGTATTGGATACCGACGATCGAATCTCGGGCAAGTAACATACCGATGACAAAGGGAACAACGTATGTTGTTATGCGGTTTGACCGATAAAGATCTTCGTAGAATATGTAGGAACCAATATGGGCATCCAGGTTCCGCTATTGGTTATTGACCGAGAATAGTTCTAGGTCATGTCTACATAGTTCTCGAACCCGTAGGGTCCGCACGCTTAACGTTACGATGACAGTTTTATTATGAGTTTATAAGTTTTGATGTACCGAAGTTTGTTTGGAGTCCCGGATGTGACCACGGACATGACGAGGAGTCTCGAAATGGTCGAGACATAAAGATTGATATATTGGACGACTATATTCGGACACCGTAAATGTTCCGGGTGATTTCGGAGAAAACCGGAGTGCCGGAGGGGTTACCGGAACCCCCCGGGAGAGTTAATGGGCCACATGGGCCTTGGTGGGAAGAGAGAGGGGCGGCCAGGGTGGGCCGCGCGCCCCCTCTCCCTCTGGTCCGAATTGGACTAGGAGGGGGGCGGCGCCCCCCTCTTTCCTTCCCCCCCTCTCCCCGTTCCTTCCCCTCCTAGTAGGAGTAGGAAAGGAGGAGTCCTACTCCTACTAGGAGGAGGACTCCTCCTCCTGGCGCCCCCCCTTGGGCCGGCCGGCCTCCCCCCTTGCTCCTTTATATACGGGGGCAGGGGGCACCCCATAGACACACAAGTTGATCTACGGATCGTTCCTTAGCCGTGTGCGGTGCCCCCCTCCACCATATTCCACCTCGGTCATATCGTCGCGGAGTTTAGGCGAAGCCCTGCGCCGGTAGAACATCATCATCGTCACCACGCCGTCGTGCTGACGGAACTCATCTCCGGAGATTTGCTGGATCGAAGCCCGGAGATCGTCATCGAGCTGAACGTGTGCTGAACTCGGAGGTGCCGTACGTTCGGTGCTTGGATCGGTCGGATCGTGAAGATGTACGACTACATCAACCGCGTTGTGCTAACGCTTCCGCTTACGGTCTACGAGGGTACGTGGACAACACTCTCCCCTCTCGTTGCTATGCCATCACCATGATCTTGTGTGTGCGTAGGAATTTTTTTGAAATTACTACGTTCCCCAACATCTAGAAGTGAGCATTTCCGCAATGAAGTCACAACTCACTCTATCATAGGCCTTCTCATAGTCAAGTTTTAAAATCAGGCCACTCGCACCGATTCTATGGATGTCATGTATAACCTCAAGGGCCATAATGACAGATTCCATAATAAATCTCCATGTTATGAAAGCATTTTGGTTAGGAGGGATAAGACTATCACGGATAGGAGAAACTATAGTGGTTATACCTATAGTAAAAATCTTAACAATACAATTACTCAGACTAATTGGACGAAACTTCTTCATATCTTTGGCATTAGGTTCTTTAGGAATCAGAGTAATAATAGCAAAATTGAGTCTATAAACATCTAAAGATCTAGCTTCAAAGTGTGTTACAAGCCATAAAGTTATCTTTAGTCAACTCCCAAAAGGTTTGATTAAAGAGAAAAGGGAATCCATCAGGACAGGGGCGCCATGAGCATGGGAGCTCATGATGGTCATCTTGTTCTCTTCTTTAGCGAAAAGTTTTTCCTAAAATCTTCTCTTTCTCCAAAACAAGATCAGATTCCTCCCAGAAATCAGGCCCCAGGTTTAGACTCAAAAAGCAAAAAAGATTCTTACAAAAAGTAGACATTTCCAACATCTCAGGGGTAGATGTCACAGGACCATTATCCCCAATAAGAGTGGACAAATGATTCTTACGACTTCTATGATTAGCCAAGGAATAAAGTAAAGCATTAATGGGTTAATAGTGCTTTTACTTTTTTCTATATCACTCCTAACCAAGTTAAAAGTCCCATAGAGTAAAGTATGGTAGGAAGCATGTTCCAAATATCATGCAATTCAGCAATAAATTCATTTTAAACTCAGGATAAGCAGTACCATAAACAACAACCAACTGCCAACCAAAGCCAGTGGATTTAAGGTAGAACCACCCCAAAATTCTTATTGGAGAAGCCAATAACCTCAAAGATATCATTCTTAACACCAACCAAAATACCACCAGCGGTATTTTTAGCAGGCAGCAAATGCCAAGTGAAGGAATTAAACTTATCTATAGTTTTGAGGAAACCTTGAGAAATCATCTCACATTTAGTTTCTTTAAAGCCAATGAAATCAGGGTTAGACCTAGCAATGGTATCACACATGCATTTTACTAGGTTGACCTAGATCGACCTCCAATATTTCAAATGAGACCTAACATATTTAAGAGATTTTAAAGGGGTGAGATAAACCACGAGGCTTATCCTTAGTATGAACCGTAGGAGGCCTGAACTTCTTGGAAGCAGCATCTTCCATATAATCAAGTAGAGATCTCTTACCCCCCACCCCCCACCCCCCAACTCCAACTTATAATTTCCACAACCACATGAGAAAGGACATCCATCTCCTCTTCCATATCCATAGATTTTAACAGCTGAGACCTGAGAGCAATAGTCCAGGTTCTTAGACTTGGAACACTCACCAATTCCACCCAGATCAACAGTAGGTGTACAGACAGCATCTCCTGTCTCTAGTATAGTAGCTTTGTCAGGACTCTTATTCACATAATCTAGAATAAAAATTCCATGAACAACATCAGAGAGAGCAGCAGTATGGTAATTAGAGTCAACAGGGACCTCCCTAGCATTATTATCAGCACTTTATTGCTCAATAAGATTCGCTTTGTCTAACTCATCAATAGCATGCTCCCCTTCTATGGCCCTGTTTGGATCCCCGAGTTAGAGTTAGTTTGGGTTAGTTTGGACTCAACTAATCCAAAATATCCAAACAGGAGGGTTAGTTTAGGTTAGATGCATCTAACCCACCCAAAAATACTAACCCACCCAAGAGGTGCTTATTTGGGTTAGTTCTCGTCGGGACCACTAAAAAATATATTTTTTCTCATGCTCTTCCCGCAGCAGATCCCTCCCCACGTCCTCGAAGCTTCTCGTCCTCTCCCTCCCTCCCTCTCGCACCGCCCGTGAAGGCGCCTCGCCGTATCCGCGCTCCCGTCCGCCACCGGTAAGCAGCCCCGCCCTATCCTCCCGTTCCAACCCCCTCGCCTCCCCGCAGCATGTCCGCCCGCCGGTAAGCAGTCGCGGGTCCTTGCACGGCCCGTCCCCGTCGGCCTCGACCAACGCGGCTCCTTGTGTAGGGACGGCGGATTCGGCCGGCGGGCTGCACGATAAGCCAGCGCGGCTCCTTGCCGGGCGCGTCCCTGTCTGCGGCCAGCGCAGCTCTCGGCCAGGGCTCGACCAAAGTAGCCAAATGATTGAGAAAGAGCATTTATTGTCAATCTAACCCTGTCATCCAAACATCTCTTTGGTTAGAGTTAGTTCAGGGTTAGGACCTAACTCTAACCTCTAACCAAGTTAGAGTATCCAAACAGGGCCTATAAGTTTCTTCTCCTTCATCATTGTCCGCATCCAGCGGACCAAAAGCACCCACTTATTCAAACCCTTCAAAGAAAGTCTTTCAAAAGGAATTGCAACAAGTCTTTCAAAAGGAATTGCAAGTTACAATCTGGCGCGAAAAAGTAGGAACTGCCTCTAATGATTTCGAGAAACAGGATAATACTGGGTTTCACCAAGTAAAAGAGGTACCATCATCTTTCTTCCGAACCGGAATGAACCACATCGCACACAAAACCACAGGTAAAGAAAGTTGTTACAAGGATCTGCTGCTCCAAACTTACATTACATGGTCTAACGACACAGATCGCATCCATATATATTTCGCTATGTACAGTACAAACTTCACATACACATCAGCAAACTGGCCACTAAAAAACAAGCGGGTGAAGAAAGAACGCGGCAAACTGAAGGAGCATGCAGCAACTAGTGTACAGTCCAGCCGGTCAGCCGCGGACACGCGGGAAGCCGGCCGGCGGGAAACCTGGCCGATCTCGTCTCACTTGGGCCCCCAGAGCAGCAGGTGCATCACCTTGGCCGTCTTGCCGTTGCCGTGGCCGACGCCGTCCTCCGCGCGCCGCCCCAGCTCCCTCCCCGCCGCCGCGCCGGCACGGGGCAGGTGCTGCCTCTGCTCGCCGTCGCGCGCCGGCGCCCAGAGAGCCGGGAGCCGCCCCCACCCGCCCTCCCGCCCGTTGTCGCTCACGTTGTCCATCCCACCCGCTCGATCCTCAGCTGGCCTGTACACTGTACTACTCCGCTCTCAGCACGCGCACTCCGAGGTCTGGGCAGAGCTTAGCCTCTCCTCCTGCACAGCCTCGCTCTTATAAGCGGCAGCACATGGGTAGCAGCGGCGAGGAAAAAATATCGGTTGCTTTGAGTGAAGCTCCGTGTATGATTGAGGCGAGCTAGTGGCCAGGAGCATCCCGATGGTCGGGCCAGATTTTTATGTTCCCTCGGCGGTGCGGCGCGGCGCGGCATCGGGATCTTTCCATGTGGTGTCGCTACGTTAGCTCGGAGGTCAAGCCATTGATAGCCATCGGAATAAATTCGCGGGTGAGGCACTAATCAGTGAGGCCCGCGCGCGTCGCCCTCGCCGGCGCGGCGAATTTCCACGGGATGCCCGCATGTGGGGCACTCCTCCGGTGGTGGCGCTGTGGGCGCGGCTCGCCGTGTGGTCGCGGTTGAGGCGGCGGTGGCGACCGATCGAAGGGATCATTGATGCGAGAAGGGATCTTATCGCGACAAATCCAGAAGGGACTGCTGGTTGGCATCGCTGTGGGTGGGTGACTGGTGGTGGCGCGGTGCGGTCGGGGATGCGTCATTACCCTTCTCCCTTTTTTTATCAACAGGTGTTATTCATATGCAGCGCACATGGGGGAGCGTTCGCTCCGGGATAAATGGGCCGGCTCATCATAGCTTCGCCTTACCGGTTTTGGGAGTCCACATGGGGAGCGAACTCCCGGTTTATTAGCTTCATAGTTCATTTTTGTCCTGATTTTATTATCGAACTGTTAGACCGATAAGTGAGTTTAAACAGGACCATGTTTACATTTTTTTCGTGCGTATCTTTTCATTGATAGGTAGGAGAGAACAAACATAGAGAGGAGATGGGGCATCACACAAGGTGTGGTAGAAGCAGAACAAGGGGTGCTCAGCCCTCTAACACACAACAAACACACACCTAGCCCAACCTCATGCCACAAGTGGCGGAAATGCAGAACACTCAGCACGAAAGGCGGCGTCACAACCAAAGCCGGGAACTTTGGGAGCACAACCATGCGAAGTGGGCAAACTAGATCAACGCACCCTCCACCTAACGTGCCAAGGAAACGGCAAGTGGACAGTAGGAACCAATCAAACCCGAGGAAGACGTCATCGAAAAGTCTTCGGCGACGGAGTACATTGCGCCCCATAGACTCAAGCCCACGACAGCGGAGTTCACCGGAAGGGGATGGAGAACCGAGCAAAGAAGGCGACACCACATGACCATCTCAATTAAAAGCAAGTGGCACAAGACAAGCTCCATAGCAGCTCACCCCCCGAGGATGCAAGGATCCACGTGCACGACAAGGACCCGGACTACTACAACGCCTCCAGGAAAGGGTAATGACGCCCGCGGGCGCCATCATCGCGAAGCTTTCGCTCGGTATCCAAGAGGATGAAGGCTCGCTGCACCGCCAACTCTGGTTTACATCACTACTCTGGTTTGTTTCGCATTTTTCTTAGGTTTCCACACAAAGTAATAAAAGCAGTGCTTTATCCTAAAAAGACCAAAAATCCATTTTTTATCTTTCTTCTTCTTTTTCTTTTTCTACCTTTTCTTTTTCATTTTGTTTTGTTTTATATTTTATTTACAAATGTTTTAACATTGTGAACTTTTTCCAAATTTTTGAACTTTTCTAAACTCATGAACTTTTTTTAAAATTCACAATTTTTTAAATCTATGAAGTTTTGAGAAATCTCCAAACATTTTTAAATTCACTACCTTTTTCAAATGCATGAAATTTTTTTAAATCAGAGATTTTTGTGCAAATTTGTGAAATTTTTCAAATGTGTGAACTTTTTTCAAGTTTTGTGAACATTTTTCCAAATCCATGAATATTTTTAAATTCATGAACTTTTTCAAATCCATGAACTTCTCAAATCCACAACCAATCCAGAAGGAACAGATGGTTGGTTGCGTTGTGGATGTGGGTCGTGGTGTGGTGCGGTCGGGGATTTTGAGCGGAAGGGTAACCTTCGGGCCAGCCTAAGAAGAGCCATTTCCCTTTTTTCATTCATATTTCCGTTTCCGGCTTTTTTTTCTATTTTCTTTGTTTTTGTTTTACATATTTCTCTTCTGTTTCTATTCCCTCTTCCTGTTCCTTCTCCTTTCCTTTTTTCTTTTATTCAAAAATTAAAAATAATAATGAGTTTGTACGAAAAAAATATTCTTTTAAAATTGTTGACAAATTTTAAAAAACATGCATTTGTATTAAAAATGAAGAAACAAAATAGAAAGCTGAAAAACATGATGAAAATTGAAAGAGAAAACAAAACAAAAAAACCACAAGGAACCACGCGCTCGAGAATGCTCTCGAAAGCAAAAAAAAAAGAATAACTTTGGTTCACGAGTTCTAGTGGGCCCTATATTTGAAATAGTGCCAAAATGGTATTTTTGAAGTTTTAAAAAATTCTGAGAAAAATTCGAAATGTTCATATGCATGTACATTACACGTGTGCAAATTCTGATGATGTCATATGAGTTACACACAAATGATTAAATCATGATTTTGGAAAGATGTACAATGCATGTCTTATTCACTATTTAGAAATTGTCATATTGTCATTTTCGTACAGCTAACATGTTTACTTATTTCATCACCAAACATTGCACATGTGTAATGTACATCCATATGATCATGTAGAATTCTTTTTAGAATTTTCTAAAACTTCAAATGTAATTTTAAATAATTTAAAATAAGGTGCCCCAATGCAGCCGTGCTCCAAAATCCATTCTCCTCTTGAAAGCTCCTAGTTGAGCCGTCCAACAGTGATCGGTCCTGTGCAATTTGTACCATTTGGGCACTACGGGTGAATAATAGGTTCAGCTCCGAGGTAAGATTTGGTTTTTTTGAGGATGGTGTTTCGGTGCCCGAGCTTAGATGCTTCTGCACATGAACAGTAAACTCGAAACAAATAGACTTTTTTAAAAAAATTGTAATTTTGGCATTAAAGTTTAACGAATTCTCTACGAGCACGCAAATTTTGGCATCAGAGGAGCTCCAGGAAAAAAATCAAAGTTTTGAGAAAGGTTTGAATTTTTCCTTTTGGGGCATCCATTTTGTTTTTTCGGTTTTGAGCTCCCCAAAATGTCATATTTTCATGAAAGTTTGTACGCATATAGATTTTTTTTTTTCATTTTTATGTACATTTTATTATTTTTAGCTATTCTTTTCTTAATTTACTATTCATCTAGGATCCTTTGAGCTCGTGTCCACCTATGGATTTCCTTTTTTTCTAGCTAGTCCTTTAAGGCTTCAGTGTATCCCTAGATCAACAATTTATATTGGACAAATTGTCTGAGCTACAAATATACATAGATGCTTTAAATTGGAAAGGAGGGAGTAGTATATAGCTAGTGAGGAGGTGAACTGACGGTAGCTTAGATGGTTAAGTTGCTTGGGATGAAACTAGCTCACCACGGTTCAAGCTCACTAGTGCTCGCATTTTTCTAGGATTATTTCAGTTTTTCTGGCGATGTTTGTTCGATGAAAGGATACGCCCCATCGACTACGAGGCGCATGTAGCGACTTTGTCAATTTCAAGACGTTGTGTCGTGTCAATATCTTAAAAATGCTCACCTAGAAATAAAGTATGTGTGCGTGCGTTCATAAAGATGAATGTATAAATGTGTACATGAGCCTATGCAATTGTACTATGTTTTAAAAGGAAAAAAAAAAAAGCTAATGAGTAGGTGGAGGACGGAGCGTCTGCCTCCCGGAGTCTTACGGATTCTTTTGGGGCCAACAGTCTTAGAGGAACTCTAACAGTTCTCTTTAAAATCTTGTTGAAAACCAGTTCTTTTTTACTTCTCGTAACATTTAGGTAAACTTCTTTCCCTAGATCTACTTTTTCTTATTAAACAAAACTAGCTAAATGACATAGGGCCTGCTAGTCAGTGACACACGTGACAGTCACCGGCGGGCTGTGAGGCGAGTGCGTGGTGACCGCCGGCGAGGGGCAACGCGTGGTGGCCTTCCGACTGAAGTTTCAGGCGATTACAATCTCACCAAAAGAATAAGGAAATGTCATCTCTCCGTAAACATGCCGTAAGAAAATGCCACTTTTATGAAAGGATACGGGATTTACTGAAGAGTTATTTTCACCCACCTCCCGTGGTTATTTTAGAGATAGAAAACTGTTGGAGTTGTTCTTAGGCTGCTCATAGTGGGAGTAACATACGTAGTAACATGCATGCCACATAGGCAAAAAATATAATGTGGCAAGTAATTAATGAGGAGAGATGCAAATGAAGTAACATAATATATCACCATCACATAGCGGTTTCCAATGTAAAATGAGTCTACAAAGTAATAAATGAAGCATTTTATGTTACCACATCTATAACACTACCCACTATGAAGGTAGTAATATAGACTAGTAACATATGCATGTTACCAGTGTAAGTTACTCCCCACTATGACTAGCCTTACAGCACGGACAGCCCCCGGTTTGACAGAATAAACTAACTTTAATCGCCAATCTATTACGAATATTTCAAGGTCAGCATGTGTAGCGGAGAGAGTGTGGTACGATCGTGCACTTTCTTGTACCGCCACGTCTTGTCCGCCGCCCCGTTTCATCGGACGCGACGTCCAAAACCGGCGACCCGCTCCCCGTTTTCCCCTAGGCCGCTCCACGGTTTCGCCGCCTGTTTCGCGTCTCCGATCGCGTATAAAAATGGCATCTCCCCGCAGAGATCACCGACGAGACGACATCCACCTGAGCAGTAAACCAAGTGCAGCAGAGAAAGAGAGAAAGAAGAAGGGAGCGAGGGCAGGAGCTAGGGTCTGATGGCGTCGGCGGCGAGCAGGAAGGCGCCGTCGCTGGTGGTGGCGGCGACGGTGGGCGCCGTGGAGGCGCTCAAGGACCAGGCGGGCCTGTGCCGCTGGGGCTACCCGCTCCGCTCGCTCTACCGCCACGCCGCCGCCGCGCCCAGGGTCCGCGCCCTGTCCGCCTCCCTCTCCGAGGCCGCCGCCGCTCCACGGCCGGCGCCTTTGTCCGCGGAGGACGCGAAGCTGCGCAAGGCGCACCACCTCGTCTGCTGGGGGCCCAACTGAGCTCTTCTTCTCCACTTCATGCCTCCAGCGGCACATGAGCATACACAAGTAGCCGATGAATGCCTGTGCCAATGGTGACTGTTTCCCAGAGAAAGCAGAGGCGTCATTGTGTGCAGCGCCGGTGAACCGCTCCGGCCTCGGCCATGGACGGACGGTTCATCAACGCTGCACTCAATGGCACCTTTGCGTCTCTTCCTCCTCCTCGTCTTGCCCACTAGTAGTATCTCGTTGCATCTGGCTAGCTTAGCTTCCGTGGACGCAAAAAGCAGGAATCATGGCTTAGTTTTTGAGACCGGGAGATCCCCATTATTTGTAGTAAGGTAGTAGTACGAGGCGAGAGCCTGGCGATGACGCCGGTTGTACTGCCGTGGGGAA
Source organism: Triticum timopheevii (assembly GCA_963921465.1). Lineage (NCBI taxonomy): Eukaryota > Viridiplantae > Streptophyta > Magnoliopsida > Poales > Poaceae > Triticum > Triticum timopheevii. Next base: position 148,102,732 of record OY997272.1, read on the forward strand.
TTATTTGTACTACAGATCGTACTATGCTTGTGTTGTGTCGACTGCTGCCCTGCACCTTGATTTGTTATCTGGATCTCAAATCGGTCAGAGATCCATGAGCTCCGTCGAGCTGGCGATGGCGTTTGGGGGTGACAGTAGTACAGAGTAGTAGTACGAGCTGTACCGAAATCAAATGGGCATAGCGAGTAGTATAGTACACAGTAGTAGTACGAACTGTACTACTGCTAATGAACTGAAACCGTCGTCGTACTATAGTACCAAGTCAGATGGCAGTGATTTCTAACGTAGAAAAAAGAATACGGTAAAATAAAAAATCACCATAGCTGTTACTACAACGCTGAGAAATTGTTTACAAAAACATACAAATACGGTTTCTTTCCTTTCTTAATGAAACGGCGTCTCTCCGGCGTGTTCGAGAAAAAAAAAACATGGACGTGTAGCCTGTACTGTTTTCAAAGATCAAAATTATATATGTACATAAACAGAGTGTGCCAGTATAATATCACTGGTAGATTTTTTTTTCTATTTCGTATAGATGCAAATATTGCTGATTAACTGACGGGCTTCATCCTTGAAAAATAAAAAATCGAAGGCGTCCACACATGACATGATTACCTGACAATCTTCATTGTTGCATTGTTTTTTCTGTGAGGTGTTCGTATCATCGGTATGCTATGTTGATGCATTGTTGATTAACGTCTTCATTCTCCAATCTTCCTTTTCAAGGCAAATACTGTACTGACATGTGAATTCTGAAGAAAAATTCTCCCGATCAAGCTGATGAACGCAATCTCCAGAATTTAATCTTAATCGTTCTTCTTATTTGTATCATTTACACATGGCCAAAATTGATCCGTGGCTGCATTATAGCTATTTCAGAGGTTCGTCATTGCCAGATGATGAAGAGGTTGCCCCTAGCAGAGACGACAGAGACGGACGCAGCAAAAGATACAAGGAGGGTCCAAGCAAAGGCACAAGTGACAGTGGCAGAACCCAAGAACCATTTTTCCTGAAACAGAATGAGAAAACTACTAAGAACAATTATAATAGAGCTGAAATAGGCAGGCTAGCTATAAGAGATGCCACATTAGATTTTTATATGAGTAGGCTATTACGTTGGCTATAAGTGACGTGACAAGTGACAACTTCATATAGCTGGTTGTTGTTGGCTATACTATTTAACCTTTTGCTCTAATGTGACTTTTGTCACATGTATATCTTTATGTTTGCATCAGCCAAGGTGAAGTTAACTCCCTTTTTTACATTATTATTAAGGCATAAGCATGGGGACTAGCACTCTTACCATCGTCTTGATGTCATATCATTGTAGACCCAAAAAGGCGAGAAGGTCGAGAGCAAAGTAAAATCAAGACACGTGGCATGAATCTGATAGATGACATGAAACAACAGGAAATTAGTTCAGCATTTAAACCTTTCTGCTTTGTAAAACAGAGGATGGAAATTAGTTCAGCCCTCAAAACTTTCATGCTTTCTAAAGCAACAGATATGCAAATACCATTTCAATATGGTATGGCAACCATATCAAATATGGTTATCACAAAATCCAGCAAACAAGTAATTCGGAAGCTTGGAATGGTGAAAAACAAAGTAAAGGCCTGATTTTCACTTCCTTTTCGCACATGTCCATTTGTGCATTAAACCAGTATTTCATGCAACTTTTTAATGTACCCACATCATTCCATGTGTTATGATTGTTGAATGCACTATAATAGAATAATGATTGAAAATTGGTGGCTTTAGGTTCCAGTGTATACCTGCAACAAGTCTGAAGTTTTTAGGAAGTCAGTTGCAACAATTTTGCAAGTGTTCCCCCACAAAAAAAACAATTTTGCAAGTGTCACTTGTCAATATTGAGCAAGCATTTAGGCGTAAAAACATGAAAGTTGCAAGTGCACCGGATACAACTTATTATACAATATGCAATGGTAAAACTTTGTTCATATTTTGCAAAGGATTGAATAAAGCAAAACTTACAAACTTGCTCTCTCTAAAGTATTGAAAAAATTCCCGCCAATCGTCACCGCCAGCTTTGCATGCAAATATAATCAGTCCAAGGCCCACGGCAAAAATTACCTGCAACATGATTGAAACAGAATCTTCTCAATGATTGAAAAGGTTGACCAGGGTTTGAAGATACATTACTGATGTCGCGTGCTACTTAAATCAAGAGTATGAGAATGTAAAGACGCAAAAACTAGCACATACTCCTGCAGTTAGTTTAGATTCAAGAAATTTTAATGGCCATTGTCCAATTTCATCTTCATCAATGGCAGGTGGAGGAGGTTTCCACAGAACAAAGTAAGGAATCAACGCATATGCTCCTCCAATGCATGAAAGCGCCAGGAATGGCCAGACTGGAATCTTGCTCTTTGAACTGCAATAACAAATTGCTGCAACATAAATAATACAGTGACTTAATTATAAAAGAAGACAACAATACAGATGGTTAACATCGCATCTTTTATGTTTGTTTTGACATGTAGATCGAGAAATGCATTAACAAGAATGCTGCTAGTGCAAAATAATTACTTTTTTGAAAAGGAGGATATCACCCCTGGCCTCTGCATCAATTGATGGACACAACCATATAATATTGATTATTTCTTGAAGCCAGGCGAAGCGGAACATCAATGCCAAACAAATCGATTTTAAGAAAAAGGAAAAACCTGAGGCCGGCCAAAATGGATTTGCCTCATGACAGGATTTCCACAATTCTACAACTAACCTATGACAGCAGACCAAATTAGACGGGCTACTCCTAGACAAAAGCCTTCAACAAGGCATCGACATACGAGCGCCGATATTGATGAGTTCAACCAAAGGTCAAACAAGGGATTTTTATCTCCTAAGTCTAGCTTTGAGCCAAGACCTTCAACAAGGGCACGACGCTCGCACACTGACATTGCATGATCAAGCCGAAAAGGATAGACTGAGAGTTTTACGAAAAAGGCTTTTGCCCCGCTTTATATATAAAGCAACAACCACCAACAGCTTGGTACAAACTCACACCACCCCAACACACACACACACCCAAGGCGGATACATCGGCGCTGAGCGCAGCAACACCACCCCTACCACTACAAGAGCTACCGGGGTTCTCCACCGTGAACACGCCAACGCGAAGAGACGGAGCTGCATATGACAACCCGTGCGCTCCTAAGCGGTGCCTTCAGGAAGGATACGACGCCAGAGCACCGCCACCGCCCAATCCGAGGATCAGGGTTTCCCCTGGAGCAACACGACAGGCAATGAGGACCGCGGCGACGCCTTCAAGAAGGGTACGAACATCGCCGCCGCCGGCCTGCCTGAAGACAACAGATTTTAACCCTGGCCCACACTCATCGCCCCCGGCATAGATACGAACGCGCACCTTCGCCGCCAATTGTCACACCCCGGCCGCCACGCCGCCCACACAGCCATGGCCACCGGGCAGCACCTGAGCACGAGCTCCGCCCACGAGCCTCGCGCTCCCACCACCAGAGCCGCCGCCCCGGCATCCAAGACACCCTTTTGGTAAGACAGGGGCCCCACTGGCCGGAGCAGCGCAGGGGGAGCCCACCGGCAGCTGCCAACCACGCCGCAGCCGCCGCGCCATTTCTCAAATCAGGGCCAGGTCAACGTCGCCGCCCCTGGCAGTGGCAAGACCCGGAGGCACCCCTGCCATCCCCTCGGAGCGCCCCTGCCACCGAGGCCAGCCAAAGGCGAGAAGCGCTGAGCCCGCCATACTCCACCCGTCAGACGCGTCGCTAACCGCATAGCCGGATGCCCCATGAATCAGAAGGAGGGGGTCAAACCACCGCCAGTGCGCCGCCACCCCGACCAGCCGAGAGGGCCCCGGTCAGGGCAGCCGCCCGCAGGCCGCGCCGCCACGGGGTCAGTTCTGGAAGAGCCGCCACCGCCCCCGTCCCCAACCTCTGGTCCGGACCACCGCCACCACCTGCCGCAGTGCCACCACCACCTGCCACGGCCACTTGCAGCCCGCGCCGCCCGCAGCTAGATCTGGCCGCACCAGACCAAGCCGCCACCATCCCAGGCAACGCAGGCGCACCACCCACCTAGCCGCCCGCCGCGGGGAGGCAGGGACGCCAAAGCGCCGCAACCGCCCTCCTCGCCACCGTGGAGCCCGGCCGTAGCGCCACGTTCCGGCCCGGGGCGGCGACCCGTGCCAGCACGCCCAAATGGGAAGACACAGGGGCCCCGCCACCGCCGGCGACTGAAGGGCTTTGCCCGGCCGCGCTCCCGGGTGGCGGCGAGGGTTAGGGTTGGCCTCCGGGGCGCCTCGCGGGAGGCGACGCGGAGGTTCAAGAGCTCTTTTCGTCGATTGACTCCCATACTGAGAGCTCTTTTCATCGACTGGCTCCCAGACTGAGAGTTTTCACCAGAATACATACATTCCTGCGACGAATCCATCACCCACTCTGCCGGCTGACGACGTCTCGCTAGCCAGATCCTGGCGTGAGAGAGCCCCAAGCCCACCCACGCTGCTAGAGAAGAAGCCAGATGCAGGTTCCACGTCGTCATATGCTTCCGGTCCCTGCCGCACCTCCTTCGATCCCCATCAAAAGGGATGAAAGGGACGCTTGGACGTAAGCTGGTCTTCCAACCAGGTCGTTGTTGCAGCCACTTCGCAAGTCGTCGTCGTTGCAGCTACCTCGCGAATCTGACTACCACCACCTTGAGGCCTTCACCCTGCCGTCCTCCAACACAACCCCCCATCAGCATGGTCAGGCCCCTAGGCAGGGCCACGACGTCCCCTCCAGCAAACGCCCGCGCCATCAGAGTCAGATTCGTGCCTCCGCACACTAGATATGGCTACACCCCACGGGTTGATGGCGCCAGCGACCACGCATGCCTGGAGCACTGTGAAGCCCTTGGCGACGAACAACTAGGGCATGAGTTCCGAGTTGCGCATCAGCTTCACGCGTGCGCTGCCCACTGGCTCCCTAGATGACAGCCACGAGGTCGCACCACCAATGCATCGTTACGCGCATCCCCTGTCGGCAGCGAGACGTCGCGTCCAACCATGGCTTCCCGCGGCACTTCCTCAGGCAGCGCCGACGGTGGACGCTTGGAGCGGCGTTTACGTCCAACTCGTTGTCATGTGCATTCCTTGTCGGTAGCGACATATCGCTTCCAACCATGTCTCCCGCGGCGTTCACAACACCAATAGACATCATGCAGTATCCTGCAGCGCGGCACAATACCACCCGGCTGGCGAAATCCTCCTAAACGCGATAGCGTGGCCCAGCTATCAACTATCAACAACGCCCTGCTCAAGGCAACGGAGCGCCCTCAGTCTCCCAGCGGTTGTAAGATGATTAGATAGAGGGGGCATTGGTGTAATGCGGTTTGTGTATTATTTAGCCTCGCGGGCAAGTATATATAGAGGTACAAGACGTGGATGGCAAGATGGCTCCTAGAGATAAGATGGAAGCAATTCCTATCTAATACCGTGCAATTTCTAACTACCAAATATATTCTAACACTCCCCGTAGTCGTAGCAGCAACATTGCGAACAACAGGAGCATCACGGACGGTCAGACTGGAGAGAAACCGAAGGTAGAGACCTACTTTCCTCCTTCTATTGCTTCGCTTATATAGAGTTTTACGAAGAGTTCGCGCCAAAACAGCCTACTGAACTTGCCCAACATGACACAACTCTACTAGCCAGGTTTAAATACACACGAAGGGACCAAATCCTAAACAGATATGGTTATCTTCGAGATTACCTTATAACTTGACACCTCGGATTACACATTGACAGGAGAACCAACCGTCGTCGGATGGTTAGGAGGGCAGTGGTACCCCCAGCCCACCAGGGATCAAACCCTGGCTTTGACACTTTGGTCCCTCATAAAGGTGGAATGTTCTTTCAGTGGGAGGCGACGTTCGCGTCGGTGGTGAGGTGCCTGTGGTGACTTCATCAAGTTCAAGGCCTGATGGGCAGTCTCTCGAAGGTGCTCATAGGGGTAGGGTGTGTGTGCGTACATTCATAGAGGTGAGTGTATGTATGTACTTGTTACCATCGCTCATTATCTACCCAGCTCGTTAAGCGCATGCTTTCAGGATAAGCTAGCCTTTTTCCAAGGAACAGGAGCTTCCGAGTTTTTTAGTTTTTTTCTAGCCCTATGATTAGGTTCAAATCCAAAGAGAAGTGCAAGATGATTACATGAACATATGAGCAGCATGAGTACAGTGGATCTGATGAAATTTTGTAGACAACCATTTAGTTCAGCAACACAACTTATTTCTATAATTTAAAAACAGCTACATGAGCTAAAGCATATATTAAGAAATGCTTAAATTAAACTACACATTAAACATGGTATGGTTCTCTGCTGCAACTGTAGAGATAGAAAAGAGGAAGATTGTGACTAAATTTACTGATCCATTTACCTTCTTCCAGTAGGAAGAAGCAACATGCTGTACACCAGTGGCCAGATTCCCATTATGTACCACAGAGACACAAGAACTCCGTTCATTCGAAAGCCATCGTCGGCTTTAAGATATAAAAGCTTCTGCAAGAAATATGTGTCCCTGTACTGCAACCAAAAGCAACTTAGAATTAGTAAGTGATTGTCAGATGCAGAAATACTATTTACATAAAGTGCCTTGTGTTACTGTAAATCCTGTTACGGATTATGGGTTAGATTAGTTTTACCATCTCTAAGTTGATTGCTAAACTAGACTAGGGGAGCGAGTAGTTGTGCCACCCTTAATTTGATTGCATGCTTGAATTTATGGAAATTATATCTATAAGGTGGCATGCATCTTAACACTTGCCCTGCCAAGGAGATTTGATCAATTCCCAATTCTCCACCATAAATCCTGAACCCTTTAATCTTGATAATTCAAACCCCACCTACAAAAATATGCCCCTTTTTATTATTTTGGAAATTGCCAATTGCTTCAACTTACAAAGCAGCTATGTCTTATGCTTCCCCAAAAATCCCAAGAAGACTACATTTTGGATCAATGCTATCACACCTAAGCACACATAGAGTTCCGGTTTTTTTTTGAAAGGTAGAGTTCCGGTTTTGAGGTAGTGGCCAAGTCCCATTCAAATGTACAGGAAGCTCAAAGAGGGGTGAATCACCTCGATTTGGATGGCTCATGCATATGCTCGTGCCATTGGTCCGTTTGGTGAGTCCATGATGATGTCCATGGGATGCTCCAAATCAATAATGGTTTTAGTGTCTAGAGTCACAAACTCGTGATAATAGCCTAGCGAATCAAGGTACAGTTGTTCACTACAAGGACGTCTTCACGGATCAAAAACTCTACCAATGGTGTGGTAAAATGTGTGGCTCATCTCACCCATGAATCTGTTTTCCCCCTTTTAGGGAGTGAGAACCCTGAATCTTTGATCAACACCAATGTCCCAACCATCTCTGTTATCGATGCTGACCGTTGCCATGATCGGATTAGCAAGAAACTACACGCGCATCACCAGGTAACAGCCAATCCAACCCCGATGGTTGCGTATTCTATGGGACAACACTGCCAGGGCAAAGACAACATGGATGCATAGTGGTGTCCTAGCTTGTACCTCTTTGTATGACACTTTGAAACTTTGCAATATTAGATGGTTGTGTGCATCAATCTATGAGGCCAGGGATATCTTCCTTTCCGGAAAAAAAAATACGATCTTAGCGTGCTATGTCAAGACTTAACACAGGGTTTATTAATCAGGATACTTGCTTTTTGCGGGATATTAGTAAGGTTTATTAATCAGGATTCTACCAAGTAAGCATGTGGGACTGTCTGCTAGCATTGCCACTGGTACTGAAACAACGACCTAAATTCACCGAAATGCATAGCAATTGACAGTTCAATGGTTGATAAATTCCTACGGAGGATAAAAGGGGTGAGAATATGCAGGACCGTACATACTGGCGTCTGGTTTGGCGCGAGCTGGAGGACGTAGTACAAGAGCCCCGCCCATATCCCGAATAGCAGCACCGATGTTGTCCAGTCGCTGAGCTGCCCGCCGCCGCCGCCGCCACCGCCAATCTTGGGGACGGTCGCCGTTGCTAAGTCGTTCTTGCTCTCTCTGTCCTGCTCCGCGGCATCGGCGCCCGGCCGGGAGGAGTCCCGGCAGATCTGGGCCCAGCCCCGGCGCGGCGCGGCTGCTCCTCCTCCCCGCCCGGGCAGGAAGGTGGAGAGAGAGGCGCTGGTTTGGGGGACGGCGGCGTTTCTATCGAGGATGAGGCGCCGTGGTCTGCGGAACGGGGGGAGGGGAGCGTGGCCGCAGGTCAGCATGAGAGAGGAGAGCATGGTGGTGAGGTGAGCTCCGACGAGGAGCCAGTGGGAGGAGTTGGGGATATTGCCGGGTTTTTTTTAAAAAAAAAGTGGATATTGCCAGGTTTGTATTCTCTGGGTTACGTATCGAGCGGTTCCGATGGACGCATGTCGATGGGCTTCCAGAATTTCACCATAAAAATCGTCTATGTATTACTCCTTCAGCCCAAAATAAGCGTGTATACGCCAAAGTTAACCGACGAACGCGCCAATTTAACCGAAAAGGTTTTCGTCCCGTTTTATATATAAAGCAATGACCGACCACAGCTCAGATACAAACGCACGCCATCACAACACACGCACACACCCAAGGCTGGATACATAGGCGCTAAGCGCGGCAACACTAACCCTAGTACTACAAGATCAACCGGAGTCCTCAACCGTGGACACGCCAACGCGAAGAGAAGAAGCCGCAATATAACGAACCGTGTGCTCCAAAGCGGCGCCTTCAGGAAGGTTACGACACCAGAGTGCCGTCACCTCCCGACCCGAGGATCAGAGTTTCCCCTGGAGCAACAGGACGGGCAATGAGAGCCGCGACGACACCTTCAAGAAGGGAGCGAGCTTCGCCGCCGCCAGTCCGTCCGAAGACAGATCAGGTTTTCACCCCGGCCAACACTCATCACCACCGGACGTCACATCCCGTTGACCACGCCGCTCGCACGGCCATGGCCACCGGGCAGCACCTAACCACGGGCTCTCCCTAAGAGCACCGAGGAGCCACCCCTAGGGCCGCCGCCCTGGCATCCAAAACCTGGAATCCACTTCACTCGAGACCCACCGCTACCTCAACCAAAGATACGAGGGGAAAGGAACCGCCTTTACCCTTGGGCTGCCCCTAACGCCAAAACCCAAAGGTCGGCCACAATTGGCCTCCATCGACCCATCCTGCTGCCAGGCGCGAGACGAGCACGGTCCTGCTGCCGGGCGCGAGACGAGGTCGGTCCTGCTACCGGACGCGAGACAAGGTCGGTCCTGCTGTCGGGCGCGAGACGAGCTCGGTCCTGCAGCCGAGCGCGAGACGAGCGATGGACCATAGTCGGGGGAGGGCCGAACCTTCGACGGAGGTAGCATCCCAACGACGAGGAGAGGGCCGAAGGTCGAAACGGGCCGCCAACAAATGAGCCGACGCCGGAAAGCCAGCCGCCGCCCCAGTCGACCCGCCGAGCTGCCGTGGAGCCGGCACGGCGAAGCCACCTCGCCGCCGCCATCCATAGCCGGGACCACAGCCACGCCGAGCCGGGGGCCCAAACCCGCGCCGCCGGCCGGAAAAAAGGCAAAATCCGGCCGGCACGCACCACCACCACCGTCACCAAGCCGACAACGACGAGCACAACAGTCCGCGCGCGCCACCGGCAGGCCCTAGCCGCCGCAGCCCGTGCCGCCCGCGAAGTGGCGGCCGGAGGATCCACCACCGTCCAGGTCAGATCGGGGAAACCCTCGCCACCACTCCGAGCACACCCGCCACCGCATCCAAGCACGCCAGCCCCCAAGCACCAAGCCCCGCAAGGCCCAGCAGCCCTCCAATTTAGAGATAGGGCTGAATGATTCGGAAGCTGTCGGATGCGTATCGTGCGGTCGTGATTGTCTCTGGTGGTGCCAGTAGTCGCGGATATCTCCTCCTTCCCTAATCCAAGATTGAAGAAGGAAGATCAGATCCAGATTTCACACCTTGCTTTGGACCGGGGAGATAGCAGCTCTGCGGTCCTTTAGTGAGCAACAAATGTAGCGCATCAGGGCATTTCCAACAGTTTTATGTTAGCTTGTTGGTAAAATATGTCATGTCATCAACCAACACATTAACATACAACAACTTCAATAGGTTGTATCTAGTTTGCCCAATAAAATGTAAGATAATAAATAAGGTGCTCTCTCATTCAGCATTGGAGCTTGTTCAAGGGTTGTTGGTTCATGTACATACAATCTTCCTCTCTTTGCTCATTTATTGTATGACACGTCATCAAAAATCCTATATAGCAATGTCTACCAACAACTATTTTACAACCATTGGAGATGCCCTCATGGGGTAACTAACGACGCGTTCAAAGCGAAACGGATTTTGTGGAAAACGAGGGGCATGATAAAAATGAATATGCCCTGTGGTGAGATTCATTTATTTGATGATATAAATGACTATCATGTACTTACAAAATATTCAGATTAATCCAATTTGTGATACAAAGGATGCTAGCATACTCAAACATTATTGGCATCACCAAGAGTTCATAACCAAGTGAATAAGAAAAACATCGATTCTTCTGCCTTATATTTTGGAACGGCGGTGGTAAAAATGGTACAGATGCTGACTTAGTTTCTTCTGCCTCATGCTGGTAATTACATTACTTCTGTAGAATATGGTGTAAACTCCAGTGTGATCTATACATAATAAAAGAAGGCAAAGGCAGCAGAACACACAACATACACTCGTACAGAACATTTTTTTTGGATATTTTCAAAGCAAAGTATTGTATCACTTTCTTTATAAATAAATGGTAACCCCTTAGAACATCTTTGTACACGACAAAACAGGCACCCATGACTGCCAAATGCTACCTGACCACTCCAAGATAGCTGGGCTGAAAAGAGCAAAACATCTAGTCACTCCCGGGAGCACATCATTTAGGCATTTTTTGAATCAGTTTGAGGTGGAACGTACGAGCAAACCAAATCAGCACTACCAGCTAACGACACAAGTATTTGGGTTGCAAGGCGACCTACAGTGAACCTCAAGTTGCCTCTGGAATTGATGAGTGATCCACATCCACCATCTTTAGCTGCCCTGAAGAATCCCTTTTCCTCTTCTCCAAACAGTTCTGCCCCCAACTTCAGCTCTTCTAGGTTCTCTAACTTTTTTTGCATCAAGACCAGAAGTTTAGCCAATGACTCACCATATCAAGAATCACTAAAGGATAATAAATTCTCTTTGGTTCAAAGCAAGCTTGATTTCTTAAACGTCTGACTGTTGATAAAATTCAATGCAATGCCAATAGTAACTAGAAGAAATCTTTCATATTTCTAAGTTTGTGCATAAAAAATAGAGATTAAAAGCACAAACCTTGCAAGTGAACAAGCCAGAAATAAATCATCAATGGTTTCATCCCACACAAATTTTGACAGTGCATCTCAGTCATAGGAGGGATATGATCCTATGCATCTCAACTCATCTGTCTATTTGCCTGCCATATCGGTGTTGTTTGGTTCAGTGGTTTCAGAGCATTGTAAAATTCAAAAGGGGATATAAGTTGTGTTACTCTGCTTTGCTGAAATTTTGCCGCTTGTGGTTGTTGTTGTCGGTTGGCAATGTGAAGAATGTCTTGCAAATCTCTATCGAGGTTCAAGAGACGACTTCGTACTCAACATTCTCGTAGTGAAGTCATGTGGATCGGTCTGTCCATAGCCGTGTTTTTACTCCTCAAGTTTAGGGCCCTGTTTGTTTGAGCTTTTACTTTTGCAGCTTTTCCACTTTGACTAAAAAGTCATAAAAGCTCCTAAATAGGTGCTTTTAAAAGCTCCAAAAGCACCTATTTAGGAGCTTCTATGACTTTTTGGCCAATGTGAAAAAGCTGCAAAAGCAGAAGCAAAAGCCCAAACAAACAGGGCCTAGGAGGTTTTTTCACATTAAATCATGTGTCACATGTGCATGTCGTTTGAGTTTATTCCACTGCTTACTTGTTGGTTGTTCAGTGTGCATATTTATCGTGTTGGTGAATTTGTGCATCACATCTTTGTTGTCCAGCCCCTACAGATTATACATGCTTTCCACATCTCACACAGCAACGCATTTTCTTCTGATGCCCCAGAAGATCCATCGTCACTATCTCACACATTATAACACTGACCTCCAAGATTTTGCATAGACTACACATACAGAATAAAGATGCGCAGATATACATCTCATATTACATCCATTGTAGCTGTTGGCTATTGTAATAACTTGGGAACTGATATTGCGGTCCTGCTTGTTTGTTTTATCCTATTTCAGCAATGAAATTGTGTGTGTGTCCAAAAATATTACATCCATTATGTCTAATTACATGCAACGCCTGCGAACCAACTTTTCCTTTTGTGGTAACTGAACATTTTAGTACGCCCAATACAAATTTATGCACTACACACAGGTTCCAAAACTGAAACATGTACACAGTCTGTACACTAAACAATGAATGTACAATGTCAGAACAAAATGCATATATGTAAAAGAAGTACCTAAAGAAGGAAAAGTGTGAAATTATAGGCGATGGAACCACTAGAACAGGATAAACCTGATATTCCAACGATATGTACGTCAACAAGGCAACAACTGAAGATTCTGGCTGTCGGCACGAGTCACCCAGTGGACGAGATGGTAAGCTGGTATGGTAATGACAGTTTCAACTGACCGTGTGGTTTATAGATGGCAACAGTATGATTTTCTTTCTGTGACGGCAAAGTCTGCTGCTGCTGCTGCTGCCCTCTTTGAATAGATTGCTCACGCTGCTAGCGGGAACCACACCCAAGCAATATCCTTAAATGCAGGCCTTATTTCATCTTTCATGAGCTGTTTATACTCTACATGGTCTCCCCTGTAGCTGCTTAACTCAACTAATAAGATAGAAGGCGCAAGCTCAGCAACCCGTATCTCGATCTGAACGAATCCATCTAGTCCTTGCTCTGGTGTTGCCAATCTCAAGTAACCATGTTCTGCGTTGAGACCATAAATTTTGAGCTTCAAGCGCTTGGCCAGTTCATTTAGTTTACCAAGTATAATATGCGCTGGCTGTCTAGTGGTAAATGCCTCCCTCATACGGTCATATCTTTCTACAAGTAAACCAGATAGGTCAAATCCCGCTGAGAGAGAAATGATATCAAATGCATTCAAGAAGCTGTGGATTGGTAAGACTTGAATTCCCTCAGAATCACTGCTTTCTAGTAAGTGTCTCCTTCCTTGTGGACTTTCAGCGATGGGTTTTTTGTACCAAGCACTTAGTTTTATCTTTCAAATAGAAATTCTAGTACTTACATCTGGATCAAGAACCTTATACAGTAGATCCTTCAACTCAGCAGAAAATGATGGAGGGCATCTATAATCAGCTTTGCAAATCAACCTACACATCTCTGCAAGATGTGTATCATGGAAGGGAAGGTAACCAGCCACGAGCACAAACAGAATTACTCCACATGACCATATATCAGCCTTGAAACCATCAGATCCTCTCCTATTAAGTACTTCAGGAGCAACATAAGCTGGAGTTTCACTACTATTGTTGAGGGGGGCATCTTGTTTCTTGGGCTCAGATATGGAGCTTGAACCAAAACCCAAGACTTTCAGATTCCCATCATGATCTAGAAGTATGTTTTGTGGCTTCAAGTCGCCATGATAAACACCTCGGCTGTGGCAGCAGTCCATGGCACTGATCAATTGGCGGAAGTACCCCCTCGCAACATTCTCCCTGAACTTTCCCTTGGACATTCTTTTGAAAAGCTCACCACCACGAACAAACTCCAATACAAAGTAAATCTTGCTCTTGTCAGCCATTACCCCGAGAAGTTGCACAATGTTTGGATGTCTTATCATTCTCACTATTGAAACTTCTCTTTCTATCTGCACCAATTGCACCTTGTCCTTATCAATTATCTTTATTGCGACAGCTTGTCCAGTACTAAGGTTTCGAGCATGATATGCTCTTGAGAAGTTTCCATGTCCTAATCGCCTCCCAATTTCATAACGATTCATCAAAATTGTCACCCTATGCCCACCCTACGAATTCAGTTGTACCAAATATGAGGTAAAATGAACTAAGGTATTCAGAAACTGAAAAGAGCTCTAAGTTTATTTATTTTCAATAAAGTTTGCATACAAATATTTAGCACTCATATTTTTTCGTGGCGACGCAAGTGCATGAAATACTCAAGATTTATATGTGATTATGTTTTCCAGTATTGTTTTACACAAATACACTTTTTGAAATAATTAAATTAAAAGAGTTTGCATGAGCTCAGGTTCCATTTAGCCGCCCTCTTAAGTATTGCTTTTTATGGATTTTAGATATTTTAGAAGTATAAGTTTAGGGCGAACTCACCGGTGTAACCACATGCCTTGCTCCCGGTAATTCCTCCAACATATCACACGAGATACCAAGTTCCTAGGAAAATGCAAGTGTGAGTTATTACTTACTAAAAAGATGATATTATCAAATCATTTTTTTCTCAAACACACATCTAAATGTGTGTCATTGTGTATTAGAAGCAAAATAAGAAAAAGTATCCAAGCAGCCACAATGGTGAGCGGCGACATTAGGGCATCAGGACTCCGGAAGCCTAATGTGCAACGGAAGCTTGCAGAGCTCCTTGGCATCAGCCAGCTTCTAATGTTCCTCTTCATTGATGATAGAGTTGAACATGGATTGGAAATTACTAATTAGTGTAATGCAAATGCAACTTCTGAAATTATGTTTAAAAAGAGCTCGCATGAGCTTGGGTGCTACTTAGCCTTTCACTTGAGTATTTCTCTTTTGGAAGTCATTAGTTAAGCCTAGAGTCGCTTTTCTCTTGCTTTGGGGGCTTGTTTGGTTGTGCCCCCAGCCGGACCTCGTGTATTTGTTGTTCGTATTCTGAACTTGTACTCTTGTGTTGTTGGATGCTTGGCGGTTGTGCTTTATAATATAAAGCGGGGGGGGGGGGGGGGGGGGGGGGGGGGGAACCCTTTTTCGGTTAAGCCTTTCTTTAGGGGGAACAGTAGGTTTCCCTGCTACGTATATCTTAATTTCATTTAAGCAGTAGTCAAGCTTTTACAAACAGGTTTAGGGGAGACCTCACCTCATCCCTTATGTCTCTTGATGTCCAGACATGCAGCTCACTGGAGTCTCTGTCTGCCTGTTGAATATCCAATGAAACATCACCTCATCAACCAGCGGGAACATCAAAAGTAGAAATGGAAATGTACATGAGATCTTCAAAACGAAACTGGTGGGAGAAAGTCATGTGCAGTTGGTCGACTTACCTGCTCAACTGGGGAACTACTCCATCGCCAAAAAACTGGTGACCTACTCCCACTAGTTTCGGTTGAGAATCCCGCACTTTCTGTTTCATCAAATTCGATAGTAGGTCGTGTAACTGGTCTCTTTACTGGGCTATTTTCAGTGCACTCTAGACCTATCTCACCGCATACTTGTTCCAGCTGTGTGTCTTCATGTGATTTCTCCAACCCATTCCAAGATATATCAAGTACCTACAGAATTACATTGGTGAGTTATGAAAACGACAAACGCCTTTTCAAGCCAGAAAATTGTTAAATCGAAGTAGGCAATGCAGTTTTCAAAATTATCTTTGAAAGAGCTAATATGAGCTCAGATGCTATCTATATGTTCTCTCAAGAATTCCTACTTTGAAAGTCAAGAATTAAGGTTTACAGGAAAGTTTAGGGGAGAACTTACGTCAGAGCTTGTTTCTCCTGGTTCCTTATTCGTATATTTGTACAGATCACTGGAATCACTTTTCGATTCATCAAGCCTACTGATTATATGTTGTATAGACGGTCTCTTTGCTGGTTTGCTTTTAGTGCACTCTATCCCTATCTCAGTGCATACTCTTACTTGTTCCATATGTATGTCCCGCTGTGAATTCTGCAACCTATTCCCCCATGTACCAAGTACCTATGGAGTTGCAACAGTGAATTACAAAAATAGGAAGATCTTTTCAAATGGGAAACTATTAGACTGAAGTGCTTAGCTGTAGTACATACAAACCTCACGCATGGTGTTAATGCAACAAATCACATCAAACCAACAACAAAAATTGCTGAGAAGTTAAATGCGGCACCACGTCTTTTTGGGACATCAAAATTTGTATTTTTCAGATATGATCAACAAGTAGAATCCTATTAATAATAGTTTTTTAAGCCTATTAATAATAGTTATATGACTGTACTTTGGATGTGTGCATCAGTCGATGCAGAGAACCCGAGGAGATCCTCTTACCAAGAAAAAACATATTTATAGTTCTTGATTTCTACTATGTTTCTATATTTTTGGACTGAATGATGTTTCGTTCTCATGTAGCTATTGCACTACTAGATATGCACACACACAAGCTCCTGCATATTCTCAGGAATGAATGGCATCATACAATGTCTAAGAAGAAAAACTATACTCCCTCCGATCCATATTACTTGTCACTCAAATGGATGTATCTAGTACGTCTAGATACATCCATTTGAGTGACAAGTAATATGGATCGGAGGGAGTAGTACCAAGTAAAAGTGTGATTATTTTGAAATCTAGTCTTCCTAGAAGTAAGTGTCAAAAAAGGTCCTACATTATGGGACGGAGAGGGTAGAATATTTATAACTTTTAGTTTCTAGGATTCTTTGCATTTCTCAACATCATGTAATATCTACTCCCTCCGTCCGGAACTACATGTCGCAAAAATGGATAAAAATAGATGTATCTAGAACTAAAATACGTCTAGATACATCCATTTCTCCGACAAGTATTTTCGAACGAAGGGACTACAAAAGAAATAATATAATACCAAATATAAGTGTAGCAAGATTATTTCAAGAGCTAGCCTTTATCTTGGAACATTAACATAGATTGGTCTTACATGCTCAACATCGCAACATCCCTTCTGGCCCGTCAGTATCTCTTTGATTACAACACCAAGACTATATATGTCTGACTTGGGTGTAATTTTTTCATTAGTGAAATACTCTGGTGCCATGTACCCCCTGCATCAAAATTTATCAAGTTTGATTAGTAAATGAGAAAAGGAATTACATGCAAATCAGACCTCATCGGAAAAAAGAGATTATGACTCCCATGAGTCATAGATAACTCACAAAGTTCCCATCATTTCTGCAGTCAAAATTTGGCTTTGCTTTTCAATGAAGCACCTTGAGAGACCGAAATCAGCAATTTTCGGGGCCATACTATTATCCAACAATATATTTGTAGGCTTAAGATCTAGGTGGACAATACATTGCTCCACATGGAGATAATGTAAGCCTTCACAGATTTCTTTGATGATCCGATAGCGCTCTGTCCATTCAAGTACACCAGATACTCCTATAATGGGGTGAGAATAAAGAGGGGTACAATATCAGAGATACTTTGATAGGTAGTGCACAACACAAAACATGATTAGTTATATCCCTTCTGTAATTCTACAATGCTTTTTTTTAGCCACATCATGCTATAATTGTGGAATGCTTGAACCATATAATATTTAATCATTGATGAAGAAAATGAAGAAGTTGAGAGATGGGGCTAAAACACATGATACGTGCCAGATGACCTTACCAGTGATATAATTATCAAGACTCCCTCTAGGTAGATACTCGAAGCAAAGCAGCATTTGTCGTTCATCTGCCATTACAGACTTTCCCTCATGTTCTACAATTACTCCTTGTGCGTCACAACAATATCCCAAAAACCGCACTACATTTTTGTGCTTCGCCTTCATCAGAGAGCTAATCTCTTTGATAAATTGTTTCTCGTGAGTACCATACGTCTTGGACAACTTTTTCACGGCGACCATCCCATTCTCAAGTATTCCCTGCAGTTTCAAGACGTGTGGTCAACATCGATCTGAATAGTTTAATCAACTACAATTATAGGTTCAGAAACAATGTACCTTATAAACCACCGCAAACCCGCCACTGCCAATTTCTAGATCTACGGAGAAACCATTTGTGATGTCTTCAAGAAGTGATAAGGGAAGATACACCGGCTCGGCACTTGGATTGAGTAGCATGTGCTCCAAGACTTCATGTTTAGCATTAGTTTTGAGATCCATTTGTTATTGTACCACACTACCTTTGAAATAAGGGCAATCACGTTATATATTAGGCTAGTAAAAATGTAGAAGTATAAGTTTCCAAAAAAAACATGAACTCGAGCATAATATGTAAGTAAACACAAAATCAAAGAACAAAATCAGTTTTTTATGTTGCAAACAGATAAACAGACAAAAGTAGCTCTTACTCCATGAGTGCACAAATAATATTAAGTGCACTTGTATTAGTTGGTCGTGCATTGGTGTCATCAAGACAAGATGTAGTGCTTCCTCGATTTGAGGTGCTACCATGCTCCTGAGTCACTCGACTAGAACTAAAAGGTTGTCGAAATTTTGAACTTTTTAGTATGTTCACACAATTTTGATTTTTACCAGGTCACAAAGCTTCAGAAATACTAGATTTGGTGCACACATCTCCATTTCCATATGCAAGTATGCAACATTTAAAGCTAACGTCCAAATTCCCCCAATGATGTATCATTCACATGGCACCCTAAGAAAATGCCACTAATCTCATACAATCCCATGTCACGCCTCTCACCCCCCCACCCCCACCCCTCTCTCTCATCAGATCCCAGAGCCAGGCCCGTGCCTGCATCCTGCCTTTCCTCTCTCTCTCTCTCTCACGCGATCAGATCCGGTTGGGCACACCAACCCGCCGCCGCCGCCGCCGCCGGCGCTCCTCCACGACCATGCGGGGGCTCACCGCCCCGCTTCGACATCATCGGGTTCTTGAACAATGCTAGCCATCGTATCATTTGCAGCAGCACGAAAGGGCCTTGGTAATAATTATTTGAAGAAGCTTTGATACTAGATAGAATAGCTTTGCAATAGCACGTAACTGATGGGAAAAGGGGCGAGATTCTGGTACTTACCTCGGCACGCCCTGGTACGCAATGCAGGCGGCTAGAAAGAAGCTTCAGATGGAACGATGGATTCCCTCCCTCAGCCCAGCGATACAGACACAGATCACTTCGCTTCGCTTCTGAAGGCAGCAACGGAAGGGGAGCGCGCGTGGACTTTCCCAGAGGACTTTCCCAGAGGCCAGAGGCGAGAGATGTACTTGTACACAGGCGCTGCATCCGGTCCAAATACATATATGGGAATAGAAAAAACATTGTGCTGCTCCAGACGCGCCCGTTTCCCCATGTCATGTGGAGGTGGGGGGATAGGTTGACCCAGCGGATTATTTCTTTTTCTATACGTGCTTACCAATCGCGGGGACCTGACCTGACCTCAGCGAAGAAGCCTGCAACACGTTCCAGCAAGCTCAAAGTTACTGTTGGACCTTGCGTATGTTCCTTGTTACAGTTTATGCAGTCACTTTGATCTTGTGACTGCCTCACCCTCACAGCTGGTATATCCGTCACAGCCTCTGCCGGATGAAGGCCACTGTTTTGAAGACCCACATCATCTGAATAATTGTGGCGGACAAAGCATCCAGATAAACACCATTTGTAAAAAAAAAAACAAAAAAAAAACTAGCATTTGCAGACATTCCTAGCATCACCAACAGTTCAAAAGTACTCCCTCTGTATCAAAATATGTAAGGAAAAACATCGTTTCTTCTGCCTTATATTTTGGAACAGGGGCAGTGAAAATGCTAAACATGTAGGCTTGATTTCCTCTGACTCATGTTGGTGATTACATTACTGCTGTAGAATATTGGATAAACTGCACTGTGATAGTATATACTAAGAAAAAAAGGCAAATGCAGCACAACACAGAACACACACTCCTCATTTTCTGAATCAGTTTGGGGTGAAACACAGCAGCAAACCTAATCAACACTACCAGCCAAGGACATGAGTATTTGGGTCGCAACAAAACCTCCAGTAAACCTCACGTTGCCCCTGGAATTCACGAGTGATCCTCCCATCTTTGGTTGCTCTGAAGACTTCACTTCCTGCTTCTGTAAACGATTCTACCACCCACTTCAGCTCTTCTCAGTTTTCTAACTTTGTCTGCATCAAGAATCAGAAGTTTAGCCAATGACTCACCATGTCAAGAATCACGAAAGGATAAGAAACTGTCATCTGATCGAAGCAAGCTTGACTTCTAAAACACCAAATCATTCAAAAAATCGATGCAATGCCAACAGTAGCTACAAACATTTCCTGTTTATAAATTTGTGCAGCCAAAATAGAGATTAAAAGCACATCAGATTATATTCCACACAAACCTCGCTAGTACATTCTCGAAAAAAAAAAAACTCGCAAATGAACAGGACAGAAATAAAGGATTAGTGGTTTCATTCCAACACAAATTTGACAATGAATCTCAACCTTCTGTCCTCTTCTTAGAAGGAGGGATATGATCATATGACCCACTTTGTTTCAGCTGTTGATCATATGCCCTACTTTAGAAACATGGCATCCCACTCCTCATATTTAGCACTTGAGAAACAGAGACACCAAAACTAAGACGGATATTATATAATGTATGAAAGGAGAGACAAAAGGATTAGAGGTTCTCTATCCAGCCACCAATCCTTTTCAGGATCTGGTATTACTTTTATCCCCAACAATTCTTATTCAATGCTTATAGTATCAATCTCTGTTATAAGGGATACCTGGCCAAAACTGAGAATCTCCATTTCTGTGTTTAATACCAGTAATGTACTGGTTTTGACACATTTCTCTTATAAAACTTTCTTCCATGGCAATCCTGTGTAAGTTTACAGAGCCATATTGCTAGTAAGACCTTATTCATTGTTTGAAGATCAAAAAACCCTAACATTACAGGGCGATCCTCTGTTGTTATAGGACGGAGGGAGTATTTCCTAATATGTTGGTATTCATAACATAGCAAACTATGCTCTGAAAAAATCAATTACCTATCTAACCCCTACATGTAAAGAGGCATGTTGAGAAGGAATGATTTAACCACAACAAGTCAACCACAAGTAGTCAAGATCATCCCTTGCCATCCAGCTAACCTAATTTCTGCCTTATTCCAAGTGGGTTTCCAAGCCGAATTTCTTATTTTAATCTCATTGACAGGAGTTCCAAATGTAAAATATTTCATGGGAAGAGTCCCATATTGGAATACTGTATTCAAGTAGATTTTCAAATATGGTAAGGAGGGAAAACAAAACAAGGGAGTGCTTGGGAGAAAACAAAAATAACAAGCATAACCTCTTACAAGCATTTACATATGAACAGTATCAAATTCAGTGCAACTGGCAACACAACAGAAGCATTGAACCAAAATGACAACCGGGCCAAATAGAAAGTGGAATCTCTGTCTCAAAGGAGGCGGAATGCAATATGTGAACCAGCTCAGAAATGGGGCCACATAAAAACACAAGCAAGCATTTGGCAAATACTACATATATACATAATCCAATTTGCTCGTTTCTCAAATAGAATGTCTTTTTCATTGTCATCTTAAATATAAAAGTACTGGACAACATCATCTAGTGGCCAAACGAAGGAAATGTTATGATACCTTATCCACATTCCATCAAGCACCTTTGAGTTGAGGGTGCACCTGGTTGTCTATCAAAGAAGGAGGCCATGCCATGATGTAGGGATGGGCATGGCCGTCAAATCTCCTCTGAAAGAGGGTGCCCAGCTCCTCCGTCTCCATGCATAGAGACATGAACCAACTAGGATTATGCCCATCAAGGAACGTTTCCATGGTAGAGAAGTACACAAATCCACCAATAGTGGCCACAACCTTCAGGTCACCATGTTCCACAAGTGTACTCTCGGTGACCTCGACAATCGTCTCCAACGGAAACCTCTTGTCGAATATTCATCTCTCGATGCCGTCATCCTCGGCTCCCCGGACCCAAACAAAAAGCTCGAAATCAATTGGGCACACAATGCAAGGCTTCCCATCCTTGCTCTCGCCGACCCTGAATATGAGGTCTCGCGCCACCAAGGTCGGCGGCAAATCCATCTGGGAGAAATGTAGTGTCGATGTGTTCAGCACAAGGATGTAGGCTTCATTTGTGTGTATCCAGTAGACGAACCCATTCACCATCGTGCCAACTTTAAGCCAGTGTTCGTCTTCAGGCAGTGGCGTCACAGCCTCCGACCACGGGAAGATCTGCCACTCCCTGCTCTCCGACGAGAAGACGGCGGCACGCGCCCGCGACTTGTCATGACAGGTGTAGACAAGGCGCAGCGGCTCGCCGCCCTCTTCGGAGGAGAGGATGTAGCATCCAAGGTACTTGGCGTCGCCGCGGGCGTCGTCGAAGATCTTGTCGGGCGGCACGGGGATGAGATCCAGAGCCCGCGTGAGGGGGTTGTAGACGGCGAGTTGCTCCAGGCTGAAGTTCTGGAGGAGGACGTTGCCTTCGCAGCAGCCTTCTATGGCCCACCCCGGGAAGATGTCGTCATCGGCGGGGAGGCGGGTGAGGAAGAAATCGGCGCCGCGGACGGCGGCCGCGAGGTCAGGGTCGGCGCGGCGGCGGAGGGGGGCGAAGGCGGGGATGGAGGGGACTTCGGGGTCGAAGAAGAGGCCGAGGAGAGGGGGCATGTGGGCCTCCCGGAAGCTGCGGCGGAAGGCGGGGGACGAGCGGACGGCGCTGAGGAAGGTGCGGCAGCTGAGGGCGGCACGGACGAGGCTCGGGAGGGAGGGGAGGCGGAGGAAGATCTCGCGGAGGAGATCTTCGTCGAGAGAGATTACGGTGGTGGGAGCGGGTGGTGGCGATGAGTTCGCCGCCGGCGGCGATGGTGATTGCTGCCAGGCCATGGCTTGCGCTGAACAGGAGGGATGGAGAGACGCTCTTATCCAGAAAATAATATGTACAGGAAATAGAAGATGGTGTGTTGCTTTTCTTGAAAAAAAAAACATATTTCATACGTACTTTTTTTTAGGGGTTATTTCATACTCTTAGGCTGTGTTTGATAGCAATGTATTGAAGAACTAAAGTAATTTAGCACGTAGGTACAAAATACCACGGTTTTCACATATCGAAGCATTTTGAAGTATTGAGAATACAATGGACCTGTTTGATAAAAGCTTGTACGCGCCGTTTGAAGCACTTGTAAACACGCTCATTGCTAGCTAGCTACATGTTGCAAGCTGATGAATGGTCGTGCACAAACTAGTACCAACATGCACTAGCAAAACGTCCAATCTGAACGCACAATACAGAAGCTCGATGTTACACGGGTAAAGAGAGTCTTGTAATCTAGGAGATGACTTCAGCAGGGAAAAACGGAAACAGCGGCAGTAGGGAAAGCAGGAGGATGCCACGAAGGACAGTGTACTACTAGCCGTTTTCCTTTCCTTTGTCGTTCTTTGATTTGTCCACGGTCACAGACCAAGACGACAGGCACCAGTGAGTCAGTGACCGGTTGGTTAGGAGATAACACTCGTTCCTTTTGTGTTCTCAGTTTAAAAAAAAGAGGCCGGAGGTTCTTTTTTATATGCATAGAAAATACCATGGTTTTGGGAAAACTGCAGTATATAATGCTACAATTTTTTGTGGTTGTCAGACAGGTCACAGTAATTAAAATCATGGTATTCCTAAAAACTGTAGTATATTTAAAATACATAGAAAATACTGAGCTACCAAACAGGGATTTAATTGTAATTTGAAAACTGAAGCTCTATGCTAATTGACTGAGGTGATCATCGCTCGAGATGAGACAAAAAGCATCTCCTTCGAGTGTTAGTGTCGGGTGCTCGACGACGATGCCAACAAAGAAGACAATGGTGATATAGTTGTGGTATTAGGGTTGCACAAGAGGAGAACCACTAACTGTCTGGCCTAGAGGGCTAACCAATAATGGCCGATGATCGGGCAAGGGTGTGCACGATCAACGAGAGATAACGGCGATGATCAAGGTTGAAAGAGCATCTACATGGAGATGATGTCAATTTGGTCGAAATTCAATGTGATTTAGATAATTAAAGGTTGTGGCACTAATAAGACCGACGTTTCTCCCCCAACGCATGACAATGATGTCATCATAAGACCTACCATTTTATTGTGAAAATGTTAATTTCCCCTCTCTTTTCCAAACAATGCATATTGCCCATTTAGTTTAATTTTTGGGTAGCCTCCTTCCATGCATATTGCCCATTTAGTTCAGTTTTTGGGTAGCCTCCTTTCAGGAGACAACCTTTCTTTTTAAAAAGAAATATATTAATATCATGAAGATACCAAGTACACTCAGGAGGCAACATAAACTTTTGAGTTGAAACCATGAGTTAAGAAACAAAGCGTCGCTTCGTTCGCTCAGTGTGGAATCCACACAATGCGTTTCCACAGGGCTCAAATTGGAGCATCGGTCTCTTGAAAGGTAATGAACTAATGATACCAAACGTGTTACTTTTAACCTATCAATGCCTCTTGTTCACAAAAAATTACAATCACAAAAATAGAAAAAACCCTAGTATTTGTGAAAGATTAAGCATCCACATGGGGAAGATAGTTGTGTCGCTAGAGAAAGCAAATGCTTCATGGAGCGCAACACTGGTCAAACCGGGATCCGATGGTTGATTCATCGCGCCCAATCATGCCTTTGCTTCTCTTCGTCTATTTTATCCCATCTCAGGTTTTTTAACCATTTCACTTCCCACACACAAAGGACCAGGCCCACGCGGAAAGAACCCGGCCTGTTTGGTTGCCTGCTTTTACTGTTCGGCCCGCATGGCACGAACCTTAAAACACTCCTGACCTGGCTCACTGGGGACGCCCGAATCGGCAGTTTCTCCAGGGCCAGGCCCGAGCGGTGCACATGGGCGGCGGCGGCTGCACGCGCCCGGCCACGCTCGAGAAGCCGCGTTGCTTCCCGAAGCGCCGTCAGTTATTAGCCTCACCGCTCCCTCTCCCCACTCTCCCCACTCTCCCAACTCTCACCAGCGGCGGCGGATCAGAGGAGAGCAAGAAGACCACCGGACTCCATCACCGGCGAGCGGATCATCACCTGGGCAGCGTCAATGGCGGTAAGCACTTCTCCGTTCGTCATGGACTACTTTTTCACGTTCGATCCGGCGGTAGATTCGATCCACGGCGCGAAGGGGGATGGGGAATAGAGGTAGATAACATTGGCTGTTCATAGTAGTTCATATGAGTATGTAGGAGTTCACGCAAGATCAGAATAGAGGTAGATGCGGTTGGAGTAGAAGGGGGGTTGGGGGATTGGGGGTACATAACCGCGGCCGTTGTCACTGGCGTGCGGAGCGGCGGGTCGAGTGGTTGGCCTTCATCTTCTTCTTCATCGCCGTGCGTGTAAGTGCATCTAGTGCCCCTTAGTGATTTTGATGTATTGAAGACTTATAGGTTAAGGGACTAATATGTTTGTGAGTGTACACAGGCTCTATAAGTCAAAGAGGAGTTTGATATTTACAGTGAAAGTCGACCCCTAAAAATGAATGTCTTCGGCTGAAGACTTTGGTTCTCCTGAAGACTTTGAAAGTGAAGAAATCGGTGTGACCATGAAGACTTCGATATTTATGCGAGGAATTTGAAGCGTGAAGACTATTGTTTTCGTAGTTTCATTTTCTCTTTCTTGAGTCATAGGAAACACCGTACTGTCAAAGGGGGTCGAGGTAATACTAAGGAAACATATTTCCAAGTGATGCTCATCTCAAAATTCTACACCTACCCAATCCTTTGAGTGAAGCCATTGGAAATCTCATATCAGTTCAGTCAATTTCTTCAGTGACAGAGACGAAGATCTTCTGGTCTCTAAGAAATTTGTTCTGACTGAGGAGTTAGGAATTCGCTAGTGCGGATTGCCTACACAGTGAGCAACATGATAGCCTTGAGGAATTCGAACCTCAAATCCGACTGTTGCTGTGCCGCGCGCCAGCTGTCCTAAAATATCCTACCACCTAACGGTCATATCAGACAAGGGCATTTATGTCTTATCATGTCGGGCTGCTCCCTAGGCTATAAATAGCCGCCCCCTACAACCAATAGCTGGTTGGCTGCTCCGAGAGAAACTGACACTTGTCATTTGAGAGCATCCCATTCCTCCGGACTTTGAGTGAAAATCATCAAGTGAGGAAAACCCCGATCCCAAACCCAAACCTACAAACCCCAAAGTGATTGAGCATCACTAAAGAGATTGTTCCTGTGTGGAACCGACACTTGTTACCTTTAAGGACTGTGTATCCTCTAGACGGTTAGGCGTCATGGTTTGAGCATCCAAGAGGAATTGTGGATTGCTGAGTGACCAAGTCTGTGAAGGTTTGGAAGTCACCTGTGAAGACTTACCACTACTGTTGGGTGAGGTCTGTGTGCTCTTAGCTCAAGGAGAATAAGGTGAGGACTGTGTGTCCGGGACTGTGTGTCCTCGAGTTTAAATACTCACCCACTCCAACCAGACGTACAACTGTCACAACAGTTGGAACTGGTCTGCCAAATCATTGTCTTCACCAAGCCAACTGGTTCTATTTCCTCAACCCTTTCATTTTCTCAGTTATGTGCTGATGTACCTGATCATTACTGCTTGAAGACATTGACTGAAGACTTTCTCTAATTCCTCAATCCTATTTCTTCAGTCTATTTGTCTTCATCCTGCTTATCATGTGTTTACGCTTTATGTACTCTGTGTTTGTCGTTCATTTCATCATGATGACTATGTTATTACTCTGTTTTGCTTATACGCAAGTACTTATTCCGCTGCAAGTAGTTCTTCGCTTAGGAATTTCCTCACCCTGAAATTCCTTAGTGAAGAATTCATAAAAATCGCCTATTCACCCCCCTCTAGTCGACGTAATGCACTTTCAATTGGTATCAGAGCAAGGTACTCCCTTGTTCTGTGTGATTTTGGTTTAACCGCCTGGAGTTTTAGTTATGTCGACTGCAGGTATGATCAAGGTCTCGGCTGGGTGTCCTACCTTTGACAGGACGGACTACCCCTACTGGAAGAACAAGATGCGTATGCATCTTGAGGCAATTGATAATGATCTCTGGTACGTTGTGGAAAATGGTGTCCCCTCAGTCACTCCGTCTCTGAATGCTACTGATGTAAAGAGATTCAAGCAACTCGATTCTCAAGCGAAGAATATTATATGTGGCCATCTGAGCAAATGTCAGTACGGCAGAGTGAGTGCATTGGAAACTGCTAAGCTGATTTGGGACAGGCTGTCCAAGGTCAACATAGGAGTCTCAACTCAACGTGACTCCCGAGTTGATGTTCTTCGCAATCTCTTCAACTGCTTCAAAAGACTCGACAACGAAAATGTTTAGCAAACCTTCGATCGCCTCACTAACATCTCAAATGAGCTTCAAGCACTTGGTGCCACTGATATCACCGATCATGAGGTGGTGAAGAAATTGCTGAGATCAATTGACACCTCATTTGGTACCCTGGCACTGATGATTCAAGAACGAGCTGATTACAAGTCACTTGATCCCGCCAATATCCTCGAGAGGCTGAACACTCATGAGTTACAGCTTGCTGAGAAGAGAGATCTCTATGGATCGAGCTATGGAAGATCACGTGCACTGAAGGCCAAGGCAGTATTTGAGTCCGAAGCTGAGGATTCCGGTAGCTGCCTTGGTGATCCTGAAGAATTGAGCCAGGAGCTAGCAATGCTCGTGAGGAAATTCTAGAAGTTCTCTCGCCGTGGCCATTTTGGAAAGTCTTCAAGAAATGATGATTCCTCGTCCCGTGACTACAAAAAGAGAACTTGCCACAAATGCAAGAAACCTGGTCACTACATGTCTGATTGTCCTCTGTGGGAAAAGGAATCAAAGAAAAAGAAGTACAAAGATGACGATTCTGATGACTCAAAGAAGAAGAAGAAATCTTCAAAGTCTTCATCATCAAAATCCTCAAAGTCTTCATCTCACAAGAAGAGCAGTTCCAAGAAGGCCCGGGCATTCATTGGCAAGGAAATGGACTCTGAAGCAGAATCCAAGGATAATGTGGAAGAGGAGGAATCTGAGGAATCTGACTCTAGTGTGGCTAGCCTAGCCCTCACTACTGCTTACGTCAGCAAGTCCATCTTCAACACTGAAGAAAATGGCTTCCCCGACTCTGCTGACAAGGGAAACGATGACTATGCTCCCAACTATTGCTTCATGGCAAAAGGTGCCAAGGTACTCAAACATTCCCCCTCTGACTCTAGTGAGGATGAATTTGATGACAATCTTAAGCCTAGCTATTCAAAACTTGCAAAAATTGCTATTAAACAACAGGAGGCTTTAGAAAAGATTCAAAATCAACTAGACAGAAGTGATGACCTGTTGGGTGAGGAATTGAATCGAACTAAGACTCTGACAGATAATCTTCAGAGACTTCAAACTCAGTTTGACAACCTTCAAAATCATCATAACACTCTCTTAACTGATCATGACCAGCTTTCTTATGAATTTCTTCAGAGAAAGCAAGATCTTGAGAAGTTAAAAGCGAGTTATGAAGATCTTCAGAAGGAAAACGATTCAAAGCTTGCTCAACAGATCAGTTCTGCTCAGGAAGAATTTATTCCACCATGTCTTAAATGCATTGAGCGTGAATCTGCTAATTCATCACCTGAATGTTCAAATGCTTCTGTTGCTGCAAATTCTTCAACTGTCTCTGTGGTCACAAATTCCTCATCTGAGGATACCACATGTATCACTGATGATAATGCAGGGCTGAAGGAATTGTATGTGACAGGCATTTACAAAAGCCTCAAAGGGCATCAGACTCTATGTGATGTGCTCAAAAAGCAGATCTTGAACAGGAACCCTAGGAAAGAGGGTATTGCCTTTGAGAGGAAACTCAATGCTGATGGAACCTACTGGAAACCTGGGTAGTACCCCAAAACCTCATGGGTTGCTGCGAAAGGACCTCCTGTAGATCCATGCACTTTATATAGTTTTACCTCTGATTCTTCATATTCCTCTAATGAGTCATTTGACTCCAACTATAAACTGTTCAAGAATCAGAATGGTGAAGTATTTGCTCGATATGTTGGAACTAACTGCAGGAACGGCCCCCCTATGAAGAAAATCTGGGTTCCTAAAAGGTGCCTTGAAAATCTTCAGGTGAATGTCATCATGACACCACCCATGAAGAATAGGAACCCCAGATCAAATTCTTCATATGGATCAAAATCTTCATATGGATCCAAGTCCTCATATGGACCAAAATCTTCATATGAATCGAATTCCTCACGCGGATCAAAATCCTCATATGAACATCATCGTGCTAACACTTCTGTTTCACAGGGAAAGTCTAAGGGCTATGAATATGTGCAATATTCTTCAAATCATTATGTTCATAAGTCCTCAAAAAATTTCTTTGCTTATTTATATGCTTATCCTAACCACTCTTCTGTGAAACAAAGTGTACTAGATTCTATGCCCTCATTTTCTTATGGAGCTCGCAGAATGATGAACTCTTTGCCACCCCTCCAGATGTGGGTGGTGAAGAAAAAGAATTAATCTCTTATGCAGGATCAGGTCTCCAGACGAACTTACTCGTCTGAAGAATTTGCTGGAGACCTGAATATGCTTGAAAGGACGCAAGCTAATCATGAAGAAATGATTCATTCATTTCTCACGTCCTCACATTGCTATATCTGTTACTGTTGATGAAATTGATATCATATTCTTCACTGATGAAGTATATGGGTTCGTAAGTTGATTCATCTGCAGGATGAACAACCCAAAGCTACTGAGTGGGTCCTCGATAGTGGATGTACAAATCACATGACTGGTGACAGGAGCTTGTTGATGGACACTGATTTGTCACCATCTCATCTGAAGCATATGACCTACGCTGACAAAGGCAAAAGCAAGGTATTGGGTCTAGGTAAGGTTGCAATCTCAAAGGATAAACACATGGACAAGGTCATGCTTGTTGAGTCCTTAGGATTCAATCTTATGTCAGTCTCAATGCTTTGTGATCTTGATATGGTTGTTGTCTTCGGCAAATTTCGTTGCCTTGTGCTAATGGAATCTGACAACTCCAAAGTCTTCTAAGGCTTTAGGAAAGGAGACTTGTATATTGTTGATTTCTCTGTAGGACCACAGCCTGCCACATGTCTACTCGCAAAAGCTTCAGAATGCTGGTTATGGCATCGACGACTTGGTTATGCTGGGATGAGGAACTTGCATACACTCAAGAAGAAGAAGCACTTCATTGGCATCGAGGGTGCCAAATTCCTCAAAGATCATCTTTGTGGGGCTTGTGAGGCTGGAAAGATCACCAGAGCCAAGCATCCCTCGAAGACTATCATGACCACTTCTCGTCCCTTTGAATTACTTCATATGGATCTATTTGGTCCTACTCATTATGCCACGTTCACTAGTTCTGCATCTTTATATGGCTTTGTCATAGTTGATGACTATTATCGTTACACATGGGTGCATATCATCACTTACAAAAATGAAGTGCAGGAAGTCTTCAGACGATTTTCCTCAAGGGCTTCCACTAACTTCGATGTGAAGATCAAGCGTATCAGGAGTGATAATGGAACCGAGTTCAAGAACACTGGCCTTCATGAATATCTCGATATGCTTGGTATTACTCACGAATTGTCTGCTCCTTATACTCCTTAGGAGAATGGCGTCGTGGAGCGCAAGAACAGGACTCTTGTTGACATGGCCCGCACTATGCTTGATGAATACAAGACACCTGAGCGCTTCTGGCCTGAAGCAATTGATACTGCATGCCACATCATCAATGGGGTATATCTTCACAAATTCTTCAAAAAGACCTCATATGAACTCCTCACTGACAAGAAACCCAATGTAAGTTATTTCAAAGTCTTCGGTGCTAAATGCTGGATTAGAGATCCTCACCATCACTCTAAATTTGCATCGAAAGCACATGAGGGTTTTATGCTTGGTTACGGAAAGGACTCGCACACCTACAGAGTCTTCAACATCAATCATCACAAGGTTGTTGAAACTGTAGATGTGCAGTTTGATGAAACTAATGGCTTGCAAAGAGAGCACATACCTCCTGTGCTAGATGAAATGTCACCCGAGGAATCCATCAAGTTCAAAGCTACTGAGGATGTCATCCCTACCGGAGAATCTGCTGAAGAAGTCATTCCTGATCGTGAAGAAAATCATGCTGGTGCTGCTGAAGAAACTGGTCCTGAAGAAACTGTTGGGCCTAAGAAAAGTCGTCAACCCACACATCCTCGCATTGCAAACGAAGTGCAAGTCGAGAAGATCATCGATGACATTCGTGCACCAGGTCCCCTCACGCACTCAAAAGCTTCACATTTATCTAACTTTTGTGGGCATTTTGCATTTGTCTGTATCACAGAGCCCACTAAAGTAGATGAAGCATTCATGGAATCTGAGTGGATTCAAGCCATGCAAGATGAATTGCATCAATTCGAGCTCAACGATGTGTGGGAGCTTGTCAAGCGGCCAGACCCACGCAAGCACAACATCATCGGTACCAAATGGATCTACCACAACAAACAAGACGAAAATGGCCTCGTGGTGAGGAATAAGGCTTGTCTTGTAGCTCAAGGCTACACACAGGTTGAAGGAATTGATTTTGATGAAACTTTTGCACCTGTTACTAGACTTGAGGCTATTTGCATATTGCTTGCTTATGCTACCCATCATAATATCATCTTACAACAAATGGATGTGAAAAGTGCATTCCTCAATGGTAAGTTTGATGAAGAAGTATATGTTGCTCAACCACCAGGTTTTGAGGATCCAAAATTTCCAGATCACGTCTACAGACTCAACAAGGCCCTCTATGGCCTCAAGCAAGCACCTCGGGAGTGGTATGACACACTGAAGGAATTCCTCATGAAGAAAGGCTTCAAACCCGGTTCACTTGACCCTACTCTTTTCACCAAAACATATGATGATGAATTATTCGTGTGCCAAATATATGTTGATGATATTATGTTTGGCTGTACTAACCAACATTACAGTGATGAATTTGCCTATATGATGAGTGAAGAATATCAAATGTCTATGATGGGAGAATTGAAATTCTTCTTAGGTCTTCAGATTCGTCAACAATACAATGGCATATTCATATCTCAGGAGAAATACCTCAATGATGTGTTGAGGAAATTCGGCATGCAAGATTGCAAAGGCGTCAAAATTCCTATGCCCACAAATGGCCATCTATGCACTGATGAAAATGGTAAAGACTTCGATCAAAAGGTATACCGCTCCATGATTGGCTCTTTATTGTACCTATGTGCATCTAGGCCGGATATTATGCTTAGTGTTTGCATGGGTGCCCGATGTTGGGGAACGTAGCAGGAATTCAAAATTTTCCTACGTGTCACCAAGATCTATCTATGGAGAAACCAGCAACGAAGGGAAGGAGAGTGCATCTACATACCCTTGTAGATCGCTAAGCGGAAGCGTTCAAGAGAACGGGGTTGAAGGAGTCGTACTCGTCGTGATCCAAATCACTGGAGATCCTAGTGCCGAACGGACGGCACCTCCGCGTTCAACACACGTACAGCCCGGTGACGTCTCCCATGCCTTGATCTAGCAAGGAGAGAGGGAGAGGTAGAGGAAGACTCCATCCAGCAGCAGCACAACGGCATGGTGGTGATGGAGGAGTGTGGCAATCATGCAGGGCTTCGCCAAGCACCGCGAGATATGAGGAGAAAGAGAGGTAGGGCCGCGCCAACAGGAGAAGAACTTCGTCTATTAGGCTGCTCCTTTGCCTCCACTATATATAGGGGGAGAGGGGGCTGCGCCCCCACCTAGGTTTCCACCCCTAGGGGCAGAGGCCAGCCCTAGATCCCATCTAGGGGGCGGCCAAAGGGGGGAGAGGGGGAAACTTGCCCCCCAAGTCAGGTGGAGGCGCCCCCTCCCCAAACCCTAGGCGCCTTGGGCCCTTGTGGGGGGGGGGGGGGCGCACCAGCCCACTGGGGCTGGTCCCCCCCCCACACTTGGCCCATGCAGCCCTCCGGGGATGGTGGGCCCACTTGGTGGACCCCCGAGACCCTCCCGGTGGTCCCGGGGCGTTACCGATAAAACCCGAAACTTTTCCGGTGACCAAAACAGGACTTCCCATATATAAATCTTTACCTCCGGACCATTCCAGAACTCCTCGTGACGTCTGGGATCTCATCCGGGGCTCCGAACAACATTCGGTAACCACATACAAACTTCCTTTATAACCCTAGCGTCATCGAACCTTAAGTGTGTAGACCCTACGGGTTCGGGAACCATGCAGACATGACCGAGACGTTCTCCGGTCAATAAACAACAGCGGGATCTGGATACCCATGTTGGCTTCCACATGTTCCACGATGATCTCATCGAATGAACCACGATGTCAAGGACTCAATCGATCCCGTATACAATTCCCTTTGTCTAACGGTATTGTACTTGCCCGAGATTCGATCGTCGGTATACCGATACCTTATTCAATCTCATTACCGGCAAGTCTCTTTACTCGTTCCGTAACACATCATCCCGCGATCAACTCTTTGATCACATTGTGCACATTATGATGATGTCCTACCG
Organism: Triticum timopheevii; assembly: GCA_963921465.1. Lineage (NCBI taxonomy): Eukaryota > Viridiplantae > Streptophyta > Magnoliopsida > Poales > Poaceae > Triticum > Triticum timopheevii. Next base: position 148,136,204 of record OY997272.1, read on the forward strand.
AGTGGGCCCAGAGATACCTCTCCTTCACACGGAGTGACAAATCTCAGTCTCGATTCGTGTCAACCCAACAGACACTTTCGGAGATACTTGTAGTGCACCTTTATAGCCACCCAGTTACATTGTGACGTTTGGTACACCCAAAGCATTCCTACGGTATCCGGGAGTTGCACAATCTCATGTTCTAAGGAAAAGATACTTGACATTAGAAAAGCTTTAGCATACGAACTACACGATCTCTGTGCTAGGCTTAGGATTGGGTCTTGTCCATCACATCATTCTCCTAATGATGTGATCCCGATATCAACGACATCCAATGTCCATGGTCAGGAAACCGTAACCATCTATTGATCAACAAGCTAGTCAACTAGAGGCTTACTAGGGACATGGTGTTGTCTATGTACCCACACATGTATCTGAGTTTCCTGTCAATACAATTATAGCATGGATAATAAACGATTATCATGAACAAGGAAATATAATAATAACTAATTTATTATTGCCTCTAGGGCATATTTCCAACAGTCTCCCACTTGCACTAGAGTCAATAATCTAGTTCACATCGCCATGTGATTAACACTCACACGTCACATCGCCATGTGACCAACATCCCAAGAGTTTACTAGTGTCATTAAACTAGTTCACATCATCATGTGATTAAGACTCAATGAGTTCTGGGGTTTGATCATGTTTTGCTTGTGAGAGAGGTTTTAGTCAATGGGTCTGCAACATTCAGATCTCTAGGTCATATTGTAAATGTTGCTTCCACACTCCACTTGGAGCTATTCCAAATGGTTGCTCCACTATACGTATCCGGTTTGCTACTCAGAGTCACTCGGATAGGTGTTAAAGCTTGCATCGACGTAACCCTTTACGCCGAACTCTTTATCACCTCCATAATCGAGAAACATGTCCTTATTTACTCCAAGGACAATTTTGACCGTTGTCCAATGATCCATTCCTGGATCATTCTTGTTCCCCTTGACTGACTCATGGCAAGGCACACTTCCGGTGCGGTACACAGCATAGCATATTATAGAGCCTACGTCTGAAGCATAGGGGACGACCTTCGTCCTTTCTCTCTCTTCTGCCGTGGTCGAGCTTTAACTCTTAACTTCATACCTTACAACTCAGGCAAGAACTCCTTCTTTGACTGATCCATCTTGAACACCTTCAAGATCATGTCAAGGTATGTGCTCATTTGAAAGTACCATTTAGCGTTTTTGATCTATCCTCATAGATCTTGATGCTCAATGTTCAAGTAGCTTAATCCAGGTTTTCCATTGAAAAACACTTTTCAAATAACCCTATATGCTTTCCAGAAATTCTACATCATTTCTGAAAAACAATATGTCAACAACATATACTCATCGGAAATTCTATAGTGCTCTCACTCACTTCTTTGGAAATACAAGTTTCTCTTAAACTTTGCATAAACCCAAAATCTTTGATCATCTTATCAAAGTGTATATTCCAACTCCGAGATGCTTACTCCAGTCCATGGAAGGATTGCTGGAGCTAGCATACCTTTTAGCATCCTTAGGATCGACAAAACCTTTCTGATTGTATCACATACAACCTTTCCTTACAAAGACTGGTAAGGAAACTCGTTTTGACATCCATCTGCCAGATTTCATAAATGCAGCTAATGCTAACATGATTCCGACGGACTTAAGCATCGCTACGGTTGAGAAAATCTCATCGTAGTCAACTCCTTGAACTTGTGAAAAACTATTTGCCACAAGTCGAGCTTCATAGCCGGTGACATTACCGTCCATGTCCGTCTTCTTCTTAAAGATCCATTTATCTCAATGGCTTGCCGATCATCGGGCAAGTCCACCAAAGTCCATGCTTTGTTCTGATACATGGATCCTATCTCGGATTTCATGGCTTCTAACCACTTGTCGGAATTCGGGCCCACCATCGCTTCTCCATAGCTCGTAGGTTCATTGTTGTCTAGCAACATGACCTTCAAGACAGGATTACTGTACCACTCTGAAGTAGTACGCATCCTTGTCGACCTACGAGGTTTGGTAGTGACTTGATCCGAAGTTTCATGATCACTATCATAAGCTTCTACTTCAATTGGTGTAGGTGCCACAGGAACAACTTCCTGTGCCCTGCTACACACTAGTCGAAGTGATGGTTCAATAACCTTATCAAGTCTCCACCATCCTCCCACTCAATTCTTTCGAGAGAAACTTTTCCTCGAGAAAGGACCCGTTTCTAGAAACAATTACTTTTGCTTCCGGATCTGAGATAGGAGGTATACCCAACTGTTTTTGGGTGTCCTATGAAGATGCATTTTATCCGCTTTGGGTTCGAGCTTATCAACCTGAAACTTTTTCACATAAGTGTCGCAGCCCCAAACCTTTACGAAACGACAACTTAGGTTTTTCCAAACCATAGTTCAAACGGTGTCGTCTCAATGGAATTACGTGGTGCCCTATTAAAGTGAGTGCGGTTGTCTCTAATGCCTAACCCATGAACGATAGTGGTAATTCGATAAGAGACATCATGGTACGCACCATATCCAATAGGGTGCAACTATGATGTTCGGACACACCATCACACTATGGTGTTCCAGGCGGTATTAATTGTGAAACAACTTCCACAATGTCTTAATTGCGTGCCAAAACTCGTAACTCACATACTCATCTCTATGATCATATCATAGACATTTTATCCTCTTGTCACGACGATCTTCAACTTCACTCTGAAATTACTTGAACCATTCAATAATTCAGACTTGTGTTTCATCAAGTAAATATACTCAGTATCTACTCAAATCATCTGTGAAGTAAGAACATAACGATATCCACTGCGTGCCTCAGCACTCATTGGACTGCACACATCAAAATGTATTACTTCCAACAAGTTGCTTTCTTGTTCCATTTTACTGAAAACGAGGCTTTCAGTCATCTTGCCCATGTGGTACGATTTGCATGTCTCAAGTGATTCAAAATCAAGTGAGTCCAAACGATCCATCTGCATGGAGTTTCTTCATGCGTATACAAATGAGTGAGTCCAAAGATCCATCAACATGGAGCTTCATGCGTTTTATACCAATATGACTTACATGGCAGTGCCACAAGTAAGTGGTACTATCATTACTATCTTATATCTTTTGGCATGAAAATGTGTATCACTACGATCGAGATTCAATAAACCATTCCTTTAGGTGCAAGACCATTGAAGGTATTATTCAAATAAATAGAGTAACCATTATTCTCCTTAAATGAATAACCGTATTGCGATAGACATAATCCAATCATGTCTATGCTTCAACGCAAACACCAAATGACAATTATTCAGGTTTAATACTAATCTTGATGGTAGAGGGAGCGTGCGATGTTTGATCACATCAAACTTGGAAACACTTCCAACACATATCGTCAGCTCACCTTTAGCTAGTCTCCGTTTATTCCGTAGCTCTTTTATTTCGAGTTACTAACACTTAGCAACCGAACCGGTATCTTAATACCCTGGTGCTACTAGGAGTACTAGTAAAGTACACATTAACATAATGTATATCCAATATACTTCTATCGACCTTGCCAGCCTTCTCATCTACCAAGTATCTAGGGTAATCTTGCTCTAGTGGCTGTTCCCCTTATTACAGAAGCACTTAGTCTTGGGTTTAGGTTCAACCTTGAGTTTCTTCATTAGAGCAGCAGCTGATTTGCTGTTTCATGAAGTATCCCTTCTTGCCCTTGCCCTTGCCCTTCTTGAAACTAGTGGTTTCATCAACCATCAACAATTGATGCTCCTTCTTGATTCCTACCTTCGCGGTGTCAAACATCACGAATATCTCAAGGATCATCATATCTATCCCTGATTTGTGATAGTTCATCACGAAGCTCTAGCAGCTTGGTGGCAATGACTTTGGAGAAACATCACTATCTCACCTGGAAGATCAACTCCCACTCGATTCAAGTGATTGTTGCACTCAGACAATCTGAGCACAAGCTCAACGATTGAGCTTTTCTCCCTTAGTTTGCAGGCTAAGAAAATCGTCGGAGGTCTTATACCTCTTGACGTGGGCACGAGCCTGAAATCCCAATTTCAGCCCTCGAAACATCTCATATGTTCCGTGACGTTTCGAAAACGTCTTTGGTGCCTCAACTCTAAACCGTTTAACTGAACTATCACGTAGTTATCAAAACGTGTATGTCCGATGTTTGCAACATCCACAGACTACGTTTGGGGTTCAGCACACTGAGCGGTGTATTAAGGACATAAGCTTTCTACTGTCCGCATAATCGCTACTGTCAACTTTCAACTATATTTTCTCTAGGAACATATCTAAACAGTGGAACTAAAGCGCGAGCTTATGACATAATTTGCAAAGATCTTTTGACTTTGTTCAGGATAATTAAGTTCATCTCATGAACTCCCACTCAGATAGACATCCCTCTAGTCATCTAAGTGATTACATGATCCGAGTCAACTAGGCCGTGTCCGATCATTACGTGAGACGGACTAGTCATCATCGGTGAACATCTTCATGTTGATCGTATCCTCCATACGTCTCATGCTCGACCTTTCGGTCTCTTGTGTTCCGAGGCCATGTCTGTACATGCTAGGCTCGTCAAGTTAACCTAAGTGTTTCGCGTGTGTAAATCTGGCTTACACCCGTTGTATGTGAACGTAAGAATCTATCACACCCGATCATCACGTGGTGCTTCGAAACGACGAACTTTCGCAACGGTGCACAGTTAGGGGGAACACTTTCTTGAAATTTTAATGAGGGATCATCTTATTTACTACCGTCGTTCTAAGCAAATAAGATGTATAAACATGATAAACATCACATGCAATCAAATAGTGACATGATATGGCCAATATCATATTGCTCCTTTTGATCTCCATCTTCGGGGCTCCATGATCTTCATGGTCACCGGCATGACACCATGATCTCCATCATCATGATCTTCATCATCGTGTCTCCATGAAGTTGTCTCGCCAACTTATTACTTCTACTACTATGGCTACCGGCTAGCAATAAAGTAAAGTAATTACATGGCGTTGTTCAATGACACGCAGGTCATACAATAAATTAAGACAACTCCTATGGCTCCTGCCGGTTGTCATACTCATCGACATGCAAGTCATGATTCCTATTACAAGAACATGATCAATCTCATACATCACATATCATTCATCACATTCTTCTTGGCCATATCACATCACATAGCATACCCTGCAAAAACAAGTTAGACATCCTCTAATTGTTGTTTGCATGTTTTACGTGGCTGCTATGGGTTTCTAGCAAGAACGTTTCTTACCTACGCAAAACCACAATGTGATATGCCAATTGCTATTTACCCTTCATAAGGACCCTTTTCATCGAATCCGTTCTGACTAAAGTGGGAGAGACTGGCACCCGCTAGCCACCTTATGCACCAAGTGCATGTCAGTCGGTGGAACCTGTCTCACGTAAGAGTATGTGTAAGGTCGGTCCGGGCCGCTTAATCCCACAATACCGTCGAAACAAGATTGGACTAGTAACGGTAAGAATATTGAACAAAATCAACGCCCACAACTACTTTGTGTTCTACTCGTGCAAAGAATCTACGCAATAGACCTAGCTCTGATGCCACTGTTGGGGAACGTAGCAGAAATTCAAATTTTTCCTACGTGTCACCAAGATCTCTCTATGGAGAAACCAGCAACGAAGGGAAGGAGAGTGCATCTACATACCCTTGTACATCGCTAAGCGGAAGCGTTCAAGAGAACGGGGTTGAAGGAGTCGTACTCGTCGTGATCCAAATTACCGGAGATCCTAGTGCCGAACGGACGGCACCTCCGCGTTCAACACACGTACAGCCCGGTGACGTCTCCCATGCCTTGATCCAGCAAGGAGAGAGGGAGAGGTAGAGGAAGACTCCATCCAGCAGCAGCACAACGGCGTGGTGGTGATGGAGGAGTGTGGCAATCCTGTAGGGCTTCGCCAAGCACCGCGAGATATGAGGAGAAAGAGAGGTAGGGCCGCGCCAACAGGAGAAGAACTTCGTCTATTGGGCTGCTCCTATGCCTCCACTATATATAGGGGGAGAGGGGGCTGCGCCCCCACCTAGGTTTCCACCCCTAGGGGCGGTGGCCAGCCCTAGATCCCATCTAGGGGGGCGGCCAAAGGGGGGAGAGGGGGAAACTTGCCCCCCAAGTCAGGTGGAGGCGCCCCCTCCCCAAACCCTAGGCGCCTTGGGACCTTAGGGGGGGGCGCACCAGCCCACCTGGGGCTGGTCCCCTCCCACACTTGGCCCATGCAGCCCTCCGGGGATGGTGGCCCCACTTGGTGGACCCCTGGGACCCTCCCGGTGGTCCCGGTACGTTACTGATAAAACCCGAAACTTTTCCGGTGACCAAAACAGGACTTCCCACATATAAATCTTTACCTCTGGACCATTCTGGAACTCCTCGTGACGTCCGAGATCTCATCCGGGACTCCGAACAACATTCGGTAACCACATACAAACTTCATTTATAACCCTAGTGTCATCGAACCTTAAGTGTGTAGACCCTACGGGTTCGGGAACCATGCAGACATGACCGAGACGTTCTCCGGTCAATAACCAATAGCGGGATCTGGATACCCATGTTGGCTCCCACATGTTCCACAATGATCTCATCGGATGAACCACGATGTCAAGGACTCAATCGGTCCCGTATACAATTCCCTTTGTCTAACGGTATTGTAATTGCCTGAGATTCGATCATCGGTATACCGATACCTTGTTCAATCTCGTTACCGGCAAGTCTCTTTACTCGTTTCATAACACATCATCCCGCGATCAACTCTTTGATCACATTGTGCACATTATGATGATGTCCTACCGAGTGGGCCCAGAGATACCTCTCCTTCACACGGAGTGACAAATCCCAGTCTCGATTCATGCCGACCCAACAGACACTTTCGGAGATACCTGTAGTGCACCTTTATAGCCACCCAGTTATGTTGTGACGTTTGGTACACCCAAAGCATTCCTACGGTATCCGGGAGTTGCACAATCTCATGGTCTAAGGAAAAGATACTTGACATTAGAAAAGCTTTAGCATACGAACTACACGATCTCTGTGCTAGGCTTAGGATTGGGTCTTGTCCATCACATCATTCTCCTAATGATGTGATCCCGATATCAACGACATCCAATGTCCATGGTCAGGAAACCGTAACCATCTATTGATCAACGAGCTAGTCAACTAGAGGCTTAGTAGGGACATGGTGTTGTCTATGTACCCACACATGTATCTGAGTTTCCTATCAATACAATTATAGCATGGATAATAAACGATTATCATGAACAAGGAAATATAATAATAACTAATTTATTATTGCCTCTAGGGCATATTTCCAACACCCGATTTCAAGCTACACCGAAGGAATCACACCATAAGGTTGTGAAGCATATTCTTCGATATCTAGCTCACACACCAACACTTGGATTATGGTATCCCAAGGTCTCTTCCTTTGATCTCATTGGATATTCACACTCTGACTATGCTGGCGATCGGGTGGACCGCAAGTCAACGTCAGGCACATGTCATTTCCTCGGACGATCCTTGGTATGTTGTTCCTCAAAGAAACAGAACTGCGTATCACTCTCCACTGCAGAAGCTGAGTACATGCTACCTCTTGAGCACTGCGTTGGATTTCACCGAAGAGGAGAGGATGATGCAGCAAAGTAGCGTAAGTATTTCCCTTAGTTTTTGAGAACCAAGGTATCAATCCAGTAGGAGACCACGCACAAGTCCCTCGTACCTACACAAAATGATAGCAACTCGCAACCAACGCTTAGGGGTTGTCAATCCCTTCACGGTCACTTACGAGAGTGAGATCTGATAGAGATAATATTTTTGGTATTTTTGATAGATAGATGCAAAGTAAAAAGTAAAGGCAAAGTAAAAACAAAGCAAGTAAATAAAGTGATAGAGATTGATATGATGAGAATAGACTCGGGGGCCATAGGTTTCAGTAGTGGCTTCTCTCAAGAGCATAAGTATTCTACGGTGGGTGAACAAATTACTGTTGAGCAATTGACAGAATTGAGCATAGTTATGAGTATATCTAGGCAATGATCATGTATATAGGCTTCACGTCCGAGACAAGTAGATCGAAACAATTCTGCATCTACTACTATTACTCCACTCATCGACCGCTATCCAGCATGCATCTAGAGCATTAAGTTAAGAACAGAGTAACGCCTTAAGCAAGATGACATGATGTAGAGGGATAAATTCATGCAATATGATAAAAAACCCATCTTGTTATCCTCAATGGCAATAATACAATACGTGCCTTGCTGCCCCTTCTGTCACTGGGTAAGGACACCACAAGATTGAACCCAAAGCTAAGCACTTCTCCCATTACAAGAACTACCAATCTAGTTGGCCAAACCAAAAAGGATAATTCGAAGAGCTTGCAAAGATAACTCAATCATACATAAAAGAATTCAGAGAAGAATCAAATATTTTCCATAGATAATACTGGATCATAAACCCACAATTCATTGGTCCCAACAAACACACCGCAAAAAGAAGATTACATCGAATATATCTCCACGAGAGAGGGGGAGAACATTGTATTGAGATCCAAAAAGAGAGAAGAAGCCATCTAGCTACTAGCTATGGACCCGAAGGTCTGAAGTAAACTACTCACACTTCATCGGAGGGGCTATGGTGGTGATGTAGAAGCCCTCCGTGGTGGATGCCCCCTCCGGCGGAGCTCCGGAACAGGCCCCAAGATGGGATCTCGTGGATACAGAAGGTTGCGGCGGTGGAATTAGGTTTTTGGCTCCTCTTCTGATCGTTCGGAGATACGTAGGTATATATAGGAGGAAGGAGTACGTCGGTGGAGTGTCGAGGGGCCCACGAGGTAGGGGGCGCGCCCAGGGGGGCGCGCCCTCCACCCTCGTGACCTCCTCGGGCACTGCTTGGAGTAGGGTCCAAGTCTCCTGGATCACGTTCGGTTGGAAAATCACGATCCTGAAGGTTTCATTTCGTTTGGACTCCGTTTGATATTCTGTTTCTTTGAAACACTGAAATAGGCAAAAAACAGCAATTCTGGGCTGGGCCTCCGGTTAATAGGTTAGTCCCAAAAGTAATATAAAAGTGGAAAATAAAGCCCAATATAGTCCAAAACAGTAGATAAAGTAGCATGGAGCAATCAAAAATTATAGATACATTGGAGACGTATCAGGCATCCCCAAGCTTAATTCCTGCTCGTCCTCGAGTAGGTAAATGATAAAAAAGAATTTTTGATGCAGAGTGATACTTTGGCATAATTTCAATGTAAATCTTCTTAATTGTGATATGAATATTCAGACCCGAAAGATTCAAGACAAAAGTTCATATTGACACAAAAATAATAATACGTCAAGCATACTAATCAAAGCAATCATGTCTTCTCAAAATAACATGGCAAAAGAAAGTTCATCCTACAAAATCATATAGTTAGGCTATGCTTCATTTTCGTCACACAAAGATGTTCCCAACTTCTATACCCCCGATGACAAGCCAAGCAATTGTTTCATACTTAAATAATCTCAAACTTTTTCAACCTTCACGCAATACATGAGCGTGAGCCATGGATATAGCACTATGGGTGGAATAGAATATGATGATGGGGATTGTGTGGAGAAGACAAAAAAGGAGAAAGTCTCACATTGACAAGGATAATCAACGGGCTATGGAGATGCCCATCAATTGATGTCAACATGAAGAGTAGGTATTGCCATGCAACGGATGCACTAGAGCTATGAATGCTCAACAAAAGAAAACTAGTGGGTGTGCATCCAACTCGCTTGCTCACGAAGACCTAGGGCATTTGAGGAAGCCCATCGTAGGAATATACAAGCCACGTTCTATAATGAAAAATTCCCACTAGTATGAAAAGACAACTTATGAGACTCACTACATGAGGAACAAGGTGCTACTTTGAAGCACAATATATGAGATTCACTAGAACAAAGTGCTACTTTGAAGCACAAGTGTGGAAAAAGAGATAGTAGCATTGCCCATTTTTTTGGGCCTTTCTTTTTTTTGGCCTTTCTCTTTTTTTATTTGGGCAATGCTCTAATAATGATGATCATCACACTTCTATTGATTACAACATAAGGATTACAACTCGAAACTTAGAACAAGATATGACTCTATATGAATGCCTCCGGCGGTGTACCGGTGATGGTGCAATGAATCAAGAGTGAGATGTATGGAAAATAATGCATTGTGGATTTGCCACAAATACGATGTCAACTACATGATCATGCAATGGCAATATGACAAAAGTAATGTATGTCATGATGATGATGGTGGAAGTTGCATGGCAATATATCTCGGAATGGCTATGGAAATGCCATGATAGGTAGGTTATGGCGGCTGTTTTGAGGAAGATATAAGGAGGTTTATGTGTGATAGAGCGTATTGTATCACGGGGTTTGGATGCACCGGCGAAGTTTGCACCAACTCTCAAGGTGAGAAAGGGCAATGCATGGTACCGAAGAGGCTAGCAAAGGCGGAAAGGTGAGAGTGCGTATAATCCATGGACTCAACATTAGTCAAAAGAACTCATATACTTATTGCAAAAATTTAGAAGTCATCAAAAATCAAGTACTACGCGCATGCTCCTAGGGGGATAGATTGGTAGGAAAAGACCATCGCTCGTCCCCGACCGCCACTCATAAGGATGCACAAGCCAGGTACACTTCATGTTTCAAATTTGTTACACAACTTTAACCATACGTGCATGCTGCGGGATTTGCAAACTTCAACACAAGTATTTCTCAAATTCATAATCACCCAACTAGCATGACTTTGATATTATCACCTCCATATCTCAAAACAATTATCGAGCATCAAACTTATCTTAGTATTCAACGCACTCAAAAGAAAGTTTCACACATCTTGAACACCAATTATATTAACATTAAGCAAATTACCATGCTATTAACAACTCTCAAAATAATCTAAGTGAAGCATGAGAGATTAATAGTTTCTTTAAAACAAATTCACCACCGTGCTCTAAAAGATCTAAGTGAAGCACTAGAGCAAAAATTATCACGCTCAAAAGATATAAGTGAAGTACTATGAGCAAAACTATCAAGCTCAAAAGATATAAGTGAAGCACATAGAGTATTCTAACAAATTCCAAATCATGTATGGCTCTCTCAAAAGATGTGTACAGCAAGGATGATTGCGGTAGACTAACAAGTAAAGACACAAATAATACAAAACGCTCCAAGCAAAACCCATATCATGTTGGTGAATAAAAATATAGCTCCAAGTAAATTACCGATGGAAGTGGACGAAAGAGGGGATGCCTTCCGGGGCATCCCCAAGCTTTGACTTTTTGGTGTCCTTGGATTATCTTGGGGGTGCAATGGGCAACCCCAAGCTTAGTCTCTTGCCACTCCTTGTTCCATAATCCATCAAAAGAATTCATCCAAAACTTGAAAACTTCACAACACAAAACTCAACAGAAATCTCGTGAGCTCCGTTAGAGAAAGAAAACAAAAGACTACTTCAAGGTACTGTAATTAACTCATTATTTATTTATATTGGTGTTAAACTTACTATATTCCAACTTCTCTATGGTTTATAAACTAATTTACTAGCCATAGATTCATCAAAATAAGCAAACAACACACGAAAAACAGAATCTGTCAAAAACAGAACAGTCTGTAGCAATATGTAACTAACGCAAACTTCTGGAACTCTAAAAATTCTACAAAAATAGGAAGTCCTGGACAATTTGTTTATTTATCAGCAGCTAAAAGAATCAATGCAAAAGCACGTTCCTGTAATATATCATAACTAAATTCGTGCGCGCAAAGTTTCTGTTTTTCAGCAGAATCAAGTCAACTACAATCGTAGGTTATCCTATAGGTTCTACTTGGCACAAACACTAATTAAAACATAAAACCACATCCAAACAGAAGGTAAATGGATTATTTATTCCTAAACAGAAGCAAAAACAAAAAACACAGAATAAAATTGGGTTGCCTCCCAACAAGCGCTATCGTTTAACGCCCCTAGCTAGGCATAAAAACAAGGATAGATCTAGGTATTGCCATCTTTGGTAGGCAATTCTTCAATGAGGCATCTACCTCCTTTGGAATTTTCTTTCTTTCTAGTAATTGTCAATTTTTTAGGCAAAAGATCGAAAAATTCATTCATAGCAAAAGGTTCCTTAATGATGGAAAAAAGATTGGGATGAACACTTATAGATTTAAGATCCACAGTTTCCTTACTAGATGATTCACCCTTATTCTTAGGAACATAAATAAGCTTAGTATTTTTGGTAGACGAGCTTGGAGTATTTTGCACGGAAGAAAAAGCGGTTCCCAAGTTAGTAATAATACCCTCAAGTTTATCGATTCTTGTAGAGTCTAGATTTATTTTTTCATTAACTATGGGATCTTTTTCTTTAATATTTTTCAAAGTCAATCCTACCTTAGATCCATATTGGGTAATTTGATTGTGGATCTTTTTATCAAGATTTTCAATTGATTCAATGGTAGCAACTTTATTTTCAATAGCTTCAAGCCTTTGCATAACATGCTCCAAAGTTAACGTAGTTCCATTAATCAAAAGGGGTGGTGAGCCAAATATATCTATTAAAGCATTATAAGAATCAAAAGTATGGCTACCCAAAAAGTTCCCTCCGGTAATGGTATCAAGGATATATCTGTAACAAGGATTAGCACCTACATAAAAATTGCGAAGAAGAACTGAAGTAGATTGCTTCCTGGTAGATTTATTTTGAGCATTGCAAATTCTATAACAAGCATCTTTTAGATTTTCTCCCTCCCTTTGCTTAAAATTAAGAACTTCATTCTCGGGAGATAACGGAGAAGATAAGAGACTAGTCATGACGACAAACAAGCAAACTAACACACAAGAAAACAAGCGGACGGGGAAAAGGAAAACGAAAAAGAGAGGAGGAGATTGGGAAAGAGAGGGCAAATAAAATGGCAAGGGTAAAGTGGGGGAGAGGAAAACGAGAGGCAAATGGCAAATAATGTAATGCGAGAGATAGGGATTGCGATGGGTACTTGGTATAGTTGACTTGCTTGCGTGAGCCTCCCCGGCAACAGCGCCAGAAATTCTTCTTGCTACCTCTTGAGCACTGCGTTGGATTTCCCCGAAGAGGAGAGGATGATGCAACAATGTAGCGTAAGTATTTCTCTCAGTTTTTGAGAACCAAGGTATCAATCCAGTAGGAGACCACGCACAAGTCCCTCGTACCTACACAAAACGATAGCAACTCGCAACCAACGCTTAGGGGTTGTCAATCCCTTCACGGTCACTTACGAGAGTGAGATCTGATAAAGATAATATTTTTGGTATTTTTGATAGATAGATGCAAAGTAAAAAGTAAAGGCAAAGTAAAAACAAAGCAAGTAAATAAAGTGATAGAGATTGATATGATGAGAATAGACCCAGGGACCATAGATTTCACTAGTGGCTTCTCTCAAGAGCATAAGTACTCTACGGTGGGTGAACAAATTACTGTTGATCAATTGAAAGAATTGAGCATAGTTATGAGTATATCTAGGCAATGGTCATGTATATAGGCATCACGTCCGAGACAAGTAGATCAAAACGATTCTGCATCTACTACTATTACTCCACTCATCGACCGCTATTCAGCATGCATCTAGAGTATTAAGTTAAAAACAGAGTAACGCCTTAAGCAAGATGACATGATGTAGAGGGATAAATTCATGCAATATGATAAAAACCCCATCTTGTTATCCTCGATGGCAACAATACAATACGTGCCTTGCTGCCCCTTCTATCACTGGGTAAGGATACCGCAAGATTGAACCCAAAGCTAAGCACTTTTCCCATTGCAAGAACTACCAATCTAGTTAGCCAAACCAAAATGGATAATTCGAAGAGACTTGCAAAGATAACTCAATCATACATAAAATAATTCAGAGAAGAATCAAATATTTTCCATAGATAATACTGGATCATAAACCCACAATTCATCGGTCTCAACAAACACACCGCAAAAAGAAGATTACATCGAATAGAACTCCATGAGAGAGGGGGGAGAACATTGTATTGAGATCCAAAATGAGAGAAGAAGCCATCTAGCTACTAGCTATGGACCCGAAGGTCTGAAGTAAACTACTCACACTTCATCGGAGGGGCTATGGTGATGATGTAGAAGTCCTCCGTGGTGGATGCCCCCTCCGGCGGAGCTCCGGAACAAGCCCCAAGATGGGATCTCGTGGATACATAAGGTTGCGGTGGTGGAATTAGGTTTTTGGCTCCTCTTCTGATCGTTCGGGGATATGTAGGTATATATAGGAGGAAGGAGTACGTCGGTGGAGCGTCGAGGGGCCCACGAGGTAGGGGGCGCGCCCTCCACCCTCGTGACCTCCTCGGGCACTGCTTGGAGTAGCGTCCAAGTCTCCTGGATCACGTTCGGTTGGAAAATCACGATCCCGAAGGTTTATTCCGTTTGGACTCCGTTTGGTATTCTGTTTCTTCGAAACACTGAAATAGGCAAAAAAAACAGCAATTCTGGGCTGGGCCTCCGGTTAATAGGTTAGTCCCAAAAGTAATATAAAAGTGGAAAATAAAGCCCAATATAGTCCAAAACAGTAGATAAAGTAGCATGGAGCAATCAAAAATTATAGATACGTTGGAGACGTATCAGTACATTGCTGCTGGATCTTGTTGTGCTCAATTACTATGGATGAAGCAAACACTCAAGGACTATGGCATCAGTGTGAAGAATGTGCCACTCTACTACGACAACGAGAGTGCTATCAAGATTGCACACAACCCTGTTCAGCACTCGAAGACAAAGCACATTCAGATTCGTCATCATTTTCTTCGTGACCATGTGTTGAAGGGCGACATCTCCATCGACCATGCAAGTACTGAAGACCAGCTGGCCGATATCTTCACAAAGCCCTTGGATGAGAAGATATTTAGCAAGTTGCGTTGTGAGCTAAATACCCTAGAATCTTTGAATGTTCTTTGAAAAGGACACACATCCTAACACTTATGCTGACTTGATGACTTAGATGTGCAACACACGAAGTAACGTTTTTCTTCAATCAATGAAGACTAACCCTCTAAGTATGAAGAAATTAATGAAGAAATTGATTCTTAGAACCCTACAAGAATTGTACGCGGTGTCTAAAATCAGCTTTCTTATACGGTGGGTTACGCCACCAACCAAAGTTGAAAATTCTTTGATTTGAGTTTTTCTTCATTTTTGAAATTCCTCAGTTTTTCAAATTCTTCAACTTTGCATTGTCTTCACTCTTTCCGTCATTGTTCTTCATTTTACTATATATATATATATATATATATATATGAGTTTTATGTCCTCTACGACATTCACTTATTGCTAATTCTTCAAGTTGACTTTTCTGCTAAGTGAATGTGATCGGACCCTTCCTCCTCTATGCTAAACTCAATCGAGTCTGTTCACAAATTCTTCGTGTGCGTTCTATTTGAAACTCGTTCAAATTCTTCACTGTGTCCTTGTCAGCTGAAGAAATTGTGAACGAAACGAAAAAAATATTCTTATCCGATTTTTCGGCTTTTGCTGCTCAAACCATTACACATTCTACGGTATACTTATCTATTCACCCACGATCTCACACGATCTCCACCTCTCAGTACATGGGTGACACATGTCGCGCGAATGACAAGGGTCAAGGGCACGTTCGTCCAAATTCTTCGGGCGAACAGTTTTTCACCTCAGCTATAAATACCCCCTTCCCTTCCCCATTTCACTTTTACTCTGCTCGACCTCACTCTCTCGCTCGAGCTTCTCAAGCCCTAGTGCCGCCTCTACCTCCATCGTCGCCGGTGAGGAAGAGCTTCACTGCCTCGACCTCATCACAGTCGTACTCGCGTCGGCCGCGGAAATCTTCCCTCCGCCGCCGCCGTAGACGTCTTCCTCCGCCAAGTTAGTGCATGGTAGATCCGAGCCGACGAACTTCTAAATCTACACCTCTTGTTCACCGTGTTCTTCATCAAGGGTAATTAATAGTTCCTTTTGCCGCATTTATTCTACTGACGATTTTCATCAAATCTTCAAAAAGTGTTTATTCTTCAACATCCACACTCTAAACACCTAGCACAAATCTTCAGTTCTTGATCTGTTTCTCTAAGTGACTTTTTTTCATGATTCCTCAATTGTGTGAATCTCACAATCCGCACAACTCTGGAACCCAAGACAAAGAACGCTTAGTGATTCTTCAAGACACATCGGGTCAATTTCCTCAAACTTGTTCATTTTTACAAAACCTTCTGAGAACGCATATGACCTCTCCAAATTCTTCGCACCTATACTCTGTTCACAGGTACACATGTCTGCTGCAGAATCACTAGGTTCTCATCAACTTAACTCATTTGCAGCGTTCCTCGAAGAAAAGCTGCATACTTCTTCAGAGAACTCAATTGTGCAAATTCCTCAGCTGAAGAAAATGGCAGATGGTAAAAGGCCTCAGAAAGGAGGAAAGAAGCTTGAAGTTAATACTGCCTTTGAGATCCATGCGGACATCTATGCAGGGTACTGCACGCCTGATGAGGCAACTCATGGCAAGGAGACAAAGACTGAGTGCAAAGTGCGCACTCAGAGGATCAAAAGAAGATGGGCAAGAGAGTGGAGGGAGTACAAATATGTTACTCCCAAATACATGAAGAAATTCGCTCTTAACCCTCCATGCTCAAGACCTCCTCTAGCACCTCGCCAACTAGCTGATCCAACAAGCCTTAAACATGGTGAGGATTATGCTGATGAATGGGCCAGGTGATGTCTACCACACAACCTTCTTCTTGTAGACGTTGTTGGGCCTCCAAGTGCAGAGGTTTGCAGGACAGTAGAAAATTTCCCTCAAGTGGATGACCTAAGGTTTATCAATCCGTAGGAGGCATAGGATGAAGATGGTCTCTCTCAAGCAACCCTGCAACCAAATAACAAAGAGTCTCTTGTGTCCCCAACACACCCAATACAATGGTAAATTGTATAGGTGCACTAGTTCGGCGAAGAGATGGTGATACAAGTGCAATATGGATGCTAGATATAGGTTTTTGTAATCTGAAAATATAAAAACAGCAAGGTAACTAATGATAAAAGTGAGCGTAAACGGTATTGCAATGCTAAGAAACAAGGCATAGGGTTCATACTTTCACTAGTGCAAGTTCTCTCAACAATAATAACATAGATAGATCATATAACAATCCCTCAACATGCAACAAAGAGTCACTCCAAAGCCACTAATAGCGGAGAACAAACGAAGAGATTATGGTAGGGTACGAAACCACCTCAAAGTTATCCTTTCTGTTCTATCTATTCAAGAGTCCGTAGTAAAATAACATGAAGCTATTCTTTCCGTTCAATCTGTCATAGAGTTCATACTAGAATAACACCTTAAGACACAAATCAACTAAAACCCTAATGTCACCTAGATACTCCATTGTCACCTCAAGTATCCGTGGGCATGATTATACGATATGCATCACACAATCTCCGTTTCATCTATTCAACCAACACAAAGTACTTCAAAGAGTGCCCAAAAGTTTCTACCGGAGAGTCAATACAAAAACATGTGCCAACCCTTATGCGTAGGTTCATCGGTGGAACCCGCAAGTTGATCACCAAAACATACATCAAGTGGATCACTGTAACGCCCCGGATCCGATGCGCCAGGTGTCTGCCAGTTATTCACCGTCCTTGCCATGTCATTTGCTTATGTGTTGCATTTTGCCATGTCATCGTGTGCATCTTTTGTTGCATACGTGTTCGTCTCATGCATCCGAGCATTTTCCCCGTTGTCTGTTTTGCAATCCGACACTCCTATGTCATCCGGCGTCCCCTTCTTGTCTCTCTTCGTGAGCGGGTGTTAAACGTTCTCGTAATGGACCGAGGTCTTCCAAGCGGCCTTGGTACACCACCGGTAGACCGCCTGTCAAGTTTCGTGTCATTTGGAGTCCGTTTGATACTCCAACGGTTAACCGGGTAGCCGTAAAAGCCTCTCTTGTGTGCAGCCCAACACCTCTTCCCACAGCCCAATAACCCATCTAAGTCACTTCCATCCTCTCGGCCATTCGATCACGATCACGTGGCCGAAATTCGCTCCCCATTTGGACTCTCCTAGCTCCCTCTAGCTATTTATATGCCTTCCCCCGTCCAAATCCGGGTCCAAACCCTAGTTTTTCCCCTCTCGCCCGCCGAACATGTCCGTCCCGGACCGGACGAAACCCCGCTGCCGCTCCCAGCCTCTCCCGCCACCGTCCCGCGCCGCCGGCCCGGCGAGTCCCGGATTGGCCCCCCCGAGCCCATCTTCTCCCTTCGCCGCCCGAGCGCCTCCGCCGCCGAACCCGCGCCTCCCGTGTCCGCCCGCCGGCGCCGCCCTCCTCCGCCGAGCCGCCGTGCTCTGGCGACCTCGCCCCTCCGGCGCGCCACCGCTTCGTTCGCCGCGCTGCGTCCCCGCCCGTCAGCGTGTCCCCGCCGCCTTGCCCCGGCGCCGCCTCGCCCCGCTCGCTCCCCGCGCCCGAGCCGCCCCGCGCGCCCCAGCTCCGGTCACCGCAGCGCCCTCTCTGGCCTCCTCCCTCGTCGCTGGCACCGCCCAGCTCCGGCGAGCCCAGTCCGCCTCGGGACCCGCGCCGCCCAGATCCAGATCTAGAGGTTGACCCCGAAATTTTCCCCGTCCCGAAATATTTGCATCTTGGTGCCCTATTCGACATGCCATAACTTGTTGCATACTGCTCCGTTTCGTGCGCATGATATATCAGAATGTTCATTATGAGATGCTCTTCATTACATTCCACTATGCTATGCTTGTTTGAGTCCATCCTGATGCCCAAATCATCATTGCAAGAGTGCTATATGATGTTAACCTGCTGAAACTGTTATAACTTGGTGATTTGTCTTTTTCATTGCATTTTGTGCGTGCATCCTTTGAGCTTGATGTCTACATGAGGTTTGAGCTACATAATGCCATCTTCACATTGGTGTAATCCTTGTAATTTTGTGAGTCTTGTAGTGAGTGCATAGAGCTTGTGAAGTAGGGTACTTGCTGTTGCTGTTTTGCTAGGCTGAATCTGCTATACCCTGATGCTATGTAAACCTGCTGCTACAAGTCATTCTATGCATAATATTGAGATGTTCACTAAGGATGTTTTGTTACACATGTCATGATCTATCCGTTCATGCCTCTGGTCGCATTTATAGCCTGCTGTAACTTGTTTTTATCTTGCTCCAAACTTTCTAAATAATGTTGCTGTCAGCCTGTTAACATTAAGTTCAATGTTGCCATGATTGTTGTTAGTGATCCAAGCATGCTATGAACTTGATATTGCAATGTTTATCTTCATAAATATGCCATATTACTGTTGGTCACCTTGCCATGCCATGTATTGCTCTGTGGTGAGTGGTACAAGCTCACCAACATGCCTACTTATTGTTGTTCCTGCCATGTATGAATCTGTCATATCATTTGCCATGTTTGCATGGAAGACACCATCTTTTCTGTTGATCTTTAGAATTAGTTCATTAAGGGAGTTTTGTTCCTTGTATTTAGTACTAGCATGCCATGCTTTGTTTGCCATGATAAGTTCCTGTAACATGTTGTTTGATAGCCCTAAACATTGCAACCTGATGTTATTTCTGCTAAGTCTGAAACTGTTATAATTTGCAATCTTGCCATGTCCTTTTGAGCATGTTCTAGTGTTTTCTGGAGATAACTCAGTGTTCATGTTTTGTCATGCTTTACCTGTACTTCATGACCATGCCTTTTGTTCTTATGTTGAGGTGCTGTAGTATATTGTTTTGATGCTTGCAAGATGCCTAGTTGTTGTTTTGGACAGCTTGTCCTTTAAACTTTATACAGTGCATGTGTTGAACCGTTGCTCCGTTTTGAGTGTGCTCTATATGAAACTTGCTTAGGGTTGCATGTAGTTTCATATTATCATGTTGCATCCTTGTTTTTGAGATGTTTGCTTGATGTTTGAATGCATTTTGCATCAATGCCATGTTTAACTTGTTTTGCTCATATCTTCTAGGCCGTAGCTCCGAACTAAATGAACTTTATATGTAACTTGACTAGAATTTCGTGTAGAGCATCTTGGTGCATCTTAACTTGCTGTTTAACAACTTCAACTTAATGTCTGTTCAGATCTGGACCAATTCCGAAATTTGCATATGAGGACTTACCAGAATTGTCATATATTGTTTCCGGCCTCATTTAAACTTGCTTTGATGTGTTGCTCTTGTATGCATCCTCTCTTGCCATGAGTAGCTCCTTGTAGCCTTGTCATGCATCATACTTGGTTGAGCATCATGCCTTGTCATGTGTGGTGTGTTTACCATGTTGTGTGCTTCTTCTTGATAGTTCCCGTTTCGTTGCGATCGTGAGGATTCGTTCGTCTATTCTTGGTTCGGCTTCATTCGTTCGTCTTCTTCATGGACTCGTTCTTCTTCCTTGCGGGATTTCAGGCAAGATGACCGCTACCCTGGATCTCACTACTATCATTGCTATGGTAATTGCTTCGTTCTATCGCTATGCTGCGCTACCTATCACTTGTTCTTCAAGCCTCCCAATTTGCCATGTCAGCCTCTAACCTTTTCACCCTTCCTAGCAAACCTTTGCTTGGCTATGTTACCGCTTTTGCTCAGCCCCTCTTATAGCGTTGTTAGTTGCAGGTGAAGTTGTAGATTGCTCCATGGTGGATAGGATTATGTTGGGATATCACAATATCTCTTATTTAATTAATGCATCTATATACTTGGTAAAGGTTGGAAGGCTCGGCCTTATGCCTGGTGTTTTGTTCCACTCTTGCCGTCCTAGTTTCTGTCATATCGGTATTATGTTCCCTGATTTTGCGTACCTAACGCGGTTGGGTGATTTATGGGACCCCATTGATAGTTCGCTTTGAATAAAACTCCTCCAGCAAGGCCCAACCTTGGTGTCGTGGAATTGTCATGGCAGATGTCCTTAGTGGGAGGACTTAGTCGCGAGGCCAACGCATCTATGCGGTATCTTGAAAGGGGTTGGGCGGAATCGAGAGACGCAACATAAGACAAGGATTTAGACAGCTTCGGGTCCCGGGAAACATCATCCGGTAATAACCCTACATGTTGTATGTGGCTAGGTCTCATTATGATCATGAGGGAGTTGCCGGCTTGGCCGGCTCTTTGTGTCTAGCCCTAGAGATTGTTTCTTGTCGCCTATCCCTCTTTGGGGAGCCCTGCCCCTCCTTATATAAGTTAGAGGTGCGGGTTACATGTGGAGTACTAGTAGGACTAGGACTAGTCTATCTTTTCTTACAAGTTGAATACAAGTCCGGGTCTTGCTTCCTTCCTCTTAAGCCGGCCTACCATAACGTAAGCCTTTCTACTGGGCCTTGGGCCTTGCCGTCCATTTGACACGCCGTCGGGGCCATCCGTGAGTCACCAGGCTCGTGAGTCATTAGACATGTGAGCCGCCAGACTCGTAAGTCGCCAAACCTCCGGCGGGTTACCAGTGAAACGCCAAGTCCCAGCCGGGTCATCCATCCGGCCGGGTCATACCGCGGGGTATATCCCCGACATTAGCCCCCAGTTTAATTTGGATTTATCCTTGTTAAACTGCTCCTGTAAGACAAACACAAGAACAACTTTGACAGATTGTGTTCCGGGTTAAAAATTCTTGTACGCCGGCACCTGATCATCCTTAAGTCCAATTGTCATTTCCTTCATCTAGAAAATCCGGGTCTAAGCTAGCTTCTTACTCAATTTGCTGATGTTGGTTTCTCACAGAAAAATATTATGAAGAATAATCCACTTGAGTCGGCTTCCAAGGCGCCGGGTTAAATAATTTTTGTCTTCAAATACTCATCTGATATTCAGCCGGCTTGAAGACGTAAAACTTGCCGGTTTATCATTACCAAAAACTGCCAGATTATAAAACAGACGATGCCGGGTCATAATTGTTGTTGACACCGGTTTATGTAATTGATCCTCCTGATTTGCTCAAAACTGATAATTTGAAGATTTTTCTCCCTTATATCCATATTACCTGTAGCCCCCATGTCTTGAGCAGAACAAAGTGATGGTTTAAGACTTGCTCAATAAATGTTGCAACCCTGAAGAAATTCGGTTTATTCATCTCAATCATATAAACTGAATATTCTACACATGTAGCCCCCAAGTGCCGGGTTGTCATGCTTGCAGCAACCTGGGACTTGTAATTGCTTTATGCTCATGAAAATTTCAACCAGTGTAGCCCCCAAGGGTCGGGTCATTATGCAATAATGAGCAGGGACTTTGTAGATATAACCATGTAAATTTGAACAGCAATTGGTAGCCCCCAACGGCCGACTCATTTAAAATGTGATGAGTCGGGTCTTCAATAAGTTGAGCAAAAAAATGACTTTGCATTAGCCCCCAAGTGCCATGGTGCATGCTGGCAGTGACATGGGACTTGTATATTTGATGTAATCTCGATTTGAACAATGTAGCCCCCAAGTGCCGGGTCGTAAGCCTGCAGCGACTCGGGACTATTTCCTCCATTGTGAAATAAATCATGCCCATTGATAAAAATAATAGCCGTTGCGCTAAAGCGACTTTGAAAACCTCAATCATAACACTGGTTATTGATAATCACAATAGAAATCCAGCCATGTTGGCTATTCAAGATTTGAATAATATAATCTGGTATGAAAACCTCAATCATTCAATATCATCATGAAAATCTAGCCAGTTTTGGCTATTAAAGATTTGAATAACTCATCGGTTGACAAGTAAATCCGGAGTTTAAATACCTGGCGGCTCTTGGCCGATGACGACTTAATGCGCATTCATTGTAAGCCGGTGGCCTATAGCCCTTGAGAAAATCAATAATTGATAACCCTTTTGAGACACCAATTTCAGTGATGATCTTGGACTGAAGCATTTATATAAGTCATAATTCTGCAAATCCTGCACAGAGTTTAAACAACATATGCCCTGGCGACTTAACATCGAGGGCCAGGGCGGGTAACCACCCAAATGTAGTCTTACCCTGCACACAAGTAGATCACAAGAACCCCTGGCGGTTTACCGCAGGGCGGGTCATAATACCTCACATATAACCACTTTGATATTGAATTTGTACTGCCGGTTTACATGACCTGTGAAGTAAGGGTGATAACCCAATCTTTAGAAGCCAATGCTTCCACATAAATGATGATTGTCATAAGCTTGCGACTTATAGTCAAAAGTCAAGTCGGGTTAAGCATAAAACACTTATATACATTTGAGATATAATCCAAAAAAAGTCTCAAGTCAAACCCAAAATTGTTCACAAAAAAGACTTAAAAAACTTAAGGCTTCTGATTCGTATACAATCAGAAAACCGTTCCAAAGGGGTTAAGCTAAGATTCGAATACGATCATATAGCCCCCAGTGGCTTTGGCGTTGCCGATCAAGAGGGTACCGACAGCTATGTTCTCTTTGGTTCGAATACGACCTATGTTTGAACAGGAAGCCCCCAAATGACCTTGAGAGTTGTTTAATGACGCTAATTTGAATACGATCCGCGTCGGACCCAAAAGAGGTTAAGCTATGATTCAGATACGATCAAGAAGCCCCCTAGTGAGTTTGGCAGTGTGCCGATCAAAAGGGTTTCGATAGCTATGTTCTCTTTGGTTCGAATACGACCTATGTTTGAACAAGAAGCCCCCATATATTAGCATTGCACCGATCAAGAGGATACCGACAGCTATGCTCGATGAGCAGGAAGCCCCCAAGTGACCATAATAAGATAAGCCGTAAGGCAGGATACCTATGTTTGAATCGCGTATCATGGCAGCAAGTTCTTTTTGGCAACCTTTAATTTTTCTTAGAACTCGAACTTGCGAGAGATTAATTCTTTTTGAATTGGAATTTTAAACCGGATTTGAAAGCTTCAAAAATTTGTGAGGGACAAATTTACCTTGAGCCGGATTTTGAACCGGATTTGAGAGCTTCAGTGCTTTGTGGGAGAAAGATGTCTCTTGAACCGGATTTTAAACCAGAGTCCTTATTTTGAGCCGAAAATCTTCTGACGGCTTTTTAATTTTTCATCGATCTAGCAATAATCTCCAGGGCCCGGATTATTTTTCCCTTCAATGACCCAGAGTTCTTGAATTCATTGAAACCGGTTAATTTTGCCGAGTCATACCATTGTAGCCCCCGATTCTCAAGACGACTCAAGGAGTTGGCTTGAGATTCTCCATATTTGATCATAGCAGAAGGTGTATATCATTGGCGTTGATAGCGCAATGTGAATCCACAGAAGGTTGAGGTGACTGCGGCGGGTTATAAATGATCCCATATGAGCCATGTCAGCAACTCGGCCAATGGCTCCTTCCAACTGGCTGTTTGAAGTTAACCAAACTGTAGTGGCGGCGACTTGTGCACCTGCCCATTGAACCATCCAGTGTAGACGGTGGCTGATAATATATGATAATTTGCCTCTAATTTGTTGGAAGAACACCAGCCTTCTCAAGTAGTGACTTGCTCATACTCAATAAACAGCTCATCCAGACAAGTGCGGCTCGGTGTGTCGATATAGACTAGGCCGCGAGAGATGGACGGTAAAGACGACCGTAACATCAAAGGCGGCATAGATAGATGAACCGGCCGTGGCGTTGTAAGCCGGTGCGGACGGGCAAGTTGTCCTCCTTGTTGTAAGCCGGCGTGGTCGCGAGAGACGGCCACAGTGTTGTAAGCCGGTGCGGGAGTCCGTTGAGTAATAATGACCACCTGTGCTAAAAGATGTTGGCGTACGTCCATCTCTGCGGTATAATATCACTTTTTGTCATAAATAATTGTCCTGCATAAACAATATTGCAGACCAAGGCAAAGATAAACTTATTCGTTGACAAAAACAACATGTGCCAATAAAATATATTTTAGATGGATACCACCTAACTCGTTCGGACAGTAAATGAGTCGGCTGCGGCGTTGTAAGCTGGTACGGACGAGCGAGTCGACCGCCGCATTGGAAGCAGCGCAGATGCGTGTGAATCGGCCGTGGGCACGGACGACGAGTCAACCGCGTGCGTTGATGTAGCGGGGGTGACGACTCTCTCGTCCGCGCTAGTGCAAACAAATAATATTGGCGCACGTCCCTTTGCCATGATTAGACATATGATCAAGATTATGCTAGGTAGCATTCCACATCAAAAATTATCTTTTTTTATCATTTACCTACTCGAGGACGAGCATGAATTAAGCTTGGGGATGCTGATACATCTCCGTCGTATCTATAATTTTTGATTGTTCCATGCCAATATTTTACAACTTTCATATACTTTTGGCAACTTTTTATACTATTTTTTGGGACTAACATATTGATCAAGTGCCCAATGTCGGTTCCTGTTTGTTGCATGTTTTATGTTTCGCAGAAACCCAATATCAAATGGAATCCAAACGGGATAAAAATGGACGGAGAATTATTTTGGAATATTTGGGATTTTCTGGAGGAAGAATCAACGCGAAACGGTGCCCGAGGTGGCCAGGAGATAGGGGGCGCGCCCTCCCCCGTTGGGCGCACCTGGCACAATCCTGGGCCACCCGTAAGGCGGTTGACGCTCTTCTTTTGCCGCAAGAAAGCTAATTTTATGAGAATAATCTGGGCGAAAGATTCTGATGTACGGAGGAACCCTAGGGGCCGATCTTTCACGTTTGGAGTGGATCCTACGGAGAGACACGAGGAACACGCGGAAGAACACAAGGGAAAACACGGGGAGAAACGAGAGAATCACTCAACCGACAAGTAATCGATCACACAAGGGCTAGATCACCGAGGGCATAAGGTAACACATGATCCAAAATCAACAAAGGGAGGATACAATAGTAGCCGTTCTTCTCCGTGAGGAGGTCTTGATTCTCTTTTCCGGATGGAAGCCTTGAATCCGAATGGATCTTCTCCAAAGAGGCATGGTCCCTCACGTGGAGTAGATCCGGTACGGATGAGCAGAGCTCTATCTCTGAATGAGCTATCACAATGCTAACCATAAAACTACGGTATGAGGGAGTATATATAGTCAAAGGGCGAAGGGGTACATGGGTCACGACCCAAAGGAGCTGCGCGTAGGCAGAGGGCGCCGGATGTCCGGGCGACGGGCCGGGTGTCCGGGCGCTCATGAGGTGCTGGATGTCCGGGTTGGAGGGGCTGGATGTCCGGGCCAGTGGAGTTGACTCTTCTGTTCTCTGGATGGGCGACGCCGGATGTCCGCTCGGAGGGGCCGGACGTCCGCTGCTTCAGGAGGCACCGGATGTCCGGGGCGGTCGCCGGATGTCCGGGCTGATGGGGCAAGCTTCTGTGCTCCCTGGACGCAGGTGCCGGATGTCCGGGATTTTGGCCGAATTTCCGGTGGGGGCCGGATGTCCGGGCTGGATGCCCGATGTCCGATCGCTGTAGTTTCTTCTACCGAGGGCTGTCCGTGTAGATCTCCAAGGGCCGGATGTCCGGTGCCTGGAGGATATTCTTGCCTTCTTCCATTGGTTCTCTTCTTCCATGGACTTGGGGTCTTGACCATCTCCATGTGCATCCTCGAGAGGGTCCTCTTGGTACCTAATCATGCACAACATTCCGGATTGAGGTAGTAGCCATGTCTCGAGAGGATCATGTGATATATCACTAAGGAGAGAAGTCACCTCGGTCTCGAGAGCTCTAGCTCGTGCTCTAGTCATGGGTCCTCTTGGTGCTTGGTGAGACGATGGAAGGTCCATGGGGATGACCGAAGGATGCTCCGCATCATCTCCCCTTCCTTGGGAAAGATCCGACCTCGGATCGAAACCCTCATCACCATGGTATGGGGAGAGATCGGAGACGTTGAAGATGCCGCTCACGTTGTACTTGTCGCGTGGGAGATCGATCTTGTAAGCATTGTTGTTGTAGTGTGCTAGCACCTTGAAGGGTCCATCGGCTCGAGGGAGAAGCTTGGACTTGCATTCGTTGGGGAAGCGGTCCTTGCGAAGGTGTAGCCACACGAGGTCTCCAATGTTGAATATCATGGGATGCTTGTTGACGTTGAGCTTGGTCGCGAGTCGTTGTACTTGGCGCTCAATGGTGTGCCTTGTATCTTCATGCATCTTCTTGATGTAGCTTGCACGGGCACTTGTGTCGAGGTTGGTGCGCTCTTGTAGAGGAAGAGGTAGAATGTCCAATGGGGACAACGGGTTGAAGCCGTAGACGACCTCGAAGGGGGACTTGCCGGTCGTCGAATGTCTTGCATGGTTGTAGGCGTACTCGGTGATGGGTAGACACTCCTCCCACTCCTTGATGTTCTTCTCGATCAACATGTGAAGTAGAGTGGATAGTGTATGGTTCGTCACCTCCGTTTGGCCGTCGGTTTGAGGATGGTATGCGGATGAGAACAAGAGGTTGATTCCGAGCTTGGTGCATAGGGTCTTCCAAAAGTAACTCAAGAACTTGACGTCACGGTCGGAGACGATTGTCTTTGGTACTCCATGGAGACGCAAGATTTCCCTACAAAAGAGATTTGCAACGTGTGAAGCATCGTCTATCTTGTTGCAAGGAATGAAATGTGCCATCTTAGAAAATCGGTCCACAACAACAAACACGGAATCCTTGCCATTTTGTGTTCTAAGCAAACCAAGTACAAAATCCATGCTAATGTCTTCCCAAGGTTGATAAGGAATAGGAAGAGGCATATAAAGACCATGGGATTGAGCTTTAGACTTAGCTTTGCGACATGTAGAGCATCGGGTTGTGAAAAGTGAGACGTTGCGGAACATCTTGGGCCAAAAGTAGTTCTTGTATAGCGTGGCGAATGTCTTGTCGCGTCCAAAATGTCCCATGAGTCCGCCTCCATGAGCCTCTTGCAAAAGGAGCAAACGAAGAGAAGACTCGGGAATGCATAGTTTGTTAGCTCTCATAAGATAACCATCCTTGATGTAATATTGTTCCCAAGATGTATGCGTCAAGCATTTAGCATAAGTAGTCGCAAAAGATGGATCATTAGCATACAAGTCTTTTATGTGCTCAAAGCCAATAACATTCAACTCAAGTTTAGTGACAAGCGTGCATATGCGTGAAAGTGCATCCGCAACTACATTTTCCTTACCCTTAATGTACTTGATCACATAGGGAAAATATTCAATAAATTCACTCCATTTGGCATGACGCTTGTTCAACTTAGTTTGACCTTTTAAGTACTTCAGAGTTTCATGATCGGTATGGATGACAAACTCATGAGGTCTAAGATAATGTTACCAAACATGTAGCACACGCACTAAAGCATACAATTCTTTGTCATAGATGGGGTAATTAAGTTGAGCACCGTAGAGTTTTTCACTAAAATATGCAATGGCTCGTTTTTCTTGCATCAAAACTCCGCCAATTTCGGTACCACTTGCATCACAATGAACCACAAAAGTTTTGTCAAAGTTGGGCAAAGCAAGAATCGGAGCATGAGTAAGCAAAGACTTGAGCTCATCAAAAGCGGTGGATTGCAAAGACCCCCAAACGAAAGGAGCATTCTTCTTACTCAAAGCATGCAAAGGAGCGACAATAGTGCTAAAGTATTTCACAAAACGACGGTAAAAACCTGCTAGACCAAGAAAACTACGCACTTGTTGCAAATTGGTGGGTTGGGGCCAAGTTTTAATTGCTTCAATTTTAGATTCGTCAACATGGACACCCTTGGAAGATACAACAAAACCCAAGAAACCACTTTGTCAACACCAAATGTGCACTTTTTCATGTTGGCATAAAGACTTTCCTTGCGAAGGGTTTGCAAAACAGCCCTAACATGATTAAGATGCTCTTTCATGGTTTTGCTAAACACAAGAATATAATCGAAGTAAACCGCAACAAAGACTCCAATATAAGGGCGAAGCACATAATGCATGAGATGCACGAAAGTACCGGGAGCCTCCGATAAACCCATAGGCATGACTAACCACTCATATAAGCCAAATTTGGTTTTGAAAGTAGTTTTCCATTCATCACCCTCTTGTATGCGGATTTGATAATAGCCACTTTTAAGATCAATTTTTGAGAAAAAGTTGGCTCCACTAAGTTCATCAAGCATATCATCTAAGCGAGGAATGGGATGCCTATAGTGAACGGTAATAGCATTTATAGGTCTACAATCGGAACACAAGCGGAAACTTCCATTGGGCTTAGGCACAAGTATAACCGAAACGGCACAAGGGCTTAAGCTTTCACGTACATGACCATTGTCGATGAGTTGTTGTACTTGCCGTTAAATCTCCTTAGTTTCTTCAGGATTAACACGGTATGGAGCTTTGTTTGGAAGTGGCGCTCCAGGGATGAGGTCAATTCCATGCTCAATGCCTCGAAGAGGGGGTAGACCCGGAGGTAGCTCATCGGGGAAAACATCTTGGAATTCCTGCAAAAGAGATTGAAACACTAAAGGTAGCTCGTGAGAGGTGTTAGTTTTTGGGTCTCCCTCCTTGCACACAAGGACAAAGTGCATAACACTCGATGGGTTCTCACACCCTTCTCTCATCTCACTTTTTGTGGCAAATAGGACTAAGTTTTTCTCTCTAGGGGAAGAGGCGCTCAAGTTTGGCTTGTGGCTCTCACTCACTTTTGGGTGGATCACTTTCTCACTCTTCTCTCCATGATGGATGGCTTGCTTTTCGGCTATCACTTGACTAGGAGACATAGGTCGTAGCACATATTCCTTCCCTTGCATCTTGAATCTATAGTGATTGGTGCGCCCATTGTGGATGACACCATGGTTGAATTGCCATGGCCTACCAAGAAGGAGGTGGAAAACGGTCATGGGGACCACATCACACTCCAAAGTGTCTTCATATGCACCAATTTTGAAGGAGACTTGGACCGTATGCTCAACTCATATAGTGCCGGAGTCACTTAGCCATTGAACCATGTAGGGTGCGGGTGCTTCCTCTTGACCAATTGAAGTTTGTAGCATAATTCTTCACTTTCCAAGTTGTGGCAACTACCTCCATCGATGATGACCGTGACGGACCTTCCATTGATGCCGGCCTTTGTGTGGAAGATGTGACATCGTTGGTCTTCTTCTTGTTGATGTTGAAGAGTCAAGACCTTGGAGACAACGAGAGCAGGGCTCGAATCCTCATCACAAAAGACTTGATCATCTTCATCCTCGTTCACTCGCCGGTGCATGGCCACTTGCTCAAGAGCTTCCATCTCCTCATCACACATGGAGTCGTAGGTGCCATCGTCATTAAGGATCATGGTGCACTTGTTTGTGCATTCATATGACTTGTGGCCTCGGTCGCCGCACGTGAAACACTTGAAGAGCTTGTCTTGACGGTCTCATCGGTCGGAGTAGATGAAGAAGCACGCGGCTTGAAGTTGCTTGTAGTAGGAGGAAGACGACTTGAACTTGCCGAAGTTTTCTTGTAACTTGACTTGTCGTCGTTGCTTGGAGAAGGTTTGGTTGATGTAGATGTTGGAGGAGTTGTTGAAGCTTGGATGTTGGAGAAGATGTAGTTCTTGGATGAGTACTTGGCATACTTGAAGTCATCTGGCACTTGATGTTCCGCCTTTGTAGCTTGATGTACGAGCTCAATGAGGTTGGAGTAGGGTTGGAAGTCGGCGATCTTCTTGATGGGATGATTGAGTCCATTCAAGAATCGTGCCATAGTTTGCTCATCATCCTCCATGACATTGGCCCGAATCATGGCAATCTCCATTTCCTTGTAGTATTCTTCAACACTCTTTGTTCCTTGCTTGAGGAGTTGTAGCTTCTTGAAGAGATCATGATTGTAGTAGGTGGGCACGAAACGTGCTCGCATGACATCCTTCATTTGAGCCCAAATTGTGATGGGAGGTTCACCTCTTGCTTGTCGGCGCTCAAGGACTTGTTCCCACCATATGAGCACATAGTCTTGGAACTCAAGTGATGCCATAGCAATCTTCTTCTCTTCCTCATAGTTGTGCAAACGAAAGATTTTGTCGACCTTCAATGCCCATGAGAGGTACTCTTCCGGATCATTGCTTCCATTGAACTTGGGCATGTGAATTTGAGCTTGCCATAACGTTGCTCTTCATTGTGTTGTTGGCGATGGTGATGATGACACCCTTGACGGTGAGGGTAATCATCCTCATGTTGCTCTTGGCGTGGAGGAAGTCCATGATCAACTTGCTCTTGTTGAACTTGAGGTTGAGGTGGAACTTGACGAGCTTGTGAAGGAGCTTGTGGAGCTTGACGTTGCACACGCGGTTGGTAGTTCTTCTCTTGGATTTCTTCTTGAAGGGCTTCCTCTTGATTGCACCGTTCGCGATTGCGGTTGGCGATAGCTCGACTTGATTCTTGAAGGGCACATTGCGCCTCAAGAGCTTGCGCTTCACGTTGTTGTTATTGAAGACGTTGATCCTCGGTGTCTTGTTGCTCTTGGTGTAGACGCGCTCATTCTTCTTCTTCTTGGTGACGAAGACATTGTCGTTCTTGAGCTTGAGCAAAAGCGACTTCGTTCGATTGAGGACGAGAGACTTGCTCATCGGCTTGCTCTTGTGAATGCTTGACATGTAGCGGGTTGCGAGATGCATGACGGTCTTGATGCGTGGCTCGTCGAAGAGTGTTTGATGATGGTGTACTTGAGACGGAGAGGGAGTCGTCGGATTGTCGACTTGAGTGGCTCCGTCTTGAGTATGACAATGTAGAAGGAGGCCGGTTCACCAACAAGGCGCGGATCTCGTCCATTCTTGCATCGCTCTCTTGCTTGTGCGCATCGAGCTTGTTGTCGAAGTAGTCTCTTGTACGTTGCTTGGAGAGTCGCAAGTCGGTGGCGAGGTTGTTGATGCGGTCGTTCAATGCTTGTTGCTCTTGATGCAATGCTCGTTGTGCACCAAAGAGGTGGCTCTTGGTGACTGATACGTCTCCTACGTATCTACTTTTCCAAACACTTTTGCCCTTGTTTTGGACTCTAACTTGCATGATTTGAATGAAACTAACCCGGACTGACGCTGTTTTCAGCAGAACTGCCATGATGTTGTTTTATGTGTAGAAAAGAAAAGTTCTCGGAATGTCCTGAAAATCCACGGAGGCACCTTTTGGAATTAATAAGAATTTCTGGGCAAAAGAAATACACCAGGGGGCCCACACCCTGTCCACGAGACAGGCCCCCCTATACGGCACGCCCCCCTATCTCGTGGGCCCCCTGGACCTCCACCGACCTCAACTCCAACTCCATATATTCACGTTCGGGGAGAAAAAAATCAGAGAGAAAGTTTCATCGCGTTTTACGACACGGAGCCGCCGCCAAGCCCTAATCTCTCTTGGGAGGGCTGATCTGGAGTCCGTTCGGGGCTCCGGAGAGGGGGATTCGTCGCCGTCGTCATCACCAACCATCCTCCATCACCAATTTCATGATGCTCACCGCCGTGCGTGAGTAATTCCATCATAGGCTTGCTGGACGGTGATGGGTTGGATGAGATTTACCATGTATTCAAGTTAGTTTTGTTAGGGTTTGATCCTTAGTATCCACTATGTTCTGAGATTGATGTTGCTATGACTTTGCTATGCTTAATGCTTGTCACTAGGGCCCGAGTGCCATGATTTCAGATCTGAACCTATTATGTTTTCATGAATATATATGTGTGTTCTTGATCCTATCTTGCAAGTCTATAGTCACCTATTATGTGTTATGATCCGACAACCCCGAAGTGACAATAATCGGGATACTTCTCGGTGATGATCGTAGTTTGAGGAGTTCATGTATTCACTATGTGCTAATGCTTTGTTCCGGTTCTCTATTAAAAGGAGGCATTATTATCCCTTAGTTTTCACTAGGACCCCGCTGCCACGGGAGGCCAAAGATGTCATGCAAGTTCTTTTCCATAAGCACGTATGGCTATTTATGGAATACATGCCTACATTACATTGATGAACTGGAGCTAGTTTTGTGTCACCCTATGTTTTAGCTATTACATGAGGAATCACATCCGGCATAATTATCCATCACTGATCCATTGCCTACGAGCTTTTCACATATTGTTCTTCGCTTATTTACTTTTTCGTTGCTACTGTAACAACTACTACAAAAACCCAAAAACTATTATCTTTACTTTTGCTACTATTACCTTTATTGTCATACTACTTTGCTACTAAATACTTTTCTGCAGATACTAAGTTATCCAGGTGTGGTTGAATTAACAACTCAACTGCTAATACTCAAGAATATTCTTTGGCTCCCCTTGTGTCGAATCAAAAAATTTGGGTTGAATGCTTTACTCTCGAAAGCTGTTGTGATCCCCTACACTTGTGGGTTATCAAGACTAATTTCTGGCGCTATTGCCGGGGAGCATAGCTCTATTCACTGAGTCACTTGGGATTTATATCTGTTGATCACTATGAAGAACTTGAAAGACGACAGAACTACGATTTTGCCCTCAACTATGAGGGGAGGTAAGGAACTGCCATCTAGCTCTGCACTAGATTCTCCTTCCGTTATTAGTAAGCTTGCGACACCTAAACCTACTACTACTATGAATTCTGATATGTCGCATGTTATTGATTATGCCACTTCTACTATGCATGATGAAACTACTTCTGTGCGTGATACTACTTTGCCATTAGGTGAATTTCTTGATGAACAACTTGCTAGAGTTAGGGGGAATGAAATTTTTGAAGATGCTATTATTGATGATAGTGATGATGAAGGTTCTCCCAATGATTATGAATTGCCTGTTGTTCCTGAGGGTTATGTTATGAATGAAGAAGCTGCTAGAGCTATCTTTGCTTGCAATGATAGATATGATCTTAAGAAATTATTAGCTAAATGGAAGCAGCAGTCTCTTAATGCTAGAATGAAACCTGACCCTGCTTTTGCTACTTCACCTATCTGTGTTACTGATAAGGATTATGAATTCTCTGTTGATCCTGAGATTATTACTTTAGTTGGATCTGATCCTTTTTATGGTCTTGAATCTGAAACTGTTGTGGCACATCTTACCAAGTTGAATGATATAGCCACCCTGTTTACTAATGATGAGAAGTCTCGCTATTATTATATCCTTAAGATATTTCTGTTCTCATTAAAGGGTGATGCTAAGACTTGGTATAATTCTCTAGCTCCTAGTTGTGTGCGTAGTCCCCAGGATATGATTTATTACTTCTCTGCTAAATATTTCCCTGCTCATAAGAAACAAGCTGCCTTGCAGGAAATATATAACTTTGTGCAAATCAAATAAGAGAGTCTCCCACAAGCTTGGGGGAGGCTTCTCCGGTTACTTAATGCTTTGCCTGATCATCCTCTTAAGAAAAATGAAACATATCTTTTATAATGGACTAACCGATGCTTCCAAGGACTACTTGGATAGTTGTGCTGGTTGTGTTTTCAGGGAAAGAACAGTCGACGAAGCTGAATTTCTATTGAATAATATGTTGACTAATGAAAATAATTAAGCCAACTCCTGATTCCTAAACCAATTAAGCCAACTCCTGATTCCTAAACCCACTCCGAAGAAGAGAGGTGTTTTATTTCTCAGTCCTGAAGATATGCAAGATGCAAAGAAATCAATGAAAGAAAAAGGTATTAAAGCTGAAGATGTTAAGAATTTACCACCTATTGAAGAAATACATGGTCTTAATATACTGCCTGTTGAAGAACCACATTGTCTTGATAACCCGACACAGGTAGTAAAGGTAAATTCTCTCTATAGATATGATAAAGTTGAAATCCCCTCTACTAAATTTCATAGCCCATGCTTAGATGAATTTGATGACTTTATGGCTAGACAAGAAAGTTTTAATGCTTATGTTGGTAGAGAGTTAAAGAATAATGCTTTCGAGATAGGATGCATGAGCGATAATATGGCTAGAGTTAAAGGTGAACTTAAACTCATTAGCAAATATACTTCTATGGTTGCTACCCAAGCTAAGCAAGTACTTAAAGCTCAAAATGATTTGCTTGATGAATTAAATAATAAAAATGACTTTGCTGTTAGAGTGGCTACTAGAACTGGTAGAATAATTCAGGAACCTTTGTATCCTAAAGGCCACCCTAAGAGAATCGAGCAAGATTCTCAGAGAAATAATTTAGAGGCACTTAGTTCTTATAAAAAGAAGAAAAAGAAAAACGATAGAACTTTGCATGTTTCTATTGAACCTACTGTAGACACACCTGAGAATCCCAATGATATCTCTATTTATGATGCTGAAACACAGTTAGGTGATGAACATGAACCTAGTGATAATGTTAATGATAATGTTCATGTTGAAGCTCAACCCAGCAAAAACAATGATGTAGAGACTGAACCTGCTGTTGATCTTGATAACCCACAATCAAAGAATCAACGATATGATAAGAGAGATTTTGTTGCTAGGAAGCACGATAAAGAAAGAGAACCATGGGTTCAGAAACCCATGCCCTTTCCTCCTAAACCATCAAAAACAAAGGATGATGAGGATTTTGAGCGCTTTGCTGAAATGATTAGACCTATTTTCTTACGTATGCGCTTAACTAATATGCTCAAAGTAAACCCTTACGCTAAGTATATGAAGGATATCATTACAAATAAAAGAAAGATATCGGGAGCTGAAATTTCCACCATGCTTGCTAATTACACTTTTAAGGGTGGAATACCAAAGAAACTTGGAGATCCGGGTGTACCAACTATACCATGCTCCATTAAAAGAAATTATGTTAGAACTATTTTATGTGATCTTGGAGCCGGTGTTAGTGTTATGCCTCTCTCTTTATATCATAGACTTGAATTGAATAAGTTGACACCTACTGAAATATCTTTGCAAATGGCTGATAAATCAACCGCTATACCTGTTGGTATTTGTGTGGATGTGCTTGTTGTGGTTGCAATGTCACTATCTTAATGGACTTTGTCATTCTTGATATTCCCGAGGACGATAGTATGTCTATTATCCTTGGAAGACCTTTTTTGAATACTGCAGGGGCTGTTATTGATTGCAACAAAGGCAATGTCACTTTTCATGTTAATGGTAATGAGCATACGGTACACTTTCCGAGGAAACAATCTCAAGTTCATAGCATCAATTCTATTGGAAAAGTTCCAACTATCATTATTGGAGGTTTTGAATTTCCTCTTCCTACTGTCAAGAAAAAGTATGATATTCTTATTGTTGGGGATTTTCATATCCCCGTTGAGGTAACTTACTGTTATTCGAAATTTCTGCGGTTCCGTGCTATTCGGAATGAGTTTGTTAACAAGACTTGACCAACCTTGTTAGTGGATTCATTTTGATGATCATGAGATGGATGAAACTAGAAGGCACAACTTTATGTTCCCACTTTTTACTTTCTGTTATTTAGAATAAATAAAGCAAAAATAGTATTATATGTCTGTTTTCTGAATTATCCGCGCATTAAAAAATATCCCGAAAATAAAATTGCTCCAAATACCCTGCAAATTTAGTATGATTTTTTATGGAATATTTATTTTAGGCACTGAAAACACTGTAGGAGGGGCAAGCACCAGGCCACGAGAGTGGAGGGCGCGCCCCCTTCCCCTGGGCGCGCCCCCTGTCTCGTGGGCCCCTCGTGGCCCCCTCCACTTATGCTAGCACCCACACACTTCATCTTCTACCCAAAAAAATCCCCATCCAGCTCAAGCACGAGTTCTAGCTCATTTTGCTGCAATTTTCGATCTCCTTGCTCAAAGCTCCATTCACAAAACTGCTTTGGGAGATTGTTGTTTGGTATGTGACTCCAATTAGTTTTTGTTCTAGTGCTTTATTCATTGCAAATTTTTGCTGCATAGGTGACCATGTTCTTGAGCTTGCATGTTAAATTTATGAGGTCCCAAGCAATCCCAATGCATGTATAGGCTCTAGGCACTTGTAGGAGTAGTTGCTACCAATCTTGTTTAGTTTTATTCACTTTTATTTTGAAGTTTGTCGGAGTAATGGGCCACGGGTAGGCTAACCCGGATCCCAGGATCTTTCAAGACATCGGGGCAGGCCGCGCCCCTCAAGCCGAGTCCCAGACGGCGACTCCAGACAAGCCGAGTCCCAGACGACGACTCCAAGACGAGCCGAGTCCCAGACGACGACTCCAAGCTGGCGACCTCCAGGGAGGCCGACTATGGAGAGTCGGCCCATGACTCCCCCCGAAGCCCGATACGGGGTACGGTCGTGGCGTGGCCGTTCCCCCTGCCTACGCGGGACCGGCATGGCTACAGTGGGCCGTATCGCCGGAAGATCTCCGGCGAGGCGCGGCACTGTTGCCATGCCTGCCCTGACCTCAGCCGCAATGCGCAGCGCACTGTGCCCACGACGCCGGCCTGTACGGCCCAAAGACCGCGGGGCCGCCTGTCAGTGGGTGGACCGAAGACAGCATGAGCGCCTCGAAGATGGACCTGTGGGAGTCGGCCTCCCTAGAGTCGGCCGCCTCCTCTCCAGGGCCCCACGGGCCATTAACCAGAAAGGATGGGGAATGGCGACAGTGATCGCCCGATAGACGGCCGCACTGTTGCCACGACCCAATGACCAAGCCTGCGTCATCAGGAGTGCCGCACAGTGTCAGGCCTGTCCGCGGGACCCACCAGTCGGCGGGCCCCAGAAGCCGGCGGGAAGGACGGCGGTATGAGAGACAGATGGCTGGGGCCCGCGCCCAGCCGGATTACCATTGTACCCCCGGGGGGTTGGCCTATATAAACCCCCCGGGGCACCCATGCAAAGGGTTCGGACCTTGATAGAGATAGACCAGATAGCACGAGGAAGGAGAGAGCTAGCCTCACCCTCTCTTGCCTCCTGATACAGCTCCAGGAGCACCATTGTAGTCACTTTGCTTTAGTGATCATGCGGAGACCCCGCAGAGCAGCAGTAGGGGTGTTATCTCCTCGGAGAGCCCTGAAGCTGGGTAAGATTCGCCGACGTGCATGCCTACGCCTCATCCCGTTTCCAGGCACCGGCGATGTTCTACTCGCCCCCACCATGATAAGCCATCCTTTGGCATATGTCGCACCCAACCCCCGACATTTGGCGCCCACCGTGTGGCGAGGTGCACCGTCGTCCGGAGATCTGTTCTGCACGGGAACCCTCTTCCTCCCTGGCGAGCGTAGCCAGCCAGACTCGCCAGATGGCGTCTGCATCGACGCGCTGCGCGACGCTGAGGCCGCCTGCGCAGCGAGGAGCCTCGCCGAACTTGTCGGCGAGGTGCGCCTCTCCGATGAGCCTGCATCCGACGCAGGCACGGGTGGCCCCGAGAGCCTTCTCGCGGGCCTCCTCGACCAACTCCACGTCACCGGCGAGCCTGCTGTGGACTTGGAGTCCGTAGGCTCCACCGACCCGATGCTGGTCGATTCCGACGCCGTGTTGCTTGACACTTTCCCCACCAACATGGTGGTCTATGACGAGCCGCTTCCGTACGAGGAGAGCGGCGGAAGCGCCGTCACGGAGGTTCTCGTCATCAGTCACGACGAGCACTCCGGTGAAGAAGCCCAGGACCCGCTTGCTGTGGCCCTGCAAGACCTTACTGTGCCCATTCCAGAGGACGCAGACGCCGAGACGCTGGAGACACGCCGCCTTCAGGTCATCGAAGGCGCCAAGAAGCTAGCAAGCATGAGGCGCTTGTCAGAGGCATACCAGCGCGAGATGGATCGCGCCGTAGGCGGCTCGCCGGCTCCGACTGGGCCGAGCCGTCTAGGCGCGGTCCGGCAGCGCGGCGCGGCCATCGCCGACTTGTTCGGGGCAAAACGCCCCGTATACGCCACCCCAGCGGAGAACATCCACGCCGCCCAAGCGGCGACTGACGAGCTGAAGAACTTCAAAGGCGAAGAGCACCGTTTGATGACGGAGCGAGTCCAGCAGCTCCTTGACGCAGTTGCTGCGCAGAACGCAGCCGGCGGCCGCGCAGATGCGCCGCAGCAACCGAATGACGACTTGCCTCCCCGCCGAGATCAAGGCGCGACCTCCCGGACGCCGACTGGCGGAGTCCGCGGAAGGAAGGAAAAGGAGCCGGCAGCCAGTCACAGTCGGACTCGCCTCACCATTGAGCGCGACGAAGACGGCCGGCCAAGAGCAGTGGAGCGGCGGGACGACTACCTGCCTCCCCCACCCAGAAGAGAACGGCGAGTTTCCCCGCCGCCTGTTGAGCATCCGACTCTCAGAGGTCGCCTCGGCCGTCGAGAAGGAGTCGGAGAGAACGACGCCCGCCACCGGATCGACCGACTCCACCGATCCCTGGCGCTGGAAGAAGAAGACGAGCTGGGTCCGCCTTGCTTCGGGCCTCGCATCAGAGACGAGCCCTTCCCCAAAGGATTCACGCTCCCCCGA
This sequence comes from Triticum timopheevii, assembly GCA_963921465.1. NCBI lineage: Eukaryota > Viridiplantae > Streptophyta > Magnoliopsida > Poales > Poaceae > Triticum > Triticum timopheevii. The sequence continues at coordinate 148,175,423 of OY997272.1, forward strand.
GACACACCCAAGTACACCGGCTTCGTGAAGCCGGAGGACTGGCTGATAGACTACTCCACAGCCGTCAGCATAGCGAACGACAACAAGTGGGTTGCCGTGAAGTACGTTCCCCTCATGCTCCAGGGCATGGCCCGGACATGGTTGAACAGTCTGAAGCCCCGCAACATCAACAGCTAGGTCGATTTCACCGAAGCCTTCATCCGCAACTTCACGAGCACGTACAAGCGACCTCCCAAGCCGCACCAGCTTTCCTTGTGCGTGCAAGGCCCTGATGAATTAACACGCGACTACCTCACGCGCTGGGGCGAGCTCCGGAACTCATGCGAGGGCGTGCACGAGGTGCAGGCTATCAAGTACTTCACTGCCGGGTGCCGAGAAGGCACCCTCCTCAAGCACAGGCTCCTCTGCGACGAGCCAGAGACCCTCGACGAACTGCTAGTCATAGCAGACAAGTACGCCACGGCCGACTCGTTCATGAAGACAGAGATTCAAGTCAATGCGGCTAGCAAGGTGGCTCCTCAGGCTCCCAGAACTCCAGCCAGAGACACCAGTCGGCGCCAACAACAGAACGACAACAAGCGCAAGGCCCAACCGTCGACCACCAATAGTCGGCAGGTTGCGACAGTTGAAGATCAACAGCCGGAGGGGCAGCCTCCGGCCAAACGGCAGAAAGGCGGCAAGTCCAATTGGTTGCCGGCCTTTTCCTATGAGCAGACTTTGGATGGTCCCTGCAAGTTCCACAGCGGCGCGAAGCCGTCAAACCATACCACCCGAAAGTGCCACTGGCTCACCAGAATCGCCAAGGGAGACAGCCTCATTCCTCCGCCGCCTGTTGGGCCGCCGCCTCCACCGCCGCCCCAGCAGCCGGTGGCTCGGCCAGTCGGCGCAGTGCAAGACGAGTTCCCAGATGAGCACGGAGCCTATGTGGTGTTCACCAGTGTAGCAGATGACCGGCGCAGTAGGCGCCAACAGCAGCAAGAAGTGAATGCGGTTGCATCAAGCACTCCAGAGTTCATGCATTGGTCCGAGAGGCCTATCGGTTGGAGTAGAGCGGATCACCCAGAGGTGATGCCGAGTCCGGGTTCCTATGCCCTGGTCCTAGGTGCCACCTTGGCCACTGATAGGCGGGCCGCCCGCTTTTCAAGAGTACGGATAGACGGAGGCAGTAGCATCAACATCCTGTACAAGGATACAATGGAGAAATTAGGAATCAAGCGAAGACAGCTGCAGAGCAGCCGGACTGTGTGCCATGGTATTGTACCCGGCCTTTCCTGCTCGCAATCGACAAGATCCTGATAGACGTCCTCTTCGGAGACAAAGATCATTTCCGCCGAGAGCCGGTCTGTTTTGAAGTAGTGGACCTGGAAAGCCCATACCACGCACTGCTTGGCCGACCTGCCTTGGCCAAGTTCATGGCGGTTCCTCACTACGCCTACCTCGAGATGAAGATGCCGAGTTCCAAGGGAATTCTGACCGTAGCCGGCGACTACCGGAAGTCGTCCGCCTGCGCGGCCGAGAGCAGTCGGCTGGCCGAGTCCCTGGTGATCGCGGCTAAGAAGCGGCTCCTTGACCGAGTCGTGGCGATGGCAGGAAAGCAGCCCGAGTTATCGCCCGACCCCAAGGAGTCGGAAGCAGAAGGATCATTCAAGCCGGCCAAAGAGACCAAGAAGATACCCTTGGACCCGGAGCACCCAGAGAGATACGCTGTCGTAGGCACGGGCCTTGATAGCAAATAGGAAGGTGAGCTCGTCGATTTCCTCCGTGAGAATCGCGACATCTTCGCATGGTCCCCCAAAGACATGCCAGGTGTACCGACGGAATTCACTGAGCACAAGCTACACGTCAGGCCGGATGTGAAGCCCGTCAGACAGCCCTTGCGCCGCCTGTCAGAAGAGAAGAGAAGAGTCGTTGGAGAAGAGATAGCTCGGCTTCTTGCAGCTGGTTTCTTCATGGAAGTGCTTTTTCCAGAATGGCTGGCAAACCCGGTTTTGGTACTGAAGAAAAACAAGCAGTGGCGGATGTGTATTGACTACACGAGCCTCAACAAAGCCTGCCCAAAGGATCCGTTTGCCCTGCCAAGAATCGATCAGGTGATAGACTCCATAGCTGGATGCGAGCTGCTGAGTTTCTTAGATGCATATTCAGGATATCACCAGATCAAGCTGAACCCGGCAGACAGACTGAAGACCGCCTTCATCACACCATTCAGAGCCTTCTGCTACCTGACAATGACGTCCGGCTTGAGGAATGCTAGCGCCACCTTTCAGCGTTGCATGCAGAAGTGCCTCCTCAAGCAACTCGGCAGGAATGCCCATGTCTATGTGGATGATGTGGTGGTGAAGACGGAGAAGCGTGGGACGCTGCTGGAAGACGTCAAGGAGACCTGTGAGAACCTACGCCGATTCCAGATCAAGCTCAACCCTGAGAAGTGCATTTTCGGAGTACCAGCCGGCCAACTCCTTGGCTTTCTGGTCTCCGAACGCGGCATAGAGTGCAACCCCGTGAAGATCAAGGCCATCGAGAGGATGGAGGTACCCAACCGACTGTTAGATGTGCAGAAGTTCACCGGCTGTTTGGCATCCATCAGCCGATTCATCAGTCGGCTGGGCGAGAAAGCTCTGCCTTTGTATCAATTGATGAAGAAGACCACCTTTTTTGAGTGGAACCACAAGGAGGATGAAGCATTTCTCCAACCGAAGAAGATGTTGACTACTCCCCCTGTGCTGGCGGCTCCGACTCCTAAAGAGCCCATGCTCTTGTACATTGCCGCCACCAGCCGAGTAGTCAGCACAGTCATTGTAGTCGAGCGCAAGGAGGAAGGCAAGGCGCTCCCTGTCCAGAGACCGGTATATTACCTGAGCGAGGTACTGTTGACCTCCAAGCAGAACTACCCTCACTACCAGAAGATGTGCTATGGTGTGCATTTTGCCGCCAAGAAGCTGAAGCCTTACTTTCAAGAACATCCAATCACTGTGGTATGCACCGCTCCACTGGCCGAGATCATCGGAAGCTGAGACGCCTCCGGCCGAGTAGCCAAATGGGCTATAGATCTGGCTCCTTACACCATCTACTACCAGCCCCGCACCGCCATCAAGTCACAAGCGCTGGCCGACTTCCTCGTCGACTGGGCTGAGACCCAGTACCTGCCGCCAGAGCCCGACTCCACCCATTGGCGGATGCATTTCGACGGCTCCAAGATGCGCACCGGCCTGGGAGCCGGCGTCGTCCTCACCTCCCCTAAAGGCGACAAACTCAAGTATGTGCTGCAGATCCACTTCGCCGCCTCCAACAACGTCGCCGAATATGAGGCGCTCATTCATGGGCTCCAGCTTGCCAAAGAACTCGGCATTCACCGGATCCTGTGCTATGGCGACTCCGACTTGGTGGTTCAGCAATCATCCGGCGACTGGGATGCCAAAGACGCAAACATGGCAAGCTACCGCTTCCTGGTGCAGCAACTCAACGGATACTTTGAGGGGTGCGAGTTCATTCACGTGCCCAGAAATGACAATGAACAAGCAGACGCCTTGGCACGAGTCGGCTCCACCCGCCAAGCAATACCTTCCGACGGTGCTCTTCAGCGCCTCCTCAAGCCGTCTATCAAGCCTTCACCAGAGTCAGACTCCATCTTTGTGCCGGCTCCTCCAGAAGAAGTCGGATCCGACTCCAGAGCCTCGGCAGACGGCCCCAAGAAAACCACAGTCGAAGCCGGCCCGGGGACTTCAGAGCCCAGCCCGGGGACTGCGCCAGTCGGCCCAGGGATTACGCCAGTCGGCCCAGGGACTCCGTCAACCCAGCAAGCGGCCGCGGACTCCAGCCCGCCGCCTCCCAGCCCAGCCACCCTTGTCCAAGTCGCTGTGGTAGCAATTGAAGAAATAACAGCACCCTCATGGGCACAGCCCATCCTCAAGTTTCTAGTGAACAGAGAGCTGCCGACCGATGAGATCTTGGCTCGGCAAGTGCAACGCCGAGCGACAGCATACACCATAGTCAACAGAGAGCTGGTCAGACGCAGTGTCACAAGTGTCTACCAGCGCTGCGTAGAGCCAGAACAAGGCCAAGCAATCCTCAGAGATATTCATCAGGGCGAGTGCGGCCACCATGCGGCTTCAAGAGCACTCGTCGCCAAAGCTTTTCGGCACGGTTTCTTTTGGCCGACTGCCCTGGAAGAGGCTAAAGAGTTAGTCCAAAAATGCAAAGGGTGCCAGAAGTTCCGCTCCAAGCCACTTCAGCCGGCTTCCGCGCTGAAGACAATCCCCATCGCCTGGCCCTTCGCAGTTTGGGGCCTGGACATGGTGGGACCATTCAAGACGGCCCGAGGCGGCCTAACTCATCTGCTTGTCGCGGTCGACAAGTTCACCAAGTGGATAGAAGCAAAGCCCATCAAGAAGTTGAATGGGCCGACTGCAGTGACTTTCATCGCCGACACCATGGTGCGGTATGGCATACCACACAGCATCATCACCGACAATGGCACAAACTTTGCCAAAGGCGCCTTGGCCCGTTTCTGCGCGACGCAGGGCATCCGACTGGACTTAGCGTCCCTTGCCCATCCGCAGTCAAACGGCCAGGTGGAACGAGCAAACGGCCTCATCCTATCCGGCATCAAGCCTCGACTGGTCGAACCACCGGAGCATTCGGCCGGCTGCTGGGTTGAGGAGCTACCAGCCGTCCTCTGGAGTCTGCGCACGACTCCAAACAAGTCAACCGGCTTTACGCCTTTCTTCCTCGTCTACGGTGCCGAAGCCGTCATCCCGACGGATATAGAGTTCGACTCTCCACGAGTCACCATGTACACCGAAGAGGAAGCTGAAGAAGCATGCCAAGACGGTGTTGACCTGCTGGAAGAGGGCCGGCTGTTGGCACTCAGCCGGTCCAGCATCTACCAGCAGAGTCTGCGCCAATACTACAACCGAAAGGTCAAGCCGAGATCATTTCAAGAGGGCGACCTTGTGCTCCGGCTGATTCAGCGAACAACCGGCCAGCACAAGTTGTCGGCGCCTTGGGAAGGACCCTTCATCATCAGCAAAGTCTTGGGCAACGGCTCCTACTACCTAATCGATGCTCAGAAGCCTCGAGCGCGCAAGAGGGACGACTCCGGCAAAGAAACAGAGCGCCCGTGGAGCGCAAATCTTCTTCGAAGATTTTACAGTTGATGCAGTATGTATCGCACTACCCCCTTTGTATTAAAGTACTAAGACCTTGGGCCCCCCGAGACGAGCTCGGGGACTGCCTTTTTGTGTTATCTGTATGATAAGAATTATGCCTTCGAGTACATCACTTTCATTACAAACCGCTTGGCACCGGGCCAGACTAGTCGGCTCGGGGACTTGCCGTCTTGCGCTATGAAATGCTTCCTGCAGTCGAACAAGTAGTGTGTTGCACTCAAGCTGTCTCCTATCAACAGCCGCAGTTCGCAGAGCGACTGTTGGTAGGCGGAGAACAAGCAAGAGCGAGCGCACACACGAAAAAATGGCTAAGGACCTAAAGCGTATGCATAGCTCAAGCCGGCTCCCAGCCTCTCTCTGTAGAGCCGACTCGTGAGTAGTCGGCTCACCACCTTAGCCTCTACCAAGGATGGCCAACTCTTGGTTAGTCGGCCTGTCGCTTTCTAGCCGACTTGCTAGAGAAATTCTAAACGGCCAAGTACTTGTCTTCCCGAAGTAGCTTAGCACTTAACCTAGCGACAGTCTGCAGAGCGGCTGTCCAGCTGGCAAGGCAGCAACTAAAGGAAGGCGGCAAAGGAAAAAGCCTAAAGAGCAATAAGCAAGGAAAGGCGGAAATCGGATAAATATTTACATAGGCCCTTGGCCGAATCTTTGAATAAAAGTTCAAGATACACCCCGCGGGTGGAACTGTTCGAATCTAACAAAGTTTTCAAAAGATTACTAAAGACAGATAAGCAGAGGCGGAAAAAGCAGCCTAGGAGGCGGCATCCGGGACCGGAGGATCGGAGGAGACGGCGGTGTCAGGCGCCGGGGCAGTCGGCTGGGCAGTCTCGATTGGGTCGCCTCCGGTGGCAGTCGCCTTGTCTCCACGCGGCTCGTTGTTGGAGGCGCGATCGAGCTGAGGCTGGCCGCCGGCTCCATCTTCTGGCGCCTCCGCCTCGCCTCCGTCCTCCGCCTCGTCCTCCTCCTCGGCGCTGGAGTCGATCACCTCCGCCGAGTCTTTGCCATACTCCGGGTTCATCCTGAACCAGTCTGGCGGCACTTCCTCGCCGCCTTCAGCCCGCTCGGGCACGAAGACACTGGTGTCCGTGTACTCGGCAATGGCCGCCGCGCGCTCGACAAGGGCGCCCTCCACGGCCTCCAGCTTGGCCTGGGCTTCTGACTGGAACGCGGCCAGACGGTCCAGGTCCAGCCCCGGATACCACGCCTTGACGAACTCCAAGGCCCGCCATGCTCCGGCCCGGGCCGAGGAGCCCTTCCAAGCCTCAAGACGGCCGGCGGCGACTTCCAGCCAGTCGGTGGTCCGACTGGCGGTGCGCAGAGCCGGCATGTCTGGCCACAGGGCGGCAACCGCTTGGGCGTCGGCACGCTGAAGCTGGCGCAGCAGCCGGTGGGCCGGACGAAGATGGGCTTCAATGCTCAGAAGCTGCTCGTCGATGGTTCGGGGGGCATTAGTGGCGACCTCCTCACCTTTTGCCCTTCGCACCTCTCGGGCAGCCTCGATGGCCAGAGGGACTGCCTGTGAGTGACCAGGAAAGAAGTCTGCCAAGACAAAAAAGAAGCAAGTTGAAAAATCAGAAGTCGGGCGGACGCATAGTCGGAAGCCCGAAGAAACGAAAGGAACTTACCATCAACGATGTCCTTGATCTCGTGGTAGCCGGAGGTTAGCATCACCTCCCTGTCGGTCCAGGCGGAGCACTCGCTCTCGAACTCGGCCATGAGAGCGGCCTCCCGCGTCTTGGCCTCGTCCTGCGCCTTCTTAAGCAGCTCCTTCTGCTCGGCCAGCTGCGCAGCCAGTAGGTCACGCTCTTTGGCGAGCTTGCCGCACTCCTCCTCCTTGGCACGCCGGGCGGTGTTGGCCTCGCCCAGCTGCTCCGGAAGAGCGGCGTTAGCGCCTGAAGAACAAAAGAAGAAACAAATAAGTCGTCAGCAAAGTAGATCGCCGGGAAGATCCGGCCCGACTGCTCAGCAGTAGGCCCGAATCTCGGGGACTACAGCCCGCGGGTGCGCCAGCGCGCCCCCGTGAAGAAAAGGAAGAAAAAGAGCTTACCCCAGCTTTCCACCAAGTCGGCGGTACGCTTGTTCAACTCCTCAACGTTGCGGTTGAAGGCAGCAGCGCGGAGGTTATGATACTCCTGCAAGAAGTCAGATAGAGGCAAAGTCAGTATTCGGAACTCGCCAGAGGGAGTTCCGAACCGCCTGCTCAGCAGCCGGCCCGGAACTCGGGGACTACACCCAGTAGGTGCGCTGACGCGCCCCCACAGAGAAAAACAAGAATATAAAAGAAGAGGGAAACGTACTCGGACGGACGTCCGCGCTGCCAGATGAGCCCTGGTGCAAATTTGAAGGGCGTCGCTTTCGACGCGTAGCTTCGCCTGGACGTCCAGGAGTGCTTGGTTCAGCGGTCCGGTGTCGCCTCCGCGCAACCAGCCGGTGGGCGCGGCGCTGGAGGCCTCGACGTCCAGGGTCGCCGAGCTGGCGGTGCCGTTTTCCCGAGGTCGTGGCGCCGAGGTCGCCCTCTCAAGACGACGGCGCACTGGCGTGACGACTTGAAGAAGCAGCCGCGCCTCGGCCTCGTCTGCAGTCGGCAGCTCCGACTGACCCACCGGCTGTTTGCCGTGCGGTCTCCCAGACGGTGGCGGAGGCGGCGGTGGCGGCACGAGGGTGTCCGAGCTAGAAGCCTCGCCGCCCTCCTCCACGAGGAGGTTCTCGGTGCCGGCCTCTCCGGTCTGCCCCGTGAACTCCGGAGGCGGCGGCGCAGACGACAATGGGGGGACGAGCATCGCCGATCAGCGACGCGCGGCCTCCTCGGCACGCCGTTTCGCCGCAAGGGCGGCTTCGGCATCCTCCAGCTTCTTCTGGGCGTTGGTGGCCGCCTTCTTAGCCTGCGCCTTCTCCAGGCGGTCGGCCTCCTCCCCGTCGCGCTTCTCCTGCGCATTCTGCTCTGTCGCCTCCCGGAGGTCGGCGGCGGGATCGGCCCGCCGAGTGTTGGCGGACGCCTCTGCTGACCCCATGACAGAGGGGACGGCGACTCTCTCAAGGGATAGGGGGGCCCTGAAGAAGAACGGAGGGAGAATAAAGGAAAACTCGGACAAGATTCAACGAAGGAACATAAAAAGCATAAAGACTTACGCCCAGACTAGCGGCGGCCTTCTCACTTTCCTTCGGAAGCGGTTGGCCTTCGCGGCCGCCTCCTCCCGTTCGGTCGCGGCGGCCGCCCCCTTGAGCTTCTTCAACTTGCCGCCGAGTGCACTCGGCCCGGCGTGACGCCTCTTCGCGCCGCCTTGGCTGGCCAGGCCGGCTCTTGGCTGGTGGCGCGGGGCGACTTCCCCGTCGGCGTCGTCATCAGGCCAGTCGGTGAAGGTGGCCGAGGGCCTGAAGCCGCCTTCTGTTCCTTCGCCGCCGCCTTCGGCGTCGGCTTCCAACGCCGCCGCCCCCAAGTCGGGGTCGTCGACGTCGCTGTCCGCGCGATCAGGGACGTACTCACGGGGCTGTCTCGTGGCGCCGGCTGCAGGCTCCATGAGGGGGTTCTGGCCAGAAGAAACCAACAAGAGTCAGAAGCCGGAGTCGGCTGCAAAGAAGACAAAACAACAGGGAGATGCGACTTACCACTGGTGGGGGGTTGTCGCGCGAGTACGGCTCCTTGCCGAACTGCCAGTCCTCCCCGAACTCGCAGTGCGCTATATGGTTCACCAAGTTCGCCACCTCCTTGCGGGGCATCTCCTTGGTGCTCATCCGACTTGGGTCTCGGAGGCCGCTCATCTGACAGATCAGGTGAGGCCGGCCTTGGAGCGGAAGAACTCGGCGCGCCACGAAGGCGGCCAGAAGGTCGGATCCGGCGAGACCCTCTGACTGCAGCAAGACTCGGAGTCACGCTACGGCGGTGGCTCCGGAGGGAGTCAGAGACCTGGCTCGGTGAGACCAGCTGGGGAGCCTTCCGGTTAGGGGGGCGGCGTTGTAGGGCGACAGGTTGACCCAGTCGCCGTCGGTGGAGAGGTTCTTCACGTAGAAGTAGGAGCGCTGCCACATCTTCACCGACTTTATCAGCGAGATGGGAGGAAAGAGGTTGTCGGCTGTCGAGCGCCGCACCGCGATGTAGGTGCCGCACTGAGCCGGAATGCCGGCGACTTGCGTGCCGAGCTTAGAAGAGAAGAATTCTCCCCACAACTCGAGGGTGGGGAGAACACCGAGGAAACCTTCGCACAGAGTGGTGAAGGCGGAGAGCAACACCACCGTATTCGGAGTGAGGTGGTGTGGCTGAAGGCTGTGGAACTCCAAGAACGAGCGGAAGAAACCGCTCGCCGGCAGCCCCAGGACGCGCATAAGGTGCGAGCGGAAGATGACCCGCTCGCCCTCCTCCAGTGCCGGTCGGGTCTCCCCCTCCGGCGCGGGGCGGATGCGCACGAGGTCCGCGCTGGGGAGGCGGCGTGTCTGGCGGAGGAACTCGATGTGTTCCTCCTCCACCTCTGAGCCGTCCCATACGCCGGAGTGCACGGCGGGGGCTGCGGCGAAGGAAGAGCTCATCGCCGCGGTGAGGAGTGTTCTCGCTCGACGGCGGGGGCAGGAGGAAGAGAAGGCAAGGTGAGGCGGGGGAATGGGGGAGAAGGGTGCGCGTGCGGTGCCGCCCCGCTCCCCCCCCCCGCCTACTTATAGCCCTATGGGCTGAGAAGCCGAGGGGGCGGGCGTGGGATTAACTGCGCACGATGCCCCACGCTGCCCCACGATTTACCCCACGAAATTACTGCGCGCAGTAACAACGTGGGGAAACCAACCGTCCACGGCCGCAACGGATCCGTTCGTATGCCGAGGCACGGTAGTGGCGGGCCCCACCTGACGGCCCATCTCGTCGTGCGCGTGGGTGGGCAGACCGTCCTCTCCACGTGGCGCCACGCGATATGACTGCCTCAATGGAAGCAGGGAAGCATATCAGATACGCCGCCTGATTTCCCGCCGCGACTTTCAAGTAGCGGCCCCTCGCCAGGAAAGATCCGACTTTCGACAAGTCGGCCAAAGAGAAGACGGCAGCCGAGTTCCAGAGTCTGCGCGGGGAAGGTTGAAACTGTTACAGCCCCACAAGGTGGTGTCTGCAGGGCTTCACCAGCTTCGGGGACTACTGTCGGAGTAATGGGCCACGGGTAGGCTAACCTGGGTCCCAGGATCTTTCAAGACATCGGGGCAGGCCGCGCCCCTCAAGCCGAGTCCCAGACGGCGACTCCAAGACAAGTCGAGTCCCAGACGACGACTCCAAGACGATCCGAGTCCCAGACGACGACTCCAAGACGAGCCGACTCCAAGCTGGCGACCTCCAGGGAGGCCGACTATGGAGAGTCGGCCCATGACTCCCCCCGAAGCCCGATACGGGGTACGGTCGTGGCGTGGCCGTTCCCCCTGCCTACGCGGGACCGGCATGGCTACAGTGGGCCGTATCGCCGGAAGATCTCCGGCGAGGCGCGGCACTGTTGCCATGCCTGCCCTGACCTCAGCCACAGTGCGCAGCGCACTGTGCCCATGACGCCGGCCTGTACGGCCCAAAGACAGCGGGGCCGCCTGTCAGTGGGTGGACCGAAGACGGCCTGAGTGCCCCGAAGATGGACCTGTGGGAGTCAGCCTCCCTGGAGTCGGCCGCCTCCTCTCCAGGGCCCCACGGGCCATTAACCAGATAGGATGGGGAATGGCGACAGTGATCGCCCGATAGACGGCTGCACTGTTGCCACGACCCAATGACCAAGCCTGCGTCATCAGGAGTGCCGCACAGTGTCAGGCCTGTCCGCGGGACCCACCAGTCGGCGGGCCCTAGAAGCCGGCGGGAAGGACGGCGGTATGAGAGACAGATGGCTGGGGCCCGCGCCCAGCCGGATTACCATTGTACCCCCGGGGGGTAGGCCTATATAAACCCCCCCGGGCACCCATGCAAAGGGTTCAGACCTTGATAGAGATAGACCAGATAGCACGAGGAAGGAGAGAGCTAGCCTCGCCCTCTCTTGCCTCCCGATACAGCTCCAGGAGCACCATTGTAGTCACTTTGCTTTAGTGATCATGCGGAGACCCCGCAGAGCAGCAGTAGGGGTGTTATCTCCTCGGAGAGCCCTGAAGCTGGGTAAGATTCGCCGGCATGCATGCCTATGCCTCATCCCGTTTCCAGGCACCGGCGATGTTCTACTCGCCCCACCATGATAAGCCATCCTTTGGCATATGTCGCACCCAACCCCCGACAAAGTTACTAAAATTTCAGAAATTTTTCAGAAAAAGAATTATGCTTAGAAGAATGTGCCAAGGTGGTTCCTCGGCGAAGAAAGGGCCTAGGGTTGCTATATGTGAGCAAGATGTTGAATTGCCGAGGGACGCAGATGTACGAGCTTGTGAGTGGCCACCCGATGATTTTATGGTCGAAGCAGGCTTTAAGGAGGAATTTGACGCATATGTGCATAATGCCTAGCTGAAGGACTTCTTACAAGATAAGTGTCCTCAGTACTATCAATTGACTGATTCTTTTGTGCGGAGGTTCAAATATAATTGTGCGCGTAATTCTCCTAGTGTCATATTTGATATTTATGATACATCTTATACCATGGATTTAGAGGATTTCACAACTGCTTGCAAACTCCCGCAGTGGGGTAATATTAATGATCCTCACAAATCTGAATTTAGAGATTTTCTTGCTAGTATTACTGTGGGGGAATCTAGGGACATAGCACAAGCTACCATAGGGAGCATTCATTTTCCTGCTATACATTATTTTGCTCTCTTCATTGGTAGATGTATTAACGGTAAGGATGAAGCATGTCACATGTGTGTCCCTGATCTGTGTGTCCTCAAGAGTGCTGTGTTAGGTTATAAAGGTTATAACTTGGGGGCAATAGTTGCACGTAGGTTGCAGAATAATAGTAGAAAGGGAAATTTATTTGGAGGAATTTATGCAACCTGTGTGGCTAATTATCTTGGTATAGCCCCACAAGAGGGAGATATGATAATACCTCCTGTTTATTTGGATTATGAAGCTATGGTCAGTCATCAATTTCTTGGGAGGAATGAACAATTCTTACAATATTGACTAACCTATGACAGATGCAACGTCGTCCCTGTTACTCTTCCTGCTCCCTACCTTTTTGATTATCAGGCAAAAGGAAGATATGTTGTCACCAGGGAGGAAGCAGCTGAACACGAGAGGAGAGCGGAGGTAGCTCGCCAACACGCTGCAGCTCAGGAGGCGGTTGCCGCTGCATCTCAGTACGACCCCGATTTCACTTATGGATATCAGCCAGGCGGTCCTTGGTACTAGACCAACTTAGGCCAAAAGCCTAAGGTTGGGGGAGTACGTATTTCTCACCGACTTTACATTCATGTTCACACACTAGTCGTCAGTGCTCATACTCTTTCATTGTATTATCATGCTAGTTTAAATTTCTTTTCCTAGCTTTCTTCTTGTGTGTTTGATAAACCTTAAGAAAAAACAAAAAAAATAGTTGGTTTAATTTCCATGCTTGTAGTAGAAATTAAAATGAAAACCCAAAAAGATTTGTAGTTCTTCTTCTTACTTGTTGGGAGCTTTCCCGTGTAAATAGTTTTATTTTCTTTTGTTACCTTTGGGGGTCGAGAAGACCATATTGAAAATGTTTAGTGGCTCTCATATGCATGATTGTTTATTTAACTTAGTGCCCATATTACTTGTCTTCTCTCTTGAGTTGAATGCTTGCAGATTCCAGCTTAGTACAATGCACGTGCACTCTTATTATTATACACATCGTTCAGTCGTGCAAGTGAAAGGCAATAATGACGATATATGATGGACTTATTGGGATGAGAAAAGCTGGTATGAACTCGACCTCTCTTGTTTTTGTAAATATGATGAGTTCATCGTTTCTGAGTCAGCTTATTATGAGGTAAACATATTGCAATGACATTTAGAGATTATAGTTGCTTGTGTCATGCTTGATTAGCTATGAGTTATAATGGTTTACCTTGCGTGCCAACATGCTATTAGAATGATTATGATGTGGTATGATGGGATGGTATCCTCCTTTGAATGTATTGAGTGACTAGACTTCGCACATGTTCACGCATGTAGTTGAATCAAATCAACATAGCCTTCATGATATTTATGTTCATGGTGGATTATATCCTATTCATGCTTGTACTCGGTGTGAATTAATTTTAATGCATGTTTATGACTGTTGTCGCTCTCTCAGTTGGTGGCCTCCCAGCCTTTTGCTAGCCTTCACCTATACTAAGCGGGAATACTACTTGTGCATACAAACTCCTTAAACCCCAAAGTAGTTCAATATGAGTCCACTATACCTTCCTATATGCGGTATTTACCTGCTGTTCCAAGTAAATTTGTATGTGCCAAACTCCAAACCTTCAAATGAAATTCTGTTTTGTATGCTCGACCAGCTCATGTTACAACTAGGGCTGCCTATATCTTCCATGCTAGGTGGGTTATTCTCAAGAGGAGTGGACTCCGCTCCTCATTCACGAGAAAGGGCCGGTAACCGGGATGCCCAGTCCCATGATCCAAAAAGATCAAACCAAATCAAAATAATTAAACAAAACTCCCCCAGGGCTGTTGTTAGTTGGAGGCACTCGTTGTTTCGAGCAAGCCATGGATTGATGCTTGTTGGTGGTTGGGGGAGTATAAACCTTTACCATTCTGTTTGGGAACTGCCTATAATGCATGTAGTATGGAAGATACAACCATCTCATAGTTGTTGCGTTGACAGTGAAAGTATGCCGCTCAAAATGTTATTCAATCTCTATTTTAAAATCGAGCTCTGGCACCTCTGAAATCCTTGCTTCCCTCTGTGAAGGGCCTATCTATTTACTTTTCTGTTGAGTCATCACCCTTCTTATTAAAAAGCACCTGCTGGAGAGCACACTGTCATTTGCATTCATTACTATTGGTTTATATTGGGTATGACTTGACTGGATCTCTTTTACCATGAATTACAATGTTTAGTCAGTCCTTGATCTTTAAAGGTGCTCTGCATTTATGTTTTGCAGTCTCAGAAAGGGCTAGCGAGATACCATTTTTTTATATCATGTTATGATTGTTATGAGAAAGTGTTGTCATCCAAGTTTTATTATGCCTCGCTAGCTGATTATGCTATTGATATGAGTAATTGTGAGACCTAAGTGTTATTGTGAGTATGGTTAGTTCATAATATTTGCTGAAACTTGAATGTTGGCTTTTCATGTTTACAACAACAAGAGCAAATAGAGTTTGTAAAAGTTTTTCTTTATCACTTTCAGTTTATCAGCTGAATTGCTTGAGGACAAGCAAAGGTTTAAGCTTGGGGGAGTTGATACGTCTCCAATGTATCTACTTTTCCAAACACTTTTGCCCTTGTTTTGGACTCTAACTTGCATGATTTGAATGAAACTAACCTGGACTGACGCTGTTTTTAGTAGAACCGCCATGATGTTGTTTTATGTGTAGAAAATAAAAGCTCTCGGAATGTCCTGAAAATCCACGGAGGCACCTTTTGGAATTAATAAGAATTTTTGGGCGAAAGAAATACACCAGGGGGCCCACACCCTGTCCACGAGACAGGGGGGCGCCCCCCCTATAGGGCGCGCCCCCCTATCTCGTGGCCCCCCTGGACCTCCACCGACCTCAATTCCAACTCCATATATTCAAGTTCAGGGATAAAAAAATCAGAGAGAAAGTTTTATCGCGTTTTACGACATGGAGCTGCCGCCAGGCCCTAATCTCTCTCGGGAGGGCTGATCTGGAGTCCGTTCGGGGCTCCGGAGAGGGGGATTCATCGCCGTCGTCATCATCAACCATCCTCCATCACCAATTTCATGATGCTCACCGCCGTGCGTGAGTAATTCCATTGTAGGCTTGCTGGACGGTGATGGGTTGGATGAGATTTACCATGTAATCAAGTTAGTTTTGTTAGGGTTTGATCCCGAGTATCCACTATGTTCTGAGATTGATGTTGCTATGACTTTGCTATGCTTAATGCTTGTCACTAGGGCCCGAGTGCCATGATTTCAGATCTGAACCTATTATGTTTTCATGAATATATGTGTCTTCTTGATCCTATCTTGCAAGTCTATAGTCACCTAGTGATAACCCACAAGTATAGGGGATCGCAACAGTTTTCGAGGGTAGAGTATTCAACCCAAATTTGTTGATTCGACACAAGGGGAGCCAAAGAATATTCTCAAGTATTAGCAGCTGAGTTGTCAATTCAACCACACCTGGAAACTTAGTATCTACGGCAAAGTGTTTAGTAGCAAGGTAATATGATAGTGGTGGTAACAGTAAGAAAAGTAAAGACAGCAAAAGTAATGTTTTTTAGTATTTTGTAGTGATTCTAACAGTAGCAACGGAAAAGTAAATAAGAGAGAACCAGTATATGGAAAACTCGTAGGCACCGGATTAGTGATGGATAATTATGCCGGATGCGGTTCGTCATGTAACAGTCATAACATAGGGTGACACAGAACTAGCTCCAGTTCATCAATGTAATGTAGGCATGTATTCCGTATATAGTCATACGTTCTTATGGAAAAGAACTTGCATGACATCTTTTGTCCTACCCTCCCGTGGCAGCGGGGTCCTATAGGAAACTAAGGGATATTAAGGCCTCCTTTTAATAGAGAACCGGAACAAAGCATTAGCACATAGTGAATACATTAACTCCTCAAACTATGGTCATCACCGGGAGTGGTCCCGATTATTGTCACTTCGGGGTTGTCGGATCATAACACATAGTAGGTCACTATAGACTTGCAAGATCGGATCAAGAACACACATATATTCATGGAAACATAATAGGTTCAGATCTGAAATCATGGCACTCGGGCCCTAGTGACAAGCATTAAGCATAGCAAAGTCATAGCAACATCAATCTCAGAACATAATGGATACTAGGGATCAAACCCTAACAAAACTAACTCGATTACATGATAAATCTCATCCAACTCATCACCGTCCAGCAAACCTACGATGCAATTACTCACGCACGGCAGTGAGCATCATGAAATTGGTGATGGAGGATGGTTGATGATGACGACGGCGACGAATCCCCCTCTTCGGAGCCCCGAACGGACTCCAGATCAGCCCTCCCGAGAGAGATTAGGGCTTGGCGGCGGCTCCGTATCGTAAAACACGATGATTTGTTCTCTCTGATTTTTTTCTCCCCGAAAGCCAATATATGGAGTTGGAGTTGGCGTCGGAGGGCCACCAGGGGGCCCACGAGGTAGGGGGCGCGCCCAGGGGGGGCGCCCCCCACCCTCGTGAGCAGGGTGTGGGCCCCCTGGTCTTCATCTTTTGCGATGATTTTTCTTTATTTTTTCTAAGGTGTTCCGTGGAGTTTCAGGACATTCCGAGAATTTTTATTTTCTGCACAAAAAACAACACCACAACAGTTCTGCTGAAAATAGCGTCAGTCCGGGTTAGTTCCATTCAAATCATACAAGTTAGAGTCCAAAACAAGGGCAAAAGTGTTTGGAAAAGTAGATACGACGGAGACGTATCAACTCCCCCTTGCTTAAACCCTTTCTTGTCCTCAAGCAATTCAGTTGACAAACTAAAAGAGAAAATGAAAAACTTTTACGAACTCTGTTTGCTCTTGTTGTTGTAAACATGAAAAGCCAGCATTCAAGTTTCAGCAATTATTATGAACTAACCATACTCACAATAACACGTAGGTCTCATAATTACTCATATCAATAGCATAATAAGCTAGTGAGCCATAATAATAAAACTCGGATGACAACACTTTCTCAAAATAATCATAACATGATACAACAAAATGGTATCTCGCTAGCCCTTTCTGAGACCGCAAAACATAAATGCAGAGCACCTTTAAAGATCAAGGACTGACTAAACATTGTAATTCATGGTAAAAGAGATCCAGTCAAGTCATACCCAATATAAACCAATAATAACGAATGCAAACGACAGTGTGCTCTCCAGCGGGTGCTTTTTAATAAGAAGGGTGATGACTCAACATAAAAGTAAATGGATAGGCCCTTCGTAGAGGGAAGCAGGGATTTGTAGAGGTGCCAGAGCTCGGTTTTGAAATAGAGATAAATTATATTTTGAGCAGTATACTTTCATTGTCAACATAACAACTAAAAGACGACGATATCTTCAAAACAGATTATAGGCGGTTCCCAAACAGAATGGTAAAGTTTATACTCCCTTCCTCCACAAGCATCAATCCATGGCTTGCTCGAAACAACGAGTGCCTCCAACATTCAACGGGTCCCAAGGGGAGTTTTGTTTGCAGTTATTTTGATTTAGTTTCCATAAAGCATGGGACTGGGCATCCTGGATACCAGCCATTTTCTCGTGAATGAGGAGCGGAGTCCACTCCTCTTGAGAATAACCCGCCTAACACGAAAGATAAGGGCAGCTCTAGTTGACATATGAGCTATTCGAGCATGCAAAACAGAATGTTTATTTGAAGGTTTAGAGTTTGGCACATACAAATTTACTTGGAACGGCAGGTAAATACCGCATATAGGTAGGTATAGTGGACTCATATGGAATAACTTTGGGGTTTAAGGAGTTTGGATGCACAAGCAGTATTCCCGCTTAGTACAAGTGAAGGCTAGCAAAAGACTGGGATGCGACCAACTGAGAGAGCGACAAGAGTCGTAAACATGCATTAGAATTAATTCACACCGAGTACAAGCATGAGTAGGATATAATCCACCATGAACATAAATATCATGAAGGCTATGTTGATTTGATTCAACTACATGCGTGAACATGTGCCAAGTCGAGTCACTCAATTCATTGAAAGGAGGATACCATCCCATCATACCACATCATAATTATTCTAATAGCATGTTGGCACGCAAGGTAAACCATTATAACTCATAGCTAATCAAGCATGGCACAAGCAATTATAATCTCTAAATGTCATCGCAAATATGTTTACTTCATAATAGCTGAATCAAGAACGATGAATCATCGTATTTACAAAAACAAGAGAGGTCGAGTTCATACCAGCTTTTCTTTTCTCAATAAGTCCATCATATATCATCATCATTGCCTTTCACTTGCACGACCGAACGGTGTGTATAATAATAACAGTGCACGTGCATTGGACTAAGCTGGAATCTGCAAGCATTCAACTCAAGAGGGAAGACAAGTAATATGGGCTCTAAGTTAAATAAACAATTATGCATATAAGAGACACTAGGCAATTTCAATATAGTCTTCTCGACCCCCAAAGAAAGGAAAAAGAAATAAAAACTATTTATACGGGAAAGCTCCCAACAAGTAAAAGAAGAACGGGAAATATTTTTGGGTTTTCTTTATAATTCTACTACAAGCATGGAAAGTAAACTAACTAATTTTTTTTGGTTTTTCTTAAAGTTTATCAAACACACAAGAAGAACGCTAGAAAAAGAAATTTAAACTAACATGGATATTACAGTGAAAAAGTATGAGCACCGACATCTAGCAATTAGTGTGTGTGTGTGTGAACATGAATGTAATGTCGGTGGGAAATACGTACTCCCCCAAGCTTAGGCTTTTGGCCTAAGTTGGTCTATTGCCAGGGATGGCCTGGCGGATACCCGTAACTGTAGCCGGGGTCGTAGTGTGACGAAGAAGACTCTTACTGCCACTGGCTGGCAGCCTCCTCTGGATCCCAAGAATAAACAGATAGTCGTGGAGGCTCATCTTGTGGCTCCGGCTCCGGGGCTGGTGCAGGGTTCCGATAGGCTTGAACAGCCAACCACGGAATGATGTGAGGTTCTGCAAACAAGTTAAACAAACAAGGAGCAGGCAAGATTATAGTCTCAGGGTGATGTTTATCAAAGTATAATTTATATTTGAGCTCCCCATCGCGACTCTTAACAAGAAAATCATGTGCTATCATACTCTTATAATCTAAATAAGCACGGGGCAGCGCTGTTTCTTCTTTCTCCTCATGCCTAATAGGTATTTCAAAATGTTCAGCTAGGCGTGATGCATAAATGCCTCCAAAGATGGGGCCCTTAGTACGGTTCAGACTTAACCGTCTAGAAAAAATTCCACCCATACTAACAGAGTTATCGCGGTATAAACCATGGAGCAAAATAATAATATCAGGAATACTAAGGTTCCCACAGTTCCTGCGTCCAATTAAGCAACGACTAGCAAATAAGGCAAAGTAAGGTAAAACAGGAAAATGTATGCTAGTGATCCTTGCATCAGAAACCTTCCTGGTTTCTCCCACCGTGATGGTGTTAATAAAAGCTTCTACTTCGTTACGGTGGGGTTCATCTAAGGTGCCCTCAAAGGATATTCTGCAAACCTCGCAGAATTCAGCTAATGTCATCTCTTTAACAACGTCATATAAATGAAACTCTACTGTTGGAGGTGATTTCTTAGGGAAAAAGTAGAAGTTTTGCACAAAAGTATTTGGGAGTAAGAGATACTGATGACGTTGGTCGTGGAGGAAGTTGGTGAGGCCGGTGTTCTCAATCAATAAATAGAAATCCTCATAAATCCCAGCTCTCCTCAAGAAGTCATCGGAAGGCCATTCACACGGCCGGACCTCCGTGGTGCGGGGCAGATTAAATTTGGGCTTCTGTTCTTCTTCCTTTTGTTTTTCCTTAGAGCTTCGGCTCGACAAGCCCCTCAAAAATTTCTTCATTATTTCTGAAACAATCTGAAATTTTTAGTAACTTCAAATAAAAGTGAACCAACTTCAATAAGATTGATAGCAACAACTCCTACAAGTGCCTAGGGCCTATATAAAGCATTGGAACTACTTGGAACCATATAAATTTGACATGCAAGCTCAAGAACATGGTCACCTATGCAGCACAAATTTGCAATGAATAAAGCACTAGAACAAAAACTAATTGGATCAATGGAGGAGTCACATACCAAGGAGCAATCTCCCCAAGCAGTTTTGCAAGAGGTGCTTTGAACAAGGAGATCGAAAATCACAGCAACGGGGGCTGGAACTCGTGCTTGAGTTGGTTTTTCGTGTTTGTGTGAGGCAGAGGAAGAAGATGGGTGCAGGGATAAGTGGAGGAGGGCCACCGTGGGCCCACGAGGTAGGGGCGCGTCCTCCACCCTTGTGGCCAGGTGGCAGCTCCCCCCGTGGTAATTTTTGCACAGTAAATTCTTAAATATTCCCGAAAAAATCATATTAAATTGGCATGGCATTCTGAGGACTTTTATTTTCGGGATATTTTTATATTGCACGGATAAGTCACGAAACAGACAAAAAAATATTATTTTACTTTATTTCTACTAAATAACAGAAAAGATAAAGAGGGTACAGAAGGTTGTGCTTCTAGTTTCATCCATCTCGTGATCATCAAAATGAGCCCACTAACAAGGTTGATCAAGTCTTGTTAACAAACTCATTCCGAATAATCACGGAACCGGAGAAATTTCGAATAACACTAAGTTACCTCAACGGGGATATGAAAATCCCCAACAATAAGAATATCATACTTTTTCTTGACAGTAGGGAGAGGAAATTCAAAACCTCCAAATATAATCGATGGAATTTTTCCAATAGAGTTGATACTGTAAACTTGAGGTTGTTTCCTCGGAAAATGTATCGTGTGCTCATTGCCATTAACATGAAAAGTGACATTGCCTTTGGTGCAATCAATAACAGCCCCTGCAGTATTTAGGAAAGGTCTTCCAAGAATAATAGACATACTATCATCCTCGGGAATATCAAGAATAACAAAGTCCGTTAAAATAGTAATGTTTGCAACCACAACAGGCACATCCTCACAAATACCGATAGGTATAGCAGTTGATTTATCACCCATTTGCAAAGATATTTCAATAGGTGTCAACTTATTCAAGTCAAGTCTACGATATAAAGAGAGAGGCATAACACAGACACCGGCTCCAAGATCACATAAAGCAGTTTTAACATAATTTCTTTTAATGGAGCATGGTATAGTAGGTACTCCTGGATCTCCAAGTTTCTTTGGTATTCCACCCTTAAAAGTATAATTAGCAAGCATGGTGGAAATTTCAGCTTCAAGTATCTTTCTTTTATTAGTAATTATATCTTTCATATACTTAGCATAAGGATTTGTTTTGAGCACAACAATTAATCGCATACGCAAAAAGATGGGTCTAATCATTTCAGCAAAGCGCTCAAAATCCTCATCATCCTTTTTCTTGGATGGTTTCGGAGGAAAAGGCATGGGTTTTTGAACCCATGGTTCCCTTCCTTTACCATGTTTCCTAGCAACAAAGTCTCTTTTATCATAACGTTGATTCTTTGATTGTGGGTTATCAAGATCAACAACAGGTTCAACTTCTACATCACTATCATTACTAGGTTGAGCATCAACATGAACATTATCTTTAACATTATCACTAGGTTCATGTTCATCACCTGATTGTGTTTCAGCATCAGAAATAGAGATATCATTTGGATTCTCAGGTGGTTCAGCAATAGGTTCACTAGAAGTTTGCAAAGTCCTATCATTTTTATTTTTCTTCCTTTTAGAAGAACTAGGTACACCAACATTGTTTCTCTGAGAATCTTGCTCGATTCTCTTAGGGTGGCCTTCAGGATACAAAGGTTCCTGAGTCATTCTACCAGTTCTAGTAGCCACTCTAACAGAATGATCATTTTTCTTACTATTCATTTCATCAAGCACTTCTTTCCGAGCTTTAAGTACTTGTTCCACTTGAGTGGTAACCATAAAAGCATGCTTGCTAACAAGTTTAAGTTCACCTCTAATATCAGCCATATAATCACCCAAGCATTTAATCATAAAGGTATTATGTTTTAATTCTCTACCAAAATAAGCATTAAAGTCATCTTGCTTAAACATAAAGTCATCAAACTCATCCAAGCACTGACTAGCAATTTTAGTAGGAGGGACTTCAGCTTTATCATATCTATAGAGAGAATTTACCTTTACTACCTGTTTCGGGATATCGGGAGGTTCTTCAGTAAATAAGTAGTTGAGATCATATACTTCTTCAATAGGCGGTAAATTAAGACCATGTATTTCTTCAATAGGAGGTAAATTCTTAATATCTTCAGCTTTAATACCTTTTTCTTTCATAGATTTCTTTGCCTCTTGCATATCTTCGGGACTGAGAAATAGAACACCTCTCTTCTTCGGAGTTGGTTTAGGAATAGGCTCAGTAATTAGCTCAGGAACTGGCTCAGGAGGGAGCTCGGGAGGTGCCCAATTATTTTCATTTGCCAACATATTATTCAATAGAATTTCAGCGTCATCTGGTGTTCTTTCCCTGAAAAGAGAACCAACACAACTATCCAGGTAATCTCTGGAAGCATCGGTTAGTCCATTATAAAAGATATCAAATATTTCAGGTTTCTTAAGAGGATGATCAGGCAAAGCATCAAGTAACTTGAGAAGCCTCCCCCAAGCTTGTGGGAGACTCTCTTCTTCAATTTGCACGAAATTGTATATTTCCCTCAAAGCAGCTTGTTTCTTATGAGCAGGGAAATATTTAGCAGAGAAGTAATAAATCATATCCTGGGGACTTTGCACACAACCAGGATCAAGAGAATTATACCATATCTTAGCATCACCCTTTAATGAGAACGGAAATATCTTAAGTAAATAAAGGTAGCGCGATCTCTCATTATTAGTAAACAGGGCAGCTATATCATTTAACTTAGTAAGATGTGCCACAACAGTTTCAGATTCATAGCCATAAAAAGGATTAGATTCAACCAAAGTAATTATATCTGGATCAACAGAAAAATCATAATAATCCTGATCAGGAACACAGATAGGTGAAGTAGCAAAAGCAGGGTCGGGTCTCATTCTATCTCTAAAAGATTCTTTACTCCATTTAACTAGCAACCTCTTAAGTTCACGTCTATCCTGGCAAGCAAGAATAGCTACAGAAGATTCAGCATCAAAAAGATAACCCTCAGGAATAGCAGGCATAGGTTCATCATCATGTTCAGGTTCAATAATTTCTCTTTCTCTAGACCTAGCAATTTGCTCATCAAGAAATTCACCAAGTAGCACAGTAGTATCAAGCATAGAAGTAGTTTCATCATAAGTATCATGCATAGCAGAAGTGGCATCATCAATAACATGCGACATATCAGAATCAATAGTAGTAGTAGGTTTAGGTGTCGCAAACTTACTCATAACAGAAGGAAAATCTAGTGCAAGGCTAGATGGCAGTCCCTTACCTCCCCTCGTAGTTGAGGGCAAATTAGTAGTTCGATCATCTTTCAAGTTCTTCATAGTGTCCAGCAGATATAAATCCCAAGTGACTCAAAGAATAGAGCTATGCTCCTCGGCAACGGCGCCAGAAAAAGGTCTTGATAACCCACAAGTATAGGGGATCGCAACAGTTTTCGAGGGTAGAGTATTCAACCCAAATTTGTTGATTCGACACAAGGGGAGCCAAAGAATATTCTCAAGTATTAGCAGCTGAGTTGTCAATTCAACCACACCTGGAAACTTAGTATCTGCAGCAAAGTGTTTAGTAGCAAGGTAATATGATAGTGGTGGTAACGGTAAGAAAAGTAAAGACAGCAAAAGTAATGTTTTTGGTATTTTGTAGTGATTCTAACAGTAGCAACGGAAAAGTAAATAAGAGAGAACCAGTATATGGAAAACTCGTAGGCACCGGATTAGTGATGGATAATTATGTCGGATGCGGTTCGTCATGTAACAGTCATAACATAGGGTGACACAGAACTAGCTCCAGTTCATCAATGTAATGTAGGCATGTATTCCGTATATAGTCATACGTTCTTATGGAAAAGAACTTGCATGACATCTTTTGTCCTACCCTCCCGTGGCAGCGGGGTCCTATAGGAAACTAAGGGATATTAAGGCCTCCTTTTAATAGAGAACCGAAACAAAGCATTAGCACATAGTGAATACATGAACTCCTCAAACTATGGTCATCACCGGGAGTGGTCCCGATTATTGTCACTTCGGGGTTGTCGAATCATAACACATAGTAGGTGACTATAGACTTGCAAGATCGGGTCAAGAACACACATATATTCATGGAAACATAATAGGTTCAGATCTGAAATCATGGCACTCAGGCCCTAGTGACAAGAATTAAGCATAGCAAAGTCATAGCAACATCAATCTCAGAACATAATGGATACTAGGGATCAAACCCTAACAAAACTAACTCGATTACATGATAAATCTCATCCAACCCATCACCGTCCAGCAAGCCTACGATGCAATTACTCACGCACGGCGGTGAGCATCATGAAATTGGTGATGGAGGATGGTTGATGATGACGACGGCGACGAATCCCCCTCTCCGCAGCCTCGAACAGACTCCAGATTAGCCCTCCCGAGAGAGATTAGGGCTTGGCGGCGGCTCCGTATCGTAAAACGCGATGATTTCTTCTCTCTGATTTTTTTCTCCCCGAAAGCCAATATATGGAGTTGGAGTTGGCGTCGGAGGGCCACCAGGGGGCCCACAAGGTAGGGGGGCGCGCCCCCACCCTCGTTAGCAGGGTGTGGCCCCCCTGGTCTTCATCTTTTGCGACGATTTTTCTTTATTTTTTCTAAGGTATTACGTGGAGTTTCAGGACATTCCGAGAATTTTTATTTTCTGCACAAAAAACAACACCACAGCAGTTCTGCTGAAAACAGCATCAGTCCGGGTTAGTTCCATTCAAATCATACAAGTTAGAGTCCAAAACTAGGGCAAAAGTGTTTGGAAAAGTAGATACGACGGAGACGTATCACCTAGTATGTGTTATGATCCGACAACCCCGAAGTGACAATAATCGGGATACTTCTCGATGATGACCGTAGTTTGAGGAGTTCATGTATTCACTATGTGCTAATGCTTTGTTCCGGTTCTCTATTAAAAGGAGGCATTAATATCCCTTAGTTTTCACTAGGACCCCGCTGCCACGGGAGGGTAGGACAAAAGATGTCATGCAAGTTCTTTTCCATAAGCACGTATGGCTATTTACGGAATACATGCCTACATTACATTGATGAACTGGGGCTAGTTCTGTGTCACCCTATGTTTTAGCTATTACATGAGGAATTGCATCCGGCATAATTATCCATCACTGATCCATTGCCTACGAGCTTTTCACATATTGTTCTTCGCTTATTTACTTTTCGGTTGCTACTGTTACAACTACTACAAAAACCCAAAAACTATAATCTTTACTTTTGCTACTGTTACCTTTATTATCATACTACTTTGCTACTAAATACTTTGCTGCAGATACTAAGTTATCCAGGTGTGGTTGAATTGACAACTCAACTTCTAATACTCAAGAATATTCTTTGGCTCCCCTTGTGTTGAATCAATAAATTTGGGTTGAATACTTTACCCTCGAAAGCTGTTGCGATCCCCTACACTTGTGGGTTATCAGTGACGTATGATGACATGTCATCATCTTGCTCGATGAAGAGTGGGTTGGTATAAGTACTCGGCCTATCCATCATTCCAAGCAAAATGTGAGTGGTAGAAGGAGAAGAACTTATACCAATGTACCTTGACCGATGTTGATGATGAATCAAGTTCACTCAAATGCGGACAATGAAATAGCACTATTGGTACCAATTCTTGTCAGTTCTCACACCTACACAAGTAAAAGCTTATGGTGGAGCTTGGTTAGGATGGTGGCACAAAATTTGATGCAATTGAAAGTGAGATTCAATAATGTTGGAAAAGATTCACAAATTTGCAAATGCAACAAGTAGACCAACCAAGTAGGGGTACACGGAAACACACACGCAAATAGATAAATGGGATTGTGCAAACCAAAAGTGAGCAAAATTTGGAATCCACGAAAATGCTCTTGTTGCACAATACTAGAGAGGCGCTAGCACGATTGCACAATAGGCGGATACGGAGCTTGCGCACAACCTACTAGGCAAAAATGCAACGATCTCTATCCCAAGTATGCTATATGTATGGTATTTCGGTGCTATGATCCAAGATGATCTTATATGACAATCTTAATGTAGTATGATGCTATGGTTCTTGCTTATAAGCTCTTTGCTTATAAGCTCTTTGCTTAAAAGCTTTGGTGGGTCTTTCACTTTTGAGCTCTTTTCTCATGCAAAACTTCACGAACCAAGATAGCAATTGTGTACGTAATGACAACTTTGTGACACACAAGTTGATGCCAAGATATGCACCACGGTGGTATGGTATGTATGCTATGGAGTATGATCACTAATGTGCACAAGTCATGTTGCCAGCAATACTCAAAGGCTAGTCTCGATGAGTAAGCAATGCAAAAGTAAGGCCATGTGGGTATCAATGCAATTGCAAGGTATGACAAAGATGTCGTCGAGGTTACCGTCCTTGGCGATGATGAGTAGTCGATGGAGATGAGTGGTGGTGATGGTGATGTCGAACCGTACCTATATAGTCGAAACACAATAGGACACGGGAACCACAACCCAAAATCTCAAAGAACAAAACGTGTCAAAATCGACATAGGAGGTAGCGGTGAGCGGTGGTGGTGTTTGTGGAAAGCGGTGGGGGTATGCGGAAGTAAGCGTGGGCACCGGGGCAAAATTGGGTGAAACTATGCGAAAATGGCTCGGGAGGGTGGAGTTGCTGCTGCCAGGGGCCGGATGTCCGGTGCGCTGGATGTCCGGGCTCTGGATCGGGGACGAACACGATGAACTCCACGGGAAAAATTGCAACTCCGAGGCAAAATTCGGATGAATTGGTGGATGGAAATCGCGGGAGAGATGGGGAAAAGCTAGATCAACTCGATGCAAAGTAGATCCGTGGATCAAATCCAACAAAACTTCATCACACCAACAAATCACAAAAAAAATTGGGGGCTATTTTTGGTGGGTATTCTCGGATTTAGGACGAAATCAACAAAATCAAGCTAGAAAACGAGGGGTAGGGGCTCCAAAAACGAGATCAACGTGGCTCATGATACCAAGATGATGCAGGGCGGAACCCTAGGGGCCGATCTTTCACATTTGGAGTGGATCCTACGGAGAGACACGAGGAACGCGTGGAAGAACACAAGGGAAAACACGGGGAGAAATGAGAGAATCACTCAACCGACAAGTAATCGATCACACAAGGGCTAGATCACCGAGGGCATAAGGTAACACATGATCCAAAAGCAACAAAGGGGGGATACAATAGTAGCCATTCTTCTCCATGAGGAGGTCTTGATTGTCTTCTCCGGATGGAGGCCTTGAATCCGAATGGATCTTCTCCGAAGAGGCACGACCCCTCACGTGGAGTAGATCCGGTACGAATGAGCAGAGCTCTATCTCTGAATGAGCTATCACAATGCTAACCCTAAAACGTACGGGATGAGGGAGCATATATAGTCAAAGGGCGAAGGGGTACATGGGTCACGACCCAAAGGAGCTGCGCGCAGGCATAGGGCGCCGGATGTCCGGGCGACGGGCCGGATGTCCGGGCGCTCACGAGGTGCCGGATGTACGGGTTGGAGGGGCCGGATGTCCAGGCCAGTGGAGTTGACTCTTCTGTTCTCTGGATGGGTGACGCCGGATGTCCGCTCGGAGGGGCCGGACGTCCGCTGCTTCAGGAGGCGCCGGATGTCCGGGGCAGTCGCCGGATGTCCGGGATGACGGGGCAAGCTTTTGTACTCCCTTGACGCAGGTGCCGGATGTTCGGGATTTTGGCCGGATTTCTGGTGGGGGGCGGATGTCCGGGCTGGACGCCGGATGTTCGGTCGTTGTAGTTTCTTCTGTCGAGGGCTGGCCGTGTAGATCTCCAGGGACTGGATGTCCGGGGTCCTGGCCGGATGTCCGGTGCCTGGAGGCTATTCTTGCCTTCTTCCATTGGTTCTCTTCTTCCATGGACTTGGGGTCTTGACCATCTCCATGTGCATCCTCGGGAGGGTCCTCTTGGTACCTAATCATGCACAACATTCCGGATTGAGGTAGTAGCCATGTCTCGAGAGGATCATGTGATATATCACTAAAGAGAGAAGTCACCTCGGTCTCGAGAGCTCTAGCTCGTGCTCTAGTCATGGGTCCTCTTGGTGCTTGGTGAGACGATGGAAGGTCCATGGGGATGACCGAAGGATGCTCCGCATCAGATTCACCCCAATCAGAGTTATGAATCTTCGGATATAAAAGAAACGGTGAAGGGGCAGAATCTGGGAACGCAGAAACAGAGAGATAGATCCAATCTCGGAGGGGCTCTCGCCCCTCACACGCCATGGGAGCCAAGGACCAGAGGTAAAACCCTTCTCCCATCTAGGGAGATGGTCAAGGAAGAAGAAGAAGGGGGGCTCTCTCCCCCTTGCTTCCGGTGGCGCCGCAACGCCGCCAGGGGCCATCATCATCACCGCGATCTTCACCAACACCTCCGCCATCTTCACCAACATCTCCATCACCTTCCCCCCTCTATCTACAGCGGTCCACTCTCCCACAACCCGCTGTACCCTCTACTTGAACATGGTTCTTTATGCTTCATATGATTATCCAATGATGTGTTACCATCATATGATGTCTGAGTAGATTTTCGTTGTCCTATTGGTGGTTGATGAATTACTATGATTGATTTAATTTGCTTGTGGTTATGTTGCTGTCCTTTGGTGCCCATCATATGAGCGCGCACGTGGATCACACCATAGGGTTAGTTGTATGTTGATAGGACTATGTATTGGAGGGCTAGAGTGACAGAAGCTTCAACCTATCATAGAAATTGATGCATACGGGATTGAAGGGGGACCAATATATCTTAATGCTATGGTTGGGTTTACCTTAATGAACATTAGTAGTTGCGGATGCTTTCTAATAGTCCCAATCATAAGTGCATAGAATTCCAAATCAGGGATGACATGCTAGCAGTGGCCTCTCCCACATAAAAATTGCTATCGGTCTAGTAAAGTAGTCAATTGCTTAGGGACAATTTCACAACTCCTACCACCACTTTTCCACACTCGTTATATTTACTTTATTGCTTCTTTACTGAAACAGCCCCTACCTTTATTTACGTGCTCTTTATTATCTTGCAAAACTATCCAACAACATCTACAAAGTACTTCTAGTTTCATACTTGTTCTAGGTAAAGTGAACGTCAAGCGTGCGTAGAGTCGTATCAGTGGCCGATAGGACTTGAGAGAGTATTTGTTCTACTTTAGCTCCTCGTTGGGTTTGACACTCTTACTTATCGAAAGAGGCTACAACTATCCCGTATGCTTGCGGGTTATCAAGCAGCAGTGAAGAAATTTAATGAGGATTCTGCTGCTGTCGCTGCCGCTGCTGAGGCTTCTTCAAGCAAGAGGGCTATGCCAAAGAAGCCAGCCAAGAAACCACCTTCCTTAGCAATGCCCTCACGGCCAAGTTCTTCTTCAATGCCCTCACGGCCAATCTCCTCAGTGCCACCAAGGCAAATTCCTCAAGCTGCCCCAGTTTCTCAAGCTGCACAAATTCCTCGGGCTTCAAAACCCTCGGCTCCTCCGGCAAAGTCCTCAGCACCCGTGCATCTCGCCACGTGCCAAAGGACCACTGGCATATCAATTGCCTCAGGAGCTTCAGCAAGTTCTTCAGCTCATCCGTCATCAACCGGTCCCACTCTGCTGAAGACCAAGGCCACTGCTGGACGAGGCACTAGACCAAGTCCTCACAAGAAGCAGGTGGTCTTTCAAATTCCATCTGATGATGAGGCTGATGATGATGAACTAGCCATATCATCAAGGACAGACAGCAGTGGGCCGCTAGAGCCAAAGGGAGTGTTGTGCCCCTTCTATTGGATCCGAAAAAGATCCTGGATTTCATCGATCTTTAGCACAAAGATCCCAATGCTCCAATGCCAAAGTTGGGCCTCACTCCTGGACAAAATCATGTTGTGACGACATTCATAGCTGAAGAGAAATGGAAGTATGAGCAAGCCAAAACTGTGAAGAAAGCGCAGTACAAGAAGCAGCGCTACCTAAAGGACAATGTCCTCAGTCTTTCGCTTGAGCAGCTCATTGCACTGCAAGCTGACATCATAAAGCTCAGTGATGAATTTGATGCCTACAAGGCTGAATGGCAGGGTGCCAAGGTCAGATTCGTCAAGTTGACGAAGAACTTCACTTCAAGTGTTGCTGCTCCTATGCACATTGAAGTCAGTCCGGCTGAAGCATCTGCTCAAGCCACTAAAGGAATTGCCAGCACCGCTGATGAAAATCAGGCTGCTGACGAAACTGCAAGCACCAGGGCTACTGAAGAAATTCCAGCCTCTGAAGAAACTGTCAGGGCAACCACTAGTGTTGCGCCTGAAGAATATGTCAGGCCAGCTGAAGCATCTGCTACTGAGCCTGAAGAAATTGATCCTACTACCACTGCTCCGCCTGCACCAACACCAAGCCCAGTTCTTCCTTCTGCTGTGGAAGTGAAGAAAAAACAAAGCTATGGAGAGTGTTGCTCTGAAGAAGAGGGAGGCATCAGCTGCCATAGAATCTTCAGGCCTCCAAGAAGGCGAAGATTTTGAAAAGTTCAATGGACAATCCCATTAATGTTGTTCCTCTTGCAAGCTTGCCATCTAAGGAACTTGTTCCTTATGGTGAAGAATATCAGATTCCAGATGAATCTGCTGAAGAAGATCCCTCTGCTGCTTCCACAGAGCAGATGGATGAAGAAATTAAAGTTGAGACTGTCACTTCAACTCCTCAAGTATCATCACCAATGCCTCAGTTTACTTCTGAAGAGGCCGGCATTAAAGAAATGGAAGTGGATGAGGATGTGGACATTGGGAGCACCACTCCAGTAATGAACGATGATTTTGGGATAGTCAGCACCCCAACTCTCCTCTGTTCACACCACTCCAACAAATTCCTCAGTCCCTAGCTCCAACTGAAGTTCAAATTGGCTTTGAAGAAATTCATGCCACCCCTTCCATTGCTGAAGAAATTCCAGCCACTAGTGCTGATGAAAATGTTGCTGAAGAAATGGAGGCCCAGGCTGCTACTGAAGCAGAAGCTGAAATTCCTTAGCCTGCGGCTCCAGAGGTTGAGATCCCAGACGTCATTCTTCAAATCACTGACACTCCTCAGCCACAGCCGAAGAATCCATTCTCCAAGACTCAGAAGTTCAAGGCTGAATCCATATGATTCTGCTCGTCTGAGGAGGTAGCACTTCTGGACAGCCAGTCAAGCAAATTTTTATTCTTTAGTGCTCTTCAACAAGGACAAAGTCTTCGATCATGAGCATATTCCTCACTTAGATATGGAATCACTGCCTTGCTTCACGCCAGTCCTTGCTGCCATTCATGATGCTGGCCTGCTCAATTTCTGCACTGACATCTGCGATTGGAATGAAGAACTCATTCTTTAATTCTATGCGACGCTGCACATCACAGGCAATGCTGAAGATGTGAACTCATGGGTGTTGGACTAGATGATAGAGAACACACACTATAAGGCACCGGCCACGGAATTGCTTCATGCCATGCCTGTCAGTCCTCCCCCAGAAGGTGCACGTCTCATCTACTCTGGAACTGAGCGGTCAGATCATTTCATGCAAGTGCTGATGAATCCACTGAAGCCTGGACAAGCCTCAAGGACCAAATTCCTTGTGAAGGAATTGCAATATGTGCCAAGGACAGTCTATCGCATTCTGACGAAGACATTGAGTCCAATCAAAGGCCATGACTCGAATGATGAAGAAGTCGTTGGCATCATGAAGAATCTGCTTTTCAACATCATGCACGGTATTCCCGTGAACTATCATGATTTCTTCATGAGGACTTTGGCAAACGTTGCAATGTCCCCATTTGAGCTGAAGCCTTACGCTCCCTGGATTATGAGATTCCTCAGATCAAGGTCTTCACTCAACTATAAAGCTGATACACTCAACCATGGCAGCTACTTGCCCCCAATTAAAGTCCTCAAGTGGACATTTTCCTCAGCTGATGAAAAGGGCAAGGCCACTGCTGTTATTGATGAGGGCATTCATCCATTGGATGGGCAGTTTCGCAAAGCTGCTTCATACTCCACCAATGATGACTCTTCTACTCATGACTCTGCCGCCAATGCATCCAAGCAAAGTCCTCAGGCAACAGCTCCAAGGGTGATGACTGATCGTAAGCTTCTCCTCAGTCTTCATCAAAAGGTGGATCGCAACCACAAATGGGTAAAACGTCAGTTTGGTTCAATTCTTCACAACATGACTGCCACATATAATTCAGTGAAGAAGAACCATTACTACCTTAATGAAGTGTTTGATCGCACCTGGGCTATACTGTCTCACCTTTACGGTGATGAGGATCTCAAGCAGATGGGCTTCAAGCAGGACTTCGGCTGGTCTAAGCCCCCATCGAAGAAATTCAAGAAAGTTGTTGTTCCTCCTCTGGTGCCCAGTTCATATTCCTCATCCCGTGATACTTACGAAAATGAAGATCTGGACGACACTGCGGTAGGCCCTACTCCAACAAACGACCCCAACAACGCTGATGCTCCTCCATCGACTTTGTGAAGAAATTCTCCAGGGGCGTTAGTCCTCACTTTTCGTCATTTGATGACAAAGGGGGAGAAATTTGAGTTAGTCTTCAAATGGGTCTATATATATGGGCTTTTTTTGTTAAGTTGCAACTCTCGCTCTTCTGAAGCTTTTGTTGATTGAGTTGTAAACTTAAGTCCGATGGTGACCTGATACTTTTGCTCTATTTTTCTGCATGCTATTTCCTCATTAATGCTATGCACGCATGCTGAATCACACCAGTCACCATATTTCAGCATGCATTTCAAATTCTTCATTCCATATGTTAAATGCGTGTATAAATTACAAGATATAGGGGGGGATCTCCATGACCTCACTATGCACATCTTCAGGGAGAGTTCTTCTATATCTATCAATCAAATTCCTCAATATTGTGTACTTTCAATTCATATGTTTATCCCCGTTGAAAACTTAACCTATATTGTCATCAATCACCAAAAAGGGGGAGATTGTAAGTGCATCTAGTGCCTATTAGTGATTTTGGTGTATTGAAGACTTATAGGTTAAGGGACTAATATGTTTGTGAGTGTACACATGCTCTATAAGTCAATGAGGAGTTTGATATTTACAGTGAAAGTCGACCCCTAAAAATGAATGTCTTCGGCTGAAGACTTTGGTTCTCCTGAAGACTTTGAAAGTGAAGAAATCGGTGTGACCATGAAGACTTCGATATTTATGCAAGGAATCTGAAGCGTGAAGACTTTTGTTTTCGTTGTTTCATTTTCTCTTTCTTGAGTCATAGGAAACACCGTACTGTTAAAGGGGGCAGAGGTAATACTAAGGAAACAGATTTCCAAGTGATGCTCGTCTCAAAATCCTACACCTACCCAATCCTTCGAGTGAAGCCATTGGAAATCTCATATCAGTTCAGTCAATTTCTTTAGTGATAGAGACGAAGATCTTCTGGTCTCTGAGAAATTTGTTCCGACTGAGGAGTTAGGAATTCGCCAGTGCGGATTGCCTAAATAGTGAGGAACATGATAGCCCTGAGGAATTCGAACCTCAAATCCGACCGTTGCTATGCCGCGCGCCAGCTGTCCCAAAATATCCTACCACCTAACGGTTGATACGTCTCCAACGTATCTATAATTTTTGATTGTTCCATGCTATTATATTACCTGTTTTGGATGTTTATGGGCTTTACTTTACACTTTTATATCATTTTTGGGACTAACCTACTAATCGGAGGCCCAGCCCGTATTGCTGTTTTTTTGCCTATTTCAGTATTTCGAAGAAAAGGAATATCAAACGAAGTCCAAACAAGATGAAACCTTCGGGAGCGTGAATTTTGGAATGAACGTGAGCAAGAGGACTTGGAGTGCAAGTCAAGAAGCAATCAGGAGGCCACGAGGGTGGAGGGCGCGCCCCCTATCTAGTGGGTCCCTCGGGCGCCCACCGACCTACTTCTTCCTCCTATATATACCCATGTACCCCGAGAACATCAGAACAGACCATGAAAACCTAATTCCACCGCCGCAACCATCTGTATCCGCGAGATCCCATCTTGGAGCCTTCGCTGGTGCTCCACCGGAGGGGGAATCGATCATGGAGGGCCTCTACATCATCTCCAAGGCCTCTCCGATGAGTTGTGAGTAGTTTACCACAGACCTTCGGGTCCATAGTTATTAGCTAGATGGCTTCTTCTCTCTCTTTGGATCTCAATACCATATTCTCCTCGATCTTCTTGGAGATCTATTAGATGTAACTCTTTTTGCGGTGTGTTTGTGGAGATCCGATGAATTGTCGGTTTATGATCAAGTTTATCTATGAGAAATGTTTGAATCTCCTCTGAATTCTTTTATGTGTGATTAAGTTATCTTTGCAAGTCTCTTCGAATTATCAGTTTGGTTTGGCCTACTAGATTGATCTTTCTTGCGATGGGAGAAGTGCTTAGCTTTGGTTTCAATCTTGCGGTGTCCTTTCCCAGTGGCAGCAGGGGAAGCAAGGCCCATATTGTATTGTTGCCATCGAGGATAAAAAGATGGGGTTTATATCATATTGCATGAGTTTATCCCTCTACATCATGTCATCTTTCTTAATGCGTTACTCTGTCCTTTATGAACTTAATACTCTAGATGCATGCTGGATAGCAGTCGATGTGTGGAGTAATAGTAGTAGATGCAGGCAGGAGTCGGTCTACTTGTCACGGATGTGATGCCTATATACATGATCATGCCTAGATAATCTCATAATTATTCGCTTTTCTATCAATTGCTCGACAGTAATTTGTTCACCCACCGTAATACTTATGCTATCTTGAGAGAAGCCACTAGTGAAACTTATGGCCCCCGGGTCTATCTTTTATCATATAAGTTTTCAATCTACTTTTATTTGCACCTTTACCTTTCCTATCTATATTATAAAATACCAAAAATATATTTATCTTATCATACTATCTCTATCAGATATCGATTTCACAAGTGGCCATGAAGGGATTGACAACCCCTTTATTGCGTTGGTTGTGAGTTCTTGTTTGTTTGTGTAGGTGTGTGGGACTTTTGAGGAGCCTCCTACTGGTTTGATACCTTGGTTCTAAAAAACTGAGGGAAATACTTACGCTACTATTGCTGCATCACCCTTTCCTCTTCAAGGAAAACCAACGCAAGCTCAAGACGTAGCAAGAAGGATTTCTGGCGCCGTTGCCGGGGAGGTCTTTGCTCAAGTGAAGACATACCAAGTACCCATCACAAACTCATCTCCCTCGCATTTACATTATTTGCCATTTGCCTCTCATTTTCCTCTCCCCCACTTCACCCTTGCCGTTTTATTCGCCGTTTTTCCGTTCGCCTTTTCGTTTACCTTAATGTCTTACTTGGCTCGTTTGCTCGTTTGGTTGGAATAATTGTGTATTTATTACTAAACAAAGAAGCTAAGATCTATGGATCCTCATCCACTTGCTAATCTTTTTAAGAGATCCAATTATGATGAACCAATTGCTAGTGAGTTTTGTGCACTAGATTATCTTTATGAAGTTTTGCTTGAAATTCGTGAATCTGAAAATTGTGATGAAGAATTTTATGAGGTGATTCACGATAGATCTTTGAATAAAAAGCATGATTGCAATGATTTTACTATAAATTCTCTTGATGTCAATTATGCTAATAATATGCAAAACCCTAAGCTTGGGGATGCTAGTTTTTCTATGTCTACTACTTGTTGCAATGATCATGATTGGAGTGATTCTTCTTATGATCTTGAGAATTTATTTAAGCCCCATGATGAATATGAGATTGATAATAGTGTTTGCAATAATATTGAAAGTGGGCTTGGAAGAGTGTCAACTCTAGATCCCACATATTTGGAGAATGTTCAATCTTATGGTATTTTTGATAAAAGTGGGTTTGGAGAGGTCATGACTTTAGTTAATGTTAATCCCACTATTTTGGAAGAGTGTCAACTTCGCATGCATGTGGATCGTGTTGGAAATATTTTATGTGATAGTTATTTTGTTGAATTTGCTTATGATCCTACATGTAATTATTATGAGAGAGGAAAATATGGTTGTAGAAATTTTCATGTTACTAAATCACCTCTCTTCATGTTGAGATTGCTATCATCTCTTTGTTCTTCCTTGCATATGCTAGTTTTTGCTTGCCTTGATAATTTGTTTGCTTACAAGATGCCTATACATAGGAAGTATGTTAGACTTAAGTGTGTTTGTCACATGTTTTATGATGCTCTCTTTGTGCTTCAATTCTTGTCTTTCATGTGAGCATCATTGAAATCTCAATGCCTAGCTAAAAAGGCTTTAAAGAAAAGCGCTTGTTGGGAGACAACCCAATATTTTTCCTTTCTGTTATTTAATAAATTTTGCATATACCTTATGTTTAGATGTGTTTTTATGTTTTAATTAGTGTTTGTGCCAAGTAGAACCTATAGGATAACCTATGGTGATAGTTAATTTGATTCTGCTGAAAAACAGAAACTTTGCACACATGAAAATAATTTTAGTAATTCACAGAAACGTGATTTTGCATTGATTCTTTTTTCTGTAGATCAATAGACAAATTTCCCAGGACTTCCTATTTTGGTAGGATTTTTAAAGTTCTAGAAGTATTATAGAGTTACAGATTTCTACAGACTGTTCTGTTGTTGACAGATTCTGTTTTTCGTGTGTTGTTTGCTTATTTTGATGCATCTATGGCTAGTATTAAGTAGTATGAACCATAGATAAGTTGGAATAAAGTATGTTTAAAACCAATATAAATAAATAATGAGTTCATTACAGTACCTTATGTGGTGGTTTTTTTTTCTTTCACTAACAGAGCTTATGAGATTTCCTGTTGAGTTTTGTGTTGTGAAGTTTTCAAGTTTTGGGTAAAAATTTGATGGACTATGGAATAAGGAGTGGCAAGAGCATAAGCTTGGGGATGCCCATGGCACCCCAAGATATTCAAGAATAGCCAAAAGCCTAAGCTTGGGGATGCCCCGGGAAGGCATTCCCTCTTTCTTCTTCGTTTATCGGTAACTTTACTTGGAGCTATATTTTTATTCGCCACATGATATGTGTTTTGCTTGGAGTGTCTTGTATGATATTAGTATTTTATTTTTAGTTCACCACAATCATGATTTATGTACACACCTTCTGGGAGAAGCCTACTTGAATTAGAATTTATTAGAATATGCTATGTGCTTCAGTTATATCTTTTGAGCTTGATAGTTTTTGCTCTAGTGCTTCACTTATATCTTTTAGAGCACGGCGGTGGCTTAATTTTGAAGAAATTGTTGATCTCTCATGCTTCACTTATATTATTTTGAGAGTCTCTTAGAAAAACATGGTATTTGCTATGGTTATAAAATTGGTCCTAGAATGATGAGCATCCAAGTTGGGTATAATAAAAACTATCATAGGAAGTGAATTGGATGCTATGATCAATTTGATGCTTGATAATTGTTTTGAGATATAGAGGTGGTAATATTAAAGTCATGCTAGTTGGGTGATTATGAATTTAAAGAATGCTTGTGTTGAAGTTTGTGATTCCCGTAGCATGCACGTATGGTGAACCGCTTTGTGATGAAGTTGGAGCATAATTTTATTTATTTATTGTCTTACTTATGAGTGGCAGTCGGGGACGAGCGATGGTCTTTTCCTACCAATCTATCCCCCTAGGAGCATGCGCATAGTACTTTGTTTTTGATGACTTGTAGATTTTTGCAATAAGTACATGAGTTCTTTATGACTAATGTTGAGTCCATGGATTATACGCACTCTCACCCTTCCACCATTGCTAGCCTCTCTTGTGCCGCGCAACTTTCGCTGGTACCATACACCCACCATATACCTTCCTCAAAACAACCACCATACCTACCTATTATGGAATTTCCATAGCCATTCCGAGATATATTGCCATGAAACTTTCCACTGTTCCGTCTATATGACACTCATCATTATCGTCATATTGCTCTTTGCATGATCATGTAGTTGACATTGTATTTGTGGCAAGGCCACCTTCATAATTTTTATACATGTCGCTCTTGATTCATTGCATATCCCGGTACACCGCCAAAGGCATTCATATAGAGTCATATCTTGTTCTAAGTATTGAGTTGTAATCTTGAGTTGTAAGTAAATAAAAGTGTGATGATCTTCATTATTAGAGCATTGTCCCAGTGAGGAAAGGATGATGGAGACTATGATTCCCCCACAAGTCGGGATGAGACTTCGTACTTTAAAAAATATATAGAAAGGCTAAATAAAAAAAGAGAAAGGTCAATAAAAAAATGAGAGAAAAAGAGAGAAGGGACGGTGGAAAGAGCAATATGACAAGAGAGGCTAGCAATGGTGGATGGCTATCCTTTTTACCACACTTGTGCTTCAAAGTAGCACAATGATCTTCATGATAGAGAGTCTCCTATGTTGTCACTTTCATATACTAGTGCGAATTTTTCATTATAGAACTTGGCTTGTATATTCCAATGATGGGCTTCCTCAAAATGCCCTAGGTCTTCGTGAGCAAGCGAGTTGGATGCACACCCACTTAGTTTCTTTTGTTGAGCTTTCATACATTTACAGCTCTAGTGCATCCATTGCATGGCAATCCCTACTCACACACATTGATATCTATTAATGGGCATCTCCATAGTCCGTTGATACGCCTAGTTGATGTGAGACTATCTTCCTTTTTTTTGTCTTCTCCACAACCACCATTCTATTCCACATAAAGTGCTATGTCCATGGCTCACGCTCATGTATTGCGTGAAAGTTGAAAAAGTTTGAGATTACTAAAGTATGAAACAATTGCTTGGCTTGTCATCGGGGTTGTGCATGATTAAATGCTTTGTGCGATGAAGATAGAGCAACAACCAGACTATATGATTTTGTAGGGATAACTTTCTTTGGCCAT
Organism: Triticum timopheevii; assembly: GCA_963921465.1. NCBI lineage: Eukaryota > Viridiplantae > Streptophyta > Magnoliopsida > Poales > Poaceae > Triticum > Triticum timopheevii. The sequence goes on from OY997272.1 coordinate 148,214,313, forward strand.
GTTATTTTGAGAAGACATGATTGCTTGATTAGTATGCTTGAAGTATTATTATTTCGTATGTCAATATGAACTTTTATTTTGAAACATTTGGATCTGAACATTCATGCGACAATAAAGAAAATTACATTGAGAATTATGCTAGGTAGCATTTCACGTCAAAAATTCTGTTTTTATCATTTACCTACTCGAGGACGAGCAGGAATTAAGCTTGGGGATGCTTGATACGTCTCCAACGTATCTATAATTTTTGATTGTTCCATGCTATTATATTACCTGTTTTGGATGTTTATGGGCTTTACTTTACACTTTTATATCATTTTTGGGACTAACCTACTAACCGGGGGCCCAGCCCGCATTCCTGTTTTTTTGCCTATTTCAGTATATTGAAGAAAAGGAATATCAAACGGAGTCCAAACAAGATGAAACCTTCGGGAGCGTGATTTTTGGAACGAACGTGACCTAGAGGACATGGAGTGCAAGTCAAGAAGCAATCTAGGAGGCCACGAGGGTGGAGGCCCTCCCCCTACTGGGCGCGCCCCCTATCTCGTGGGCCCCTCGGGCCTCCACCGACCTACTTCTTCCTCCTATATATACCCACGTACCCCGAGAACATCAGAACATACCACGAAAACCTAATTCCACCGCCGCAACCTTCTGTATCCGCGAGATCCCATCTTGGAGCCTTCGTCGGCGCTCCGCCGGAGGGGGAATTGATCACGGAGGGCCTCTACATCATCTCCAAGGCCTCTCCAATGAGTTGTGAGTAGTTTACCATAGACCTTCGGGTCCATAGTTATTAGCTAGATGGCTTCTTCTCTCTCTTTGGATCTCAATACCACGTTCTCCTCGATCTTCTTGGAGATCTATTCTATGTAACTCTTTTTGCGGGGTGTTTGTCGAGGTCTGATGAATTGTGGGTTTATGATCAAGTTTATCTATGAGAAATATTTGAATCTCTTCTGAATTCTTTTATGTGTGATTAAGTTATATTTGCAAGTCTCTTCGAATTATCAGTTTGGTTTGGCCTACTAGATTGATCTTTCTTGCAATGGGAGAAGTGCTTAGCTTTGGGTTCAATCTTGCGGTGTCCTTTCCCAGTGACAACAGGGGAAGCAAGGCACGTATTGTATTGTTGCCATCGAGGATAAAAAGATGGGGTTTATATCATATTGCATGAGTTTATCCCTCTACATCATGTCATGTTTCTTAATGCGTTACTCTTTTCGTTATGAACTTAATACTCTAGATGCATGCTGGATAGCGGTCGATGTGTGGAGTAACAGTAGTAGATGCAGGCAGGAGTCGGTCTACTTGTCACGGACGTGATGCCTATATACATGATCATGCCTAGATAATCTCATAATTACTCGCTTTTCTATCAATTGCTCGACAGTAATTTGTTCACACACCGTAATACTTATGCTATCTTGAGAGAAGCCACTAGTGAAACCTATGGCCCCCGGGTCTATCTTTTATCATATAAGTTTTCAATCTACTTTTATTTGCACCTTTACTTTTCCTATCTATATTATAAAATACCAAAAATATATTTATCTTATCATACTATCTCTATCAGATCTCACTTTCGCAAGTGGCCGTGAAAGGATTGACAACCCCTTTATTGCGTTGGTTCCGAGTTCTTGTTTGTTTGTGTAGGTGCGTGGGACTTTTGAGGAGCCTCCTACTGGATTGATACCTTGGTTCTCAAAAACTGAGGGAAATACTTACGCTACTATTGCTACATCACCCTTTCCTCTTCTAGGAAAACCAACGCAAGCTCAAGACGTAGCAACGGTCATATCAGACAAGGGCATTTATGTCTTATCATGTCGGGCTGCTCCCTATCCTATAAATAGCCGCCCCCTACAACCACTAGCTGGTGGGCTGCTCCAAGAGAAACTGACACTTGTCATTTGAGAGCATCCCATTCCTTCGAGGACTTTGAGTGAAAATCATCAAGTGAGGAAACCCCAAATCCCAAACCCAAACCTACAAACCCCAAAGTGATTGAGCATCACTGAAGAGATTGTTCCTGTGTGGAACCAACGCTTGTTACCTTTGAGGACTGTGTATCCTCCAGACGGTTAGGCGTCATGGTCTGAGCATCCAAGAGGAATTGTGGATTGCCGAGTGACCAAGTCTGTGAAGGTTTGGAAGTCACCTGTGAATACTTACCACTACTATTGGGCGAGGTCTGTGTGATCTTAGCTCACGGAGAATACGACGAGGACTGTGTGTCCGGGACTGTGTGTCCTCGAGTTTAAATACTCAGCCGCTCCAACCAGACGTACAACTGTCACAGTAGTTGGAACTGGCCTACCAAATCATTGTCTTCACCAAGCCAACTGGTTCTATTTCCTCAACCTTTTCATTTCCTCAGTTATGTGTTGATGTACCTGATCATTACTGTTTGAAGACATTGACTAAAGACTTTCTCTAATTCATCAATCCTATTTCTTCAGTCTGTTTGTCTTCATCCTGCTTATCCTGTGTTTACGCTTTCTGTACTTTGTGTTTGTCGTTCATTTCATCATGATGACTATGTTGTTACTCTGTTTTGCTTATACCTGAGTACTTATTCCGCTGCAAGTAGTACTTCTCTTAGAAATTTCCTCACCCTGAAATTCCTCAATGAAGAATTCATAAAAATCGCCTATTCACCTCCCTCTAGTCGACGTGACGCACTTTTAGTGCGGGGCGGCGCATCATCGTCGTCGTCCTCGGCGGAGTCGAGGTTGATCTGCCAGGTACGACGGCCTGGCTCCGGCGCCCTTGCCGGCATCTGCAACGGTTCTTCCTCCTCCTCCTTAGGCTCCCCACCGATGACCGCCGGCGGCATGATTGCCCTCCCAGTACACTACGGCACGGCGGTCATTAGGAGCCCAGTAGCTCTTGTACTTGGACCACTTCTTCCTCTGTTTAGCATTGTCGGAGATAGCCTGATTCATGGCCCAACGAATGATGTCGACTATTGTCGCGCCCTTCGCTAGGCCAGGAATCACTATCTTCAGCTCCTGTGTAGTGGCTCTCATGAGCACTACATCAGATTCTTTCTGTATCTCAGCCATGGAGCCGAAGTTCAAGCACACTTCCATGGTGTTCTCGAACTTGGTGTGGTCACCAGTCGACCACCCGAGGAAGAAGGCCCTCCAGCCAATACCCCACGGGAAGGGGTTGGCGTTGGAGCTGGAGCTGGAGCTCATGGTGATGGAGAGGAGGAAGATTGATAGTGAGAGAAGAGAGGGGGTGGGTAAATAGTGGTGGGCAGGGTGAGTAAATATAGGCGCGATGGAGAGGAGGAAGAGTGACAGTCATGTCGTTTTAACTAAATGCTCTTTAATAAGCCATGAACTCTGTGTTGTGCCTGACTTCATGAATTGTGTGTAGATCAAGGAGAGCAATGAGATGGGCACCGAGGTGCTCCCGACCGTTGACAACAAGGGCAAGCAGCCCCTTCATCCAATGCCCAACGAGGTTGTGTTGCCACCCATCACCGACGAAGACCCGAAGACGCCTGAGGCTGGCGACGACGAGCGCATGGAGGAGCCCCCCAGCAACAAGCGCCACAACTACGACCACTACCGGGAGGAGGATGGCCCAACTCACTTCTGCAAGGCCATCCTTGCACCGAAGCTTGAGTGCATCCACATGCCCCTGGACTTCACCAAGCACTTCGTCACGGTGCTGACGAAGTTCAAGCTCAGGAACAACACCGGCTGCTCCTGGAAGGTGACGGTGAAGCTGATGAACGGCAGGGTGACCCTGGATCAGGGTTGGGCCACCTACGCAGCCATTCATCAGATCAAGATCGGCTACATGGTGATGTTCATGCTCCTCACTCCCGACACCCTTAAGGTCATTGTCGGTGTCAAAACCAGCGGATCTCGGGTAGGGGGTCCCGAACTGTGCGTCTAGGCGGATGGTAACAGGAGACAAGGGACACGATGTTTTTACCCAGGTTCGGGCCCTCTCGATGGAGGTAAAACCCTACTCCTGCTTGATTGATATTGATGACATGGGTAGTACAAGAGTGGATCTACCACGAGATCAAAGAGGCTAAACCCTAGAAGCTAGCCTATGGTATGATTGTTATTCGTCCTATGGACTAAAACCCTCCGGTTTATATAGACACCAGAGAGGGCTAGGGTTACACAGAGTCGGTTACAATGGTAGGAGATCTACATATCCGTATTGCCAAGCTTGCCTTCCACGCCAAGGAAAGTCCCATCCGGACACGGGACGAAGTCTTCAATCTTGTATCTTCATAGTCTTGGAGTCCGGCCAATGACGATAGTTCAGCTATCCGGACACCCCCTAGTCCAGGACTCCGTCAGTAGCCCCCGAACCAGGCTTCAATGACGATGAGTCCGGCGCGTATATTGTCTTCGGCGTTGCAAGGCGGGTTCTCCTCCAAATTCCATGTGCTTGCCGAATAGTGTCCGACTTCGTTATAAATGTTGCGCTCCTTGGCTTCCACGCCCAATAATGGCCCTCTTCCACGTGTCGTATGAATGCGAAAAGCCAGGATATTTTCACGTTTTACGCCCTAACTGCGCAAATAAGATGCCTATAAGAGAGGCAAGGATCTAGATCCGAATCACACCATCCCCCTTCCGCGAGTACTCATCAGAGCGCCTCTGACAAAAATCCACTCCATCATGGACAGTCGACGCGGCTCCTCCTCTCGCGCTCCCAGCCCTCAGCCAGGAGATTTGAGGAGGTGTTCAGTCCCGCACAGTGAGCTGGTGACGCTCCAAGCGGAGGGATACCTTCCCGCAGCCTTCATGGTTCCGGTTCGAGCCGGACTGGCCACCTACAAGGGTGGAAAGCAGGCAGAGAGCACCCCCAATCCCTCCAAAGGAGAGAGGGTATGCTTCGTCCCTTATCTAATAAGGGGACTCGGATTTCCCATACATCCGTTTCTTTGGGGGCTCCTGGAGTTCTATGGGCTCCAGCTTCACCACCTTACACCTGCTTCCATCTTGCACATCGCGGGCTTTGTAGCCCTTTGCGAGCTGTTCTTGGGCATCGAGGCCCATTTTGCATTGTGGAAGAGATTGTTTTGCCTCGTACCCCGTTCTCACGAGGGGTCGATATATCAAGTGGGCGGAGCCGAAATATGGCGCATCGCCGGGACCGGATACTTATCCGGAACCCCGAAGAAGGCGTCTGAAGACTGGCCTTCAGAATGGTTTTATATGGAAGACGCCCCGCTGCCGGACCCAGTTCGGATCGGCCTCCCGGAGTTCAGCAGCGCTCCTCTGAAGAAACGCCTGAGTTGGCGCCCGCGGAGCCCTCAACGGGAGGATGATAGGAGCGTCCAATATCTGATGGGACGGATAAGGTTACTGGCTCATTCCGGATTGACCATGATTGGAGTCATGGCCACGTGCATTATGCGAGGGGTGCAGCCGCTCCAATATAGGGGCCACCCCATGTGGGATTTCAACAGGGAGAATGACGCCACCCGTTATGGCCGCAAGGGGCCGGGATCGACTGCCGATCTGGTGAAGATCCTGTCCGGCTTGTACAAGGGGGAGAAGGAGGACTTCCTCCGCACGAGTCCATTGAATGGATTCTCCATGAATAACCCTCGGAGTTGGGTAAGCGGACGTTTATCTATCCGATCCGTGCTTTCAAAGTTAAGTGTCTTACTTTATGATTTCGACGCAGGAACTGCGCCGGGATGTGGAGGGCATACACAGCCCGACTCCACAACCCGAGGATCCGGGAAGATCCCTTGATCCGGCCTCCGAAGAGGATCCGGACATAGAGGTGGAGCTCATTGATGGGGTGTTTCACCAACTTAGCATGGACAACGCTTTAGTCGCCATTACGGCTGACTACCCCGGTTTATCTCCGGCTTCCCAGGTAACCATGACCGAAGTCCTGGCACCATTACTTCATCCATGCTTATTTCTGACCATCGTACACCAACGGTGCCTCGCAGGAGGCGCCTTTAAGGCGGGAAGCCGAACCCGCGGCGGCTGACCAACAAGGGTCAGTTCGGCCCAGCAGGCGGAAGAGGAATGCGGTGCGAATCGAAACATCGCCGCAACGGTATGGCACGCCACCGTTTTTAAGGGGAAGATTCCTGGGAGGTATATTAATGCTCATGACTTTTCCAGGAGAAAGAGCGCTCGCCGGACTGTGCCTGGAGAAGTTGCCAAACAAGCCTCCGCCAGCCAGGCTCCAACACCTGGTCCGGAGGGGGAGGCGAGCGCAAGGCGTGAGCTGGATGCTCCTCCAACGGAGGATGCCGACAGGCTGTCCGCCACCAGGTCTGAGGTGGAGAGCGCCATGAATCACAGGCGCCGCCGGATAGTTCTTCGTGACGCGTGTTTCTCCTCAGAGGCGTTGAATGCCTTTAATGCGGGAGACGCGCACCTCCGTGCCGCTCAAGATGGTTTAACCAGAGCCACGAAGCAGTATGTGAAAGACATACGGGTAAGGAATTTTAATAGTTATATATGCCAGTAGCCCCGAGACTTAAAATAGTTAGAATAACTGATTTAAGGATCATTTGATATGCAGGATCTTACGGAGAAGAATACCCACCTGTCCCAGGAGATTCAAGAGTGCAAGGCCCAACTTGAGGCCGCACTAGCCGCCGCAAGAGGAGCCACAGAGACCCCCTCTGGTAACACATATTTCAAAAAGATAAGTAGTTTATGAAGTGCGGCGTGCGTATAAGTCTGACAATAATATTGCAGATGGTGCCGGACTTGATCCGGACAAGCAACAGCTACTGCGCCAGCTGAAGGCCGGCGAGAGGGTGCTGATGAAGGTGCAGCAGGAGAGGAACAAACTCCAAGATGCCCACTCCCAGCTGGGCGAAGAGCTGAAAGGTGTTCGGGCCCAGCTGTCTGGCTTCGTGAAGGAGAATCAGCGGCTTCGTCGCAGCATTTTTAGTAAGTGCTTGAGCAAAGTCTTTTGAAAAGAAGAGTTCAGCGAGGGAGTCGATTGACAGAAATGTGTCTGTAGGTGTGCTCACAGGTCGTCCTGCGGAGGAAATGCCCGGTTCAACGGGTGATCTGCTTCCCGAGCTGCTGCAGCTGCACGAACGTGTTCGGCAGGCGATGAGTGGCGTCGCCCAGGCCTTATGGCCGTCCGTCTCCCTGCCCGAGGGCCTTGGGGGCTTGCGGAGAAGCTTCAGGGAGCACGGCAGCGCTTCTGTCTATAGAAGATATCAGCTTGCCGTCAAGGCGCTCGGGAGGCCTGGGCCATGGTGAAGACGCGGTACACGAAGGTTGATCCAAACCACATGGCCGAGGTTGGACCTGTGGGGCCCGATGGGAAGGAGATCCCTGTGAGCTTAATGTATGGCCAAGTAGAGTTGGCCGCTAAGTATTCCCAACGGGACTGTAAGCTAGCCAGCCTGTTAGATGGGATTAAAGAGGAATACAATCAGTCAATTTGACGATGTAATCTAAAATGACATGTAAAATGCCTTCTAGCCGGATTGTAGATCGTTTGTCTTTGCGGACCTTTTCACTTCGACCTCGGGACCCTAGAGTCCGGAGTGTGTCCGAATACCCTCACGGTTATGTAAAAAACCGGGGCATGCATGGAGACCAGGCGTAGGGGTCATTAGTGCTTTATCAGACAAGTGCCCAACTAGTTATGTTATATTACATGGTTAGTAAGAAACATCTTCCAGGGAGAATAGTTCCGTTAGGGGTTCCTTTCCCTGGGAGGCATGCCCTAAAGTGCATGTCCGGACTGCGAAAAGAGCAGAAAAGCATCTGGGGGCAGATAAATAAATAAGTAAGAAATCATCTTTCAAGTCACCGACCGAATATTCCCTTAAGAACGCTAGCTTTCGGCTTCACCCAGTCTGAGGTACACATCCGCCTGACCCGACAGTAACAATCGCAGAGGTGCTCCCTTTACCTCCTAGCCGAACAATCGGGAACGTAGGGGTAAGCACAGGAGCTAGGCAACCCAGCTTGGCCAAAACTTAAGTCATATCGATGCATATAATGGTGAATAAAAGGTACATGCAGAAGTGTGACACATGTGTTGGGCGTGAAGCCCGTATAAATAAGCTTCTGTTAAAGAAGCCCCAGGTACAATGAGTGCGAGCAGCATGTCAAGTGTGCGCGAATAATGCGCAGATCAGCCCTCAAAGGCTTTATGAAAAAGGGAGGAAGAAAGAGAGAAACAAAAGACAGCTAAAGTAAAAAATGTGGACGGAGGAAGGAGACGAACTCTGAGTCCGGCGCTAGGCGTAGAATCTTCGGAGACGGGCTGCGTTCCATGGGTTCGGCTCGAGTCGGTTGTCCGTGTTGGGGAACGTAGTAATTTCAAAAAAATTCCTACGCACATGTAAGATCATGGTGATGGCATAGCAACGAGAGGGGAGAGTGTTCGTCTACGTACCCTCGTAGACCGTAAGCGGAAGCGTTAGCACAACGCGGTTGATGTAGTCGTACGTCTTCACGATCCGACCGATCCAAGCACCGAACGTATGGAGCCTCCAAGATCAGCACACGTTCAGCTCGATGACGATCTCCGGCCTCCGATCCAGCCGAGCTCCGGAGATGAGTTCCGTCAGCACGACGGCGTGGTGACGATGATGATGTTCTACCGGCGCAGGGCTTCGCCTAAACTCCGCGATGATATGACCGAGGTGGAATATGGTGGAAGGGGGCACCGCACACGGCTAAGGAACGATCCGTAGATCAACTTGTGTGTCTATGGGGTGCCCCCTGCCCCCGTATATAAAGGAGGGAGGGGGGAGGCCGGCCGGCCCCTTTGGGCGCGCCAAGGGAGGAGGAATCCTCCTCCTAGTAGGAGTAGGACTCCTCCTTTCCTACTCCTACTAGGAGGGGGAAGGAAGGGGGAGAGGGGGAAGGAAAGGGGGGGCGCCGCCCCCCCCCCCCTCCTAGTCCAATTCGGACCAGAGGGGGGAGGGGGCGCGCGGCCCATGCTGGCCACCCCTCTCTCCTTTCCCCTAAGGCCCATAGGCCCAATACTCTCCCGGGGGGTTCCGGTAACCCTCCCGGCACTCCGGTTTTCTCCAAAATCACCCAGAACCTTTCCGGTGTCCGAATATAGTCGTCCAATATATCAATCTTTATGTCTCGACCATTTCGAGACTCCTCGTCATGTCCGTGATCACATCCGGGACTCCGAACAAACTTCGGTACATCAAAACTTATAAACTCATAATAAAACTGTCATCGAAACGTTAAGCGTGCGGACCCTACGGGTTCGAGAACTATGTAGACATGACCTAGAACCATTCTCGGTCAATAACCAATAGCGGGACCTGGATGCCCATATTGGTTCCTACATATTCTACGAAGATCTTTATCGGTCAAACCGCATAACAACATACTTTGTTCCCTTTGTCATCGGTATGTTACTTGCCCGAGATTTGATCGTCGATATCCAATACCTAGTTCAATCTCGTTACCGGCAAGTCTCTTTACTCGTTCCGTAATACATCATCTCATAACTAACTGATTAATTACATGCTTGCAAGGCTTAGGTGATGAGTATTACCGAGAGGGCCCAAAGATACCTCTCCGACAATCGGAGTGATAAAACCTAATCTCGAATTATGCCAACCCAACATGTACCTTCGGAAACACCTGTAGAGCACCTTTATAATCACCCAGTTACGTTGTGACGTTTGGTAGCACACAAAGTGTTCTTCTGGTAAACGAGAGTTGCACAATCTCATAGTTGCAGGAACTTTGTATAAGTCATGAAGAAAGCAATAGCAGTATACTAAACGATCAAGTGCTAGGCTAACGGAATGGGTCATGTCAATCACATCATTATCCTAATGATGTGATCCCACTAATCAAATGACAACACATGTCTATGGTTAGGAAACATAACCATCTTTGATTAATGAGCTAGTCAAGTAGAGGCATACTAGTGACTATAGTTTTGTCTATGTATTCACACATGTATCATGTTTCCGGTTAATACAATTCTAGCATGAATAATAAACATTTATCATGATATGAGGAAATAAATAATAACTTTATTATTGCCTCTAGGGCATATTTCCTTCAGTCTCCCACTTGCACTAGAGTCAATAATCTAGATTACATAGTAATGATTCTAACACCCATGGAGTCTTGGTGCTGATCATGTTTTGCTCGTGAGAGTGGCTTAGTCAATGGGTCTGCAACATTCAGATCCGTATGTATCTTGCAAATCTCTATGTCTCCCACTTGGAATTGGTCCCGAATGGAATTGAAGCGTCTCTTGATGTGCTTGGTCCTCTTGTGAAATCTAGATTCCTTTGCCAAGGCAATTGCACTAGTATTGTCACAGAAGATCTTCATTGGTCCCGATGCACTAGGTATGACACCTAGATTGGAAATGAACTCCTTCATCCAGACTCCTTCATTCGCTGCTTCAGAAGCAGCTATGTACTCCGCTTCACATGTAGATCCCGCCACGACGCTTTGTTTAGAACTGCACCAACTTACAGCTCCACCGTTTAATAAAAACACGTATCCGGTTTGCGATTTAGAATCGTCCGGATCAGTGTCAAAGCTTGCATCGACGTAACCATTTACGACTAGCTCTTTGTCACCTCCATATACGAGAAACATATCCTTAGTCCTTTTCAGGTATTTCAGGATGTTCTTGACCGCTGTCCAGTGATCCACTCCTGGATTACTTTGGTACCTTCCTGCCAAGCTTATTGCTAAGCATACGTCAGGTCTGGTACACAGCATTGCATACATGATAGAGCCTATGGCTGAAGCATAGGGAACATTTTTCATTTTCTCACTATCTTCTGCTGTGGTCGGGCATTGAGTTTGACTCAACTTCACACCTTGTAGTACAGGCAAGAATCCTTTCTTTGCCTGGTCCATTTTGAACTTTTTCAAAATTTTGTCAAGGTATGTGCTTTGTGAAAGTCCTATTAAGCGTCTTGATCTATCTCTATAGATCTTGATGCCCAATATGTAAGCAGCTTCACCGAGGTCTTTCATTGAAAAACTTTTATTCAAGTATCCCTTTATGCTATCCAGAAATTCTATATCATTTCCAGTTAATAATATGTCATCTACATATAAAACTAGAAATGCTACAGAGCTCCCACTCACTTTCTTGTAAATACAGGCTTCTCCAAAAGTCTGTATAAAACCATATGCTTTGATCACACTATCAAAGCGTTTATTCCAACTCCGAGATGCTTGCACCAGTCCATAAATGGAACGCTGGAGCTTGCATACATTGTTAGCACCTTTTGGATCAACAAAACCTTCCGGCTGCATCATATACAACTCTTCTTCTAGAAATCCATTCAAGAATGCAGTCTTGACATCCATTTGCCAAATTTCATAATCATGAAATGCAGCAATAGCTAACATGATTCGACAGACTTAAGCATCGCTACGGGTGAGAAAGTCTCATCGTAGTCAACCCCTTGAACTTGTCGAAAACCTTTCGCAACAAGTCGAGCTTTATAGACAGTTACATTACCATTAGTGTCAGTCTTCTTCTTAAAGATCCATTTATTCTCAATGGCTTGCCGATCATCAGGCAAGTCAACCAAAGTCCATACTTTGTTTTCATACATGGATCCCATCTCAGATTTCATGGCCTCTAGCCATTTTGCGGAATCTGGGCTCATCATCGCTTCCTCATAGTTCGTAGGTTCATCATGGTCAAGTAACATGACTTCCAGAATAGGATTACCGTACCACTCTGGTGCGGATCTTACTCTGGTAGACCTATGAGGTTCAGCAGAAACTTGATCTGAAGTTTCATGATCAATATCATTAGCTTCCTCACTAATTGGTGCAGTCGTCACAGGAACCGGTTCTCGTGATGGACTACTTTCCAATAAGGGAGTAGATACAGTTATCTCATCAAGTTCTACTTTCCTCCCACTTACTTCTTTCGAGAGAAACTCTTTCTCTAGAAAGGATCCATTCTTAGCAACGAATGTCTTGCCTTCGGATCTGTGATAGAAGGTGTATCCAACATTCTCTTTTGGATATCCTATGAAGACACATTTCTCCGATTTGGGTTCGAGCTTATCTGGTTGAAGTTTCTTCACATAAGCATCGCAGCCCCAAACTTTAAGAAACGACAACTTTGGTTTCTTGCCAAACCACAGTTCATAAGGCGTCGTCTCAATGGATTTTGATGGTGCCCTATTTAACGTGAATGCGGCCGTCTCTAAAGCATAACCCCAAAACGATAGCGGTATATCGGTAAGAGACATCATAGATCGCACCATATCAAGTAAAGTACGATTACGACGTTCGGACACACCATTTCGTTGTGGTGTTCCGGGTGGCGTGAGTTGCGAAACTATTCTGCATTGTTTCAAATGTAAACCAAACTCGTAACTCAAATATTCTCCTCCACGATCAGATCGTAGAAATTTTATTTTCTTGTTACGATGATTTTCCACTTCATTCTGAAATTCTTTGAACTTTTCAAATGTCTCAGACTTGTGCTTCATTAAGTAGATATACCCATATCTGCTCAAATCATCTGTGAAGGTGAGAAAATAACGATATCCGCCACGAGCCTCAATATTCATCGGACCACATACATCTGTATGTATGATTTCCAACAAATCTGTTGCTCTCTCCATAGTTCCGGAGAACGGTGTTTTAGTCATCTTGCCCATGAGGCACGGTTCGCAAGTACCAAGTGATTCATAATCAAGTGATTCCAGAAGTCCATCAGTATGGAGTTTCTTCATGCGTTTTACACCAATATGACCTAAACGGCAGTGCCACAAATAAGTTGCACTATCATTATCAACTCTGCATCTTTTGGCTTCAACATTATGAATATGTGTATCACTACTATCGAGATTCAATAAAAATAGACCACTCTTCAAGGGTGCATGACCATAAAAGATATTACTCATATAAATAGAACAACCATTATTCTCTGATTTAAATGAATAACCGTCTCGCATTAAACAAGATCCGGATATAATGTTCATGCTCAACGTTGGCACCAAATAACAATTATTCAGGTCTAAAACTAATCCCGAAGGTAGATGTAGAGGTAGCGTGCCGACAGCGATCACATCGACTTTGGAACCGTTTCCCACGCGCATCGTCACCTCGTCCTTGGCCAGTGCTCGCTTATTCCGTAGTCCCTGTTTTGAGTTGCAAATATTAGCAACAGAACCAGTATCAAATACCCAGGTGCTACTACGAGCTCTAGTTAGGTACACATCAATAACATGTATATCACATATACCTTTGTTCACTTTGCCATCCTTCTTATCCGCCAAATACTTGGGGCAGTTCCGCTTCCAGTGACCAATCTGCTTGCAGTAGAAGCACTCAGTTTCAGGTTTAGGTCCAGACTTGGGTTTCTTCTCTTGAGCAGCAACTTGCTTGCCGTTCTTTTTGAAGTTCCCCTTCTTCTTCCCTTTGCCCTTTTTCTTGAAACTAGTGGTCTTGTTGACCATCAACACTTGATGCTCCTTTTTGATTTCTACCTCCGCAGCTTTTAGCATTGCGAAGAGCTCGGGAATAGTCTTGTTCATCCCTTGCATATTATAGTTCATCACAAAGCTCTTGTAGCTTGGTGACAGTGATTGGAGAATTCTGTCAATGACACTATCATCTGGAAGATTAACTCCCAGTTGAATCAAGTGATTATTGTACCCAGACATTCTGAGTATGTGTTCACTGACAGAACTATTCTCTTCCATCTTGCAGCTATAGAACTTATTGGAGACTTCATATCTCTCAATCCGGGCATTTGCTTGAAATATTAACTTCAACTCTTGGAACATCTCATATGCTCCATGACGCTCAAAGCGTCGTTGAAGACCCGGTTCTAAGCCGTAAAGCATGGCACACTGAACTATAGAGTAGTCATCAGCTTTGCTCTGCCAGACGTTCTTAACATCGTCAGTTGCATCAGCAGCAGGCCTGGCACCCAGCGGTGCTTCCAGGACGTAACTCTTCTGTGCAGCAATGAGGATAATCCTCAGGTTACGGACCCAGTCCGTGTAATTGCTACCATCATCTTTCAACTTTGCTTTCTCGAGGAACGCATTAAAATTCAACGGAACAACAGCACGAGCCATCTATCTACAAACAAACATATACAAGCAAGATACTATCAGGTACTAAGTTCATGATAAATTTAAGTTCAATTAATAATATTACTTAAGAACTCCCACTTAGACAGACATCTCTCTAGTCATCTAAGTGATCACGTGATCCAAATCAACTAAACCATAACCGATCATCACGTGAGATGGAGTAGTTTTCAATGGTGAACATCACTATGTTGATCATATCCACTATATGATTCACACTAGACCTTTCGGTCTCCGTGTTCCGAGGCCATATCTGCATATGCTAGGCTCGTCAAGTTTAACCTGAGTATTCTGCATGTGCAAAACTGGCTTGCACCCGTTGTAGATGGACGTAGAGCTTATCACACCCGATCATCACGTGGTGTCTCGGCACGACGAACTTTGGCAACGGTGCATACTCAGGGAGAACACTTCTTGATAATTTTAGTGAGAGATCATCTTAAAATGCTACCGTCAATCAAAGTAAGATAAGATGCATAAAGGATAAACACCACATGCAATCAATATAAGTGATATGATATGGCCATCATCATCTTGTGCTTGTGATCTCCATCTCCGAAGCACCGTCGTGATCACCATCGTCACCGGCGCGACTCCTTGATCTCCATCGTAGCATCGTTGTCGTTTACGCCGTCTATTGCTTCTACGACTATCTCTACCGCTTAGTGATAAAGTAAAGCAATTACAGGGCGTTTGCATTTCATACAATAAAGCGACAACCATATGGCTCCTGCCAGTTGCCGATAACTTCGGTTACAAAACATGATCATCTCATACAATAAAATATAGCATCATGTCTTGACCATATCACATCACAACATGCCCTGCAAAAACAAGTTAGACGTCCTCTACTTTGTTGTTGCAAATTTTACGTGGCTGCTACGGGCTTAGCAAGAACCGTTCTCACCTACGCATCAAAACCACAACGATAGTTTGTCAAATAGACTCCGTTTTAACCTTCGCAAGGACCGGGCGTAGCCACACTCGGTTCAACTAAAGTTGGAGAAACTGACACCCGCCAGCCACCTGTGTGCAAAGCACGTCGGTAGAACCAGTCTCGCGTAAGCGTACGCGTAATGTCGGTCCGGGCCGCTTCATCCAACAATACCGCTGAACCAAAGTATGACATGCTGGTAGGCAGTATGACTTATATCGTCCACAACTCACTTGTGTTCTACTCGTGTATATAACATCAACGCATAAAACCTAGGCTCGGATGCCACTGTTGGGGAACGTAGTAATTTCAAAAAAATTCCTACGCACATGTAAGATCATGGTGATGGCATAGCACCGAGAGGGGAGAGTGTTCGTCTACGTACCCTCGTAGACCATAAGCGGAAGCATTAGCACAACGCGGTTGATGTAGTCGTACGTCTTCACGATCCGACCGATCCAAGCACCGAACGTACGGAGCCTCCGAGTTCAGCACACGTTCAGCTCGATGACGATCTCCAGACTCCGATCAAGCCGAGCTCCGGAGATGAGTTCCGTCAGCACGACGGTGTGGTGACGATGATGATGTTCTACCGGCGCAGGGCTTCACCTAAACTCCGCGACGATATGACCGAGGTGGAATATGGTGGAAGGGGGCACCGCACACGGCTAAGGAACGATCCGTAGATCAACTTGTGTGTCTATGGGGTGCCCCCTGCCCCCGTATATAAAGGAGGGAGGGGGGAGGCCGGCCGGCCCCTTTGGGCACGCCAAGGGAGGAGGAATCCTCCTCCTGGTAGGAGTAGGACTCCTCCTTTCCTACTCCTACTAGGAGGGGGAAGGAAGGGGGAGAGGGGGGAGGAAAGGGGGGGCGCCCCCCCCCCCTCCTAGTCCAATTCGGACCAGAGGGGGAGGGGGCGCGTGGCCCATGCTGGTCGCCCCTCTCTCCTTTCCCCTAAGGCCCATAGGCCCAATACTCTCCCGGGGGGTTCCGGTAACCCCCCCGGCACTCCGGTTTTCTCCAAAATCACCCGGAACCTTTCCGGTGTCCGAATATAGTCGTCCAATATATCAATATTTATGTCTTGACCATTTCGAGACTCCTCGTCATGTCCGTGATCACATCCGGGACTCCGAACAAACTTAGGTACATCAAAACTTATAAACTCATAATAAAACTGTCATCGAAACGTTAAGCGTGCGGACCCTACGGGTTCGAGAACTATGTAGACATGACCTAGAACCATTCTCGGTCAATAACCAATAGCGGGACCTGGATGCCCATATTGGTTCCTACATATTCTACGAAGATCTTTATCGGTCAAACCGCATAACAACATACTTTGTTCCCTTTGTCATCGGTATGTTACTTGCCCGAGATTTGATCGTCGGTATCCAATACCTAGTTCAATCTCATTACCGGCAAGTCTCTTTACTCGTTCTGTAATACATCATCTCATAACTAACTGATTAGTTACATGCTTGCAAGGCTTAGGTGATGAGTATTACCGAGAGGGCCCAGAGATACCTCTCCGACAATCGGAGTGATAAAACCTAATCTCGAATTATGCCAACCCAACATGTACCTTCGGAAACACCTGTAGAGCACCTTTATAATCACCCAGTTACGTTGTGACGTTTGGTAGCACACAAAGTGTTCTTCCGGTAAACGGGAGTTGCACAATCTCATAGTTGCAGGAACTTTGTATAAGTCATGAAGAAAGCAATAGCAGTATACTAAACGATCAAGTGCTAGGCTAACGAAATGGGTCATGTCAATCACATCATTCTCCTAATGATGTGATCCCACTAATCAAATGACAACACATGTCTATGGTTAGGAAACATAACCATCTTTGATTAATGAGCTAGTCAAGTAGAGGCATACTAGTGACTATAGTTTTGTCTATGTATTCACACATGTATCATGTTTCCGATTAATACAATTCTAGCATGAATAATAAACATTTATCATGATATGAGGAAATAAATAATAACTTTATTATTGCCTCTAGGGCATATTTCCTTCAGTCCGATGTGTTTCGCAGACGGTATGCTCCGCCGGTCAGGACTTGGTCGATGATGAAGGGACCTTCCCACTTGGGCTTGAGTTTGTCCTTCTTCTTGTCCGGCAGGCATAGAACTAGTTCGCCAACATTGTAAGTTTTGGCCCGTACTTCTCTGCTTTGATATCTTCGAGCCTGCTGCTGATAGAATGCGGAACGAACCTTTGCCACGTCACGCTCCTCCTCCAATGCGTCCAAACTGTCCTGCCGATCCAACTCGGCTTCTCTTTCTTCGTACATGTGCACGCGAGGTGAGTCATGAATTATATCGCAGGGCAAAACTGCCTCTGCGCCGTACACCATAAAAAATGGTGTGAATCTGGTAGTCCGATTTGGCGTGGTCCGCAGCCCCCAGAGTACGGAATCGAGCTCCTCCACCCAGTGCGTGTTAGATTCCATGAGGGGCCGCACTAACCTGGGTTTAATGCCGCTCATGATTAGACCGTTTGCTCGTTCGACTTGACCGTTAGTTTGAGGGTGATAGACTGAAGCGTAGTCGAGCTTGATGCCCATGTTTTTGCACCAGAGTTTAACCTCATCGGCCGTGAAGTTCGTGCCGTTATCAGTGATGATGCTGTGGGGGACGCCATAACGGTGTACTACCCCAGATATGAAGTCTATCACAGGTCCGGATTCGGCCGTTTTAACCGGCTTGGCCTCTATCCATTTGGTGAATTTGTCCACCATGACCAATAGGTATTTTTGCTTGTGGGTTCCCCCTTTAAGGGGTCCGACCATGTCAAGCCCCCAGACCGCGAACGGCCAGGTGACGGGTATAGTTTTGAGGGCGGTGGGTGGCATGTGGCTTTGATTAGCAAAGAGCTGGCAACCAACGCATCGTTGGACTAAGTCCTGAGCATCTGCCCGGGCAGTCGGCCAATAAAATCCTGTACGGAAGGCCTTGCCCACAAGGGCCCGGGCTGCAGCGTGGTGCCCGCCGAGTCCGGCGTGAATTCCAGCCAGAAGATTTCGCCCTTCCTTTTTGGAGATGCACCTTTGAAGGACTCCGATTGTGCTTTTCTTATAAAGTTCTCCCTGATGGACCTTGTAGGCTTTAGATCGCCGAACTATGCAGCGGGCCTCATTTTGGTCTTCGGGAAGTTCCTGCCTAATTAAGTAGGCTAGGAATGGTTCCGTCCACAGGGCAATGACTGCCATTATTTCGTGGGCTGAAGGTGTTATTTCATTGGCTGAGCCACCGATTGTGTCAGAATGTTCAGTGTTGGGCGGTGCGGTTGGTTCCGGGTTGTTATTTTCGGACTCCTCTTCCCATAATACGGATGGCTTAAAGAGCCGCTCCAGGAAGATGTTTGGAGGGACGGCGTCGCGCTTCGCGCCGATGCGTGCCAACACGTCGGCCGCCTGGTTATTATCCCGGGCTACATGGTGGAATTCGAGTCCTTCGAACCGAGCTGACATTTTTAAGACGGCGTTACGATAGGCTGCCATTTTCGGATCCTTGGCGTCAAAGTCTCCATTTACTTGGGATATTCCAAGGTTTGAATCTCCGCGCACCTCTAGGCGTTGAATGCCCATGGAGATTGCCATCCGGAGACCGTGTAGAAGGGCCTTGTATTCGGCTGCATTGTTGGAGTCCGTGTACATTATATGAAGTACGTATTGGACTGTGTCTTCGGTTGGGGACGTCAAGACGACGCCAGCCCCAAAGCCGTCCAACATTTTGGAGCCATCGAAATGCATGATCCAATTGGAGTATGCGCGGTACTCTTTAGTCTTTAGGGAGTTCGGCTTCGGTCCACTCAGCGATGAAGTCGGCCAAAACTTGCGACTTTATAACTCGCCGTGGTTTGTAGGTTATGTCGAATGGTAAGAGCTCAATGGCCCATTTTGCAATCCTGCCCGTCGCGTCGCGGTTGTTTATAATGTCGTTGAGAGGTACTTCGGAGGCCACTGTTATCGGACACTCTTGAAAGTAGTGTCGCAGCTTCCGGGATGCCATGAACACCGCGTACTCTATCTTTTTATAGTGTGGGTACCGGGACTTGCATGGAGTTAAGACAGTGGATATGTAGTACACTGGTTTTTGAAGAGGGAATTTGTGTCCTTCTGTTTCTCGTTCGACGACGAGCACCACGCTTACAACTTGATGTGTTGCCGCGATATATAATAACATTGGTTCGCCCAAGTTGGGCGCGGCCAGGACCGGATTTGTTGCCAATATGGCCTTTATTTCTTCGAGTCCGGCCGTGGCAGCATCCGTCCATTCGAAGTGTTCGCTGCGCCGGAGGAGGCGATAGAGGGGCAATGCCTTTTCTCCCAAACGGGAGATGAAGCGGCTTAGAGCCGCCATGCATCCTGTCAATTTTTGTATTTGTTTGAGGTCTTTTGGGATATCCAACTGTGACAGAGCTCGAATCTTGGCTGGGTTTGCTTCAATTCCTCTGCCGGATACAATGAAGCCCAAGAGCTTTCCGGCTGTACGCCGAAAACGCATTTTTCCAGGTTGAGCTTAATGTCATATGCTCGGAGGTTGTCGAATGTTAGCCTCAAATCATCTACTAGAGTTTCGACGTGTTTGGTCTTGACGACCACATCGTCTACGTATGCCTCCACTGTTTTGCCGATCTAGGTTGCCAGACATGTCTGAATCATGCGCTGATATGTTGCGCCGGCGTTTTTGAGCCCAAAGGGCATTGTGTTGAAGCAGAATGGTCCGTATGGAGTAATGAATGCCGTTGCGGCTTGGTCTGTCTCCACCATCTTGATTTGATGGTATCCGGAGTATGCGTCGAGGAAGCACAATGAATCGTGCCCTGCGGTGGCATCGATGATTTGATCGATGCGGGGAAGGGGAAAAGGATCCTTTGGACAAGCCTTGTTAAGGTCTTTAAAATCGACGCACAAGCGCCAAGATTTGTCCTTTTTTGGTACCATTACCAGGTTCGCTAGCCAGTCCGGATGTTTTATGTCTCTGATGAATCCGGCTTCTAATAGTTTGGCTAGCTCCTCTCCCATTGCCTATCTTTTAGGTTCGGAAAATCGCCGAAGAGCCTGTTTGACTGGCTTGAATCCTTTTAGGATATTTAGGCTGTGTTCTGCCAACCTGCGTGGGATTCCTGGCATATCTGAAGGGTGCCAGGCGAAGATGTCCCAATTTTCCCGAAGGAATTATCGTAGTGCGGCGTCTACATCAGGGTTTAATTGTGCCCCAATGGAGGCTGTCTTTGTGGGGTCCATTGAATGGACTTGGAATTTGACTATTTCGTCTGCTGGTTTAAAAGAGGTGGACTTGGATCTCTTATCGAGTATCACATCGTCCCTGTTTACCGTGGAGCGCAGTGCAGTGAGTTCCTCTGCTGCCAGGGCTTCGGATAGTGCCTCGAGGGCTAGTGCGGCTGTCTTATTTTCGGCGCAGAGTGCTATGTCCGGATCACTGACAAGAGTGATGATTCCATTGGGCCCGGGCATTTAAAGCTTCATGTACCCGTAATGGGGTATAGCTTGAAAAATTGTGAATGCCTCTCGCCCTAATAAAGCGTGATATCCGCTGCTGAACGGGGCCATTTGGAACGTGACCTCCTCAGACCTGTAATTGTCCGGCGAGCCGAACACCACATCTAGTGTAATTTTTCCCGTGCAGCGTGCTTCTCGGCTAGGGATTATTCCTCTAAAGGTTGTGCTGCTTCGCTCAATGCGGCTCCAGTCTATTTCTATTTTTTTGAAGGGTTTCCTCATAAATGAGGTTTAATCCGCTGCCGCCATCCATGAGCACCTTGGTAAGACGAAAGTCGTCCACTATTGGACTGAGGACCAATGCGGCTGGTGCTCGGGCTGTTCGAAATTTAGGTTCGTCGCTGGCGTTGAAGGTGATAGCCGTGTCGCTCCATGGATTTATTGTTGCTACTTGGTAGACTTCGGCGTGGCTGCGGAGTGTTCGTTTCCGCATATTATTTGATGCGAAAGTCTCGAAGACTGTTAATACCGTACTGGTACTGTTGGGCTGGTTCTCCGGGGCTAGAAGCTCTTCGCCACTTTTGGCAACCTGCCGTAGTATCCAACATGCTCGGAGGCTATGTGTTGGAGTGGCGTCCTCTGTACTATGGATTTTACAGGGTCCGCTGAGCCATCCCTCCAGTACGGTTCCGTTCCCTTTAGGGGTTTTTTGCTTTTTAGTTTTTGTCCCAGGTGCCTGAGCATGATGCACCCTTTTGTTTCGGACTAGGGTTGTGTTTGGAGCCGGATTGTCCCAAAACTTAGTTTCGGTTTTCCAGGTACTCTCCATCGCGCAGTACTTTCGTACTATGGATGCCAGGTCAGTGAAGCGTGTAATTTCGCGCCGACTTATGGCATTCATGATCCCCTTGTCCGTGCAATTATTGCAAAAAACTGAGATTGCGCTTTCCTCACGGCAGTCCTTTATCCTGTACATAACCAGGAGGAATCTGGCCTAGTAATGATGTACTGTTTCAGTGGGCTCCTGCCGGATTTGAGATGGATCGCTTATGTTTGGGTGGGCGGGTGGAATTAAGTCCAGAACCCCGCCCAATTTGAGGCTCAAGGGCCGAAAAGTTTCCGAATTTGGAAGCTTGGATTGCTGGATGTTGTCCAACGAATCTGGTCCACTGCCTGACTTTAGGTTCAGTACTTGATTGACGTCCGTCCCTCCGCGGGAATCCGGCATGGAGGGATCAGGAATCCGGACATAACTGGTTTTTAATATAGAAGAAGAGTCACCGCGTTGTTCCTCTACCACCGCAACGTGGTGGGTAACCTGGGGAGAGTTAATCTCTCTCAGATCGGTTTTAAGCCCAATCTGATCGTAGTCTATAGCGACTCCCAGGGCGGCGATGCGATCCAAGAGCTCGTTTACAGAAGAGAGCTCCATCGGATCCAGCTGCTCGGCGAATTCCGAGTTGACGTGAAGATCGCTTTTGATGACCCGAGAGGTCATCGTCGGAGTGGCGGCCGAACAGGCGGTCATAAGAAAACCACCTAGCCGGATAGTTTGGCCGGCGGCCAAAGCTCCTTTGGCAAAGGTACCGTCTTTAAAGACGGGAAGAGGCATCCTTCCTGATTGTGACGGCACAGAGGAACTCTCAATGAAAGCACCAATGTCGGTGTCAAAACCGGCGGATCTCGGGTAGGGGGTCCCGAACTGTGCGTCTAGGCGGATGGTAACAGGAGACAAGGGACACGATGTTTTTACCCAGGTTCGGGCCCTCTCGATGGAGGTAAAACCCTACTCCTACTTGATTGATATTGATGATATGGGTAGTACAAGAGTGGATCTACCACGAGATCAAAGAGGCTAAACCCTAGAAGCTAGCCTATGGTATGATTGTTGTTCGTCCTATGGACTAAAACCCTCCGGTTTATATAGACACCGGAGAGGGCTAGGGTTACACAGAGTCGGTTACAATGGTAGGAGATCTACATATCCATATTGCCAAGCTTGCCTTCCACGCCAAGGAAAGTCCCATCCGGACACGGGACGAAGTCTTCAATCTTGTATCTTCATAGTCTTGGAGTCCGGCCGATGATGATAGTTCGGCTATCCGGACACCCCCTAGTCCAAGACTCCCTCAGTCATCATCTTCGACGAGGAGGCATTGAGGTCGTCAACAAGTGCGGGAAGCACGTTGAAGCCTTCGTCGCCAAGGAGTAGGGCCGGGGCACCTCCTTTCTAATTACTATCGAGTCTGCTTTGAACTGTTTATGGTTATGCTTTGAACTGTTATGAAATGTGGTACTGCTTATCTGAAATATGCTCTTAAGTAGTTGATCCTCTGTTTATACTCTGCTCTGCTTATGATGTGTGCTACATGGTTGTGCCGAAGTGTGCTGGTAACCTCACCAGCTAGCCAAAGAGGTTACCACACACCAGGCGTTGCATACAACCAGACACCATGCCTTGGGTTTGTCCACTAACATGCAGGCAACCAAACACCAGGCAGTGTGGTTCAGTCCATGCAGGCAAGAGGGCATGCAGGCAACCAAACAACTTGTAGATGGTGCATTTGAGGCTGTATTTGCATAGCCAGGCTGAGTTAAGAAAACTATGCAATGCAGCTACTATTCAGTACCGTAACCAAACACGCCCCAAGTGTCTTCGTAGTCTTTGCCTAGTATCGTTTGTCCTTACCTACCATACAACCAAGCATCATTGCAGGATTTTTTTTAAACGGAGGCAAAAGCTTTGCCTCATCTCATTAATAAAGCAGAAGTGAGTTGCCCGGTTAATAAACGGAAAACCGGGCGAAAACTGTCACAAACCGCTGAGCGGCACACACATAATACCACACACACCTCACATAGAGGGTCTCGTCAACATCACACACCGGTGTCATCGTCATCAGCCCCCGCCGCCGCAGCTCCGACTTCACCACAACAAAACAACCTGAGGTAATCCCACGGACACGCCGAAGAAGAGCCGACTATCGCAACCATTGTCGCGTCTCCGTCATCGCACACACCCATCATCGTTGCCACAGAAGCCTCGACGCCAACTCCACGACCTTACTTGAACAGGATCGCAGGAATTTTCGCCAAAAATAAATCATCGCTGAAGTTCTTAAGGCCGTCCTACTGCCATGCCATGCTTGTACTGCACGAAGCGAATTTTCTTTCTCCACGAACTATCATGGCCTATCTGATTCAAAGGATTTTCATAGGAATAATGGAGGATTAGAATACTTCAAAACTTTTTCAACGTTGGTTGTTTGATTCATATGATTGAATCCCTGAATCTGAAAATACTAGCTATCGAGAAACCAAGAGGTTTGCTTCAAATCATCAGCGCAACGCTGATTGGAACACAAATCACACCCGATGTAACATGAAGGTTTCAGGCCCTTACAGACAACATTCCTAACATCGACAACAGTTCGTAAATGACCAATTAGATGGTCAGATTCTCAATGGAAATCCCAAAGAAGGACATTCATTCTTTCTCTTGTTCTTGATGACATTGTAATGGAACGACTAACCTATTTCTTCGCTTTTTCGCCAACAGATCTGAATTATCTTGAAAAAAAATAGAAGGATAGATAAAATTCCAAAGGCGTAGGATGGCGTTTCTCAACATCTCTCGCGTGCAAATGCAAACAGGAAAAGTTACAGCAGGTGACAAATAAGACTGCAAGGCAAACGGCAAACATAGATAGCAGGTGACAATTAGATGATCAGAAGATGATATCGTTAGCTATTAGACACATATATTGATATAATCATTTTCCAAAAAGGAGATTTAACCATGATGTTTAGCTCCTTCAGAAGGCACTAGCTGATGACCATTCAAAATACAAAAACTGGAAAGATGAACAACCAATTTTTAACCAGAAAAATGATTTTCTAGGCTCCATATACAGTAGTTCTATTCAATGTCCAGAGTCCAAATAGATGTTTGTTCACTCACACGGGTTCCATATATCACATGGTTACATCCATTACCTAGTTCAGAGTGTTCCTAGACACGGTGATGGTTGCATGCCATTTCTATTATGGCTATTCAATATCTTCAGTCACAGTGAACACAAATTTCTGCAGTGCACAAAGGTCCCCAAAATTGAGCGTGCTTTTGGCAAAGAAGGAATATACAACATCAGAAGAAAATACAGCAATACAAAAGGAGCTAAAAAGAAGGGGGAAATGCCAAATGGTAGGCAACTGATCTACTAACACAGGGTAAACCTGATGAACCAGTGACATGTATCCTGGCCGTTGCAACGCTCCGCATGGTTTATAGGTGCTGCCAACAATAGTTTTTGGTAGGTACTGCTGATGCCATGGCGGAAGTGGCTGCATCTCGTCCTGTGCTTTTGTGGTAGCAGATTGGCAATGGGGCCGATTACTCCTGTGGCTGCTGCGATGGCAAAGGTGATTGCTGCTGCTGCTGCAATGGCAAAGGTGATTGCTGCTGCTGCGATGGCAAAGGTGATTGCTGCTGCTGTGATGGCAAAGGTGACTGCTGCTGCTCTCTTCGGATAAATTTCTCAGGGAGCGGGTGTGACTCGCCTTGCCACGCCCAAACCACATCCTTAAGTGCAGGCCTTATCTCATCTTTCATCAGTTGTTTATACTCTATAGTGTCTCCATTGGTTTTCTTTAGTTCAACTAAATGCAAAGAAGGCGCAAACTCAAAAACCTCTGCATCAAACTCAAGAATGCCCTTCATTCCTTCCTTTGGTGCTGCCAATTTCAAGACACCGTTTTCTTTCTTCTTGATTTTGAGCTTCAATTTCTTGGCCACTTCATTCAGCTTGGCAAATATAGCCTCTGCTGGCTGCCTAGTGGTAAATCTGACCTCCCTCCGGCCATACTTCTCTTCGAACAAATTGGATAGGTCAAATCCAGTTGAGAGAGAAATTATGTCAAAGGCATTCAAGTTTGTGAGGCTTGATGAAGCTTCTTGGTTAACCTCTGAATTGCTGCCTTCTGTTGATTCAGAGGTTGTGGGTTCACCTTTCTGAACCTTGTCTCTTGTTTCTTGTTTAATCTTCAGTCCGTTTACATCAACGGGTTTCCTGTACCAAGCGCTTCTCTTTATCCTTGAAACAGAAGCCCTAGTGCTTGGGTCTGGATCAAGAATCTTATACAGTAGATCCTTTAGCTCAACTGAGAAAGGGCGAGGGCATCTATATTCAGCCCTGGAGATCTTCCTATACATCTCTATAAGATTTGTGTCGTGGAAAGGAAGGAAACCAGCCACCAGCACAAATAGAATTACTCCACAGGACCATATGTCAGCCTTCGCACCGTCATAGCCTCTCCTGCTAAGCACTTCAGGGGCAACATAAGCTGGAGTTCCACAGGTGGTATGGAGGAGGCCATCTTGTCTCGTGGACTCGGCCAGGGCACTTAGACCGAAATCAGAGACTTTGAGGTTTTCATTCTCATCCAGGAGTAGGTTCTCCGGCTTCAAGTCGCGATGATAAACACCTCGGCTATGGCAGTAGTCCACGGCACTGATGAGCTGATGGAAGTATTTCCTCGCAGCATCCTCGCTCAACTTTCCCTTGGTTATTTTGTTGAAAAGCTCGCCGCCTTTGGCATATTCCAAAACAAAGTAAATCTTGCTCTTGCTAGCCATTACCTCGAAAAGCTTCAACACGTTGGGATGCCTTACCAATCCCATTATTGAGATCTCCCTCTTTATCTGCACAATTAGGCCAATCCTCGAAACCTTCTCCTTATCGATCATCTTTATCGCAACAGCCTGCCCAGTTGCAAGATTCCGACCATAATATACCTTGGCAAAGTTCCCTTGCCCTAAGTGCCTCCCGATTTCATAACGGTCCATCAAAATTGTCCTCCTTTCCTCCATTATAGCAATCTATCTATATTTAGAAAGCCGAATACTGCTTTCAGTGTCCACTATGCACTACGTTTACCGTGGTCTATTAATAGGTATGTGGCCTACCACAACAATATCCCACTCCTGTGCTCCAGACGCCAGGTGTAACGCACAAATACCGAACCAGTATGGAGCCACCACTCTTGTGATAACTTAACAAGGAAATTACGGGCCAAACTCCCCGGAGCACTTCCAAGTTTTCCAAGATAAATCCGTTATGGTGTCACCAGTCCAGAACTGCAATGAAAAATAAACAAACCTGATCAGAACAAACGTTGCTCGAAATGTAACACAAACGGGGGATCAAGTTGCTACAAACGCACGAGCATATTCAGGAGTCCATGACAAAATTAAGAAAATCCAGGATAACTC
Organism: Triticum timopheevii; assembly: GCA_963921465.1. Classification (NCBI taxonomy): domain Eukaryota; kingdom Viridiplantae; phylum Streptophyta; class Magnoliopsida; order Poales; family Poaceae; genus Triticum; species Triticum timopheevii. Next base: position 148,241,062 of record OY997272.1, read on the forward strand.
TTTCAGGGACTACTGCCTGTCTCGTCGTGATTTAGCAAGCATACATACATACATAGCACCTACGGTTAATTGGCCCAAAGAAGAAGCGCATCTGCCATTATTGGGGAAAAAATACTTGTCCTAAAATGGCAACAATTGGGAAGCTAATCAGGTCGGCCAGCTAGCGGTATGAAATTAGACACCGCACCCCGAGAAGGTCCATCACACCGCAATCGGTCTGATGCCACAGGGTTTCCGGCTGCTCCAGTAAACGGTTTAACCAAAGATAAAATAAAATAAGAATCTACGTAGCCATCAGCTCCTTCTTCTTCCGTTTACCAGAACAAGAACATATGGCAGGGCAGGGCCGTAGCCCGTACTAACACCAAAATCCCTCCCCTCTGCACCGAGCGCCAACCGCATCAGCAAAATCCCCCTATCATCCGCAGGGCGACCGACTGGCCGGCCAGGAACGGCCGGCAGAAGACGAAAAGGCGAGAAGGCACTACTAGGTCGAGAAGCAACCGGCGGAGGCCGACGGCAGATCTTTCCGGCCGGCGGAGCGGGCTAGCGAGCACCAGCCGAAGCTTTACCTGGTGGAGGAGGACGGCCGGCGGGGCGCGGCGGAGAGGCGCAGTATGTGGGTCCCAGATAGTCGGCGCGGCGGGGGTGGGCGGCGGATCGAATATAGCTTAGCTAGCTGTTCTGACTTTTTCGGCGCTCTCGGGGCGTATTTCTATTTTCCCTCTTTGTTTAGGGAGCGAGAGTAGTGTGCATTTCCGCGTCTCTTCTTCTCCAGTCCACATGCCCCCCCAGGTGTATCCAGATGGCGGACGGTGGCCGGCCGGCTCTCTCCTTTTTTTCAGGAAAAAAATGGGAGTAGTATCTTTTCATTTTGGAGAAAGTGATAGCTCAGCTTTCTCTCGGGCCGTGACCCTCTGTCGACGGGCCCGGGCCCCGGTCGGCAGCCCCTAGTAGCCCTAGTAGCCCGGACCAGGGCTTTCTTGGAGTCCAGTGGGTCAAGGCCCACGGGCCGGAACGAACTCGTCTCCCGTGGACGACGGAGGCGGGCCGAGGAACGCACCGCCGAACAGCGTCGGCACGGCGGAGTCCATCGCCTCGCCGCCGACGGCGAGAAACGACCGAGAAGGTCCAGTATCTCCTCCCCAGCCCCCCACAAGTCAACGCAGTAACTATTTTTCACCGCTTGGTCTCCCGTGGCAGCAAAGGACCGAGCTCGAGCGGAATCTGAATCCAAATCTGCGCACGCACATGAGGGCACGAGCGAGCGGGGCGCCGACGCCTCGCCCACGCCGTCGCCGCCAAGAAATGCCCCGCCTTCGTACGTACGTAGCGCTAGTTTCTCTTCCTCCCTCTTCCTTGGCGGGCGCTCGATCCTCTCGCGTGACCGTCACGTGGACGGGACGGAAGTCAGCGCCTCGCTCCCCGCCTGCCGCGGCACGCCGGCTCGGCTCTTCTTCCTTGCTCCGCGGGTGCCGTCACGCCTAACTTCTCCTTCCAAATTCCAAGCAGTAAGAAAATAGGCATCCATCCACGTCTTTCCATAAAAACAACGAACGCCACGGGATGCTGACTCCCCTACCACTTCTACCAGAATCATCTACTAGCGCTAGTGCGAGCCGACCGACACCGGGAGTCTTCTTCAGCGCTCTATAACCAACGTCACCCACCCCTCCTCCTCGGCGATTCCGCCGCCCAACGGCCCGGAGATATCCTTCTTCTTCCTCTCCACTGAGGCGAGACCCATCCAAAGATGGTGAGTTTTGGGAGGAGGGGCATCTAAGAGGTGGCAGCCATGACGAGGACGATGGGGTTGCTCGTGCTGTTCGTCGCGGCGGTGTTGGTCGGGCCGTCGAGAGGGGGATGGGAGGAGGTGGACGGGGTGCATGTCTTGTCTGGATGGACGCGGCCTCCCTCTTCTTCTTCCACCTCTGCTCCTCCGTCTTCGCCGGTTCTGGATGGGGATCTCGTAAGTGCTCTCATTCTTATAAGACAAGGACGGATGTAAGTACAGTACTACTTAGTCGTAGATTTCTTTGCTTTCATCTTAAAAAATACTTTTGAGTATGAGTCGCTTTCATCTTGTTCTTAAAAAAGTAGGCCTCTGTTGTTTACTCATGGAAAGAGTATCAGTTCCACAAGAACTTTTCAGTATGAGCATCACAGACTGTTCCTGGACCTTTCTAGTCATTTTTTTTAGTCAATTAGCAGTCATCACTGCCAATTTAATTTACTTCTTGTCTCACAAAATATGGTCAGTTTGCTTACAAGTAATCCTCACCGTTTGCTAAGTTTGCTGAAGAATCATATAATCCTTACTGTTTAGGATGTTTCATGGATGGATGCAGGTGGACAGAATACGGTCGCTTTGCTTGCAAGACGTAGTTGGCGCGGAGGAAATTTTAGGCACTGGACAGACGTTTGCTTATGATGAACCGCCGAGCCATTCTTCAAAGGGTGAACTGAAGACGATGCTGCTTATGGAGCTTCTGGCCCTTCTTCCACCTGACAAGTCTTCTGTTACTCACGACTGTATCCGCGCAAATTATTTCAGCTTGGGCATGCCACAAGAATTTATCAACTATGTCGAGGACCAGCAGTGCTTGCTTGGTTCAGACTTCTATCCAAGAAGACGGCATTTGGCTGATCAAATGGTTGAAGATGGTCCTTCTTCCGGAGGTGAAGCTAAGTTTCCTCTTTCTCTGATGGAGCAACCATTTACGCCTCCCAACTTTCCGAACACCGAACCTCACAGCCGACATCTCCAAGATAAACCTGCAAAGAAGCGTCGGGGAGTGCCTCCTCCAGTTTCACATTCGGATAAGCAGCACAACTACATAAAATTGGTCTTGACTGTCGTGCTCCCAACGGCGGCCTTCTCGTTCATTGCTGCTTTTCTGATTTTCTACTGCTGTGGATGCAACAAGAGCAAGGTCTCGGTCGGTGAGCCTCGAGATGACCATCCTCTTCTTCACATGCAGTTGGCTAACACACCTGGTGAGGCAATGTCCCTTCTTGTCAACCTATGTTGGATTGTTCTTGGTGTGGTATTATTATATCATATAGCATCAATTTCATGCAGGCGCGTCACCTGTTATTCGTGCATCCTCCAGTCAGCTCCACAAGGATGAACAAGGGGTCAGGGCTTCTAAGCCCGGAGGCAGCATGAGTCAGTGCTTTCCATGCTGTTTTAAAACGTCCAGTGATGTGTCAACTCCCGCACAAGCTACTGGAGGAACACAGAACAACACAAGTGATGCTCCTAAACCAATGCCTCCGCCACCGCCACCGCCGCCGCCTCCACCACCGCCTCCTCCTATCAGGAAGGCTGGTCCTCCCCCACCTGCACCTCCCAAAGGCTCATTAGCAAGATTTCCTCAGCTGTCACCTGTTGAGTCAAGTCATTCTGAAGGATCATCTGCAAGCGAGCAGGCCAGTGAATCATCTGAAGCTGAAGTGGGTGCTCCAAGACCCAAACTTCGACCATTCTATTGGAACAAAGTTCTTGCTAATCCTAACCAGTCGATGGCCTGGCATGACATCAAGTTTGGTTCTTTTCAGTAAGTTTTACACTAGCAACAAGTTATTAATCCATTTGTCTGCATTTTGAGACTTATATCTGACAAATGCATTTTGCAGTGTGAACGAGGATATGATAGAGGCATTGTTTGGTTATGGCGCTGGCAACAGAAACAACACCAAGGACAAGGAACTTGCCATGGCTGACCCTTCACCTCAGCATGTTTCTCTTCTTGATTTTAAGAAATCGTGCAACCTGGCAGTTGTTTTCAAGGCAATGAATGTCAGGGTAGAGGACATTCAAGATGCTCTTCTTGAAGGTAGCTGTTCCTTCATAACAAACTATTGTTGATTGGTCATGTAGCTGTCTTATTCATATGTGGAAAAGATGCATGCTCCTGCAGAGATAAAAGCAGCACTTTCTGACATTTCCTTTCACTTCTGTTCTCTAGGAAATGAACTTCCTAGACTACTTCTTGAGACAATCTTGAGAATGAAACCAAATGATGAGGAGGAGCTGAAACTCAGGCTTTACGATGGGGACTACTCGCAGCTAGGTCTTGCGGAACAAGTCATGAAGGCACTAACTGACATTCCTTTTGCTTACAAGAGGATCAGTGCTCTGCTTTTCATGTCATCTTTGCAAGAAGATGCTTCAAGTCTCAGGGATTCATTCCTGCAATTGGAGGTAAGCCAAGTGAAAGCAGTTGACTTGTGTATTAAATCTGAAAAGCACTCCAACCTTTACTGAAATTACTATCTTTTTGGTGTCAGGCTGCTTGTGGGGAACTAAAGCACCGCCTTTTTCTGAAGCTGCTAGAAGCTGTTCTCAAAACTGGAAACCGTTTGAATGACGGGACCTTCCGTGGTGGTGCTAACGCGTTCAAACTTGACACCCTTCTGAAGTTGTCAGATGTCAAGGGTGCCGATGGAAAGACTACACTGCTTCACTTTGTTGTTCAGGAGATTATTCGATCCGAAGGTGTCCGCGAAGCAAGGTTGGCCATGGAAAGTGGAAGGACTCAACCTTCAGGAGATGATTCGAACGGACCTGTCCAAGAAGATGGCGAGTACTACTCCAAGCTCGGCCTAAAGATTGTATCAGGGCTTAGCAGTGAACTGGTTAATGCCAAGAACATAGCTGCGCTAGATGCTGATGCTTTGTCTGCCAGTGTATTACAGCTCAGACGTGAGTTGCTGAACGCAAAGGAGTTCCTGAACTCTGACATGGCAACGATAGACGAGAACAGCGGATTCCACCGCTCGTTGGCCCGTTTCGTGGAACATGCAGAGAATGAGACCAACTTTCTGTTGAAAGAAGAGAAGAGGTTGAGATCGTTGGTGAAGAAAACAATCCGGTATTTCCATGGAAACGATGCGAAAGATGACGGATTTAGCCTGTTTGTCATTGTAAGAGATTTTTTGGTGATGCTAGATAAGGCCTGCAAGGAAGTTGGGGCATCACAAAAGAAGGCGGCAAGTCAATATCGGAGCAGTGGCAGTTGTAACCCAGCTTCCCAGTTAAATCCCCAGGAGAAACAGTTTCCTGCAGTATTGGATGATCATTTAGATAGCTCGGACTCAAATGATTAATTTTGGGATACAATCTTAGGTGTAATCTATAGGGTTTTTTTTGCCTGAGGCGATGTACAAATACCCATTTGCAGAGACATTGCTGTATACATACAAATGCCACATACACATGGCTTAATACATGTTTGCAGAGGCATTGCTGTATACATATGCATGCCACATACACATGGTTATATCACACCTCTACATTAGTATCTGATGAAATTCATGCACTCGTTTTCTAACTTGAGATCCGTTCTTGCAAAATGGGATTCAGTTTAATTTCACAGTTTCCTGATCAGATTGCAATGACTATTTTGTAGGCACGCAAAAGCTTCTTTTATTAGAAAGAAATTCCAAAACCATGAGCTGATATTCCAGCAGTTAATACCTGAAAATACGTAAGACGTGGAGTTTGTGAGCTCGTGCTCATATGAGCTTCGATGAACAGTAACATCATGAAAAATATTTTTAAAATGAAAATCCCTGATTTTTCTGGCAACAAACATCAATGTGTGTTTTACCTGCATGTAAATATTTGTGATGGAATGACATTCGTGAAAGTTTGGATAAAAAAACAAAATCGCCGCTCCAAAAAGGTTGTGAAGCATTGATTTTGTATTTTTTTGCCCAAGCTTCCACGAATGTTATTTCATCATGAAATTTTGCATGCAGGTGAAACATACATTGATGTTTATGTTGGGGAACGTAGTAATTTTAAAAAATTTCCTACGCACACGCAAGATCATGATGATGCATAACAACGAGAGGAGAGAGTGTTGTTCACGTATCCACGTAGACCGAAAGCGGAAGCATTAGCACAACGCGGTTGATGTGGTCATACGTCTTCACGATCCGACCGATCAAATACCGAACGCACGGCACCTCCGAGTTCAGCACATGTCCAGCTCGATGACGTCCCTCAAACTCCGATCCAGCCGAGCTTTGAGGGAGAGTTCCGTCAGCACGACGGCGTGGTGACGATGATGATGTTCTACCAACGCAGGGCTTCGCCTAAGCACCGCTACGATAAGCTACGATATTATCGAGGTGGATTATGGTGGAGGGGGGCACCGCACACGGCTAAGAGATCCAAGGGATCAACTCTTGTGTCTCAAGGGGGTGCCTCCCTCCCCCTATATAAAGGAGTGGAGGAGGGGAGGGGGCCGGCCACCCTTAGTGCGCCCCATGAGGAGTCCTACTCCCACCTGGAGTAGGACTCCCCCCCCCTTCCATGTTGGAGTAGGAGAGGAGAGGGAAGGAGAGAGAGGGGGAAAGGCAAGGGGGACGCCGCCCCCCCTCCTTGTCCAATTCGGACTTGGGGGGGAGGGGCGCGCGGCTGCCCCTTGGCTGCCTCTCCTCTTCCACCACTTGGGCCCATAAGACCCAATAACCTCTGGGAGGGTTCCGGTAACCCCCCGGTACTCCGGTATATATCTGATAACCCCCGGAACCATTCCAGTGTCTGAATATAGTCGTCCAATATATCAATCTTCATGTCTCGACCATTTCGAGACTCCTCGTCATGTCCGTGATCACATCCGGGACTCTGAACTACCTTCGGTACATCAAAACACATAAACTCATAATATAACTGTCATCTAACTTTAAGCGTGCGGACCCTACGGGTTCGAGAACTATGTATAAATGACCGAGACACGTCTTCGGTCAATAACCAATAGCGGAACCTGGATGCTCATATTGGCTCCTACATATTCTACGAAGATCTTTATCGGTCAAACCGCATAACAACATACGTTGTTCCCCTTTGTCATTGGTATGTTACTTGCCCGAGATTCGATCATCGGTATCCCAATACCTAGTTCAATCTCGTTACCGGCAAGTCTCTTTACTCGTTATATAATGCATCATCCCTCAACTAACTCATTAGCTACATTGCTTGCAAGGCTTATAGTGATGTACATTACCGAGAGGGCCCAGAGATACCTCTCCGACAATCGGAGTGACAAATCCTAATCTCGAAATACGCCAACTCAACATGTACCTTCGAAGACACCTGTAGAGCTCCTTTATAATCACCCAGTTACGTTGTGACATTTGGTAGCACACAAAGTGTTCCTCCGGTAAACGGGAGTTGCATAATCTCATAGTTGTAGGAACATGTATAAGTCATGAAGAAAGCAATAGCAACATACTAAACGATCAACTGCTAAGCTAACGGAATGGGTCAAGTCAATCACATCATGTTGGAAATATTCCCTAGAGGCAATAATAAAATGGTTATTATTATATTTCTTTGTTCATGATAATTGTCTATTATTCATGCTATAACTATGTTATCCGGAAATCGTAATACACGTGTGAATACATAGACCACAACAAGTCCCTAGTGAGCCTCTAGTAGACTAGCTCGTTGATCAACAGATAGTCATGGTTTCCTGACTATGGGCATTGGATGTCATTGATAACGGGATCACATCATTAGGAGAATGATGTGATGGACAAGACCCAATTCTAAGCATAGCTCAAAGATCGTGTAGTTCGTTTAGCTAGAGCTTTTCCAAATGTCAAGTATCATTTCCTTAGACCATGAGATTGTGCAACTCCCGGATACCGTAGGAGTGCTTTGGGTGTACCAAACGTCACAACGTAACTGGGTGGCTATAAAGGTGCACTACGGGTATCTCCGAAGTGTCTGTTGGGTTGGCACGAATCGAGACTGGGATTTGTCACTCCGTATGACGGAGAGGTATCTCTGGGCCCACTCGGTAATGCATCATCATAATGAGCTCAATGTGACCAAGTGTCTGGTCACGGGATCATGCATTACGGTACGAGTAAAGTGACTTGCCGGTAACGAGACTAAACGAGGTATTGGGATACCGACGATCGAGTCTCGGGCAAGTAACGTACCGATCGACAAAGGGAATTGAATACGGGGTTGATTGAATCCTCGACATCGTGGTTCATCCGATGAGATCATCGAGGAGTATGTGGGAGCCAACATGGGTATCCAGATCCCGTTGTTGGTTATTGACCGGAGAGGCGTCTCGGTCATGTCTACATATATCCCGAACCCGTAGGGTCTACACACTTAAGGTTCGATGACGCTAGGGTTGTAGAGATATTAGTATGCAGCAAACCGAAAGTTGTTCGGAGTCCCGGATGAGATCCCGGACGTCACGAGGAGTTCCGGAATGGTCCGGAGGTGAAGAATTATATATAGGAAGTGCTATTTCGGCCATCGGGAAAGTTTCGGGGGTCACCATTATTATACAGGGACCACCGGAAGGGTCCCGGGGGTCCACCGGGAGGGGCCACCTATCCCGGAGGGCCCCGTGGGCTGAAGTGGGGAGGGAATCAGCCCCTGGTGGGCTGGTGCGCCCCCCTTGGGCCCCCCTGCGCCTAGGGTTGGGAACCCTAGGGGAGGGGGCGCCTCCACTTGCCTTGGGGGGGCAAGTTCCCCCCTTGGCCGCCGCCCCCTAGGAGATCCCATCTCCTAGGGCTGGCGCCCCCCTGGGGACCCTATATAAAGAGGGGGGAGGGAGGGCAGCCGCACCCTGCATCTTGGCACCTCCCTTGCCCCTTGCTACACCTCTCCCTCCCGCAGACGCTTGGCGAAGCCCTACCGGATCCCTGCTGCATCCACCACCACGCCGTCGTGCTGCTGGATCTTCATCAACCTCTCCTTCCCCCTTGTTGGATCAAGAAGGAGGAGACGTCACGCTGACCATACGTGTGTTGAATGCGGAGGTGCCGTCTGTTCGGCGCTAGGATCTCCGGTGATTTGGATCACGACGTGTACGACTACCTCAACCCCGTTCTCTTGAACGCTTCCGCTCGCGATCTACAAGGGTATGTAGATGCAATCCTCTCTCTCGTTGCTGGATGAACTCATAGATTGATCTTGGTGAACGTAGAAATTTTTTTATTTTATGCAACGTTCCCCAACAGTGGCATCATGAGCTAGGTCTATGCGTAGTTCTCTTTGCACGAGTAGAACACAATTTGTTGTGGGCGTAGATGTTGTCAACTTTCTTGCCACTACTAGTCTTATTTTTCTTCAGCGGTATTGTGGGATGAAGCGGCCCGGACCGACCTTACACGTACGCTTACATGAGACAGGTTCCACCGACTGACATGCACTAGTTGCATAAGGTGGCTAGTGGGTGTCTGTCTCTCCCACTTTAGTTGGAGCGGATTCAATGAAAAGGGTCCTTATGAAGGGTAAATAGAAGTTGACAAATCACGTTGTGGCTTTAACGTAGGTAAGAAAACGTTCTTGCTAGATCACCTATAGAAGCCACGTAAAAACTTGCAACAACAATTAGAGGACGTCTAACTTGTTTTTGCAGCAAGTGTCTTGTGATGTGATATGGCCAAAGTTGTGATGAATGATGAATGATATATATGTGATGTATGAGATCATGTTCTTGTAATAGGAATCACGACTTGCATGTCGTTGAGTATGACAACCGGCAGGAGCCATAGGAGTTGTCTTTATTTTTTGTATGATCTGCGTGTCATTGAAGAACGCCATGTAAATTACTTTACTTTATTGCTAAACGCGTTAGCCATAGAAGTAGAAGTAGTCGTTGGCGTGACAACTTCATGAAGACACGATGATGGAGATCATGATGATGGAGATCATGGTGTCATGCCAGTGACGAAGATGATCATGGAGCCCCGAAGATGGAGATCAAAGGAGCTATATGATATTGGCCATATCATGTCACTATTATGATTGCATGTGATGTTTATCATGTTTTTCATCTTGTTTACTTAGAACGACGGTAGTAAGTAAGATGATCCCTCATAATAATTTCAAGAAAAGTGTTCCCCCTAACTGTGCACCGTTGCGAAGGATCGTTGTTTCGAAGCACCACGTTATGATCGGGTGTGATAGATCCTAACGTTCGAATACAACGGGTGTAAGCCAGATTTACACACGCAATACACTTAGGTTGACTTGACGAGCCTACCATGTACAGACATGGCCTCGGAACACGGAAGACCGAAAGGTCGAGCATGAGTCGTATAGAAGATACGATCAACATGAATATGTTCACCGATGTTAACTAGTCCGTCTCACGTGATGATCGGACACGGCCTAGTTAACTCGGATCATGTTTCACTTAGATGACTAGAGGGATGTCTGTCTAAGTGGGAGTTCATTAAATAATTTGATTAAGATGAACTTAATTATCATGAACTTAGTCTAAAATCTTTACAATATGTCTTGTAGATCAAATGGCCAACGCTCATGTCCACATGAACTTCAACGCGTTCCTAGAGAAAACCAAGCTGAAAGACGATGGAAGCAACTATACGGACTGGGTCCGGAACCCCTCATAGCTGCCAAGAAAGATTATGTCCTAGAAGCACCGCTAGGTGAAGCACCAATCCCAGAGAACCAAGACGTTATGAACGCAAGGCAGTCTCGTGCTGATGATTACTCCCTCATTCAGTGCGGCATGCTTTACAGCTTAGAACCGGGGCTCCAAAAGCGTTTTGAGCAACACAGAGCATATGAGATGTTCGAGGAGCTGAAAATGGTTTTCCAAGCTCATGCCCGGGTCGAGAGATATGAAGTCTCCGACAAGTTCTTTAGTTGTAAGATGGAGGAAAACAGTTCTGTTAGTGAGCACATACTCAAGATGTCTGGGTTGCACAACCGCTTGACTCAGCTGGGAGTTAATCTCCCGGATGATGTGGTCATTGACAGAATTCTCCAGTCGCTCCCACCAAGCTACAAGAGCTTTGTGATGAACTTCAATATGCAGGGGATGGAAAAGACCATTCCTGAGGTATATTCAATGCTGAAATCAGCTGAGGTAGAGATCAAAAAGGAACATCAAGTGTTGATGGTGAATAAAACCACTAAGTTCAAGAAAGGCAAGGGTAAGAAGAACTTCAAGAAGGACGGCAAGGAAGTTGCCGCGCCTGGTAAGCCAGTTGCCAGGAAGAAGTCAAGCAATGGACCCAAGCCTGAGACTGAGTGCTTTTATTGCAAGGGAAGTGGTCACTGGAAGCGGAACTGCCCCAAGTACTTAGCGGACAAGAAGGCCGGCAAAACCAAAGGTATATGTGATATACATGTAATTGATGTGTACCTTACCAGTGCTCGTAGTAGCTCCTGGGTATTTGATACCGGTGCGGTTGCTCACATTTGTAACTCAAAGCAGGAGCTGCGGAATAAGCGGAGACTGGCGAAGGACGAGGTGACGATGCGCGTCAGGAATGGTTCCAAGGTCGATGTGATCGCCGTCGGCACGCTACCTCTACATTTACCTACGGGATTAGTTTTGAACCTCAATAATTGTTATTTAGTACCAGCTTTGAGCATGAACATTGTATCAGGATCTCGTTTAATTCGAGATGGCTACTCATTTAAATCCGAGAATAATGGTTGTTCTATTTATATGAGTGATATGTTTTATGGTCATGCCCTGCTGGTGAATGGTTTATTCTTAATGAATCTCGAGCGTAATGTTACACATATTCATAGTGTGAATACCAAAAGATGTAAATTTGATAACGATAGTCCCACATACTTGTGGCACTGCCGCCTTGGTCACATTAGTGTCAAGCGCATGAAGAAGCTCCATGTTGATGGATTTTTAGAGTCTCTAGATTATGAATCATTTGACACATGCGAGCCATGCCTCATGGTCAAGATGACAAAGACTCCGTTCTCCGGAACAATGGAGCGAACAACCAACTTATTGGAAATCATACATACTGATGTGTGCGGTCCAATGAGCGTTGAGGCTCGCGGAGGATATCGTTATGTTCTCACTCTCATTGATGACTTGAGTAGATATGTGTATGTCTACTTGATGAAACACAAGTCTGAGACCTTTGAAAAGTTCAAGGAATTTCAGAATGAGGTAGAGAATCAACGTGACCGAAAGATAAAGTTCCTACAATCAGATCGTGGGGAAGAATATTTAAGTCACGAATTTGGTACGCACTTAAGAAAATGTGGAATCGTTTCACAACTCACGCCGCCTGGAACACCTCAGCGAAATGGTGTGTCTGAACGTTGTAATCGCACTCTATTGGATATGGTGCGATCTATGATGTCACTTACTGATTTACCGCTATCATTTTGGGGATACGCTCTAGAGACAGCTACATTCACTTTAAATAGGGCACCTTCTAAATCCGTTGACACGACACCGTATGAATTATGGTTTGGGAAGAAACCTAAGCTGTCGTTTCTAAAAGTTTGGGGATGCGATGCTTATGTCAAGAAACTTCAACCTGAGAAGCTCGAACCCAAGTCGGAAAAATGCGTATTCATAGGATACCCTAAGGGAACCATAGGGTATACTTTCTACTTAAGATCCGAAGGCAAGATCTTTGTTGCCAAGAATGGATCCTTTCTGGAGAAAGAGTTTCTCTCGAAAGAATTAAGTGGGAGGAAAGTAGAGCTTGATGAAGTACTACCTCTTGAAACGGTGAGTAGCGCAACTCAGGAAGATGTTCCTGTGGTGCCTGCACCGACAAGAGAGGAGGTTAATGATGATGATCAAGATACTTCGGATCAAGCTCCTACTGAACTTCGGAGGTCCACAAGGACACGTTCCGCACCAGAGTGGTACGGCAACCCTGTCTTGGAAATCATGTTGTTGGACAACGGTGAACCTTCGAACTATGAAGAAGCGATGGCGGGCCCAGATTCCAACAAATGGCTTGAAGCCATGCAATCCGAGATAGGATCCATGTATGAAAACAAAGTGTGGACTTTGACAAACTTGCCCGACGATCGACGAGCAATAGAAAACAAATGGATCTTTAAGAAGAAGACGGACGCGGATGGTAATGTTACCATATATAAAGCTCGACTTGCCGCTAAGGGTTATCGACAAGTTCAAGGGATTGACTACGACGAGACTTTCTCTCCCGTAGCGAAGCTGAAGTCCGTCCGAATCATGTTAGCAATTGCCGCATACTATGATTATGAGATATGGCAAATGGACGTCAAAACAGCTTTCCTTAATGGTCACCTTAAGGAAGAACTGTATATGATGCAGCCGGAAGGTTTTGTCGACCCTAAGAATGCTAACAAGGTATGCAAGCTCCGGCGCTCCATCTATGGGCTGGTGCAAGCATCTCGGAGTTGGAACATTCGCTTTAATGAGATGATTAAAGCGTTTGGGTTTATGCAGACTTATGGAGAAGCCTGCGTTTACAAGAAAGTGAGTGGGAGCTCTGTAGCATTTCTCATATTATATGTGGATGACATACTTTTGATGGGAAATGATATAGAACTTTTGGACAACATAAAGGCCTACTTGAATAAGTGTTTTTCAATGAAGGACCTTGGAGAAGCTGCTTACATATTAGGCATCAGAATCTATAGAGATAGATCAAGACGCCTCATAGGTCTTTCACAAAGCACATACCTTGATAAGATATTGAAGAAGTTCAATATGGGTCAGTCCAAGAAGGGGTTCTTGCCTGTGTTGCAAGGTGTGAAATTGAGCTCGGCTCAATGCCCGACCACGGCAGAAGATAAAGAAGAGAAAAGTGTCATCCCCTATGCCTCGGCCATAGGGTCTATCATGTATGCCATGACCTGTACCAGACCTAATATAAACCTTGCCGTAAGTTTGGTAGGAAGGTACCAAAGTAATCCCGACAAGGAACACTAGACAGCGGTCAAGAACATCCTTAAGTACCTGAAAAGGACTAAGGACATGTTTCTCGTATATGGAGGTGACGAAGAGCTCATCGTAAAGGGTTACATCGACGCTAGCTTCAACACAGATCTGGATGACTCAAAGTCACAAACCGGATACGTGTATATTTTGAATGGTAGGGCAGTTAGCTGGTGCAGTTGCAAGCAGAGTGTCATGGCGGGATCTACATGTGAAGCGGAGTACATGGCAGCCTCGGAGGCACCGCATGAAGCAATCTGGGTGAAGGAGTTCATCACCGACCTAGGAGTCATACCCAATGCGTCGGGGCCGGTCACACTCTTTAGTGACAACACTGGAGCTATTGCACTTGCCAAGGAGCCCAGGTTTCACAAGAAGACCAGGCACATCAAGCGTCACTCCAACTCCATCCGTGAAAATGTTCAAGATGGAGACATAGATATTTCTAAAGTACATACAGACCTGAATGTAGCAGATCCGTTGACTAAACCTCTCCCTAGGGCAAAACATGATCAACACCAGAACGCAATGGGTGTTCGATACATCACAATGTAACTAGAATATTGACTCTAGTGCAAGTGGGAGACTATTGGAAATATGCCCTAGAGTCAATAATAAAATGGTTATTATTATATTTCTTTGTTCATGATAATTGTCTATTATTCATGCTATAACTATGTTATCTGGAAATCGTAATACACGTGTGAATACATAGACCACAACAAGTCCCTAGTGAGCCTCTAGTAGACTAGCTCGTTGATCAATAGATAGTCATGGTTTCCTAACTATGGGCATTGGATGTCATTGATAACGGGATCACATCATTAGGAGAATGATGTGATGGACAAGACCCAATTCTAAGCATAGCTCAAAGATCGTGTAGTTCGTTTAGCTAGAGCTTTTCCAAATGTCAAGTATCATTTCCTTAGACCATGAGATTGTGCAACTCCCGGATACCGTAGGAGTGCTTTGGGTGTACCAAACGTCACAACGTAACTGGGTGGCTATAAAGGTGCACTACGGGTATCTCCGAAAGTGTCTGTTGGGTTGGCACGAATCGAGACTGGGATTTGTCACTCCGTATGACGGAGAGGTATCTCTGGGCCCACTCGGTAATGCATCATCATAATGAGCTCAATGTGACCAAGTGTCTGGTCATGGGATCATGCATTACGGTACGAGTAAAGTGACTTGCCGGTAACGAGACTAAACGAGGTATTGGGATACCGACGATCGAGTCTCGGGCAAGTAACGTACCGATTGACAAAGGGAATTGAATATGGGGTTGATTGAATCCTCGACATCATGGTTCATCCAATGAGATCATCGAGGAGTATGTGGGAGCCAACATGGGTATCCAGATCCCGTTGTTGGTTATTGACTGGAGAGGCGTCTCGATCATGTCTACATATCTCCCGAACTCGTAGGGTCTACACACTTAAGGTTCGGTGACGCTAGGGTTGTAGACATATTAGTATGCAGCAAACCGAAAGTTGTTCGGAGTCCCGGATGAGATCCCGGACATCACGAGGATTTCTAGAATGGTCCGGAGGTGAAGAATTATATATAGGAAGTGTTGTTTCGGCTGTTGGGGAACGTTGCAGAAAATTAAAATTTTTCCTACGGTTTCACGAAGATCCATCTATGAGTTCATCTAAGCAACGAGTCATAGGAGAGAGTTTGCATCTACATACCACTTGTAGATCACGTGCGGAATCTTGCAAGGGGATGGTGATGATGGAGTCGTACTCGACGTGATTCGAATCACCGATGTCCAAGTGCTGAACGGACAACACCTCCGCGTTCAACACACGTACGGGACGGGAGACGTCTCCTCCTTCTTGATCCAGCAAGGGGGAAGGAGAGGTTGAGGAAGCTCGCTCCAACGGCAGCACGACGGCGTGGTGGTGTTGGTGCAGCAGTACTCCGACAGGGCTTCACAAGCGCGTAACGGAGGAGATGTGTTGGGGAGGGGAGGGGCTGCGCCTTGGCAATGGGGTACAACAGCCCTCCCCCCACCCCTCTATTTATAGGGGAAGGGGCAAGGGGGGCCGACCCCTCTAGATGGGATCTAGAGGGGGGGCGGCGGCCAGGGAGGGGAGGCTTGCCCCCCAAGCAAGGGTGGCGCCCCCCTCAGGGTTTCCCCCCCAACCCTAGGCGCATGGGCCCAAGGTGGGGGGCACGCCCAGCCCTCTAGGGGCTGGCTCCCTCCCCTTTGCGGCCCATGTGGCCCTCCGGGAGGGGTGGCCCCTCCCGGTGGACCCCCGGAACCCCTCCGGTGGTCCCGGTACAATACCGATAACCCCCGGGAACTTTCCGGTGTCCGTATGAACACTTCCCATATATAAAACTTCACCTCCGGATCATTCCGGAACTCCTCGTGACGTCCGGGATCTCATCCGGGACTCCGAACAACATTCGGTAGTCACATACTAGTCTTCCTAATAACCCTAGCGTCACCGAACCTTAAGTGTGTAGACCCTACGGGTTCGGGAGACATGCAGACATGACCGAGACGACTCTCGGGCAATAACCAATAGCGGGATCTGGATACCCATGTTGGCTCCCACATGCTCCTTGATGATTTCATCGGTTGAACCACGATGTCGAGGATTCGATCAAAACCCTGTATGCAATTCCCTTTGTCAATCGGTATGTTACTTGCCCGAGACTCGATCGTCGGTATCCCAATACCTCGTTTAGTCTCGTTACCGGCAAGTCACTTTACTCGTACCGTAATGCATGATCCCGTGGCCAACACCTTGGTCACCTTGAGCTCATTATGATGATGCATTACCGAGTGGGCCCAGAGATACCTCTCCGTCATACGGAGTGACAAATCCCAGTCTCGATCCGTGTCAACCCAACAGATACTTTCGGAGATACCTGTAATGCACCTTTATAGTCACCCAGTTACGTTGTGACGTTTGATACACCCAAGGCACTCCTACGGTATCCGGGAGTTACACGATCTCATGGTCGAAGGAAGAGATACTTGACATTGGCAAAGCTCTAGCAAACGAACTACACGATCTTTATGCTATGCTTAGGATTGGGTCTTGTCCATCACATCATTCTCCTAATGATGTGATCCCGTTATCAACGACATCCAATGTCCATAGTCAGGAAACCATGACTATCTGTTGATCACAACGAGCTAGTCAACTAGAGGCTCACTAGGGACATATTGTGGTCTATGTGTTCACACGTGTATTACGATTTTCGGATAATACAGTTATAGCATGAACAAAAGACAATTATCATGAACAATGAAATATAATAATACTTTTATTATTGCCTCTAGGGCATATTTCCAACATCGGCCATCGGGAAAGTTTCGGGGGTCACCGTTATTGTACCAGGACCACCGGAAGGGTCCCGGGGGTCCACCGGGAGGGGCCACCTATCCCGGAGGGCCCCGTGGGCTGAAGTGGGGAGGGAACCAGCCCCTGGTGGGCTGGTGCGCCCCCCTTGGGCCCTCCTGCACCTAGTGTTGGGAACCCTAGGGGAGGGGGCGCCTCCACTTGCCTTGGGGGGCAAGTTCCCCCCTTGGCCGCCGCCCCCCCTAGGAGATCCCATCTCCTAGGGCCGGCGCCCCCCTGGGGACCCTATATAAAAAAGGGGAGGGAGGGAAGCCGCACCCTGCATCTTGGCGCCTCCCTTCCCCCTTGCTACACCTCTCCCTCCCGTAGACGCTTGGCGAAGCCCTGCCGGATCCCTACTGCATCCACCACCATGCCGTCGTGCTGCTGGATCTTCATCAACCTCTCCTTCCCCCTTGCTGGATCAAGAAGGAGGAGACATCGTGCTGACCATACGTGTGTTGAACGCGGAGGTGCCATCCGTTCGGCGCTAGGATCTCCGGTGATTTGGATCACGACGTGTACGACTACCTCAACCCCGTTCTCTTGAACGCTTCCGCTCGCGATCTACAAGGGTATGTAGATGCAATCCTCTCTCTCATTGCTGGATGAACTCATAGATTGATCTTGGTGAACGTAGGAAATTTTTTATTTTATGCAACGTTCCCCAACACATCATTCTCCTAATGATGTGATCCCGTTAATAAAATGACAACTCATGTCTATGGTTAGGAAACACAACCATCTTTGATCAACGAGCTAGTCAAGTAGAGGCATACTAGTGACACTATGTCTATGTATTCACACATGTATGTTTCCGGTTAATACAATTCTAGCATGAATAATAAACATTTATCATGATATAAGGAAATAAATAATAACTTTATTATTGCCTCTAGGGAATATTTCCTTCAGTATCCCACTTGCACTAGAGTCAATAATCTAGATTACACAGTAATGATTCTAACACCCATGGAGCCTTGGTGCTGATCATGTTTTGCTCGTGGAAGAGGCTTAGTCAATGGGTCTGCAACATTCAGATCCGTATGTATCTTGCAAATCTATATGTCTCCCACCTGGACTTGGTCCCGGATGGAATTGAAGCGTCTATTGATGTGCTTGGTTCTCTTGTGAAATTTGGATTCCTTTGCCAAGGCAATTGCGCCAGTATTGTCACAAAAGATTTTCATTGGACCCGATGCACTAGGTATGACACCTAGATCGGATATGAACTCCTTCATCCAGACTCCTTCATTTGTTGCTTCCAAAGTAGCTATGTACTCCGCTTCACATGTAGATCCCGCCCCAACGCTTTGTTTAGAACTGCACCAACTGACAGCTCCACCGTTCAATATAAACATGTATCCGGTTTGCAATTTAGAATCGTCCGAATCAGTGTCAAAGCTTGCATCGATGTAACCATTTACGACTAGCTCTTTGTCACCTCCATAAACGAGAAACATATCCTTAGTCCTTTTCAGGTATTTCAGGATATTCTTGACCGCTGTCCAGTGATCCACTCCTGGATTACTTTGGTACCTCCCTGCTAAACTTATTGCTAAGCATACATCAGGTCTGGTACACAGCATTGCATACATGATAGAGCCTATGGTTGAAGCATAGGGAACATCTTTCATTTTCTCTTTATCTTCTGTTGTGGTCGGGCATTGAGTCTGACTCAACTTCACACCTTGTAATACAGGCAAGAACCTTTTCTTTGCTTGATCCATTTTGAACTTTTTCAAAACTTTATCAAGGTATGTGCTTTGTGAAAGTCCAATTAAGCGTCTTGATCTATCTCTATAGATCTTGATGCCTAATATATAAGTAGCATCACCGAGGTCTTTCATTGAAAAACTTTTATTCAAGTATCCTTTTATGCTATCCAGAAATTCTATATCATTTCCAATCAACAATATGCCATCTACATATAATATCAGAAATGCTACAGAGCTCCCACTCACTTTCTTATAAATACAGGCTTCTCCAAAAGTCTGTATAAAACCATATGCTTTGATCACACTATCAAAGCATTTATTCCAACTCCGAGAGGCTTGCACCAGTCCATAAATGGATCGCTGGAGCTTGCACACTTTGTTAGCACCTTTTGGAGCGACAAAACCTTCTGGTTGCATCATATACAACTCTTCTTCTAGAAATCCATTCAGGAATGCAGTTTTGACATCCATTTGCCATATTTCATAATCATAAAATGCGGCAATTGCTAACATGATTTGGACAGACTTAAGCATCGCTACGGGTGAGAAAGTCTCATCGTAGTCAATGATGACCCGCAAGTATATGGGATAGTTGTAGCCTCTTTCGATAAGTAAGAGTGTCGACATCCAATGATCCCGTTATCAACGACATCCAATGTCCATAGTCAGGAAACCATGACTATCTGTTGATCACAACGAGCTAGTCAACTAGAGGCTCACTAGGGACATATTGTGGTCTATGTGTTCACACGTGTATTACGATTTCCGGATAATACAGTTATAGCATGAACAAAAGACAATTATCATGAACAATGAAATATAATAATACTTTTGTTATTGCCTCTAGGGCATATTTCCAACAGTCTCCCACTTGCACTAGAGTCACCAATCTAGTTACATTGTGATGAATCGAACACCCATAGAGTTCTGGTGTTGATCATGTTTTGCTCGCGAGAGAGGTTTAGTCAACGGATCTGCGACATTCAGATCTGTGTTTACTTTGCAAATCTCTATGTCTCCATCTTGAACATTTTCACGGATGGAGTTGAAACGACGCTTGATGTGCCTGGTCTTCTTGTGAAACCTGGGCTCCTTGGCAAGGGCAATAGCTCCAGTGTTGTCACAGAAGAGTTTGATCGGCCCCGACGCATTGGGTATGACTCCTAGGTCGGTGATGAACTCCTTCACCCAAATCGCTTCATGCGCTGCCTCCGAGGCTGCCATGTACTCCGCTTCACACGTAGATCCTGCCACGACGCTCTGCTTGCAGCTGCACCAGCTTACTGCTCCACCATTCAAGATATACACGTATCCGGTTTGTGACTTAGAGTCATCCAGATCTGAGTCGAAGCTAGCGTCGACGTAACCCTTTACGACGAGCTCTTAGTCTCCTCCATAAAAGAGAAACATGTCCTTCGTCCTTTTCAGGTACTTCAGGATATTCTTGACCGCTGTCCAGTGTTCCTTGCCGGGATTACTTTGGTATCTTGCTACCAAAATTACGGCAAGGTTTACATCGGGTCTGGTACACAGCATGGCATACATAATAGATCCTATGGCTGAAGCATAGGGGATGACACTCATCTCTTCTTTATCTTTTGCTATGGTCGGTGATTGAGCTGAGCTCAATCTCACACCTTGTAACATAGGCAAGAACCCCTTCTTGGACTGATCCATTTTGAACCTTTTCAAAATCTTATCAAGGTATGTGCTTTGTAAAAGACCTATGAGGCGTCTCGATCTATCTCTATAGATCTTGATGCCTAATATATAAGCAGCTTCTCCAAGGTCCTTCATTGAAAAACACTTATTCAAGTAGGCCTTTATGCTGTCCAGAAGTTCTATATTATTTCCCATCAAGAGTATGTCATCTACATATAATATGAGAAATGCTACAGAGCTCCCACTCACTTTCTTGTAAACGCAGGCTTCTCCATAAGTCTGCATAAACCCAAACGCTTTGATCATCTCATCAAAGCGAATGTTCCAACTCCGAGATGCTTGCACCAGCCCATAAATGGAACGCTGGAGCTTGCATACTTTGTTAGCGTTCTTAGGATCGACAAAACCTTCCGGCTGCATCATATACAGCTCTTTCTTAAGATGTCCGTTAAGGAATGCCGTTTTGACGTCCATCTGCCATATCTCATAATCATAGTATGCGGCAATTTCTAACATGATTCGGACGGACTTCAGCTTCGCTATGGGAGAGAATGTCTCGTCGTAGTCAATCCCTTGAACTTGTCGATAACCCTCAGCGACAAGTCGAGCTTTATAGATGGTAACATTACCATCCGCGTCCGTCTTCTTCTTAAAAATCCATTTGTTTTCTATTGCTCGCCGATCATCGGGCAAGTCTGTCAAAGTCCATACTTTGTTTTCATACATGGATTCTATCTCGGACTTCATGGCTTCAAGCCATTTGTTGGAATTTGGGCCCGCCATCGCTTCTTCATAGTTCGAAGGTTCATCGTTGTCTAACAACATGATTTCCAGGACAGGGTTGCCGTACCACTCTGGTGCGGAACGTGTCCTTGTGGACCTACGAAGTTCAGTAGTAACTTGATCCGAAGTACCTTGATCATCATCATTGTCTTCCTTTTCAGTTGGTGGGGGCATCACAGGAATGGTCTCCTGCGCTGCACCACTTTCCCGTTCGAGAGGTAGTACTTCATCGAGTTCTACTTTCCTCCCACTTACTTCTTTCGAGAGAAACTCTTTCTCCAGAAAGCATCCGTTCTTGGCAACAAAGATCTTGCCTTCGGATCTTAAGTAGAAGGTATACCCGACAGTTTCTTTAGGGTATCCTATGAATACGCATTTTTCCGACTTGGGTTCGAGCTTTTCAGGTTGAAGTTTCTTGACATAAGCATCGCATCCCCAAACTTTTAGAAACGATAGCTTAGGTTTCTTCCCAAACCATAATTCATACGGTGTCGTCTCAACGGATTTAGACGGTGCCCTATTTAAAGTGAATGTAGCTGTCTCTAGAGCGTATCCCCAAAATGATAGCGGTAAATCGGTAAGAGACATCATAGACCGCACCATATCCAATAGAGTGCGATTACGACGTTCGGACACACCGTTTCACTGAGGTGTTCCAGGCGGCGTGAGTTGTGAAACGATTCCACATTTCCTTAAGTGTGTACCAAATTCGTGACTTAAGTATTCTCCTCCACGATCTGATCGTAGGAACTTTATCTTTCGGTCACGTTGATTCTCCACCTCATTCTGAAATTCCTTGAACTTTTCAAAGGTCTCAGACTTGTGTTTCATTAAGTAGACATACCGATATCTACTTAAGTCATCAGTGAGAGTGAGAACATAACGATATCCTCCGCGAGCCTCAATGCTCATTGGACCGCACACATCGGTATGTATGATTTCCAACAAGTTGGTTGCTCGCTCCATTGTTCTAGACAACGGAGTCTTGGTCATTTTGCCCATGAGGCATGGTTCGCATGTGTCAAACGATTCATAATCAAGAGACTCTAAAAGTCCATCAGCATGGAGCTTCTTCATGCGCTTGACACCAATGTGACCAAGGCGGCAGTGCCACAAGTATGTGGGACTATCGTTATCAACTTTACATCTTTTGGCGTCCACACTATGAACATGTGTAATATTATGCTCGAGATTCATCAAGAATAAACCATTGACCATCGGAGCATGACCATAAAACATATCTCTCATATAAATCGAACAACCATTATTCTCAGACTTAAATGAGTAGCCATCTCGTATTAAACGAGATCCAAATACAATGTTCATGCTCAAACTTGGCACTAAATAACAATTATTAAGGTTCAAAACTAATCCCGTGGGTAAATGTAGAGGCAGCGTGCCGACGGCGATCACATCGACTCTGGAACCATTCCCGACGCGCATCGTCACCTCGTCCTTCGGCAGTCTCCGTTTATTCCGCAGCTCTTGCTGTGAGTTACAAATATGAGCAATGGCACCGGTATCAAATACCCAGGAGTTACTACGAGTACTGGTAAGGTACACATCAATTACATGTATATCAAATATACCTTTGGTGTTGCCGGCCTTCTTATCCGCTAAGTATTTGGGGCAGTTCCGCTTCCAGTGACCCTTCCCCTTGCAATAAAAGCACTCAGTCTCAGGCTTGGGTCCATTCTTTGACTTCTTCCCGGCAACTGGTTTACCGGGCGCGGCAACATCTTTGTCGTCCTTCTTGAAGTTCTTCTTCCCCTTGCCCTTCTTGAACTTAGTGGTCTTATTGACCATCAACACTTGATGTTCTTTCTTGATTTCAGCCTCTGCTGACTTCAGCATTGAGAACACTTCAGGAATGGTCTTCACCATCCCCTGCATGTTGTAGTTCATCACAAAGCTCTTGTAGCTTGGTGGGAGCGACTGGAGGATTCTGTCAATGACCACCTCATCTGGGAGGTTAATGTTCAGCTGGGTCATACGGTTGTGCAACCCAGACATCTTCAGGATGTGCTCACTAACAGAACTGTTTTCCTCCATCTTACAACTGTAGAACTTGTCGGAGACATCATATCTCTCGACCCGGGCATGAGCTTGGAAAACTAGTTTCAGCTCTTCGAACATCTCATATGCTCCGTGATGCTCAAAACGCTTTTGGAGCCCCGGTTCTAAGCTGTAAAGCATGCCGCACTGAACGAGGGAGTAATCATCAGCACGAGTTTGCCAAGCATTCATAATGTCTTGGTTCTCTGGGACGGGAGCGTCACCTTCTAGGACATATTGCTTCCTGGCAGCTATGAGGATGATCCTCAGGTTCCGGACCCAGTCCGTATAGTTGCTGCCATCGTCTTTCAGCTTGGTTTTCTCTAAGAACGCGTTGAAGTTCATGTTGACATTAGCGTTGGCCATTTGATCTACAAGACATATTTGCAAAGGTTTTAGACTAAGTTCATGATAATAAAGTTCTAATCAAATTATGAACTCCCACTCAGATTAGACATCCCTCTAGTCATCTAAGTGTTACACGATCCGAGTCGACTAGCCCGTGTCCGATCATCACGTGAGACGGACTAGTCATCATCGGTAAACATCTTCATGTTGATCATATCTTCCATACGACTCGTGTTCGACCTTTCGGTCTCCGTGTTCCGAGGCCATGTCTGCACATGCTAGGCTCGTCAAGTTAACCCTAAGTGTTTTCGCTGTGTAAAACTGTCTTACACCCGTTGTATGTGAACGTAAGAATCCATCACACCCGATCATCACGTGGTGCTTAGAAGCGACGAACTGTAGCAACGGTGCACAGTTAGGGGAGAACACTTCTTGAAATTTTTGTAAGGGATCATCTTATTTACTACCCTCGTCCTAAGTAAACAAGATGCATAAACATAATAAACATCACATGCAATTATATAGTTGTGACATGATATGGCCAATATCATATAGCTCCAGTGATCTCCATCTTCGGGGCTCCATGATCATCTTGTCACCGGCTTGACACCATGATCTCCATCATCATGATCTCCATCATCGTGTCTTCATGAAGTTGTCACGCCAACAACTACTTCTACTTCTATGGCTAACGCGTTTAGCAATAAAGTAAGGTAGTTTACATGGCGTTCTTCAATGACACGCAAGTCATACAAAAAATAAAGACAACTCCTATGGCTCCTGCCGGTTGTCATACTCATCGACATGCAAGTCGTGAATCCTATTACAAGAACATGATCTCATACATCACAATTCATCATTCATCACAACTTCAGGACATATCACATCACATGATCAATCGCTGCAAAAACAAGTTAGACGTCCTCTAATTGTTGTTGCATCTTTTACGTGGCTGCAATTGGGTTCTAGCAAGAACGTTTTCTTACCTACGAATAACCACAACGTGATTTTGTCAACTTCTATTTACCCTTCATAAGGGCCCTGTTCATCGAATCCGCTCCAACTAAAGTGGGAGAGACAGACACCCGCCAGCCACCTTATGCAACTAGTGCATGTCAATCGGTGGAACCGGTCTCACGTAAGCGTACGTGTAAGGTTGGTCCGGGCCGCTTCATCCCACAATACCGTTGAAGCAAGAAAAGACTAGTAGAGGCAAGTAAGTTGACAAGATCCACGCCCACAACAAAATTGTGTTCTACTCGTGCATTAGAGAACTACGCATAGACCTAGCTCTGATACCACTGTTGGGGAACGTTGCAGAAAATTAAAAAATTTCCTACGGTTTCACCAAGATCCATCTATGAGTTCATCTAAGCAACGAGTCATAGGAGAGAGTTTGCATCTACATACCACTTGTAGATCACGTGCAGAAGCTTGCAAGGGGATGGTGATGATGGAGTCGTACTCGACGTGATTCGAATCACCGATGTCCAAGTGCTGAACGGACAGCACCTCCGCATTCAACACACGTACGGGACGGGAGACGTCTCCTCCTTCTTGATCCAGCAAGGGGGAAGTAGAGGTTGAGGAAGCTCGCTCCAACGGCAGCACAACGGCGTGGTGGTGTTGGTGCAGCAGTACTCCGACAGGGCTTCGCAAGCGCGTAACGGAGGAGGAGATGTGTTGGGGAGGGGAGGGGCTGCGCCTTGGCAATGGGGTACAACAGCCCTCCCCCACCCCTCTATTTATAGGGGAAGGGGCAAGGAGGGCCGACCCCTCTAGATGGGATCTAGAGGGGGGGCGGCGGCCAGGGAGGGGAGGCTTGCCCCCCAAGCAAGGGGGGCGCCCCCCTCAGGGTTTCCCCCCCAACCCTAGGCGCATGGGCCCAAGGTGGGGGGCGCCCAGCCCTCCAGGGGCTGGCTCCCTCCCCTTTGCGGCCCATGTGGCCCTCCGGGAGGGGTGGCCCCTCCCGGTGGACCCCCGGAACCCCTCCGGTGGTCCCGGTACAATACCGATAACCCCCGGGAACTTTCCGGTGTCCGTATGAACACTTCCCATATATAAAACTTCACCTCCGGACCATTCCGGAACTCCTCGTGACGTCCGGGATCTCATCTGGGACTCCGAACAACATTCGGTAGTCACATACTAGTCTTCCTAATAACCCTAGCGTCACCGAACCTTAAGTGTGTAGACCCTACGGGTTCGGGAGACATGCAGACATGACCGAGACGACTCTCGGGCAATAACCAACAGCGGGATCTGGATACCCATGTTGTCTCCCACATGCTCCTCGATGATTTCATCGGTTGAACCACGATGTCGAGGATTCGATCAAAACCCTGTATGCAATTCCCTTTGTCAATCGGTATGTTACTTGCCCGAGACTCGATCGTCGGTATCCCAATACCTTGTTCAGTCTCGTTACCGGCAAGTCACTTTACTCGTACCGTAATGCATGATCCCGTGGCCAACACCTTGGTCACCTTGAGCTCATTATGATGATGCATTACCGAGTGGGCCCAGAGATACCTCTCCGTCATACGGAGTGACAAATCCCAGTCTCGATCCGTGTCAACCCAACAGATACTTTCGGAGATACCTGTAATGCACCTTTATAGTCACCCAGTTACGTTGTGATGTTTGATACACCCAAGGCACTCCTACGGTATCCGGGAGTTACACGATCTCATGGTCGAAGGAAGAGATACTTGACATTGGCAAAGCTCTAGCAAACGAACTACACGATCTTTATGCTATGCTTAGGATTGGGTCTTGTCCATCACATCATTCTCCTAATGATGTGATCCCGTTATCAACGACATCCAATGTCCATAGTCAGGAAACCATGACTATCTGTTGATCACAACGAGCTAGTCAACTAGAGGCTCACTAGGGACATATTGTGGTCTATGTGTTCACACGTGTATTACGATTTTCGGATAATACAGTTATAGCATGAACAAAAGACAATTATCATGAACAATGAAATATAATAATACTTTTATTATTGCCTCTAGGGCATATTTCCAACATCGGCCATCGGGAAAGTTTCGGGGGTCACCGTTATTGTACAAGGACCACCGGAAGGGTCCCGGGGGTCCACCGGGAGGGGCCACCTATCCCGGAGGGCCCTGTGGGCTGAAGTGGGGAGGGAACCAGCCCCTGGTGGGCTGGTGCGCCCCCCTTGGGCCCTCCTGCGCCTAGGGTTGGGAACCCTAGGGGAGGGGGCGCCTCCACTTGCCTTGGGGGGCAAGTTCCCCCCTTGGCCGCCGCCCCCCCTAGGAGATCCCATCTCCTAGGGCCGGTGCCCCCCTGGGGACCCTATATAAAAAAGGGGAGGGAGGGAAGCCGCACCCTGCATCTTGGCGCCTCCCTTCCCCCTTGCTACACCTCTCCCTCCCGTAGACGCTTGGCGAAGCCCTGCCGGATCCCTACTGCATCCACCACCATGCCGTCGTGCTGCTGGATCTTCATCAACCTCTCCTTCCCCCTTGCTGGATCAAGAAGGAGGAGACATCGTGCTGACCATACGTGTGTTGAACGCGGAGGTGCCATCCGTTCGGCGCTAGGATCTCCGGTGATTTGGATCACGACGTGTACGACTACCTCAACCCCGTTCTCTTGAACGCTTCCGCTCGCGATCTACAAGGGTATGTAGATGCAATCCTCTCTCTCATTGCTGGATGAACTCATAGATTGATCTTGGTGAACGTAGGAAATTTTTTATTTTATGCAACGTTCCCCAACACATCATTCTCCTAATGATGTGATCCCGTTAATAAAATGACAAGTCATGTCTATGGTTAGGAAACACAACCATCTTTGATCAACGAGCTAGTCAAGTAGAGGCATACTAGTGACACTATGTCTATGTATTCACACATGTATGTTTCCGGTTAATACAATTCTAGCATGAATAATAAACATTTATCATGATATAAGGAAATAAATAATAACTTTATTATTGCCTCTAGGGAATATTTCCTTCAGTATCCCACTTGCACTAGAGTCAATAATCTAGATTACACAGTAATGATTCTAACACCCATGGAGCCTTGGTGCTGATCATGTTTTGCTCGTGGAAGAGGCTTAGTCAATGGGTCTGCAACATTCAGATCCGTATGTATCTTGCAAATCTATATGTCTCCCACCTGGACTTGGTCCCGGATGGAATTGAAGCGTCTATTGATGTGCTTGGTTCTCTTGTGAAATTTGGATTCCTTTGCCAAGGCAATTGCGCCAGTATTGTCACAAAAGATTTTCATTGGACCCGATGCACTAGGTATGACACCTAGATCGGATATGAACTCCTTCATCCAGACTCCTTCATTTGTTGCTTCCAAAGTAGCTATGTACTCCGCTTCACATGTAGATCCCGCCCCAACGCTTTGTTTAGAACTGCACCAACTGACAGCTCCACCGTTCAATATAAACATGTATCCGGTTTGCAATTTAGAATCATCCGAATCAGTGTCAAAGCTTGCATCGATGTAACCATTTACGACTAGCTCTTTGTCACCTCCATAAACGAGAAACATATCCTTAGTCCTTTTCAGGTATTTCAGGATATTCTTGACCGATGTCCAGTGATCCACTCCTGGATTACTTTGGTACCTCCCTGCTAAACTTATTGCTAAGCATACATCAGGTCTGGTACACATCATTGCATACATGATAGAGCCTATGGTTGAAGCATAGGGAACATCTTTCATTTTCTCTTTATCTTCTGTTGTGGTCGGGCATTGAGTCTGACTCAACTTCACACCTTGTAATATAGGCAAGAACCTTTTCTTTGCTTGATCCATTTTGAACTTTTTCAAAACTTTATCAAGGTATGTGCTTTGTGAAAGTCCAATTAAGCGTCTTGATCTATCTCTATAGATCTTGATGCCTAATATATAAGTAGCATCACCGAGGTCTTTCATTGAAAAACTTTTATTCAAGTATCCTTTTATGCTATCCAGAAATTCTATATCATTTCCAATCAACAATATGCCATCTACATATAATATCAGAAATGCTACAGAGCTCCCACTCACTTTCTTATAAATACAGGCTTCTCCAAAAGTCTGTATAAAACCATATGCTTTGATCACACTATCAAAGCATTTATTCCAACTCCGAGAGGCTTGCACCAGTCCATAAATGGATCGCTGGAGCTTGCACACTTTGTTAGCACCTTTTGGAGCGACAAAACCTTCTGGTTGCATCATATACAACTCTTCTTCTAGAAATCCATTCAGGAATGCAGTTTTGACATCCATTTGCCATATTTCATAATCATAAAATGCGGCAATTGCTAACATGATTTGGACAGACTTAAGCATCGCTACGGGTGAGAAAGTCTCATCGTAGTCAATGATGACCCGCAAGTATATGGGATAGTTGTAGCCTCTTTCGATAAGTAAGAGTGTCGAACCCAACGAGGAGCTATAGGTAGAACAAATACTCTCTCAAGTCCTATAGGCCACTGATACGACTCTACGCACGCTTGACGTTCGCTTTACCTAGAACAAGTATGAAACTAGAAGCACTTTGTAGGTGTGATAGGATAGGTTTGCAAGATAATAAAGAGCACGCAAATATAAACTAGGGGCTGTTTAGATAAAGAAGCAATAAAGTAAGTATTAGTAGAGAGCTTTTTGTCACGAGAAAGTTATTTGTCCAAGGCAATCGATAACTAGACCGGTAATCATTATTGCAATTCTATTTTAGGGAGGCATAAGCTAACATACATTATCTTCTTGGATCATATGCACTTATGATTGGAACTTTAGCAAGCATCCGCAACTACT
Organism: Triticum timopheevii; assembly: GCA_963921465.1. Classification (NCBI taxonomy): domain Eukaryota; kingdom Viridiplantae; phylum Streptophyta; class Magnoliopsida; order Poales; family Poaceae; genus Triticum; species Triticum timopheevii. The sequence continues at coordinate 148,270,506 of OY997272.1, forward strand.
AAAGATTAATTAAGGTAAAAGCCAACCATAACATTAAAGCATCAAGTCCCCTTTATCCCATATGCAAACAACCTACTTACTCGGGTCTGTGCTTCCGTTCACTCACGCAACCCACCATAAGCAAATCATAAAAATATTGCAAACCCTACAGCGGGGATCCCTCATGCTTGCGCGACACGGAGAGCAACATAGGACATCACCAATAATAAAACATGCAACTCAAACCAATCACGATCATCAATTAACCCATAGGACAAAACGGATCTACTCAAACATCATAAGATAGCCATACATCATTGGGAAATAATATATAGCGTTGAGCACCATGTTTAAGTAGAGATGACAGCGGGTAAGAGAGGGGTTACAACGCTGCATAGAGGCGGTGAAGTTGTTGGTGAAGATCGCGGTGATGATGATGGCCCCCAGCGGTGTTCTGGCGCCACCGGAAGCAAGGGGGAGAGGGCCCCCTTCTTCTTCTTCTTCCTTGACCTTCTCCCTAGATGGGAGAAGGGTTTCCCCTCTGGTCCTTGGCTCCCATGGCGTGGGAGGGGCGAGAGCCCCTCCGAGATTGGATCTGTCTCTCTGTCTCTCTCTGTTTCTGCGTTCTCAGATTCTGCCCCTTCACTGTTTCTTTTATATCCGGAGATCCGTAACTCTGATTGGGGTGAATCTTTCGCCCAGATTTTTCCCATAAAATTAGCTTTCTTGCAGCAAAAGAAGAGCGTCAACCGCCTTACGGGTGGCCCATGAGGGTGCCAGGTGAAAGATAATGGATGTCGCCTAGAGGGGGGTGAATAGGCGCTTTAAAATAATTACAGTTGAGGCTTGAACAAATGCGGAATAAACCTAGCGGTTAATTTGACAAGCACAAAACCTACAACAACTAGGCTCACCTATGTGCACCAACAACTTATGCTAAGCAAGATAAACAACTAAGTGATAGCAAGATATATGACAAGAAACAATATGGCTATCACAAAGTAAAGTGCATAAGTAAAGGGCTCGGGTAAGAGATAACCGAGGCACGCGGAGATGACGATGTATCCCGAAGTTCACACCCTTGCGGATGCTAATCTCCGTTTGGAGCGGTGTGGAGGCACAATGCTCCCCAAGAAGCCACTAGGGCCACCGTAATCTCCTCACGCCCTCGCACAATGCAAGATGCCGTGATTCCACTAAGGGACCCTTGAGGGCGGTCACCGAACCCGTACAAATGGCAACCCTTGGGGGCGGTCACCGAACCCGTACACTTTGGCAACCCTTGGGGGCGGTCACCGGTACCCGACAAATTGCTCGGGGCGATCTCCACAACCTAATTGGAGACCCCGATGCTTGCCCGGAGCTTTACACTACAATGATTGAGCTTCGAACACCACCAACCGTCTAGGGCGCCCAAGCACCCAAGAGGAACAAGCTCAAGGGCACCAAGCACCCAAGAGTAATAAGCTTCTCAACTTGTAACTTCCACGTATCACCGTGGAGAACTCAAACGGATGCACCAAATGCAATGGCAAGGGTACACGGAGTGCCCAAGTCCTTCTCTCCCAAATCCCACCAAAGCAACTAATGCTAGGGAGGAAGATGAGAGGAAGAACAAGAAGGAGAACACCAAGAACTCCAAGATCTAGATCCAAGGGGTTCCCCTCACATAGAGGAGAAAGTGATTGGTGGAAATGTGGATCTAGATCTCCTCTCTCTTTTCCCTCAAAAACTAGCAAGAATCCATGGAGGGATTGAGAGTTAGCAAGCTCGAAGAAGGTCAACAATGGGGGCAAAAACGAGCTCAAGAGATAGGGAACCATTGGGGAAGAAGACCCCCTTAAATAGGTCCCCACGAATCTGCCCGTTATGTGCAGAAAACTGTAGGACCGGTACAACCGGTGCACGAACCGGTACAACCAGCCAAAGCAGAGGAAAAACCAACCTGGGAAAAGCTCTAAGCGGTACAACAGCCTGGGGAACCGGTAGTACCGGTTAAACCGGTAAAACCGGTCAACAACCGCCCAAGAACCGCTCCAAAACAGAAACTAGTCCGGTGGTAGAGTGGTACATGGCCGGTACAACCTCCGGACCAATTCTGGAGCGGTACAACCACTCCAAACACCGGTTGTACCGGTCAACCGTTACAACCTCTCTACGGGGCGGTACAACCTCTCTATGTAAAACAGGCAATATCAAAACAGCCACAACTTTCGCATACGAGCTCCGAATTCGATGAAACCAAGTTTGTTGGAAAGCTAGCAACAATGGCTAACACAATCTTGATAGAAATAACAAAAAGAAGCAAATAAGAAAAGGCCCATAAGAAAATGGTGAGAACTCTTCCTCGGATAAGACCGGTAAAAACTCCAACACCGAAAACGCAATAGGAGAAGCAAGTGAAATCGGTTTTCAATGAACTCGAGCTCGTCATCAAGATGACCATAAGCTCTAAGACTCACAAGAGAATCAAACAAGAACCAAGAAAGATGATGCAAGGATGCAATGGTTTGAGCTCTGTACGAATGATACGACCAAGCTACTCATCGAGAGCCCCCCTTGATAGTACGGTAATCGATCCTATAACCCGGTCTCCCAACTACCACCATGAGACCGGTAAAAGAGAAAACCTATCAAGGGAAAACCTTTGCCTTGCACATGGTCCACTTGAGCTAGATGATGAAAATCTTGACTCCCTCAAGTTGGACCACCTTTCTTGATTGCATTGGCTCGATGAAGACTAGATGATTGCTCCCCCATACTCCACTATGGGTGAGCCACTCTTCGGCACATCTTCACAAGACCATTGACACCACAAAGGATGGAAAGATTCAAGATCTCTTCGTGATGCTCCACTTGAACTTGCACACGGCAATCATGATGACGATCACCACTTGATGTCATCCTTTCCATGGGTTGTATGATATCTTCCTCTTGACGCAAGCCCATGGACACGTACCTAACTCCACATAGAACTCTCACATAGACCATGGGTTAGTACACAAGGTGCAATGGACAATGCTCACCATACCATGGGATCACTCGATCCCTCTCGGTACATCTTCTACGCTTTGAGAGTTGATCAACTTGATTCACTCTTGACTTAGTCTTGATCAACCTTGAATCTTTCCAACTCTCTTCATTTGGATGATGTCTTGAAGGTAAACATGAATGATCACACAATCTTCTTCTTCAAGACATGCTTGCAATAAGCTCAACACTCACATGACCAATCTTTGGATAATTCCTTAATAGCACCTTGGTCAACTCATAAACTCCTTGAAACCAACACATGGACTTCAAGAAAATCCTATGGACAAAACCTTCAAATATAACTCAAGGCAACCATTAGTCCATAGAGATTGTCATCAACTACCAAAACCAAACATGGGGGCATCGCATGTTCTTTCAATCTCCCCCATTTTGGTAATTGATGACAATCACTTTCAAGAGAGTTTATATAAGGAATTATGCATCACCATGCAATGCAACATTGATGACAATCACTTTCAAGAGAGTTTATATAAGGAATTATGCATCACCATGCAATGCAACAACCAATAGTGCATGCGAATGAGATGCAAATGCTAAGGAACAAAACCAGAGCAAGAGGAGACAACTCTCTAAACTTCTCCACAAAACTCTCTGAAACTTCTCCCCCATTGGCATCGATTGCCAAAATGGGCTAAAAGCTTAGAAGGCCAATATAAAATGTGTTCCTCCATAAATTGTGTATTTCTCAACAAGAGAGTGGAATGCAATACACATATCCAACGGTAAATACTTGGAGGAAGACAAACTATATTTAGGCCCAAAGATTGCAAAAGGAAGATATGCCACAAAGACATAATCAAAGAGAGAAACAAGCAATCAAGCAACCAAAAGATACCAATTGAAGCAAGCTATCAAAAGATACCAATTGAACCAACTAGGCCAATGATCCTACGAGCCACATGAATAAAGGATATTATGATAAGAGCGGAGCAGTGTTCTAAAGAAACTAGAGAAGCTCCCCATGATTTGTGCACATCAAGAATTTTTGTATTTGGATACAAAGTGCACAAAATAGGATCATAGCTCCCCCAAGATCAATAGAACCTCACGACAAGTGCAAGAGAGCAACGGAGTGTTCTAAAGACACTAGTGAAGCTCCCCATGATCTGTGCACTCCTTAGAATATTTGCATTAGGATACCAAGTGCACAAAATAGGATCATCACTCCCCGAAAATCAATAGAAACTCACAACAAGTGCAAGTGAGCATGTAGGAAACAAAGTCTTGCAACAACCAAATGGTTGAGCAACATATAAAAGAGGCAACTTAAGAGTAGGCTCAACCAAAATGATGTGTGTGAGTCATGGCAAAGCACTTGAGAAGACTAATGTAAGGGTGAGCAATAAGCATCAACATAGTCTTGAAAAGTGGAGATACAAGGTGCATGACATGTCCTTCCCACACACACCAGGCAAAAGTGATCACAAGCACACTAAATATGCAAAAAGAATAACCAACACTTGTGACAACCCATTATGAAGATAGAAAGTGAAAGCCTCATCAAGACGAGGGATACCAATTAAAAAACCTCATCAAGACAAGCATGAAGAAAATGATCTTCACCACACAAGAGTGCAACAAGATGCAACGAGATAAGACACGCACTCAAGGCAAAAGCTTTCACTGAGCCACAAGAGAAATAACATAAGAAGGACAAAGTGGACGTGAAAGAGAAGATATCAACTAGAGATGTAATTTCTCTCAAGTGTATAAGGTTCTATGTAGACGAATATATCTACAAAGAAGTATGTATACCCGAAATAGTTACAACACGAAGGAACAAGATATCCACAAGGAAGTCATAAATATACCAATAAGATATTTGCTTGAAAGCATAGCACTTGGCAAGATATGGTCTTATTGTATATAAATGAATTCCTACCACACAACCATCAAAGACATCACAACTAGCAACATGAGATCATTGTTGGGATGCTTTGAGAAAGGAAACAAGTATCACAAGATATGAAATGAATATCATGCCAAGATACAACCTACACAAGGTTGAATGCAAGAAGGGAAAGCATGAATAGATACTTGTTACCGAGATATCATTGGAAGGATGTAGTAGATACCAATTGAAGGTAGATAGTAGTTAATTGATCATCCTAGCTTGACTCCAATATGTACATGGTGACAACACCTTCCTTGTGAGTGAGCCGAGCATCCAATGCATCTCCAAATGTTCCTAGAAGAACAACACAAACTAAACGGTACCCAAACTCATCGGGACCAAATAGTTAGAAACACCAATACATAGGACAAACTCCACATAAATATGTGCATATAGATGTGAAAATGAATTTTATGCACATCTCATCCAATTTGAGACTTGGTGGAGTTCCCCCTATATATTGTGTCAAAGAAAGAAAACATGCCAAAGAAACTACAAGAAGTAAATATGCATGCTCAAGACTTTCAAGAACCGAGACCAAAAGACAAATAAATACCAAGCGAAGAAAAGATACCAAATGAATAAATCATCACTTGGAGGATGTCCATAAAAGATACATCAAGGAATGAGATATGCATTGATAAACTCAAAAAGAAAGATGTCAAACTCCCAAAAGAGAGAATGTGTCACGGGGAACAAGCACCTATGGGGCAGGGAGCCCCTTCTGGTCCGGCAGGGGGGGCGAGGGGCGCACGAAGAGCAGATCGAGGTCAAGCACGCGGGGGATTTTACCCAGCTTCAGAGCTCTCCGGAGAGATAAAACTCCTACTGCTGCTTTGTGTTTGTATTTGTTCTTCGCTCGAAGAGCATGGGTATGCTGCGGTGTCTAATTTCCGAACTGCGGAACCCCTTCTACGTGCGCATGGGCCTCCCTTTTATAGTCTAAGGGGGTCACTGACAGGTGGCAGTGTAGAAAGAGGGGTAGAAAGGTAAAAACGCAGGTTGGTACAACTGCTACCAACAGTGTCCCCTACCTAACTCTGACGGCAGGGGACAAGGGCATTTAATGCCCGTCCGGTCGCCCCAACGGTGTAAGGAAACGACCGTTAGGGGCGCCACCGATCGCCACGATGGCCTCCTTGTCAGCTTCGCTTGCCACCTCGCACTGCTAGGCTGCCCAGCCGCCCGCCACGTGCTCCAGGAGCGGTCCTACGGCGACACGTCGTCGGGTGAGCTGGAGTGCAGAGTGGTGGCCTTGCCGCGGCAAGCGCCTTGCCGCGGCCATTGTCTTGATGCACCAGCGAGCTTGTCGCCCGCCAGGCCTTGCTGGGACGCGTGGGTCGTCGCGGCAGGTTTTGTGAAGTGCCTTTGTTGGTCTTCCCGGCAAGCTCCTCTTGCCGGAGCCTTGTCCTTCCCGGCAAGCTTCTCTTGCCGGGGCCTTGTCCTTCCCGGCAAGCTTCTCTTGCCAGGGCCTTGACTTCTTTAGTTAGTACTTTGTTCTTGAATGGCCGTAGATGGGAGTGACGGAGGGTTTTGGCGGGCGTCCGGCAAGCCTTGCCGCGGGGTGCTGTGCCCGCCCGTGCCCAAGTTCGGGGTACTAAGGTACCCCTACTTTAGTACACCGACAGGAGCCCCCGGGCCTGGGCCATACACGGTGCCGAGCGCTGTTGGGCCAGGCCCATAACAGGGCACGGGCACGCGCCGCCTGGGTCCGCACAAAAATCCATTCCGAATCCTCCGCACCCTCCCGTAACGGCACATGTCAATCGCGGCGTCGTGGGAGGCGTGGGTGGCGTGCGCAATTTTCGAGGCGCCCACCCCCGTGATCACGGGGCAGGGCGAGGTCACCTCACCCGTCGTCCCGGCTTTGCATCCTCGCCACGCGGCTCCCATGCGCGTGGGGTCGTGGGCGGTGGAGGTGGGAAACCGAGCCGTCACGGGCGGAGGCAGCAGGTCGGCCCCGATTCTCTGCTCTTCTTGCGCCCTGATTGGCTGAGCGGGGCGGTCGAGCCCCCACCTCGCTCCTTAAAAAGGGCGGAAGGGGAGCGCAAAATCCTGCACTCCCTCATCTCCTCCTTTCTTCAACTTCTGCTCCCTTTTCTCCATCTGTCATGGAGGGAGGGAACCCCGGCCCTTCATCGGTGGTGGCGAGGGTCGCTGCCAGACAGCACGTCCCTCCCCATCCTGTGCACGTGGCGGCAGAGCCAGCCGCAAGGGGAAGAGGGAGGGGCCGAGGTCGTGGACGAGGTCGAGGGCGAGGTCGAGGCGCTCAGGGAAGAGGCGGACGAGGCGGCGCGCCTGCTCCGCCGCCGCCGGTGGATCCTCCCCTCGAGGCGGTCCATACGGGGGACGATCCTTGGGAGTTCTTTGTCAGGCTGCACCGGGCGCCTCGCCGTCGCCTCCGGCTTCCAGCTCCGTTTGCGAGCGCGATGGAGCCGGATCCGCCCGAGACATTGAGATTGCACATGAGGGGCTGTGGGATCAGCGGCACGCGAGTCAGCGTCGTATCCCCAGCCCCTGGTGTGATGTATCTTGATCGAGGGTGGAAGACATTCGCCCGTATCCACAGCTTGACGGCGGGGTTTACCCTCCATTTTAAGTTAATGGAGGGCGACTTCCTCTCCGTCAAGGTCTTTGGGGACTCCGGCATCCGGGCGAGATGCTGCGTGGACAGCTCCTCTGATAGCGAAGACTCCCCCTCGAGCGAGAGTGACGAGGAGGAGAGCGACAGCGACGACGAGGGTGGTGGGCCCGACTAGACGTCGGCCGTCGCCTCGCGTGCCACCGGCGACCCCATCATCCGGGTCGCCGGCCTCTTGAACTCCCCGGGGTCGTCTCCTTGGGCGGCTGGCGTAGGGAGGCTGCGGAAGAGGAAGAGGGACGGCGGCAAGGCCGTCAAGTCGGAGTACGAGGGCGTGGTGCCCTCGACAGCGTGCTGACGTCCTGCCGCCCCGTCTTCGAGCTCTGCTTCCGGCGCCTCCGTCTCCGCCAAGCCCCCGGCTGGTTCCCGGGATGTTCTCTTGGTGTCTTCTGGCACCCGTAGCTCGCCTAGGCGCCCCTTTCGCCCTTCTCGCCTCCTTAATCTACCTCCTGAAAAGAGGGATAGGAGAAGGGATTACGGGCATCTTATCTTTTCAATTTGTAAGCCTTCGGGCCTTTAGCTGCATTTAAGACTTGTAATCCTCTCTTTCATGTTTTTCATCCTCTATGGACTGTACCCAAATGGGATGTTTTTTTAATGAAAAAGGGGAATGCTTGCCGGGTTATATCCTTTACTTGATTCTGTGCCTTGTATGTTTTCACCCTACGCTTTGAGGGAACTTGCCGGCGCAAGCACACTTGCTGAGTGCGGAACATCAGCAGCCCGCTGGCGGTGCTGTCTCCGGCAAGAAACCTTGTCGGGCTAGTTGCGGCGCACTTGTATTGTTGAGCGGACTCGAAAACAAATCAAGGGCGCAACTTAGCCGCGATTTGGCTCCTCTGCGCACGGGTTTTCCATACAAGGCATGCTCGTTCACAGACGCGGCCTCGCATTCCCCAGCCCACAAGAGGATGCATGACGAGGGACGGAAAACTTATCTGATATCGCAGCCCCCGGCAAATCTGGCTTGCCGGGGATGAATCTTGGTATTCGCAGCCCCCAGCAACACTGGCTCGCCGGGACCCAGGTGCCGGTGCTCCTTTCTTTGTTCTTGCCGCCGACGTCGCAGCCCTCGGCGACCCTGGCTTGCCGCGGAGGAATCTCGGTACTCGCAGCCCCCAGCAACGCTGGTTTGCCGGGGCCCAGGTGCCGGTGTGCCCTTCTGCTCCTTCCTTGTCGCTGTTATTTTAGTTATGAGAACAACTTAGTCAGTGCCGTAATAAGTTACTTTGTAGTATAACTTCATTCTGGGCAACGCTTGCTATGTTGCATCCTTTGTATGTTTTTACCCTACGCTTTTAGGGAACTTGCCGGTGCATACACACTTGCTAAGTGCGGAACATCAGCAGCCTGCTGGCGGTGTTGGCTCCGGCAAGAAACCTTGTTGGGGCTAGTTGCAGCGCGCTTTTATTGTTGAGCGGACTCGAAAACAAATCAAGGGCGCAACTTAGCCACGAGCCGGCTCCTCCGCGCACAGGTTTTCCACACAAAGCACGTCCCACGGCAAGGTTTGCTATGTTGCATCCTTTACTCCGTCACATCCCTTGTATGTTTTTACCCTACGCTTTTAGGGAACTTGCCGGTGCAAACACACTTGCTGAGCGCGGAACATCAGCAGCCCGTTGGCGGTGTTGCTCCCGGCAAGAAACCTTGTCGGGGCTAGTTGCGGCGCGCTTGGGTTGTTGAGCGGACTCGAAAACAAAACAAGGGCGCAACGTAGCCGCGAGCTGGTTCCTCCGCGCACAGGTTCTTCATACAAGGCACGGGTGTTCAAGGAATACAACATAAAAAATTTAAAACTGACTGTGCTCTGCGCCCAAATTTTGGCAACTTAGCTTTTCTGTCTTCTATGTTCCGCCAAGGCTGCGCTTCTTCCTTGATCCCATCCCTTGTATGTTTTCACCCTACGTTTTGAGGGAACTTGCCGGTGCAAGCACACTTGCTGAGTGCGGAACGTCAGCAGCCCGCTGGCGGTGCTGCCTCCGGCAAGAAACCTTGTCGGGGCTAGCTGCAGCGCGCTTGCGTTGTTGAGCGGACTCGAAACAAAACAAGGGCGCAGCTTAGCCACGAGTCGATTCCTCCGCGCACAGGTTTTCCATACAAGGCACGGATGCTCAAGGAACATAACTCAAAAGTTTGAAGCTGACTGCTTCCTGCGTTCTATTTGCCGGTGGAGCTCGATGGTGCGTCCTCGACGGCAGCGCGGCACTCCGGAGAGGTGCGCTTGCCGGAGTGGGTGCCAGAGCCATTCTTGCCGGGCTTAGTCTTTGGTGAAACTGTCTTTGCCTTCTTGCACTTGCCGGTGGAGCTCGATGGAGCGTCCTCGACGGCGGCGCAGCACTCCGAAGAGGTGCGCTTGCCGGAGTGGGCATCAGAGCTACTCTTGCCGGACTTGGTCTTCTTCTTCTTCCCCCCGGGAACTTCAGCGGCAAGTGGTTTGTGATCTGCTGCAGCTGCTGCTTCCCGGTAGATCTTGTCGGTACAGATAAGTGCATCTTTCTTGTCGCCTTGGACAGAAATGACACTTATCGGACCAGGCATCTTGAGCACATTGTAGGCATAGTGAGAGGCTGCCATGAACTTGGCGAGCGCTGGACGGCCAAGTATCCCATTGTATGGCAATGGGAAATCAGCAACATCAAACGTGACTCTCTCTGTCCTGAAATTCAGCTCGCTGCCAAACGTTACTGGCAGTGTGATCTTCCCCTTGGGCTTGCTCCTTCCCGGATTGATTCCTTGAAAGGTACCAGTCTCTTCGAGCTCGTTGTCGGGGATCTGGAGCTTCTTGAGCACTGCGGAGGAGATGAGATTCAGGCCAGCCCCGCCGTCAACCAACATCTTCGTGACCTTGAGGTTGCGGATGGTTGGCGAAACCAACATCGGCAAGCACCCGACCGCAGTGATGCGATCAGGGTGATCCTCAACGTCGAAGATGATGGGGGTGCTGGACCACTTGAGGGGCTTGCGCGCTTCGACTGATGGTTCTGCTGCATTCACCTCCCGCACCCACTGTTTGAGTTGACGGTGCGAGGTGTGCAGAGAAGCACCGCCGTCAACGCACAAAACCTCCGTCGCCTTCTGAAACTCTTGGTCATCGGTCTCATCCTCATCCATCTCATCATCCTCATCTTCTTCTTCGTCCTTGTCGCGGCCCCGGGGAGGTCTGTCACCTTGCCGCTGCTTGGGCTTGCCGCGGTGCCCTCCCTGGGCGGGAAGCTTCTTGCCGGATCCTCCGCCACCTTTCTGGGCCTTCTCCTTGTCGCGGCGCTCATATTCAGCTCTCTGTAGCTCCGCCATCTGCTCAACCTTCTTGCATGCTTGGAGGTCATGGCCCTTGGTGCGGTGGATCTTGCAATACTGCTTGCCGGAGCGTCCTGCTTGTCGGCGGCCACCACAGCCTCGCCGGAGTCGTCAGTTTTGGCCTTGTCGGAACCGCTTCCGTTGCCGGACTGCTCAAAAACTAGCACATCCTTAGCTTTCCTCTTTCTGTTATTCTGCCTCCGGTTCCTTCTTGCCGGAGGGGCGTCCTCGCTGTCAGATCCTTCTGCTCCTACATTCTCTCCGGGAAGTTTCCTCCCCTCTTCAGCACGGGCACACTTGTCGGCCAGGGCATAGAGCTCGCTGACATCTCTGATTTTGCACATCGCCATCTCCTCCCTCATCCTGCGGTTACGCACGTTCTGATGGAACGCGCTGATAACCGCGGCGGGGTGGACGTCTGGGATGTTGCGCTGCACCTGGCTGAATCTCTGTATGTACTTGCGCAGGGGTTCTCCTTCCTTCTGGGCAAGCAAATGAAGATCGCTTTCCTGGCCATGTGGTTTGTGGCCGCCCGTGAAGGCGCCGACAAACTGATGGCACAGGTCTGCCCACGAAGAGATGGAGCTGTCCGGCAAGTGCATGAGCCAAGATCTGACGTTGGGCTTGAGCACCAGCGGGAAGTAGTTGGCGAGGATCTTCTCGTCGCGCCCCCCAGCAGCCTGCACCGCAATGGTGTAGACGCTGAGGAACTCCGACGGATGTATCCTGCCATCGTACTTCTCGGGCACGTCTGGCTTGAAGTTTTTGGTGCTGGGCCACTAGACTTGCCGCAGCTCATGAGTGAACGCAGGACAACCTACCGCGTACGGCAAGTCGCCTGGCTCCCCTGGCACGGGCATATCGACAGTGGGCCCAGCGTGCTGGTCAGACTGACGTTGCGCTTCTCTTCGACGCTCGATACGAGTGCGAGCGTCTTCGTGTCGTCGTTCTTGGATAACTTGGCGTTGATCGCGGCGAGTTCGCGGGTCCGACGACGCAGTGGAGTCGGCGTCGAGGCTGGCCCGACGAGTCGGCGATCTTGGCCTTCTTGGCGGGGAGTGCATGGTAGTGGCACCCCCACTGGTCTTGTCGGCGTCGGCTCGCGCCTGGGCGTCTTGCCGGGGCTTCGATGCGCTCGGTTGCCGGGGCTTGTCGCCGTTGGCGAAGCCGATGAGGCTATAAATGGCCATCCTCCAGTCGTCAATCTTGTGTGGCGCCGGAGGGTAATCTAGAAGCAGCTGAGCTCGGGCCAGCGCTTCCTCTGGAGTCTTGGGTGGCGGTGGCGATGAGCGGCGCGAGGAACGGGACGTGCTCGGACTCCCAACAGGATTGGAAGGAGCAGCACCCCGTCCTGGCGACCGCACCTCACTCGCGCCAGCATGCTGGCGTGCACGCTGGTCTTGAGCGTCCCGCGACCCACCAACTTGGCCTTGCTCCAACGCGAGCACGGTTCTAGGAGCACCATGGCGTTGTCGACCTTGCACTTCCTGGGAAGGGCGTGGCGTGTGCACGGTTGACGAAGTTTGCGGGGCCTTGTCTTTGGACCTGGTGACGACGTGAGTCCCACCGTCGGCGCCCGCTCCTCCGCCGGCGTCTACCCCACCGCCCGTTTGCTCCGGCGGCGGTGGTGGAATCGACGTAGACGGAGCGGCCACCTCCGAAGGCTTCTTCTTCGGTGGCATGTCGATGAAGATGTTGATGTAGCGTGCGCGGAGACCGGATCAGGTTCGCACGACCTCGACGCCCCCTACCTAGCGCGCCAAAGATGTCGCGGGGAACGAGCACCTATGGGGCAGGGAGCCCCTTCTGGTCCGGCAGGGGGGGGCGAGGGGCGCACGAAGAGCAGATCGAGGTCAAGCACGCGGGGGATTTTACCTAGCTTCGGAGCTCTCCAGAGAGATAAAACTCCTACTGCTGCTTTGTGTTTGTATTTGTTCTTCGCTCGAAGAGCATGGGTATGCTGCGGTGTCTAATTTCCGAACTGCGGAACCCCTTCTACGTGCGCATGGGCCTCCCTTTTATAGTCTAAGGGGGTCATCGACAGGTGGCAGTGTAGAAAGAGGGGTAGAAAGGTAAAAACACAGGTTGGTACAACTGCTACCAACAGTGTCCCCTACCTAACTCTGACGGCAGGGGACAAGGGCATTTAATGCCCGTCCGGTCGCCCCAACAGTGCAAGAAAACGACCGTTAGGGGCGCCACCGATCGCCACGATGGCCTCCTTGTCAGCTTCGCTTGCCACCTTGCACCGCTAGGCTGCCCAGCCGCCCGCCACGTGCTCCAGGAGCGGTCCTGCGGTGACACGTCGTTGGGTGAGCTGGAGTGCAGAGTGGTGGCCTTGCCGCGGCAAGCGCCTTGCCGCGGCCATTGTCTTGATGCACCAGCGAGCTTGTCGCCCGCCAGGCCTTGCCGGGACGCGCGGGTCGTCACGGCAGGTTTTGTGAAGTGCCTTTGTTGGTCTTCCCGGCAAGCTCCTCTTGCCGGAGCCTTGTCCTTCCCGGCAAGCTTCTCTTGTCGGGGCCTTGTCCTTCCCGGCAAGCTTCTCTTGCCGGGGCCTTGACTTCTTTAGTTAGTACTTTGTTCTTGAATGGCCGTAGATGGGAGTGATGGAGGGTTTTGGTGGGCGTCCGGCAAGCCTTGCCGCGGGGTGCTGTGCCCGCCCGTGCCCAAGTTCGGGGTACTAAGGTACCCCTACTTTAGTACACCGACAGAATGGTTCCAAACAAACAAAGCCCTCTACAAAGTTTCATGATGGCACAAAGTACCAAAAAGAAACGGCTTGCCTTCCACAAACACACACTTGATAAGGATCACAAGATGAGTGTTTTATAGAGAATAGGATAGCTCCCCCAATACTAGTGCATTATAGAGAATTTGCATTTGAATAGAAAATGCACGAGGTGGGATCACCACTTTCACTATATCTAGAAAACACTAGACAAGGTCAAGAAATTAACAAGATCCACAAGTGGTATGGAATACAATGGGAGTTGACACAATCCTAGGCAAGATATAAAGCAAATAGAAGCAAAGTCCAATGTAAAGATGATCAATAATTTCTACCACACATAAGTGAGTACCAATTGTCAAAAGACAAGAAGTATTTGGAAATAATTCCCGGTGGTAGATAACAAGGATATCCGACATCATCTTCACACCAAACAAAAAGCAAATTGCAACTTGTAGAGCTAACATGCCACCTAGGAACAAGATAATTTACAATATTAATTCTAGGTGACAATATCTCAAATGTACACATTTTCTAGGCTAGTAATATACACATAGCATATTACTCCCCCATAATGTGATACCAATTAAAGATAAACAAGAGGCAAAATAACGATCCAACACGAGATAATTAATGGACAATATAGAATTTGAATTTCTCATGGGAAGACATGCCACATACCGACTAGATAATCTTGAAATATCAATACTAGATGGTATTACTCATGTACACACATATATAGGATTGTGAGGTGCACAAAGCACATCACTTCCCCGTAAGGGGATATTCCATTATTCTCTCACAAGAGCCAACTAAGAAAAGAACAAGATGCAAAAGGCTCAATGCATGACACACACGTACATGATGTGCAAACCAACACACACATACTTGATTGCTCAAGATAATCAAGTTGGAAGCACAACATATACAAACACATGCAAGGAACAAAACCAAACATGCAAAGGGGTAAGTAACTATCAATGTAAACACTTTAAGCATGAGTTACCGCATGGAGAAACATTGGATATAAGATAGAAATTTGATAATTCGAATAACTTGGCTTGAGACAATTAGAATGATGAAGTCCCCTTAATTCTTCATAAAGTAGCCAAGTCTCCAATGCCCTCCAACAACACCTATTGATCAAGTTTGAGCTTGTTGGTCCCCAACCAAGTTGGGTCCTAGGAGGTTAGTCACAATAGGCTTGGCTACCCAAATGGTTCTCTTCTTGACACCACTTTGAGTACCAACAACTTTGGCAAACACATTGCCAACCTTATCCTTCCCAAGAGAATAGATATCATCAATAATAATTGGGTTGGATAAGTTACCACTAGTGCATGAAGAGGCGAGGTGACCTTTCTCACGACATAAGTAGCAACGTCTATTCTTCACTTTCTTCTCACTTGATTTATCAACTTGAGAAGCATTAGCTTGAGGATTCTTGGGAAGAGGACTTTCTTCAAATTGTGGTTGAGCATGGGATCGAACTTGTGGCCGCTTCCCTTGTTGCTTGTTACTAATGGCCTTCTTCTTCAATGGGCAAGATCTAACATGATGCCCTTCTACTTTGCACTTGAAGCAAACAATCTTGGCCGAATTCTTGACTTGTTCTTGGCCCTTCTTTTTGTTGCTCTTGGACTTCTTCTTCTTCTTGGAGTTGAATCCAAGTCCACCTTTGTCATTGGGGGATTTTTGCACACTCAAGATATTGTTGAGTGTGAATTTACCTTCATGACTCTTTTCCAAGTCTTTCTTCAAGGAAGTGACTTGGGCCTTGAGCTCTTTGATTTCCTCTACATGGTTAGTCTCAACACAAGTACTAGAGGAACTAGAAGCTTCATTTTTAGAGCAACAAGGCAAGGAAAGCAATTCATCACAAGATGTACAAAACATTGTGAGTAGATGAATTACAAGGACTAGCACATAGCAATATAGCATTTTGACTAGAATAGTGCTAGTATCCACATGAGGCTCACTAGATGTTACCTTAGCAATCATGGCCTCATGAGCTATCTTTAGCACATTATGGGATACTAGAAGATCATCATGAGAGCTTGAAAGCTTTTCATGACTTTCTTCCAATTTCCCATAATTGCTAGATAGCAACTCAAGTTGAGCCCGTAGCTCAACATTCTCCTTCAAAATGGATGCTTCACAAGTAATAGAGTTAGTAGCACAAGCATCATCATTAACAACAAGAGGAGAGGACAACTTGGAAAGCTCTTTTAAATAAGAAGCTTCAAGTTGAGCATGAGACTCGGTGAGTTTGATGAGCTCACCCTTAATGACCCTTGAGCCATTTTCGAGGTGCTCAAAATCCTCAAGGAGTCTAGCATGAGCAACTTCAAGCTTAACATTTTTAGTTTCAAAATCATTGGCCACCATAAGAGCTCTATCACGAGATTCGCTCACTCTAGATAATTCTAGAGCAAAAGTCTCCTCAAGAGATTCCTTGGTGGTTTGTTCAAGTTCAAGAGCTTGAGAGAGGTCCGCAATATAATTAGCATAATCATGCTCATGGCCTTCCATTTTATCAATGGTGACCTCATGCTCCTCAAGACGAGATTCCAACTCATCAATATATTTCTTGCCCTCAGTAGCAATAGACATGATTTCCATGAAGTTGGAACGAGCAATTTTATTCTTAAGAAGATCTTTAAAAATCATTTCCCCCTTAATTTTTAAGGAGGCAACATCATCATTCTCTTCATAATAATCAACATCATCATCACTCTTGCCATCATCAATATCATCACAAGATATATTGGGATTCAAAGTGGGAGATACCTTTGAAGCCTTGGCCATAAGGCAAAATGCAATAGATGATGATTTAGGATCCCTTGAAGCACCATCCAAGACCACATCTTGTTCCATGGAGTGCATGTCATTACCTTGTGGCAAACCACACGTAGGTGAAGTAGAAGAAGTTGAGAACACAACACGACCGGAGGTGGAGGGAGAACAATCATCCCCACAAAACTTGGACACGCCATATTTATCTTGAAGCTTTGTCCACAACTCATGAGCATCCCGGAACGACATGAGTTGAAATATAACTACATTGCCCAAAGCATCGAAAAGCACATTAGAAGCTTGAGCATTGAGATAAGAGTTTTTCTCATCCTCTAAAGATAATCTTAGGGGATCCTTTGGAGGAGAAAAATCCATATCTACAATTCGCTCTAAATTTGGGTCCATGACCCTAAAGAGGTTAAGCATGCGAATTACCCAAACATCAAAATTTGTGCCATCGAAACTAAGAGTGTCGGAGAATCCTAATCCCCTAGTCGACATCTTTACTCTCTAGGCGGTTAAGCCTAACAAAGAGAGACGAGGTTCTGATACCAATTGAAAGATCGTGGATGTCGCCTAGAGGGGGGGTGAATAGGCGCTTTAAAATAATTACAGCTGAGGCTTGAACAAATGCGGAATAAACCTAGCGGTTAATTTCACAAGCACAAAACCTACAACAACTAGGCTCACCTATGTGCACCAACAACTTATGCTAAGCAAGATAAACAACTGAGTGATAGCAAGATATATGACAAGAAACAATATGGCTATCACAAAGTAAAGTGCATAAGTAAAGGGCTCGGGTAAGAGATAACCGAGGCACGCGGAGACGACGATGTATCCCGAAGTTCACACCCTTGTAGATGCTAATCTCCGTTTGGAGCGGTGTGGAGGCACAATGCTCCCCAAGAAGCCACTAGGGCCACCGTAATCTCCTCACGCCCTCGCACAATGCAAGATGCCGTGATTCCACTAAGGGACCCTTGAGGGCGGTCACCGAACCCGTACAAATGGCAACCCTTGGGGGCGGTCACCGAACCCGTACACTTTGGCAACCCTTGGGGGCGGTCACCGGTACCCGACAAATTGCTCGGGGCGATCTCCACAACCTAATTGGAGACCCCGATGCTTGCCCGGAGCTTTACACCACAATGATTGAGCTCCGAACACCACCAACCGTCTAGGGCGCCCAAGCACACAAGAGGAACAAGCTCAAGGGCACCAAGCACCCAAGAGTAATAAGCTTCTCAACTTGTAACTTCCACGTATCACCGTGGAGAACTCAAACGGATGCACCAAATGCAATGGCAAGGGTACACGGAGTGCCCAAGTCCTTCTCTCCCAAATCCCACCAAAGCAACTAATGCTAGGGAGGAAGATGAGAGGAAGAACAAGAAGGAGAACACCAAGAACTCCAAGATCTAGATCCAAGGGGTTCCCCTCACATAGAGGAGAAAGTTATTGGTGGAAATGTGGATCTAGATCTCCTCTCTCTTTTCCCTCAAAAACTAGCAAGAATCCATGGAGGGATTGAGAGTTAGCAAGCTCGAAGAAGGTCAACAATGGGGCAAAAACGGGCTCAAGAGATAGGGAACCATTGGGGAAGAAGACCCCCTTAAATAGGTCCCCACGAATCTGCCCGTTATGTGCAGAAAACTGTAGGACCGGTACAACCGGTGCACGGACCGGTACAACCAGCCAAAGCAGAGGAAAAACCAACCTGGGAAAAGCTCTAAGCGGTACAACAGCCTGGGGAACCGGTAGTACCGGTTAAACCGGTAAAACCGGTCAACAGCCGCCCAAGAACCGCTCCAAAACAAAAACTAGTCCGGTGGTAGAGCGGTACATGGCCGGTACAACCTCCGGACCAATTCTGGAGCGGCACAACCGCTCCAAACACCGGTTGTACCGGTCAACCAGTACAACCTCTCTACGGGGCGGTACAACCTCTCTATGTAGAACAGGCAATATCAAAACAGCCACAACTTTCACATACGAGCTCCGAATTCGATGAAACCAAGTTTGTTGGAAAGCTAGCAACAACGGCTAACACAATCTTGATAGAAATAACAAAAAGAAGCAAATAAGAAAAGGCCCACCAGAAAATGGTGAGAACTCTTCCTCGGATAAGACCGGTAAAAACTCCAACACCGAAAACGCAATAGGAGAAGCAAGTGAAATCGGTTTTCAATGAACTCGAGCTCATCATCAAGATGACCATAAGCTCTAAGACTCACAAAGAGAATCAAACAAGAACCAAGAAAGATGATGCAAGGATGCAATGATTTGAGCTCTGTACGAATGATACGACCAAGCTACTCATCGAGAGCCCCCCTTGATAGTACGGTAATCGATCCTATAACCCGGTCTCCCAACTACCACCATGAGACCAGTAAAAGAGAAAACCTATCAAGGGAAAATCGTTGCCTTGCACATGGTCCACTTGAGCTAGATGATGACAATCTTGACTCCCTCAAGTTGGACCACCTTTCTTGATTGCATTGGCTCGATGAAGACTAGATGATTGCTCCCCCATACTCCACTATGGGTGAGCCACTCTTCGGCACATATTCACAAGACCATTGACACCACAAAGGATGGAAAGATTCAAGATCTCTTTGTGATACTCCACTTGAACTTGCACACGACAATCATGATGACGATCACCACTTGATGTCATCCTTTCCATGGGTTGTATGATATCTTCCTCTTGACGCAAGCCCATGGACACGTACCTAACCCCACATAGAACTCTCACATAGACCATGGGTTAGTACACAAGGTGCAATGGACAATGCTCACCATACCATGGGATCACTTGATCCCTCTCGGTACATCTTCTACGCTTTAAGAGTTGATCAACTTGATTCACTCTTGACTTAGTCTTGATCAACCTTGAATCTTTCCAACTCTCTTCATTTGGATGATGTCTTGAAGGTAAACATGAATGATCACACAATCTTCTTCTTTAAGACATGCTTTCAATAAGCTCAACACTCACATGACCAATCTTTGGATAATTCCTTAATAGCACCTTGGTCAAATCATAAACTCCTTGAAACCAACACATGGACTTCAAGAAAAGCCTATGGACAAAACCTTCAAATATAACTCAAGGCAACCATTAGTCCATAGAGATTGTCATCAATTACCAAAACCAAACATGGGGTCATCGCATGTTCTTTCACCCAGGGGGGAGGGCGCGCCCCCTGTCTCGTGGCCACCTCGGGCACCGTTTCACGTTGATTCTTCCTCCGGAAAATCCCAAATATTCCAAAATAATTCTCCGTCCATTTTTATCCCATTTGGATTCCGTTTGATATTGGGTTTCTGCAAAACATAAAACGTGCAACAAACAGGAACTGGCACTTGGCACTGGATCAATATGTTAGTCCCAAAAATAGTATAAAAAGTTGCCAAAAGTATATGAAAGTTGAATAATATTGGCATGGAACAATCAAAAATTATAGATACGACAGAGACGTATGAGCATCCCCAAGCTTAATTCCTGCCCGTCCTCGAGTAGGTAAATGATAAAAAGATAATTTTTGATGTGGAATGCTACCTAGCATAATCTTGATCATATGTCTAATCATGGCATGAATATTAAGACACGGGTGATTCAAAGCAATAGTCTATCATTTGACATAAAAACAATAATACTTCGAGCGTACCAATAAAGCAATCATGTCTTTTCAAAACAACATGGCCAAAGAAAGTTATCCCTACAAAATCATATAGTCTGGCTGTTGCTCTATCTTCATCACACAAAGTATTTAATCATGCACAACCCCAATGACAAGCCAAGCAATTGTTTCATACTTTAGTAATCTCAACCTTTTTCAACTTTCACGCAATACATGAGCGTGAGCCATGGATATAGCACTATAGGTGGAATAGAATATGATGGTGGAGGTTATGTGGAGAAGACAAAAAGGGAGAAAGTCTCACATCGACGCGGCTAATCAACGGGCTATGGAGATGCCCATCAATTGTTGTTAGTGCGACGAGTAGAGATTGCCATGCAACGGATGCACTAAGAGCTATAAGTGTATGAAAGCTCAAACTGAATAAGTGGGTGTGCATCCAACTTGCTTGCTCATGAAGACCTCGGGCATTTGAGGAAGCCCATTATCAGAATATACAAGCCAAGTTCTATAATGAAAATTCCCACTAGTATATGAAAGTGAAAGCATAGGAGGCTCTCTCTATGAAGAACATGGTGCTACTCTGAAGCACAAGTGTGGTAAAAGGATAGTAACATTGCCCCTTCTCTCTTTTTCTCTAATTTTTTTATTTTCTCTTCTATTTTTTTAATAGGCTTCTTTGGCCTCTCTTTTTTTATTTAGGCTTTGTTGGCCTCTCTCTTTTTTTTATTAAGTCCGGAGTCTCATTCCGACTTGTGGGGGAATCATAGTCTCCATCATCCTTTCCTCACTGGGGCAATGTTCTAATAGTGATGATCATCACACTTTTATTTACTTACAACTCAATATTACAACTCGATATCTAGAACAAAGATATGACTCTATATGAATGCCTCCGGCGGTGTACCGGGATGTGCAATAATCTAGCGTAGCAATGACATAAAAAAAGGACAAACCATGAAAACATCATGCTAGCTATCTTATGATCATGCAAAGCAATATGACAATGAATGCTCAAGTCATGTATATGATGATGATGATGAAAGTTGCATGGCAATATATCTCGAAATGGCTATGGAAATGCCACGATAGGTAGGTATGGTGGATGTTTTGAGGAAGATATAAGGAGTCTTATGTGTGATAGAGCGTATCGTATCACGGGGTTTGGATGCACCGGCGAAGTTTGCACCAACTCTCGAGGTGAGAAAGGGCAATGCACGGTACCGAAGAGGCTAGTAATGATGGAAGGGTGAGAGTGTGTATAATCCATGGACTCAACATTAGTCATAAAGAACTCATATACTCATTGCAAAAATATACAAGTCATTGAAAACAAAGTACTACGTGCATGCTCCTAGGGGGATAGATTGATAGGAAAAGACCATCGCTCATCCTCGACCGCCACTCATAAGGAAGACAATCAATAAATAAAATTGTGCTCCAACTTCATCACAAAGCGGTTCACCATACGTGCATGCTACGGGAATCACAAACCTCAACACAAGTATTTCTACTAATCCACAGTTGCCCACTAGCATGATCTAATATCACCACCTTTATATCGCAAAACTATTGCAAGGAATCAAACATATCATATTCAGCGATCTACAAGTTTATGTAGGATTTTATGACTAACCATGTGAATGACCAATTCCTGTCATCTCTCTAAATAGATATAAGTGAAGCAAAAGAGTTTAATTCTTTCTAAAAAAGATATGCCCATGCTCTAACAAATATAAGTGAAGCAAAAGAGCATTCTACAAATGGCGGTTTTCTATGTGAAGAGAAACAGGCAATCCAAACTTCAAATGATATAAGTGAAGCACGTGAAGCATTCTATAAATCCATAGTCAAAAGATTTAAGTGAAGTGCAATGAGCATTCTATAAATCAATCAAGGACTATCTCATACCAGCATGGTACATAAAAGAAAAGTGAAAACTAAATGCAAAAGACGCTCCAAGACTTGCACATATCGCATGAACGAAACGAATCCGAAAACATGCCGATACTTGTTGAAGAAAGAGGGGATGCCTTCCGGGGCATCCCCAAGCTTAGATGCTTGAGTCTCCTTAAATATTTACTTGGGGTACCTTGGGTATCCCCAAGCTTGAGCTCTTTCCTCTCTTCCTTTTCCTCATATCGAGACATCCTCGATCAAACACATCATCCACACAAACCTTCAACAGAAAACTCGGTAAGATCCGTTAGTATAATAAAGCAAATCACTACTATAAGTACTGTAGAAAACCAATTTATATTTTGTTTTTGCATTGTGTCTACTGTAATATAGCTTTTCCATGGCTTAATCCACTGATATAAATTGATAGATTCATCACAACAAGCAAACTATGCATCAAAAACAGAATCTGTCAAAAACAGAACAGTCTATAGCAATCTGAACATTCACCATACTTCTGGTACCCTAAAAATTCTACCAAAATTAGGAAAAATGAAAAATTTGTACCTCAAGACAGTGCAAAAGGAATCATAACCATTTGACGTTCCAGTAAAAAACGTAAAATCACGCACTACAGCCAAAGTTTCTGTCCTGCACCGTACAAACCAACAAGCATTGTTAACATCCTAAAGGCAAACCTTAGCACATTATTTTTATAATACAATGGAATTGTACAAGGGGATAATTATTTTTGATGAAAAATTTCTGTAATTAAGATTCACGAGGTTTCTGTGAGCCTGAACAAAGTTCAAGGCTAGCTCCCACTTCAACAATGCTTGTCTCTCTCACTTTCACTTTCCTTTTTGAAAAGTTTTGGGTTCCCCCCTTTATTTTTGTGTTTTTAAACTATATGAAAGCACTCAACAGAAATAAATGACTCTCTAAAACTTCCGGGTTGTCTCCCTGGCAGCGCTTTCTTTAAAGCCATTAAGCTAGGCATATAGTGCTCAAGTAATGGATCCACCCGGATCCCAAGGTATATCAAAGCCAATTTTAATTAACAATGATTTGTAATTTAGTAGTGAGCACAAAGTAACATATATCAAGTAACAACGAAGTCTAACTCTCTTCCTATGCATCAGCATGTCATAAAAGAACAATTCATGCACACCAAGTAAAGGCCAATGCATAGTATAAGCAGTTTTTTGCAATTCTATCATATTGGAAACATAAAGAGGCGGAGATATAGTTCCTCTCTCATAATAATTGCAAGTAGGATCAGCAAGCACATGCATATTATATCTATCAAAATCATCATGTGTAGTAGTAAAACGCAACCCATCAATATAATCCTTAATAAGCACAAACTTCTCCGATATAGTGTAGCTTGGAGAATTCAAAAGGATAATAGGACTATCATGCATGGGTGCAATAGCAACAATTTCATTAACATAAGGAACTATAGCAAGTTCATCTCCATAAGCATAATTCATATTGGCATCTTGGCCACAAGCATAGCAAGCATCATCAAAAAGGGATATTTCAAGAGAATCAACGGGATCATAGCAACCATCATAGCAATCATCCTTTGGTAAGCACGAAGGGGAATTAAACAATGTATGAGTTGAAGAGTTACTCTCATTAGAAGGTGGGCACGGGTGATCAATCCGCTCTTCCTCCTTTTGTTCTTCGCTCTCCTCATCATCTTTTTCATCCAATGAGCTCACAGTTTCATCAATTTCTTCTTCCATAGCTTCCTGCAAAATATTAGTCTTTTCTTGGACAACGGAGACTTTCTCAATAAATGCATCAATATTGTAATTGTATTCATAATTGTCATAGCAATATTTCAATATACCAAAATTTTCAGGCCTATAAACATCATCATCTAAAGCTTCATACTTTTCAAACAAAGATTCAATTTCATAAGCAGCCTTAAAAGCAACAAATTCTTCAATTCGTTCAACATCATAGTAATCATATATACCATTAGCATAAGAAGCTAAGGTTTCATTATCATTAAATTCGCATGAAAAGGGAAGGTGTGGAGCCTTCATCCTAGAGCAACAAGTATAATCATATCTCAAGCATAGATCCCGAGCATACCAATGCAACATATTAATTTGATCCCATAATAGTTTCCCTTTTTGTGTCAAGCGATAATCCCTAAAGTATTCACGTTGATCCAACGTCACTCCCATAACATAATTGAATGGGGTTTTCTCAGGATTATCAAAGTAGTACATAATATTTTGAACATAGCGAGCATCGAGGGTTTTAGGAGGTTCCCCATCTCCATGAGTAGCAAGTACACCTAATTTTTTTGCTATTTTGTGTTCCATATCCATAACTAAAGATAGAGAACAACTTAGAACAACAAATAAAAATTACTTAGTGATAAAGCAAACAAGCACACACAAGAATATTCACCCCACGCTATGACTCCCCGGCAACGGCGCAAGAAAAAGGTCTTGATGACCCGCAAGTATATGGGATAGTTGTAGCCTCTTTCTATAAGTAAGAGTGTCGAACCCAACAAGGAGCTAAAGGTAGAACAAATACTCTCTCAAGTCCTATCGGCCACTGATACGACTCTACGCACGCTTCACGTTCGCTTTACCTAGAACAAATATGAAACTAGAAGCACTTTGTAGGTGTGATAGGATAGGTTTGCAACATAATAAAGAGCACGTAAATATAAACTAGGGGTTGATTAGATAAAGAAGCAATAAAGTAAGTATTAGTAGAGAGCTTTTTGTCACGAGAAAGTTATTTCTCCAAGGCAATCGATAACTAGACCGGTAATCACTATTGCAATTCTATTTGAGGGAGAGGCATAAGCTAACGTACTTTCTCTTCTTGGATCATATGCACTTATGATTGGAACTCTAGCAAGCATTCACAACTACTAAAGATTCATTAAGGTAAAACCCAACCATAGCATAAAGCATCAAGTCCCCTTTATCCCATACGCAAACAACCTACTTACTCGGGTCTGTGCTTCTGTTCACTCATGCCACCCACCATAAGCAAATCATAAACATATTGCAAACCCTACAATGGGGATCCCTCACGCTTGCGCGACACGGAGAGCACCATAGGACAACACCAATAATAAAACATGCAACTCAAACCAATCACGATCATCAATTAACCCATAGGACAAAACGGATCTACTCAAACATCATAAGATAGCCATACATCATTGGGAAATAATATATAGCGTTGAGCACCATGTTTAAGTAGAGATTACAACGGGTAAGAGAGGGGTTACACCGCTGCATAGAGGCGGTGAAGTTGTTGGTGAAGATCGCGGTGATGATGATGACCCCCGGCGGTGTTCCAGCGCCACCGGAAGCAAGGGGGAGAGGGCCCCCCTTCTTCTTCTTCTTCCTTGACCTTCTCCATAGATGGGAGAAGGGTTTATCCTCTGGTCCTTGGCTCCCATGGCGTGGGAGGGGTGAGAGCCCCTCCGAGATTGGATCTGTCTCTCCGTCTCTCTCTGTTTCTGCGATCTCAGATTCTGCCCCTTCACCGTTTCTTTTATATCCGGAGATCCGTAACTCCGATTGGGGTGAATCTTTCGCCCAGATTTTTCTCATAAAATTTGCTTTCTTGCAGCAAAAGAAGAGCGTCAACTGCCTTATGGGTGGCCCACGAGGATGCCAGGCGCGCCCAGGGGGAGGGCGCGCCCCCTGTCTCGTGGCCACCTCGGGCACCATTTCGCGTTGATTCTTCCTCCAGAAAATCCCAAATATTCCAAAATAATTCTCCGTCCATTTTTATCCCCTTTGGACTCTGTTTGATATTGGGTTTCTGCAAAATATAAAACATGCAACAAACAGGAACTGGCACTGGGCACTGGATCAATATGTTAGTCCCAAAAATAGTATAAAAAGTTGCCAAAAGTATATGAAAGTTGAATAATATTGGCATGAAACAATCAAAAACTATAGATACGACGGATACGTATCAGTCAACCCCTTGAACTTGTCGAAAACCTTTCGAAACAAGTCGAGCTTTGTAGACAGTAACATTACCATCAGCTTCAGTCTTCTTCTTGAAGATACATTTATTCTCGATGGCTTGCCGATCATCGGGCAAGTCAACCAAAGTCCATACTTTGTTCTCATACATGGATCCCATCGCATATTTCATGGCCTCAAGCCATTTTGCAGAATCTGGGCTCATCATCGCTTCTTCATAGTTCGTAGGTTCGCCATGGTCAAGTAACATGACCTCCAGAATAGGATTACCGTACCACTCTGGTGCGGATCTTATTCTGGTTGACCTACGAGGTTCGGTAGTAACTTGATCTGAAGTTTCATGATCAATATCATCAGCTTCCTCACTAATTAGTGTAGTCGTCACAGGAACCGATTTCTGTGATGAACTACTTTCCAATAAGGGAGCAGGTACAGTTACCTCATCAAGTTCTACTTTCCTCCCACTCACTTCTTTCGAGAGAAACTCTTTCTCTAGAAAGGATCCAAATTTAGCAACAAAAGTCTTTCCTTCAGATCTGTGATAGAAGATGTACCCAATAGTCTCCTTTGGGTATCCTATGAAGACACATTTCTCCGATTTGGGTTCGAGCTAGTCAGGTTGAAGTTTTTTCACATAAGCCCCAAACTTTAAGAAACGACAACTTTGGTTTCTTGCCAAACCATAGTTCATAAGGCGTCGTCTCAACGTATTTTGATGGTGCCCTATTTAACGTGAATGCGACCGTCTCTAAAGCATAACCCCAAAACGATAGCGGTAAATCAGTAAGAGACATCATAGATGGCACCATATCTTGTAAAGTGCGATTACGATGTTCGGACACATCATTACGCTGTGGTGTTCCGGGTGGCGTGAGTTGCGAAACTATTCCGCATTGTTTCAAATGTAAACCAAACTCGTAGCTCAAATATTCTCCTCCACGATCAGATCGTAGAAACTTTTTTTTCTTGTTACGATGATTTTCCACTTCACTCTGAAATTCTTTGAACTTTTCAAATGTTTCAGACTTATGTTTCATTAAGTAGATATACCCATATCTGCTCAAATTATCTGTGAAGGTGCGAAAATAACGATACCCGCCGTGAGCCTCAATGTTCATTGGACCACATACATCGGTATGTATGATTTCCAACAAATCTGTTGCTCACTTCATAGTTCCGGAGAACGGCGTTTTAGTCATCTTGCCCATGCGGCACGGTTCGCAAGTACTAAGTGATTCATAATCAAGTGATTCCAGAAGTCCATCAGTATGGAGTTTCTTCATGCGCTTTACACCAATATGACCCAAACGGCAGTGGCACAAATAAGTTGCACTATCATTATCAATTCTGCATCTTTTGGCTTCAACATTATGAATATGTGTATCACTACTATCGAGATTCAATAAAAATAGACCACTCTTTAACGTTGCATGACCATAAAAGATATTACTCATATAAATACAACAACCATTATTCTCTGATTTAAATGAATAACCGTCTCACATCAAACAAGATCCAGATATAATGTTCATGCTTAACGTTGGCACCAAATAACAATTATTCAGGTCTAAAACTAATCCCGAAGGTAGATGTAGAGGTAGCGTGCCGACCGCATTCACATCGACTTTGGAACCATTTCCCACGCGCATCGTCACCTTGTCCTTAGCCAATCTTCGCTTAATCCGTAGTCCCTGTTTCGAGTTGTAAATATTAGCAACAGAACCAGTATCAAATGCCCAGGTGCTACTGCGAGCATTAGTAAGGTACACATCAATAACATGTATATCACATATACCTTTGTTCGCCTTGCCATCCTTCTTATCCGCCAAATACTTGGGGCAGTTTCACTTCCAGTGACCAGTCTTCTTGCAGTAGAAGCACTCAGTCTCAGGCTTAGGTCCAGACTTGGGTTTCTTCTTTTGAGCAGCAACTTGCTTGCTGTTCTTCTTGAAGTTCCCCTTCTTCTTCCCTTTACCCTTTTTCTTGAAACTGGTGGTCTTGTTGACCATCAACACTTGATGCTCCTTTTTGATTTCTACCTCCGCAGCTTTTAGCATTGCGAAGAGCTCGGGAATAGTCTTGTTCATCCCTTGCATATTATAGTTCATCACGAAGCTCTTGTAGCTTGGTGGCAGTGATTGAAGAATTCTGTCAATGACACTATCATCAGGAAGATTAACTACCAGTTGAATCAAGTGATTATTATACCCAGACATTTTGAGTATATGTTCACTGACAGAACTATTCTCTTCCATCTTGCAGCTATAGAACTTATTGGAGACGTCATATCTCTCAATCCGGACATTTGCTTGAAATATTAACTTCAACTCCTGGAACATCTCATATGCTCCATGACATTCAAAACGTCGTTGAAGTCCTGGTTCTAAGCCGTAAAGCATGGCACACTGAACTATCGAGTAGTCATCAGCTTTGCTTTGCCAGACGTTCTTAACGTCGTCAGTTGCATCTGTAGCAGGCCTGGCACCCAGCGGTGCTTCCAGGACATAATTCTTCTGTGCAGCAATGAGGATAATCCTCAAGTTACAGACCCAGTTCGTGTAATTGCTACCATCATCTTTCAACTTAGCTTTCTCAAGGAACGCATTAAAATTCAACGGAACAACAGCACGAGCCATCTATCTACAACAAACATAGACAAGCAAAATACTATCAGATACTAAGTTTATGATAAGTTTAAGTTCAATTAATCATATCACTTAAGAACTCCCACTTAGATAGGCATCCCTCTAATCATATAAGTGATCACGTGATCCAAAGCAACTAAAACCATGTCCGATCATCACGTGAGATGGAGTAGTTTTCAATGGTGAACATCACTATGTTGATCATATCTACTATATGATTCATGCTCGACCTTTCGGTCTCAGTGTTCCGAGGCCATATCTGTATATGCTAGGCTCGTCAAGTTTAACCTGAGTATTCCGTGTGTGCAACTGTTTTGCACCCATTGTATTTGAACGTAGAGCCTATCACACCCGATCATCACGTGGTGTCTCAGCATGAAGAACTTTCGCAACAGTGCATACTCAGGGAGAACACTTATACCTTGAAATTTAGTGAGAGATTATCTTATAATGCTACCGTCAATCAAAGCAAAATAAGATGCATAAAGGATAAACATCACATGCAATCAATATAAGTGATATGATATGGCCATCATCATCTTGTTCTTGTGATCACCATCTCCGAAGCACCGTCAAGATCACCATCGTCACCGGCGCGACACCTTGATCTTCATCGTAGCATCATTGTCGTTTCGCCACCTATTGCTTCTACGACTATCTCTACCGCTTAGTGATAAATTAAAGCAATTACAGGGCGATTGCATTGCATACAATAAAGCGACAACCATATGGCTCCTGCCAGTTGCCGATAACTTGGTTACAAAACATGATCATCTCATACAATAAAATATAGCATCACGTCTTGACCATATCACATCACAACATGCCCTACAAAAACAAGTTAGACGTCCTCTACTTTGTTGTTGCAAGTTTTACGTGGCTGCTACGGGCTGAGCAAGAACCGTTCTTACCTACGCATGAAAACCACAACGATAGTTCGTCAAGTTAATGTCGTTTTAACCTTCTCAAGGACCGGGCGTATCCACACTCGGTTCAATTAAAGTTGGAGAAACTGACACCCGCCAGCCACCTATGTGCAAAGCACGTCAGTGGAACCAGTCCAGCATAAGCGTACGCGTAATATCGGTCCGGGCCGCTTCATCCAACAATACCACCGAACCAAAGTATGACATGCTGGTAAGCAGTAGGACTTGTATCGCCCACAACTCACTTGTGTTCTACTCGTGCATATAACATCTACGCATAAAACCTGGCTCGGATGCCACTGTTGGGGAACGTAGTAATTTCAAAAAAAATCCTACGCACACGCAAGATCATGGTGATGCATAGCAACGAGAGGGGAGGGTGTTGACCACGTACCCTCGTAGACCGAAAGCGGAAGCGTTAGCACAACGCGGTTGATGTAGTCGTACGTCTTCACGATCCGACCGATCAAGTACCGAATGCACGGCACCTCCGAGTTCAGCACACGTTCATCTCGATGACGTCCCTCGAAATCCAATCCAGCCGAGCTTTGAAGGAAAGTTCCGTCAACACGACGGCGTGTTGACGATGGTGATGTTCTACCGACGCAGGGCTTCGCCTAAGCACCGCTACGATATTATTGACATGGATTATGATGGAGGCACTACAGGAATCTGCTACTTTGCCATCTGCCACGGCGGACGGCAAAGGCATGGATGGCGGACGGCAAAGGTCTTTGCCGTCAGCCGCGGACGGCAAAAGTGGACGGCAATGTAAGGGACGACAAAGAGCTACATTGCCGTCCGCTTCGGGCGGCTGACGGCAAAGGGTCCTTTGCCATCAGCTGCCGACGGCAAAGAATGCTGACGGCAATAATTGCGCTGTTACTCCGTTAGGTGGTTGTTGGTGTCAAAACCGGCGGATCTCGGGTAGGGGGTCCCGAACTATGCGTCTAGGCGGATGGTAACAGGAGACAAGGGACACGATGTTTTACCCAGGTTCGGGCCCTCTTGATGGAGGTAAAACCCTACGTCCTGCTTGATTAATATTGATGATATGGGTAGTACAAGAGTGGATCTACCACGAGATCAAGGAGGCTAAACCCTAAAGCTAGCCTATGGTATGATTGTTGTAATGTATGTTGTGTCCTACAGACTAAAGCCCTCCGGTTTATATAGACACCGGAGAAGGCTAGGGTTACACAGAGTCGATTACAATGGTAGGAGATCTACATATCCGTATCGTCAAGCTTGCCTTCCACGCCAAGGAAAGTCCCATCCGGACACGGGACGGAGTCTTCAATCTTGTATCTTCGTAGTCTTGGAGTCCGGCGGACGATGATAGTCCGGCTGTCCGGACACCCCCTAGTCCAGGACTCCCTCAGTAGCCCCTGAACCAGGCTTCAATGACGATAAGTCCGGCGCGCATAATGTTCGGCATTGCAAGGCGGGTTCCTCCTTTGAATAATCCTGAGAAGATCATGAACACCAGGATAGTGTCCGGCTCTGCAAAATAAATTCCACATTCCACCGTAGAGAGAATAAAATCAGGATAGTTCCTGACATTATGAATACGTCAGCAGATTAGACTTGTGGACATTTTATTCTCTCTACGGTGGAATGTGGAATTTATTTTGCAGAGCCGGACACTATCCTGGTGTTCATGATTGTCTCTGGATTATTCAAAGGAGGAATCCGCCTTGCAATGCCGAACATTATGCGCGCCGGACTTATCGTCATTGAAGCCTGGTTCAGGGGCTACTGAGGGAGTCCTGGACTAGGGGGTGTCCAGACAGCCGGACTATCATCGTCCGCCGGACTCCAAGACTACGAAGATACAAGATTGAAGACTCCGTCCCGTGTCCGGATGGGACTTTCCTTGGCGTGGAAGGCAAGCTTGGCGATACAGATATGTAGATCTCCTACCATTGTAACCGACTCTGTGTAACCCTAGCCTTCTCCGGTGTCTATATAAACCGGAGGGCTTTAGTCCGTAGGACACAACATACATTACAAAAATCGTACCATAGGCTAGCTTCAGGGTTTAGCCTCCTTGATCTCGTGGTAGATCCACTCTTGTACTACCCATATCATCAATATTAATCAAGCAGGACGTAGGGTTTTACCTCCATCAAGAGGGCCCGAACCTGGGTAAAACATCGTGTCCCTTGTCTCCTATTACCATCCGCCTAGACGCACAGTTCGGGACCCCCTACCCGAGATCCGCCGGTTTTGACACCGACAGTGGTTAACGGCAAGCCTTTGCCGTCCGCCGTTGTAGGCAAAGTTTTTTTCCTCTTTGCCGTCCGCCGCTGTAGGCAAAGTTTTTTTCCTCTTTGCCGTCAGCCACTGTTGGCAAACTGACCAAATAGGTCAGCCTCCCAGGAAGCACAGTTGCCTACCACGTGGCCTCTTTGCCGTCCGCTGCTGATGGCAAAGAGCCCTTTGCCGTCGGTGGCGGACGGCAAAGAGCCTGCATAATGGCTTTTTTCCCTGTTTTTTTAAATCCAACAATTTTCACAGCAAATATATATGACATATATAGATATATTTCACAGGGCTATTTAACAGCACATAAGTTTCATCGTACATACATATATAGTTCCATCCACTCATACATAGCAAGTTGCACATACACATAAGTTGCAACCATTAGGAGGTTGCACATACATACTACAATGCAAAGTTTCATCAAGATAGCAAGTTCCATCATAGCATACACATAAGTTGCAACCATTAGAAGAATACTAGAAGAGAATGAAATAAAAAAACAAGCACTCCATAGCAAGCTAGCTTCCGAGAAGTGAATGAAATCTACAAAATGGCAAATAAGAAAGTTAGGAAAAGGTGACTAGAAGAAGAAGACTAGAAGAAGAAGCACGCCATCGTTTGTGAGGTAACTTAGGTGAAATGGATCGTTTATGAGCTAACTTAGGTAAAATGCATCGTTTTAGAGCTAATGTAGGTAAAATGGATTGTTTATGAGCTAACTAAGCTAATTATGCCGTTTTTTACATAAGTAAGGTAAGTACATGTCATTATTGAGCAAACCTAGTTAACTAAGCATATTATAACTAACTTAGGTCATTTTGGAGGAAACAAAGCTAAGTATAGATCGTTTTAGAGCTAACTTAGGTAAAATGGCTGGTTTTGGAGGTCGGTAAGCTTATTAAGTCATTTTGCAGGAAAAGAAGCTAACTCTAGGTCATTAAGGTAAGCATATTGGATGAAATAAAGCTAAGTCTAGGTCTTTATGCATTTGTTAAGCAAAAAACTAGAGAAACTTACCTTGATCATGGAGGTGTGGGAGCGGGCTGGCTCATGCCAGTAGCTGGAGAAGGATCGTGTGATGCTTGTGTGGAGTTACGCTACGCCAAAGATCATTTCCAATGTTTCGTTAGCATGATGACACTCAAAATGTTAAGACTAGCAAGTAACGTCCATTCAAATTAAACTCACCGTGGTCTCAGGAGCAATCTCTGGATCAATGGCTATGGAGCCATGGGACCTCCCGCCACTAGATATCATCACCTGCTCTGGATTGTAGGGGATCTGGCTCAGGTTAAACTCCTCCCCTTTCCTCGCCTTCCCCTTGACTTGCTTGTAAGAGGCAGTGTGGGCCATGGCATACAGGTCGTACCCCTCTGGCACCTTATCCGTCTTATTGTAGCATGCCTGAAAGAGAGAAACAAAGTAAATTAGTAATTAAAGGGATCAAGCTAGCATGATGAATGAATTGCATTAATCATGAAGCAAACCACATTACCCAATTCCGCCCGAACTGATATAAGTTGGAGCTACCTTGATGGTGTGGCACACCTTCAATTTGGGCACATTTGTCCTTGGCCTCAGTCGGCTCCCCTTCCATCTTTCAACACCTGCCATGACAAAGAGTAAACGAAATTAGTACAACATAAAAAAATACCGACATGAATAATAATATGTATATCACTTAAGTGTATCATCATCAAGTACAACATAAAAAAATTGAATACCTGACACTACTAATAATCTCGATCAGTATCATCAATAAATGCATAATCATCATCATCACTATAATCAATGACGGGCTCATAGGGTTCAGTGGCATCAACATGTGAAGGCCACCTTTACGTAATCGGTCAAGCATTGAGAGGTCTTCCGCAGCAGTAACCTCTTCTTGTTCCGGCTCTTCTTGGTCCTCCTCTGGGGTGATGTGGGATTCACTGTCGCTGTCTACTTCAATGTTTTGGGGTGAAGTATACCGGTTCTTGAAACACTTTTTGGAAAGACGTGTCTCTTGGAAGAATTCTCCTTCATATGTGTCTGGGTTAATGTGAGGTTCATAATCCTCTTCCTTTGGGGGAGATAGTCTAGCATGTGGCGGCACTTCATAAACGACATCCCAACCTTTCAGATTTGGATTTGTTTGGCAGGCCCAGGGTAGATAGAATACTTGGGTCACCTGTTGAGCCATAATATAGACATCAAGAACATCTAAATGGGTGCTTTGGTTGATTTCAACTAGCCCTATATGTTCATGAGTCCTTCTAGTCTCCTTTGGCTGAAACCAATAACATTTGAAGACTACGACATTCGGTGGGTTTTCACCATAGAATAGAAGTTCATAAATTGCTTCAACTCTCCCATAATACTCGGTACCTCCTTCGCCGATAGCAGATACACAACAATTTGTAGACTTTCGGTCGGCCATAGATAGCTCTTTGCCATAGGTACGAAAACGATACCCGTTGATGTCGTATTTGTCAAATGAACGGACCTTATAGTCAAAACCATTAGCGACTTGTCTCAATTCGGCGTCCATAGACTCTGAATTAGCCTACAAGTTTAATATGAAAGGATTATTGCATTACGCACAAATTAGCGAATGAAATGAAATTGTCTAATAGAATTTACCGTTTGTTTGAACCAAGAGATGAAACCGGGATAGCCGCCTCCTTGCTTTGCGAGAAGCTCATACTCTTCGACGGAATCCTTTTGGATCACCGCTCCATACGAAAATAGGGCGACGTATCGACTATATGAAATATCCAGGAATAAGAGCAGTTCAAAGGAAATAGAAGTTGCGAAACAATGTACCGAGAACTTACTCGATGTACGGCCGCACTTCTATCAGGTTGTTGAAGATATACAACGAAATGGTCCGCAATTCTTCGTTATCCAAAGATACTGGATTTGAAACACTGGCTGGTGCGAGATTGCCTTTGAATAGGCTGAGGTTGGATCCACCCTTTTTAGGCTCGTCAGCATTGTACCGAGGCTTCGGATTATGCAAATGACGATTTTTGGTTTCGTAGTGTGCTGTCACGAAGTTTGCCGCCTCCTCAGTGATGAATGCCTCAGTCATAGATGCTTCAATTCTACGTTTATTTTTACATTTTTCTCGAAGCGTCTTCTGCATCCTCTCAGTTGGGTAGCACCAACGATTTTGCACGGGCCCCCCCAATCTTGCCTCTGTCGGGAGATGCAAAATCAAATGCTGCATTGGATTAAAGAAGCCCGGTGGAAAGATCTTCTCTAACTTGCAGATCAACTCTGGCGCCAACTCTTCCATTTCTTCTAGCACGCCAGGCGATAGTTCTTTCGCACAAAGAACATGGAAGAAATAGCTGAGTTCTGCCAGTACTAGCCATTCATCCTCAGGGATGAAGCCACGCAACATCACCGGCATTACCCGCTCAATCCATATGTGCCAATCATGACTCTTGAGACCAAATATCTTCAATTTATCAAGACTCGCTCCCCTCTTTAGATTCGCTGCATACCCATCGGGGAACATCAACTGCATTTTCACCCACAAGATAATTTCCCTCATAGCTGGCCTTCCAAGATTGAACCATGCCTTTGGCTTCGTCCAGTTCTGCTTTCCTTTCGGTTCTTTCATGTTATGTAACGGCCTATCACATAGCGCCTCCAGATCGACTCTAGCCTTAGTATTATCCTTTGACTTCCCATCTATGCCGAACAATGTACCAAAAAGTGCCTCGACGATATTCTTCTCAGTGTGCATCACGTCGATGTTGTGTGGGCAAAGGAGCTCTTTGAAGTAAGGCAGATCCCATAAGCATGTTTTGTGAGTCCAGGCGTGCTCAGAATTATACCGCTTGAAGTACCCTGGACGCTCTGGATCTGGCTCAAGAGCGTTTAACTGATCCAGGGTCTGTTGGCCTATCAACGCAGGTGGTGCAGAGTTTTTTACAACCCTACCTCTGATGAAGTTCTTCTTGTCTTTCCTGAACTTATGGCGAGGATCCAGGAACTGTCTATGCATGTCGAAGCAAGAAAACTTGCGACCGGCCTGAAGCCAACGAAACTCAAGAGCTCCCTTGCATGTGGGGCACGGGAACCTTCCATGCACACACCAGCCAACGAATAGCGCATACGCCGGCAAGTCATGCGTCGAGTACATGTACCAGACATGCATTATGAAGTTTTGTTTGCTATAGGCGTTGTATGTCTTGAACCCATTATCCCAGGCTTCTTGCAATTCGTCCTTAAGCGGCTGCATGTACACATTCATATTTTTCCCCGGATAGTTGGGCCCTGGAATTATCAACGTCAGGAAAATGTTCTTTCTTTGCATAATCTGTCCGAGGGGGAGATTGAGTGGAAAGACAAATACGGGCCAACAACTGTATTGGGCTGCCGTCATACCAAACACACTGAACCCATCGGTGCTGATGCCGACTCGAGGATGCCTCGGATCTGCCGCTTTGTCAGCATGTAATTCATCAAACCTTTTCCACGCAACACCATCCGATGTGTGTACCATCATCAGTTTCCCATCTGCATCTAGTTCGGTTCTTTTGCCTGTTTTGTGCCATGTCATCTGTCTGGCCGTCTCTTCGACCATGAAAAGACGTTGAAGTCTTGGTACGATTGGCATATACCGAAGAACACTAACAGGGATTTTGGTCTGTGTCTTCTCACCCATACCGTTGTCTACCACAATATACCTGGAACACTTGCAAATGGGACAATAGTTCAAGTCCACATAGTCAAGCCTAAATAAGGCACATCCTTTCTCACAGGCATGTATCTTCTCATAGGGCATCTTCAGTGCACGGAGGATTTTGTCCGACTGGTACAGGTTTGCAGGCATTACATGGCCTTTGGGTAGAAAGCGTCCAAATACTGTCATAATTGCGTCATAGCATTCTCTGCCCAAGTTGAACTTAGCCTTCAAAGCCATTACTTGTGAGATGGCATCCAACTGACAAAGCTCAGTGTGCTCGTGGAGCGGACGTTTTGAAGACTCCAACATTTCATTGAAGGCCTTTGCAGATTCCTCCATCTCCTCGTCCGAATCCCGAGCATCATCATAGTCTTGCACCATGTTTTCCATCCCAGTACCATGCTCGTCGGTGCGACGATGATCCACCTCAGTTCGGTCACGTTGGGCAGACTCACCATGAAATGTCCACGCCGTATAATCAGGCGTAAAACCATTCTTCTGCAGGTGTTTACCCATTTCAGCCTCTGTCCTCTTTTCCCAATTGCCGCATCGGAAACAGGGGCACCAAGTTTTCCTCTGGCCATTTGCAAATGCGGCTTGCACAAACCCCTTGGTTTTTGTGAACCATTTAGCGCTCCATTTGTTCTGACTAGTGTGACCGGTATACATCCACGCACGATCACTCATCTTGACTTTCAGAGCTACTGGACACACAACAATTATATATATAATTCACCATGTATATATTCATCAGTTGATCTACTTTGTCAATTTTATTACGTCCATGCAACCTACACTCTAATAGGTAATGATAGGTCCTAATCCCACCCGAGTATGTGTAGATTGGGTTCATTTTCCCATATGTTATGCTCCGGATCCGACGCAAAATTTCGGCAGCACCTCCCCGCTGTTCTCCTGATACATGTCTCTGCAATAAACAGAGAGGATGTGTACCCGGAGAACAACAGGGGAGGCACTGACGAAATTTATGCGTCGGATCCGGAGCAAAGCATATGGGAAAATGAACCCAATCTACATATACTCGGGTTGTCCATGGATAGCGTTGGACAATTCGAAAGAATCAAGGTTATAAATATGCAAATGCATGCATATTTATAACTATGACGCTTTCGAACGGGAGACACATATTGGTTACGCATACTGATGATTTAAGACACATATATAGCTAGCTACCAAATTTCATGTCATTTGTGCAAATAATTAATGGGGGAGAAGGACATGTCATTTGTGCTCACCCACGAATGAAGGGGCAGAGCTCGTCAAACGCACGGCGAGGTCGTCGAACACCAAACCTCGCAGCAATGAAACAACTGCACATTTAAATCTACCCGATCAACACAATTATATATGATGTTTTTCATAACAAAATCGAAAAATATATGACCTAACTAATAATTCACAAATATATAACCCCGTCGGCCTCTGGAAGGCCAAAGAGCACCTTTTCGGGAGGTTTAGGGGGTCGGGGTGTCATGTCGGTGTCGGGGTGCTGTTTCGGGGTTAGGGTGTCGTGTCGGGGTCGGGGTGTCGGGGTGTGGTGTCGTGGTCTGTGTGTTGGGGTGTGGTGTCGGGGTCGGGGTGTCGGGGTCAGGGTGTCGGGGTCAGGTGTCGGGGTGTGGTGTCGGGGTCGGGGTGTCGGGGTCAGTGGTCGGGGTGTTTCCTTCTATCCTTCTTCTTCTTTCCTTCTCTTCTACTTCTTTTTTCTTCTTCTTTCCTTTCTTCTTCTTCTTCTATCCTTCTTCTTCTTTCCTTTCTTCTTCTTCTTCTTCTTCTTCTTTCCTTTCTTCGTCTTTCCTTTCTTCTTCTTCTTCTTCTTTTTTCATCTTTTTTCTACTTCTTTTACTTCTTTTCTTTTCTTCTATTCTTCTTCTTCTACTTCTTCTACTTCTTCTACTTCTCTTCTTCTTCTTCTTTTTCATCTTTTTTCTACTTCTTTTCTTTTCTTCTTTTTCATCTTTTTTCCACTTCTTCTTCTTTTCTTCTACATATTCTTTTTTCTAACACTAACACTAAATTTTCTTCTTTTCTAACACTAAATCTAACACTAACAATTAAACAAGAATTAAACAGCAAAAAAAAAGAAAAACAGAAAAAAAAACTCACCGGAGCAGGGGGCGACGCTGGCGCCGGGGTGGTGGGTGGGTGGGGGGCGGCGGGGCGACGGGGCAGTGGGATGGCCGGGCGGCGGGGGCGGGGGCGGCGCCGGGCGGGAGGGGCGGGGGCGGGGGTGGGGGCGGGAGGGGCGGGGGCAGCACCGAACGGCGGGACGGTGGGGGAGGTGGCGGGTGGGGGAGGGGGTGGGAGCGGCGGCGGCGCCGGGTGGCGGGGGGCGGTGGCGGGTGCGGCGAGGGCGAGGG
Source organism: Triticum timopheevii (assembly GCA_963921465.1). Taxonomy (NCBI): domain Eukaryota; kingdom Viridiplantae; phylum Streptophyta; class Magnoliopsida; order Poales; family Poaceae; genus Triticum; species Triticum timopheevii. The sequence goes on from OY997272.1 coordinate 148,309,331, forward strand.
CGGCGCCGGGCGGCGGGGGCTGGGGCGGGGGCAGAGGAGGTCGAGGGAGAGAGATGAGTAACGGGCAGGGGAGGGGGCTCGGCCGTTAGTTAGGTTAGTTAGGGTAGCCTTTGCCGTCCGCCCTCCTTTGCCGTCCGCTTTTCTTCATATTTGCCGTCTGCGGCGGACGGCAAAGCGGGGGGACGTTAAGTATTTTTTAACCAGCTCCTCTGTGGGCCCCCCTCCCTCTTTGCCGTCTGCTAGCGGACGGCAAAGCGGGGGGACGTTAAGTATTTTTTAACCAGCTCCTCTGTGGGCCCCCCTCCCTCTTTGCCGTCTGCTAGCGGACGGCAAAGATTCTTTGCCGTCAGCTAGCGGACGGCAAAGAGCTGGCTGATGGCAAAGGCTTTCTTTGCCATCAGCCAGTTCTTTGCCGTCTGTTTTCGGGTAGCTGATGGCAAAGAGCTTCTTTGTCGTCCGCTAGCTGACGGCAAAGAGCTGGCAGATGGCAAAGTAGCTGATTCCAGTAGTGAGGGGGGCACCGCACACGGCTAAGAGATCCAAGGGATCAGTTGTTGTGTCTCAAGGGGGTGCCTCCCTCCCCGTATATAAAGGAGTGGAGGAGGAGAGGGGGCCGACCACCCTTGATGCGCCCCACGAGGAGTCCTACTCCCCCCACGAGTAGGACTCTCCCCCTTCCATGTTGGAGTAGGAGAGGAGAGGGAAGGAGAGAGAGGGGGAAAGGAAAGGGGGGCGCCGCCCCCCTCCTTGTCCAATTAGGACTTGGGAGGGGGGGAGGGGCGCGCGGCTGCCCCTTGGCTGCCTCTCCTCTTCCACCACTTGGGCCCATAAGGCCCAATAACCTCCAGGAGGGTTCCGGTAACCCCCCGGTACTCCGGTATATATCCGATAACCCCTGGAACCATTCCGGTGTCCGAATATAGTCGTCCAATATATCAATCTTCATGTCTCAACCATTTCGAGACTCCTCGTCATGTCCGTGATCACATCCGGGACTCCGAACTACCTTCGGTACATCAAAACACATAAACTCATAATATAACCGTCATCTAACTTTAAGCGTGCGAACCCTACGGGTTCGAGAACTATGTTGACATGACTGAGACACGTCTCCGGTCAATAACCAATAGCGGAACCTGGATGCTCATATTAGCTCCTACATATTCTACGAAGATCTTTATCGGTCAAACCGCATAACAACATATGTTGTTCCCTTTGTCATCGGTATGTTACTTGCCCGAGATTCGATCGTCGGTATCTCAATACCTAGTTCAATATCGTTACCGGCAAGTCTCTTTACTCGTTATATAATGCATCATCCCGCAACTAACTCATTAGCTACATTGCTTGCAAGGCTTATAGTGATGTACATTACCGAGAGGGCCCAGAGATACCTCTCCGACAATTGAAGTGACAAATCCTAATCTCAAAATACGCCAACTCAACATGTATCTTCGGAGACACCTGTAGAGCTCCTTTATAATCACCCAGTTACGTTGTGACGTTTGGTAGCACACAAAGTGTTCCTCTGATAAATGGGAGTTGCATAATCTCATAGTTGTAGGAACATGTATAAGTCATGAAGAAAGCAATAGCAACATACTAAACGATCAAGTGCTAAGCTAATGGAATGGGTCAAGTCAATCACATCATTCTCCTAATGATGTGATCCCGTTAATCAAATGACAACTCATGTTTATGGTTAGGAAATACAACCATCTTTGATCAACGAGCTAGTCAAGTAGAGGCATACTAGTGACACTATGTTTATCTATGTATTCACACATGTATTATGTTTCCGGTCAATACAATTCTAGCATGAATAATAAACATTTATCATGATATAAGGAAATAAATAATAACTTTATTATTGCCTCTAGGGCATATTTCTTTCAGTTTATTGCCAAAAAAATAATCAGATTTCTATTTTTATTTCACGCAATTTTACTGTTCATCTGAGCTCGTGCTCACAGTAGCACTTCCGGTAAAGTTGTCACTATTTTGGTGCTCATAATTCACCATGGACCTCCATAGATTCAACAGGTCTGATATCTCTACATTTGTTTAGATTGGTGCTGTTCCAATTCATGAGCATGAGCAGAAAGTGGGACTGATGATATGTATGGACAAGGCTTCTTATGAAACATGTATTTTTATTTCAACCTATATTGTTTCATTAGTGTTTTCAGGAATTTTATAAAGTATTAAATGGTTGCATTTGTTTGCCCGTTGGGGGCTATAATTTATTCGATCTCATTGGTGAGCATTTCAACCATGTATTGAATCCCTCTACATTGGCACAAGCATTGTCCACGCGTCTCTAGGTGTGACCACTAAGAATACTGCCATCATGGACAAACAGAAACATGTCAGTGATAATTGGTCATTATTAAGAAATTCCTTACGAAAAATCATGAGCATCCACTACAAATAATACTAGCTTTGTAGAGAAGCAACAACAGTGAGTACTAGGGCCGGCGACAGGCATGACCCACCACAGAGAACTCGGCACATCTCTCTCCATCTCCCCATCGTCGATTTCACGCCAAAGATGTCAATTTCTCGCCGGATGAGGTTGATTCCTCACCGAAGATGATGACTACTTGTCGGATGAGGCCGATTCCTTGCCGGGGGACCTTGTTGGCCGACACATGACCCACTGGTCCCCTAATCCTCCTTCTATGGCCAAGGTAGGCCTGCACCCAACACCTAGGCATATTTAAGCGACACTTTTTCTGCCTAAATTTTCATGCTTAATTTGAGTATCCATGTCCTTATTATGAAGTCATGGATGTAATCCAAACTTTTGAATAATGTTTAATCATTTATATACTTGTTGCCTTCTAAGACTACCTAATTTAGATTTTTATACCTTGTCCTTCTCAAGTAATTTGTTTTCAATTGCTATTTCTCCTTTTGAAATTTTTATTCACGCCATTAACATGAGTTGTATGCTGAGAATTTTAGCCAAGCTTCCCAAATTTAGAAAAAATGACTATATGAAGTTGTATTTTTTATAATCGCAAGCCTTTCTCAAAGAGCGGAGTGCACAAAATTACTTGTTTGTTTATAATAAATGGGCGCACCATTTATTCCCCAACCCGCTCTCGTGACCTAGGAGACAGAGGCAATGACCAATTTACCAACCTCCCCGGCGAGACACTCTCTCTCTGTATGTCGATTCAACAACGAGAGGGATAATGGACCCTAAGTCTTCATTTCGGTGGTGATATGGATAGAAGTAAATTTAGGTTTTATCTCCGATCGACAGTGGTGATTCGGTGGCGTCGTTGAAGAAGTGGAATAAAGTGTCCCTACCTCGCCCTCATTCCTACGACGCTTTGTCGTATCTACGGAGACGTGTGAAGGATGGTGCGTCCCCAAATCTTGTTCTATGAGTTTGCTTCTCTTGTCTGCGGATTTGTCTTGGTGATGCTGTTTCTCGAAGCGGACAACGCGGATGTGTGTCTTAGTCATCCAGCTCCCTTCCAACCGACAAAGTTTAATCACCCTCACCTTGTCGGGGAGCGTGTGAGATTTTGTGTTCCCTGACTCCGTCTAGCCGAACATGTGGCGTTCTGCAGGGTCTCTCCAGCGTTTTCTTCTCTAGGGTTGTGATTTGCTACGGAAATGGTGGCCGCCCACGTCTACTGGTCTACATTAACTACTTCCTGCCCACCGGTTACACAAGCTCTTGGGTTTCAACAAGTTTGCTCCGCCGAGACGGAGACCCAGAGACGCCGCGAGTTTTGCTCACGGCACGCTGTCGGTGGATAATGGTGAGGTAGGCTTCGACACCCTGAGGACTTAATGCCCTTTTTTATTTTTTGAGTGTATTTTTTAATGGTCCGTGATGCTTAATAATATATGGTCTTTTCAAAAAATTTAACATGTTTTCTTATAGGCTTATTATTATAAAGACCGAATATTTCAAGATTATCAAAACTGGTACTCCCTCCTTCCATCTATATAAGGCCTAACCTCAAATTTCATTTTTCCATCTATACAAGGCCAAACCAGCTAACCGATGCATCTCCGAGTTAATTCTCCCTCGCAGGTTGCGCGCGGCCGTCCTCGTGAAAACGCGATGGCCGGCAGCATTTACTCCTTGCATGCATGCAGAGAGCCGTTAGACGTGCTTCACCTCGCCTCCTCGTCCTTTCTTCTCCCCCGAGTCTTCTTTATATTCCTTCCCTTCTCAACGAGAGCCATTTCCACTTTGCCATCTCTCTTCATCATGGATCAAGCTCTCGCCACAAATGTCTTGGAAGAGCCAGCTGCTACATTTACCTCTGCGTCCGCCGCGCGCGCGTACGCGGCCATGTCGTCGTCGGCTGTAGCTTCGCAAGCTGCTGAGTTTACCTCCGCGTCCGCGTGCGCGTGCACGTCCATGTCGTCGTCCGCCGGATCTTGGCCAGCTGCTGCGTTTAGCTCCGCGTCCGCCGCGTGCGCATGCGTGGCCATGTCGACGTCGGACGTAGCTTGGCAAGCTGCCGAGGTTACCTCCGCATCTGCCGCGTGCGCGTGTGCGTGGACATCCATGTCGTCGTCCGCCGAATCTTGGCCAGCTGCTGAGTTTAGCTCCGCATCCGCCGCGTTCACGTTCGCCTCTGTGTCCGCCACCAGTGGGTTCGCCCCCGCGTCCGGTGAACATGGCAGGGGTGCCATCACCAGCATGCATGGCGCTATGATGGTTGACGCGGCCAGCGCCAATGTCAATCAGCTGGTTAAGCTTGACAACGACGACGATAAGATCATCGACTCAGATGCTGAGACCTTCGATCCAGATGCTGAGACCAAAGACGCCGAAGAAGTGGACATTAACAAATCTGTAGTGGTGTCGCCCATGCGCAAGTTGAACAAGATGCCGCAGTGGCAAGGTACACGATCCTTGCGTGCACTATCCAGGTGGCTAGAAGAGGACATCGTTTCTGATGAGAGCGCGGTCGACGACGATGACAAGGTAAGCACGGCGTCGACGGCGACAGACCCACTTGCGTGGATGGAGCACGTGGTGGACGACCCGGAGAAAGACTTTGCAATTGCACGGGCAAAGCTTTGCACCGGTCTCGCACGCGATGAGTAGTGCATAGTGAAAGATCATCTTGTTGAAGGTGAGAACTCTACTGTCTAGTGTAGTTTTAATGTTGTTTATTGGATGATGGAGTACAATCAAGTGCAATTTGATCATGTTTGTCCGACGATAATACTAGAACTTCATTCATGCATGATTTCATTACATTGGTCCATTACATGGCATTATAAGAAGAACTAAGCATTGAGAAATGCTATTGCCTCAAGCACGATATTTGGATCACACTTCAACCTAATAGGAAGACGACCTTTCCTCTCTAGTGCCTTCTTCTTGATGTGAGGAACCTTGTAGTTGATGGCACCTTTGACCTTCAATGTCTCCCTCATGCATGCTTGGTGACTAAGGAAAATCCTATTTGACCGCTGAACAGGATACTTCTCAAATGTCAGGAGAACTTTGGCCACAATATCTGGCAAGTTTTTTGGCATCTCCTTGTAGAACAAAGCCTGAAGAGAAGCAAAAAAACCAAGGTCCAAAATGTTTGTATCAGGAGAGTTCGGTGGTTGACACTTGAGCCTGATGTGCCAGCCTCCTTCACATGCTGCCTTCATCACTTCTTCATCATCCACGTGAACATGACTGGGTGCATTGTCTTGCTGGATCCAAATAGTTTGATGACGATCCTCCTCTGGCCATTTCGCCTTGATCGCAGGCAAGACATGGTTGATGAGATACTGACGGTTAACTTGCATGTTAACTTTAGGAAGGACCTTTGTCTCCAACGTGCCTCGGCCCCTATTTTTGCTCTTCTTTTTAGCTGCCACTTCCTCCACAAAAGCCCATACTCCTAGCTTCCCATCAAACGTGCAATTACCTGCCGCATCAAACCTAGGCCTAGCAACAGCACACAAAAACATTACTTTGTCGATGTGACTTTTGTGCTTAGTGCATCTATGTGGATCGGGCTCATCGTTACACAAGTAAAACTTCTGGTTTAACCGACTACGGTAGAACCACTTTTCATCAATATGCACAGTGTTGTACCCGTCCTTGAACACCGGATTTTCCGGACAGCTCGCTGGCTCTAGGTTGGACAAGCAATAAGCAACACGAGCTTTTGTGTTCTCATCCGTGAGGATAGGCTTGATGCTGCTCCGATGACGCCTTATACTTTTCTCCTTCAACCGTTTGTGAACAGTACTTTTCTTCATGTTCAATGCAATGGCAAGGTCGACAATTGTAGTCCTTTGTTTTAATGGTATGTCTCGCATAGCATCTGTATCCACCAGTACCCTTTTCCTGCCACAATTCTTAGCCTTCTTGTTAACCACTGCATTCACCCCTCCGCCATTCCCATTCTCCCATATCCGACGAAGGCACCGTGGTGGCACTTTGGTGAGGTCCGATACGACTTTAGTCACGCCATTTTTCAGACGACCCGTGCGACCATTTCTGACCAGCAACATGGTGTATATAGAGCGCTTGTCGTCGTCGGGGTACCAAGCCCTCTTTCTCTTGTTAGTAACCCGATCTGTACATGCAAAATAATGCAAACATTCAAAAACTATTTACTTTGTGGATAAAATCATGCACAATCTAAAGATCATCTTGATAAAACCATGCAGCAAACCATGCAAAATGTAAAGATAGTATTGCTAAAAAAAGAAATGGATTCCTAGAGCAACTTTAGCAGAAAGAACAAATCATGCAAAGTCAATGGTCATCATGCAGCAAACCGCACTTACTGAGATCTATGCCCGTGTCAATATGGGTGTCGATGTCCATGTCGTCTGCCGTAGCATCCACCTCTGCCTCTGCGTGCACCTCCATGTCATCATCCGCCGCGTCCGCGTCCACCTCCGCCTCTGCGTGGACCTCCATGTCGTCGTTCACGGTAGCATGGCCGGCTGCTGCGTTTACATCAGTGTCCGCGGCGTGTGCGTGCTCATCCACCTCCGCGTCCTCGTGCACATACATGACGTCGTCAGTCGCAGCTTGGTCGGCTGCTGCGTTTACATCCGTGTCCACCGTGTCCGCGTACACTTCAGCGTCATCGTCCACCGTAGCATCGCAAGCTGCTGCATGCACGCCCGTGTTCTCGCAAGCTGCTGCATGCACGCCCGTGTTCGCATGCATGTCGTCCTTGTCCGCAACACGCCCACCTCCAAGACAGCCGGCACCTCGCCCGCCACCTCCGCCTGCGCCACCGGCACCTCGGCCGACGCCACCGAAGGCGCCGCCCGCCCGCATCATAGCCTTGCGCCCAGCGAGGATGAGTCGGCCATGTACGCTGCTTCCGGCTCCCGTGTCGAACTGGCCACGCCCACGACCGACGAGTCCCAGGGGGCGCTGCCAGCGGCCACCTCGACCGGCTGTAGAGTCCGGCGTCCCGGAAGACCATGATACGGCCCGACCACGCCCGGTCAAACCATACCTTCCTCGCCCACGTACCGTGTCGACAGCGACATGGGATGCTCCGGCATCTCCCCTGCCATCTCCTCCACCTATTCCTACTTCTCCTCCTCCTCCTGCCATACTGGACTGATTAGAATCTTCATCCGGAGGAAGGTTTAGATCAAGGAAAACCATGGTGGAAGAAAGTAGAGAGAGAAAGCTCAGTGAACTAGAATGTGAGGAGGCCATCGACTTATAACATGCTGTGTCCATTGAAAATTTCATAGATGGCGCCGAACTTAGGAGGGAAAAATGGCGCCATGTTCTTTGATGTGTTTCCCTCCAATTTTACGTGAAAATTTTCTAATCTAGCGCCACCATGGAGGAAAAATGGCGCCATGTACTTGCAGGAGCGAGCTCTTTTTTGGCCAGTGCATGAAGGTGTGGAGGAGTTATTGTTGAGCTACATGCAGAAAAAGGGCGAGAGGAAGTTGCATGCAAGGGATTAATAGAGAGGGAGGAGAGCGGGCTGCACGGCGCCCAAAAAAAATCTTGCATGCGATTTGGTTGGTCAAGTACTATTCCCAATTTTTTGCTCCTCTTTTTATGCAACAGCCTTGGTACTAGAGATTCAAAACTTAGGCCTTATATAGATGGAAGGAGGGAGTACACATAAATAATGTACACTTATACACTGTGAAAAAAAACATACTTATACGCCATCTCCTGGCAAGTGCCCGAACCCACCCCAGCCCTCCCCTCCGCTCCTCCTCCCGACCCAGGTGCTCCGCCTACCTAGGGCATCCGCATCCTCCCCTCTAGCCCCCGCGATCAGGACACCCCCCCGCCGGCGAGCGATGTTGCCCCCTCCGCGCCGCGGCCCGGCGTACAAGACCAAGATGTGCGCGCTGTGGCAGAACGGCAACTGCGACCGCGAGCTCTGCAGCTTCGCCCACGGCACGGCCGAGCTCCGCCGGCCCCCCTCCTCCCGGCCCACCTTCCCGCCCCACCACGCTGGTACGTACGGACGCCCGGTCTCCCCGTGCCCTCCCCCATTGCCCTCCTGTTCGGTCGATTCCTGTTTCTCGCCGAGATCCTCGCCCGGGGTTTAGGGTTTCTGTCGTAGCGAGATGCGGGGAGGGTTGGATGCTGCGGAATTATCTTGATTTTCATGGCAGCCACGGTGTAGATCTACGGAAATCTAGATGCAGATTGAATATTGAGGAATCTAGGGTAGGGAGTACCGCCAGAGATGGCTTAATGCTGGAAAGATTGGGTTTTGGATCCCGCTAAGAATGGTCGTTCTTAAAATTCAGGTGATTTGTATCTTAGCGAAATGGAACGGTTACCTCTGAAGAACACCACGGTCATTATGAGTTGCTTGCCAGCCACATGAACGACAAGTTACAAATGGTTAATTTTTATTTCTTGAGGAGATCCGGTTGACTAGAAGGATGTATTTATGGGAATTTGCCCATGCTAGTCCTTCTGAAGGAATGATATGTCTCAACTGGATTATTATGCATGGGCGTTTTTGGAGCATTTTTCTATTTTCTAGGCAACACCATGTTGACAAGATATTTTTTGTGCTTGCTTCATGATTCATTTAATTTATGTGTTTCATGTTTTGTGGCTTATTGTGCTTGCGTGGTTTACTATAATTTTCGTACTACTGCTTGAATTGAACATCAGCTGCTGCAGATAGATAACAGTTGAGTAAGCATTCTAACAACTGGAAGCTTGTTGCAGAATTAGGTGGCATTCTTACTGGTTGTCTTTTGATTTAATTGCCATCACAAATTTGTTAGACTCGACTGCTGCCAGAGGATAACATGGCCTTTTCTATAGATTTCTTCGATTGGTATTTCGATGATTTGTCGTGACCACTAAATGCTCGGGCTGTATCAGAAGGTGAACCTTTGAGGGTCTTGGCCTCCTTTGATTGATGCCCATAATATGTTTGATGTGCTATGATCACGGCAGAGTCCACTGAATGATTAGCAGGCTTTGCAATGAACCGAGTTGCATATCTTTTGATCATGGCACATCAACTAGTTTCATTGGGAAGTATTCTTATCGCTGGCAATCCAAGTCGCCGAAGATATCTGGACAAATGCTAGTACATTTATATGGTGATATCTGGATTATGGCAGACCTTATTTCATCATAATTGCTGTATGGGCTGTTTATGGAGCTTCCATCTATTTCACTTCAGATGATCAACATTATGAGTATTGGTATTATCCTAATGGATGCATCATTGTATCTTGGTGTCTGCTTGCGTATTATTTTTTGGCGCTGCGTTTTTTTTGCGTGGCTAATGACATTATCCTGGAGCTGCTGCTACTTATTGCTAATTGAATAATCTTGTAGATCAAGTTCGTGGTAAGCTTGACAGGCTTATGGGTGTCCTTCTCTCCTTACCGCTCCATTTTACTTTTTTGACATGAGTTCTTCCTTGTATAAAACTTGTGAACCTTCGTTTCTTTTAGGGAGAAGAGATTATAGAGGTGGTGATTTCAGAGGCAGGATTGAAAGGAGGTTCTCACCTCGCAGGAGGCATTCCCCTGGAAGAGATTTCAGGGGTCATCGTTCCCTACACGATCGAAGGCCAACTTCTCGAGAAAGGGGTAAACAAACTCTCTCTCTCTCTCTCTCTCTCTCTCTCACACACACACACACACACACACACATACACAAAGATGTTCACTTCTACATTCTGCTTGCTCCTGCTATACGTTCTTATTTGTAATTTTGCTTGCAGAGTCTAGCTTTTCACGGTCTCCCAGCAGGAAGAGGTATATATTGCAGTTCAACATATGATCCTCGTCTTTTGGAGCCATTTAATTGTAAAAATACTTTGAACACATTAGTATCTTTTAAAGTTATTTTGTATTCTTTTATGCTTAATTATTATCAACATAGCAGATAACTATGATTTGTTCCAATCTAAATGGAATGCAACACAGCACATTTCACTGCAGCCTCAGTGGATTTGTTGGTTTACTAGATATGTTCTATCTGTTTTGAATATGAGCAAGTCATGTTTATCTTGTAATTTACTGTTCATGCTATCTTCAATCTTTCAGTGAGAGGAGGCATGAAAAGAAGATGGATGATGGAGAAACCAACTCATCTAAGAGTTCTCCTATCTCCGATAATAATGATAGGAAAAAGGAAAAAGTCACTAGTGGTGACGAGAAAGAGGATTATGAAAAGGAGGTATGAGGCTTTGAGCACTGTGTAATCCGGTTTATAGATCACACGCACCTTTGTCACATTTTTCCATATTGAAATTCTGAATTTTTCGAAATTTGAATATTGTGCAGCTGAAACAAGTTAGATCAGATATGGAGGCTTTGCGTGACGATAAATCTCATCTCGAGGTCAGTTTTTGTTTCAATGCAATGTTGTGCATTGTTACACATCCCACCCAGAAATGTATGTGTTTTTGCCAAACATCGAATCCAGCTTGTTGCCAAACATCATATTTTTTGAACATAGCTAGTAAATGTTAGCGTACCATGTTAAAAGATTAAATTATTATTTATGCCCTTTTTTCAATGTACTCCCTCCGTCCCATAATGTAAGATGTCATTCACATCGGTCGACCTTCTAAAATCTTCACTCCGTGCTCTAATTAACATTTACTCTGTAGATTGTCTTGGATGAGAAAATGGACGAAGTGCGCAGGATTTCTAGCCAAGTAAGTGACCTTGATCAGCAGCTGAGGAGGGAGAAAGAAGAATGTCATAGGTATCTAAGCAGCACCTGCGCATGCCAATTTGGTCACTTTCTTTATTATTTATATCAATAGCAAGGTGGTTTTATTATGTAGATATCCTGTTCTCATATTGAATTATGATTCCAATGTAGAATGACGTCAAAAATGAAGAAGTTCCTAAAAGCTCATGTCCGTTTTATGAAAGCTCGGGAGGAGTTGAAAAGGTGCATACTCATCAATGTTTTCTTGGCTTGCTTACCTCACTATATTCTATCTTTGCATGACTTGCAAATTTGTAGTAACTAAGTATTGACTATTGGAGCTGTGCAGGTCACAAGCTCGTTTTGAGAGACTTGGTGATATGCTTGCTTCAGAAATTTTAAAGCGTGGTGCTAATGAAGAAGCTTCCAGCGTCCATGTTGATGAAGATCTAAATGGACCTTATGAAAGGAGTCCAAATGCTACTCCAGCTAAAAAGAGATCAATCCCATACTCAACTAGTGACGAGGCAAAAGCTGGTAGGTTGCTTGGATTCTTGGATGATTATATATATGCTGCTGAAGAACATATGTGATCAGTACAATGTGGATCTCGTACATATTTTTCCTAACATATGCATCTTAACATGTGTAAGCAACCCATCTTATTAAGTATTAAGCAATAGCTAAAGGTTCCTGACTATGTTTATCTTAAGCATTAAATACATGTGATTAATTACTATGTAGAAACACTGGAGGGGGTAATTTTTTTCTTCACATTATTGAGATTTCAGTCTGTACATTATTGCAGAAATATCTTTCTATCATATTGCTTTTATACTTGCATCTAATCTTTTGTCCGGTTTTTTAGCTAAGAAAAGAAGAGAGCGAGACCCTGATACATTCAGCAGGTCAGATAAATATAGGTCAGAAGGCGATATTACAGACTATGATAAAACAATTAAGGGTAGTGATGGAACAAAATCTATATATTTGAAGAAGAGACTCTGGGAAGATGAAAAGAATAAGCTTGGAAATGCTGCCTCCTCTGCAGACCAGGTCCAGTATTTCCCTGTGCCATCTTAGTTTTGTGTTAATTGTCATATAATGATTGCTGGCTTGTTTATTACCCCATGCCATCTCAGTTTTGTGTTTAAATGTCAGATTGTGATTGCTGGCTTGTTTATAAGTAACGAGTGAACCTCATAGTTTTCCTTCGTTACCGAGTCACTCGACTATTAGCAATGAATCATCTTGATGTATGAATTCTGCATATTATGAGCGAATACTTAATTGAGCAGATATTTTTAAACTTACAGGTGAAAGATTCTCCAGTGAAGCATGCTTTGCCCTCCACCGGCATGGCTGCTCGTGCCTTATATGACCTTAACGAGGCAGTTGAACTGGATGATAGAAACGAACAGCTAGATGCGTTGCTAGAAAACGATGCCGACGGGACTAGATCGCCTGTTCCTCCAGTGGGCCAAAATGCCTTCGAGCAGGTGACTATCCTCCAAGAAACCGCGAACCTGTTTTATCATACGCACTGAAAAATAGCATGACAATGCTCATTTACGTTCTCCCCGCCTATATTTCTTATTATAGAAGAATAGTTATTGGCTTGCATATGACGAACATGCGTGCTCACAGTTTGTTGCATCTTCTTTCCCAGTATGAGGACCTCGACGAGGAAGTGGATGTGGACGTATAAGCCGAGCGCATAGTTGATATGATAAACGACGCGATGGCGGTGGCTAGCATAATACACCAGTTGGCTTCTGGGAGTCCGAAGACTGTTATTAGCATTTCCGTGTACAAAGTGGCATCTTTTGTGTTTTTTTAGCATAATATACCTATCTATTTGATATTATATATATATATTGGGTGTTTTTAGCTTTTAACTCAGAATCCTCGTTTTGTAGTGGCATCCTTTGGTGTTGAGCTGTGACTTTGTTGATCCTGGTTGCGGCCTGCTCCGTGGAGCCTAACTTATTTTCGTGAATGGCAACTCTGTCTCTTCGATTTTGTCAGTGACGTTGCCGTGCACTAGGGATTTCCATGTCATCTCTCAAGCCAATCAGCCCAGTACGGGTGACTAATGTATTTTCTATAGCGCATTCCCTGTTTTTGGCGTCGTGCTGGATTATGGTAATCCTGGTTATCTATCTAGATTATGTCTCCTCACTATGCAGCATCTGGATGGTGTATACGGCGTGATTTGATCATTCGTACGTATAACCTTTTTTGCAACTAGGTCGTGAGTTTCAGGTTCTCTTTCCCATGAATTATGTGCACAAGCACATTATTCTCTTGAAATAAAACACAATAAGGTGTCTTGCCGGAACGGGAGGGGTTGCCCACAGCGGGTCGTCGCGTGCCCTCCTCGAGGGAGAACCGGAGAGCTTCTCGGACGTGCCTAAAGCCGACAACGTGTACATAGTGTAGTGGGCATGGCTGCCCCTAAGGATGCCGATTGGACGCGTGTGTACCATGATGACACCACCATTGACGCGATGATGATGATGGTGAGCGCCTCGGAGGACGACAACGATAAATGTCATGCGATGTTAGCTCTCTTTGTCTCTCTTCGTCGTGAATCAACGTCGGAGGTGCACCGAGGGTGTGACAGTTCGGGTGGATTTAGGGAATCGTTGGAGGTACCTGAGCTCTTTTGGCGGGATCGGGGATTTAGAGGGGGTGGATTTGACTAAATAGAAGAGCTTCTACACGTCATCTCCATAGCATTCATCACCCTAGTCGATATCGCATACAACGACATTGTAAGACAATCTTTTTTTTTGAGAATCACCGGGGGAGGGGGGGAGGAGTTCCCCACCTGAATATATTACTCAAAACGGCTGCAGAAGCAGCGAGTACAGAATTACAGCGGCACGGTGCAATGTACAGAGAGGAAGGAACGCCACGAGAAGACGTCCTCCTTGTCACCCAATTCGAGACGGGGTGACCACAGGTCTAGGTCAGAGATCAGGTTCCTAACTGTTATTACAGAACGTTGATCGATACTCCTAAACAACATGTCATTACGTGCTGCCCAAATCTTCCAGAGTAGGGCGAGAAGGACGAAGAACCAAGCATTCTTGGGCAGGTGCTGGGGCAGCGGGGTATCCCAGAGCTCATTGAGGTCCTCGGACAAGGGCATGAAGCCTACTCGTTGCCAAATCCTATTAGCAGGAGGACAAGTGATGAAGATGTGAGCGGAGTCCTCCGGTGATGTAGCACAACGAGGGCATATGTTAGAGGAGATTATATGCTTATGGGCGAGGTTCGCAGCAGTGTTGAGGCGATTTTTGTAGAGAAGCCAGGCAAAAATCTTGATCTTGCGAGGAACCTTGGTGTTCCAGATGAGGGGGGCAATGGGATCTATGTCTGGCTTAGCCATGAGTGTGCCGTATGCTTGCTTGGTGGAGAAGACATGCCCCCGGAGTAAGAACCGTTGATCTTCCTCAGGCGACGTCGTGAAGTCCTGCAAAACAGGTAAGACAATCTTCAACCATTCATCTAACCATTCATCTACAAGTAATACTAGCGTGTAGTGCGTGGCGCCATGCTGCGCCATATTGGTTAACATGGTATTTTTTTCAAGGTTTGATAGTTCATTCTATAATTTAATCTGCAACATAGTAATTCATACATAGGAGTTGATGTGAGCAAATGAAATCTATAATACATAGTAGTAGTACCAGTAGATCGGCAGATGTTAAGTTACTGTTCTTCTCTTAGAGCTGAGAAGGTCAATTCCCCGTCTGGATTCGTTTATGTACAATTCCTTTACTTCTCATGTGGCATCAAACATTCATTGCTTCAAGTTTGTGTAATTTACTAATCACATAGGATTCAACATTACATGTTACTTCAATCATGTGTTTTCATATTACTATGAAAATCCTGCAAATAAAAGAGACCCTAAATATAGGAAAAACTCACATAGAAGAAGGCCTAAACAGACGAGTGGGGCGTTTTGAAGCTTTGTTTTAAAAAAATAAATCTAAAATTGGACTTCTCAGCTTTAAAAATCTGAAAAATCATACAAGTATACATGGATGTGATGTGTACGTATGTAAAATTTCAGGATGAAATACATTAAAATGCAATCTAAAAAAAACAAAATCATGAACTTTGAGGATGAATAGTGCATCTACTAAAAAGCCTCAGATTTTTTTTTGTATACCACTCATTTTAACATATTTCGCCCTGAAAAATACACACTTCTGAATCATGCCTCCAAGTATATTTGTATTTTCCCCTAAAACAAGTATATTTGTATTTTTTTCTTTTTTTAAAACATGTAAATTCGAATTTTGATCATTTGAAATTCGGCCCCCATGGAGGCTGAGTTCCATCGAGCATTTTCGCAAACCGACCTCATTTGCCTATATAGGTGGTCTGGACAAATCGTCAGAATACCCAGAAAAGAGTCAAAAGACGAGAGAAGAGAAAGGATCAATTTCCCGGCGGTCCTTTCCCGGCTGGAGTCAGTGGGGCGCCCGGTGCAGTTCTTCTCCGATAAACAGATCTAGGGCATGTGAGGGAGGGAGGGATACTCCGAGGTTAATCGGAGGCGACGGATGGGCCGCCGCCGGTCGGGCGCCGACGCAGCCGAGACCCCTCGTCGCGCCTTGGCCATGCTCTCATCCAAAGACGTCGCCTGGTGCCGCATCATCGTCGTATGCAACGGAGAGCCGCCGCGCTGATTCGCCCCCGGCGGCTCGTCGTTCTGCATCATCGCCTCCTGTGAAGTTTCCGAAGAGGCGGGGGAACAACAAAAAACAGTTCTTCCTCAAGCTGCAAACGGAAATCGCTTCCTGTCAGGCCACTCCGTCCCCTCGGCTTGTCCGAGTCTCTCTCGTTTTCGTTCTCCGGGTTGCAGCCGGAGGCGGAAATCGATCAGTTATATATACTCCCGAGCGGTCACCGCTCACCACCGAACCCATAAGATTCAGTGGAGAGCAGCCAAGACGCCGACCGCCCCACTCCCGCCGGCTATTTTTCTCCGTCCTCTTGGCTAATCCGCACAATGGCGGTGAGTTCCTTCTTGTCCCGTACCTCTAGATTCGTTTCCTTTCGACAGTAATACCGCGGAATAGTATAAACATTGCATCATCGAGTTAAGAAAAATTATATCTTTTGAGGCAGCATGGGACAAGTCCTTTCGACAGTAATACTTCATTGACAAAATCAGTTCTGATTTGTTTCTACCCTAAATGCAGAATGACAGTTGTCCGAAGCAGGAAGACAATGGAGATGACAGGCTCAGCAACTTGCCTGAACATATTTTGCTTACCATCATTGATCGACTTGATATCCGCGAGGCTGCAAGAACCAGTGTCCTCTCTGGGCGGTGGCGGCACCTCCCTGCTATGCTCTCTCGACTTGTGATAAATGTTTGGGACTTCTTAGACGCGTTCAATTGCAACAATGATGAAATTGTTCGGGGCAACGAAGCCGTGGTTAAAGTGACAAAGAGCATCCTGGCACGCAGAGATTTAAGCCGAAATACCATCCAGTTTCTGTGCATGACGTTCATCTTGAGAGAAGATGACCCAATATCCATCGGGCATGCTGTTGCTCACGCCATGGCAACCCAGAAGGTTGAGATAGCTGAGTTTACAATTTTGACGGAGAGAGATAATATATTTTGTGATGATGATGATCTGGTCATCTACGGGCGACGATTCATGCTGTTCTTTGATGCATGTCCAAATGCATTTGGTGGTCTCACACGCCTTAACCTAGAGAATCTGAGATTTGGTGAATCAGACATCCCTAACGTCCTCAACACTTGCAAACGTTTGAATCATCTACGACTGTTCTATTGTGACTCAGGAAGTTGTACCGTGCTGCAAGTTGAGCACGCGCAACTCAGTGAGCTCGCTATTGTTAATTGTTCTTTTGAAAGAGTTGAGCTCAACTCATTTCCGAAACTCACACGCATCGTCTTTGAGGGTTGGATCTCTTTCGAAGATCCACTATCTTTTGGTTATGTCCCGTTGCTTGATACTGTAAGCCTCACAAATGTCAGTCTTAGTTGGCACAAGATGATCAAGTTAAGCAAGTTTCTTAGGCGTACTCCATCTGTGAAACGCTTGAAACTGGGATTTAATTCCGAAAAGGTATGTCAAAATGCTTTGTTTTCCTAGCTCTGGTCACACTTCTTATCTGCTCAGCCCATCATGTCTTCATTTGTTGCAGATTTGGGTTCAACCAGAATGTCTGACGGAAAGGCTGGCATATGTGTTCCACCAATTAAGGTTTGTGAATCTAAGTAATATGCCTGAGGGGTATGATCTCACCTGGACATTGTTCATACTTAAAGCCGCGCCGAACCTGAAGGAGCTGTACATGAGTGTATGTTCTTACCTAAATCTTGCTCTCTTCTATCTACCGAATTTTGAAGTTTGCCATTGTTCACATTGAATACGAATGGCTGTGAATCACTTAAAATGTTTCTGTTTACCTATCTTCCTATGGTATGCAGGTATGGGATCATCTGTGTGAAATGAAAACAGATGCAAAGGAGAGGGAGTCACTCTCGTACAGTGAGAATAAGGGTGCAGAATGGGAATCATCTGCAACTGCTTTCCAGCATCAGAGTCTGGTCACGCTCGCCATCTTCGGGTTCCGAGCTCGAGACTACATGATGAACTATGTCAGGCGTGTCATGGAAACAGCCGTCAATCTAAAGGACGTGTTCTTGTATGATCGGTTGACGTGTGACAAGTGCCGCAGCATCCCGTCGCGGTTTCCGCCTGAGTGGAAGCAGGACTGTGTGGAGAAGTTTATCACAAATGGGATCAAGTCGTCTGCCACAATGCAATTCCAGACCATCGGCTATTTAAGGCCTGATCATGTTGATAAGCTGTGGTTCCTGTAGTGTTTTCAGGTTAGTTTGTGTTGCAGTTCCATTCTTTGCCTGAAAAGATAGCTGAACACTTTTGTGTTGTCAGTACTTTTCAAGGATAATTGTTTCGTTGACAGAATCTCTGATCTGGTTTTGCAGCTGCAACGTTTGGACGGTGTTTGCAGCTGCAACGTTTGACAGAATCTCTGATCTGTGCTACAAATGAGTAGCTAGCCATTTTCGGGACGTGGACGTTTTGGATGGCGTCGCAGGAATTCATTCATGCCTAAATTTGGAATACCAACAGATTACAGAAATACAGACTATATAGTACTAGTGCGAATGCAGACGTGGATGGGCAGTCCACTAGATTGTCGTTCTCGAATTTGATGCATGTTCTGTGTCTGCAACTTTGGGGGCACGGAGACGTCAGATAAATATATATTTTCCATGTATGACTTTGGGAGGATTAATTAATATTTGTGTTTCATTAATTAATTAAAGCACTTGAATATAAGTGTGATATTAAGGCTGCTAACAATGGGGTATCATATACTCCCTCCGTTTAGTGATTTAAATATTTTTGTATTTCTTTATGAAGGGAGTACTAGTGCAACAGATGCAAAGGAGAGGAATTCACTCTCGTATAGTGAGGATAAAGGTGCCCAGTGGAAATCATCTGCAACTGATTTCAGCATCACAGTCTGGCCACGCTCGTCATCTCTGGGTTTCAAGCTCGAGACTACATGATGAACTATGTCAAGCGTGCCATGCAAATATCGGTCAATCTAGAGGATGTGTTCTTGTATGATCGGTTGACATGTGACAAGTGCTACGGCAAGCTTCCGTCGCAGTTTCCGCATAAGTGGCAGCAGGGCTGTGTGAAGGAGATAAATCACCAAGAGGATCAACTTGTCTGCCATAATTCACTTCCATACCGCTGCTAATTCAGGGGATGATCATCTCGACAAAATGTGGTTCCTGTATTGTTTTCAGGTTAGTTCGTCTTGCAATTCCTTTCTTCGCCTGAAACGTTAGTTGAATGCTTTGTGTTGTCAGTACTTTTTTTCAACCGGGCTCACATGCCTTTCCATTAATTGCTCAACGAAAATATTCAGTACACAAGTCTTAGCTACAACTGAACCAACAGAAAAGGGGACGGGAAAGGGGAGAAGCGAGCTGGGGTATTAACAGGAAACCCGCTGCAGGTGCTTGCTGTCGAAACACCTACCACGGGGCAAAAACCTGTTAACACCATCAACTGCGAGCAGTAGCACAGGGCTGGGATCTCATATCGCAAAAGTATTACAAAGACTTATCTCAGCAGGCATCATACCTCAGTGAGAACTACTAAGCAAAAGCCACAAAGCATATAGAACCAGAGCATAGCAATCATCTTTCACCCGCGCTGAACACCAGCAGCATCTTCAATCATGAGCCTGCTCCGAGAAGCAGAACGATCAGCCAGAGACGAGGCCACCTGAATCACCCTCTGCACTCCAGCTTGAAATGTGGCTCTATCCTCCATCTTCAGAAGCCCTGCCCAATACATCATAAAGGAAGAAGCAGTGAAAACAGCTTTCAAGGGAGTAGGCACAACATAGGACACAATCGTAGGAGCTTGTTGAACGGGCAGCTGCAACGTTTCATCTTGAGCAAGCCATTTTGGCGTAGATGCCTTGTTAGACTATTTATCTCTTCAGATTAAGAGACTTGAATCTGAGGGTTTGCAACCCGAGTTTAAGCTTCAATAGTGCACCTTGTTGCTTCCTACAAAACATTTCCTCCCCTATTCATTTTTCTGTGAGGAAACAACAATATCACTGTCTTTCTGTGGATCCTAAGTCCTAACGCGTAAGTCCATTTTGATGCTAATTTGTTTAGTTAGGGTGCTTAATTATTATTCTGAGGTTGCTGGATGCTAATTTGTGAGCACTATAATAGTAAAACATGTCCTCTCACTGCAGATCTTCTGCATGTTCTCAGAAAAGCTGTATGTATCTTCCTAAATGATATTCGTGTAATAGAGAAAAAGTAACTTTCTTTTAATGCAACTTAGCAACTCAAGTAGATTATTGGCTCATGGACCCAATCTTTTTAAGAAAATTATAATCAAAATCAAAATCCAAAGTTTCAAACAATTCTAAAAAAATACACAAGTACACGCAGATATGTATACTCATGCTTGTAAATTTTCATGATGAAATATATTATGATGTGAGCCATACATAGACATAGACTTTTATATTGAATAATACAGGTGCTAAAAAAAATCATGATTTTGTTTTTTTGTAGCTCACATTTTGACGTAACTATTCATCAAGAAGTACATGCTAGACTTGCTACTTTTCCAGATTTTCCTGAAACATTAAGATTTAATTACAGTATTAAATTTTAAAAAGTGGGGATCCATAGTGCCCAATCTTCAATAGTAATATCCGATAAGAAAAGTAAGTATGAACAGTAATATCCGATAAGAAAAGCAAGTATGTGCACATTTCATATTCAGTACTGTAGCAAATTAACCCACATCAACGTGGTGCAGAGGGTTGGGAGAATTTCCTGGAAGGTGTTGGACCGTTGGTAACGAGCTACTCCATCTGTCCCACAATATAAAAACGTTTTTCAAACTAAACATAGCTAAAAATTGATCTTATATTCGCTCTAAGTAAGCGCATTACCTGCACATGCAGCATGCAGGAGAGAACACGGCAGCGTTGTCGGAACGGCACGAGGAGTATTAACCTGCTTACCAGTCCAACGCTGTTCCATACTGGAGACGGCATGCATGTGTGGCTCCAGTCTACCTTCCCATCGCATCCATACAATGTACTACTACGTGGAAACAACACCATATTTGAACTAAATGCTCAGAAAGAACATGTCCTCTCACAGACTCCTGTTTTGTAACTAAAATTCAGCCACAGAAATCACCTGCGACACCAAATAAAAACTTGAACTACGTCGGAACCAGTGTCTCTGCCACAAATGTACATTACACATTGATAAATGCCACAAATATGCTAATTTGTAGTGAGTTCTGAACTGTAGGATGAGAAAGATATAGGATGGTTGACTTGACGACGACTGAAGACGTCTGTTCTTTGGACCGGAAATCTGTGCACTTAATTATCTTCTTCTTGAGCCAAGTCACACCCCTTTTAGCACGGCATGGTTTATTCAAAGGTTGGTGCTAGCTTTTCCTCAAGTGCTAGTGGAGCACTGATGATAGGGGAGCGTGTGGACCTCCGTTCATCTGCTTCCTGCAATGCAGTCTCCTGGTTATGTATATACGGGCCAAAATACCTAGTTCGTGGAGGCAAACAAGCGCGCAGTTCATCTAGTTTGGCAATGGCATCCCAACTCAAAAATCTTCTATCTGTCTCGGCTACTTCTCCTCTCCTCCTGCTGCTGCTATGCATGGCCAGTGCAATCAGCCCCGAAGGAGAAGCGCTCCTCCGATGGAAATCGACTTTGCTCAACTCCACCTCTCTGTCCTCATGGTCGCATGCCAATCCGACATGCTATTGGCAAGGCGTCACCTGTGATGCTGCCGGTCATGTTACTCTGCTCCGTCTTTCTGCATGCGACCTCAAAGGTACACTAGATGCCTTGTACTCTCCTGCATTCCAGAACCTCACAAGGATTGATCTCTACTACAATAACATTTTCGGTGTCATCCCAGTAAATATCTCTTTGTTTCTCATCCTCACAAGTCTGGATTTGAGCTGGAATAATCTTGTTGGTGACATCCCCTACCAGCTCAGCAATCTCCCAAAGATTGTTGAGTTAGATTTGGGAAATAACCACTTGACCAACTCAGACCATACCAAGTTCTCGCCTATGCCCACTTTGTCGCTATTATATCTAAATAGCAACAACCTACATGGCACCTTTCCACAGTTCATCCTCAACCGTACCAACGTTTGGTTGGTACAACTTGACCTATCAAGAAACTCCTTCACGGGTTCGATACCGACGACCCTGCCAGATATAGCACCAAATTTAAGGCTCATTGATCTATCCTCCAACATGTTCTTCGGGTGCATACCACAATCGCTCTCCAAACTTGCAAGGATTGAAAGCCTCTATCTCCAGGAGAACAATCTTACTGGAGGAATCCCAAAGGGGCTCAGTAACCTAACTAATCTGGGAAACATGGACCTGTCAAGGAACATACTCTCTGGAGAGTTGCCACCGTCTTTTTCTAGGATGTATAAAATGCAAACGTTTCAAGTGGGGAACAACCACCATCTAAGCGGCAGCATCCCATTGGAATGGTTCTCAAACTGGACCTTGCTCCGTACTTTTGATGTGGCAAACAACAACTTGGTCGGAAGCATCCCACAGGAAATCACCAGGTGGGAGGTAATAGACACACTGGTCCTCCGAGGCAACCGCTTCATCGGAAAGGTCCGTGCAGAGCTAGGATATCTCCCCAACCTTTACGCACTGGACCTATCCAGTAATACCTTACTGGTACAATACCATTGGAGTTTGGTAATTTATCTTATTTACAAATTCTTGACCTCAGCAACAACCTCTTGGAGGGAGAGATTCCAGGAATCTTGTCGCTCCTTCCTCTCACTGATATACTCCTGTCTGGAAACAAGTTCACGGGCATCGCCGACAATAATTTTTGTGAGTTACCTAATCTAAAACTATTGGACTTGTCGAAGAATCTCATATCTGGAGCGGTCCCTGGTTGTTTTTGGAACATACCTTCTGTTACATACATGGATTTGTCAAGCAATGCCTTTGCTGGAGAAGCTACAACCTCGACGGTTGACTTTTCTCAACTAGATTCAGTAGATCTATCAAACAACAACTTGACAGGTTGCTTTCCATCTGTTCTGAAGAACTTAGAAGTCCTGGAATTTTTTGATCTTGGAGACAATATGTTTTCAGGCAAAATTCCTTCATTTGCCTATATAGGTGGTCTGGACAAATCGTCAGAATACCCAGAAAAGAGTCAAAAGACGAGAGAAGAGAAAGGATCAATTTCCCGGCGGTCCTTTCCCGGCTGGAGTCAGTGGGGCGCCCGGTGCAGTTCTTCTCCGATAAACAGATCTAGGGCATGTGAGGGAGGGAGGGATACTCCGAGGTTAATCGGAGGCGACGGATGGGCCGCCGCCGGTCGGGCGCCGACGCAGCCGAGACCCCTCGTCGCGCCTTGGCCATGCTCTCATCCAAAGACGTCGCCTGGTGCCGCATCATCGTCGTATGCAACGGAGAGCCGCCGCGCTGATTCGCCCCCGGCGGCTCGTCGTTCTGCATCATCGCCTCCTGTGAAGTTTCCGAAGAGGCGGGGGAACAACAAAAAACAGTTCTTCCTCAAGCTGCAAACGGAAATCGCTTCCTGTCAGGCCACTCCGTCCCCTCGGCTTGTCCGAGTCTCTCTCGTTTTCGTTCTCCGGGTTGCAGCCGGAGGCGGAAATCGATCAGTTATATATACTCCCGAGCGGTCACCGCTCACCACCGAACCCATAAGATTCAGTGGAGAGCAGCCAAGACGCCGACCGCCCCACTCCCGCCGGCTATTTTTCTCCGTCCTCTTGGCTAATCCGCACAATGGCGGTGAGTTCCTTCTTGTCCCGTACCTCTAGATTCGTTTCCTTTCGACAGTAATACCGCGGAATAGTATAAACATTGCATCATCGAGTTAAGAAAAATTATATCTTTTGAGGCAGCATGGGACAAGTCCTTTCGACAGTAATACTTCATTGACAAAATCAGTTCTGATTTGTTTCTACCCTAAATGCAGAATGACAGTTGTCCGAAGCAGGAAGACAATGGAGATGACAGGCTCAGCAACTTGCCTGAACATATTTTGCTTACCATCATTGATCGACTTGATATCCGCGAGGCTGCAAGAACCAGTGTCCTCTCTGGGCGGTGGCGGCACCTCCCTGCTATGCTCTCTCGACTTGTGATAAATGTTTGGGACTTCTTAGACGCGTTCAATTGCAACAATGATGAAATTGTTCGGGGCAACGAAGCCGTGGTTAAAGTGACAAAGAGCATCCTGGCACGCAGAGATTTAAGCCGAAATACCATCCAGTTTCTGTGCATGACGTTCATCTTGAGAGAAGATGACCCAATATCCATCGGGCATGCTGTTGCTCACGCCATGGCAACCCAGAAGGTTGAGATAGCTGAGTTTACAATTTTGACGGAGAGAGATAATATATTTTGTGATGATGATGATCTGGTCATCTACGGGCGACGATTCATGCTGTTCTTTGATGCATGTCCAAATGCATTTGGTGGTCTCACACGCCTTAACCTAGAGAATCTGAGATTTGGTGAATCAGACATCCCTAACGTCCTCAACACTTGCAAACGTTTGAATCATCTACGACTGTTCTATTGTGACTCAGGAAGTTGTACCGTGCTGCAAGTTGAGCACGCGCAACTCAGTGAGCTCGCTATTGTTAATTGTTCTTTTGAAAGAGTTGAGCTCAACTCATTTCCGAAACTCACACGCATCGTCTTTGAGGGTTGGATCTCTTTCGAAGATCCACTATCTTTTGGTTATGTCCCGTTGCTTGATACTGTAAGCCTCACAAATGTCAGTCTTAGTTGGCACAAGATGATCAAGTTAAGCAAGTTTCTTAGGCGTACTCCATCTGTGAAACGCTTGAAACTGGGATTTAATTCCGAAAAGGTATGTCAAAATGCTTTGTTTTCCTAGCTCTGGTCACACTTCTTATCTGCTCAGCCCATCATGTCTTCATTTGTTGCAGATTTGGGTTCAACCAGAATGTCTGACGGAAAGGCTGGCATATGTGTTCCACCAATTAAGGTTTGTGAATCTAAGTAATATGCCTGAGGGGTATGATCTCACCTGGACATTGTTCATACTTAAAGCCGCGCCGAACCTGAAGGAGCTGTACATGAGTGTATGTTCTTACCTAAATCTTGCTCTCTTCTATCTACCGAATTTTGAAGTTTGCCATTGTTCACATTGAATACGAATGGCTGTGAATCACTTAAAATGTTTCTGTTTACCTATCTTCCTATGGTATGCAGGTATGGGATCATCTGTGTGAAATGAAAACAGATGCAAAGGAGAGGGAGTCACTCTCGTACAGTGAGAATAAGGGTGCAGAATGGGAATCATCTGCAACTGCTTTCCAGCATCAGAGTCTGGTCACGCTCGCCATCTTCGGGTTCCGAGCTCGAGACTACATGATGAACTATGTCAGGCGTGTCATGGAAACAGCCGTCAATCTAAAGGACGTGTTCTTGTATGATCGGTTGACGTGTGACAAGTGCCGCAGCATCCCGTCGCGGTTTCCGCCTGAGTGGAAGCAGGACTGTGTGGAGAAGTTTATCACAAATGGGATCAAGTCGTCTGCCACAATGCAATTCCAGACCATCGGCTATTTAAGGCCTGATCATGTTGATAAGCTGTGGTTCCTGTAGTGTTTTCAGGTTAGTTTGTGTTGCAGTTCCATTCTTTGCCTGAAAAGATAGCTGAACACTTTTGTGTTGTCAGTACTTTTCAAGGATAATTGTTTCGCTGACAGAATCTCTGATCTGGTTTTGCAGCTGCAACGTTTGGACGGTGTTTGCAGCTGCAACGTTTGACAGAATCTCTGATCTGTGCTACAAATGAGTAGCTAGCCATTTTCGGGACGTGGACGTTTTGGATGGCGTCGCAGGAATTCATTCATGCCTAAATTTGGAATACCAACAGATTACAGAAATACAGACTATATAGTACTAGTGCGAATGCAGACGTGGATGGGCAGTCCACTAGATTGTCGTTCTCGAATTTGATGCATGTTCTGTGTCTGCAACTTTGGGGGCACGGAGACGTCAGATAAATATATATTTTCCATGTATGACTTTGGGAGGATTAATTAATATTTGTGTTTCATTAATTAATTAAAGCACTTGAATATAAGTGTGATATTAAGGCTGCTAACAATGGGGTATCATATACTCCCTCCGTTTAGTGATTTAAATATTTTTGTATTTCTTTATGAAGGGAGTACTAGTGCAACAGATGCAAAGGAGAGGAATTCACTCTCGTATAGTGAGGATAAAGGTGCCCAGTGGAAATCATCTGCAACTGATTTCAGCATCACAGTCTGGCCACGCTCGTCATCTCTGGGTTTCAAGCTCGAGACTACATGATGAACTATGTCAAGCGTGCCATGCAAATATCGGTCAATCTAGAGGATGTGTTCTTGTATGATCGGTTGACATGTGACAAGTGCTACGGCAAGCTTCCGTCGCAGTTTCCGCATAAGTGGCAGCAGGGCTGTGTGAAGGAGATAAATCACCAAGAGGATCAACTTGTCTGCCATAATTCACTTCCATACCGCTGCTAATTCAGGGGATGATCATCTCGACAAAATGTGGTTCCTGTATTGTTTTCAGGTTAGTTCGTCTTGCAATTCCTTTCTTCGCCTGAAACGTTAGTTGAATGCTTTGTGTTGTCAGTACTTTTTTTCAACCGGGCTCACATGCCTTTCCATTAATTGCTCAACGAAAATATTCAGTACACAAGTCTTAGCTACAACTGAACCAACAGAAAAGGGGACGGGAAAGGGGAGAAGCGAGCTGGGGTATTAACAGGAAACCCGCTGCAGGTGCTTGCTGTCGAAACACCTACCACGGGGCAAAAACCTGTTAACACCATCAACTGCGAGCAGTAGCACAGGGCTGGGATCTCATATCGCAAAAGTATTACAAAGACTTATCTCAGCAGGCATCATACCTCAGTGAGAACTACTAAGCAAAAGCCACAAAGCATATAGAACCAGAGCATAGCAATCATCTTTCACCCGCGCTGAACACCAGCAGCATCTTCAATCATGAGCCTGCTCCGAGAAGCAGAACGATCAGCCAGAGACGAGGCCACCTGAATCACCCTCTGCACTCCAGCTTGAAATGTGGCTCTATCCTCCATCTTCAGAAGCCCTGCCCAATACATCATAAAGGAAGAAGCAGTGAAAACAGCTTTCAAGGGAGTAGGCACAACATAGGACACAATCGTAGGAGCTTGTTGAACGGGCAGCTGCAACGTTTCATCTTGAGCAAGCCATTTTGGCGTAGATGCCTTGTTAGACTATTTATCTCTTCAGATTAAGAGACTTGAATCTGAGGGTTTGCAACCCGAGTTTAAGCTTCAATAGTGCACCTTGTTGCTTCCTACAAAACATTTCCTCCCCTATTCATTTTTCTGTGAGGAAACAACAATATCACTGTCTTTCTGTGGATCCTAAGTCCTAACGCGTAAGTCCATTTTGATGCTAATTTGTTTAGTTAGGGTGCTTAATTATTATTCTGAGGTTGCTGGATGCTAATTTGTGAGCACTATAATAGTAAAACATGTCCTCTCACTGCAGATCTTCTGCATGTTCTCAGAAAAGCTGTATGTATCTTCCTAAATGATATTCGTGTAATAGAGAAAAAGTAACTTTCTTTTAATGCAACTTAGCAACTCAAGTAGATTATTGGCTCATGGACCCAATCTTTTTAAGAAAATTATAATCAAAATCAAAATTCAAAGTTTCAAACAATTCTAAAAAAATACACAAGTACACGCAGATATGTATACTCATGCTTGTAAATTTTCATGATGAAATATATTATGATGTGAGCCATACATAGACATAGACTTTTATATTGAATAATACAGGTGCTAAAAAAAATCATGATTTTGTTTTTTTGTAGCTCACATTTTGACGTAACTATTCATCAAGAAGTACATGCTAGACTTGCTACTTTTCCAGATTTTCCTGAAACATTAAGATTTAATTACAGTATTAAATTTTAAAAAGTGGGGATCCATAGTGCCCAATCTTCAATAGTAATATCCGATAAGAAAAGTAAGTATGAACAGTAATATCCGATAAGAAAAGCAAGTATGTGCACATTTCATATTCAGTACTGTAGCAAATTAACCCACATCAACGTGGTGCAGAGGGTTGGGAGAATTTCCTGGAAGGTGTTGGACCGTTGGTAACGAGCTACTCCATCTGTCCCACAATATAAAAACGTTTTTCAAACTAAACATAGCTAAAAATTGATCTTATATTCGCTCTAAGTAAGCGCATTACCTGCACATGCAGCATGCAGGAGAGAACACGGCAGCGTTGTCGGAACGGCACGAGGAGTATTAACCTGCTTACCAGTCCAACGCTGTTCCATACTGGAGACGGCATGCATGTGTGGCTCCAGTCTACCTTCCCATCGCATCCATACAATGTACTACTACGTGGAAACAACACCATATTTGAACTAAATGCTCAGAAAGAACATGTCCTCTCACAGACTCCTGTTTTGTAACTAAAATTCAGCCACAGAAATCACCTGCGACACCAAATAAAAACTTGAACTACGTCGGAACCAGTGTCTCTGCCACAAATGTACATTACACATTGATAAATGCCACAAATATGCTAATTTGTAGTGAGTTCTGAACTGTAGGATGAGAAAGATATAGGATGGTTGACTTGACGACGACTGAAGACGTCTGTTCTTTGGACCGGAAATCTGTGCACTTAATTATCTTCTTCTTGAGCCAAGTCACACCCCTTTTAGCACGGCATGGTTTATTCAAAGGTTGGTGCTAGCTTTTCCTCAAGTGCTAGTGGAGCACTGATGATAGGGGAGCGTGTGGACCTCCGTTCATCTGCTTCCTGCAATGCAGTCTCCTGGTTATGTATATACGGGCCAAAATACCTAGTTCGTGGAGGCAAACAAGCGCGCAGTTCATCTAGTTTGGCAATGGCATCCCAACTCAAAAATCTTCTATCTGTCTCGGCTACTTCTCCTCTCCTCCTGCTGCTGCTATGCATGGCCAGTGCAATCAGCCCCGAAGGAGAAGCGCTCCTCCGATGGAAATCGACTTTGCTCAACTCCACCTCTCTGTCCTCATGGTCGCATGCCAATCCGACATGCTATTGGCAAGGCGTCACCTGTGATGCTGCCGGTCATGTTACTCTGCTCCGTCTTTCTGCATGCGACCTCAAAGGTACACTAGATGCCTTGTACTCTCCTGCATTCCAGAACCTCACAAGGATTGATCTCTACTACAATAACATTTTCGGTGTCATCCCAGTAAATATCTCTTTGTTTCTCATCCTCACAAGTCTGGATTTGAGCTGGAATAATCTTGTTGGTGACATCCCCTACCAGCTCAGCAATCTCCCAAAGATTGTTGAGTTAGATTTGGGAAATAACCACTTAGACCAACTCAGACCATACCAAGTTCTCGCCTATGCCCACTTTGTCGCTATTATATCTAAATAGCAACAACCTACATGGCACCTTTCCACAGTTCATCCTCAACCGTACCAACGTTTGGTTGGTACAACTTGACCTATCAAGAAACTCCTTCACGGGTTCGATACCGACGACCCTGCCAGATATAGCACCAAATTTAAGGCTCATTGATCTATCCTCCAACATGTTCTTCGGGTGCATACCACAATCGCTCTCCAAACTTGCAAGGATTGAAAGCCTCTATCTCCAGGAGAACAATCTTACTGGAGGAATCCCAAAGGGGCTCAGTAACCTAACTAATCTGGGAAACATGGACCTGTCAAGGAACATACTCTCTGGAGAGTTGCCACCGTCTTTTTCTAGGATGTATAAAATGCAAACGTTTCAAGTGGGGAACAACCACCATCTAAGCGGCAGCATCCCATTGGAATGGTTCTCAAACTGGACCTTGCTCCGTACTTTTGATGTGGCAAACAACAACTTGGTCGGAAGCATCCCACAGGAAATCACCAGGTGGGAGGTAATAGACACACTGGTCCTCCGAGGCAACCGCTTCATCGGAAAGGTCCGTGCAGAGCTAGGATATCTCCCCAACCTTTACGCACTGGACCTATCCAGTAATACCTTACTGGTACAATACCATTGGAGTTTGGTAATTTATCTTATTTACAAATTCTTGACCTCAGCAACAACCTCTTGGAGGGAGAGATTCCAGGAATCTTGTCGCTCCTTCCTCTCACTGATATACTCCTGTCTGGAAACAAGTTCACGGGCATCGCCGACAATAATTTTTGTGAGTTACCTAATCTAAAACTATTGGACTTGTCGAAGAATCTCATATCTGGAGCGGTCCCTGGTTGTTTTTGGAACATACCTTCTGTTACATACATGGATTTGTCAAGCAATGCCTTTGCTGGAGAAGCTACAACCTCGACGGTTGACTTTTCTCAACTAGATTCAGTAGATCTATCAAACAACAACTTGACAGGTTGCTTTCCATCTGTTCTGAAGAACTTAGAAGTCCTGGAATTTTTTGATCTTGGAGACAATATGTTTTCAGGCAAAATTCCTTCATTTGCCTATATAGGTGGTCTGGACAAATCGTCAGAATACCCAGAAAAGAGTCAAAAGACGAGAGAAGAGAAAGGATCAATTTCCCGGCGGTCCTTTCCCGGCTGGAGTCAGTGGGGCGCCCGGTGCAGTTCTTCTCCGATAAACAGATCTAGGGCATGTGAGGGAGGGAGGGATACTCCGAGGTTAATCGGAGGCGACGGATGGGCCGCCGCCGGTCGGGCGCCGACGCAGCCGAGACCCCTCGTCGCGCCTTGGCCATGCTCTCATCCAAAGACGTCGCCTGGTGCCGCATCATCGTCGTATGCAACGGAGAGCCGCCGCGCTGATTCGCCCCCGGCGGCTCGTCGTTCTGCATCATCGCCTCCTGTGAAGTTTCCGAAGAGGCGGGGGAACAACAAAAAACAGTTCTTCCTCAAGCTGCAAACGGAAATCGCTTCCTGTCAGGCCACTCCGTCCCCTCGGCTTGTCCGAGTCTCTCTCGTTTTCGTTCTCCGGGTTGCAGCCGGAGGCGGAAATCGATCAGTTATATATACTCCCGAGCGGTCACCGCTCACCACCGAACCCATAAGATTCAGTGGAGAGCAGCCAAGACGCCGACCGCCCCACTCCCGCCGGCTATTTTTCTCCGTCCTCTTGGCTAATCCGCACAATGGCGGTGAGTTCCTTCTTGTCCCGTACCTCTAGATTCGTTTCCTTTCGACAGTAATACCGCGGAATAGTATAAACATTGCATCATCGAGTTAAGAAAAATTATATCTTTTGAGGCAGCATGGGACAAGTCCTTTCGACAGTAATACTTCATTGACAAAATCAGTTCTGATTTGTTTCTACCCTAAATGCAGAATGACAGTTGTCCGAAGCAGGAAGACAATGGAGATGACAGGCTCAGCAACTTGCCTGAACATATTTTGCTTACCATCATTGATCGACTTGATATCCGCGAGGCTGCAAGAACCAGTGTCCTCTCTGGGCGGTGGCGGCACCTCCCTGCTATGCTCTCTCGACTTGTGATAAATGTTTGGGACTTCTTAGACGCGTTCAATTGCAACAATGATGAAATTGTTCGGGGCAACGAAGCCGTGGTTAAAGTGACAAAGAGCATCCTGGCACGCAGAGATTTAAGCCGAAATACCATCCAGTTTCTGTGCATGACGTTCATCTTGAGAGAAGATGACCCAATATCCATCGGGCATGCTGTTGCTCACGCCATGGCAACCCAGAAGGTTGAGATAGCTGAGTTTACAATTTTGACGGAGAGAGATAATATATTTTGTGATGATGATGATCTGGTCATCTACGGGCGACGATTCATGCTGTTCTTTGATGCATGTCCAAATGCATTTGGTGGTCTCACACGCCTTAACCTAGAGAATCTGAGATTTGGTGAATCAGACATCCCTAACGTCCTCAACACTTGCAAACGTTTGAATCATCTACGACTGTTCTATTGTGACTCAGGAAGTTGTACCGTGCTGCAAGTTGAGCACGCGCAACTCAGTGAGCTCGCTATTGTTAATTGTTCTTTTGAAAGAGTTGAGCTCAACTCATTTCCGAAACTCACACGCATCGTCTTTGAGGGTTGGATCTCTTTCGAAGATCCACTATCTTTTGGTTATGTCCCGTTGCTTGATACTGTAAGCCTCACAAATGTCAGTCTTAGTTGGCACAAGATGATCAAGTTAAGCAAGTTTCTTAGGCGTACTCCATCTGTGAAACGCTTGAAACTGGGATTTAATTCCGAAAAGGTATGTCAAAATGCTTTGTTTTCCTAGCTCTGGTCACACTTCTTATCTGCTCAGCCCATCATGTCTTCATTTGTTGCAGATTTGGGTTCAACCAGAATGTCTGACGGAAAGGCTGGCATATGTGTTCCACCAATTAAGGTTTGTGAATCTAAGTAATATGCCTGAGGGGTATGATCTCACCTGGACATTGTTCATACTTAAAGCCGCGCCGAACCTGAAGGAGCTGTACATGAGTGTATGTTCTTACCTAAATCTTGCTCTCTTCTATCTACCGAATTTTGAAGTTTGCCATTGTTCACATTGAATACGAATGGCTGTGAATCACTTAAAATGTTTCTGTTTACCTATCTTCCTATGGTATGCAGGTATGGGATCATCTGTGTGAAATGAAAACAGATGCAAAGGAGAGGGAGTCACTCTCGTACAGTGAGAATAAGGGTGCAGAATGGGAATCATCTGCAACTGCTTTCCAGCATCAGAGTCTGGTCACGCTCGCCATCTTCGGGTTCCGAGCTCGAGACTACATGATGAACTATGTCAGGCGTGTCATGGAAACAGCCGTCAATCTAAAGGACGTGTTCTTGTATGATCGGTTGACGTGTGACAAGTGCCGCAGCATCCCGTCGCGGTTTCCGCCTGAGTGGAAGCAGGACTGTGTGGAGAAGTTTATCACAAATGGGATCAAGTCGTCTGCCACAATGCAATTCCAGACCATCGGCTATTTAAGGCCTGATCATGTTGATAAGCTGTGGTTCCTGTAGTGTTTTCAGGTTAGTTTGTGTTGCAGTTCCATTCTTTGCCTGAAAAGATAGCTGAACACTTTTGTGTTGTCAGTACTTTTCAAGGATAATTGTTTCGCTGACAGAATCTCTGATCTGGTTTTGCAGCTGCAACGTTTGGACGGTGTTTGCAGCTGCAACGTTTGACAGAATCTCTGATCTGTGCTACAAATGAGTAGCTAGCCATTTTCGGGACGTGGACGTTTTGGATGGCGTCGCAGGAATTCATTCATGCCTAAATTTGGAATACCAACAGATTACAGAAATACAGACTATATAGTACTAGTGCGAATGCAGACGTGGATGGGCAGTCCACTAGATTGTCGTTCTCGAATTTGATGCATGTTCTGTGTCTGCAACTTTGGGGGCACGGAGACGTCAGATAAATATATATTTTCCATGTATGACTTTGGGAGGATTAATTAATATTTGTGTTTCATTAATTAATTAAAGCACTTGAATATAAGTGTGATATTAAGGCTGCTAACAATGGGGTATCATATACTCCCTCCGTTTAGTGATTTAAATATTTTTGTATTTCTTTATGAAGGGAGTACTAGTGCAACAGATGCAAAGGAGAGGAATTCACTCTCGTATAGTGAGGATAAAGGTGCCCAGTGGAAATCATCTGCAACTGATTTCAGCATCACAGTCTGGCCACGCTCGTCATCTCTGGGTTTCAAGCTCGAGACTACATGATGAACTATGTCAAGCGTGCCATGCAAATATCGGTCAATCTAGAGGATGTGTTCTTGTATGATCGGTTGACATGTGACAAGTGCTACGGCAAGCTTCCGTCGCAGTTTCCGCATAAGTGGCAGCAGGGCTGTGTGAAGGAGATAAATCACCAAGAGGATCAACTTGTCTGCCATAATTCACTTCCATACCGCTGCTAATTCAGGGGATGATCATCTCGACAAAATGTGGTTCCTGTATTGTTTTCAGGTTAGTTCGTCTTGCAATTCCTTTCTTCGCCTGAAACGTTAGTTGAATGCTTTGTGTTGTCAGTACTTTTTTTCAACCGGGCTCACATGCCTTTCCATTAATTGCTCAACGAAAATATTCAGTACACAAGTCTTAGCTACAACTGAACCAACAGAAAAGGGGACGGGAAAGGGGAGAAGCGAGCTGGGGTATTAACAGGAAACCCGCTGCAGGTGCTTGCTGTCGAAACACCTACCACGGGGCAAAAACCTGTTAACACCATCAACTGCGAGCAGTAGCACAGGGCTGGGATCTCATATCGCAAAAGTATTACAAAGACTTATCTCAGCAGGCATCATACCTCAGTGAGAACTACTAAGCAAAAGCCACAAAGCATATAGAACCAGAGCATAGCAATCATCTTTCACCCGCGCTGAACACCAGCAGCATCTTCAATCATGAGCCTGCTCCGAGAAGCAGAACGATCAGCCAGAGACGAGGCCACCTGAATCACCCTCTGCACTCCAGCTTGAAATGTGGCTCTATCCTCCATCTTCAGAAGCCCTGCCCAATACATCATAAAGGAAGAAGCAGTGAAAACAGCTTTCAAGGGAGTAGGCACAACATAGGACACAATCGTAGGAGCTTGTTGAACGGGCAGCTGCAACGTTTCATCTTGAGCAAGCCATTTTGGCGTAGATGCCTTGTTAGACTATTTATCTCTTCAGATTAAGAGACTTGAATCTGAGGGTTTGCAACCCGAGTTTAAGCTTCAATAGTGCACCTTGTTGCTTCCTACAAAACATTTCCTCCCCTATTCATTTTTCTGTGAGGAAACAACAATATCACTGTCTTTCTGTGGATCCTAAGTCCTAACGCGTAAGTCCATTTTGATGCTAATTTGTTTAGTTAGGGTGCTTAATTATTATTCTGAGGTTGCTGGATGCTAATTTGTGAGCACTATAATAGTAAAACATGTCCTCTCACTGCAGATCTTCTGCATGTTCTCAGAAAAGCTGTATGTATCTTCCTAAATGATATTCGTGTAATAGAGAAAAAGTAACTTTCTTTTAATGCAACTTAGCAACTCAAGTAGATTATTGGCTCATGGACCCAATCTTTTTAAGAAAATTATAATCAAAATCAAAATTCAAAGTTTCAAACAATTCTAAAAAAATACACAAGTACACGCAGATATGTATACTCATGCTTGTAAATTTTCATGATGAAATATATTATGATGTGAGCCATACATAGACATAGACTTTTATATTGAATAATACAGGTGCTAAAAAAAATCATGATTTTGTTTTTTTGTAGCTCACATTTTGACGTAACTATTCATCAAGAAGTACATGCTAGACTTGCTACTTTTCCAGATTTTCCTGAAACATTAAGATTTAATTACAGTATTAAATTTTAAAAAGTGGGGATCCATAGTGCCCAATCTTCAATAGTAATATCCGATAAGAAAAGTAAGTATGAACAGTAATATCCGATAAGAAAAGCAAGTATGTGCACATTTCATATTCAGTACTGTAGCAAATTAACCCACATCAACGTGGTGCAGAGGGTTGGGAGAATTTCCTGGAAGGTGTTGGACCGTTGGTAACGAGCTACTCCATCTGTCCCACAATATAAAAACGTTTTTCAAACTAAACATAGCTAAAAATTGATCTTATATTCGCTCTAAGTAAGCGCATTACCTGCACATGCAGCATGCAGGAGAGAACACGGCAGCGTTGTCGGAACGGCACGAGGAGTATTAACCTGCTTACCAGTCCAACGCTGTTCCATACTGGAGACGGCATGCATGTGTGGCTCCAGTCTACCTTCCCATCGCATCCATACAATGTACTACTACGTGGAAACAACACCATATTTGAACTAAATGCTCAGAAAGAACATGTCCTCTCACAGACTCCTGTTTTGTAACTAAAATTCAGCCACAGAAATCACCTGCGACACCAAATAAAAACTTGAACTACGTCGGAACCAGTGTCTCTGCCACAAATGTACATTACACATTGATAAATGCCACAAATATGCTAATTTGTAGTGAGTTCTGAACTGTAGGATGAGAAAGATATAGGATGGTTGACTTGACGACGACTGAAGACGTCTGTTCTTTGGACCGGAAATCTGTGCACTTAATTATCTTCTTCTTGAGCCAAGTCACACCCCTTTTAGCACGGCATGGTTTATTCAAAGGTTGGTGCTAGCTTTTCCTCAAGTGCTAGTGGAGCACTGATGATAGGGGAGCGTGTGGACCTCCGTTCATCTGCTTCCTGCAATGCAGTCTCCTGGTTATGTATATACGGGCCAAAATACCTAGTTCGTGGAGGCAAACAAGCGCGCAGTTCATCTAGTTTGGCAATGGCATCCCAACTCAAAAATCTTCTATCTGTCTCGGCTACTTCTCCTCTCCTCCTGCTGCTGCTATGCATGGCCAGTGCAATCAGCCCCGAAGGAGAAGCGCTCCTCCGATGGAAATCGACTTTGCTCAACTCCACCTCTCTGTCCTCATGGTCGCATGCCAATCCGACATGCTATTGGCAAGGCGTCACCTGTGATGCTGCCGGTCATGTTACTCTGCTCCGTCTTTCTGCATGCGACCTCAAAGGTACACTAGATGCCTTGTACTCTCCTGCATTCCAGAACCTCACAAGGATTGATCTCTACTACAATAACATTTTCGGTGTCATCCCAGTAAATATCTCTTTGTTTCTCATCCTCACAAGTCTGGATTTGAGCTGGAATAATCTTGTTGGTGACATCCCCTACCAGCTCAGCAATCTCCCAAAGATTGTTGAGTTAGATTTGGGAAATAACCACTTAGACCAACTCAGACCATACCAAGTTCTCGCCTATGCCCACTTTGTCGCTATTATATCTAAATAGCAACAACCTACATGGCACCTTTCCACAGTTCATCCTCAACCGTACCAACGTTTGGTTGGTACAACTTGACCTATCAAGAAACTCCTTCACGGGTTCGATACCGACGACCCTGCCAGATATAGCACCAAATTTAAGGCTCATTGATCTATCCTCCAACATGTTCTTCGGGTGCATACCACAATCGCTCTCCAAACTTGCAAGGATTGAAAGCCTCTATCTCCAGGAGAACAATCTTACTGGAGGAATCCCAAAGGGGCTCAGTAACCTAACTAATCTGGGAAACATGGACCTGTCAAGGAACATACTCTCTGGAGAGTTGCCACCGTCTTTTTCTAGGATGTATAAAATGCAAACGTTTCAAGTGGGGAACAACCACCATCTAAGCGGCAGCATCCCATTGGAATGGTTCTCAAACTGGACCTTGCTCCGTACTTTTGATGTGGCAAACAACAACTTGGTCGGAAGCATCCCACAGGAAATCACCAGGTGGGAGGTAATAGACACACTGGTCCTCCGAGGCAACCGCTTCATCGGAAAGGTCCGTGCAGAGCTAGGATATCTCCCCAACCTTTACGCACTGGACCTATCCAGTAATACCTTACTGGTACAATACCATTGGAGTTTGGTAATTTATCTTATTTACAAATTCTTGACCTCAGCAACAACCTCTTGGAGGGAGAGATTCCAGGAATCTTGTCGCTCCTTCCTCTCACTGATATACTCCTGTCTGGAAACAAGTTCACGGGCATCGCCGACAATAATTTTTGTGAGTTACCTAATCTAAAACTATTGGACTTGTCGAAGAATCTCATATCTGGAGCGGTCCCTGGTTGTTTTTGGAACATACCTTCTGTTACATACATGGATTTGTCAAGCAATGCCTTTGCTGGAGAAGCTACAACCTCGACGGTTGACTTTTCTCAACTAGATTCAGTAGATCTATCAAACAACAACTTGACAGGTTGCTTTCCATCTGTTCTGAAGAACTTAGAAGTCCTGGAATTTTTTGATCTTGGAGACAATATGTTTTCAGGCAAAATTCCTTCATGGATAGGAGCTAGCCTCTTTATGCTAAGAATTCTCCGGCTGCGGTCAAATATGTTTCATGGAAGTATTCCTTGCGAGGTATCACAACTCTCTGATCTCCAGTTGCTTGACCTTGCTGACAAACAATCTTACAGGTCACATACCTGTAAGTTTTGCTAACTTTAATTACACAATCATGACAAAGCCAGAACTGGAACATAATAGCGGGCCCATGGAGATGGTTGACAGCTTTCTGCCTCACTACAGTGACCAGGTTGACATAATCTGGAAGGGGCGTGATTATATACTTACAGTAGAAAAATTATGCTTATGACTGGTATTGATCTATCAAGCAACTACCTTTCTGGTGAGATCCCTGCAGAATTGGTGAATCTTGGAGCCATTCGGTTCCTGAACCTATCAAGAAATAATTTATCTGGTGCTATCCCAAGTAACATTGGTAACTTGAAAGATGTGGAGTCCCTTGACCTCTCCTGGAACGAGCTCTCAGGTCCTATTCCTCCAAGCATGTCACAACTGATGTTCCTCAGCTCTCTTAATCTCTCCAACAATCTTCTATCGGGAGAGATACCTTCAGGAAATCAGCTACAAACACTGGATGACCCCTCCATCTATAGCAACAACCTGGGACTATGTGGTGTCCCCCTGAGCATTCCATGTAAAAATGGTTCGAGTTCTACAACAGCACTGGATGGGGCAAAGGAAGGCCACCATCAACTTGAAACCCTGTGGCTGTACTACTCAGTGATTGCTGGAACTGTCTTTGGTTTCTGGATATGGTTTGGAACAATGTTTTTCTGGAGCATCTGGAGGTTTACGTTCTTCAGTTGCATCGATGCCATGCAGCAGAAGTTTATGCTGAAGATGAAGCGTACCTGACAGCATGGCACTTTGTGTCCCACTATGTTGCTTTCTTGAAGTTTTCTGTTGTTCACTTATATGCAGTGGAAGTGGATGCAGATGTACTCCCTCCGTAAAGAAATATAAGAGCGTTTAGATCATTACCAACAGACAGTATTTCTTCATGCGAGCATGAGACAGAATTGAATTATAATTTGTTACAGTATATGTGAGAGATCAAATTTGTACATATTTGTATTAGGATTTTTTTTTGAAACGTAATTTGTATTAGGCTTTGATTCTCTGAATTATGTGAGTTACAGTTATGTATGTTTCATGGTTGCGGTTAGTATTTTTTTCGAGGTTTGCTTAGGCGTGTTTGTATAGTCGGTCATGAGCTCAACACCATCCTCCGCTCCGGCAGCCAGACCATCGTTCTCTCCTATGAGGCTGTGACCACATGTGCCGGAGGCCGTACCCGTGCCGGAGACGACCTCCTCATCACCCTCAAGCTGTGATCAAGTCGGAGGATCCTAAGGAGGAGGAGTAGATGTGTTTGGTTTTCATCCCTTTCTGCAGATTTTGTGTTTGGTTTTCAAAAATAAATTTATAAGTTAAATGGTCAGTTGACAATCTGAAGGTTGCTACAAGATGCCGTTAGTAGGGAAGCGAGCGAGCCTGTTGTTGCATCTGGCACGACGCACGAGTTCGTGTATTTGTCATCCCCCTCTAGATACAGTTGGCTACCCGTGCTAGTGAAATAAGCGTCTGAATTATATGCATATAATTGGATGATTTAGGTACAGAAGCTCACAGCCACATAATTGCTTGAACTGAACCAAAGATGGGTTATGCTATTCATTTTTATCTCATTGTAGACTTTTGGAGGTTCCATGTGGGCAAGAATTGGCATTCAAATCCTAGACATGGACTGGCTGATTGGAGCGTTGGACTTTAGCGATGCAGCTGATTGGCTTTGTGTTAGCAGACGGTTACAACCACATACATACTCTCAGCAGTCCCAGTCATCAGCCATGACTTTACCTGCAATCACACCCCTGTGGGGCTAGGAATTGGGATAGCCAAGAGTGTTGCCTCATCATTACTGATAGGTTTGATATTTTCCTCGCATGGTGACCCCAAGTCTGATGTCTTCATGAACATATACCCCGCCCAGTGACTGCGACAACGCTGAAATATGTTCACCTTTTTCCCATATAATAACTTTGGTCCATGTGCAGCTACTTCTAAAGGCAATGCATACAACATTCTGCCCGCTACAATGGCGCTGCTGAAATTCTTCCATATTTCCGTTTTCCTGCTAGTATGCACAGCCAAGGCGACCAACCCGGAAGCAGAAGCACTACTCCGATGGAAGTCCACTTTGATTGGTGCCAACTTGCTGTCCTCTTGGTCGATTACCAAATCTACATGCTCTTGGTTTGGCGTCACCTGTGATGCTGCCGGACATGTTACCGAGCTCCAACTTCATAACGCGGGGCTCCATGGTACGCTTCATGCCTTCTACTCTGCAGCGTTCCAGAACCTCACTCTGCTAGACCTTTACAACAATAACCTTGTTGGCGTCGTCCCAGCAAATATCTCCATGTTGATGTCCCTTGATGTTCTGGACTTGAGCTATAATAATCTTGCTGGTGCCATTCCCTACCAACTTAGTAAGCTTCCAATGATTGTTGAGTTAGATTTGGGAAATAACCACTTGACCAACCCGGAATATGCCAAGTTTTCACCTTTGTCCACTTTGAAGTTGCTATCTCTAGCTAATAATGACCTCAATGGTACCTTCCCACAATTCATCCTCAACTGCTCCAGTCCTAGTATGAGGTCTCTAGATTTGTCGGGTAACACCTTCTCAGGGCCGTTACCAGATTCATTGCCTGAGATGGTTCCAAGATTGCGGTATCTGAATTTATCCTCTAATGGATTCTCTGGCTCCATACCTCGCTCACTCTCAAGGCTCCAAAAGCTCAAGTGGCTATATCTCAACTCAAATAATCTCACAGAAGGAATCCCCAGGGAGCTTGGGATGATAACTGGATTGAGAATACTTTCGCTGTACAACAACTCACTTGGTGGGTCGATCCCAGCCTCACTTGGGGAGCTTCAGTTGCTACAGCGGCTCAACATTGGAAACACTGATTTGATTTCTAGTCTTCCGCCCGAGCTGGGGAATCTTACCAGTCTTAAACACATGTTACTGGAAGGGAATCATTTGTTTGGAAGCTTGCCACCATCTTATGGCAGACTGCGGAATTTGCAATATTTTGACATAGGGAACAACAGAATCAATGGTACCATTCCACAAGAGATTTCTACAAACTGGACCAAGATGAAGGTTTTTGATGTATCCAACAACTGGTTAACTGGAAGCATCCTCCCACAGATCAGTAAGTGGAAGGACCTTGTTTTTCTCGCCCTGTATGGCAACAATTTTATTGGCTCGATCCCAGTGGAGATGGGAAGCATGCGGAACTTGCAGCTATTGTCCTTGTACAAGAATCACATAACTGGAACGATACCGTCAGATATCGGTAATGCGACATCTTTGAAATTCCTTGACATCAGCTTCAACCATCTTGAGGGCGAGCTTCCTGCAGCCATCGCGTTGTTGGTAAATCTTGTTGTTCTTGACTTGTCTAGCAACAAGTTTACAGGTATCATTCCTAATCTTGATAGCAGGAAGTTGGCAGTTCTTAAGGTGGCTGAGAATAGCAGCTTCTTGGCAGAACCATTGTCTGCCTTTTGTCAATTAAAACATTTGCGACTCTTGGGTCTATCAAATAATAAGTTAATTGGACAGTTTCCTGGTTGCTTGTGGAACTTGAAAGATTTACAATCCTTGGATTTGTCAAGCAATGCTTTTTCTGGAGAAGTTCCAACCTCAACTTACTACAATACTTCACTAAGATTGTTGCAGTTGTCGAACAACAAGTTCACAGGTTGCTTTCCAGCAGTGATGAAGAACTTCAAAAGCCTTGTTATTTTAGATCTCGGGAACAATGAGATTTCTGGTGCAATTCCTCCATGGATAGGGGAAAGCAATCATCTGCTGAGGATCCTTAGACTGCGATCAAATATGTTTTATGGAAGTATTCCTTGGCAGCTATCACAGCTCTCCCATCTGCAATTACTTGATCTGGCAGAAAATAAATTCGTAGGGACCATACCGGAAAGTTTTGCATATTTTCGTTCAATGAGACAGTCAGACATGATGCAGCCGGTTCTAACAATCAACATACGATCTACCACCTTTGGATATTTTTACAATGGCAGCACGGACATAGTTTGGAAGGGACGGGAGCATACATTTAAGGGAAGAGATGCATTTGTGACTGGTATTGATCTCTCCAGCAATTCTCTATCTGGTGAAATCCCTTTAGAGTTGACAAATCTTAGAGGCATTCAGTTTCTAAATATGTCAAGGAATCATCTATCTGGTGGCATCCCGAAGGACATTGGCAATCTGAAGTTGTTAGAATCCCTTGACCTCTCGTGGAACAAACTATCAGGTCCAATTCCTTCTAGCATATCGAACTTTATATTCCTCAGCTCTCTTAATCTATCAAACAACCTTCTATCCGGGGAGATACCTACAGGCAATCAACTCCAAACATTGGATGACCCGTCAATTTATCGCAACAACCTGGGACTTTGTGGCCCTCTGTTGAACATTTCATGTAAAAATGCTTCAGATGGGGGAACGGAACAACATGAAGAACTTGAAACCATTTGGATGTACTACTCGGTGATTGCTGGAACAGTTTTTGGTTTGTGGTTATGGTTTGGTACGTTATTTCTTTGGAAGCTGTGGCAATGTGCTTTCTTGAGTTGCATCGATTCCATGCAACAAAAGGTTATGAAGAAGATGATGCATATCTGAAAGTACAGAAAGCTGTCCAAGTATTGAATGTCTTAGTTGACTTGACATATTTTGTTTCAAGGTTCAAGGCAAGTATGCCATGTATTGGCATGGGATTTCTGTCATGCCGTTTTTTTTTTCTGAATAAGTTTGTTGTATAGCTTTGGTCGGTGGTAATGGTGCATGTCTCACTCATGTTTTTGTAAGCGTCTGTTGTAATAAATCTCATAATATTTGTAAAACCTATTGTGCTTTGGTAAGTGGTAATGGTGCATGTCTCGCTCATGTTTCTATATGAGTCTGTTGTAAATCTTATAATATTTGTAAATCCCCTTGTACTTCCTTTTGTTCAGAGTTGAAGAGCAGTTTAGTCAGATAGTGAACCTCCAGCAGGCATTGGAATTTACTCCTGATCCCAGTAATCCTCTGCACGTATCGATCTTCAAGGGGAGGCATCAGGCATGACTTCTGTAAAATTGTTCCCTGGAACAAGCAGTCCTACATCACTGGCGATGACAGTCCGTCCACGGAAACTGATGACTTCCTTCCAGTCATCTGTTTGTCTTACCTCAACATGCTGCTTCTTCCATCTCAACGCTACATGTTCCTATGGTGACATTGGTGTGCGCATGAGGTTCCCTAGAAACCCAACCTTAAGTTGGGAACCTGAAGATATCTCTTTCCCCTTCCAATGGATTTTCTCCTATACCATACTATTCTAGGTTCTGTGGTTGAAGAAGATATAGGTACCATATCCCATCCTTTCATCCTTTTATGTTCCTGTTACCACTAAGTTCTAGTGGCCAGACTTGGCTGTGAGTTGCTAAAAATGTGCAGCATTTTTGTTAGCATCGTATTATGGTTATTTGTGGATTTGGAAAGTGTCATTTTTTAGGGAAGG
Source organism: Triticum timopheevii (assembly GCA_963921465.1). Taxonomy (NCBI): domain Eukaryota; kingdom Viridiplantae; phylum Streptophyta; class Magnoliopsida; order Poales; family Poaceae; genus Triticum; species Triticum timopheevii. Next base: position 148,352,656 of record OY997272.1, read on the forward strand.
CAACAGTGTTGTTTTCATCATTCACTAAGAGTCAAAAGAATGCAAGGCTAGGGTGAGTACTATCAACTTCGCACCAAAAGATTGGGTCAATGTGCTCCCCGTTGAGCATGTGCGCCGCAGGTCGCCTCACTCACTGGAGATGCGTGAGGGCAGGTGCTCACCTCGTCGACGCTGTTGTCATCACCCGCAGGCAGTTGAGCGGTAGACACCATGAGGCCATGAAGGGGCAACAAACATGTGCACAATCCCATGCTTATAGATGAAAAATCCAGAAGGCAGATTACTTTCATACAGAAAAGCTAAGCAAAATTCATAGTAATAAAACATTTTAAATGACTACATAAATAACATCAGCCTTAAATCTCCAGACGCTCACCCATGTTCTGTTGTTCATGCAAGCGATAATTACATGACGCATATCATGCCTGCTAGGTTTACATCAGGCAAATATTATGTGATGCAATATGCATATCATGGTTCCTAATTACATCCAGAATGCCACGGGATACTCAAGCATCGAATTAGTAACTCCTTGAGGCAAACTATAGTACCGAACCCGCCGGCTATTGCCAGTTGTCAGGTCTCCATTCCTGTCATACCTAAGTGAAAAGGTCGTCAACCGCAAAAAACGTTTCTGATCTTGCTCCTCATTCACCTCATTAGTAGAGTACTCATTCATCTCATCAGTCACCTCACCGACAGTCGTCTCATCGGAATAAGTGTCATTCAACCCAGCGTCGAAGTCCTCATTCTTCTCATCAGATTCAGTTGGCTGGTTAGCTAAGTCAGCTTGCATGCAGATGACCTCCAGGAGGCAGAATTTGCTCTCACCACCCGTATAGACTAGGGTGGCACCTATGTGCCTCTCATCTAGGAACTCGCCGAATAAGTTCTCCTTGCCGACCTTTAGGGCTGGGCACTGCTGATTGCTTGTGTCGGAGTTGGTAGACACCACATCACATGAGCAGATGTGGCCAATGGTGTCCAACTGTGCGGAAAGCCCAACCCAGGCGTCCAACTCAGGATCGAAATAACCACGTCCGGTGAAGGGCAACTGCCACATACCATGTTGCTTCCACTGAGGGTTCACAGGCTCCTCCAAGCCGGTGGCGGGATCAGTTGTGTTGATGCTGAAGGTGCTAGGGACGTCAAACGACCCGCTAACGAAGATGGTCCGCTCATCTGGGTGCACGGCATAGGAGGTGACAAGTTCACACTGAAAGATTGGCTTGGGGAGCTCCGACCACGCCCACACGAAGTTATAGAAGTAGGCATCATCACATGCCTGGTAGAGCATCCGGGAGGAGCTATCACCTAGGAAAAAGAGCCTGCCACCAACAGGAATGCAGATTGGGTTGACCACATCCAGCGATGTGTCCTGCCATGGTCCATTAATGAAGGTTCGGGCATGAATGTCAATTACGGCACCACAGTGTAGACCCAAACTGTTCACCCCGTGTATGTGGTCCAAGGGCGGCATAGCCAGAATCATGTTGTCAAAAGCACCCATGATGGCTTTGGGCTCGCCACGATGTCCCTGCAAGCGAAACATGGCAGATGGTAGTCTATCCTCGCTGGTGCAGATGGCACCCCTCCGCTCGTCGCCAAATGTCAAGTCGATCTTTCGAATACTATATCCCCATGACCAGTCATCCAGGACAAGGTAAAGGTGTTGCGGCTTCTCAATGGGCCGCCGTTTTAGCATGCTTTTTTTCTTCCCCATTGAATTCTTGCGCTGAAACTGCATGCTCGACGGTTTTTATGTAGCCCTGCAATTCAAATTCGAGTATAATATAAATCAAAATCAGATTTGTCTTAATTGTATTCTACAATCCTACTCCTAGTGCAACTAGAATCGATAATGAAATCGGACCGGGAACTCTCTTTATATCAAAGACAAAAAGTGCAGCCGGAATCGACAAATAGCCTAACTAAGATCCGACGAATCCATGGCAAAATAATAGTAAGACATACATAATAATAATCAATCCATCCCAATCGCTGCAGCTTAAAACAACAGATCTCATATCAGAATCTGAATCGAGCCAATAGAAGAAAAACAAAGTGGGAAGGAAGTCGCATAGGCGCGAGAAGAGACATGTGTGGCGGTGGCTCCTCACCTGACCGGCCCTTGGCTTGGCTTGGCTTTGCTCCTGTCCCTGTTGGCCCAGCCCAGCCCGGCACGCCGACGCCAGAGTACTTTCCGGCAAGACGGCGATGATGACGAAGGCGGCGAAGCGACGCTGGATGTTTTGGTTCCTTCCACAAGCTAGCTCGAGCAGCAGCAACAGTACGCGAGGCTGGCGTATTGCCAAAGGCTCTTTACAAGGGTGCAGGGTGCGGGGGTGGTTGCTTTGAAACCTACACGAACACATACACATGTTTGGAATCGGGCATGGACACGCAAAGTCGTGTTTCATAACTCTAATAACAGCCAAAAATCACCGGAATCGATATCTACCGAACGTGCCATGTTTCTCCTCCTCGTCCCGAACGCCTTCTTTACCGTTGGTTTTTCAGCGCGAATCTTATAGCGGAGAAAGTCGCCACGTCACCACATACTCGTTCGGGATGAAGCAGACCCGTCGCGAACGCCGACCCACGAGTCACTCCTCTGTCTTCTTCCCCCGCTCCTCTGTCTCACCCTTTTCCCCTCCCCCGACGGCCTTTAATCGGCGAGGCCAGCAGATCCCGGCGACTCCCGGCGAGGGTGGTGGCGCTAGATGCGCGGTGGGAGGCCCCCGGTTGGCGGTAGATGGCTGGCGAGGCTGGCAGTGGCGGGCGGAGGCCGCGGCGGTGGTGAACAGTAGTGGATCCGGCTGACGGCGAGGGAAGGCACGGCGGAGGAGGAAGGCGCGCACGGCTGCTGTTGGGGGTTCGAGCTCCGCCGCCACCAGGCCCCCCGTATGCTCCCACGGGATGGGCCTTGATTCTGCCACTCGCCCCCTCCGCCACGACGGGCGTCGAGGCCGCCTCCATTCGGTGCTCCTTGGCGACGACGAGCACCAGACCGGTCTTCGCGACGGCGAATGGTGGCCATGGTGAGCCTGCTGCTCGCTCCCTCCGCCGCGGCGGGCGTCGAGGCCGCCTCCATTCGGGCGCTCCTCGGCGACGGCGCGTGGTGGCCATGGTGAGCCTGCTGCTCGAGGCAGCTCGCGGGTTCGTCAGCTCGGTGGGGAGGTGTTCATCTACTCTTTTTCTTCGATGGTACACCTGTACCGACGTCTGATGATTTTTTCTTGGAGTTAATCTACCTGCTAGAATGCTGAGTACCATGAGCTTTTTGAACACGATTTGCCATGCTTATGTATGAAACAGTCCCTAAAATTTGCTATGCTACACTAAAATCTGGGTAGCACACATTTTGGCCGTGATTTTTTTAGTTACTGAATTTATCATGTGAGCAGTACAGAATTTTAGGATTCTGGTCCTATAATACATGGCAATTTCTAAGCACAATGTTTAGTAAAACATCGCAATTTCTTATATTATTACAAATTCTCACACCATGGCAACTTTATAAATTGTTAGTTTATTGACATGACACTATTTTTGATAGTTTTTGTACTAACAACATGGCCCATCTCAGATTATTGTTTCTAATGGTTATATGGCAAATGTAGGCTATTTTTTAGAAACTATGTGTCATATGGTCATAGGGCAATGAGGTGATCATTGCATTTTAGTAACCATCTGTCATCATTTCATCAACGTGGTGATTCACAAATGACAACTTTAGTTGGTTTTTGCCATGACAAGCTTAACATGTGTTCGTGCGTCATCTTTTTACAGCGGTTTTTCCATGAAAAGTAAAGTGGTTAACCATGGCAAATTTTGGTTCATAGATCATGGAAAGTTTCAGTTTCTCATTAATTAACCATGCCAACTTTTTTTTTCATTTGATCTTGGTAAGTTTAAAAATTGACCATCGCAAGTTTAGTTTGTAGATCATGCCAATTTTTAGTTTCATGTATTTGCATGGCAACATTTCTTTTGGCAATATGCTGGCAACTTTAAGTAAATGACCATGGCAAATTAAGTTTACGATTCATGGAAAATTTCATTAATTAAACATGGCAAAAAAAATCTTTAGTAAATGACCATGGCAATTTTCAGTAAATGATGATGTTTTAGTAAATGACCATGGCAAATTAAGTTTACGATTCATGGCAATTCTTTACTTCTCTTTTTTTTTTCATGACAAATTTACTTTTATTTGCCAAAACGACAGCAATTCTTAGGAAATAACCATGGCAAATTTAGTTGAAGAAACATGTCAAATTTGGTTAAAGAATAATGGAAAATTTATTTTTCGTAGATCATGGTAGTTTTTAGTATTTGACCATGGCAATTTTAGTTCATAGATCATGGCAAATTTTTGAGTATGGCATTTTTTTTTGTTTCTTTGTGCAACTTGTCAAAATTACTTTTTATGTGCGCATGGAAAGTTTATCTTTATGCTCACGGCAAATTTTTCTTTATGCAGCACGACAATTTTTAGTGTACATACCATGGCATTTTTTCTGCTACCACGACAATTTTTTTTTGAACAATTTTCAAAATGTAATACAAACCATGGCAATTTAATTTATGTAGCACGGCAATTTTCTTTTTCCGTTGGACCACGGCAATTTCTTTGTTTTTGTAAAGCATGAAATTTTGCTAGTTACCATCTATCATGGAATTTCTCTTGTTCTGTAGGTAGTGTGTGGTAGTTTTAACAATTACAGCATAACAATCGATGACAATTTCTAGTTTTTTGAGGCATTTTTATTGTACAGTTTTTTCAGCTGGTTTTCCTTCATTTTTCATGTTTTTACTGCAATGTCATTTTGTCATATAGCAAGGCCCCCAGTTATTGTGTGTCTGTGTGTGTGTGTGGGGGGGGGGGGGGGGGGGGGGCATTAGAGCATGGTAGTTATTGGGCTGGCTTTTGCCGTGTAGTATGGATTTGTTGAGATTTGTTTGTTTGAGTTTTTCTTTGGTCTAGTGCATTTCATAGGCCTTTTTTGTGGTTTTTTTGGGCCTACTTGACGCCATTGGGCTGGCTTGCTTGCGATCAGTGGGGGCAGCATGTCGTCGTTCGGGAGGAACGAAGATCGTAACGAACGATTCCGTTCGTTTGGTCCCCTCTTCTGGATCGAACGAAGGGTTCGGACTGGCCCATCCCCACCCCGAACATTCGGATGGAGGTTTCCTATGCTGTTGAGCATTACCTCCGTTCGATTATTTTCCTATGCCGTGACATCTCATTCCCTTGGACACCAAAGGTGCGCTATTTTCAGTTAAAAAAAAGGTGCACGAACCGACCCCGCTGCTTCCGCGCCGCTCTACCAGGCCCCCTCCTCCCACGACCAAAGCACAAAGTTTCTGCCCAACGGCGGCGGCGCCCGAGCATCGCCGGCCATCTTCCTAATCTGCTGTCCACCATGTCGAGCGGGGCTAGAAGAAAGAAGTATGTTATCCCTACAAAAGAGGGAGGGGCGCCTGCGTCCATGTCGAGCGCAAGAAAGCGACGGCGGCCGCCGCCGACTCGTCAGGAACCCGGGCCAACATCTCCTGCGCCCGGGGACGGTACCACACAATCGAGGATCCCTGATGAGGAGGATGACGAGGATGAGGACGCTAAGAAGAGAAATCTGGTCAGATTGGAGGAGGAAGAAGAGGTGGTCTCCTCTGCACCGAGCTCCCCGATCTGCGAGCCGTATATCCCGAGAGACAAAGACGGAGCGATGTACAACAGATTCCGCAACCCGGAAATATACAAGGCCTTAAGGGCTGAAGAAGAGAAGTTGAGAGAAAAACTAGGTTTCCTCTCTAAGCCCCTTATTAGTTCCGTTCCTCTTCTCATTCTCATGGTAATCACATCTTTGTTATGTCCGGCAAGATATGCTGCACAAATCAAGTCAAGAGAGAATAGCAAAGTACTACTACTGAGAATGAACTTGCCAAAATAGCACTCAATTCAGTTTTTCCATGCAAAAATAGTAAATAGTGACTAACTGAGATTAGTATATTCAAAGAAAGACATATATGTCCTTATTTTTCCACATGCCGTATTTCGAGTTCAGCAGCAAATGAATTTAGGCGTAGGCAAGTGCACTAGTGGGAGATAATGAGGATGAAGTGTTTAATTAAAAGACTACTGGCTGCTGCTTATAATCTCGACTCCTATCCAGAACACTGTGACAATGTTAACTGTCTGTTGCATAATCTTGTAGCTGCCCAGAGGAAACTGCCAACACTTGACTTTGAATCTTCCGCTTGCCTATCTGATGATGAACAAGTTCTGCATGTCCGTGAATCAGGAACAGAGGCCATACTTCGTGCTGCCAATTTTGTTCTTGCGCTTTCATCATTTGTTGGTATGTAGTATCTTCTGATAGTCTTTCTCCGTCAACCATTGTCATGGAAGTTATGAATGTGTGTTTGTATGTATTAATTTGTAGATGGCAAGCCTCTCCAGAGGTGTTCTGGCATTTTATTTGAATGGAATGATCATCTTAAAACTGGCGTTGTGTTGACGACGGCACATCTAATCCGCTCAAATTGCCCATCCATTGACCACTGGTTAGGAAAGGACGAGTACCGTCCTGATGCTAAGGTGCATTTCTAACCTCTATCATGTAGACGGTCATGGTCTTGGCTTTTTTTCTTCTCAGATTATCTGAAATATTTTCTAAAATGATTGTTTTAGGTGGTTGTCCATTTCTTAGATGATACCACTGCAGAGGGTGATCTCGTGTATCATCAAGAACACTATGATATTGCTTTTTTCAAAGTTGAATAATCAGGAGAACGATCAAAGAGACGCTCAAAAGGAACACCACCCTGTAGAGCAGTGGATGGCTGAAGGTTGATGAGATAGGTGGAGGTGGAGACAGCTTCAGCCCAAAAATGAGGCGGAAGTGAGGCGGCGATCATCAATGCACGAGCCGTCTCAAGAAGGTGACGATGCTTTCTCTCAGCCACACCATTCTGAGCATGAGCACCAGGACAAGAGAACTGAGGAAGAGTCCCCTGTTCGGCAAGTACAACACGCAACATCTTGGAAATATACTCGCCAGCAGAGTCAGCACGAAACACTCGAATAGGCGAAGAGAACTGAGTATGAACCATGGCAGCAAAACGCTTATATATGGCAAGAACTTCACTACAAGAAGTCATAAAATAAAGCCAAGTGTAACGAGAGAAATCATCTATGAAAATAATATAGTATCGATGGCCCCCTTTCGAAGCGAAGGGAGCCAGACCCCATACATCAGAATGGACTAAATCAAAAGGACGCTGGGACACGGACTCACTAGTAGGATAAGGCAACTGAATATGTTTGCCAAGCCGACAACCCTGACACTCTAAAGACACGTCTCCTGAGACAGACCCCAGAAGACCTCGACGAACTAAAGACGACAAACGAGAACCACAAAGATGACCAAGTCGGTGATGCCACTGCTGAAAAGAGCCGGTAGCTGAAGCGACGGAAGCGGATGGACTGGCGACAGTGGTGGCAGCGGAAGAAACATGAAGCCAGTCGAGCTCCCAAAGACCCTGAGAGTCACGACGGCGAGGGCCAGCCCCAACCAAAGTGTGCGTGCGACGATCCTGAACAGAGCAAGAGTCAACGTCAAGGATGACGCGACAACCAGAATCGGTAAGTTGACCAGTAGAAAACAGATTCATAGTAAGTTGGGGAACATGAGCAACATCAGGGACAGAATAAGGAGTGGTAAGATTGCCTCGACTAGCAACAGAAAGAGGAGTACCATCAGCAGTGAGTACATGAACAGGAATATCAAGTGATCGAAGAGAAGACAAATTAGAAGAATGAGACGACATATGAAAAGAAGCTCCGGAGTCCAGAACCCATGGGGATGTACCTGACTGTGCAGATGGTGGTTGCTCAATGCGGGAAGCATCAGTCACAGAACCTGCAGTACCAGTCGAAGAACCTGTAGCGGCAAGCAGATGCTTAAGTCTGAGAATATCCTGCTCAGTTAAGGCGGTGGCTGAAGATGTCGAAGTAGAAGTCCCGGAAGATGATGTCCGCGCCTTACGCATGTGTCGCTTCTTCTGGAAGCACTGCGACTCAATATGACTATCCTGGTTGCAGTAGCCGCAACGAGGACGAGATCGACCCTGACCGCCAGTAGGAGTGGGCAAGAGTGGCAGAGCACTGGAGCGTGGAGGAGTCGGTGCAGCAGGCGGCAGAGATGGAGTGCGAGCAGCGAGCACAGAGGGAACCTCAAGTAAACCAGCGCCATGTAAGTGGGTCTCCTCAGCACGAATCTCAGAAAGTGCCTCCATGAGAGAAATCCGGCCACGAGCAAACAACCGAGCACGCCGAGGCTCAAACTCCTTACGGAGCCGAGGTAAGAACTCGTAGACACGATGAAACTCCAAATCAGCCCGCACAGCCTGGCAACACTGGCAAGTGCGACAACCAGCAGTGCGGAGAGAATCAAGCTGACGCCAGATAGCAGAACTCTGTGCATAGAAATCATCAACAGTGGAGTCACCCTGCTGAAGAGCATGCTCCTGACGAACCACAGAGAGGTATAGGGCATCACCAGAGGGCTCATAGCGCTGACGGAGACGAATCCACATCTCAAATACAGTAGGAAGGCCCAGAAACTCAGAGGCAAACTGAGGCAGAACACTAGCAGTGAGAACAGCTGCAGCACGAGCATCATCATCAAGCCACTGGGTGTAAACAGACAGAGCACCATGATACGTCTGAAGAGCCTCCTCATAAGTCAAAACCTGCTCATCATAAGCACGAATAGCTGCCTCATCAGCAAGCTTAGCTGCATCCTTCGCAGCCTGATTAGCATCCGTAGGAAGAATCGGTGGCGTCGGCGGAGTGGGAGCCACAGGAGGAACCGGACGTGGCGGACAACAGACCTCGCTAGAAAGAACGCCCCATAGACGGATGCCACGCATATGAATGCGCATGAAGCCAATGAACTCGGTGTAGTTAGTGTCATCAAAAATCACCGGACAACGAGGAACAACAACATAGCCCGATGCAGCAGGCATTGTTTTTTTTTGGAAAGACGCAGCTCTCCCGGCGAAGAAGACGAACTAGACGATCGAAGAAACAGAGCACGAGCAGCAAGAGGCCAGCGAGATCGCAGGTGGCAGGAGGACCAGAGCCGAGTCGGGCGCTGTGGGGATCGAGCGAAGATTGGCGCGACAGGCGATCTGGCGATGCGAGCGAAGACTGGCGCAATGGTTGGTCTCGACCTGAGCGGGCGAACCTGGCGAGCGGGAGGACTAGCGCGACGGGCGATCTGGTGATGCGGGATGGGCCTGGCAACGGCGGGCCTGGCGAGCGGAAGCGGGCGCGGCTTGCTCGGGCGAGTGACGAGCGGGAGGAGCGGGATCGAGCGGGCCTAGCGGCGGGGTTGGTGACGGGGCGAGAGAAACCTGCAGCCGGACCAGAGGAAACGCGGCGGCGGTGACGAGAAGAGGATCAAGCACGAGTTGCGCGTGCTTAAAAAAGGAACCTATGCTCTAATACCATGATAGGAATATGCAACTTGTATTCCAATGAGGCCATAGGCCAGTATATATATACATGTACAGGTGTAGGAAATATGCAGGAAACCCCTTATACAATGGGGTAAATACAAAAGACTACATGGACTCTAACAAAAACATCAAGAATCCGACCGTGTGAATATACTTAAAATGGAACACAAACATCCTATATTGCACTCATGTCAAGTTTAATTAAGCGTACAGCTAGCTCATTTACTAATTTAGTTAGAGTGGAGAAATAAGGTTAGTGGCCTGAAAATTCCAACGCTAAGTCTGGCCGACCACTCCTTTCCTGCCTCTATCCATGTGTGCTAAGTGCCTCAGGCCGATTTAGCCGCACCATGTGAGCCTGAGCTAGAGTTTATCTTCCATTGATTGTATACCCCCAATAAATCGAACGACCAAAGGCCCATCAGCCACCACATAAAGACGCACCAACAACCCCCGACTGATTGTTTGGAACCTATATGTAACTCCATTAACAGTTATAGCAAACCATCAGAGAAAGGATAGGAACTTCACCTTCAGGGACGACACATCAAAAAGAAATCAACAGTGATCCTAAATCCTACTCAGTTTTAAAGAATAATAAGAGAAATTAAGGCGATGAAGTAACTGAAAAGAGGAAGAGAACACATGCAAAAACCCAAAACTGAATTGGGGCAACAATAGACACAACCCATCAGCTGCCCGAACACACGCAAAAACCCAAAACTGAATAGGGGCAAGAACAGACACAACGACATGGAATGCACAACACAACATCGGGAGACCAACCATCAGGAGACGGAGCAGCTACACTCACATGCATTTGGCCAGTGCCACCATCCAAAATGACGGGAGAACCATCTGATGGAGAGTAAGCTACAACAACAACTTCGAGGAACGCTTGGCTGATGGGACGGATAAATTAGCAGGCGCACCAAAGACGGGGATGGAGCAGCGGTAGTGTACCCTAAATCACCTCCTTTCAAGTGACTGCCGACGGTGTCACCGCTCAACCCCAAATCGCCTACCATCTCTACACGCAGACCCCCAAATCGAAAGGAGCAGAAATGCGGTGCACTGCGTTTGACCAATGCGAGTGCAGACAGGGTCCCACAACGCTGCCTGACACCAATTGGGACCCACTGTAGAAAAAATATACTGGAGCTCTCCCTGTCTTCTATTCCCAGGGAGCTTAGAGAATTTAGGGATTAGTGCATATACAATATAGATTCACCTTTCTGCTAAAAAATAGTGTCATGTGCAGGAGTTTTTTTTATGTTGAATTTGATTTACTGTTGTCAGATTAATCAATTTTTTGTATCATTTTCAATTCTAAAACATTGTGGATGCCATTTTAATAGTTTGATGATGGAGGGCCAGCAATTGACTTCAGTGCAAATGTTGTTGGCATAATCAACAACTCTACGAGCGGATCTTTCATACCTACTTCTATCTTGCACGAGTGCTTCTACTTCTGGAAGAATCATGGGTATGGTTCTACTCAGTTCAACCGCTGGACAGATACATTTTTCAAGTTGCACCATTTAGTCTGTTTGATCAAAAGATATAAATTAGTCGCCTCATATATATTTTTTCAATTTTATTTAGCATACAAGTTGGGATGTTAAATTTTAATCAAGCTGCAAAATATTTGGTATACTATCAGCAGCTTTCCAGCATGTTATATAGTTTAGAATTCAATAAAGTGACTCATTTAAAAATGTTACATGCTTATGTCTAAATTCTATAAATATGTATAGGTGCATCCCTCGGCTCCACCTCAGATTGAAGCTTTTTGCTATCAAGCTTCTAGACCCCTCTCATATTGAGAGGATAAGGCGGAAATGCAAAATTGATAGTGGTCTTATTGTTCAAGAGGTATGTATGCTCATTATATTGTTTATTTCTAGACTGTTGGCATATTATGTGTAGTAACAGTTGCCAATTAAACCTTAGGTATCAAGTGGGTCCCATGCCGAGATGCTTGGAATTTGTAGAGGTGATATTATCAGCTGTTTTGAGGGAGAGGAAGTTTCTACGACAGTCCAGGTTAGTGTATTATACATTTTGTAGGATTTAGTTACAGGAGAAGAAATTATATTCATGCGCATTCTATTACTTTATGCTCAGTTCAATTATTTCTTGTTGCTATTATCAGTTGGAGAAAATGATGCTGGATGTTTGCAAGAATCGTTTTGTGGGAGGAATAAACTGGAATAACAAAGTGGATGTTTCGGTAAATTTAGTTGAGATTTGCTTGACCGTTCATTTTTCATACAGGAATATGATTAGTCAAAATATTAGCTGTAAGAAATATGTCATACTAACATTGTAGGTTTTGGTTTTCGACATCCGGAGGAGTCACTGGAGGACCAAGGTGTTGACTCTAGATGTTTCTGACAAGGGAGAAGTTATCATGAGAGCATCTCGTCTCGTGACTGTTTAGAATGTCATAATATTACTAGTTTATGTATTTTGGAGTTATTATGTTGGTGGTGAATGGCTATTGTGTAGCGACCAAATTTTGACCTATTATTTTGGTCGTCAACTGCTGCTCGAGGTTCTTTTGTTGGGCTCGAATGTCGCTGGAGATGCATCATTACTCATCTGCTGACAGTCGGTGAGTCTGCACACAGGATATGATTTGTAAAAGGTATGAAATAGTTTCTAGCTAATAGCCTGAGTTGTACGTATGACTTTTGGGACAACTCAAAAGAGCCTCGATAAAAAAAAACTTTATTCTACATATTTTGGCATTTGGATGCACCCCAGGGCGACTCACAAGTTCTTTTCCAATCAGGGGAGAAACAGGAGCAGGAGCTTCATCCATGCAGACACAAAAGTTTGCTGAATTAGCTAGCTCATGGGCTATAGAATTTGCCCGTTTCGCAGAAATCAAAAGGTACACGAAAAGGTATACGAGGGAATTGACATAACATATGGTAACAACCATAAAGAATATCTATTGAGGCTCCTGTGAAATTTGCTCTCTCCATTGTGTTAATGACCTCCATGCTGTGTGAGTTTACCACTAGCTTGTTACCCCCAGTAAATTGTGCAAGGGAAAAATCATACTAGTCCCCGCAAAAAAAAAGAAGAGATCATACTAGCCAAGCCCATGTGGGGCACGCTGTGCCCGGTGATACATTATGATGAACTAGATGATATCCCGCGTGGTGCTGCGGGAATTGTCTAATCATGATGCTATTTTATGCCTGCAAGTAGTGTAACAAACCAAGGTATAAAGGGATTACCACTCATAACATCAAAGTATTTGAAGTTCACGGCAAGGTATTGAAGCAAACAGAACCAAAGAGTTTTTCTAGGTTGAAGTTGTAGATTCTGCCATTACTGCAATGAATCTGCAACTTCAACCCAGAAAAACTCTCTTTGGTTCAGGTATGGGCTCGTCAGGCAGGGGTGGTTCAATGGTGCGGTGTGGGTGCGCGCGAGGCCTTGCCGGAGGTGGCAGGGGACTTCAGGAAGGGGGCAGGGGTGCCCCTCCAATGCATCTGGCGGCTGCGTCGTGTAACTTCCAGAGTTCCCCTGGTCCAGATCTGCCCGCCGAGACCACCAACGCTGCCAAGGTGTCTGCTTTGGGGTGGGGGTGGTGGTGGTGGTGGGGGGGGGGGGGATCTTCTGCCCCTTTCCGGTCGGCCGCGTCGGTATGGTGTATCCATGGATGAAGGTTGGGCTCGAATGCTGGGGCGGCGGCCCGGTTGGTGGATGCCGGGGTGCTCGTGGGCAGAGCACACGGCTCGGGCGCTGTCCGGTCACCATGGCCGTGTGGGCGGCATGATGACCGGGGTGTGTCGTTCAGTAGTGGTGCCGCGGTTGTTCGTAACTAAGCAGTATAAACGAATGAGCACCCCTATAAGCACATTTTCTGGCCTTCTGAAAGGCGCATTGGCTCAGACCACTTGAGCCTTCTACACCTTTTCAAAATTGATGAATGTTTTTCAAAATTATGAACTTTTCAAATTCGTAATTTTTTTAATCCATGTTTTTTCCAGATTTGTAAGCGAATGGACGAACAAGAAAAAAACATAGAGACGAATGAACAAAGCAGATGAACGGAAGGGAAAGAGCGAGTGCGCTAGCTGGGCCGGCCCACTCGTGGCTGCTACAAGCGCTGGCGAAGCGAAGCGGCGTCTAAGGCGATTCCGGCGTTGTAAACGGTTTTTAAGCGCGCCGCGCCCGCACGTTGCGCCGCTGTTGGAGATGCTCTTAGTAGATTTTTTTTTTGACACGCTCCAGTTTTTTTATTCTTCGAGGGGTTCCATATACTCCAGATTCTATTTTTATTAGGGCTTCCAGATTATTTTCTTTTGAGAATTTAGGGTTTCCAGATAATCCAGATAGGTAGGCACTTAGGCCGTGGCCCTGTTCTCCGCGTGGCCTCACCTTCTGGGCCGGCCCTTGTGGTCGCCGCCTTGCCCCGTCCTCTGGGCTGCCCCGCGTTACACTATTTCTATTTGAGGCGTCTCTAGTCCCAAAATCCAAACCCCAACTTCCTGCCCGACGGTCGACGGCGGCCATCGTCCTCCCCTAATTTGCTGTCCACCATGTCGAGCGGGGCTAGAAGAAAGAAGTATGTTATCCCTACAAAAGAGGGAGGGGCGCCTGCGTCCATGTCGAGCGCAAGAAAGCGACGGCGGCCGCCGCCGACTCGTCAGGAACCCGGGCCAACATCTCCTGCGCCCGGGGACGGTACCACACAATCGAGGATCCCTGATGAGGAGGATGACGAGGATGAGGACGCTAAGAAGAGAAATCTGGTCAGATTGGAGGAGGAGGAAGAGGTGGTCTCCTCTGCACCGAGCTCCCCGATCTGCGAGCCGTATATCCCCAGAGACAAAGACGGAGCGATGTACAACAGATTTCGCAACCCGGCAATATACAATGCCTTAAGGGCTGCAGAAGAGATGGTGGAAGAAAAACTAGGTTCCCTCTCTAAGCCCCTTATTAGTTCCGTTCCTCTTCTCATTCGCATGGTAATCACATCTTTGGTAGGTCCGGCAAGATATGCTGCACAAATAAGTCAAGAGAGAATAGCAAAGTACCACCAGTGAAAATGAACTTGCCAAAATAGCACTCAATTCAGTTTTTCCATGCAAAAATAGTACTAGTGACTAACTGAGACTAGTATATTCAAAGAAAGACATCTATATATGCCCTTATTTCTCCACATGCCATATTTCCAGTTCAGCAGCAAATCAATTTAGGCGTAGGCAAGTGCACTAGTGGGAGATAATGAGGATGAAGTGTTTAACTAAAAGACTACTGGCCGCTTATAATCTCGACTCCTATCCAGAACACTGTGACAATATTAACTGTCTGTTGCATAATCTTGTAGCTGCCCAGAGGAAACTGCCAACACTTCACTTCGAATCTTCCACTTGCCTATCTGGTCAACAACTTCTCCCAGTGCGTGAATCTGGAACAGAGGCTGTACTTCATGCTGCCAATTTTGTTCTCGCGCTTTCATCATTTGCTGGTATTTAATATCTTTTGATAGATTTTCTTTTTCTAGCATTGCCATGAAATTTACCACTGTTTATGAATGTGTGTTTGTAAGTATTAATTTCCAGATGGCAAAGCTCTGCGAAGGTGTTCTGGCATTTTATTTTATTGGGATGATCATCTTAAAACTGGTGTTGTGTTGACGACGGCACATCTAATCCGCTCAAATTGCCCATCCATTGACCACTGGTTAGGAAAGAACGAGTACCGGCCTGATGCTAAGGTGCATTTCTAAATTCTATTGTGCAGAAGGTCATGGTTTTGGCTTTTGTTTTTCTCAGATTAACTGAAATGCTTTCTACAATAATTGTTTTAGGTGGTTGTTCATTTTTTAGATGATACAACTGCAGAGGGTGACCTCTTGTACCATCAAGAACACTATGATATTGCTTTTTTCAAAGTTAAAGTCGGTCAATGCCCCCAACTGCCTTTGTTTGTTGACAATGTGAAATCCGGTCAAGAAATTTTCCAGCTTGGAAGAGATGAGAAGTTGAACTTGAGAATAACCTATGGCAGGGCACAATCTAAGAATCCAAACATGTATCGAAGACAACACTTCATGTACATGCATCGTAAAGATGTTGACAATGAGGTATATATTCAAAGACAACGCAGTTTTACATTGTTATGCCATGTTTTGTTTTATAATGCTATCACTAGTATTTTAAGTTGATGACAAATGAGGTATATATTCAAAAAAGGATTTTTTAATGAAAAACTCTGATGCAAACAAATCACAGGCTAACATTATTCATTTTGAACAACTTCTATTGCTTGCCTATTGGTTTTTGTTCTCCCAGAGAACCTGACAAAATATATTAGCCAGTTTTTCAAAAGTTGCTGACAAAATCGAAAGGAAAAACTGTAGTGTAGGATCTAATAGACTGTACCACAAAGCCGACCTTCTGGAAGCATCAAGTAGAATAAAGATGAACTTGAATGAGGTAGCCGGTAAACAAACAAGTTTGGTACCTGAACCAATTGAGCCTCAGTGAGATGAGCGAAACCAAATGGCATTGGCAACCTCCCAATAAATTCTAGTGTTAGGCAGATCATCACTCTCAGTACAAGTAGGAAGTTATCCAAAGTTACCTCTAGTATCAATATGAGCATATAATATAAAAATCTAATAAGTGTCACAAGACCGTCACTTAAACTTACATCTTAAGCAAGCTTGATTCCTTGAGAGCATTCATAAAAGCATGATCACACAATTAATGAAATATTATTCTTCCAAAACCAAAAGGACCATGGCGATGTCTTCCATAGCGCACATACTTCCAGACCGCTATGGAAGTTATAAATAACAGTAGGATCGTTCCAAAAAGTAGATATTTTATTACTTCCAATCATATAAACTTTCTGAGACAAATCTTCCCCGTGTCTGAGAAGGCATATCCACAAATGAAGAGTAAACAAGTTACTCACAGTAGACTGCTTGCGTATGCACAACTCATCATTGTAGTGGAAGGTGTTGATTACAAATTTGAAGTATAAACACGCAACCGATTTGCTGCCCGGCGGAGCAGTGTGACGTAGAAGCCCTCACACTGACGTGTTAGCTTCTGGTCACACAATGGCAGCAGCAAAGTGTATCCTGCACCCCACAGCCACCGCCCCGCATCAAAGCCCTTTTGCTGCCTGTGTTTTCCTCCTTATCCACATAACTGATACATGATTGCAAAAATTATAGCAAGATAAGGAGCTTACCTTTGAAGTTTGATTGAGTATTTGGAGAGCACTGCGTTACAGGTTGTTGAAGCACACATAAGGGATAAGGTGTCTGTCACCTAGTCAGAAAATATAATATGCATAACAGGTGGAAGTAAGTAGAGTTGTGATGGAGGGAAAGAGGCCGACCTGTATAATAATTATGTGATTAGTGGATAATCATACCAAACCAATAGCCTATTTCAAGTTTTTTTAGTGCTTTACATCCAAAGATATCTTATATATATATGCCACTATAACTACCAAAAAATCATTACAGCAGAAAGAACCTCCAGGGGAAGGAATGTCAGAGACACACAACCAAAGAGATCTAACTGGAAGAGATAAGTACCATCTGCTGCATTTTAGCTAAGGTGTAGAGATCTCTCACATAGTCACATCTTGGAAAATAGCAGCCGACATTCATTTTGTTAAAAAATAATAAATGAAAGGAACAACTTGGTTGATTTGTTTCAATCAATTTGTTCAGCGTCTCTATGGTTATTTTCTAATCATAAAGCTCCTCACATCCCCTTGTTGAAAAGATTAAAATTTAACATCTGTATGTAATCATCAAAGGCTGTAAACTGACAGAAGAGAATACAAATATGACCGTACATTTATTCAGACCTACAAAAGAGAACCAACACGCAGTATCCACCAGAAATATGTCTCATCTACACATATTACAGCAATTTGTCGATAATTCTTAGCAATTGACATTTATGTTTGCGAAGCTATAAAAACAGGGAATGAATTACGAATATGGCATCAACATTATATGCAAGGCTTTGATTTGTAGGGTGCACTCGTTGAGAGCAATAGATAGATGGAGATGATTTGTACCAATCAGTGGCAAGTTGCAATGCATGCCAGCCAAAAAATATTGATGTGTGCTTTTTTTTCCAAACCTGAAACAATTAGCATGATACTCCAATGCTAAGCAAGTACTTATTGTTCATCTATTTGCATACTGATAAGAGATAAGAAGGCTTCACATCTTTTATTTTCTCTCTTACTTTCTATGTTCCACAATAGTTTGTCGGCAGGAAATGGGATTGTCCATTGGTCTAATTTTTGACTGCTCTATAGCTCTGATAGTTCTGACAAAAAGTTATTTTATTAAACCATAACATGACTATTTGAGAAATCCTGGACGTTATTAATAAGCAATAACACCAGACTGAGCCATGCACTTTCCAAATTTGGTGAAAATTGCATTCTATCTTCCAATTCGTTGTAACCTGACAAACATTCTAAGTGGTCACTGCTGAAAATTTTGTGATAATATCAGCCTGTTATGAAATTGCGCAACTAAAAACATAAAGAATCTGACTGTGTGAATGTACTCAAAATGGAATACAAGAATCCTATATTGCACTGATGTCAAGTTAATTAAGTGTACAGCTCATTTACAAATTTAGTTAGAGTGGAGAAACAAGTTAAGTGGCCTGAAAATTCCAACAGGGGCTGGCGACCCTGCGGGCGACCCCGCGCGCTCCTCCGCCGATCCCTCGCCGGAGTCCTCCCGCCTCGCCCCCCCCCCCCCCGTGGCCCTGCTGCTGGATGCCCGGCCGTCCTCCGCCGCCGCCACAGCTGCGACGCCGGGCCGATTGCGCCGAGGATCCCCCGTTCCCCCCTCCCGTCGCCTCTCCGGTCTCGGTGCTCACCGGCCCCGGCCACCGGCCTCTCCCTCCCTGCCGGCCAGGGAGCGCAGCCCCCCACATGCGGGGCTCGGCTCCCGGCCGGCGGGCATCCCCCTCCCCCCCTCGGCTCCTAGGAGCCCTACCCGGTCTGCCCCGCCCCCAAGCGGGGACCTTGGCTGGCCGGACCTCCCGTCGCCGGCGCGGTCGGACCTGGGGCGTGGCTGGGCGCTCCGACAGGGGCGCCGCCCGCTCCTCCTGGCGCTGCCCGGGGGTGCCGTCTCGGCCGCCGGGTCCCCCGCCCCCTTCCCCCCGCCGATTTCCTCCTCCCCCTCGGCTCCCCCGCGCCGGGCCCCCCGCGCCACCCCCTACCGGCCGTTTATCGTGCACTTCGGGACCTCCGGTCTCCGGGTGCGGGCGATACGGGGCTCGTCGGCTCTCCCTCCTCCCCTGCTCGTCCCCTCGCCGGCGGCGGCGCCCCGGCCGGCGGCGGTAGGGTTTCTGTTCCCTGCCCCGTCCTCGCTCGACCTGTGGGCCGCCCCGCTCGGGTGGCAGGACTGCTGGGCCCTGGCCCGGGCCGGCCTTTGGTCCACCCAGGCCCGCTGATGGGCCTTCCCCGGCCGGCCACGGACCGGCCCACCCAGCTCCCCCACTCCCCCCCGGCTGGGCCGGCCTCCCCCCGACCCTAGGCCCAGGGCGGGGGCCTCTACTTCGATCTGGCCCCCCTGCGGTTTCCCCCTCCCTCCCCCGATCCGCGCCGCCACCCCCACGCTACTCCCCTCGCCTCCCGCCCCACGGCTCGCTCCGGTCCCGCTCGCCGCCCCCGGTTCCCCGCCGGCCGGCGCTCCGGAGCCATTCCCTCAGCCTCCCTCCCCTGCCGCTCCCTCCCCCCAACCCCCGTCCCGTTCTTCCTCGCCGACGCGCGCCATGCCGCGGGAGTGGGACGACCCCACGCCCCGGGACAAGCGGAAGGCCGGCGAGCTCCACCAGGAGCCCGCTCGCCCCTCCCCGGACGGTCTTCGGCGCGAGGAGGAGCACCGGAGGGAGCTCCGCGAGCTCCGTGAACGCCGCCGCTCCCCTCCGCGCCGCGAGGGCCGTGGCCGCTCCCGTTCCCCTCGGGCGTCCCCGGGCGAACGGCATGGTCGCCGGCGCTCCCCGTCGCCTCCCTCCCGCCGGGTCCGCTCGCCCTCCCCATCCCGCGCTGCACGGCTGAGCCCGCCCCGCCCCCGGGATGGGATCCTCCCCACCCCGGTGGAACCCCGTCGCTACGTTCCGCCCCATGCCGCGGCCTCCGGGGGTGCGGCCCCGGCGCCGGCTCCCGGTGGGAGCCCCATCCGTGGTCGGGCCGGTCCGGCCAAAAAGAAGAAGCGGCGCGGCGTGCGCGTCGCGCCGCCCGTGCCTCCGCCGGCGGGCCATGGCTCCACTCCCGCGTCGGGCCCCGTCTCCGGCCTCCCTCGCCCCCCCTGCTTCAACTGTGGGGTGAGGGGTCACTCTCAGGTCAGCTGCGCCAACCCCCAGTGCTGCTACCTCTGCAAGGACCCCGGCCACCTTGCCATCCTGTGCCCGGATAGACCGGTGGTCTCCGAGCTCATGATGTATGGACACGGGATTGAGGGGCTGGGCTTCTTCCACCTCGAGGTCCCGGATGCTCCTCCGCCGTCTCCCTCCCTCCAGGCGATTGTCACTGTCGTTGATGGCGTGGCATCCCCGGAGATGATCGAGGCAGAGCTCAACCACCTCTACCGGCACCAGTGGGACTGGGTGGTCACTCCCACCGCCAGCCACATCTTCTCTGTCGTCTTCCCCGACGCTGTCAGCTACGGCTACGCGACGCGTAGTGGCCGGATCACCCTCGCCCTCAACCAGCTGGTGGTCGAGATCTCCGAGCCCATTCTCGACGCTCAGGCTGTGGCCGTCCTCAACACCGCCTGGATCCTCATCTCCGGCCTGCCTGATGTTGCGCGGTCTGAGCTCGTCATCCGCCAGATGTCCCGTCTCCTGGGCAAGGTGGTGGCCGTGGACGAGCTCTCACTCCGCAAGGAGGAGGAGGTCCGGGTCAAGGTTAAGTGCCTCGACTCCTCCAAGCTTCGCGCCTCTGTCCGTGTCTTCTTCAACGACCAGGGCTTTGACCTCAGGATCGCCCCCGAGCCCCCCAACCACATCGGGCGCCCCCGCTCCCTCGACGCTGGCCCCCCCGATGGCAACCCGGGGGCTGGTGGGGACTACCACGGGCGGCACCGCTCCCGCCGCTCGGATGAGGAGGTGCTTCGGAGGACTCCCGCTCCCCTTCCCCCTCGCCCCCCCCGCCGACCGGGGGGGCCAGGGCCGTAAGGTCGCCCTCCTTCCTCTGCTGGCTGACTCTGCTCTCGCGCCGGTCTCCTCCTCCGAGGGGAGTGGCATCTCCAGTGTGGGCATGGTGGTCTACCCTGCCTCCTCCCTGCGCTCTCCCATGTCGTCCCCTGCCACTGGGACGGCCTCGACGGACATGCTCCGCGACGACTCCTCCACCCCAGTGGAGACGGCGGCGCCGGTGGAGGGGGTGGCTTCTCCGATGGCTCCCCCCTCCTCCCCGGCCGCCTGCGCTCCACCAGATCCATCCCCCCCTCAGAGGGTGGATGCCCAGGCCGCTCCCCCCCTCCTGCTGGACGTCCCAGCCTCGTCACCGTCGCCCCCCCGCGCCACGTCGCCACCGCCTCCTCCACCACCGGCAGGACCGCCGATGTCTGAGCCTCTCCTCTCCGGCTGCGCCGGGCCTGCTCAGCTGGCGTCACCGACTTCGCTGGTTTTGCGGGAGGGGGAGACCCGTGTGCTCACTCCGATGGCGGCCCAGCCTCCTCCCCGTCGCTCAGCAGCATACTCCCGTCGCGGCAGGTCGACCTCCTCCCCGGTGGTGGCCTCTCGCCGGAGTGCGCGGCTGGATGCGGCCCACCCGGAGGGCTCCCCGGCTCTGCCCATCCGCGAGCGGGCCGAGATCCGCGCGGCTGCTCGTAACTTGGAGCCAGGTACGCCTCCCGTCCCCCCTCTGCTTTGTCTTGCTCCTTTTCTGCACTAGAATCTATCCCCCTTGGCAACCTTGCCAAAGTGGCCTCCGACTCTGCTATCATTTTCAGGGGGGAGGTTGGCCCCCCTTTAGTTCAGATAGCTGCCATCCGGGCACGCGAGATCCTTGAGGGGAAGCTTGCTGAGGCCCGTGCTGCTCTCCTTTCCCCCCCGGACGCTCTCGCGGACGGGGTCCCTCCATCTACTTCCAGGCCACGGCTTCCGGCGCCCCAACCTCCGGGTGAGATCCGTGGCCGTACCCGCTCCCGCACTGCCGCTCTTCGCGCGCAAAGCGCCTCCCGTGTCCTGGGGTCAAGCAGCCCCCCGATGGCCCCATAATGCGGGCCCTCTTCTGGAACATCCGCGGCTTCGGCCATGATGGTCATCGCCGCCAACTGGTGGAGTACATGCGAGAGGAGCACATCGACATCGTTGCGATCCAGGAGACCATGCGTCGCGAATTCTCGCTCCCCGAGCTCAATCGTTTGAGCTCCCACCTCTTTGCGTGGCACTGGCTCCCTTCTAGTGGGAGCTCAGGCCACTCGGGTGGCATCCTTTTAGGCGTGAAGGATGCCACATTCGAGGTGGGCAGCATGGACCGAGGAGAATTCTTCGTCAGCATGGAGCTTTTCGAGCGATCCCTCAACTTCAAGTGGGAGATCATCATTGTCTACGGACCTGCCGACCATAGTAGGTCGGCGGCCTTCCTCGCAGAGCTGCACCTAAAGATCTCGGCCGCCTCCCTCCCCGTGGTGGTGGGTGGCGACTTTAACCTGCTGCGCGGGGCGGAAGACAAGAACAACGGCAATGTCTGCTTCGCCAGGATGCAGATGTTTAATGACTTCATCGCCGACCTCGCCCTTAGGGAGATTGATAGGATTGGTGCACGGTTCACCTGGACCAATCGGCAATCATCCCCGACCCAGTCCGTATTGGACAGGGTCCTTGTGTCCCCGGATTGGGACCTCCGCTGTCCCCTCTCCTCCCTCCGCGCCATCACTAGGATTGGCTCGGACCATGTCCCCCTCCTTCTCTCTTCCGCGGACGAGCGTCCGCCGATCCCGCCTCGGTTCCGCTTTGAGACCTTCTGGATATCCCAGGCTGGCTTCACTGACGCCGTGTGCGCCCGGTGGATTGAGGCCCGGGCCCACCCCCACCCCCGTCCCCCCTCGGCGATTGACACGTGGCACTTCTGTGCGAAACGTGGTAGACAGTTCATGAAGGGATGGGGCGCTAACCTCGGGCGCGATGCCAGAGAGCGCAAGAAGGCTCTTCTTTCCGCGATTCAGGCTCTTGACCTCCGGGCCGACTTGGTGGGTCTGTCTCCGGATGAGTGGCTCGCCCGGTATGACCTCGAGGACCAGCTCTCCGTGATCTACTCCGACGAGGAGGCCTATTGGCGCATCCGGGGCGCCTAGAAGTGGGTCCTGAAGGGTGATGCGAATACCGCCTACTTCCAGGCAATCGCCAACGGTCGCCGTAGACGCAACACCATCCCCCTCCTTTGGGATGGGGACACTCTCCTCCAGGACCCTCGCGACATCCGGTCTCATGTCGACGGTTTCTATAGGTCCCTTTTCTCTGCCGCTCCGAGGAGCGGCATTTCCCTCGCCAACGATTGTTGGACCGGTTCTCGGTTAGTCTCCAGGGCGGAGAACTCAGCCCTGACGGCTCCCTTCTCCGAGCAGGAGGTTTGGGAGGCAATCAAGGGTATGAATGCTGCTTCGGCCCCTGGCCCTGATGGCCTCCCTGTTATCTTCTTCCAGACCTTCTGGAACGTGATTAAACCAGAGGTCATGGCCATTTTTGAAGAATTCTTTGTGGGTGCTATCGACCTAGGTCGCCTCAACTATGGGATCATTTCTCTCATCCCCAAGGTCCCTGGGGCGTCCGACATCCGCCAGTTCCGGCCGATCACTGTCATTAATGTGATTTTCCGGATCTTGGCCAAAGGGTACGCCAATAGGGTGACCCTGCTTGCTGACCGGATCACGCATCCTAACCAGTCGGCCTTCATTAGAGGGCGATATATCCTGGATGGTGTTCTGGTTCTCCACGAGGTCCTCCACGAGGTCCGGACCAAACGCCTTAAGGCGGTTTTTTTGAAGATCGATTTCCACAAAGCCTATGACTCGGTCAGCTGGCCCTTCCTCAGAGAAGTCCTTCTTCGGAAGGGCTTTGATGATCGCTGGATCACTAGAGTCATGCAGCTGGTCTCTTGTGGTCGCACGGCGGTTAACATCAACGGCGAGGCTGGCCCCTTCTTCCCCACCCTCTGTGGGGTTCGCCAGGGCGACCCCTTCTTCCCGTTCCTCTTCAATATGGTGGTGGACGCCTTGGCGGCCATTCTTGATAAGGCTAAGGCTGCTGGCCACATTAGTGGGATTACCCCACATCTCTCTGGGGGATCCGGGATCTCCATCCTTCGGTATGCTGACGACACGATCATCATGGTCGAAGGCTCGGAGATGGACATCGCCAACCTCAAGTTCCTCCTTCTTTGCTTCCAACAGATGTCGGGTCTCAAGATCAACTTTGATAAGAGCGACGTCATGGTTCTGGGATACTCCCCTTCTGAGTCTCTGGCCATCGCCAATCGGCTTAATTGCCGCTTGGGCTCTTTCCCCACCTCCTACCTGGGGACCCCCATTAGCGACTCGCGTCTCTCTGCTGCGGACCTGAGGCCCGCTATCTCTAGGCTCCAGTCCCGGTGTGAGCCCTGGCAGGGGAGATGGCTCTCGAAGGCGGCCCGAACTATTCTCATCAATTCCTCCCTATCCAGCCTTTTGTTGTTCCTTATGAGCTTCTATAGCCTCCATGAGTCCCTACATAAGGAGATCGCCAAGATCCAGTCTCGCTTCTACTGGGCTGGCGAGCATGATAAGCAGAAGTACCACATGGTCAGCTGGCCGGACATCTGCAAGCCCCGGGAGCAAGGTGGCCTGGGCATCATGTGCTCTAAGCGAATGAACATTGCGCTCCTCTCCCGCTGGCTCTGGCGCATTGCCCAGGGTCATGGCGGCCTCTGGCTGGACATTATCCGGAATAAATACCTTCGGGGTCAACCCCTTGCCTTCTGCCAAAGATCGGGCGGCTCCCAGTTCTGGCAGTCCATTGTTCAGCTCCTCCCGGTACTCCGCATTGGGACCTCCATCTCGGTTGGCTCCGGCCTCTCGACTCTCTTCTGGTATGATCGTTGGGCCGGTGACTCCCCCTTCGCGGCCCGCTTCCCCTCCCTCTTTTCTATCTCCGTTGACCCCATGATTTCGGTCAATAGGGCCCTTCTTGATCTGGGGCGCCTGGCCTTTCGTCGACCGTTCGGGCCGGCGGAATCCGCCGCCTGGTGTGAGTTACTTGACTGCGGCGCGCTGCATGAGCCACTGGTGGATGACAGACCGGACCGCACCCGCTGGCGGCTAGAGCCGGCGGGCGTGTTCACCACAAAGTCGCTCTACTCGGCCATCGCCCCCTCCTCCGCTCCTCTTCCCTTATCTATGGTCTGGTCCGTTCGTGTGCCACTGAAGATTCGCATTTTCATGTGGCAATGGATCCGTGGTAGGCTCCCATCTGGTGTGGAGGTACGCAAGCGCAATGGCCCGGGCACCGGTATCTGCCCGCTCTGTGGCGTCCCGGAGGACTCGAACCACATCTTCTTCTCTTGCGTCTCCGCCCAATTCCTCTGGAGCTGCTTTCGCGAAGTCGTCGGCGGGAATTGGTGCCACACCAACTTCCCGGACCTATTTGATGAACTCCAACTGTCCCCCACGTCCACGCGCCACATTAGGTGGCTTCAAGTTGGGGTGCTGGCTTGGACGCTGTGGACCGTTTGCAATAAACTTGTGATCCAGCACGCTCCCCTCCGTCGCTCTACTGACGCCCTCTACAAATTCTCGGGTTTCTTGCAGCTTTGGCGGCCGCTTAGTCGCCCCCCGGACCGTGACGCCATCTCCGCCTTCATCGCCGACATCCGATCGATGGCCGTCCGCCTCTCTCCGCCGCCTCCGCCTCCTCCGCCGGAGCCTGATTAGCCACCTCGTGTTGGGTGCGCTGTGCTAGTGTTGTGTTTTCTCTTCCTTTTTGGGCTTGTTGAGCTGTGCCCTCAGTAGAACCTATGTACTGTGTTGTGAGACTTGTGTGTGTGGGTGTGGACCTATGTGGTATGTATGCTCTGTGGCGGTTGCTTTATTTATAAAGCGGGGCGAAAGCCTTTTTCGGTCAAAATTCCAACACTAAGTCTGTCCGACCACTCCTTTCCTGCCTCTCTGTTTTATCTATCCCTGTGTTCTAAGTGCCTCAGGCTGATTTCGCCGCACCATCTGAGACTGAGCTAGAGTCCATCTTCCATTGATTACCCTCAATAACTCAAACGACCAAAGGCCCATCAGCCGCCACATAAAAACGCACCAACAATCCCCGACGGATTGTTTCGAACCTATATGTAACTCCATTAACAGTTATAGCAAACCATCAGAGAAAGATAGGAACTTCACCTTCAGCGACGAAACATCAAAAAGAAATCAATAGTGATCCTAAATCTTACTCGGTTTTAAAGAATGTTATATATAAGAGAAATTAAGCCAATGAAGTAACAGAAAAGAGGACGAGAACACGTGCAAAAATCCAAAACTGAATTGGGGCAACAACAGACACAGCCCATCAGCTGCCCAGACACACGCAAAAACCCAAAACTGAACAGGGGCATTAACAGACACACCGGCATGGAATGCACAGCTGCAACATCGGGAGATCAACCATCAGGAGAGGGAGCAGCTACACTCGCATGCATTTGGCCAGTGCAACCATCCAAAATGACGGGAGAACCATCTGATGGCGAGTAAGCTAGAAACAACAACATCGAGGAACACTTGGCTGCTGGGACGGACAAATTAGCAGGCGCACCAAAGACGAGGATAGGGCGGCGGCAGTGCACCCTAAATCACCTCCTTTCAAGTGACTGCCGACAGTGTCACCGCTCAACCCCAAATCTCCTCCCATCTCTACACGCATACCCTCAAATCGAAAGGAGCAGACATGCAGTGCACTGCATTTGACCAATGCGAGTGCAGACAGGGTCCCACAACACTGCCTGACAGAGACAATTGGGACCACTGTAGAAAAAAAACACCGGAGCTCTCCCTTGTCTTTTATTCCCAGGGAGCTTAGAGAATTTAGGGATTAGTGCATATCCAATATAAATTCACCTTTCTGCTAAAAAATAGTTTCATCTGCAGAAGTTTTTTTATGTTGAATTTTATTTACTGTTGTCAGATTAATCAATTTTTGTATCATTTTCAATTCTAAAACATTGTGGATGACATTTTAATAGTTTGATGATGGAGGGCCAGCAATTGACTTCAGTGCAAATATTGTTGGCATGATCAACAACTCTACGCGCGGATCTTTCATACCTACTTCTATCTTGCACCAATGCTTCTACTTCTGGAAGAATCATGGGTATGGTTCTACTCAGTTCAACCGCTGGACAGATACATTTTTCAAGTTGCACCATTTAGTCTGTTTGATCAAAAGATATAAATAGTTGCCCCATTTATGTTTTTTCAATTTAATTTAGCATAAAAGTTGCGATGTTAATTTTAAATCAAGTTGCAAAATATTTGGTATACTATCAGCAGCTTTCCAGCATGTTATATAGTTTAGAATTCAATAAAAATGACTCATTTAAAAAGGGTTACATGCTTATGTCTAAATTCTACAAATATGTATAGGCGCATCCCTCGGCTCCACCTCAAATTGAAGCTTTTCGCTATCAAGCTTCTAGACCCTTCTCATATTGAGAGGATAAGGCGAAAATGCAAAATTGATAGTGGTCTTATTGTTCAAGAGGTATGCATGCTCATTATATTGTTTATTTCTGGACTGGTGGCATATTATGTAGTAATTGTTGCCAATTAAACCTTAGGTGTCAAGTGGGTCCCATGCTGAGATGCTTGGAATCTGTAGAGGTGATATTATCAGCTGTTTTGAGGGAGAGGAAGTTTCTACTACAGTCCAGGTTAGTGTATTACACATTTTGTAGGATTTAGTTACATTCAGAAGAAATTATATTCATGCGCATTCTATTACTTTACGCTCAGTTCAATTCTTTCTTATTGCTATTACCAGTTGGAGAAAATGATGTTGGATGTTTGCAAGAATCGTTTTATGGGAGGAATAAACTGGAATAGCAAAGTGGATGTTTCGGTAAATTTAGTTGAGATTTGCTTGACTGTTTATTTTTCTTACGGGAATATGATTAGATGTAACAAATATGTCATACTGACTTTGTAGGTTTTGGTTTTCGACATCCGGAGGAGTCGCTGGAGGACCAAGGTGTTGACTCTAGATGTGTCTGACAAGGGAGAAGTTATCGTGAGAGCATCTCGTCTCGTGACTGTTTAAAATGTCATCATATTAATAGTTTATGTATTTTGAAGTTATTATTTTGGTGGTGCATGGCTAGTGTGTAGCGACCAAATTTGGATTGTTTTGGTGGTCAACTGTCCCTCGAGATTCTTTTGTTGGGCTCGCATGTCACTGGAGATGCATCATTACTCATCTGCTGACAGAGATCGGTGAGTCTGCACACAGGATAGGATTTGTAGCAGGTATGAAACAGTTTCTAGCTAATAGCCTGAGTTGTACGTATGACTTTTTGGACAACTCAAAAGTGCCTCGATCAAAAAAAAAAACTTCACTGCACATATTTTGGCATTCGGATGCACCCAGGGTGACTCACAAGTTCTTTTCCAATCAGGGGAGAAATAGAAGCAGGAGCCTCATCCATGCAGACACTAAATTTTGCTGAACTAGCTAGCTCATGGGCTATAGAATTTGCCCGTCAGGCAAAATTCAAAAGGTACATGAAAAAGTATACGAGGGAATTGGCATAATATATGATAACAATCATAAAGAATATCTATTGTGGCTCCCGTGAAATTTGCTCTCTCCATTGTGTTAATGACCTCCATGTTGTGTGAGTTTACCACTAGCTTTGCAAGGGAAAGATCATACTCCCTCCGTCCCAAAATAAGTGTCTCAACTTTGCCCGCGCGGGGCACGCCATGCCCGGTGATACATTATGATGAACCCAGGAATTGTCTGTCGCTAAATAGGATGAGCGATGGAGTGGGGAGTAGAGAAATCATGATGGTATTTTATGCCTGCAATTAGTGTAACAAACCGGTATAAAAGGGATTACCACTCATCATAACATCAAAGTATTTGAAGTTCCCGACAAGGTATGGAAGCAAACAGAACCAAAGAGAGTTTTTCTGGGTTGAAGTTGTAGATTCTGCCATTACTGCAATGAATCTGCAACTTCAACCTAGAAAGACTCTTTGGTTCAGGTACGGGCTCGTCAGGCAAGGGTGGTTCCATGGTGCGGTGTGGGTGCGCGTGAGGCCTTGTCGGAGGTGGCAGGGGACTTCGGGAAGGGGGCAGGGGTGCCCCCTCCGTTGCTTCTGGTGGCTGCATCCTGTGGCTGTTGGAGTTCCCTGGTCCAGATCTGGCCGCTGAGGCCACCAACCCTGGCAAGGTGTCTGCTTTGGGGTGGAAGTGGGGAGGGTTGTGCCCCTTTTCGGTCGGCCGCGTCGGTACGATGTATCCATGGATGAGGGTTAGGCTCGGATGTTGGGGCGACGGCCCGGTTGGTGGACGCCGGGGTGCTCGTGGGCGGAGCACACGGCTCGGGCGCTGTGATGGCCGGGCTGTGTCGTTCAATGGTGGTGCCACGGTTGTCTGCAACTCAATTTGGTGACGGTGAGTGTTAGCTGGGGTGAAAACCCACTCTGACTTGTCAGGCCGGCGATAGCGTTCTGGCGTCATCCCCTTCTTGAAGGCGTTGTTGCCGTACCTCATTTGTTGCCATGGTGCTTCGGGGGAAACCCTAATCCTTGGATTGGACGGTGGTGACGCTATGATGTCGTTCCCTTCCTGAAGACGCCGCCTTGGAGCCCATTGTTTGTCATGCACAGCTTCTCCTCATCGCGGTGGCTCATCCACAGTTGAGGGCCCCGACGACTTCATAGTAGTGCTTAGTGTTTCACCTGATGTTTGCTTGGAGTTTGTTGGGGGTAGTGTTGCTGTTTTCAACGTCCTTGTATCCAGCCTTGGGTGTGTGTGGTGTGGTGGTGTGGGGTGTGTGTTTGTATCGGTTTGTTCGGTGATGGTTGCTTTATGTATAAAGTGGGGGAAAACCCTTTTTCGTTACTGCAAGGAATATAGATCAAAGTGGTCGCAATATCGATATACTAAGTAGTCTGTCATTAGTGATATTGCACGGTAAAGAAGCAAATATAAACTGTCCAAAATAGATGAGTTTTTATTCATGCAGATACATACACAGGGTCAGTGTGAGAGTGCTTTTCTGGACAACAATTAAAGTTCCACCAATTATTCATTTAAGCAATACTGCACCAAATTTTAGGAAGAAGGTAGAGTAGTTCATGAGAAGCTTGAATGTGTGGTTGACAATGTCTTGCATGTGAGAAAAAAACATCATTGCAAAGGTTAAATTTGTATAGTCGAGCTAGCTGTGCGAAAAGGCTGAAATAAATGGAAACAGCAAACCAATAGGATGGCTCCAAGAATTGTTAGTGCTATCCATCTTTCCAAATCAGACGGAAATTGCTTAAAGGAAGCATGCATTGTTATTTCGGTTTGTAGGTAACCTGTTTAAACAAATATACATTACATGAGATAATCCATGGGAAAAAATTCTTATTTCTATCTATACATAGAAACAAATAGAAGGAGCATTCTCATCCAATAGTAACTAATTAAATTTAGAGATGGGAGCTTCCTGAGAACAATATAAGTAACAAAATAGAATATTAACATAAGCATGTGTTCAGCTCATCCATTGTAAATAAGAAATCAAGAGACGAGAGTTTGTTTCTAGTGTAGCAAGAGACCTACTCCCTCCGTTCGGAATTACTTGTCGTAGAAATGAATGTATCTAGATGTATTTTAGTTCTAGATACATCCATTTTCGAGACAAGTAATTCCGAACGGAGGGAGTAAGAATCAACGAAGCAACATCGGCCCTTGCAGGCAAAACTTTGAGAACTTTTGAGGATGGTGCACCGCAGCTCATGTTGAAGGAGCCTCGCCGGAAGCGCGATTTGCAAGATAACCAACGAGAACTTTTGAGGACCCGAAACACCACACGCTACGCGCGGCGGCTATGGACTTCCCTAGGTCGATTCGCTCCCGCTAGAGCCTCGAGGATTGTTGCCCTTCAACACGAAAAACGAGAGAGAAAACATGAGAGAGAGAGAGAGATAAAACTCAGGTAAAAAGTAGATGTTTGACCTAGGGCAGCCCATAGGTGTTTCAATCGGCCTTCACCCATTATGTATATAAGAGGCGTCTCGACTTGATTTGGATTCACGTCCAAAACCTTAATTTGGGTTTAACCCGGATGTTTGACCTGAACTTTCCAAAATTGTTCGGTTTAAAAGCTGGCTGCAACTAGCGGGTCATTTTTAGGCAGTAAACGATCTCGGATGGAGACGTGCCCCAATTTGTTTTTAACTGTTTCCACAAGACGAGCAACTTTCATGTCGGACATTTTTTAACTCGAAGCCATCTTGAGGGCCAAATCACTCGCGCAAAAGTTGTTGTTGCAGACTAAGGCATAGCCTAGTGGTGGGAAGGGGCTGATGCCTTTCCACCCACCCAGGTTCAAGGCATGGTACTTGCAATTTAGGTTTGTTGCATCAATTATACTGTAGGGGGTTCCCTTACAGTCTTTCTGTCAACCAATATAGGAGCAAATAGGGACTACCTAGGACATGTTCTGTGTGTGGGCAGATATATTTTTTTTCTCACCTTTTATATTGGCTCTAGAAGTCAAATATTATCTTGGATGAAGCTGGCCCAAAAATCAAATTTGTTGGTCTCGACGAGACGAACAATTTTCATGTTGAGAAACTTTTCATTTGAAGCCACATTAACTGCATTTTTGGCCATGCCAAAATATGGTGTCAACACAGGCCCTCCTGTTTTTTGGCGAAGCTAGCACGCCAAAACAATAATTTGCATCGACTTTGTTATAAGGACGATGTCAACACTCCATCAATTAATTTTATGTGCTTGATAATTATATATCAGCCATGTTTATCCTTAGGGCGATAAGTATATATCGACCATCGCCTCTAAGTTTTTGTTTATATCATACCTTGGAGCCGATTACCACTAACCGGTTTTAAAGAGATGGGAATGAACCCGTTCCTTAGCACTAATGAAATTAAATTCCGAGAGGTCCCATCCTGTTAAACAAATAACATCGGGATGATGCCAATCCACCGATGCATCGGCCAAAGCAACACAAGCTGAATTATCCGCGTGAATGACTTCTACTTCATCATCGACGACCCATTGTATTAAGAATTGATGCATCATAGATGGCACACATCGGTTAGCATGAACTCAGTCGCGACCTAATATAACATTATAGTTACCTTGCACCTCGATGATGAAGAATGTGGTGGCCAAAGTTTTGCTTCCCACAGTGAGTTCCATGCACATAACACCTTTGGCCTCTGTTTTTTTGCTTGTACCCTCAAATCCATTAAGTACCATATTGGTCTTCATCAATGCATCATCATGTAATCCCAACTTCTTGAAGACCGAATAAGGCATAAGATTTCGGGAACACCACCATCAACGAGCATCATAGTAATCGGTGATCCGTTAATATGACATTTGAGGTACAATGGCTTCAAATGTTTCACTGGTTCTTTTGGCTTCTCGAAGATAGTGTTCCTAGGACCAAAATCTAGTTGGGACACATCCCCTTCTTCGTCTATAGCACGAAATTTGGCAGGTAAGTAATACACCATATTAATTTTCATACCTTCCCGTACAGTCGTAGATTCATAATCCATCATCTCCTCTTCATCTCCTACTGTGTATATTGGAATTGAAGTTTCCTCGATTGAAGGGGATATTTCAGGTGGTGTGGACGATGTAATAGGGGACACATCATCCTCTTTTGGTGGTGTAGGTGCTGTTGTAGTTAATATAGAAGCATCAATATTCTCTTTTTGTTTAGACCTCCACACTTGTTTTGTGGGTGCCATGGGCCAAATTTCATTGAACAATTCATCCCTTTGCTCCTCTACTTCACGCACCACCTTCTCGTGGCTCCTCACGCATTGCAATCTCCTTTTCATGGTCTTAGTTAAACCGGGAGGACACCACTTAGGTTGAGTATATCTGGGATCCCTAGGTTTGGCCTTGCTTGTGCTAGCCTTGTGATCATTAGCCATGGAACCCTATTGTACAACAATAGTATCATTGTTAGAATTAGCCTAATTACCAAAAATCGGCTCTTTAATCTCCTTTAGCCGGAAAAAGCTTTCGCCACGCTTTATATATAAAGCAAAGATCAACATCATCCAATACAAACGCACGCCAACACCACACACACTCAAGGCAGGATACAAAAGCGCTGAGCATAGGGACACCACCCCTAGCACACTACCACGAAGAGATGAAGCCGCATACAATGAACCATGGACTCCAAGGCGGTGCCTTCAGGAAAGATACGACACCGGAGCGCCGCCACCGCCGGATCTGAGGATCAGAGTTTCCCCCGGAGCCACACGACGGGCGGTGAGAGCCGCGACAACACCTTCAAGAAGGGAACGAGCTTCGCCGTTGCCGGCCCATCAGAAGATAGAGCAGGTTTTCACCCCGGCCAACACTCACCGCCACCGAACGCTACACCCCGGCAACCACGCCGCCCACACGGCTATGGTCACCGGGCAGCGCCAAGACACGGGCTCTGCCCAAGAGCACTATGCACCGCCACCAGGGCCGCCGCCCCGGCATCCAAGACCTTGACACCACCGCACCCGAGACCCGCCGCTACCCCAACCAAAGAGATGAGCAGAAAAGGATCCGCCTTTGCACCCCTGGCCCACCCCCAGCATCAAGACCCAATAGGTTGGCCAACACTGGCATCCATCGACCCATCCTGCAGCCCGAAGCGCGAGACGAGATTGGTCCCGCAGCACCGTGGGGCGGGGACGAAGTCAGTCCTGCTGCACCGTGCACGAGACGAGCTCGGTCCTGCGACACTGTGCGCGAGACGAGCTCGGTCCTGCTGCACCGGGCACGAGACGAGCGATGGCCCGCAGCTCGGAAAGGGCCAGCCCTTCGATGGGAGTAGCGACCGAGCGCCGAGGAGATGGAGTGAAGGCTGAAACGGTCCGATCGTAGACAAGCCGCCGCCGGAGAAGCTGGCCGCCGCCGCAAGCAGATCCGCCAAGCCACCATGGAGCCGCCACGACACCAGGAGTCCACCACCATCGGACCTCCACACGTCGTCGCCCACGGCCGGAGCAACGGCCACGCCCTGCCGCTGCCCTACCCGCGTCGCCCGATGAGCTCATAGCGCCGGAGCCGCCGGGCACGCACCACTGCCGCCACGTGCCGCCAGCTGACCCCCACCACCAGATCCGGCTAGATCCAGCAGGGGGCCGACCACGCGCCACCTCCTGAGCCGGGAGCGCCGCAGCCGCCCCGCCACGCACAAGACCCAGGGCACCGGCACGCCGCCACCAGTCGGCCGCCCCACGAGCCCGCCACCGAGCTGCTGAACCCGCGAAGTCTAGCGCCGCAGCCCGAGAAGGCCGCCCCGTGCCAGCTGCTACGTCTTGAGCTTGCGTTGGTTTTCCTCGAAGAGGAGAGGGTGATGTAGCAATAGTAGCGTAAGTATTTCCCTCAGTTTTTGAGAACCAAGGTATCAATCCAGTAGGAGGCTCCTTAAAAGTTCCACGCACCTACACAAACAAACAAAGAACTCGCAACCAACGCAATAAAGGGGTTGTCGATCCCTTCACGGCCACTTGCGAAAGTGAGATCTAATAAAGATAGTAAGATAAGATAAATATATTTTTGGTATTTTATAATATAGATGCAAAAAGTAAAGATGCAAATAAAAGTAGATTGGAAGCAAATATGATAAGAGATAGACCCGGGGGCCATAGGTTTCACTCGTGGCTTCTCTCAAGATAGCATAAGTATTACGGTGGGTGAACAAATTAATGTCGAGCAATTGATAGAAAAGTGAATAATTATGAGATTATCTAGGCATGATCATGTATATAGGCATCACGTCCGCAACAAGTAGACCGACTCCTGCCTGCATCTACTACTATTACTCCACACATCGACCGACTCCTGCCTGCATCTAGAGTATTAAGTTCATAAGAACAGAGTAACGCATTAAGCAAGATGACATGATGTAGAGGGATAAACTCAAGCAATATGATATAAACCCCATCTTGTTATCCTCGATGGCAACAATACAATATGTGCCTTGCAACCCTTTCTGTCACTAGCAAAGGACACCGCAAGATTGAACCCAAAGCTAAGCACTTCTCCCATGCCAAGAAAGATCAATCTAGTAGGCCAAACCAAACTGATAATTCGAAGAGACTTGCAAAGATAACTCAATCATACATAAAAGAATTCAGAGAAGATTCAAATATTATTCATAGATAAACTTGATCATAAACCCACAATTCATCGGATCTCGACAAACACACCGCAAAAAGAGTTTACATCGAATAGATCTCCACAAGAGAGGGGGAGAACATTGTATTGAGATCCAAAAAGAGAGAAGAAGCCATCTAGCTAATAACTATGGACCCGTAGGTCCTGTTGGAGAACGTTGCACAAAATAAAAAATTTCCTACGTTCACCAAGATCAATCTATGGAATCATCTAGCAACGAGAGAGGGGAGTGCATCTACATACCCTTGTAGATCGCGTGCGGAAGCGTTCAAGAGAACGGGGTTGAGGGAGTCGTACTCGTCATGATCCAAATCACCGGAGATCCTATCGCCGAACGGACGGCACCTCCGTGTTGAACACACGTACGGTTGGGAAGACGTCTCCTCCTTCTTGATCCAGCAAGGGGAAGGAGAGGTTGATGAAGATCCAGCAGCACGATGGCGTGGTGGTGGATGCAGCAGCGATCACGGCAGGGCTTCTCCAAGCTTTTGCGAGAGGGAGAGGTGGTGCGTGGGGAGAGGGAGGCGCCAGGGACTTGGGTGTGGCTGCCCTCCCTGCCCCCTCTTTATATAGGGCCCCTAGGGGGGGCGCCAGCCCTAGGAGATGCAATATCCAAGGGGGGCGGCGGCCAAGGGGGTGGCTTGCCCCCCAAGGCAAGTGGAGGCGCCCCCACCCCTAGGGTTTCCAACCCTAGGCGCAGGGGGGCAAGGGGGGGCGCACCAGCCCACCAGGGGCTGGTTCCCCTCCTACTTCAGCCCATGGGGCCCTCCGAGATAGGTGGCCCCACCCGGTGGACCCCCGGGACCCTTCCGGTGGTCCCGGTACAATACCGGTGACCCCCGAAACTTTCCCGGTGGCCGAAACTGCACTTCCTATATATAATTCTTCACCTCCGGACCATTCTGGAACTCCTCGTGACGTCCGGGATCTCATCCGGGACTCCGAACAACTTTTGGGTTACTGCATACTCATATCTCTACAACCCTAGCGTCACCGAACCGTAAGTGTGTAGACCCTACGGGTTCGGGAGACATGCAGACATGACCGAGATGCCTCTCCGGTCAATAACCAACAGCGGGATCTGGATACCCATGTTGGCTCCCACATGCTCCTCGATGATCTCATTGGATGAACCATGATGTCGAGGATTCAATCAATCCCGTATACAATTCCCTTTGTCAATTGGTACGTTACTTGCCTGAGACTCGATCGTCGGTATCCCAATACCTCGTTCAATCTCGTTACCGGCAAGTCACTTTACTCGTACCGTAATGCATGATCCTGTGACCAGACACTTGGTCACATTGAGCTCATTATGATGATGCATTACCGAGTGGGCCCAGAGATACCTCTCCGTCATACGGAGTGACAAATCCAGTCTCGATTCGTGCCAACCCGACAAACACTTTCGGAGATACTCGTAGTGCACATTTATAGTCACCCAGTTACGTTCTGACGTTTGGCACACCCAAAGCACTCCTACGGTATCCGGGAGTTGCACAATCTCATGGTCTAAGGAAATGATACTTGACATTTGGAAAAGCTCTAGCAAAACAAACTACACGATCTTTGTGCTATGCTTATGATTGAGTCTTGTCCATCACATCATTCTCCTAATGATGTGATCCCGTTATCAATGAGATCCAATGTCCATAGTCAGGAAACCATGACTATCTGTTGATCAACGAGCTAGTCAACTAGAGGCTCACTAGGGACTTGTTGTGGTCTATGTATTCACACATGTATTACGATTTCCGGATAATACAATTATAGCATGAACAATAGACAATTATCATGAACAAAGAAATATAATAATAACCATTTTATTATTGCCTCTAGGGCATATTTCCAAAAGTCTCCCACTTGCACTAGAGTCAATAATCTAGTTACATTGTGATGTATCGAACACCCATTGCGCTCTGGTGTTGATCATGTTTTGCTCTAGGGAGAGGTTTAGTCAACGAATCTGCTACATTCAGATCCGTATGTACTTTACAAATATCTATGTCTCCATCTTGAACATTTTCACGGATGGATTTGAAGCGACGCTTGATGTGCCTGGTCTTCTTGTGAAACATGGGCTCCTTGGCAAGTGCAATAGCTCCAGTGTTGTCACAGAAGAGTGTGATCGGCCCCGACGCATTAGGTATGACTCCTAGGTCGGTGATGAACTCCTTCACCCAGATAGCTTCATGCGCTGCCTCCGAGGCTGCCATGTACTCCGCTTCACATGTAGATCCCGCCACGACGCTCTGCTTGCAACTGCACCAGCTTACTGCCCTACCATTCAAAATATACACGTATCCGGTTTGTGACTTAGAGTCATCCAGATCTGTGTCGAAGCTAGCGTCGACATAACCCTTTACGACGAGCTCTTCATCATCTCCATATACGAGAAACATATCCTTAGTCCTTTTCAGGTACTTAAGGATGTTCTTGACCGCTGTCCAGTGTTCCATGCCGGGATTACTTTGGTACCTTCCTACCAAACTTATGGCAAGGTTTATATCAGGTCTGGTACAGGTCATGGCATACATGATAGACCCTATGGCTGAGGCATAGGGGACGACACTCATCTTTTCTCTATCTTCTGCCGTGGTCGGGCATTGAGCCGAGCTCAATTTCACACCTTGCAACACAGGCAAGAACCCCTTCTTGGACTGATCCATATTGAACTTCTTCCATATCTTATCAAGGTATGTGCTTTGTGAAAGACCTATGAGGCGTCTTGATCTATCTCTATAGATCTTGATGCCTAATATGTAAGCAGCTTCTCCAAGGTCCTTCATTGAAAAACACTTATTCAAGTAGGCCTTAATGCTGTCCAAAAGTTCTATATCATTTCCCATCAAAAGTATGTCATCCACATATAATATGAGAAATGCTACAGAGCTCCCACTCACTTTCTTGTAAACGCAGGCTTCTCCATAAGTCTGCATAAACCCAAACGCTTTGATCATTTCATTAAAGCGAATGTTCCAACTCTGAGATGCTTGCACCAGCCCATAGATGGAGCGCTGGAGCTTGCATACCTTGTTAGCATTCTTAGGGTCGACAAAACCTTCCGGCTGCATCATATACAGTTCTTCCTTAAGATGACCGTTAAGGAATGCTGTTCTGACGTCCATTTGCCATATCTCATAATCATAGTATGCGGCAATTTCTAATATGATTCGGATGGACTTCAGCTTCGCTACGGGAGAGAATGTCTCATCGTAGTCAATCCCTTCAACTTGTCGATAACCCTTAGCAACAAGTCGAGCTTTATAGATGGTAACATTACCATCCGCGTCCGTCTTCTTCTTAAAGATCCATTTGTTTTCTATCGCTCGCCGATCATCGGGCAAGTCTGTCAAAGTCCATACTTTGTTTTCATACATGGATCCTATCTCGGATTGCATGGCTTCAAGACATTTGTTGGAATCTAGGCCCGCAATTGCTTCTTCATAGTTTGAAGGTTCACCGTTGTCTAACAACATGATTTCCAGGACAGGGTTGCCATACCACTCTGGTGTGGAACATGTCCTTGTGGACCTACGAAGTTCAGTAGTAACTTGATCCGAAGTACCTTGATCATCATCTCTAGTTTCCTCTCTTGTGTTGGGGAACGTAGTAATTTCAAAAAAATTCCTACGCACACGCAAGATCATGGTGATGGCATAGCAACGAGAGGGGAGAGTATTGTCCATGTACCCTCGTAGACCGTAAGCGGAAGCGTTATGACAACACGGTTGATGTAGTCGTACGTCTTCACGATCCGACCGATCCAAGTACCGAACGTACGGCACCTACGAGTTCAGCACACGTTCAGCTCGATGACGATCCCCGGGCTCCGATCTAGCAAAGCGTCGGGGATGAGTTCCGTCAGCACGACGGCGTGGTGACGATGATGATGTTTTACCG
Source organism: Triticum timopheevii (assembly GCA_963921465.1). Taxonomy (NCBI): domain Eukaryota; kingdom Viridiplantae; phylum Streptophyta; class Magnoliopsida; order Poales; family Poaceae; genus Triticum; species Triticum timopheevii. Next base: position 148,391,529 of record OY997272.1, read on the forward strand.
GCGCAGGGCTTTGCCTAAACTCCGCGACGATATGACCGAGGTGGAATATGGTGGAGGGGGGCACCGCACACGGCTAAGGAACAATCCGTAGATCAAGTTGTGTGTCATGGGGTGCCCCCCTGCCCCCGTATATAAAGGAGCAAGGGAGGGGGTGGCCGGCCTAGGAGGAGGCGCACCAAGGAGGAGTCCTACTCCCACCGGGAGTAGGATTCCCCCCTTCCAAGTAGTAGGAGTAGGAGTCAAGGAAAGGGGGAAGAGAAGAGAAGGAAGGAGGGGGCGCAGTCCCTCCCCCTAGTCCAATTCGGACTAGGCCTTGGGGGGGGCGCCCAACCTCTCCTCTCTCTTTCCCCTAAAGCCCAATAAGGCCCATATACTCCCCGGCGAATTCCCGTAACTCTCCGGTACTCCGATAAATACCCGAATCACTCGGAACCTTTCCGAACTCCGAATATAGTCGTCCAATATATCGATCTTTACGTGTTGACCATTTCGAGACTCCTCGTCATGTCCCCGATCTCATCTGGGACTCCGAACTCCTTCGGTACATCAAAACTCATAAACTCATAATAAAACTGTCATCGTAACGTTAAGCGTGCGGACCCTACGGGTTCGAGAACTATGTAGACATGACCTAGAACTATTCTCGGTCAATAACCAATAGAGGAACCTGGATGCCCATATTGGCTCCTACATATTCTACGAATATCTTTATCGGTCAAACCGCATAACAATATACGTTGTTCCCTTTGTCATCGGTATGTTACTTGCCCGAGATTCGATCGTCGGTATCCAATACCTAGTTCAATCTCGTTACCAGCAAGTCTGTTTACTCGTTATGTAATGCATCATTCTGTAACTAACTCATTAGCTACATTGCTTGCAAGTCTTATAGTGATGTGCATTACCGAGAGGGCCCAGAGATACCTCTCCGACAATCGGAGTGACAAAACCTAATCTCGAAATACGCCAACCCAACATGTACCTTTGGAGACACCTGTAGTACTCCTTTGTAATCACCCAATTACGTTGTGACGTTTGGTAGCACCCAAAGTGTTCCTCTGGTAAACGGGAGTTGCATAATCTCATAGTTACAGGAACATGTATAAGTCATGAAGAAAGCAATAGCAATATACTAAACGATCAAGTGCTAGGCTAACGGAATGGGTCATGTCAATCACATCATTCTCCTAATGATGTGATCCCATTAATCAAATGACAACTCTTTTGTCCATGGCTAGGAAACATAACCATCTTTGATAAACGAGCTAGTCAAGTAGAGGCATACTAGTGACACTATGTTTGTCTATGTATTCACACATGTATTATGTTTCCGGTTAATACAATTCTAGCATGAATAATAAACATTTATCATGGTATAAGGAAATAAATAATAACTTTATTATTGCCTCTAGGGCATATTTCCTTTAGTCTCCCACTTGCACTAGAGTCAATAATCTAGTTCACATCGCCATGTGATTTAACACCAATATTCACATCTGTATGTGATTAATACCCATAGTTCACATCATCATGTGATCAACACCCAAAGGGTTTGTTCACATCGCTATGTGATTAACACCCAAAGAGTACTAAGGTATGATCATGTTTTGCTTGTGAGAGAAGTTTAGTCAACGGGTCTGTCATATTCAGAGCCGTATGTATTTTGCAAATATTCTATGTCCACAATGCTCTGCACAGAGCTACTCTAGCTAATTGCTCCCACTTTCAATATGTATCCAGATTGAGACTTAGAGTCATCTGGATCGGTGTAAAAGCTTGCACCGATGTAACTATTTACGATGGGTTCTTTTATCACCTCCATAATCGAGAAATATTTCCTTAGTCCTCACCAAGGATATTCTTGACCAATGTCCAGTGATCTACTCCTAGATCACTATTGTACTCCCTTGCCAAATTCAGAGCAAGGTATACAATAGGTCTGGTACATAGCATAGCATACTTTATAGAACCTATGACTGAGGCATAGGGAATGACTTTCATTCTCTTTTCTATTTTCTGCCGTGGTCGGGATTTGAGTCTTACTCAATTTCACACCTTTGCAACAGGCAAGAACTCTTTCTTTGAATGTTCCATTTTGAACTACTTCAAAATCTTGACAAGGTATGTATTTATTGAAAAACTAATCAAGCATCTTGATCTATCTCAATAGATTTTGATGCTCAATATGTATGTAGCTTTACTGAAGTCTTTCTTTTAAAGAGCTTCTTTCAAACACTCCTTTATGCTTTGCAGAATAATTCTACATTATTTCCGATCAACAATATGTCATTCACATATACTTATCAGAAATGCTGTAGTGCTCCCACTCACCTTTTTGTAAATACAGGCTTGACCGTAAGTCTGTACAAAACTATATGCTTTGATCAACTTATCAAAGCGTATATTCCAACTCTGATATGCTTGCACCAGTCCATAGACGGATCGCTGGAGCATGCACACTTTGTTAGCACCTTTAGGATTGACAAAACCTTCTGGTTGTATCATATACAACTCTTCTTTAATAAATCCATTAAGGAATGTAGTTTTGACATCCATTTGCCAAATTTCATAAAATGTGGCAATTGCTAACATGATTCGGACAGACTTAAGCATCGCTACTATTGAGAAAATCTCATTGTAGTCAACACCTTGAACTTGTCAAAAAAAAACCTTTTTGCGACAAGTCGAGCTTTGTAGATAGTAACACTACTATCAATGTCCGTCTTCCTCTTGAAGATCCATTTATTTTCTATGGTTTGCCGATCATCGGGCAAGTCCACCAAAGTCCACACTTTGTTCTCATACATGGATCCTATCTCAGATTTCATGGCCTCCAGCCATTTTGCGGAATCTGGGCTCATCATCGCTTCCTCATAGTTCGTAGGTTTATCATGGTCTAGTAACATGACTCTCAGAACAGGATTACCGTACCACTCTGGTGCGGACCGTATTCTGGAAAACTTACGAGGTTTTGTAGTAACTTGATCTGAAGGTTCATGATCATCATCATTAGCTTCCTCACTAATTGGTGTAGGAATCACTGGAACTGATTTCAGTGATGAACTATTTTCCAATTAGGGAGAAGGTACAGTTACCTCATCAAGTTCTACTTTCCTCCCACTCACTTCTTTCGAGAGAAACTCCTTCTCTAAAAAGGATCCATTTTTAGCAACGAATATCTTGCCTTCGGATCTGTGATATAAGGTGTACCCAACAGTTTCCTTTGGGTATTCTATGAAGACGCACTTCTCCGATTTGGGTTTGAGCTTATCAGGATGAAACTTTTTCACATAAGCATCGTAGCCCCAAACTTTAGGAAGCGACAACTTGGGTTTCTTGCTAAACCACAGTTCATATGGTGTCGTCTCAACGGATTTAGATGGTGCCCTTTTAATGTGAATGCAACTGTCTCTAATGCATAACCCCAAAACAATAGTGGTAAATCAGTAAGAGACATCATATATCGCACCATATCCAATAAAGTGCGGTTACGACGTTCGGACACACCATAACGTTGTGGTGTTCCAGGTGGTGTGAGCTGTGAAACTATTCCACATTGTTTTAATTGAAGACCAAACTCGTAACTCAAATATTCGTCTCCGCGATCAGATCGCAGAAATTTTTCTTGTTACGATGATTTTTCCACTTCACTCTGAAATTCTTCGAACCTTTCAACTATTTCAGACTTATATTTCATCAAGTAGATATACCCATATCTGCTCAAATCATCTTGTGAAGGTCAGAAAATAACGATACTTGCCACGAGCCTTCATACTTATTGGTCTGCATACATCAGTATGTATTATTTCCAACAAGTCAGTAACTCATTCCATTGTTCCGAAGAACAGAGTTTTAGTCATCTTGCCCAAAAGGCACGGTTCGCAAGCATCAAATGATTCATAACCAAGTGATTCCGAAAATCCATCTTTATGGAGTTTCTTCATGCGCTTTACACCGATATGACCCAAATGGAGTGCTACAAATAAGTTGCACTATCATTATTAACTTTGCATCTTTTGGCATCAATATTATGAATATGTGTATCACTACGATCGAGATCCAACAAACTATTTTCATTGGGTGTATGACCATTGAAGGTTTTATTCATGTAAACAGAACAACAATTATTCTCTGATTTTAAATGAATAACCGTTTTGCAATAAACATGATCAAATCATATTCATGCTCAACGCAAACGCCAAATAACATTTATTTAGGTTTAACACTAATCCCAAAAGTATAGGGAGTGTGTGATGATGATCATATCAATCTTGGAACTACTTCCAACACTCATCGTCACTTCCCCTTCAACTAGTCTCTGTTTATTCTGTAACTCCTGTTTCGAGTTACTAATTTTAGCAACCGAACAAGTATCAAATACTCAGGGGCTACTATAAACACTAGTAAGGCACACATCAATAATCTGTATATCAAATATACCCTTGTTCACTTTGCCATCCTTCTTATCCACCAAATATTCAGGGCATTTCTGCTTCTAGTGACCATTTCCTTTGCAGTGTAAACACTCAGTTTCAGGCTTTGGTCCAGCTTTGAGCTTCTTCGCGGGGGTGACAACTTGCTTGTCTTTCCACTTGAAGTTCCCTTTCTTTCCCTTTGCCCTTCTCTTGAAACTAGCGGTCTTGTCAATCATCAACACTTGATGCTCTTTCTTGATTTCTACCTTCGTCGATTTCAACATCACGAAGAGTTCAGGAATCGTTTTTGTCATCCCTTGCATACTATAGTTCATCTCAAAGTTCTAGTAACTTAGTGATGGTGACTAGAGAATTCTGTCAATCACTATCTTATCTGGAAGATTAACTCCCACTTGATTCAAGCGATTGAAGTACCCAGACAATCTGAGCACATGCTCACTAGTTGAGCGATTCTCCTCCATCTTTTAGCTATAGAACTTGTTGGAGACTTCATATCTCTCAACTCGGGTATTTGCTTGAAATATTAACTTCAATTCCTGGAACATCTCATATGGTCCATGATGTTCAAAACATCTTTGAAGTCCCGATTCTAAGCCATAAAGCATGGTGCACAAAACTATCAAGTAGTCATCATATTGAGCTAGCCAAACGTTCATAACGTCTGCATCTGCTCCTGCAATAGGTCTGTCACCTAGCGGTGCATTAAGGACATAATACTTCTGTGCAGCAATGAGGATAAACCTCAGATCGTATCCAATCCGCATCATTGCTACTAAAATCTTTCAACTTAATTTTCTCTAGGAACATACCAAAATAAACATATGAAAGCAACAACGCGAGCTATTGATCTACAACATAATTTGCAAAATACTACCAGGACTAAGTTCATGATAAATTTAAGTTCAATTAATCATATTACTAAAGAACTCCCACTTAGATAGACATCTCTCTAATCCTCTAAGTGATTACGTGATCCATATCAACTACACCATGTCCGATCGTCACATGAGATGGAGTAGTTTCAACGGTGAACATCAATATGTTGATCATATCTACTATATGATTCATGCTCGACCTTTCAGTCTCCGTGTTCCGAGGCCATATCTGTATATGCTAGGCTCATCAAGTTTAACCTGAGTACTCCGCGTGTGCAACTGTTTTGCACCCATTGTATTTGAACGTAGAGCCAATCACACCCGATCATCACGTGGTGTCTCAGCACGAAGAACTTTCGCAACGGTGCATTCTCAGGGAGAACACATCTTGATAATTTTAGTGAGAGATCATCTTAAAATGCTACCGTCAATCAAAGCAAGATAAGATGCATAAAGGATAAACATCACATGTAATCAATATAAGTGATATGATATGGCCATCATCATCTTGTGCTTGTGATCTCCATCTCCGAAGCACCGTCGTGATCACCATCGTCACCGGCGCGACACCTTGATCTCCATCGTAGCATCGCTGTCGTTACGCCATCTATTGCTTCTACGACTATCGCTACCGCTTAGTGATAAAGTAAAGCAATTACAAGGCGTTTGCATTTCATACAATAAAGCGACAACCATATGGCTCCTGCCAGTTGCCGATAACTTCGGTTACAAAACATGATCATCTCATACAATAAAATATAGCATCACGTCTTGACCATATCACATTACAACATGCCCTGCAAAAACAAGTTAGACGGCCTCTACTTTGTTGTTGCAAATTTTACGTGGCTGCTAAGGGCTTAGCAAGAACCGTTCTTACCTACGCATCAAAAACCACAATGATAGTTCATCAAGTTAGTGCTGTTTTAACCTTCGCAAGGACCGGGCGTAGCCACACTCGATTCAGCTAAAGTGAGAGAGACAAACACCCGCCAGCCACCTTTAAGCACGAGTGCTCGTAACGGTGAAACCAGTCTCGCGTAAGCGTACGCGTAATGTCGGTCCGGGCCGCTTCATCTCACAATACCGCCGAACCAAAGTATGACATGCTGGTAAGCAGTATGACTTGTATCGCCCACAACTGACTTGTGTACTACTCGTGCATATGACATCTACGCATAAAACCAGGCTCTGATGCCACTGTTGGGGAACGTAGTAATTTAAAAAAAATTCCTACGCACACGCAAGATCATGGTGATGGCATAGCAACGAGAGGGGGGAGTATTGTCCTCGTACCCTCGTAGACCGTAAGCGGAAGCGTTATGACAACACGGTTGATGTAGTCGTACGTCTTCACGATCCGACCGATCCAAGTACCGAACGTACGGCACCTCCGAGTTCAGCACACGTTCAGCTCGATGACGATCCCCGGGCTCCGATCCAGCAAAGCGTCGGGGATGAGTTCCGTCAGCACGACGACGTGGTGACGATGATGATGTTCTACCGGCGCAGGGCTTCGCCTAAACTCCGCGACGATATGACCGAGGTGGAATATGGTGGAGGGGGGCATCGCACACGACTAAGGAACAATCCGTAGATCAACTTGTGTGTCATGGGGTGCCCCCCTGCCCCCGTATATAAAGGAGCAAGGGAGGGGGTGGCCGGCCTAGGAAGAGGCGCACCAAGGAGGAGTCCTACTCCCACCGGGAGTAGGATTCCCCCCTTCCAAGTAGTAGGAGTAGGAGTCAAGGAAAGGGGGAAGAGAAGAGAAGGAAGGAGGGGGCGCAGCCCCTCCCCCTAGTCCAATTCGGACTAGGCCTTGGGGGGGCGCCCAACCTCTCCTCTCGCTTTCCCCTAAAGCCCAATAAGGCCCATATACTCCCCGGCGAATTCCCGTAACTCTCCGGTACTCCGATAAATACCTGAATCACTCGGAACCTTTCCGAACTCCGAATATAGTCGTCCAATATATCGATCTTTACGTCTCGACCATTTCGAGACTCCTCGTCATGTCCCCGATCTCATCCAGGACTCCGAACTCCTTCGGTACATCAAAACTCATAAACTCATAATAAAACTGTCATCGTAACGTTAAGCGTGCGGACCCTACGGGTTCGAGAACTATGTAGACATGACCTAGAACTATTCTCGGTCAATAACCAATAGCGGAACCCGGATGCCCATATTGGCTCCTACATATTCTACTAAGATCTTTATCGGTCAAACCGCATAACAACATACGTTGTTCCCTTTGTCATCGGTATGTTACTTGCCCGAGATTCGATCGTCGGTATCCAATACCTAGTTCAATCTCGTTACCGGCAAGTCTGTTTACTCGTTATGTAATGCATCATTCCGTAAATAACTCATTAGCTACATTGCTTGCAAGGCTTATAGTGATGTGCATTACCGAGAGGGCCCAGAGATACCTCTCCGACAATCGGAGTGACAAAACCTAATCTCGAAATACGCCAACCAACATATACCTTTGGAGACACCTTTAGTACTCCTTTATAATCACCCAGTTATGTTGTGACGTTTGGTAGCACCCAAAGTGTTCCTCCGGTAAACAGGAGTTGCATAATCTCATAGTTACAGGAACATGTATAAGTCATGAAGAAAGCAATAGCAATATACTAAACGATCAAGTGCTAGGCTAACGAAATGGGTCATGTCAATCACATCATTCTCCTAATAATGTGATCCCGTTAATCAAATGGCAACTCTTTTGTCCATGGCTAGGAAACATAACCATCTTTGATAAACGAGCTAGTCAAGTAGAGGCATACTAGTGACACTATGTTTGTCTATGTATTCACACATGTATTATGTTTCCGGTTAATACAATTCTAGCATGAATAATAAACATTTATCATGATATAAGGAAATAAATAATAACTTTATTATTGCCTCTAGGGCATATTTCCTTCATCTTGTTGGTGCAGGCACCACAGGAACATCTTCCTGAGCTGCGCTACTTATCGATTCAAGAGGTAGTACTTCATCAAGTTCCACTTTCCTCCCACTTACTTCTCTCGAGAGAAACTCTTTCTCCAGAAAGGACCCGTTCTTGGCAACAAAGATCTTGCCCTCGGATCTTAAGTAGAAGGTATACCCAATGGTTTCCTTAGGGTATCCTATGAAGACGCATTTTTCCGACTTGGGTTCGAGCTTTTCAGGTTGAAGTTTCTTGACATAAGCATCGCATCCCCAAACTTTTAGAAACGACAGCTTAGGTTTCTTCCCAAACCATAATTCATACGGTGTCCTCTGAACGGATTTAGACGGTGCCCTATTTAAAGTGAATGTAGCTGTCTCTAGAGCGTATCCCCAAAATGATAGCGGTAAATCGGTAAGTGACATCATAGATCGCACCATATCCAATAGAGTGCGATTACGACATTCGGACACACAGTTACGCTGAGGCGTTCCAGGTGGCGTGAGTTGTGAAACGATTCCACATTTCCTTAAGTGCATACCAAATTTGTGACTTAAATATTCTCCCCCACGATCTGATCGTAAGAACTTTATCTTCGGTCACATTGATTCTCTACCTCATTCTGAAATTCCTTGAACTTTTCAAAGGTCTCAGACTTGTGTTTCATCAAGTAGAAATACCCATATCTACTCAAGTCATCAGTGAGAGTGAGAACATAACGATATCCTCCGCGAGCCTCAACGCTCATTGGACCGCACACATCAGTATGTATGATTTCCAATAAGTTGGTTGCTCGCTCCATTGTTCCGGAGAACGGAGTCTTGGTCATTTTGCCCATGAGGCATGGTTCGCATGTGTCAAACGATTCATAATCTAGAGACTCTAAAAGTCCATCAACATGGAGCTTCTTCATGCGCTTGACACCAATGTGACCAAGGCGGCAGTGCCACAAGTATGTGGGACTATCATTATCAACTTTACATCTTTTGGTATTCACACTATGAATATGTGTAACATTACGCTCGAGATTCATTAAGAATAAACCATTCACCAGCGGGGCATGACCATAAAACATATCTCTCATATAAATAGAACAACCATTATTCTCGGATTTAAATGAGTAGCCATCTCGAATTAAACGAGATCATGATACAATGTTCATGCTCAAAGCTGGCACTAAATAACAATTATTGAGGTTTAAAACTAATCCCGTAGGTAAATGTAGAGGTAGCGTGCCGACGGCGATCACATCGACCTTGGAACCATTCCCGACGCGCATCGTCACCTTGTCCTTCGCCAGTCTCCGCTTATTCCGCAACTCCTGCTTTGAGTTACAAATATGAGCAACCGCACCGGTATCAAATACCCAGGAGCTACTACGAGCACTGGTAAGGTACACATCAATTACATGTATATCACATATACCTTTTGTTTTGCCAGCCTTTTTGTCCGCTAAGTACTTGGGGCAGTTCCGCTTCCAGTGACCACTTCCCTTGCAATAAAAGCACTCAGTCTCAGTCTTGGGTCCATTGCTTGACTTCTTCCCGGCAACTGGCTTACCGGGCGCGGCAACTCCCTTGTCGTCCTTCTTGAAGTTCTTCTTACCCTTGCCTTTCTTGAACTTAGTGGTTTTATTCACCATCAACACTTGATGTTCCTTTTTGATCTCTACCTCTGCTGATTTCAGCATTGAATATACCTGAGGAATGGTCTTTTCCATCCCCTGCATATTGAAGTTCATCACAAAGCTCTTGTAGCTCGGTGGAAGCGACTAAAGGATTCGGTCAATGACCGCGTCATCCGGGAGATCAACTCCCTGCTGAGTCAAGCGGTTGTCCAACCCAGACATCTTGAGTATGTGCTCACTAACAGAACTATTTTCCTCCATATTACAGCTGAAGCACTTGTTGGAGACTTCATATCTCTCGACCCGGGCATGAGCTTGGAAAAGCAATTTCAGCTCTTCGAACATCTCATATGCTCCGTGTTGCTCAAAACATTTTTGGAGCCCCGGTTCTAAGCTGTAAAGCATGCCGCACTGAGCGAGGGAGTAATCATCACCACGAGACTGCCAAGCGTTCATAATGTCTTGGTTCTCTAGGATTGGTGCTTCACCTAGCGGTGCTTCTAGGACATAATCTTTCTTGGCAGCTATGAGGATGATCCTCAGGTTCCGGACCCAGTCCGTATAGTTGCTGCCATCATCTTTCAGCTTGGTTTTCTCTAGGAACGCGTTGAAGTTGAGGTGGACATGAGTGTTGGCCATTTGATCTACAAGACATTTTGCAAAGGTTTTTTAGACTAAGTTCATGATAATTAAGTTCATCTAATCAAATTATTCAATGAACTCCCACTTAGACAGACATCCCTCAGTCATCTAAGTGAAACATGATCCGAGTCAACTAGGCCGTGTCCGATCATCACGTGAGACGGACTAGTCATCATCGGTGAACATCTTCATGTTGATCGTATCTTCTATACGACTCATGCTCGACCTTTTGGTCTTCCGTGTTCCCATGTCTGTACATGCTAGGCTCGTCAAGTCAACCTAAGTGTATTGCGTGTGTAAATCTGGCTTACACCCGTTGTATTTGAACGTTAGGATCTATCACACCCGATCATCACGTGGTGCTTCGAAACAACGAACCTTCGCAACGGTGCACAATTAGGGGGAACACTTTTCTTGAAATTATTTCGAGGGATCATCTTATTTAAGCTACCGTCGTTCTAAGCAAATAAGATGTAAAACATGATAAACATCACATGCAATCAAATAGTGACATGATATGGCCAATATCATATTGCTCCTTTGATCTCCATCTTCGGGGTGCCATGATCATCTTCATCACCGGCATGACACCATGATCTCCATCATCATGATCTCCATCATCATGATCTCCATCATCATGATCTCCATCATCGTGTCTTCATGAAGTTGTCACGCCAACGACTACTTCTACTTCTATGGCTAACGCGTTTAGCAATAAAGTAAAGTAATTTACATGGCGTTCTTCAATGACACGCAGGTCATTCAAAAAATAAAGACAACTCCTATGGCTCCTGCCGGTTGTCACACTCATCGACATGCAAGTCATGATTCCTATTACAAGAACATGATCATCTCATACATCACATATATCATTCATCACATCCTTTGGCCATATCACATCACATAGCACTTGCTGCAAAAACAAGTTAGACGTCCTCTAATTGTTGTTGCAAGTTTTTACGTGGCTTCTATAGGTTTCTAGCAAGAACGTTTCTTACCTACGTAAAACCACAACGTGATATGACAATTTCTATTTACCCTTCATAAGGACCCTTTACATCAAATCCGCTCCAACTAAAGTGGGAGAGACAGACACCCACTAGCCACCTTATGCAACTAGTGCATGTCAGTCGGTGGAACCTGTCTCACGTAAGCGTACGTGTAAGGTCGGTCTGGGCTGCTTCATCCCACGATGCCGCCGAAGCAAGATAAGACTAGTAGTGGCAAGAAAATTGACAACATCTACGCCCACAACTGCTTTGTGTTCTACTCGTGCATAGTAACTACGCATAGACCTAGCTCATGATGCCACTGTTGGAGAACGTTGCATAAAATAAAAAATTTCCTACGTTCACCAAGATCAATCTATGGAGTCATCTAGCAACAAGAGAGGGGAGTGCATCTACATACCCTTGTAGATCGCGTGCGGAAGTGTTCAAGAGAACGGGGTTGAGGGAGTCGTACTCGTCGTGATCCAAATCACCAGAGATCCTAGCACCAAATGGACGGCACCTCCGCGTTCAACACACGTACGGTTGGGAAGACATCTCCTCCTTCTTGATCCAGCAAGGGGGAAGGAGAGGTTGATGAAGATCCAGTAGCACGACGGCGTGGTGGTGGATGCAGCAGCGATCACGGTAGGGCTTCGCCAAGCTTCCGCGAGAGGGAGAGGTGGTGCGTGGGGAGAGGGAGGCACCAGGGACTTGGGTGCGGCTGCCCTCCCTCCCCCCTCTTTATATAAGGCCCCTAGGAGATGCAATATCCAAGGGGGGGCGGCGGCCAAGGGGGTGGCTTGCCCCCCAAGGCAAGTGGAGCCGCCCCCCACCCCTAGGGTTTCCAACCCTAGGCGCAGGGGGGCCCAAGGGGGGCGCACCAGCCCACCAGGGGCTGGTTCCCCTCCCACTTCAGCCCATGGGCCCCTCCGAGATAGGTGGCCCTACCCGGTGGACCCCCGGGTCCCTTCCGGTGGTCCCGGTACAATACCGGTGACCCCCGAAACTTTCCCGGTGGCCAAAACTGCACTTCATATATATAATTCTTCACCTCCAGACCATTCTGGAACTCCTCGTGACGTCCGGGATCTCATCCGGGACTCCGAACAACTTTCGGGTTACTACATACTCATATCTCTACAACCCTAGCGTCACCGAACCTTAAGTGTGTAGACCCTACGGGTTCGGGAGACATGCAGACATGACCGAGACGCCTCTCCGGTCAATAACCAACAGCGGGATCTGGATACCCATGTTGGCTCCCACATGCTCCTCGATGATCTCATCAGATGAACCATGATGTCGAGGATTCAATCAATCCCGTATACAATTCCCTTTGTCAATCGGTACGTTACTTGCCCGAGACTCGATCGTCGGTATCCCAATACCTCGTTCAATCTCGTTACCGGCAAGTCACTTTACTCGTACCGTAATGCATGATCCTGTGACCAGACACTTGGTCACATTGAGCTCATTATGATGATGCATTACCGAGTGGGCCCAGAGATACCTCTCCGTCATACGGAGTGACAAATCCCAGTCTCGATTCGTGCCAACCCGGCAGACAGTTTTGGAGATACCCGTAGTGCACCTTTATAGTCACCTAGTTACACTGTGACATTTGGCACACCCAAAGCACTCCTACGGTATCCAGGAGTTGCACAATCTCATGGTCTAAGGAAATGATACTTGACATTTGGAAAAGCTCTAGCGAAACGAACTACACGATCTTTGTGCTATGCTTATGATTGGGTCTTGTCCATCACATCATTCTGCTAATGATGTGATCCCGTTATCAATGACATCCAATGTCCATAGTCAGGAAACCATGACTATCTGTTGATCAATGAGCTAGTCAACTAGAGGCTCACTAGGGACTTGTTGTGGTCTACGTATTCACACATGTATTACGATTTCCGGATAATAAAATTATAGAATGAACAATAGATAATTATCATGAACAAAGAAATATAATAATAACCATTTTATTATTGCCTCTAGGGCATATTTCCAACAGGTCTATGGTAAACTACTCACAACTCATCGGAGGGGCAAGGATGTTGATGTAGAAGCCCTCCGTGGTTGATTCCCCCTCCGACAGAGTGCCGGCGAAGGCTCCAAGATGAGATCTCGCGGATACAGAAGGTTACGGTGGTGGAAATTGTGTTTCGTCTGCTCCTTGGATGTTTTTGGGGTACGTAGGCTTATATAGGAGGAAGAAGTATGTCGGTGGACGCCCGAGGGGCCCATGAGACAGGGGGCGCGCCCTATAGGGGGGGCGCCCTCCTATCTCGTGGGAGCCTCGGCTGCTTCTTGACTTGCACTCCAAGTCCTCTGGATCACGTTCGTTCCAAAAATCACGCTCCCGAAGGTTTCATTCCGTTTGGACTCCGTTTGATATTCCTTTTCTTCGAAATACTGAAATAGGCAAAAAAACAGCAACACGGGCTGGGCCTCCGGTTAGTAGGTTAGTCCCAAAAATGATATAAATGTGTAAAATAAAGCCCATAAACATCCAAAAGGGGTAATATAATAGCATGGAACAATAAAAAAATATAGATATGTTGGAGACATATCACCGACGTCCCATGAGCAGGGGGGAGAAGGGCCCCCCCGCCGCTGCGCCCACCGCGCTTTGCCCGATGGAGCTCACCGGCGACGGCGGGAGGGGGGAGGGGAGGAAGGAGGTCCGAGGTTACAGCAGGTAAGGTCCCCCCCGGCGCGTGCGGTCGCGTCGCGAGGGGATGGGGGAGGAGAGGGGGGAGGGGGAGCGGGGCGACCTGGAGGCGCTCGCCCGGTTCCCGGCGGCGGTGGAAGCAGGCGAGGAGGCCGGCGGCGGCGGGAGGGGAACCCTAGCGGGGGAGCCGACTCGAGAAGAGGATAAAGACGTGTCAGTCTTTGAGCAATCCTTTAATCTCTGTTTGCTTGTTGGATTCTAAAAATTCAGTATTTGGCGACTTAGCACGCCACACTTGCTTGTTGACCTTCTTTTGAGGAGCTTGTGTTTGCCGATTAGCGACATGGCTTAAACGGCCTCGTGTAGGATAAGAAAACCCATCATGAGCGGGCCTTCTAGATGTTACCCATCCTGGAAGAAAAGCATAAGGAACCATTAGTGGTTGCTCCCATCCTCCATTGAAGTCTCCCATGTAATATGGTGCATAGGGGGGGGGGGTGACATCCATGGCGTCGGTGCCCAAGATCCATATGGCCTTGCATAGTGTTAAAATTCTTGCTTCGGAGATGATGAATGATTCAAATGTGATGGTCGATTAGAGCTAGAACCGGCCGCTTGATTTACATATTTGGACAACAACATATCAAAAATTCGCTTGATTCGGTTGCAGTTAGCTTCATCTTTTTCCACTTGCCAACTTCTGAACTTTTGGGCTTGATAGATTTAACATGAGTATCCTCTTATACTTGTGGTTGCCCCCCCCCCCGAGTATAGCATTTTTATAATGATCTTTAATACCTCCTTGCCGTCAGGTTGCTTATCAAGCACAACCTTTCTTCCCAAGACCTTATCGCCGTCCTTGTTTTCCCTGGGTTCACCAATAACAACATTATATTTATTACCAAATTTAGCTATGTTACGTTGAATTAACATTTTCTTCCCTTTCAAATCCTGATGTTTATCAAGAAGGGTTGTTTATCAACTTGCATCTCTGGAAAATTAAATCGTCCATCATTAATGGCCGATTGTATCTGTCGTCAAAAAACATTGCAATCTTTAGTAGCATGAGAAAATGAATTATGATGCTTGCAATAAGCACGCCATTGCTGTTGGGGAACGCAGTAATTTCAAAAAATTTCCTACGCGCACGCAAGATCCATCTAGGTGATGCATAGCAACGAGAGGGGAGAGTGTTGTCCACGTACCCTTGTAGACCGAAAGCGGAAGCGTTATGACAACGCGGTTGAGGTAGTTGTACGTCTTCACGATCCGAACGATCCTAGTACCGAAAGTATGGCACCTCCGTGATCTGCACACGTTCAGCTCGTTGACGTCCCATGAACTCTTGATCCATTCGAGTGTCGAGGGAGAGCTTCGTCTGCACGACGGCGTGATGACGGTGATGATGGAGTTATCGGTGCAGGGCTTCGCCTAAGCACAACGACGATATGACCGAGGTGGATTATTGTGGAGGGGGGCACCACACACGGCTAAGACAGTTGTCTATTGTGTGTTTGGGGTGCCCCCTGCCCCCGAATATAAAGGAGCAAGGGGGGAGGCCGGCCGGCCCTATGGCGCGCCAAGGAGGGGAGGAATCCTACTCCTAGTAGGAGTAGGACTCCTCCTTTCCTAGTCCTACTAGGAGGGGGAAGGAAGGAGTGGGAGAGGGAAGGAAAAGGGGGGGCACCACCCCCCCTCCTAGTCCA
The DNA here is from genome assembly GCA_963921465.1 of Triticum timopheevii. Classification (NCBI taxonomy): domain Eukaryota; kingdom Viridiplantae; phylum Streptophyta; class Magnoliopsida; order Poales; family Poaceae; genus Triticum; species Triticum timopheevii. The sequence continues at coordinate 148,407,422 of OY997272.1, forward strand.
ATTTGGACTCAAGGGGGAGGGGGGCGCGGCCTGCCCTGGCAGCCCCTCTCTCTCTCCACTAAGGCCCATCTAGGCCCACTAGTTCCTCGGGGGGGGGGGGGGGGGGGGGGGGGTTCCGGTAACCCTCCGGCACTCCGGTTTTCTCCGAAATCACCCGGAACACTTCCGGTGTTTGAATATAGCCGTCCAATATATCAATCTTTATGTCTCGATCATTTCGAGACTCCTCGTCATGTCCGTGATCACATCCGTGACTCCGAACTACCTTCGGTACATCAAAACACATAAACTCATAATACCGATCGTTACCGAACGTTAAGCGTGCGGACCCTACGGATTCGAGAATTATGTAAACATGACCGAGACTCATCTCCGGTCGATAACCAATAGCGGAACCTGGATGCTCATATTGGTTCCCACATATTCTACGAAGATCTTTAACGGTCAAACCGCATAACAACATACGTTGTTCCCTTTGTCATCGGTATGTTACTTGCCCGATATTTGATCGTTGGTATCTCAATACGTAGCTCAATCTCGTTACCGGCAAGTCTCTTTACTCGTTCCGTAATGCATCATCCCGCAACTAACTCATTAGTCACATTGCTTGCAAGGCTTGTAGTGATGTGCATTACCGAGAGGGCCCAGAGATACCTCTCCGACAATCAGAGTGACAAATCCTAATATCGATCTATGCCAACTCATTAAACACCATCGGATACACCTGTAGAGCATCTTTATAATCACCCAGTTACGTTGTGACGTTTGATAGCACACAAAGTGTTCCTCTGATATTCGGGAGTTGCATAATCTCATAGTCATAGGAACATGTATAATTCATGAAGAAAGCATTAGCAACATACTAAACGATCCAGTGCTAAGCTAACGTAATGGGTCAAGTCAATCACATCATTCTCTAATGATGTGATCCCATTCATCAAATGACAACTCGTGTCTATGGCTAGGAAACTTAACCATCTTTGATTAACGAGCTAGTCAAGTAGAGGCATACTAGTGACACTCTGTTTGTCTATGTATTCACACATGTACTAAGTTTCCGGTTAATACAATTCTAGAATGAATAATAAACATTTATCATGATATAAGGAAATATAAATAACAACTTTATTATTGCCTCTAGGGCATATTTCCTTCAGTCTCCCACTTGAACTAGAGTCAATAATATAGATTAAACAGTAATGATTCTAACACCCATGGATTCTTGGTGCTGATCATGTTTTGCTCGTGAGAGAGTCTTTCAATGGGTCTGCAACATTCAAATCCGTATGTATCTTGCAAATTTCTATGTCTCCCTCCTTGACTTGATCACGGATGGAATTGAAGCGTCTCTTGATGTGCTTGGTTCTCTTGTGAAATCTGGATTCCTTTGCCAAGGCAATTGCACCAGTATCGTCACAAAAGATTTTCATTGGACCCGATGCACTAGGTATGACACTTAGATCGGATATGAACTCCTTCGTCCAGACTCCTTCATTTGTTGCTTCTGAAGCAGCTATGTACTCCATTTCACACCTAGATCCCGCCACGACGCTTTGCTTAGAACTGCACCAACTGACAGCTCCACCGTTCAATATAAACATGTATCTGGTTTGCGATTTAGAATCGTCTGGATCAGTGTCAAAGCTTGCATCGACGTAACCACTTACGACGAGCTCTTTGTCACCTCCATAAACGAGAAACATATCATTAGTCCTTTTCAGGTATTTCAGGATGTTCTTGACCGTTGTCTAGTGATCCACTCCTGGATTACTTTGGTACCTCCCTGCTAAACTAATAGCAAGGCACACATCAGGTCTAGTACACAGCATTGCATAAATGATAGAGCCTATGGCTGAAGCATAGGGAACATTTTTCATTTTCTCTCTATCTTCTGCAGTGGTCGGGCATTGAGTCTGACTCAATTTCACACCTTGTAACACAGGCAAGAACCCTCTCTTTGCTTGATCCATTTTGAACTTCTTCAAAACTTTATCAAGGTATGTGCTTTGTGAAAGTCTAATTAAGCATCTTGATCTATCTCTATGGATCTTGATGCCCAGTATATAAGCAGCTTCACCGAGGTCTTTCATTGAAAAACTCTTGTTCAAGTATCCTTTTATGCTATCCAGAAATTATATATCATTTCCAATCAACAATATGTCATCCACATATAATATTAGAAAGGCTGCAGAGCTCCCACTCACTTTCTTGTAAATACAGGCTTCTCCAATAGTCTGTATAAAACCATATGCTTTTATCACACTATCAAAACGTTTATTCCAACTTCGAGATGCTTGTACCAGTCCATAAATAGATCGCTGGAGATTGCACACTTTGTTAGCATCCTTTGGATTGATAAAACCCTCGGGTTACATCATATACAACTCTTCTTCCAGAAATCCATTCAGGAATGCGGTCTTTACATCCATTTGCCAAATTTTATAATCATAAAATGCAGCAATTGCTAACATGATTCGGCCGGACTTAAGCATCACTACAGGTGAGAAGGTATCATCATAGCCAACGCCTTGAACTTGTCGAAAACCTTTTGCAATAAGTCAAGCTTTGTGGACACTAACATTACCGTTAGCGTCAGTCTTCTTCTTGAAGATCCATTTATTCTCTATGGCTTGCCGATCATCGGGCAAGTCAACCAAAGTCCACACTTTGTTCTCATATATGGATCCCATCTCAGATTTCATGGCCTCAAGCCATTTCGCGGAATCTGGGCTCGTCATCGCTTCCTCATAGTTCGTAGGTTCGTCATGGTTAATTAACATGAACTCCAGAATAGGATTACCGTACCACTCTAGTGCGGATCTTACTCTGGTTGACCTACGAGGTTCGGTAGTAACTTGATCTGAAGTTACATGATCATCATCATTAGCTTCCTCACTAATTGGTGTAGGAGTCATAGGAACTGATTTCTGTGATGAACTACTTTCCAATAAGGGAGCAGGTATAGTTACCTCATCAAGTTCTACTTTCCTCCCACTCACTTCTTTTGAGAGGGACTCCTTCTCTAGAAAGAATCCATTCTTAGCAACGAATATCTTGCCTTCGGATCTGTGATAGAAGGTGTACCCAACAGTCTCCTTTGGGTATCCTATGAAGACACATTTCTCCGATTTGGGTTCGAGCTTATCAGGTTGAAGTTTTTTCACATAAGCATCGCAACCCCAAACTTTAAGAAACGACAACTTGGGTTTCTTGCCAAACCACAGTGCATAAGGTGTCATCTCAATGGATTTAGATGGTGCCCTATTTAACGTGAATGCAGCTGTCTCTAAAGTATAACCCCAAAACGATAGTGGTAAATTAGTAAGAGACATGATATATCGCATCATATCTAGTAAAGTATGATTACGACGTTCGGACACACCATTACACTGTGGTGTTCTGGGTGGCGTGAGTTGCGAAACTATTCCGCATTGTTTCAAATGAAGACCAAACTCGTAACTCAAATATTCTCCTCCACGATCGGATTGCAGAAACTTTATTTTCTTGTTACGATGATTTTCCACTTCACTCTGAAATTCTTTGAACTTTTCAAATGTTTCAGACTTGTGTTTCATCAAGTAGATATACCCATATCTGCTCAAATCATCTGTGAAGGTGAGAAAATAACGATACCCGTCGCGAGCCTCAATATTCATCGGATCATATACATCAGTATGTATGATTTCCAACAAATCTGTTGCTCACTCCATTGTTCCGGAGAACGGAGTTTTAGTCATCTTGCCCATGAGGCATGGTTCGCAAGTACCAAGTGATTCATAATCAAGTGATTCCAAAAGTCCATCAGAATGGAGTTTCTTCATGCGCTTTACACCAATATGACCCAAACGGCAGTGCCACAAATAAGTTGCACTATCATTATCAACTCTGCATCTTTTGGCTTCAATATTATGAATATGTGTGTCACTACTATCGAGATTCAAAAAAATAGACCACTCTTCAAGGGTGCATGACCATAAAAGATATTACTCATATAAATAGAACAACCATTATTCTCTGATTTAAATGAATAACCGCCTCGCATCAAACAAGATCCAGACATAATGTTCATGCTTAACGTTGGCACCAAATAACAATTATTCAGGTCTAAAACTAATCCCGAAGGTAGATGTAGAGGTAGCGTGCCGACGGCGATCACACCGACTTTGGAACCATTTCCCACGCACATCGTCACCTCGTCCTTAGCCAATCTTTGCTTAATCCGTAGTCCCTGTTTCGAGTTTCAAGTATTAGCAACAGAACCAGTATCAAATACCCAGGCACTACTGCGAGAATTAGTAAGGTACACATCAATAACATGTATATCACATATACCTTTGTTTACCTTGCCATCCTTCTTATCCGCCAAATACTTGGGGCAGTTCCGCTTCTAGTGACCAGTCCCTTTGCAGTACAAGCACTCAGTCTCAGGCTTAGGTCCAGACTTGGGCTTCTTCACTTGAGCAGCAACTTGTTTGCCGTTCTTCTTGAAGTTCCCCTTCTTCCCTTTACATTTTTCTTGAAACTGGTGGTCTTATTGACCATCAACACTTGATGCTCCTTCTTGATTTCTACCTCCGCAGCCTTTAGCATTGCAAAGAGCTCGGGAATTGTCTTATCCATCCCTTGCATGTTATAGTTCATCACGAAGCTCTTGTAGCTTGGTGGTAGTGATTGAAGAATTCTGTCAATGACACTATCATCAGGAAGATTAACTCCCAGTTGAATCAAGTGATTGTTATACCCAGACATTTTGAGTATATGCTCACTGACAGAACTATTCTCCTCCATTTTGCAGCTATAGAACTTATTGGAGACTTCATATCTCTCAATCCGGGCATTTGCTTGAAATATTAACTTCAACTCCTGGAACATCTCATATGCTCCATGATGTTCAAAACGTTGTTGAAGTACCGGTTCTAAGCCGTAAAGCATGGCACATTGAACTATCGAGTAGTCATCAGCTTTGCTTTGACAGACGTTCTTAACATCATCAGCAGCATCTGCAGCAGGCCTGGCACCCAGCGGTGCTTCTAGGACGTAATTCTTCTGTGCAGCAATGAGGATAATCCTCAAGTTACGGACCCAGTCCGTGTAGTTTCTACCATCATCTTTAAACTTAGCTTTCTCTAGGAACGCATTAAAATTCAATGGACAACAGCATGGGCCATCTATCTACAACAACATAGACATGCAAAATACTATCAGGTACTACGTTCATGATAAATTAAAGTTCAATTAATCAAATTACTTTAAGAACTCCTACTTAGATAGACATCCCTCTAATCATCTAAGTGATCACGTGATCCAAATCAACTAAACCATGTCCGATCATCACGTGAGATGGAGTAGTTTTCAATGGTGAACATCACTATGTTGATCATATCTACTATATGATTCACGCTCCTATCAGGTACTAAGTTCATGATAAATTAAAGTTCAATTAATCAAATTACTTTAAGAACTCCTACTTAGATAGACATCCCTCTAATCATCTAAGTGATCACGTGATCCAAATCAACTAAACCATGTACGATCATCACGTGAGATGGAGTAGTTTTCAATGGTGAACATCACTATGTTGATCATATCTACTGTATGGTTCACGCTCGACCTTTCGGTCTCAGTGTTCCGAGGCCATATCTGCATATGCTAGGCTCGTCAAGTTTAACCCGACTATTCTGCGTGTGCAAAACTGGCTTGCACCCGTTGTATGTGAACATAGAGCTTATCACACCCGATCATCACGTGGTGTCTCGGCACGACAAACTTTTGCAACGGTGCATACTCAGGGAGAACACTTGTACCTTGAAATTTAGTGAGAGATCATCTTATAATGCTACCGTCGAACTAAGCAAAATAAGATGCATAAAGGATAAACATCACATGCAATCAATATAAGTGATATAATATGGCCATCATCATCTTGTGCCTTTGATCATCATCTCCAAAGCACTGTTATGATCACCATCGTCACCTGCGCGACACCTTGATCTCCTTCGTAGCATCGTTGTCGTCTCGCCACCTATTGCTTCTACGACTATCGCTACCGCTTAGTGATAAAGTAAAGCAATTACATGACGATTGCATTTCATACAATAAAACGACAACCATATGGCTCCTGCCAGTTGCCGATAACTCTGTTACAAAACATGGTCATCTCTTACAATAAAATTTAGCATCATGTCTTGACCATATCACATCACAACATGCCCTGCAAAAACAAGTTAGACGTCCTCTACTTTGTTGTTGCAAGTTTTACGTGGCTGCTACGGGCTGAGCAATAACCGTTCTTACCTACGCATCAAAAACACAATGATTTTTCGTCAAGTGTGATGTTTTAACCTTCAACAAGGACCGGGCGTAGCCACACTCGATTCAACTAATGTTGGAGAAACTGACACCCGCCAGCCACCCGTGTGTGAAGCACGTCGGTAGAACCAGTCTCGCGTAAGCGTACGCGTAATGTCGGTCCGGACCGCTTCATCCAACAATACCACCGAATCAAAGTATGATATGCTGGTAAGCAGTATGACTATTATCACCCACAACTCTTTTGTGTTCTACTCGTGCATATAACATCTACGCATAGACCTGGCAAGGATGCCACTGTTGGGGAACGCAGTAATTTCAAAAAAGTTCCTCCGCGCACGCAAGATCCATCTAGGCGATGCATAGCAACGAGAGGGGAGAGTGTTGTCCATGTACCCTCATAGACCGAAAGCGGAAGCGTTATGACAACGCGGTTGATGTAGTCGTACGTCTTCACGACCTGACCGATCCTAGTACCGAAAGTACGGCACCTCCGCGATATGCACATGTTCAGCTCGGTGACGTCCCATGAACTCTCGATCCAGCTGAGTGTCGAGGGAGAGCTTCGTCAGCACGATGGCGTGATGATGGTGATGATGAAGTTACCAGTGCAGGGCTTCGCCTAAGCACTATGACGATATGACCGAGGTGCATTATTGTGGAGGGGGACACCGCACACGGCTAAGACAGTTGTCTGTTGTGTGTTTGGGGTGCCCCCTGGCCCCGTATATAAAGGAGCAAGGGGGGAGGCCGTCCGTCCCTATGGCGCGCCAAGGAGGGGAGGAATCCTCCTCCTAGTAGGAGTAGGATTCCTCCTTTCCTAGTCCTACTAGGAGGGGGAAGGAAGGAGTGGGAGAGGGGAAGGAAAAGGGGGGCGCCACCCCCCTCCTAGTCCAATTCGGACTCAAGGGGCAGGGGGCATGCGGCCTGCCATGGCAGCCCCTCTCTCTCTCCACTAAGGCCCATCTAGTCCCACTAGTTCCCCGAGGGGTTCCGGTAACCCTCCGGCACTTTGGTTTTCTTCGAAATTACCCGGAACACTTCCGGTGTCCGACTATAGCCATCCAATATATCAATCTTTATGTCTCGACCATTTTGAGACTCCTCGTAATGTCCGTGATCACATCCGAGACTCCAAACTACCTTCGGTACATAAACTCATAATATCGATCGTCACCAAACTATAAGCGTGCGGACCCTACGGGTTCGAGAATTATGTAGACATGACCGAGACTCACCTCCGGTCAATAATCAATAGCAGAACCTGGATGCTCATATTGGTTCCTACATATTCTACGAAGATCTTTATCGGTCAAACCGCATAACAACATACGTTGTTCCCTTTGTCATCGGTATGTTACTTGCCCGAGATTCGATCATCGGTATCTCAATACCTAGCTCAATCTCATTACCGGCAAGCCTCTTTACTCATTCTGTAATGCATCATCCCGCAACTAACTCATTAGTCACATTGCTTGCAAGGCTTATAGTGATGTGCATTACCGAGAGGGCCCAGAGATACCTCTCCGACAATCGGAGTGACAAATCCTAATCTCGATCTATGCCAACTCAACAAACACCATTGGATACACCTGTAGAGCATCTTTACAATCACCCAGTTATGTTGTGACGTTTGATAGCACACAAAGTGTTCGTTCGATACTTGGGAGTTGCATAATCTCATAATCATAGGAACATGTATAAGTCATGAAGAAAGCAATAGCAACACACTAAACGATCAAGTGCGAAGGTAACGGAATGGGTCAAGTCAATCACATCATTCTCTAATGATGTGATCCCGTTCATCAAATGACAACTCATGTCTATGGCCAGGAAACTTAACCATCTTTTGTTAACGAGCTAGCCAAGTAGAGGCATACCAGTGACACTCAGATTGTCTATGTATTCACACATGTACTAAGTTTCCGGTTAATACAATTCTATCATGAATAATAAACATTTATCATGATATAAGGAAATATAAATAACAACTTTATTATGGGAAAATTTTGTTTTTACCACTCTAGATTTTGCCAATTTTTCTTATGCCACTCTAGATTTTGACATTTCACTTTCGCCACTCTTAGTTTTTGACAATTATCACAATTGCCATTCCCGTGGCAAAAGCAAAATTTTTAGGGTGGCAATTGTGATACATTTCAAAAGCTAAGGGTGGCAAAAATGAAATAAAAATATTTTGCTTTTGCCACGAAATGGCAATTGTGATAATTGTCAAAAGCTAAGAGTGGCAAAAGTGAAATGTCAAAATCTACAGTGGCATAAGGAAAGTTGGCAAAATCTAGTTTGGCAAAAACAAAATTTCCCCCTTTATTATTGCCTCTAGGGCATATTTCCTTCAATTGCCGCTCGTCAAACAATGGTAAGATGTGTGATATTCGAATAATCTTATCTTTCAAGAGAGCATCAAATATTTTATCACACTTAGATATATAAAAACTAACTTCATCTCCTCATCACGATTCTTGCAAATCGGCTTAATAGCATTCCATGTATAAGGTTTGGTCTTTGAGGACCAAACAGATTTAGTAGTATAGACATCAAGCTTATCGTCCGAATTACCATCATTGTATTCAACCATATGCTTTCTAGGACGGTCGGTTGTAGACCTATGAACCTCTTTACTTCGAGTATATTGAGCCAAAGCTTTTTGTAAGACTTGGTTAATATTTTAAAACTCATAACTTTCTAGCATGTCTTTAATGTGAGTTTTCAAACCACTAAGGACAAGATTTGCCAAGTCTCATACGGTTATCACTAAGCTATACCATCTGTTTTTATATCTCTAAATCTGTTAACATATTCGGTGTCCGATACATGATGTTTTTCCTAACTGATGTAAGATGTGACAACTTAAGCTCATTATCACCTACATAAAAGTGATCATGAACTTTTTGCTCTAATTGTGACCATAAGAGAATTGAACCATGTGCTATAGCAACAAAGCTAGTTAAGATAAGGGAAATAAACGCACTTTCAATTCTTCTATGGAACTTGCTTCACCCAACTGCGCTAGATACTGAGCAACATGCTCCCATGTTGTTTTTGTGCCATCTCCACTAAATTTAACAAAATCAGGAACCTTGTAACCTTGAGGGAACAAAACTGCATCGAAGTGTTCAGGGTAAGGCTTTCGGTTCACACGACTCTTTAATTTTGAATCGTTTCCAAAAGTTTCTTGAAACATCTTATGCAAATCCTCTCTTAATTTGGCTAAAATTGGATTTGAGGTAGATGAAGATGCTTGTGGTGATGGCATAGGAGGAATATGAGTACTTGGTAAGGATGGCACAAGAACACTCGGTACAAATGTATGAGCACCTGGCATGGTTTGTGGTGCAAGCGTCAAACCATAATTCGGCGGAAGACTAAACAAGCTTGTATTCATGGATGCCGTGGCAAATTGATTCAGCATCAATGCTGAATTGGGCGCACTCATATTAGGACTAGGACATGTAGGTGTGGCCACAAGCTGATTGGTTGGAGTGGGTGATGAGTCCAATTTATGTGATAATTTTGCTAGATATTTCATGCCTACATGGTAGGCTTTGTGGAATTTTACCACGTTCACGCACCTCTTTTTGTTGATAATTTCTCAGGTAATGCTTTTTGGACCACTTAGCATAATATGGAGAAGATCCCCAGAAATGATAGTGAAATCACGTATTTAAAGTGATAATTGCCTACCATAAAGCAATCAAGCAAGGAGGCCAAAGAAGGAGTCGTCGCCGCACTGATACGTCCATTTTGCATCATGTTTTCCTACTGTTATTTATTATGTTTTGGACTGTTATTTCACTTTATGATGCAATTCTTATGCTTTTTCTCTCTTATTTTGCAAGTTTCACATGAAGAGGGGGGGATTACCGGCAGCTGGAATTCTGGACCGAAAAGGGCTACAACATAGATAACTATTTTGCACAACTCAAAATGACCGGAAAATTTATGGAGAATTATTTTGGAATATATACAAATATTGGTGGAAGAAATACCAGGAGGGGGCCAACAGCGAGCGACAAGCTTAAGGGGCGCGCTCTGTGAGCTTGTGGGCACCCTGGCAGGCCTCTGGTGCCCATCTTCTGCTATATGAAGCCATTTTCCCTGGAAAAAACAAAGAGAGACTTTCAAGACGAATCACCGCCATCTCGAGGTGGAACCTGGGCAGGAGCACTTTCGCTGGGGAAATGCTACTTGTGAGCTGCGTTAGGGTTTCCTCGAAGAGGAGGGGATGCTGCAGTACAATAGAGATAAGTATTTCCCTCAGTTAAGAACCAAGGCTAGTAGGAGAACCATGTGAAGCATTGTTAACAACACCTACACATAAACAACAAATACTTGCACCCAACGTGATCAAGGGGGTTGCAATCCCCTCAGCGGTTATTTGCAATGACCAAATCCCGTAGTGATAGATAGATAAAATAAAACACAAAATAAAATAACGGTAAATAAATTGCAACAAGGTATTTTTGGATTATATATATGATAAAGTAGACTCGGGGGCCATAGTTTTCACTAGAGGCTTCTTTCTCGAACAAAAAGCATACGGTGGGCAATTGATAGAAAAGTGCATAGTTATGACGATATTCAAGGCAATGATCATGTATATAGGCATCACGTCCGAGACAAGTAGACCGACTCCTGCCTACATCTACAACTATTACTCCACCCATCGACCACTATCCAGCATGCATCTAGAGTATTAAGTTCATAAAAAATGGAGTAACACCTTAAGCAAGATGACATGATGTAGACAAAGTAAATCAAACCAATATGAATAAACCCCGTCGTTTCCCCCTTAATGGCAACAATACATATACGTGTTTTGTCCCCTACTATCACTGGGATATAGAGCACTACAATATTGAACCATTACAAAACACCTCTCCCATTGCAAGATAAATCAATCTAGTTGGCCAAACCAAACGGATAGATCAGAGAGAAATAAAAAGCTATAATAATCATGCATAAAAAAACTCAGAGAAGACTCAATTAATATTCATGAATAATCTGACCATAAACCCATAATTCATTGGATCCCAACAAACACACCGTAAAACAAGATTACATCGAATATATCTCCAAGAACATCGAGGAGAACATTGTATTGAAGATCAAAGAGAGATAAGAAGCCATCAGCTACTAGCTATGGACTCGTAGGTCTGTGATAAACTATTCACACATCACCAGGAGGGCAGCAAGGTTTATGTAGAAGCCCTTGATACATCTCCGTTGTATCTATAATTTTTGATTGTTCCATGTCAATATTATTCAACTTTTATATACTTTTGGCAACTTTTTATACTATTTTTTGGGACTAACATATTCATCCAGTGCCTAGTGCCAGTTCCTGTCTGTTGCATGTTTTTTGTTTCGCAGAAACCCAATATCAAACAGAGTCCAAATGGGATAAAAACGGACGGAGATTTTTTTTGGAATATTTATGATTTTTGGGAAGTAAAATCAACGCGAAACAGTGTCCGGGGTGGCCACGAGACAGGGGGGTGCGCCCTCCCCCCTGGGCGTGCCCTGGGCTCTCGTGGGCCACCCATAAGGCGATTGACGCTCTTCTTTTGGTGCAAGAAAACTAATTTTATGAGAAAGATCTGGGCGAAAGATTCACCCCAATCGGAGTTACGGATCTCCGAATATTTAAGAAATGGTGAAGGGGTAGAATCTGAGAACACAGAAATAGAGAGATAGATCCAATTTCGGAGGGGCTCTCGCCCCTCCCAAGACATGGGAGCCAAGGACCAGAGGGGAAACCCTTCTCCCATCTATGGGGGAGGTCAAGGAGGAAGAAGAAGAAGGGGGGCCCTCTCCCCCTTGCTTTCGGTGGCGCCGGAATGCTGCCGGGGGCCATCATCATCACCGCGATCTTCACCAACAACTTCACCGCCTTCATCACCAACTCTTCCTCCCTCTATGCAGCGGTGTAACCTCTCTCTTACCCGCTGTAATCTCTACTTAAACATGGTTCTCAACGCTATATATTATTTGCCAATGATGTATGGCTATTGTCGGGGGTTGGGTGCGACATATGCCAAAGGATGGCTTATCATGGTGGGGGCGAGTAGAACGTCGCCGGTGCCTGGAAACAGGATGATGCGAAGACATGCACGCCGGCAGATCTTACCCAGCTTCAGGGCTCTCCAAGGAGATAACACCCCTACTGCTGCTCTGCGGGGTCTCCGCATGGTCACTATGGCAAAGTGAATACAAGCTTGCTCCTAGAGCTGTTTCTGGAGGCGGGAGAGGGCAAGGCTAGCTCTCTCCTTCCTATGGGGTCTGTCTAATGCTAATGGATGCGAACCCTTTGCATGGGTGCCCTGGGGGGGTTTATATAGGCCTACCCCCCAGGGGTACAATGGTAAAACCGGCTGGGCGCGGGTCCCAGCCGTCTGTCTCTCAGGCGCCGTCTTCTCTGCCGACTCCTGGGGCCCGCCGACTGGTGGGTCCCGCTGACTGGCCTGGTACGGGGGCGTCAGCCCTTGTCCTCCGCGGGTGGGTCGTGCCGGCTGCAGATTACTGTAGTCATGCTTCTAATGACGCGGGCTTGGTCATGGGGTCATGGCAACAGTGCCGCCGCCTGTCGGACGATCATTGTTGCCATTCCCCTGTCGCGTCTGGTTAATGGCTTGTGGGGCCCGTGGGAGGGGCCGGCCGACTCCTGGGGGCCGACTCCCAGCGGGCCCGTCTCTTGGTGCTCTCGCCGTCTTCAGTACCCTCGCTGACTGGTGGGCCCGCCGTCTCCGGGCCGTACAGACAGACCGTCATGGGCACAGGGCCCCGCCCCCAGGAGCTGATGTCAGGGCCGGCATGGCAACAGTGCCACGCCGGGCGGAGATCTCCGCGAGTACGGCGCACTGTGGCCATACCTGCCCTTAAATAGCAGGGTGGTTGGAGTCGCAGGCCGACTTCCGTAGTCGGCTCTCTTGGAGACGTCTCTGGGGCTCGGCTTGTCTTGGAGTCGCCTTCGGGACTCGGCTTGTCTTGGAGTTGCCTCCGGGACTCGGCTTGTCTTGGAGTCGCCTTCGGGACTCAGCTTGTCTTGGACTCGCCTCTGGGACTCGGCTCGTCTTGGAGTTGCCTCTGGGACTCGGCTTGTCTTGGAGTCGCCTTCGGGACTCGGCTTGTCTTGGAGTCGCCTCTGGGACTCGGCTCGTCTTGGAGTCGCCTTCTGGGACTCGGCTTACCTTGGAGTCGCCGCAGGTACTTGAGGGGCACGGTCTATCCCGATGTCTTGAAAGGTTCTGGGCTCGGGTTAGCCTACCCGTGGCCCATTACTTCGACAGTAGTCCCCGAAGCTGGTGAGGCTCCGAGGATGATAAGTTGCGGGCCTCAACAGTTTCTTTCTTCCGGTGGTAGGATTTTTGGCCTTGCTCGCCGTCTTCCTTCGAGCCGACTGGCCGGAGTCGGACTCACAGAGGGCCGTCCTGCCTCAAATCGACTAGCTGGAGTCGGATTCGCCGAGGGCCATCTTGCTCAAGCCGACTAGCTGGAGTCGGATTCACCGAGGGCCGTCCTGCCCCTTGAGGAGTTTCGAACATCACGGCGGGAACCAGGCGGCGTGTCTGATACGCTTCCCGCGGTCACCCGCCGCGGCCCCGTCGTGTGGCACCACGTGGCAGGGGCAGTCTGCCTGCCCACGCGCGCGACGGGATGGGCCGTCAGGCGGGGCCCGCCACTACCGTGCCTCGGCACGCGAACGGATCCGTTGTGGCCGTGCGGGCGGTTGGGTTCCCCATGTCGTTACTGCGCGCAGTAACTTCGTGGGTTTAATCGTGGGGGCGTGGGGTCTCGCACGCAGTTAATCCCACGCCGCCCCATCGGCTTCTCAGCCTACGGGCTTATAAATAGGCGGGGGGGAGCGGGATGGCGAAGCGCGCGCTCGTTCTTCCCTGCTTCCCCCGCTTCCTCCTTCTTCTTCCTGCCTTCGCCGCACCACGCCGCACCGCACCGCAGCGATGAGCTCCTCCTCTGCCGCGGCTCCTGCCGTTCGTTCCGGCGTTTGGGACGGCTCCGAAGTGGACAACGACGCCATCGAGCATCTCCGCAAGACGCGCCGGCTCCCCGGGGCGAACTTGGTGCGAGCCCGCGCCCCGCCGGCGGGGGAAATAAGGCCGGCGCCGCAGGAGGGCGAGCGGGTCATATTCTGCTCGCACCTTATGTGTGGCATGGGCCTGCCGGCGAGCGGCTTCCTCCGCTCCTTCTTGGAGTTCAACGGACTCCAGCCGCACCACTTCACTCCAAACACGGTGGTGCTGCTGGCCGCCTTCGCCACCCTGTGCGAGGGTTTCCTTGGCGTTCTCCCCACCATCGAGCTGTGGGGAGAGCTCTTTCAATCCAAGCTCGGCACGCACGTCGCTGGCGTGCCGGCTCAGTGCGGCGCCTTCATCGCAACGCGCAGGTCGACCGCCGACAACCCATTCCCTCCCATCGCGCTGATCAAGTCGGTGAAGATGTGGCAGCGGTCGTACTTCTACGTGAAGAACGTCGCCGCGGAAGGCGACTGGGTCAACCTGCCGCCCTATGAAGCCGGCACGCCGGCTGGGAGGCTTCCCAGTTGGTCCCACCGGGCCCAGACGCTGACTCCTGCCGGCGCCGCCGCCATCGCGCGACTCCGGGTGCTGACGCAGTCGGAAGGCCTGGTCGGGGCCGACTTGCTGGCCGCCTTCGTGGCGCGCTGAGTCCTCCCTCTCCAAGGCCGACCTCATCTGATTAGTCAGATGAGCGGCCGCCGAGACCCGAGTCGGATGTGCACCTGGGACATGCCCCACGCGGAGGTGGCGAAAATGGTGAATCACATCGCGAACTGCGAGCTCACGGAATTTTGGCAGTTCGGCAAGGTGTCGTACTCGCGTGCCAACCCCCCGCCTGCGGTTAGTCGTATATTTTGCTTTCTGTTTTTCTTTGTTTAGCCGAATCCTACTTCTGATCTTCTTGATTTTTTGAGTCAAAACCCCCTCATCCCGCCCGTAGTCGGCGCCACTGGACAACCACGCGAATTCGCTCCAGATCGAGCGGAGAGCGATGTCGAGGACCCCGACTTGGGGGCGGCGGCGATGGAGGCCGACGCCGAAGGCGGAGGAGGAGGAGTGGAAGGCGGCCTCCGGCCCTCTGCGACCTTCGCCGACTGGCCAGAAGATGACGCCGAAGGAGAAGTCATCCCGCGCCGCCAACCGAAAGCCGGCCTTCCAGGTGCGAGTTCCTCCGTCGGCTTGGCTGGTCAAGTCGGCGCGAAGAAGCGCCGGGCCGCGCCGAGTTCGCTTGGCGGTCGGCCGAAGAAGTTCAAAGGGGCGGCCGCCGCCACCAAGCGGGAGGAGGCGATCGCAAAGGCCAACCGCTTCCGCAAGGAGGTGAAGAAGCCTCCGCTGGTCTCTGCGTAAGTGTTCACCGCTTTTATCTTGTTTTCTTCAATGAGTCTTTTTCGAGTCTTTATATTTCCTTCTTTGCTTCAGGGCCCCTCTTTTTCTTGAGAGGGTCGTCGTCCCCTCTGTCATGGGGTCGGCCGAGACGTCCGCCAACACTCGGCGGATTGACCCCGTTGCCGACCTCCAGCAGGCGACGGAGCGCAACATGCGGGAGAAGCGCGACGACGAAGAGGCCGACCGTCTAGAGAAGGCGGAGGCCGAGAAAGCGGTGGCCTCCGCCCAGAAGAAGCTGGAGGAGGCCGAAGCCGCCGCCGCAGCAAAACAGCGGGCGGAGGAGACCGCGCGCCGCCAGTCAGAGCTGCTTGTCGTCCCACTGAACTCCGCGCCGCCGCCCCCGGAATTCACGGGGCAGACTGGAGAAGTCGGCGGGGAGCACTCCATCGTGGAGAAGGACGGGGGTGAGGCCTCCGCGTCGGGCACGGCAACGCCGCCACCGCCGCCTCCGCCGCATGGCAAGCAACCGGCGGGCCCGCCAGTGCCGCCGGCTGAGGACGAGGCGGTGGCGAGGCTGCTCCTTCAAGTCGCCTCACCAGCGCGCCGCCGCCTTGCGATGGCGGTCCCGGCGCCACGCCCCTAGGAAGCCGGCGCCGCCAGCTCGGCCATTCCAGATGCTGACCATCAAGTGCTGCGCCTACTGGATGGGTGCGAGGAGGCGGCGACGGTCCGCTGAACCAGGCGCTCCTGGACGTGCAGGCGAAGCTGCGAGCTGAGGGCGAAGCCATCCAGGGCTGCACCAGGGCGCATCTGGCGTCGCGAGTGTCTATCCGAGTATGTTTTTCTTTTTGACTTTGTCTTTCCTCGTTCTTCTCTGTGGGGGCGCGCCAGCGCACCCACTGGGTGTAGTCCCCGAGTTTCGGGCCGGCTGCTGCGCAGGTGGCCCGGAACTCAATCTGGCGAGTTCCTCATTTTTGTCTTTGTCCGACTTTTTATCACAGGAGTATCACAACCTCCGCGTCACCGCCTTCAACCGTAACGTTGAGCAGCTGGGGAAGCGGACTGCCGACTTGTCGGAGAGCTGGAGTAAGTTCTTCTTCTTTTTCGCGGGGGCGCGCTAGCGCACCCGCGGGCTGTAGTCCCCGAGATTCGGGCTGACTGCTGAGCAGTCGGGCCGGATCTTCATGGCGACCTTTGTTGTTGACGACTTGACGTCTTTTCTCTTTGTTTTTCAGAGGCCAATGCCGCTCTTCAGGAATGGTTGAGCGAAGTCAGCACGGCCCTTCGCGCCAAGGAGGAGTGCGGTAAGCTCGCCATAGAGCGCGACTTGCTAGCCGCACAGTTGGCAGAGCAGAAGGAGCTGCTCAAGGCGGCTCAGGACAAGGCGGAGAAGAAAGAGACCGCTCTCCTGGCCGAGTTCGAGATCGAGCGCTCCTCCTGGACTGACAAGGAGGCGATGCTGACTTCCGGCTTCCACGAGATCGAAGACATTGTCGATGGTGAGTTTCTTGCTTTCTTTCTTCGAGCTGCCGACGGTAGGTCGGGCCGACTGCTGATTTTCTCTTTTTGCTTCTTTCTGTTTTGGGCAGACTTCTTCCCTGGCCACTCGCAGGCGGTCACCCGAGCCATTGAAGCTGATTGCGAGGCGTGGAGGGCGAATGGCGAGGAGATCCCCGCCAATGCCCCCCTGACCGTCGATGAGCAACTCCTGAGCATCGAGATCCGTCTGCGGCCGGCCCATCAGCTGCTGCGCCGGCTTCAACGCGCCGGGGCCCAAGCGATCTCCGCCCTGTGGCCAGGCATGCTGGCTCTGCGCACTGTCAGTCGGACTGCCGACTGGCTGGAGGTCGCGGCCGGCCGTCTTGAGTCTTGGAAGGGTTCCTCGGCCCGGGCTGGAGCGTGCCGGGCCTTGGAATTCGTCAAGGCTTGATATCCAGGGCTGGACCTGGACCGGCTGGCCGCGTTCCGGTCAGAGGGCCAGGCAGAACTGGCGGCTGTGGAAGGCGCCCTCATCGAGCGTGCGGTGGCGATCGCCGACTATACCGACACCAGCGTCTTCGTTCCTGAGCGGGCCGCGGACGGCGAGGAGGTGCCTCCGGAGTGGTTCGGGATGAACCCCGACTACGACGAGGACTCGGCGGAGGTGATCGGCTCCAGCACCGAGGAGGAAGACGAGGCGGGGGACGAAGACGAGACGGAGGCGCCAGAAGGCAGAGCGGACGACCAGCCTCAGCTCGATCGCACCTCCAGCAATGAGCCGCGTCCGACCGGGCCGGCTACCGCTGGAGACGATCAAGCCGAGACTGCTCAGCCGGCCGCTCCGGCGCCTGACACCGCCGTCTCCGCCGACCCTCCGAACCCGTCTGCCGCTCCTTAGGCTTCCGTCCTGTCTTCTACTTTATCTGCTTTCATAGTCTTTGAACAACTTGTTAATTTGCACAATTCCACCCGCGGAGTGTATCTTGAACTTGGCCAGAGGCCTTTGTTATGTAAATATCTATCTGCCTTCTATCTTTCCTTGCTCATTGCTCTTTTGGCTTTTTCCTTTGCCGCCTTTCCATTGTCGCCGCTTGGCCAGACGAACAGCCGCTCCGCGGACTGCCGCAGGTCAAATGCTTGGCTACTTTAGGGAAGGCAAGTACTTGGCCTTTTTAGAGTTTTTTAACAAGTCGGATAGAAGGCGGCAAGCCGACTATTCAAGAGCCGGCTCTATAAAGAGAGGCTGGAAGCCGGCTTGGGCTATGCTTATGCTTTGAGTCCTTAGCCATTTTTTGTGTGTGCGCTCGTTCTTACTTACTCTCTGCCTACCGACAGTCGCTCTGCGAGCTGCGGCTTCCGACAGGAGACGGCTTAAGCGCGGCACACTACTTGTCCGACTTCAGGAAGCATTTCATAGCACAAGACGGCGAGTCCCCGGGCCGACTAGCCGAACCCGGTGCCAAGTGGCATAACGCAGAGTAACATACTCGGAGGCATAATTCTTATCATACAGATAACAAAAAGGGGCAGTCCCCGAGCTCGTCTCGGGGGGGCCCAAAGTCTCGGTACTTTAATACAAAGGATAGCGTAGTACATACTGCATCAACTGTAAAATCTTCGGAGAAGATTTGCGTTCCATGGTCATTCTGACTCCTTGCCGGAGTCGTCCCTCTTGCGCGCTCGAGGCTTCTGAGCGTCGATTAGGTAGTAGGAGTCGTTGCCCAGCACTTTGCTGACGATGAAGGGGCCTTCCCAAGGCGCCGACAACTTGTGCTGGCCGGCTGTTCGCTGAATCAGCCGGAGCACAAGGTCGCCCTCTTGGAATGATCTCGGCCTAACCTTCCGGTTGTAGTATCGGCGCAGACTCTGCTGGTAGATGCCGGACCGGCTGAGTGCCAACAGCCGGCCCTCTTCCAGCAGGTCGACGCCGTCTTGACGTGCTTCTTCAGCTTCCTCTTCGGTGTACATGGTGACTCGTGGAGAGTCGAACTCTATGTCCGTCGGGATGACGGCTTCAGCACCGTAGACGAGGAAGAAAGGCGTGAAGCCGGTTGACTTGTTTGGAGTCGTGCGCAGACTCCAGAGGACGGCTGGCAGCTCCTCAAGCCAACAGCCGGCCAAACGCTCGAGTGGTTCGACCAGTCGAGGCTTGACAGGATGAGGCCGTTTGCTCGCTCCACCTGGCCGTTTGACTGCGGATGGGCAACGGACGCTAAGTCCAGTCGGATGCCCTGCGTCGCGCAGAAACGGGCCAAGGCGCCTTTGGCAAAATTTGTGGCATTGTCGGTGATGATGCTGTGCGGTATGCCGTACTGCACCGTGATGTCGGCAATGAAAGTCACTGCAGTCGGACCGTTCAACTTCTTGATGGGCTTTGCTTCTATCCACTTGGTGAACTTGTCCACCGCGACAAGCAGATGAGTCAGGCCGCCTCGGGCCGTCTTGAATGGTCCCATCATGTCCAAGCCCCAAACTGCAAAGGGCCAGGCGATGGGGATTGTCTTCAACGCGGAAGCCGACTGAAGCGGCTTTGAGCGGAACTTCTGGCACCCCTTGCATTTTTGGACTAATTCCTTGGCCTCTTCCAGGGCAGTCGACCAGAAGAAACCGTGCCGAAAGGCATTAGCAACGAGTGCTCTTGAAGCCGCATGGTGGCCGCACTCGCCTTGGTGGATGTCTCTGAGAATTGCTTGGCCTTGCTCTGGCTCCACGCAGCGCTGGTAGACACCAGTAACACTGCGCCTGACCAGCTCTCTGTTGATTATGGTGTATGCTGCCGCTTGGCGTTGCACTTGCCGAGCCAAGATTTCATCAGTTGGCAGCTCTCTGTTCACTAGAAACTTGAGGATGGGCTGCGCCCATGAGGGTGCTGCTGTTTCTTCAACCGCCACCACAGCGACTTGGACAAGGGCGGCTGGGCTGGGAGGCGGCGGGCTGGAGTCTGCGGCCGCTTGCTGGATTGGCGAAGTCCCCGGGCCGACTGGCGCAGTCCCCGGGCCGGGTTCTGAAGTCCCCGGGCCGGCTTCGACTATGATTTTCTTGGGGCCGTCTGCTGGGGCTCTTGAGTCGGATCCGACTTCTTTGGGAGGAGCCGGCACAAAGATGGAGTCTGATTCTAGTGAAGGCTTGATAGACGGCTTAAGGAAGCGCTGAAGAGCGACGCCGGATGGTATTGCTTGGCAGGTGGAGCCGACTCGTGCCAAGGCGTCTGCTTGGTCGTTGTCGTTTCTTGGCACGTGAAGGAACTCGCACCCCTCGAAGTATCCGCTGAGTTGCTGCACCAGGAAGCGGTAGCTCTCCATGTTTGTATCTTTGGCGTCCCAGTCGCCAGATGACTGCTGGACCACCAAATCGGAGTCGCCATAGCACAGGATCCGGTGAATGCCGAGTTCTTTGGCAGGCCGAAGCCCATGAATGAGCGCCTCGTATTCGGCGACGTTGTTGGAGGCGGCGAAGTGGATCTGCAGCACATACTTGAGCTTGTCGCCTTTAGGGGAGGTGAGGACGATGCCGGCTCCCAGGCCGGTGCGCATCTTGGAGCCGTCGAAATGCATCCGCCAATGGGTGGAGTCGGGCGCTGGTGGCAGGTACTGGGTCTCGGCCCAGTCGACGAGGAAGTCGGCCAGTGCTTGAGACTTGATGGCGGTGCGGGGCTGGTAGTAGATGGTGTAGGGAGCCAAATCTATGGCCCATTTGGCTACTCGGCCAGAAGCATCTCGGCTCCCGATGATCTCGGCCAGTGGTGCTGTGCAAACCACCGTAATTGGATGCTCTTGAAAGTAAGGTTTCAGCTTCTTGGCGGCAAAATGCACACCGTAGCACATCTTCTGGTAGTGGGGATAATTCTGCTTGGAGGTCGACAGTACCTCGCTTAGGTAATACACCGGTCTCTGGACAGGGAGCGCCTTGCCTTCCTCTTTGCGTTCGACTACAATGACTGTGCTGACTACTCGGCTGGTGGCGGCGATGTACAGGAGCATGGGCTCTTTGGGAGTCGGAGCCGCCAACACAGGGGGAGTAGTCAATATCTTCTTCAGTTGGAGAAATGCTTCATCCGCCTTGTGGTTCCACTCAAAAAAGGTGGTCTTCTTCATCAATTGATACAAAGGGAGAGCTTTCTCGCCCAGCCGACTGATGAATCGGCTGATGGACGCCAAGCAGCCGGTGAACTTCTGCACATCTAACAGTCGGCTGGGTACCTCCATCCTCTCGATGGCCTTGATCTTCACGGGGTTGCACTCTATGCCGCGTTCAGAGACCAAGAAGCCAAGGAGTTGGCTGGCTGGTACTCCGAAAACGCACTTCTCAGGGTTGAGCTTGATCTGGAATCGGCGTAGGTTTTCAAAGGTTTCCTTGAGGTCTTCCAGTAGTGTCCCACGCTTCTCTGTCTTCACCACTACATCATCCACGTAGACGTGGGCGTTTCTGCCGAGTTGCTTGAGGAGGCACTTCTGCATGCAACGCTGAAAGGTGGCGCCGGCATTCCTCAAGCCGAACGTCATGGTCAGGTAGCAGAAGGCTCCAAACGGTGTGATGAAGGCGGTCTTCAGTCTGTCTGCCGGGTTCAGCTTGATCTGATGATATCCTGAATATGCATCTAAGAAACTCAACAGCTCGCATCCGGTTGTGAAGTCTATCACCTGATCGATTCTTGGCAAAGCAAAGGGGTCCTTCGGGCAAGCTTTGTTGAGGCTTGTGTAGTCAATGCACATCTGCCACTGTTTGTTTTTCTTTAGTACCAAGACCGGGTTTGCCAACCATTCTGGAAAAAACACCTCCATAATGAAGCCGGCTGCCAGGAGCCGGGCTATCTCTTCTCCAACAACTCTTCTCTTCTCTTCTGACAGGCGGCGCAAGGGCTGCCTGACGGGCTTCACATCAGGTCGGACATGTAGCTTGTGCTCAGCGAATTCCGTTGGTACACCTGGCATGTCTTTGGGGGACCATGCAAAGATGTCTCGATTCTCACGGAGGAAATCGACGAGCTCGCCTTCCTATTTACTGTCAAGGTTTGTACCCATGCCAGCGTACCTCTCTGGGTGCTCTGGGTCCAAGGGTATCTTCTTAGTCTCTTTGGCCGGCTTGAACGAACTCTCAGCTTCCGACTCCTTGGGGTCAGCGACATCTCTGGCTGCTTTCCGGCCATTGCCACGACCCGATCAAGGAGCCGCTTCTCAGCTGCGATCACCAGGGACTCGGCCAGCCGACTGCTCTCAGCCGAGCAAGCAGATGACTTCTGCAGTCGCCAGCGACGGTCAGAATCCCCTTGGAACTCGGCATCTTCATCTTGAGGTAGGCGTAGTGGGGAACCGCCATGAACTTGGCCAGTGCAGGTCGGCCAAGTAACGCATGGTATGGGCTTTCAAGGTCCACCACCTCAAACCAGACTGGCTCTCGGCGAAAATGATCTTTGTCTCCGAAGAGAACGTCTATCAGGATCTTGCCGATTGGTGAGCAGGAAATGCTAGGCACGATGCCGTGGAACACAGTCCGGCTGCTCTGCAGCTGTCTTTGCTTGATTCCTAACTTCTCCATAGTATCTTTGTACAGGATGTTGATGCTACTGCCTCCGTCTATCAGCACTCTCGAAAAGCGGGTTGCCCGCCTATCAGTGGCCAAGGTAGCACCTAGGACCAGGGCATAGGAGCCCGGATTCGGCATCACCTCTGGGTGATCCGCTCTGCTCCAACTGATAGGCTTCTCGGACCAATGCATGAACTCTGGAGTATTGGACGCCACAACGTTCACCTCTTGCTGCTGCAGCCGTCTACTATGTCGATCATCAGCCACACTGGTGAACACCACATAGGCTCCATGCTCTTCTGGGTACTCGTCTTGTACTGCGCCGACTGGCCAAGCAGCCGGCTACTGGGGCGGCGGCGGAGGCGGCGGCCAAGCAGGCGGGGGAGGAAGGAGGCCGTCTCCCTTGGCGATTCTGGTAAGCCAGTGGCACTTTCTGGTGGTATGGTTTGACGGCTTCGCGCCGCTGTGGAACTTGCAGGGACCATCCGGAGTCTGCTCGTAAGAGAAGGCCGGCAACCAGTTGGACTTGCCGCCTTTCTGTCGCTTGGCCGGAGGCTGCCCCTCCGGCTGTTGATCTTCGACTGTTGCAACCTGCCGACTATTGGAAGTCGGCGGTTGGGCCTTGCGTTTGTTGTCGTTCTGTTGTTGTCACCGACTGGTGTCTCCAGCTGGAGTTCTGGGAGCCTGAGGGGCCACTTTGCCAGCTGCATTGACTTGAATTTCCGTCTTCATGGAGGAGTCGGCCGTGGCGTACTTGTCTGCTATGACCAGCAGTTCGTCGAGGGTTTCCGGCTCGTCGCAGAGGAGCTTGTGCTTGAGGAGGGTGCCTTCTCGGCACCCGGCGGTGAAGTACTCGATAGCCTGCACCTCGTGCACGCCGTCGCAGGAGTTCCAAAGCTCGCCCCAGCGCGTGAGGTAGTCGCGTGTTGACTCGTCAGGGCCTTGCACGCACAAGGAAAGCTGGCGCGGCTTGGGAGGTCGCTTGTACGTGCTCGTGAAGTTGCGGATGAAGGGCTCGGTGAAGTCGACCCAGCTGTTGATGCTGCGGGGCTTCAGACAGTTCAACCATGTCCGGGCCGTACCCTAGAGCATGAGTGGAACATACTTCACGGCAACTCGCTTGTTGCCGTTCGCTATGTTGACGGCCGTGGAGTAATCAACTAGCCAGTCTTCCGGCTTCCCGGCGCCGATATACTTGGGTGTGTCTCGGGGGAGCGTGAACCCTTTGGGAAAGGGCTCGTCTCGGATGCGGGGTCCAAAGCAAGGCGGACCCAGCTCGTCTTCTTCTTCCAGCACCAGGGATCGGTGGAGTCGGTCGATCCGGTGGCAAGCATTGTTTTCTCCGACTCCCTCCCGGCGGCCAAGGCGGCCACCGAGAGTCGGATGCTCAACGGGCGGCGGGGAAACTCGCCGTTCTCTTCTTGGTGGGGGAGGCAGGTAGTCGCCCTGCCGTTCCACTGCTCTCGGACGGCCGTCTTGGTCGCGCTCGATGGTGACGCGAGTCCGACTGTGGCTGACAGCCGGCTCTTTTTCTTTCCTTCCGCGGACTCCACCAGTCGGCGTCCGAGATGTCGCGCCTTGATCTCGACGGGGAGGCAAGTCGTCATTTGGTTGCTGCAGCGCACCCATGCGGCCGCCGGTCGCGTTCTGCGCAGCAACCGCGTCGAGGAGCTGCTGGACTCACTCCGTCATCATACGGCGCTCCTCGCCCTCAAAGTTGTTCAGCTCGTCAGTCGCCGCTTGGGCGGCGCGGATGTTCTCCGCAAGGGTGGCGTATACGGGGCGATTGGCCCCGAACAAGTCGGCGATGGTCGCGCCGCGCTGTCGGACCGCGCCTAGGCGGCTAGGCCCAGTCGGAGCCGGCGAGCCGCCCACGGCGCGATCCATTTCGCGCTGGTAGGCTTCTGACAAGCGCCTCATGCTCGTCAGCTTCTTGGCGCCTTCGATGATCTGAAGGCGGCGTGTCTCCAGCGTCTCGGCGTCTGCGTCCTCTGGAATGGGCGCAGTTAGGTCTTGCAGGGCCGCGTCGAGCGGGTCCTGAGCTCCCTCACCAGAGCGCTCATCGTGACTGATGACGAGCACCTCCGTGACGGCGCTTCCGCCGCTCTCCTCGTTAGGAAGCGGCTCGTCGTAGACCACCACGTTGGTGGGGAAAGTGTCAAGCGACACGGCGTCGGAGTCGACCATCATCGGGTCGGTGGAGCCTACGGACTCCAAGTCCACGGCAGGCTCGCCGATGACGTGGAGCTGGCCGAGCAGGCCCGCAAGGAGGCTCTCGGGGCCACCCGTGCCTGCGTCGGATGCAGGCTCGTCGGAGAGGCGAACCTCGCCGACAAGTTCGGCGAGGCAGCTCGCTGCACAAGCGGCCTCAGCGCCGCGCAGCGCGTCGATGCAGACTCCGTCTGGCGAGCCTGGCTGGCTGCGCTCGCCAGGGAGAAAGAGGGTTCCCGTCCAGAACAGATCTCCGGACGACGGTGCACCAAGCCCCAAGGTGGGCGCCAAATGTCGGGGGTTGGGTGCGACATATGCCAAAGGATGGTTTATCATGGTAGGGGCGAGTAGAACGTCGCCGGTGCCTGGAAACGGGATGAGGCGAAGACATGCACGCCGGCGGATCTTACCCAGCTTCAGGGCTCTCCGAGGAGATAACACCCCTACTGCTGCTCTGCGGGGTCTCCGCATGGTCACTATGGCAAAGTGAATACAAGCTTGCTTCTAGAGCTGTTTCTAGAGGCGGAAGAGGGCAAGGCTAGCTCTCTCCGGTAGCACCATCGCCAAGTCCAACTCAACTAATGAAGGCGCGGATCCCTCGCTCTCTCTCCCCTCTCCTTGGTGCCTCTGTGGACAAGGACAGGCAGCTGCTCCGGACTGACCTCAACTCCGTCCGTCGCCTCCTGCTGCTTTCTCGTGGACTGCATGCTGCTGCTGCATCGCAGAGGCGGAGGCAGCTTTGCTTTGCCTTGCTTCGCCATGTGGACGGACGGACGGACGCTTGTGAGTTGTGAGGCAGGCGAGCCATGGCAAGCTGGTTTCAATTTGTATGCTCAAAAAGTCAAAATGCATCTCTGCCTCGGCTCTTAAAAAAGCACTCGAGCATTTTTTTTATGACTTGCACGCATTCTTCGAAACTTTGACTAGAGGACTTGATAGCATTTTCGATGACATCATCAGGGGCGGACCTACGTTAGCCCTCCCGGTGTCACAGGACACCGGGTAAAGCTCGTACTTACGCTATATGAGGTCCATATTTATGGGCTGGACACCGGTAATTTTTTGAGCTGGACACCGGCCAGCCCAGCGATTAAGCAGCGAGGCAGTGCAGCCCACGTAGACGTAGACACCAGAGGTCAATGCCCATCCGAGACGATAGTAGCTAACGTGCGCACACCGAGACCTAGGCCTGGCTAGCTAATTAGCTGCCGATCGATTAATCGATCTCTGTTTACTCGTATCTCTGTACGACTGCTCATCTGGTCACGGCGTCGCCCTAAACCCTAAACCCCCTCCGCCGCTCGGCCAGACGGCCAGTCGCCAGTCCGCTTAGTCGCCACAGCACCCAACCGCCAGACTCTATCATCCCGGCCTCTTCCGCTCGTAGCTTTCTGGATTTTTTATTTTTGATTTTTGAAGTAAACAAAGGTATGACGCCCTGCACTTGGTACTAATTGTGGATCTCTCTGACTCCCTCAACTATCAGTAGGCATTCAATTCTATATATTTTCTGTTATCCTAATTGTATGGTTAGGGTTCTGAAATTTAAAGGTAATACAATTGGGAAGAAATTGCTGCGATTTGCCAATTTCGGTTAGTGATTCACATCCAACTGGATTATTTCTCAACCTCGTGAACGGCAGCAGGAAGGCACAATGTCCAGTAAATTTAACTCCCTAATTGTACAGTTTAATCAATATGCTTATTTATTGTTTCTATTCTTGCATATTCAAACACAGATGATGTAACTTGTTGTGCATTTTTTCGAACACAAAAATCGGAAAATTACATGAAAGTTAATGGAAAGGACGTAGAGGGTTATTTGAAAAAAGTAATGCTAAGTCACTTAATTTATGAATTATTGCGCAAGTTCATTTAATATGTACTAAGTTAATTTCTTATAGGCGATCAGGATCTATTGTCTGTCGTCGTCCGATTATATTTATTTTTATTGTTTGGAGTTCTAGTATTTCAAGTTGAAGTGACACATTTCATTTTGGGAGGGAATCTTACTGCCATACATTTTGAGTTGTCAAGTGTGCTATCATATATATGATGTACACATGGACACCGGGACATTTTTGTTCTGGGTCCGCCCCTGGACATCATCACAGTTTCTTGGGTTTTCACCAACCACTGAATTCAACCAACTATATTATTATTATTTTTGCGGGTAAAAAAAATACATAGTTTGTTGAACTCAGTGGTGTCTCGTCATCAACAATTTCCCCACACGGATGGATCTACTGAGCATATGATACGTGTTGGGTGTAATAAGCCGCGGCGACGAGCTTAGCACGTCGGGCGCGTTTTTACTGTCATGCTATTTGATGAATAGATCGAAAGATTTCCCGACAAAAAAAAAGCAACATCCATAGAAACATGACACGGGATGAATGGAATCGCCAGTGCCGCCGGTGGAGGCCGGACAGGTTTTCACAAAACGTGGTGTCGAGTCACAACATGGTTAGGTCTCAAAAAGAAGAAGAAAGGAAGATGCCTACTGCTTTGCCGGTCCGGTACTCTTGCACAGCACAGCACAGCACAACACCACCCATGCCTTGCATGCATAAGAAACTATCGCTTCAGCCTTCACCTACCAAAGCAAAACACATACTTTTTTTTGCAAAGTAAATAAATCAAAATGCAGTTGCTCTAACAAACAAATCTGGATCTATTGTTGGTTTGGTTACATCTCAGCTTGGAGCCAGGATTAACTCGTACAAAATTTTCCTAAGCTCCCAGAAAAGAAAACAGCAGCTGCGCGCCATTTCCAAGCTCACCAAAATACCACCTAATTAATGATGTGCTTGACGAAACAAGTCCAAAAATCACCCACAACCTACATCCTAGACGAATTTGATGCAGAGAGATGATCTGGAAAACAAGGACAAGGAATCTGGAAGAGAGAAGACATGGAGCGAACCTTGTTGCTCTGCTTCCCTTTTCTCACTCCAGCTTTCTCTTTATACCCATATC
The DNA here is from genome assembly GCA_963921465.1 of Triticum timopheevii. NCBI lineage: Eukaryota > Viridiplantae > Streptophyta > Magnoliopsida > Poales > Poaceae > Triticum > Triticum timopheevii. Next base: position 148,435,306 of record OY997272.1, read on the forward strand.
CTGCACTATACTACTCTAGTTAGTTAATTAGTTACCACTCCACGCGACGGGCCGGCCGCCTCCGCCGGCACCTCACCTGTACGCCGCAAAAACAAGGATAACATACCACCACGCAGCCGCCACGCCATGCCTGAATTCCGTCTGCTCGCCTCCCAACTCACCATCCCGGAGCAACTCCTCGTAGACGCGCCCGCGGGCTGACGGGGGGCGGCCGCCGTGACGACGGGTACCTCCTCTCCTCGCCGTGACGATGAGGAACACCGCCGTTCCTCTCCTTTCCTCTCCTCGCCGTCGCATGTAGTCCTAAGTCCACGCGCATCCCGCACGCGGATGAAAGACCACTTCTTGTATATATAAGGAGTAGAACAGATGGAGGCATAGATTGACAGAACAAGGGCGGCTGCAGCAGCTGGTTGCGTGGCCCATGGCCAGACTCAAGGCTCCGCCTGGATCAGTGAGGTGGCGCGACCTAGGCCCTCCCTACCTGGCCGGCGGGCATCTCTAGGCGCCCTCTTTCGTTTCATTTAGGAAAAAGGAATTAATTAAGCGGCGCAGCGATCTAGGCGCGCTGGCCCATGCAAACTCTACGCTGCCCCCGTTTGTCGTTCACGAGGTTTCAGGCCTAATCAAACCTACCATGGTTGGCATGCACATGCACATCACCCATATATGGATGGATAATAAATACTTCATGCGTGAGATGTGGAGGGAGGAGATTAACAAAGCCGCATTGTTTTCTTAACAAAAAAGAAAGAAGAAGAAAAAGGCACATTGGAGCAGAAACAAGGCACATTTAGTTAGAATCGTGATTTATACATACTTTGGAAATCGTCCTTTGGTTCCTAAATTATTGAGACGGAGCGTGAATTTTGCGTGCTGATTGACTCAACTCTTGTCCGCCCCCTTACATCCCAGTCCGGACGGAGCAATGACAATGCAAAGCAATTTGTTTGATTTGCTCAAAAAAGATGCAATTTGTTTGCTTGTCATCAATCCAGTGCAAGTTAGTTCTAGTACATGCACATAAAAATTATTTGCTGCTAGAGTAGAATTTTGTATCGAGCCCAAGTTTTTTTTTTGTCTTGTACTCCCTCCGATCCCTATTACTTGTAGCTCTAGACGTTTTTCCCACCGATCCCTCCCTATTACTTGTAGCTCTAGACGTTTTTTCCTCCGATCCCTATTACTTGTAGCTCTAGACGTTTTTCAATGCAACATACATCCTATTGAGCAACAAATAATATAGGTTAGAGGAAGTAGCAAATTTTCCAAGTCAGCTTCAAAGAGATATAATATAATATAATATGTCGTTGCGAAAAATGAAATGGAACCAAGGAGTAGTAATAATGATAATCTTATTACGTTTATATTGTTCAAAGAGATATCATAAACAAATAATAAAACAAAAAAGCAAGGTACAGGGTGCCGCAAGGAAGCCAAAAACCTACAATACAAAATGAAATGAAGCGCAATGCAATGCAATGCCCTACACGTACGAAATGTTCATCATGCTATCTCTACTGCCATCATTCTTCACGGCTGGAACCTCGCAGAGTCACCTCGAGCTCGCCTGGGACTTAGCGACCGCGTTGCCACCAGTGTGGCCGCCCCTCGGGTTCCTCCGGTCCTGCAAACAAGATCGATCAGGAACAAAACATTCAGGTACATTATATATAGCCAGGGGTGGTACAATACGGCATTGTTTGAGGAGAGGATACAACCTCCCGCAACGGGACTCGTCTGCCTTGAGCATCCGGACGACGTGGCCCATAGTGGGTCTCTTCTCCGAGATGGATGATACACTTAAGACGGTACTAGAATATATTGCTCACCTCATTAGCCGGCCGACCGTAATCGACAGGATCCCTCCCGGTCACTGCTTCCAGTAGCACCACACCAAAATTGTACACATCACTCTTCTCGTTTAACATACCTGTGTTGTGTTGGCATATTCAGGGGCCACATACCTGAAAGAAATGACAACACAAGGAAAGGTAAGTGCTCCTATAAAGCCTAACTGCTCTTATACATGAAGAACAAAATCCTCAACACAAAAGTTCAAAATCTCCTACTGTATGCAAATTTCAAAATATTTCCATGGCTAACGTCAGGTACTATCAATTACTCCTACAAAACAACAGTGACATAGCAGAAAGCGAGTCGTGATACTGATATGGCTCTTCCCTGTGCCCAGCAGCTTGGCCAAGCCAAAATCAGAAAGCTTCCCATTGAAATCCTCGTCAATTAGGATATTGCTTGATTTGACATCACGGTGCACAACTGTTGTATCTATGGCTTCATGTAGATAAGCAAGCCTGCATATAATTTTGTTTCAGAAAAATGTCTTAACAAACTAAAAACTGAGCACAATAAAACATGCAAAGAGACGAATGATTTGATTCTTACACCCTGGCAATTGCAAGATCGGATTTGATTCAAGCTTCCCAGCTAAGAACAACATGTTGCCGCATGGCACCGTGAATACACTGTTCCAAGTGTCTATTATTCACATAATCATTGACAAGCATCCCTTAATATAAAAAAGTTTAACTAAGTAAGGGAGATGAAATAAATCATAAACCATACGAAGGAAGCAGACAGATTTGCTTTAACAAAAAAATGCAGACAGATTTGCACAATGTACATTCACTATACAAATTTAAACACACAGAGCTGAATCTTGATCGAGATAGCATAAACCAAAACTATTCCCATAGAAACCTCAAACTCCCTATTGCACTACAGAATTTCTTGCATGTACCGAAAGAGGAAACTGAAAGAGAAAATGTCGCTGGTATGTTCAAATTATCATGATGTGCAACACAAAAAATATATTGTTGTTGGTATATCGTCTCCCTGCCATAAATATGTTGGATTGTTTGTTTAAAGAGAGGTTGTTCAAAACTACGGCGTACTACAAGTTCTGTTTTCGGGAGTTTGACGTTCACGAGGCTTTCAAATGGCTCTGGAAAGCAAAGAGCGTCCCAAAACTCAAGGTTTTTGGTTGGTTTCTGCTGGTGAACCGCCTTAACACCCGTAACATGTTCAGCAGGAGACACTATAACATTGGGACCAACCTCGATTGTCTGCTTTGTGGTGATCACGTGGAAGAAACCCTTGAACACCTCTTCTTTCGTTGCAAATTTAACTGTCTGCTTTGTTTCGTTGAAGGAAGAGGGATGCTGGTGGAGCGTCAGGCGGCGGCCGCACGCGTCGATGGGGAAGGTGGGCGCCCCCTGCCGTGCGAAGGCATTGAGACGGTGGGAGGCCGGCTGGCCCAGCCACCACAGCAGCATCGTCTCCGACGCTCCGCTCTCCACCCGCCGCGTCGGGCCTCTGTACGCACCCATCACCACCGGCGCCTCGTCGAGATCCATCGTCGGCAGGCGGCGGCTGAGGAAGGAATCGGGCGAGGCGGGGCGCTACACTTTGTGTGGGCTTGTGGCCTGTTTTTCTAGTGGGCCGGAACGGTATGGGCTACTGTGACTAGGCTCGGCATGGAACGGCGGCCCGGCTAGCGACCATCCATCCATTCCGCCGTCTTGTTTCTTTCTTGTGGACGGATCTCCATCTCCATATGCCATTCCGAATCGTCTAAAAAAAACAAAAGGAAAAAGGAGCAACCATTTCGAATCGTCTCAAAAAAACACAGAGAATCTGCCGTTTCGAATTCTCCGGCAGCAGCTGTAGATCTGATTTCGATGGAGGAGGAGCCGGTGGCATCGGCGGCGCCAGCATTGCTCGGAGAGGATGGCGGCGGCGTCAGAGTCGTCGCCAGAATCTGCCCCCCTTCTGCCGCGACGAGAGCACCAGCTCCTGCTCCTGCCGCGGAGACCTCGCTGTTCCAGGTCACCGCCTTGCTTGACCGTCGCACCGGTGCCGTCCTCTCCTTCACCCCGTCGCCGACCTCTCCGAGCAATGCCGGCGCCGCCGATGCCACCGACTCCTTCTCCATCGAAATCAGATCTACAGCTGCTGCCGGAGAATTCTAAACGGCAGATTCTCTGTGTTTTTTTGAGACGATTCGAAATGGCTGCTCCTCTTTCCTTTTGTTTTTTTAGACGATTCGGAATGGCATATGGAGATGGAGATCCGTCCACAAGAAAGAAACAAGACGGCAGAATGGATGGATGGTCGCTAGTCGGGCCGCCGTTCCATGCCGAGCCCAGTCACAGTAGCCCATACCGTTCCGGCCCACTAGAAAAACAGGCCACAAGCCCACACAAAGCGTAGCGCCCCGCCTCGCCCGATTCCTCCCTCCTTCCTTCCTCAGCCGCCGTCCGCCGACGATGGATCTCGACGAGGCGCCGGTGGTGATGGGCGCGTACAGAGGCCCGGCGCGGCGGGTGGAGAGCGGAGCATCGGAGACGATGCTGCTGTGGTGGCTGGGCCAGCCGGCCTCCCACCGTCCCAACGCCTTCGCACCGCAAGGGGCACCCACCTTCCCCATCGACGCGTGCGGCCGCCGCCTGACGCTCCACCAGCATCCCTCTTCCTTCAACGAGACAAAGCAGACGAAACAAAGGGAGAAGGCCGGGTGCAAACCAAACAGAGTCAGAGAAGAGGTTATCGCCGTCATGGCGGTGAGCTCACCACCATCCTATGCCAGAGGAATGTTCTTTGACAGCCTGTCATATTTAACTGCAGAAAAAAAGCAAATTTAAGAAATTGGATCAAGAGGAAGATAAACATAGGGAAACCACTACACACGCATAAGTTAGAAAATATTCCAATGTCAACCCACTAGAAATAGGAACTATGCTAGAGCAGCACAGCAAGCAGTTGGGGAAAAATTCTCACAGTTGAGAGGGGCAGAACCACAACCTTGTGTGGGGAGTCGATGTCAGGATCATCGGCCTGGACATGGGGTCCCGGTCGTCCTCCTCATCCATGAAGCCAGGCGCCTGCTGCACCAAATCGAGCATGAAAATAAATATCATGTTATTCCAAAATCAGCAATACAATCAAGTGGGAAAAATAAAGAAAGAAAATCACACGGAAATTTTGAGCAACAGAAGAGTCTAATCCTGCCCTATCCATGGCATTCCACATAATTTACCAAGCCAAATGCAAGATGAAAAGTTGCCAGGTAATTAACTTGACAAGAATAGAGGTATGTTTACCTAGCTAGAACAGAGCCAGTGGAAAATTCAGTGGTTTAATAACTACTAACAGGCAACCACTAGAGCCAAGTGACTCCAGCAAAGCCACCTAAGTAGCCATGGCAGGAAGGGCATGACCCAGAGCTATATGGCGTGTACTCTTGTTGCTGACAGCAACAAGCTTTTGATGGATGTACGTGTTGCATCAGCGGCTCCACACGGACCATCGAACCATGGAATTTCATCGAAGCCAAAAATAAATCCAACATAAACCTACTGGAAGCAATTTTGAACCCAACTCAAAAATATGGCTGACTTTGAAGTTTCAAAGCTGCAAAAAGACGCACGTACAGCAGAGAGGAATAAATGGATAACTTAGACAGGCATGTAGTACAAGTAAAGATAGGAAGGTACAAATTTGTGAATAAAACTTTGGGCTCTGCACCTAGCACCAACTGCACAAGGAAGTAATCCACTAGCTAGAGCATCATATAACATAAACACAAAACCTCCTAATTAAGCAGCAGGGCCATGACCAACACGTACATGTACATAACTAGCTACCTCTACCTAATGGCCCATTAGCAGAAAAGCGAGTCTTTAACTAGCGAACAACAATAGTTGGAAGTCGGCACATCATTTACCATGTATGGGGAGTCAAGGTCAAGGTAGTCACCTTGGGCTCGGGGTCCCAGACGCCCTCCTCCATGGAGCCGGGCTCCTCCTGCACCAAATTGAGCAGGAAAATAAATAATTGCGCTAAAATCTGAGAGAGAGGGAAGTACAGGAGGCTAACTTCAACATTTGTAGCCGAGGCTGAACCACACCGCTGCTGGAGACGCTGGAGAGTCGAGCTGGCCGAACATGCAAGCGCGCACGTGCAGGGACCAACCCAACCGGCAGCCATAGCTGGAAAAGAAGAAGCCGAGTTAGAAAAAAAAATGCAAACATTACCCATAAAAGGCAGATTGCGCAATCATGCAAATGAATAGTTAGCAGCCATGGACATATCCACTGTTCATCATATTCTAAACGAGACCTTTTTAGTTGTATTAATAAAACCCTCCATTAATTTCATCTAATTTGGTTTCAACCGAGCAGCAGCTTGATGATGGGTTTAGTTTCGTCTATCCTTGACAAGTACAAGGTCTTAATTCCAAACGTGCAAGGTCTGAATAAGAAAACAACTAGTATAATTAATATCCGCAATGATGCATACAGCAGACAAAAGAAGAGAAACACACAGCATGGGCACTCCATTTGAACCAGCATATATATCGTTCCAGCCTAAAGCCACCAACTCCGTTTCAGAGTTGAAGCATGCTGAAATAATAACTAGACATACATCCAGCAGAATGAAATTAGCAGGTGAGTGAGCAAAGGGAGAGGGGCATGGACCTTGTGCGGTGGGCCCGTCGCCTTGGTCGAGCTCATGATCATCCTCGTGGCCGATGTGGTGCACCTGCTGCTTGGAATCGAATCAAAGAAATCATAAATGGATGACACTCGAGGGATGGACGGGGAAAATTGAAAGAAGGATGAGAAGCGGATCAGACCTTTGCCGGCAAGGCTGGTGAGGAGAGGTAGTCAAGGAAGATGGAGTCGGCTAGCTGGTCGAGGAAGAAGAGGAGCCCTTGGTCGCTAGGAGCTCTCTAGGAGCTCATGTTATTAAAAGATGCAACCAGTGGAGGAGCAGAATCTTATTACAATATGCAACCTGCAAGTGAGTGAGCTTTAGAAAAATTCCTCACATACGAGATACAAACAAAACAGATGTATATAAAAAGTATAGCTACACATCCATGTTAGTGTGTTGATAACTACGCAGCCATGCCAATGGTACAAACCCATGCACTACTTTTACAACGGCTCAATGGCTGTGGGCACACATAGCATAAGAGAAAGCAGAGGAAGAGGAAACGAGTGGCTTACATATGCGTGAAGTGGGAGGCAGCCAGTCGGGTTGGCAGTACGAGCGTGCATATGGATGCGCTCTTGGGAGCCAATAGGAGCAGTAGGAATTGGTGCAGGTCAGGCACCTGTCACTCGGCGATCAGCTTCTGCTCCGGCTGCAACACACAAGAATAAATCAAACAAACATAGTATGCCTAGCAATGAACTCAGAGAAAAGTAAGTTGTGGCAGTCCGTCATTGAAGTACAAATTGCACAGCACATACACATGACTTTCTTAAAGAATTATGCCTGAAATGTCATGGAGTAAACAGTGGCACAATTTAACTCTAAAACTAAGAACAAACCCTCCAAAAAGCATGCATAACCAGACCAAGGATATGAACTCAGGGCAGCATTAAATAACGCACAATACTACCAAACCCACACTACCACAAGATCAAGACCAGTAGCATTAGGTTGATCACACTACTATACCAGTGATATCCCAACTATGCCCTAATGACAACCATTGTAGCGATGGTGCCGAGTTAATGAGGGCCTAACCAGGAACCCTATAATGAACCCTAAGCCATCATGTAAATAACAGCAGTAAGAACTTCTTACTGATAAACTGGAAATCAAACAAACTCAAGCCATGTCGATATCAATGTGAAAATATCTAGTCCTCCCCACCAAGATTACCATACAATATGAAAATGATACACAACCTGTGCAAGTGCGTTACCATCCTTATCCTTTTATTCAGTACACTGAAAATCAATATAGGAACTCTAAACCAAAATAAAACATGAGCCGTTCACCCAACGAGCATCACCATACAAGTAGTATTTCTAGTGAATTGTTAGTTGCGCAAGAGACAAGATGAGATCACGCACTAGTGATTACGTATCCCAGGTTAGGTAATTTGATTCAGATGGGTTGTGGTTATGGTCTCCACAAGAGCAAGGTTGTGCTGCACAAGAAGGGCAAAGAAGAATCGATAGAAAGGGAACTGAAGAGGTAATACCTCATCTGGTGGGTGCAGCTCATCGGTAGGAGGCGGGATTGCCAGCTGCTAGTTCCCGCTCTTCTGCTCCAAGTGGTGTTTCCATGGGAGGCGGGGTGCTCTGGGAAGAAACAACAAGAAATGGTTCCGTCACTATGGACTTATCTTTTCAAGAACATCGTCATGCAAGAAACAGGAGGTGGCGCAAGCCAGGACCTCCCTGGCAAGGTGATGGGCATCCCTAGTGACCATCATGAACCACACACACATCATGCACAACAGCAGGACCAAAAATGATATGAATTGGAACCATAGTTGAACTAGCCCAAAAAAGGAGGATCTCAACAGGAACCAGAGATGTCACCCAACAATTCTACGCAAATAACAGAATTTCATACATGAAGCATGAACCTGGGAGTCCAATCTAGTGCCATCAACCAAAAAACTAAGGACGGACCTCAGCATGGCAGTTTGGTTCACAACCTACTAGAAATAGGAACTATGCTAGAGCAGAGCAACAAGGGAAAAACCTCACAGTCGAGAGGGGCAGAACCATGTTTGGAGTCGAGGTCAGGATCGTCGGCCTGGACTTGGGGACCTGGTCGTCCTCCTCGTCCATGGAGCCATCCGCCAGCTGCACCAAATCGAGCATGAAAATAAATATCATATTATTCCAAGGTCAGCCATATGATCAAGTGGGAAAAATAAATAAAGAAAATCACATGAAGATTTTAAGCAACAGAAGAGCCTAATTCTGCCCCATCCATGGCATTCCACATAATTTACCAAGCCAAATGCAAGATGAAAATATCCAAGCTAATTAACTTGACAAGAACAGAGGCATGTTTATCTAGCTAGAACAGAGCCAGATGAAAATTCAGTGGTTTAATAACTTGCTAACAGGCAACCACCAGAGCATCATTTACGAACCAAGTGAGTCCAGCTAAGCTACCTAAAAGTAGCCATGGCAAGGAGGGCATGACCCAGAGCTATATGGCGTGTACTCTTGTTGTTGACAGCAACAAGCTTTTGATAGGTGCACGTGTTGCATCAGAAGCCCCACATGGACCATCGAACCATGGAATTTCATCCGAGCCAAAAGTAAAATCGTACATGCGAACCTACTAGAAGCAGTTTTGCACCTAACTCAAACTCATGGCTGACCTTAGAGTTTCAAAGATGCAAAAGGGCGCACGTACACCAGATAGGAAGAAATGGATAGCTTAAAAGGACATGTGCTAGCACAAACGAGCTTAGGAAGGTACTCCCTCCATCCGAAAATACTTGTCAGAGAAATGGATGTATCTAGACGTATTTTAGCTCTGCACCTAGCACCAACTGCACAAGGAAGTAATACACTAGCTAGAGCATCATATGATATTATTCCACATGAACACAAAACCTCCTAATTAAGCAGCAAGGTCATGACCAACACGTACATGTACATAGCTAGCTATCTCTACCTAATGGCCCATTAGCAGAAAGCGAGTCTTTAACTAGCTAACAACAATAGTTGGAAGTTCGCACATCATTTACCATGTATGGGAAGTTGGCACATCATTTAACAATAGTTGGAAGTTGGCCCATTAGCAGAAAAGAGATGTCACCCAACCATCCTACGCAAATAACAGAATTTCATACACAAGCATGAACCTGGGAGTCCAGTCTAGTGCCATTAACCAAAAACCCAACCAAAAAACTCAGGACGGACCTCAGCATGGCCGTTTGGTTCAAACCTACTAGAAATTGGAACTATGCTAGAGTAGAGCAGCAAGCAATTGGGGGGAAAACCTCACAGTCTAGAGGAGCAGAACCATGACCTTGTGTGGGAAGTCGAGGTTAGGATCGTCGGCCTGGACTCGGGACCTATTCATCCTCCTGGACATGGAGCCATCCGCCTGCTGCACCAAATCAAGCATGAAGATAAATATCATATTATTCCAAGGTCAGCCGTACAATCAAGTGGAAAAAAATAAAGAAAGAAAATCGCATGAAGATTATAAGCAACAGAACAATAACTTAGAGCATAATTCTGCTCTATCCATGGCTTTCCACATAATTTACCAAGCCAAATGCAAGATGCATGGGAATTAACTTGACAAGAACAGAGGAATGTTTATCTAGCTAGAACAGAGCCAGGCAAAAATTCAGTGGTTTAATAACGAGCTAACAGGCAACCACCAGAGCATCATTTACCAAGTCAAGTGAGTCCAGCTAAGCCACCTAAAAGTACCATGTCAGGAAGGGCATGACCCAGAGCTATATGGCATGTACTCTTGCTGACAGCAACAAGCATTTGATAGGTGCACGTGTTGCATCAGAAGCTCCACACGGACCATCGAACCATGGAATTTCATCCAAGCCAAAAGTAAAATCCTACATGCAAACCTACTAGAAGCAGTTTTGAACCCAAACCAAACTCATGGCTGACTTTAAAGTTCCAGAGCTGCAAAAAACGCACGTACAACAGAGAGGAAGAAATGGATAGCTTAAACAGGCCTAGCACAAACAGCTTAGGAAGGTACAAATTTGTGAATAAAAATTTGGGCTCTGCACCTAGCACCAAGTGCACAAGGAAGTAATCCACTAGCTAGAGCATCATATCATATTATTCCAAACAAATGCAAAACCTCCTAATTAATCAGCAAGGCCATGAATCAACATACATGTACATAGCTAGCAACCTCTACCTATTGGCTCGTCAGTAGAAAAGTGAGTCTTTAACTAGCTAACAGCAATCGTTGAAAGTTGGCGCAGCATTTACCTTGTGTGGGGAGTTGAGGTCAAGGTAGTCGGCTTGGGCTTGGGGTCCCAGTCACCCTCCTCCATGGAGGCGGGCGCCTGCTGCACCAAAATGAGCACAAAATAAATAACTGCACCAAATCGGAGAGATAAGGAAGTAAATGAGGCTACCTTCAACATTTGTACCCGAGGCTGAACCACGCTGTTGCTGGAGACGCTGGAGACTCAAGCTGGCCAAACCTGCAAGCGCGCACGTGCAGGGACCAACCCAACCGACAGCCATAGCTGCAAAAGAAGAAGACGAGTTAGAATAAATGCAAGCATAATCCATCCAAGGCTATTTGCGCGATCATGCAAATGACTAGGTAGCAGCCATGGACATATCTACTGTTCATCTTATTCCAAATAAGACCTTGTTATTAGTGTTAATAAGACCATCCATTAATTTCATTTTAGTTTGGTTTCAACCGAGCAGCCTAACCAGGCCAAGGACATGAACTCAAGGCAGCATTAAATCATACTCCCTCCATCCCAAAATAAGTGTCGCTGATTTAGTACAACTTTAGTACAGTTGTACTAAATCAGCGACACTTATTTTGGGACGGAGGGCATGGATTTCGAGTCGCGACTAGTCGACGATGATGGATAAGTCTGTGTACTAGGGTCTTTGTGGGGCTGCAGCACATGGTCCTTGTGGCAGTTAGGAGGATAAAGTCCTGGACCATCAAGGACTGGCTGTTAGGATAGAGTTCTGTTCTTGACCATCAAGGACTGTCAGTTAGTATCTTAGACTAGCATCTTAGACTAGCATCTTAGACTGGCATCTTAGCAGCATCTTAGCATATGCCTTGGCTGGCTAGCGGCCTATAAATATGTATCCCCAACCCCTCAGGTTGGTAGGGCATTGTGTGAGAAATAAACCAACGAAAATTGTCCCAACTCTAGTGTCATCCACAACTATCAATGCTCAGGCTGAAAGGTCTAACAAGTGGTATCAGAGCCTCGTTAACCTGTACCCTGAGCATTTCCTATGAGCAGCCCAAGTCGGTAGCAGCAGCTGCTCCGTCTGCCTCTGGTTACCTTCCTCCCTCCGGACTGTCGAGCAGCAGCTCGTCTTCATCAGCCTCCTCTTCACGCAACAGCCCCCCTGCAGCGAGCCATGTCTGCAGGTCGCTCTCAGCACACGGCTACCTCGAGCATGCGGCGCCGGCAGGAGGCCGAGCGCGCCGTGGCAGAGGAGCGTGAGCGAGCGGCTGTAGCAGCAGCTGCGGCGGCGGCAAGGGTGTCGAGGCTGCAGCGGAGCTGGCAGCAGCCAGAGCGGAGGTAGAAGCAGCCAGGGCGGAGGTGGAAGCAGCAGCAGCAGCGAAGCAGCCCGTGAGGCTACGGCGGATGCCAAGGCACTCCGCGGCAGCCCCGGCAGCTCCAGCAGCTCCGCGACTGCCGACAACGGCGCCGACGCAGATCGCGCCAAAGTGGCGCAGGAGCGGACGGCGCAGTGGGCAGCCGAGCACGCCCGCGCTCCAGGTGGAGGCGCGCACCGCGACGGCGGCTGCAACGACCAGGACCGCGGCCTCTACGAGGTCCGGACTGTGGTCAGGGATGTTGGTTCCAGTGTTGGGTGGCCTACCCTCACTAAAACCAACTACGTCGAGTGGGTCGGGATCATGAAGGTCAAGCTCCAGGTGCGGCGCATGTGGGAGGCTGTCCAGGACAGCAACGTCGATCACCTAGAGGATCGACGGGCGCTGGACGCCCTCATCGCCGCAGTCCCGCCCGAGATGCAGTTCTCGCTTTCCAACAAGCGGACTGCCAAGGAGGCTTGGGACGCCATCGCCGCGGCACGCATCGGCAGCGATCGTGCTCGCAAGTCCACCCTGCAGGCACTCCGTAAGGAGTGGGAGAGCCTGGGTTTCAAGCCAGGTGAGGACGTTGATGACTTTGCTCTCCGTCTCAACACTCTGCTGCAGAAGTTGGTGAAGTTTGGCGATGACACCTACACCGAGGAGAGAGCTGTCGAGAAGCTTTTTCGGTGCATCCCCGAGAAGTACAAGCAGATGGCTCGGTAGATCGAGTCTTTGCTGGACCTCTCCACGATGACGATCGAGGAGGCGATAGGTCGCCTCAAGGTCGTCGACACCGACGAGCCACAGCCTTCCTCGGGGCCCATCACCACCGGCGGGAAGCTGCTCCTAACTCGGGAGCCGTGGGATGCAAGCCTTGGTGACAGGAAGAAGGGGGAGCCTTCTTCCACGACGGGCGGCCGCAAGCGTGGCAAGCAGCGTAAGGCGCGAAGAGGCCCCCCGGGCAGGGCACAAGGACGTGCCGAGGGTGATGCCCGCGGAGGCGCCAAGGACGGCGCCGCTGGCAAGCCCAAGCCGGCACAAGACAACAGTTGCCACAACTGTGGCCGGTTTGGCCATTGGGCCAATGAGTGTCGGCAACCACGACAAGGCCAGGCTCACGTCGCACAGGCGAAGGAGGAGGAGACGGCTCTGTTCATGGCGCATGCAAGCATTGAGCTACCTTTAGCGACTCCAGTCGCAAAGGCTTTCATCCACCTCGATGAGCCAAAAGCACATGCTCTTCTTGGCGATGGCTCCGGGAAGGACAAGACTACGGGGTGGTGCCTCGACACCGGCGCCACCCACCACATGACCGGTCGAAGGGAATTCTTCGCCGAGCTCGACTCCGATGCGCGAGGCTCCGTCAAGTTCGGGGATGCCTCCGCTGTGGAGATAAAGGGCGTCGGCTCCGTCATCTTCACCACCAAGACGGGAGAGCACCGGCTGCTCACCGGTGTCTACTACATCCCTGCGCTAAGGAACTCCATCATCAGCTTGGGACAGCTGGATGAGAACGGCTCATGCGTGCTGATTGAGCATGGGGTCCTACGCATCTGGGATCGCCAGCGTCGCCTTCTCGCCAAGGTACCCAGAGGTGAAAATCGACTCTACGTCCTTGATGTGCAGGTGGCACAACCGGTCTGTCTCGCTGTCCGTCGGGACGACGAGGCGTGGCAGTGGCATGAGCGCTTTGGGCACCTTCATTTTGAGGCCCTGAAGCGCCTAAGTGCCAAGGAGATGGTGCGAGGCCTGCCATGCCTCGACCATGTGGAGCAGTTCTGCGACATCTGCGTGCTGACGAAGCAGAGACGACTCCCCTTTCCCCAACAGGCGAGTTTTCGGGCCAAGGAGAAGCTGGAGCTCGTGCACGGAGACCTGTGCGGCCCGGTGACGCCAGCCACACCAGGAGGTCGACGCTACTTCCTACTGCTCGTCGACGATCTCTCCCGCTACATGTGGGTGATGATCCTCGGCAGTAAGGGAGAAGCGGCGGACGCCATCAGGCGCGCGCAGGTTGGTGTGGAGGCGGAGAGCGGCCGCAAATTGCGCGTGTTGCGCACTGACAACGGCGGCGAGTTCACGGCGGCTGAATTCGCGTCGTACTGCGCCGATGAGGGCATCCAGCGCCACTACTCCGCGCCGTACAGCCCGCAGCAAAACGGCGTCGTCGAGCGGCGCAACCAGACGGTTGTGGGGATGGCTCGGGCTCTCCTCAAGCAGAGAGGGATGCCGGCTGTCTTCTGGGGAGAGGCGGTGCTAACGGCCGTCTACATCCTCAACCGCTCTCCTACTAAGGCACTCGACGGCAGGACTCCGTACGAGGCCTGGCATGGGCGGAAGCCGGCGGTCTCTCATTTGCGGGTCTTTGGCTGCCTTGCGTTCGCCAAGGAGCTCGGCCACATCGGCAAGCTCGACGACAGGAGCACTCCGGGAGTCTTCATCGGCTACGCGGAGGGCTCAAAGGCCTACCGCATCCTCGACCCAAAGACACAACGTGTGCGCACAGCGCGAGACGTCGTGTTCAACGAAGGGCGAGGGTGGCAATGGGACAAGGCGGTGGACGACGGCTCGACGCCGACCTATGACGACTTCATCGTCGAGTACGCCCACTTCAAGGAAGCTGGGGGAGCAAGCAGCTCCTCTTCGCCGGGCATGTCTACCCCGGCCCCCAAAACTACATCGACTCCGGCGCCTGCTACGCCGACGACACCACAACCGGCGACGCCGCATACTCCAGCCCCGGCGGTCACCACTCCGGGCTCGTCTTCATCAGCACCAGCTCACGCAGAGCACAACCCGATGAAGTTCGCTTCCCCGCTCACTCACGACGAGGAGCGTATCGACGCGTGGCATGACGGCGAACCGCTACGGTACCGTACGATGGATAATCTGCTCGGCGACCAGCCGGTGCCGGGACTGGTACCACGTGACCTGGAGGCGCAGCTACAGCTCGCGTGTGAAGACGGCGAACCACGGTCCTTTGCAGAGGCCGAGAGAGACGCGGCATGGCGCGCCGCGATGCAGTTGGAGATGGATGCGGTCGAGCAAAACCGCACCTGGGAGCTCGCTGATCTCCCTCGAGGTCACCGCGCCATCACCCTTAAGTGGGTGTTCAAGCTGAAGAGGGATGGAGCCGGCGCCATCATCAAGCACAAGGCTCGCTTGGTGGCCCGAGGCTTCTTGCAGCAGGAAGGAGTCGACTTCGACGACGCTTTCGCTCCCGTGGCACGGATGGAGTCCGTGCGACTTCTCCTTGCGCTGGCTGCCCAGGAGGGCTGGCGTGTCCACCACATGGACGTCAAGTCGGCATTCCTCAACAGCGACTTGAAGGAGGAAGTCTACGTGCATCAGCCACCAGGTTTTACGATACCCGGCCAGGAGGGCAAGGTACTCCGCTTGCGGAAGGCTCTTTATGGCCTGCGGCAGGCACCCAGGGCGTGGAACGCCAAGCTGGACTCCACGCTGAAGAAGATGGGTTTCGAGCAGAGCCCGCATGAGGCTGCCGTCTACCGACGGGGGAGTGGAGGAAATGCCCTGCTGGTGGGCGTCTACGTTGACGACCTGGTGATCACCGGCACCAAAGATGCAGAGGTGGCGGCGTTCAAGGAAGACATGAAGGCCACGTTCCAGATGAGTGACCTGGGGCTCCTCTCCTTCTATCTAGGGATTGAGGTGCACCAGGACCACTCCGGGATCGCGCTTCGACAGTCCGCCTACGCCAAGCGCATCGTTGAGCTAGCTGGGCTTGCCGACTGCCATCCAGCTCTCACTCCGATGGAGGAGAGGCTGAAACTGAGCCGCGACAGCACGACGGAGGAAGTGGATGCTACGCAGTACCGACGCCTTGTGGGGAGCCTTCGCTACCTCACTCACACACGGCCGGACTTGGCATTCTCCGTCGGCTATGTCAGTCGGTTCATGGAGCGACCAACGTCGGAACACCAGCAGGCAGTGAAGAGGATCGTCCGCTACATAGCAGGGACCCTCGACCACGGCCTCCACTACCCTAGGTGTCCTGGGGCGGCACACTTCGTCGGGTACAGCGACAGCGACCACGCCGGCGACATCGACACCAGCAAGAGCACGAGCGGGATCCTCCTCTTCCTCGGCAAGTGTCTCGTGAGCTGGCAATCAGTCAAGCAGCAGGTGGTGGCCCTGTCCAGCTGTGAGGCTGAGTACATAGCGGCCTCCACCGCCTGCACTCAGGCGCTCTGGCTTGCTCGACTGCTTGGTGATCTTCTCGTTCAAGACACCAGAACGGTGCAGCTCCTGGTGGACAGCAAGTCCGCCCTGGCCCTGGCAAAGAACCCCGTGTTCCACGAACGGAGCAAGCACATCCGACTGAGGTATCACTTCATCCGCAGCTGTGTGGAAGAAGGGAGCATCGAGGCGAGCTACATCAACACCAAGGATCAGCTCGCAGACCTGCTCACCAAGCCCCTTGGGAGGGTCAAGTTCCTCGAACTTTGCTCCAGGATTGGGATGATTCAACTCTCCCACAAGACGACGTACAAGACTTAGGGGGAGAATGATGGATAAGTCTGTGTACTAGGGTCTTTGTGGGGCTGCACCACATGGTCCTTGTGGCAGTTAGGAGGATAAAGTCCTGGACCATCAAGGACTGGCTGTTAGGATAGAGTTCTGTTCTTGACCATCAAGGACTGTCAGTTAGCATCTTAGACTAGCATCTTAGACTAGCATCTTAGACTGGCATCTTAGCAGCATCTTAGCATATGCCTTGGCTGGCTAGCAGCCTATAAATATGTATCCCCAACCCCTCAGGTTGGTAGGGCATTGTGTGAGAAATAAACCAACGAAAATTGTCCCAACTCTAGTGTCATCCACAACTATCAATGCTCAGGCTGAAAGGTCTAACAGACGACTAGTCTATAAGTCACAAAAATATGGTCGACTCAGCTTAGTGTCGACTCGCGAGTCTGAGTCGTGACTAGTCACAACGCAGGCTCGACTTCTTCCGAGTCGCTGCCCCAGAGTGACTCGCATGAGTCGCGACTCGAAAACCATGACGGAGGGAGTACACAATACAACCAAACCCACACTATCACAAGATCAAAACCAGTAGCATTTTGTTGATCACACAACTACTATAACAATGATATCCCAACTATGGCCTAGCGACACCAGGAACCCTATAATTAACCCTAAGCCATCATGTAAATAACAGTATAAGAACTTACTGATAAACTGAAGCCATGATTATAGGCAGTGAGGAAATCAAACAAACAGAATCCATCTCGATATCAATGTGAGAAAATATCTAGTCACATCTGCCCAGATTACCATACAATATGAAAATGATATACAACCTGTGCAAATGCAAACCAATATACGAACTCAAACCAAAATAAAAAACAGCAGCCGTTCACCCAACGAGCATCAGCTTACAAGTATTTCCAGCGAATTGTTAGTTGCGCAACAAACAAGATGAGATGACGCACTAGTGATTATGCATCCCAGGTAAGGTAATTTGATTCAGTTGGGTTGTGCTTATGGTCTTCACAAGAGCAAGGTTGCTGTACACAAAAGGGTAAACAAGATTTGACAGGAAGGGAATGGAATAGGAGGAGGGCATACCTCGTCTGATGCATGCACCTCACCAGGAGGAGGCTGGAGTGCCTGCTGCTGCAAGTTACCGCTCTTCTGCTCCATGGTGGGAGAAGAGGTACCTTCCATGGCGGCATAGGCCCTGGGAAAAAACGGCGAGAAATGGTTCCATCACTATGTACTTATCTATTTAAGAACATTAACATGCATGAAACAAGAGGTATTTTTATTTTATATTTGAATAGAGCACCCAATGAATAAAGAGGAAGTTTATCATTTTAAACACCAATCTAATATATGGCATTCGAAAAAGTTTTGTTTTTTTCATTACATCGAGCAAGACAATGAGGTAGGAAATACACAACCAAACCATCAACTTTATCTATACACACATCATACAAATCAAAATCGGATGCTAGTAATCATGTTATTCAGAAACTAGCTAATATGATTAGTATTGTACAATAGAGGCTCTTTTCAGTGCAGAAACATGCTAACATGGTTCGGTAGCAGACCAGGTCCATATTTGTGCAAGGAAATGAATATGGCAACCTCCACTAGGAGGCCAAGCTAAACTTGCTATATTCTGTTGCTAGAAAAAAAAAACTTTCTAACACTCATAAACCAGACACACTTGATTTATTTAACCTCAACCTTCAACAGCTACATGGCAATATTGTACTCCCTCCGTCCCAAAATAAGTGTCTCAACTTTGTACTAACTCTAGTACAAAGTTGTACTAAGGTTAAGACTCTTATTTTGGGAAGGAGGGAGTATGAACTTTTAATGTTCAAGATATAATATGTAAAGGGTCGCTCATGTCCATGATATAGTTAGAACTTTGATTGTGATTGCAGATATAATCAGAAAAACAACGGTTTATCAATAGTTTCATGAAAACAACGTGACAGTTCTGTTGTTAGCATTCATGACTCGCTGACTTGCCAAGTTTCCATCATTTAACATTAGTCTCGTGCCAGTCAATAATACTTCAGCAATCAAATGAAAACCAGCAATAAGCACCACCGTGATCGGGGAATTAGTTCTCTGAATTAGTTACTAATAAGGACAAAAAAAGTAATGGACTCAGAGTTAGATGAAATGTTGTATACTACAAACTTATTGAGCTGTGAGATTGATATGTTCCAGATTATATTAAATTAAGTTGGAAAAAATCCATTTTAATCATAACAAGACATATCTCACAATTCAGATACAAGTGTTGAACTCATGACTTGTGTCGCATCAGCATACATAAGACGACCACAATAGCAAGATCGTGGTGGCAAGAAGACCACCACCACAGTTCCAAACAACTGAGCCATCAACTAGATGGCCAGAAGACCATCAACAAAGACCACAATCACTATATCATTGGCTCGACAGCCATAGCTCGAAAGCAGACACGGGAGGAAAGAGAGACCAGGGACTCACCTAAGTAGTTGTAGCCAAGAAGGCAGTTATGGGAGCCCAGGTCATCACACCGTGTACAGGATGCTGGATGGTCTTGATGTTGAGCCCCTCCAGCTTGACAACCCACTCCACGTGGCCCTTGAGCATATCAAGTTCCCTCAAAGCCCAGGTCATCACAACATCTATGGGTTGCTGGACTGTAACAAAAATGACTTCCAGGTTACTTTTTCTCTACACATGCTATCTTGTAATATTCAAACGAGCGACTCAAGTCTCTCACGAATGGACACGACACAAAATGATAGCATAAAAATATTTGACTAATGAACACAGAACCATACTACAAGAAAACTGAACAACGAATATGTCTGCTCAGGGTTATGATCGGTTTAGGATTTACAATCAAGAAAGTCGAACTTCTCGAAGAGCAACTTACTCAGATACCGTCCTTGTGATTCATCACAACAGACAATTAAGCTAACGCATGATATAAGCAAAGCACATGTTTTACATTTTAATGGAAGATAACAAAAACAAAAACACTATAACGGGAACCATGAAAGGGTGTTTGCTCAGAACATATGATCAGATTATGATGTGTAATCAAGGAAGGAGGCATTTTTCAAAAGCCAGCCTTACTCAGATACCGCCCTTCTGATTCATCACAGCAAACACACAAACAGACAAAGGTTTGAAAAGTAGTCATACTTATGCAAACCATGAACCCAGCGAACTACATTGTTTGCATTCCAAGCAGGAAAGAATCCACAGTGAAAGAACATTCTGGGTCAATGTTCAATTTAGATTTTCGCATGCTTGCTCAGAATATATGATTAGTTTAGGATGTTAATCAAGGAGGGAGACCTTTTCAAGAGCAATCTTAATTACTTAGACACCGTCCTTGTGATTCATCACAGCAATGAAACAAGCATATAAAAGGTATGGAAACTAGTCATACCCATGCAACCCATGAACCCAGTGAAGTACATGGTCTACGCATTACAAGATGCTCTCTGTAAACCCAAACAAACAAGCAATACAGCTCATCTAAGGATTACAAGATGCTCTCTGTAACTTCTATAATGATAATTCTCAAAGCCACTTGTCAACATGTCAAGTCAACATAGACATTTTTCCTTCAGAATTACAGCCTTGTTCCATTTCACAAAAATAAAGATAAGCTCAAGTTAAAGCCTTCGAAATTAACAGATTCAGCATGTCCAGACCAAGTTCATGCAGAGTTCATCGAACTGCTTAGTTACTTATGCGACAACAAAAAAATCAAAAAAAAAGTATCAGGGCACTGTTATACTGACTAAGCATACATCACAAGGCACTGTCCCGTTTCAGAAAAAAAATAAGGATAAGCTCAAGTTCTAGCGCCCAGCCCAAGGGGAACAAGTCCCAAGCAATTAGCCACACAACTGCTTAGTAAGAAGAGCAATTTAGCAAGTCAAGGCCTTGCTGTAAAACCCAAATAATTCAGTAAATCCAGCAAGGCCAGACTGTACCTAGAGCTTGGCTGAGTCACTGATGTGGAGTCAACCACACCAGCACCGGCAACCTAACATCCCACCGGCAGCCCAACAACTGTAGCATCACAACTAATCCCTCGAGCTTGAGAATGTGAGCCATATACATAAGAAGAGCTAGTACGTGCTATATCTAACTAAGAATGAACTACTTGTATGTAGAACACATTCGCGTACACATACACTTGGTAATTTGCTCACATGAGCATGATTTCCATGAACCTAGAGAGATCACCATAGCCATGGCTGCATGCTCAGAACAATTGGGGGACAGCAGGGAGAGGAACTAGAGGAGCTCACCGTGCCGGTTTTATAGCCGATGCCTAACAGCACCGCCTCCGCTGCATGGCAGCAGGGCCAACAGAAGACACCAACTCCGGAGACCGAGCATACCACCGTGTACCTTACCTGTGTGAGAACACAAGACAAAAGCTTTAGCATGAATCACCGGAAAGCTCCTCTACCGGTTCACACAAGCTCCTCATGCAGAATCACGAGTATAAATGATTGATAGCTGCATTTCACAAGTAAAAGAGCAAGGCTCCCAACAAGTACCTTCACATTATTACTAGAAAATAAATAAACTAAGTTTCCCTTGCAGCAAGGGGATCACAAGTTAGAGCAGGTGAATTGAGATGAAATAAATCATAAACCATACGATGGAAGCAGAAAGATTTGCTTTCACAACAAAAAGACAAACAGATTTGCACAATGTATATTCACAATACAAATTTTAAACACACAGAGCTTAATCTTGATCAAGATACCATAAACCAATAATATTCTCGTAGAAACCTCAAACTATGTGCTACAGAATTTCTTGCATGAACCGAAAGAGGAAACTGAAAGAGAAGATGTCGCTGGTATGTTCAATTTATCATTTAGTGGAACACAAAAATATATTGTTGTTGGTTACACACAAACAATTATCAGACCCCTGCCATAAATATGTGGATTGTTTGTTTAAAGAGATGTTGCAAATTATAACAAGGTGCAGCAGTTCTATCTCTTTCTTTAGGCAGATATGTCAGAAAAAAAATGTTGGATTCCTTAGAGGAACTACATAAATTAACTAAAAAAAGAGTTCCCCATAATCCCATATCCAAGATGAAAAACTAAAACCTGGGTGGTGGGGATTTTCACCGCCACCTCCCAGCGAATTAGCTAATCTCAGTTCCTAGATATGTTCCTGAAATAACTTTTGGAATATCACTGGGTTGGTTGATCAGATTATGAAGCCTGCTTGAGAAAGACTTCCCTGAACTTTAGGGGACCTTTTTCTCTGAAACAAACAAACAGAACAGAACAGAACATGCTAAACGCTTGTGGCCTTTATACAAACTGAGCACAACCAGCATACAGACTCCTTATACGTACATAAGTAGAGAAAGACCATGAACAGACGACCAACCACAAACAAAACTGTAGAAACTGCAACAACGCGATGGTCATGGGCATAGAGAGCAACATGGTGTGGAGGAAGAAAGGGAGAAGGCCGGGTGAAGAGAGTCAGAGAAGAGGCTGTCGCCGTCATGGCTGTGAGCTCACCACCATCCTATGCCAGAGGGATATTCCTTGATAGCCAGTCATATTTAACTGCAGAAAAAAAAAGCAAACTTAAGAAATTGAATCAAGATGCAGATAAACATAGTGAAACAACTACACACGCATAAGTTAAAAAATGTTCCAATGTCAACCCACTAGAAATAGGAATTATGCTAGAGCAGCACAACAAGCAGTTGGGAAAAAAAACCTCACAGTCAACAGGGGCAGAACCACAACCTTGTGTGGGGAGTCGATGTCAGGATCATTGGCCTGGACTTGGGGTCCAACTTGGGGTCCTCCTCATCCATGGAGCCAGGCGCCTGCTGCACCAAATCGAGCATGAAAATAAATACCATGTTATTCCAAAATCAGCAATACAATCAAGTGGGAAAAATAAAGAAAGAAAATCACATGAAGATTTTAAGCAACAGAAGAGCCTAATCCTACACTATCCATGGTGTTCCACATAATTTACCAAGCCAAATGCAAGATGAAAAGATGCCAGGTAATTAACTTGACAAGAATAGAGGTATGTTTATCTAGCTAGAACAGAGCCAAGTGACTCCAGCAAAGCCACCTAAGTAGCCATGGCAGGAAGGGCATGACCCAGAGCTACATGGCGTGTACTCTTGTTGCTGACAGCAACAAGCTTTTGATGTATGTATGTGTTGCATCAGAAGCTCCACACGGACCATCTAACCATGACATTCATCGACTAGGACATGAACTAGGGCAGCATTAAATAGTACACAATACCAGTAGCATTATGTTAGGTAATTTGATTCATTTGGGTTGTGCTTATGGTCTTCACAAGAGCAAGGTTGCTTTGCACACAAGGGCTAACAAGATTTGACAAGAGGGGAATGGAAGAGGAGGTAATACCTCATCTGGTGGCTGCAGCTCATCGGTAGGAGGCTGGATTGCCAACTGCTAGTTCCCGCTCTTCTGCTCCAAGGGGGAGAAGAGGGACCTTCCCTGGGGGCGGGGTGCTCTGGGAAGAAACAACAAGAAGTGGTTCCATCACTATGTACTTATCTGTTTAAAAACATCATCATGCAAGAAACAGGAGGTGGCGCAAGCCAGGACCTCCCTGGCTAGGTGATGGGCATCCCCAGTGACCATCATGAACCACACACGCATCATGCACAACAGCAGGACCAAAAATGATATGAGTTGGAACCATAGTTGAACTAGCCTAAAAAAAGGAAGGATATCAACAGGAACCAGAGATGTCACTCAACCATCATACACAAATAGCAGAAGTTCATACACAAGCATGAACCTGGGAGTCCAGTCTAGTGCCATCAATCAAAACCCCAACCAAAAAACTCAGGATGGACCTCAGCATGGCAGTTTGGTTCACAACCTACTTGAAATTGGAACTGTGCTAGAGCAGAGCAACCCAAATTCAAAATGCACGTACAACAAAGAGGAAGAAATGGATAGCTTAAACAGGCCGAGCACAAACAGCTTAGGAAGGTACAAATTCGTGAATAAAAATTTGGGCTCTGCACCTAGCACCAACCGCACAAGGAAGTAATCCAGTAGCTAGAGCATCATATCATATTATTCCAAACAAATGCAAAACCTCCTAATTAATCAGCAATGCCATGATATAAACGTACATGTACATAGCTAGCAACCTCTACCTATTGGCCCATCAGCAGAAAAGTGAGTCTTTAACTATCTAACAACAATCGTTGGAAGTTGGCGCATCATTTACCTTGTGTGGGGAGTCGAGGTCAAGGTAGTCGTTGAGCTTGGGGTCCCAGTCACCCTCCTCCATGGAGCCGGGCGCCTGCTGCACCAAATCTGAGAGAGAAGGAAGTACAGGAGGCTACCTTGAACATTTGTACCCGAGGCTGAACCACGCTGTTGCTTGAGACGCTGGAGACTCGAGCTGGTCAAACCTGCAAGCGCGCACGTGCAGGGATCAACCCAACCAGCAGCCATAGCTGCTGGTTGGGTGAAGCCGAGTTAGAAAAAATGCAAACATAACCCATCCAAGGCTGATTGCAGCCATGGACATATCTACTGTTCATCATATTCCAAACAAGACCTTTTCAGCAGTATTAATAAAACCTCCATTAATTTCATCTAGTTTGGTTTCAACCCAGCAGTTGCTTGATGATGGGTTTAGTATTTGTCTATCCTTGACAAGCACAAGGTCTTAATTCCAAACAAGCGAGTTCTGAATAAGAAAACAACTAGTATAATTAATATCCACAATGATGCATAAATCACACAAGAGAAGAGAAACACATAGCATGGGCACTCCATTTGAACTAGCATACATATAGTTCCAGTCTTAAGCCACGAACTCCATTTCAGAGTTGAAGCATGTTGAAATAATAACTAGACATACATCCAGCAGAACGAAATTAGCAGCTGACTGAGCAGAGGATAGCGGGTATGGACCTTGTGCGGTGCGTCAGTCGCCTTGGTCGAGCTCGTGATCATCCTCGTAGCTGATGTGGTGCACCTGCTGCATGGAATAGAATCAAAGAAATCATAAATGGATGACACTCAAGGGATGGACGGGGAGAATCGAAAGAAGGATGAGAAGCGGATCAGACCTTTGGCGGCGAGGCTGGTGAGGAGAGGTAGTCGAGGAAGAAGGGGTCGGCTAGCTGGTCGAGGAAGAAGAGGAGCCCTTGGTCGCTAGGAGCTCACTGTTATTAAAAGATGCAACTAGTGGAGGAGCAGAATCTTATTACAAGATGCAACCTGCAAGTGAGTGAGCTTAGAAAAATTCCTCACATACGAGATACAAGAAAAAACAGATGTATATAAAAAGTATAGCTACACAGCCATGTTACTGTGTTGATAACTACACAGCCATACCAATGGTACAAACCCATGCACTACTTTTACAACGGCTCAATGGTTGTGGGCACACATGGCATAAGAGAAAGCAGAGGGAGAGGAAACGAGTGGCTTACATATTAGTGAGGCGGGAGGCAGCCAGTCGGGTTGGCAGTATGAGCGTGCATATGGATGCGCTCTTGGGAGCCAGTAGGAGCAGTAGGAATTGGTGCAGGTCAGGCACCTATCACACGGCGATCAGCTTCTGCTCCGGCTGCAACACACAAGAATAAATCAAACAAACATAGTATGCCAAGCAATGAACTCAGAGAAAAGTAAGTTATGGCAATCCGTCATTGAAGTACAAATTGCACAGCACATACACATGACTTTGTTAAAGAATGATGCCTCAAATGTCATGGAGTAAACAGTAGCACAATTTAACTCTAAAACTAAGAACTAACCCTCCAAAAAGCATGCATAACCAGACCAAGGACATGAACTCAGGGCAACATTAAATAATGCACAATACTACCAAACCCACAGTACCACAAGATCAAAGCCAATAGCATTATGTTGATAACACAACTACTATACCAGTGACATCCCAACTACGGCCTAATGACAGCCATTGTAGCAACGGTGCCGAGTTAATGAGGGCATAACCAGAAACCCTATAATGAACCCTAAGCCATCATGTAAATAACAGCAGTAAGAACTTCTTACTGATAAACTGGAAATCAAACAAACTCAAACCATGTCGATATCAATGTGGAAATATCTAGTCCCCTCCACCGAGATTACCATACAATATGAAAATGATACACAACCTGTGCAAATGCGTTACCATCCTTATACTTTATTAAGTACACTGAAAATCAATATAGGAACTCTAAACCAAAATAAAACATCAGCCATTCACCCAACGAGCATCAGCATACAAGTAGTATTTCCAGTGAATTGTTAGTTGCACAAGAGACAAGTTGAGATGACGCACTAGTGATTACGCATCTCTGGTTAGGTAATTTGATTCACCTGGGTTGTGTTTATGGTCTCCACAAGAGCAAAATTGCGTTGCACACACGGGCAAACAAGATTTGATAGGAAGGCGACCCTTATCTCTAATTAACCCTAAGACTAATGGGTCCATTAGGCCCATTACGTACTCTAACACTACACCCCACCTGGACATGCAGCTTGTCCTCGAGCTGCAGCCTAACCAACTTATAACCATGACTCGACGCAACACAAACCTAACACCTAAAAACAAGCCTTTTACATCTCGGCTTGTTTTATTATTCTCAACCTAAAATGTACCGAGACGCTTTATTTTGGACCCTTTAACAAAAAGTGGACACCATCCGCACGTCGGACGTGCACGTGTACAGCCACCTGGATCCCATGGACACCACCTGGATCAAAGGAGTGCATGTGTATGGCCACCGGGAAGTGGTTGCAAGAGTGACCAGCAGAGGCGCCCTCGCGGCGGTCGGCGGCGGAAAGCAGTGGTGCTACGCGGTGCGCTCCTGTCGGTGACACCCTGCCTTCTCCCCGCCGGACAGCTGTTGGTCTGCACCGCACAGGAAAGAGTGGAGGGCTTGCGATTGAGAATGACGAGGAGGGGTGCGCCCACCCAACCGCCGAAGTCGCAGACTTTGAGGTTGCTGCCCGCGGGGAAAACAACATGCCAGCCGCCCGTGGGGGAAACCACATGCCCAAGATCCCCGACGCAGCGGACGAGATCGAGGTCCTTTGCGCAGCGAAGGGCAACTTGGAGGAGTGGCAGCTGCAGATCACGCATCTCCCGCACACGCCGACGCGCAGCAGCCTGCAGCCTCACCGCCGCCGACACGTGGCGGGTAGCGATCCAAGACGGAAGCGATGACGGCGACGGCAGGGCGCCTTGGGATGGTGGCAGCGCTGATGGGAACGAGGTCGTCGCACTCCCGTCGTAGGGCATCCCATACTGGGCGGCGGAGCTGACCAACGGTGGCCGCTGCAGCTGCAGCGGCTGCTGCGCTGTCACGCCGGGCAGCGGCAACGGCTGCTGCGTCGGAGCGCCGGGCGCTGCGGAGGCCGCCAGGAGCGGCGGCTGCCACTGCAGCCAGGGCTGGGCGGTGGTGGCGATGGATGGCAGCTGCAGCGGCCTGGCGAGCGCGGCGAAGGCCGCCTGGTTTAGGGTTTAGGGTTTAGGGTTTTAGGGTTTAGTAAAACTTGTGCAAATGCATTACCATCCTTATCCTTTATTCAGTAAACTGAAAACCAATATAGGAACTCGAACCAAAATAAAACAGCAGTCGTTCACCCAACGAGCATCAGCATACAAGTAGTATTTCCAGAGAATTGTTGCTTGCACAAGAGACAAGAACAGATGACGCACTAGTGATTACGCATCCCAGGTAAGGTAATTTGATTAGATTGGTTTGTGCTTATGGTCTTCACAAAAGCAAGTTTGCTTTACACGCAAGGGCAAAGAAGATTTGACAGGAAGGAAGGGAATGAAAGAGGAGGGCATACCACGTCTGGTGCTTGAATCTCATCGGGAGGAGGCTGGAGTGCCTGCTGCTGTGAATTCCCGCTCTTCGGCTCCACGGGGGGAGAAGAGGGACCTTCCATGGCAGCGGCTGCTCTGGGAAGAAACAGCAAAAAATGGTTGCATCACTATGGACTTATCTATTTAAGAACATCATCATGCAAATCAAAAGTGAATGATAATAATCATGTTATTCAGAAATGAAACTAGCTATATATGATTAGTAGAGGCCCTTTTCAGTACAGAAACATGCTTAGAACATCTCTAGCAGACCCTGTATAATGCCCCGACCCGCAAAATAACCGCCAAAATACGGGTCCGCGTGAAAAATGCTACCCGATCAGACCCCGCAAACGCGTCGGACCCGTATAAATTTTTGCGGGCGCGGCAAAAGTTCTCCCTCAACCTTTAGATTCACGGGGTGGGAGGCCGACCCGAGCTCGCCCCCTATCCGCAGCGAGATTTGGCGCGAGGGAAATTGCCGCGCGGCCATTCCCGCTTCCCGCCCCCTTCGCCACCATTGCCCCACCTCCGCCCGCTCCGGTCCATCTTCCCCGGCCATTCTTCGCCACCATGGAAGCCTCCCAGCCGTCCCCCGTCACCGTGGATGTCACGCACGCGCAATCCCCTCCGGCAGATCTCGTCGCCCGCCATGTCGCCCCCGTCGTCGCTCAAGGCACGACCGTGCCTGCCCGCAAGCGGCAGGGCAACGTGGTCGTGCAGGGCGGAAATCCGGCTGGCCCCGCAGGGAAGGCACGCGCGCCCGGCACCGCGGCCGCTACGCGATCTGCCCGGCCGCCGCCGGAGAAGATGGGCAAGGTTTCAGGCGTGAAGTGCAAGAAGGTTCCTACGAAAAGGCCGGCGCCTTCATCCTCTCCCTCCGCCCCGGCAAGAGGTACCCCGACGATGCCGTTCAACGGCGCTGCTTCCACCGTAGGCGAGGTGTTCAATGGAATGGCCGGAAGGTATGCATCTTCAATTCCTTCTACTTGCTTCGCTTTTCGCCATTGTGGTAGCTTGTGACTTGATGTCACTCGCTATAGCGGTGGTTCGAACGATGCCATTGCCGAGTTTGTCAACTCGTTGGACACCAACACCGTCGACATCGGTCAAGCCCCGTTCGCTTGTTTCAATTACAATGAAATGGAGGGTGGCGTGGATGATCAGGAAGGTGAAGATGAAGTGGAGGAGATAGATGAGGGGGTGTATGAGCAAGCGCAAACAAGAAAAGGCGCTAGTTCGAAGAACTACACGATGTTGGAAGACCAAACCTTGATCAAGGCTTGGAGTACGGTGTCTCTTGATGCTTGCACCGGTACATCTCAAACCGCCAAGAGGTATTGGCAAAGGATCGAAGATCAAATATCAATACTTCCGCATGCCGGGAAAGCATCACAATAGGACTCCACGCACCTTTCGGTCACTCCAAGGTCGTTGGGACGTGATCAAATTCAATTTGAACTCAATTGTCGGAATCACTATCAAATTCGCTTATCGAGGGTTTTCGGTTTGCGGGCTGACGTGGCTACGCGGGGTCTGCTCGGCCGCAGCCCGCGTCGGCCCGCAAAATCGTTTTTCAGCGAACTGTAAACAAGTTTTGCGGGACGATTTATACGGGGTCTACTAGAGATGCTCTTACATGGTACATTAGCAGACCAGGACCATATTTGAGCAAGGAAATGAAGGTTGGCGATCTCCACTAGGAGGCCAAGCTAAACTTGCTATATTGTGTTGCTAGAACAAAAAACAGAACTGTCTAGCACTCCTAAACAAGACACACTTGGTTTATTTAACCTTAACCTGCAACAGCTCAATGGCAAATTTGTATGAAGTTTTGACCATGATATAGTTAGAATTTTTATTGTGATTGCACATATTTTCGGAAAACCAGCAGTTTATCAATAGTTTCAAGAAAGCAACGTGACAATTCTGTTGTGAGCGTTCATGACTCACTGACTCATCAAGTTTCCATCAGTTTAACATTTGTCCCATACCAGTCAATAATACTGCAGCAATCAAATGAAAACCAGAATAAGCACCACCGTGATCGGGGAGTTAGTTCTCCGAACTAGTTACAAATCAGGACAAAAAAAAAGTCTAATGGACTCAGAGTTGGAATAACTATATACTACTAACTTATTGAGGGGTGAGATTGATATGTTCCAGGTTAGATTAAATTAAGTTGAAAGAGAAAAAAAATCCATTTTTAACATTATAGGAGCATGACAACACGTATCTCACAATTCAGATACAAGTGTTGAACTCATGACTTGTGTTTTATCAGCATACATAAGATGACAACAATAGCAAGATCGTGCTGGCAAGAAGACCACAACCACAGTTCCAAACAACTGAACCAACTTGATGGTCAGACGACCATCACCAAAGACATCTTTCCTTCAGAATTAAAGCCTTGTTCCATTTCAGAAAAATAAATGACTCAAGTTAAAGCCTTCAAAACTAACAGCTTATGCATTAAAGCCATGTCCAGACCAAGTCTATGCAATAGAGCTAGATGTTTGCATTATGTTTGGACTTCACAAAATGCAGTGAAGAGTTCTTCGAACTGCTTAGTTACTTATGAAATGACAAACAAGTAACAAGGCACTGTTATACTGACTAAGTGTACACCACAAGGCACTATTCCATTTCAGAAAAATCAAGGATAAGCTCAAGTTCCAGCCTAGGGATGTAAACGACATACCGTTTAAACCCGTTTAAGCCCATTTATTGGACTAACATTCAAGAAAGATTTTTTTCCCAGAAAAATTAACTATCGAGCTAACTAAAAAAATAAACACTTTGTGGCGTCGTTTATTGCGCCGTTTACATCCCTATTCCATGCCAAGGGGAACAAGTCCCAAGCAATAGGCACACAACTGCTTTAGTAGATAAGCATCAAGAAAGAAGAGCAATTTAGCAAGTTACTCTTGCAGTGGAACCCGCAATATTCAATAAATCCATCAAGGCCAGAAATCCATCAAGGCCAGACCACACCTGGAGCTTGGCTGAGTAACTAATGTCGTGTCAACCACACCAGCACCGGTAGCTAGTTAACCTAACATCCCAGCGGCACCCCAACAATTATAGCATCGCAACCAACCCCTCAAGCTTGAGCGTGTGAGCCATATAATTATAAGAGCTAGTACATGCCATATTTAACTAAGAATGAACTACTTGTATGCAAAACACATTTGCATACACATACACTTGGTAAATTGCTCAAGTGAGCACGATTGCCATGAACCCAGAGAGATCACCATAGCCATGGCTCGATGGCCGCATGCTCAGAACCAGAGGACATCAGGGAGAGGAACTGGAGGAGCTCACCATGCCGGTTTTGTAGCTGATGCCTAACAGCACTGCCACTGTAGCGTGGCAGCTGGGCTAACAGAAGGCGCCAAGGCCGGAAACCAAGAAACCACCGTGTACCTTACCTGTTTGACAACAAAAGACAAAACCTTTAGCATGAATCCCTGGAAAGCTCATATACAGGTTCATAGAAGTTCCCCGTGCAGAATCACAAGTACACGATCAATAGCTGCACTTCACAAGTAAAAGAGCAAGGCTCCCAACAAGTACCTCCACATTATACTAGAAAATAAATAAACCAAGTTTCCCTTGCAGCAAGGGGATCACAAGTTAGAACACAGACTACAATCTGAACAAGAATCATGTAGTTCAGAACAGGTGACTAGAGACTAAACTAGCACACCAAATTATGAGACACAAATCATATCTTATTATATCTCCAATCTGATTAAATCTCAAAGTCTGACAGCAGTGCAAATGTATGATTCAAAACTTCATGCTTTTGACACTGCATAACACTAGAGCTAGCTATTTACTACTCATGATCCCATGGTATAATGCTAATGAATAAAGCCACTGTCGATGCCAGGAAGGCATTGACATTTCTCTTGAGAAAATAAAGTTCCACATATTCCAGCAACAGGGCAAGCACTATTCCATTTCAGAAAAACAAGGATAAACTCTAGTTACTACCTACAGTTTGATATTTTGAAATAAATAGGAGGTGGCAGAGCTGGATCGTAACCTCAGAAACAATTTCATCCTTCGTTACTGGAGTGCACAACTCGATCCCTTCGGAGATGAACCGCCTCATCACCTATGAAACATAAATATTTTGATCAGCACTTGCTAATACTAGACAAAATTGATGTTACTCAATCACAAGATTTTTGTGAGGAAAACTTTAGCTCTTGTTACAGCAAATAAACCATGACAGCGATCCAACTCTAGCAACTACCAGACGTACCCCTGCCATACAATACAACTCCAGCAATGGACTATAGTAGTCATTAATCAG
Organism: Triticum timopheevii; assembly: GCA_963921465.1. NCBI lineage: Eukaryota > Viridiplantae > Streptophyta > Magnoliopsida > Poales > Poaceae > Triticum > Triticum timopheevii. The sequence continues at coordinate 148,467,116 of OY997272.1, forward strand.
CCCATAACTGGCTGAATCAAGCCAATTTATCTGTGGTTCATAGGAGAGTAGAAGTGCTCGACAAGTCACCTTCCTCAGAATCGACCAAAATTAATTGGCATTTTCGAGCAGCAGCATGGTATGTTATCAGCGAAACACGCTGGTATTGTCTAGTCAAAACTAAGAAAAAAAAAGACCCTAACTCGGATTTAAAAAAATCAAGGCATGAGCTATGTCATTCACATCTTAGATTCCAGTATGGCTGACTGGCTAAAAGCTGACCAAGATGTGAGGTCAAATTTATATGGATAGTAAGAAATTGTATGTAGTACGTTCATGGGCAATCTGATAAATACAAGGGTGCAGAGAAAACCTTTGATCCTTGCACACTTTTCATCTGAGGATGTACGCCATGCTGCACAGGCCGATTCATGCCAATCGTCAACGTCACACGCGTCATTTGGAACTCCAGATGGCGGATCCCCCTGCTCCTTCGGCATCGGACCTGCAAGAAGCTGTAAATCACAGTGCACTTGTCTATATACGTACATGGCATCTAGTAAATTCATCTTCTACTCACGAAACGACCAACACTGATTGTGTGACGTAGTTCCATCACTAGTCAGGTGTAACTTGTCTAACTAATGATAGAACTCTAGACGACCAACCCTGATTGATCTTTTGCCTATTTAATTATTTATTTTTGGGAATTGATCTAGTGATGGAACTACATCCAAAACTAGATGTTTGACTCAAGCAGGTTGATCTAGAAATACAAAACAAGAGTAACATCATAACTAACAACGAGCTTCCAATGGTAAGTACATGTCAACTTGAGATTGAGAGTTGAACACTGACAACTCCTCACTGGTTAGGCATGTTTTGCATGGAATGGGTTGAGCAGCAAGCAAGTTCATTAGTGCAGTCAATCTGGCAGTTTCTATGTGGGAGCTTTGTTATTTGGCACAAGAGGTTAATTACTACAAAATTTCCTACAGGCTAGCCACTTTTCTGCCACTCATATGCCACTGATAAAAAAAATGAACTTTCACCAGTAAGTTGTAACTTGACAGCCAGTCAGTTTATACAACAAAGATAATCATATATTTCTATGAACACTAGACGCCAATCTGAGGATAAAAAAGCATCTACTAGTAACTAGTGCATATGATCATCACTAGCCCATAATAGTAATTAAGTTTTTTTTGTAGACAAACAACATGTTTATCTTTCAGGCATCTACATCCCAGAGTGTACCGAACAAAACCCAGAGCTTGGTGCTATCCAACTATTAAAACCGCACAGCTGCATGGCTCCTAGCAACAATTTCACAAGTAAATTCAATGCAAGTCCAAGAAGACAGCACATAGCTCAGACCTGTGGCTGTGGGGATTGTCCTCAATGCAACTCCTTCAAAATAGAGAGACTGTCTTCAATGTAAAGGTGTGAGAATTCACGATCACCGGCCAGTAAGTAGATGACGTCTTCCTGGCCGCCGGCAAAAAAAGAAGAAGAAAATGTTAGCAAACTCTACAGCCTACAAATAAGGCAGCTACATGTTAAACCAACCATGACGGGTACAAAGGCCATGCGCACGCGGCAACCAGAGCTTCGCCTTACTTAGTCCCCTTGATGTTATTGTTTGTTTCGGTTCTGTTTTAATTAGGCCTGTAACCGTAATCCGATTGTTGTGAGTGTCCATGGCCTTTATGTATGGCATGGCCAGTGTGACTTTATTAATCTATAAAAGCTCGACCTACCAACTTGTAAGCATTCGACAACTCAATTAATCAGCAAGTAATTGGGTCGAGAAGGTCCAAACCTGCCATACATAATTCGTAAGCAAGATCATTTACAAACAAAAAAAATTGTTCCACAATTTGCACTAGGGAAACTGTACAAATTGCAACACAAGATGGTCAGTTTCAACGCCCGACAGATCCAAATTCACCACCGACTAGAAAAAGTAGGACCCTGAATAAACAAGAACCACGCGTACACGAATCAGTGGGTGCTATTTACCGCTGCGATTCGACAGGGTTGAGATAGCGGAATTTCTTACCGGGAGGGGATGGAGAGACAAGACGGCGCAGCGAGGAGATTGTGTGGGCGTCGTCGTGGTCGTGGTCGTGCGCGGGGTCGGATCTGCAGAGCAAGTCTGCCCAATGAAGGAAGCAAGCACGTGAGAGGAGGCTATATATGGACTTGAGGAATGGAGAAGTAAGGAGGAGGGCGTACCTTGGGCTGGGCGTCTAGGTCCTGCAGCGCGTGGGGAGGGGAGGGGAGGGGATGGAGGCGCCGTCGCAGCAAGGTCGGAGATGCCGCCGCCGCTCCCCCATGTGCCACGCCCCGCGGAGAGAAGGGGGTGGACGGGGTCGGCCTCCGTCGCGCTGCTGGAGCAGCAGCCGAGCCACCGCTGGTGGGCGCATTCGGCCTCTGGCCTTGGTTGAAGCAAAATCGAACAACGCTTCCAGCAAAATAGAACAACGGTTCCAGCAAAACCAAACTTAGGCCCCAGCAAAAACGGCATGAAACATTTGAGAGCTCTGCAGCCGATGAAGCAAAAAATTACATCTATTCCAGCAAAGAAATTCATCGGTTCCAACAAAAAAACAAAAATTTGGTTCACCAAAAAAAGACGCATCAGCAAAAAACGGCCACTCCCTCTTGCAACGCCCCCAGTCACCGGTTGTAGCTCCGGCGTACATGGTTGCAACTCCCGGTGTTTGAACGACGTTGGATGCAGCCCTCCTTGCCGCTGGATGCAGCTTCCTCCGGCGAGCTGTCAACCTTGCAGCACGTCCACCAACTACTTCCAGCAAATCGGGACACCGGTTCCAGCAAAAACGAAAAGAGTTCATCAAATCGAATGGGTATGGTAGCAAAAAAGAAAGGGGTTGTAGCAAAAAAGGTGGGTGGATCCAGCAAAAAAATAACCTGGTTCCAGCAACCCCCGGCTCCAGCACAAACTCGTCGCCGCCGCGGCTGATTGCAGGTTGGTCATGGCGATTAGCGAAGCTCTGGCTGCGGTTGCCATGGAGAGGGCGCGCGTCCAGTTGCCGCGGACAAGGCGACGAGCAAGCCACTGGCCGTGGGCGGCCATGGAGAGGGATGCATCCGGTGCGGGTGATCCGCACATGATTCAAAAATGAGGTGCATCCAGTGGCCGGTGGCCATGGCGACGACCGCGTCCCCGGCTGTGGGTGGATGGGGAGGGAGATGCGGGTGGATATGGAAGCGAAGGGATAAGGTCGCGGGCGGTGCGCGGGCCCCAACAGCCACGCGTTTGATCTCTTGTGTGGAAGACGTGGCTAAACAGCGGTTCAATCGCTAATCATCGAATGACCCGCGCGTGACCGGCCGAAGCTTCGGCCGGTCCGCCGGCTACAACCGTTTCCCTTTATTTAATAACCGGAACTCAAATAATCAGGGAAAGGGAAGAAAAGGGTTGAGAAAGAAAAGAAAAAGAAAGAGACGATGTATAACTGAACTGGGATGGAATAAAGAAAAAGATGAGGCCGGAATTAATCCGAGAAGAAGAAGAAGAAGAAGAAGAAGAAGAAGAAGAAGAAGAAGAAGGAGGAGGAGGAGAATAAGAGAAAGGAGAGAAACACAATCATTTGTAGGTTAGCCGGAGAGGAGCGCCGCCTCCCAACCAGATCGAGATCTGAGGAGAAACCGCCGCTGCCGCCACGCCACAAGGGCTTTGCCCTGTGACGCCCCGGGCGACGGCGGCGAAGGGGAGCGGAGGAGGGGCGAGGCCGTAGGAGGAGGGCGGGGGCTCCCCGGTGCATCTCAGCCGTTTGCCGGATCCAACGGAGGAGAGAGGAGAGCCTCATTTGGGTCAAGATACCCTCCTCTCCCTTTTACCCTATTTTTCACTTCACCTTTTTTTTAACTCATGAGCAGTAGTGGACCAAACGACTTCTAGAGTTTTTTTCCTTTTTTTAGCCTAACAAAAAGCGGGAAGGTGAGTGGGCGTCGGACCCGAATTTGTTTTGGAATGAGATTCCAATTGAGGCGCAACACAACACAGGAAGAACAATAGTGGCATGGGATCCGTTGTGGATACGTTAGGTTGGAGTTTTCATTCCCATCCAGAAATAAGAGAAGGATGGATCACAGAGCCTCCTCAGAGCTCAGTGACTTTCAGCCGTTGGATGCGTTCTCTTGATGCGTTCTCGTCCGTTGGATCGAGAGGTGGGAGGATCTGGGCCGTTGGATCTGGAAGAAACACTGCTGGAATGAATAGTAATGGCAACATAATGTAAATACCATGCCCCCACCAGGGCATTTTGGTAATTTTGCGTGGTGGGGGTATAAAAGGGCCGGCTCCCCTGGTGAACCCTAGCCGCTCGCCCTGCCCTGCCGTCTCGCCCGTCCCGCCGCCCGCCGTCTCGCCCGCCCCACCGCCCCGCCCCGCCGTGGCCGTGGCCCGCATCGCCCCGCCCTCTCCTCTCCCTCTCCCTCCCTCAGTCCTCACTGCCCCGCCCGCATCGCCGCTGCCCGCCCCGCGCCGCCCCGCCACGCCCGCACCGCGCCGCCATCTCCTTCGCCGACCAGGCCGCCGTTGCCCCGCGGTCTCCTCGACCCAGCCGACCACCCCGGCGCGGCCACCTTCGACGGCGAGGAGGAGGAGCACGGCGGGAAGGAGGAGGACAGCCTGGGGAGGAAGGACGGCATGGTGGTTAGGGTTTCGGGTGGTGGCTCCAACACCGGCGGCTATGTCCGGTGATTTCATCCCCTCCCCTCCCTCCTCCTCCCCATCTCTCTCTTCCTCTCTCTAATATCTTGTTTTGTAGCAAGAGGACGAGGCGGACGAGGAAACGGAGGATGCGCTGCTGGACCGCGCGCAGGCCCTCATCTCACGCGCCGTCGAGCAGGAGGCCAACCCCAACCCGCCGCACAGCGACTCCTCGCGCTCCAGCCGCCGCGTCCCTCAACGTCAGGTATACTTTCTTTCCTATTTTGTAAAGCATATGTTGGAGAACGTTGCAGAAAATAAAAAATTTCCTACGGTTTCACCAAGATCCATCTATGAGTTCATCTAAGCAACGAGTCATGGGAGAGAGATCGCATCTACATACCACTTGTAGATCGCGTGCGGAAGCGTTCAAGAGAACGGTGATGATGGAGTCGTACTCACCGTGATTCAAATCACTGATGACCAAGTGCCGAACGGACAGCACCTCCGCGTTCAACACACGTACGGAGCGGATGACGTCTCCTGCTTCTTGATCCAGCAAGGGGGAAGGAAAGGTTGATGATGATCCAGCACAACGGCGTGGTGGTGGATGCAGCAGAACTCACGCAGGGCTTCGCCAAGCTGCTGCGGGAGGAGGACGAGGTGTAGCAGGGGGAGGGAGGCGCCAAGACACAGGGTGCGGCTGCCCTCCCCCCTGCCATCCTTTATATAGGCCCCCAGGGGGGCGGCGGCCTTGGGAGATGCAATCTCCCAAGGGGGGCGGCGGCCAGGGGGGTTGGAGTACCCCCCAAGGCAAGTGGTTCCCCTCCCACCTCAGCCCACGGGGCCCTCCGGGATAGGTGGCCCCACCCGGTGGACCCCCGGGACCCTTCCGGTGGTCCCGGTACAATACCGGGTGACCCCGAAACTTTCCCGATGGACGAAATAGCACTTCCTATATATAATTCTTTACCTCCGGACCATTCCGAAACTCCTCGTGACGTCCGGGATCTCATCCGGGACTCCGAACAACATTCGGTTTGCTGCATACTCATATTCATACAACCCTAGCGTCACCGAACCTTAAGTGTGTAGACCCTACGGGTTCGGGAGACATGCAGACATGACCGAGACGGATCTCCGGTCAATAACCAACAGCGGGATCTGGATACCCATGTTGGCTCCCACATACTCCTCGATGATCTCATTGGATGAACCACGATGTCGAGGATTCAAGCAACCCCGTATACTATTCCCTTTGTCAGACGGTATGTTATTTGCCCGAGACTCGATCGTCGGTATCCCAATACCTCGTTCAGTCTCGTTACCGGCAAGTCACTTTACTCGTATCGTAATGCATGATCCCGTGACCAGACACTTGGTCACTTTGAGCTCATTATGATGATGCACTACCGAGTGGGCCCAGTGATACCTCTCCGTAATACGGAGTGACAAATCCCAGTCTCGATCCGTGTCAACCCAACAGACACTTTCGGAGATACCTGCACCTTTATAGTCACCCAGTTACGTTGTGACGTTTGGTACACCCAAAGCACTCCTACGGTATCCGGGAGTTACATGATCTCATGGTCTAAGAAAAAGATACTTGACATTGGAAAAGCTCTAGCAAAACGAACTACACGATCTTGTGCTATGCTTAGGATTGGGTCTTGTACATCACATCATTCTCCTAATGATGTGATCCCGTTATCAACGACATCTAATGTCCATAGTCAGGAAACCATGACTATCTATTGATCAACGAGCTAGTCAACTAGAGGCTCACTAGGGACATATTGTGGTCTATGTATTCACACGTGTATTACGATTTCCGGATAATACAATTATAGCATGAATAAAGACAATTATCATGAACAAGGAAATATAATAATAATGCTTTTATTATTGCCTCTAGGGCATATTTCCAACAGTCTCCCACTTGCACTAGAGTCAATAATCTAGTTACATTGTGATGAATCGAACACCCATAGAGTTCTGGTGTTGATCATGTTTTGCTCGCGAAAGAGGTTTAGTCAACGGATCTGCGACATTCAGATCCGTATGTACTTTGAAAATATCTATGTCTCCATCTTGAACATTTTCACGGATGGAGTTGAAGCGACGCTTGATGTGCCTGGTCTTCTTGTGAAACCTGGGCTCCTTGGCAAGGGCAATAGCTCCAGTGTTGTCACAGAAGAGTTTGATCGGCCCCGATGCATTGAGTATGACTCCTAGGTCGGTGATGAACTCCTTCACCCAAATTGCTTCATGCGCTGCCTCCGAGGCTGCCATGTACTCCGCTTCACATGTAGATCCCGCCACGACGCTCTGCTTGCAGCTGCACCAGCTTACTGCTCCACCATTCAATATATACACGTATCCAGTTTGTGACTTAGAGTCATCCAGATCTGTGTCGAAGCTAGCGTCGACGTAACCCTTTACGATGAGCTCTTCGTCACCTCCATAAACAAGAAACATGTCCTTTGTCCTTTTCAGGTACTTCAGGATATTCTTGACAACTGTCCAGTGTTCCTTGCCGGGATTACTTTGGTACCTTCCTACCAAACTTACGGCAAGGTTTACATCAGGTCTGGTACACAGCATGGCATACATAATAGATCCTATGGCTGAAGCATAGGGGATGACACTCATCTCTTCTTTATCTTTTGCCGTGGTCGGGCATTGAGCCGAGCTCAATCTCACACCTTGCAATACAGGCAAGAACCCCTTCTTGGACTGATCCATTTTGAACTTCTTCAAAATCTTATCAAGGTATGTGCTTTGTGAAAGACCTATGAGGCGTCTTGATCTATCCCTATAGATCTTGATGCCTAATATGTAAGCAGCTTCTCCAAGGTCCTTCATTGAAAAACACTTATTCAAGTAGGCCTTAATGTTGTCCAAAAGTTCTATATCATTTCCCATCAAAAGTATGTCATCTACATACAATATGAGAAATGCTACAGAGCTCCCACTCACTTTCTTGTAAACGCAGGCTTCTCCATAAGTCTGCATAAAGCCAAACGCTTTGATCATCTCATCAAAGCGAATGTTCCAACTCCGAGATGCTTGCACCAGCCCATAAATGGATCGCTGGAGCTTGCATACTTTGTTAGTATTCTTAGGATCGACAAAACCCTTCGGCTGCATCATATACAGTTCTTCCTTCAGATGCCCGTTAAGGAATGTCGTTTTGACGTCCATTTGCCATATCTCATAATCATAGTATGCGGCAATTGCTAACATGATTCGGACGGACTTCAGCTTCGCTACGGGAGAGAATGTCTCATCGTAGTCAACCCCTTGAACTTGTCGATAACCCTTAGCGACAAGTCGAGCTTTATAGACGGTAATATTATCATCCGCGTCCGTCTTCTTCTTAAAGATCCATTTGTTTTCTATCGCTCGCCGATCATCGGGCAAGTCTGTCAAAGTCCATACTTTGTTTTCATACATGGATTCTATCTCGGATTGCATGGCTTCAAGCCATTTGTCAGAATCCGGGCCCGCCATCGCTTCTTCATAGTTCGAAGGTTCACCGTTGTTTAACAACATGATTTCCAGGACAGGGTTGCCATACCACTCTGGTGTGGAACGTGTCCTTGTGGACCTACGAGGTTCAGTAGCAACTTGATCCGAAGTACCTTGATCATCATCATTAATTTCCTCTCCAGTTGGTGTAGGCACCACACGAACATTTTCCTGAGTTGCACTACTTTCCGGTTCAAGAGGTAGTACTTCATCGAGTTCTACTTTCCTCCCACTTACTTCTTTCGAGAGAAACTCTTTTTCCAGAAAGGATCCGTTCTTGGCAACAAAGGTCTTGCCCTCAGATCTTAAGTAGAAGGTATACCCAATGGTTTCCTTAGGGTATCCTATGAAGACGCATTTTTCCAACTTGGATTCGAGCTTTTCAGGTTGTAGTTTCTTGACATAAGCATCGCATTCCCAAACTTTTAGAAACGACAGCTTAGGTTTCTTCCCAAACCATAATTCATACGGTGTCGTCTCAACGGATTTAGACGGTGCCCTATTTAAAGTGAATGTAGTTGTCTCTAGAGCGTATCCCCAAAATGATAGCGGTAAATCGGTAAGAGACATCATAGATCGCACCATATCCAATAGAGTGCGATTACGATGTTCGGACACACTGTTACGCTGAGGTGTTCCAGGCGGCGTGAGTTGTGAAACGATTCCACATTTCCTTAAGTGTGTACCAAATTCGTGACTTAAGTATTCTCCTCCACGATCTGATCGTAGGAACTTTATCTTTCGGTCACGTTGATTCTCTACCTCATTCTAAAATTTCTTGAACTTTTCAAAGGTTTCAGACTTGTGTTTCATTAAGTAGACATACCCATATCTACTCAAGTCATCAGTGAGAGTGAGAACATAACGATATCCTCCACGAGCCTCAATGCTCATTGGACCGCACACATCGGTATGTATGATTTCCAACAAGTTGGTTGCTCGCTCCATTGTTCCGGAGAACGGAGTCTTGGTCATTTTGCCCATGAGGCATGATTTGCATGTGTCAAATGATTCATAATCTAGAGACTCTAAAAGTCCATCAGCATGGAGCTTCTTCATGCCCTTGACACCAATGTGACCAAGGCGGCAGTGCCACAAGTATGTGGGACTATCGTTATCAACTTTACATCTTTTAGTATTCACACTATGAATATGTGTAACATTACGTTCGAGATTCATTAAGAATAAACCATTGACCATCGGGGCATGACCATAAAACATATCTCTCATATAAATAGAACAACCATTATTCTCGGATTTAAATGAGTAGCCATCTCGTATTAAACGAGATCCAGATACAATGTTCATGCTCAAACTTGGCACTAAATAACAATTATTGAGGTTCATAACTAATCCCGTGGGTAAATGTAGAGGTAGCGTGCCGACAGCGATCACATCGACCTTGGAACCATTCCCGACGCGCATCATCACCTCGTCCTTCGCCAGTCTCCGCTTATTCCGCAGCTCCTGCTGTGAGTTACAAATATGAGCAATGGCACCGGTATCAAATACCCAGGAGTTACTACGAGTACTGGTAAGGTACACATCAATTACATGTATATCAAATATACCTTTAGTGTTGCCGGCCTTCTTGTCCGCTAAGTATTTGGGGCAGTTCCGCTTCCAGTGACCCTTCCCCTTGCAATAAAAGCACTCAGTCTCAGGCTTGGGTCCATTCTTTGACTTCTTCCCGACAACTGGCTTACCGGGCGCGGCAACATCTTTGTCGTCCTTCTTGAAGTTCTTCTTACCCTTGCCCTTCTTGAACTTAGTGGTCTTATTGACCATCAACACTTGATGTTCTTTCTTGATTTCAACCTCTACTGACTTCAGCATTGAAAAAACTTCAGGAATGGTCTTCACCATCCCCTGCATATTGTAGTTCAACACAAAGCTCTTGTAGCTCGGTGGGAGCGACTGAAGGATTCTGTCAATGACCGCTTCGTCCGGGAGGTTGATCTCCAGCTGGGACAGGCGGTTGTGCAACCCAGACATTTTGAGTATGTGCTCACTGACAGAACTGTTTTCCTCCATCTTACAACTATAGAACTTGTCGGAGACTTCATATCTCTCGACCCGGGCATGAGCTTGCAAACCATTTTCAGCTCCTCGAACATCTCATATGCTCCGTGTTTCTCAAAACGCTTTTGGAGCCCCGGTTCTAAGCTGTAAAGCATGCCGCACTGAACGAGGAAGTAATCATCAGCACCGTAGGGTCCGCACTCTTAAGGTTTCAATGACAGTTTTATTACGAGTTTATGAGCTTTGATGTACCAAAGGAGTTCGGAGTCCCGGATGAGATCGGGGACATGACGAGGAGTCTCGAAATGGTCGAGACGTAAAGATTGATATATTGGACGAGTATATTCGGACATCGGAAAGGTTCCGAGTGATTCGGGTAATTTTTGGTGTACCGGAGAGTTACGGGAATTCGTATTGGGCCTTAATGGGCCATACGGGAAAGGAGAGAAAGGCCCCAAAGGGTGGCTGCACCCCTCCCCATGGACTAGTCCGAATTGGACTAGGGAGGGGGGGCGCCCCCTTTCTTCCTTCTCCTTCTCCCTTCCCTTTCCTTCTCTCCTACTCCTAATACTTGGAAGGGCTCCTAGTTCTACTAGGAAAGGGGGAATCCTACTCCCGGTGGGAGTAGGACTCCCCTAGGGAGCGCCATAGAGAGGGCCGGCCCTCCCCCTCCTCCACTCCTTTATATACGGGGAGGGGGCACCCCTTGGAGACACAACAATTGATCTCTTAATCTCTTAGCCATGTGCGGTGCCCCCCTCCATTATAGTCCTCCTCGATAATATTGTAGCGGTGCTTAGGCAAAGCCCTGCGATGGTAGAACATCAAGATCGTTACCACGTCGTCGTGCTGACGGAACTCTCCCTCGACACTCGGCTGGGTCGGAGTTTGAGGGACGTCATCGAGCTGAACGTGTGCTAGAACTCGGAGGTGCCGTAGTTTCAGTGCTTGATCGGTCGGGCCGTGAAGACGTACGACTACATCAACCGCGTTGTGCTAACGCTTACGCTTTCGGTCTACGAGGGTACGTGGACACACTCTCCCCTCTCGTTGCTATGCATCACCATGATCTTGTGTGTGCGTAGGAAAAAATTGAAATTACTACGTTCCCCAACAGTGGCATCCGAGCCTAGGTTTTATGCGTTGATGTTATATGCACGAGTAGAACACAAGTGAGTTGTGAGTGATACAAGTCATACTGCTTACCAGCATGTCATACTTTGGTTCGACGGTATTGTTGGATGAAGCGGCCCAAACCGACATTACGCGTATGCTTACGCGAGACTGGTTTTACCACCGTGCTTTGCACACAGGTGACTAGCGGGTATCTGTTTCTCCAACTTTAGTTGAACTGAGTGTGGCTACGCCCGGTCCTTGCGAAGGTTAAAACAACACTAACTTGACGAACTATCGTTGTGGTTTTGATGCGTAGGTAAGAACGGTTCTTGCTCAGCCCATAGCAGCCACGTAAAACTTGCAACAACAAAGTAGAGGACGTCTAACTTGTTTTTGCAGGGCATGTTGTGATGTGATATGGTCAAGACGTGATGCTATATTTTATTGTATGAGATGATCATGTTTTGTAACCGAGTTATCCGCAACTGGTAGGAGCCATATAGTTGTCGCTTTATTGTATGAAATGCAATCGCCCTGTAATGTCTTTACTTTATCACTAAGTGGTAGCGATAGTCGTAGAAGCAATAGTTGGCGAGACGACAACGATGCTACGATGGAGATCAAGGTGTCGCGCCGGTGACGATGGTGTTCATGACCGTGCTTCGGAGATGGAGATCACAAGCACAAGATGATGATGGCCATATCATATCACTTATATTGATTGCATGTGATGCTTATCTTTTATGCATCTTATCTTGCTTTGATTGACGGTAGCATTATAAGATGATCTCTCACTAAATTTCAAGATAAAAAGTGTTCTCCCTGAGTATGCACCGTTGCCAAAGTTCGTCGTGCCCAGACACCATGTGATGATCGGGTGTGATAAGCTCTACGTCCATCTACAACGGGTGCAAGCCAGTTTTGCACACGCAGAATACTCAGGTTAAACTTGACGAGCCTAGCATATGTAGATATGGCCTCGGAACACTGAGACCGAAAGGTCGAGCGTGAATCATATAGTAGATATGATCAACATAGTGATGTTCACCATTGAAAACTACTCCATTTCACGTGATGATCGGTTATGGTTTAGTTGAATTTGGATCACGTGATCACTTAGATGATTAGAGAGATGTCTATCTAAGTGGGAGTTCTTTAGTAATATGATTAATTGAACTTAAATTTATCATGAACTTAGTACCTGGTAATATTTTGCAAATTATGTTGTAGATCAATAGCTCGCGTTGTTGCTTTCATATGTTTATTTTGATATGTTCCTAGAGAAAATTGTGTTGAAAGATGTTAGTAGCAATGATGCGGATTGGATCCGTGATCTGAGGTTTATCCTCATTGCTGCACAGAATAATTATGTCCTTGATGCACTGCTAGGTGACAAACCTATTGCAGGAGCAGATGCAGACGTTATGAACGTTTGGCTAGCTCAAAATGATGACTACTTGATAGTTTAGTGCACCATGCTTAAACGGCTTAGAATCGGGACCTCAAAGATGTTTTGAACGTCATGGATCATATGAGATGTTCCAGGAGTTGAAGTTAATATTTCCAGCAAATACCCGAGTTGAGAGATATGAAGTCTCCAACAAGTTCTATAGCTAAAAAGGTGGAGGAGAATCGCTCAACTAGTGAGCATGTTCTCAGTTTGTCTGGGTACTTCAATCGCTTGAATCAAGTGGGAGTTAATCTTCCAGATAAGATAGTGATTGATAGAATTCTCTAGTCACCATCACTAAGTTACTAGAACTTCGTGATGAACTATAGTATGCAAGGGATGACGAAAACGATTCCCGAGCTCTTCGTGATATTGAAATCGACGAAGGTAGAAATCAAGAAAGAGCATCAAGTGTTGATGATTGAAAAGACCACTAGTTTCAAGAAAAGGGCAATGGGAAAGAAAGGGAAACTTCAAGTAGAATGGAAAGCAAGTTGTCACTCCCATGAAGAAGACCAAAGCTGGACCAAAGCCTGAAACTGAGTGCTTACACTGCAAAGGAAATGGTCACTAGAAGCGGAAATGCCCTGAATATTTGGTGGATAAGAAGGATGGCAAAGTGAACAAGGGTATATTTGATATACAGGTTATTATGTGTGCCTTACTAGTGTTTATAGTAGCCCCTAAGTATTTGATACTTGTTCGGTTGCTAAGATTAGTAAATCGAAACAGGAATTACAGAATAAACAGAGACTAGTTGAAGGGGAAGTGACAATGAGTGTTGGAAGTATTGATATGATCATCATCGCACACTCCCTATACTTTCGGGATTAGTGTTAAACCTAAATAAATGTTATTTGGCGTTTGCGTTGAGCATGAATATGATTTGATCATGTTCATTGCAATACAGTTATTCATTTAAAGTCAGAGAATAATTGTTGTTTTGTTTACATGAATAAAACCTTCAATGGTCATACACCCAATGAAAATAGTTTGTTGGATCTCGATCGTAGTGATACACATATTCATAATATTGATGCCAAAAGATGCAAAGTTAATAATGATAGTTCAACCTATTTGTGGCACTGCCGTTTAGGTCATATTGGTGTAAAGCGCATGAAGAAACTCCATGCTGATGGAATTTTGGAATCACTTGATTATGAATCACTTGATGGTTGCAAACCATGCCTCATGGGCAAGATGACTAAAACTCCATTCTACGGAACAATGGAACGAGCTATTAACTTATTGGAAATAATACATATTGATGTATGCAGATCAATAAGTATTAAGGCTCGTGGCAGGTGTCATTATTTTCTGACCTTCACATATGATTTGAGCAGATATGGGTATATCTACTTAATGAAACACAAGTCTGAAACATTTGAAAAGTTCAAAGAATTTCAGAGTGAAGTGGAGAATCATCGTAACAAGAAAATAAAGTTGCAGACTAAGGCATAGCCTAGTGGTGGGAAGGGGCTGATGCCTTCCCACCCACCCAGGTTCAAGGCATGGTACTTGCAATTTGGGTTTGTTGCACCAATTATACTGTAGGGGGTTCCCTTATAGTCTTTCTATCAAAAAAACAAGAAAATAAAGTTTCTACGATCTGATCGAAGAGAATATTTGAGTTACGAGTTTGTCCTTCATATAAAACAATGTGGAATAGTTTCACGGCTCACGCCACCTGGAACACCACAGCGTTATGGTGTGTCCGAACGTCGTAACCGCACTTTATTGGATATGGTGCGATCTATGATGTCTCTTATCGATTTACCACTATCGTTTTTGGGGTTATGCATTAGAGACAGCTGCATTCACATTAAATAGGGCACCATCTAAATCCATGGAGACGACACCATATGAACTATGGTTTAGCAATAAACCTAAGCTGTTGTTTCTTAAAGTTTGGAGCTGCGATGCTTATGTGAAGAAGTTTCAACCTGATAAGCTCGAACCCAAATCGGACAAGTGCGTCTTCATAGAATACCCAAAGGAAACTGTTGGGTATACCTTCTATCACAGATCCAAAGGCAAAATATTCATTGCTAAGATGGATCCTTTCTAGAAAGGAGTTTCTCTCGGAAGAAGTGAGTGGGAGGAAAGTAGAGCTTGATAAGGTAATTTGTACCTTCTCCCGAATTGGAAAATAGTTCATCACAGAAATCAGTTCCAGTGATTGCTACACCAATTAGTGAGGAAGCTAATTATGATGATCATGAAGCTTCAGATCAAGTTACTACCAAACTTTGTAGATCTTCCAGATTAAGATCCGCACCAGAGTGGTACGGTAATCCTATTCTGGAAGTCATGTTACTAGACCATGATGAACCTACGAACTATGAGGAAGCGATGATGAGCCCAGATTCCGTGAAATGGCTTATGGCTATGAAATCTGAGATGGGGTCCATGTATGAGAACAAAGTATGGACTTTGGTTGACTTGCCCAATGATCGGCAAGCCATAGAAAATAAATGGATCTTCCAGAGGAAGACGGACGATGATAGTTGTGTTACTATCTACAAAGCTCGAATTGTCGAAAAAGGTTTTCGACAAGTTCAAGGTGTTGAATACGATGACAATTTCTCACTCGTATCCATGCTTAAGTCTGTCCGAATCATGTTAGCAATTGCCACATTTTATGAAATTTGGCAAATAGATGTCAAAACTGCATTCCTTAACGGATTTATTAAAGAAGAGTTGTATATGATACAACCAGAAGGTTTTGTCAATCCTAAAGGTGCTAACAAATTGTGCATACTCCAGCGATCCATCTATGGACTGGTGCAAGCATCTCGGAGTTGGAATATACGCTTTGATGAGTTGATCAAAGCATATAGTTTTATACAGACTTTTGGAGAAGCCTGTATTTACAAGAAAGTGAGTGGGAGCTCTGTAGCATTTCTAAATACTATATGTAGATGACATATTGTTGTTTGGAATGATATGCAATTTCTGGATAGCATAAAAGGATACTTGAATAAGAGTTTTTTAAAATAAAGACCTCAGTAAAGCTACTTACATATTGAGCATCAAGATCTATTGAGATAGATCAAGACGCTTGATAAGATTTTTCAATGAGTACATATCTTGATAAGATTTTGAAGTGGTTCAAAATGGAATAGTCAAAGAAAGAGTTCTTGCCTATGTTCCAAGGTGTGAAGTTGAGTAAGACTCAAATCTCGACCACGGCAGAAAATAGAAAGAGAATGAAAGCCATTCCCTATGCATCAGTCATAGGTTCTATAAAAGTATGCCATGTTATGGTCCAGACCTATTGTATACTCTGCCCTGGTTTGGCAAGGGAGTACAATAGTGATCTAGGAGTACATCGCTGGACATTGGTCAAAATTATCCTGAGTGGAATAAGGATATGTTTCTCGATTATGGAGGTGACAAAAAGGTTCGTCGTAAAGGGTTACGTCGATGCAAGTTTTGACACTGATCCAGATAACTCTAAGTCTCAATCTGGATACATATTGAAAGTGGGAGCAATTAGCTAGAGTAGCTCCGTACAGAGCATTGTAGACATAGAATATTTTGCAAAATACATACGGCTCTGAATGTGACAGACCCGTTGACTAAACTTCTCTCATGAGCAAAACATGATCACACCTTATTACTCTTTGGGTGTTAATCACATAGCGATGTGAACTAAATTACTGACTCTAGTAAACCCTTTGGGTGTTGGTCACATGATGATGTGAACTATGGGTGTTAATCATATACAGATATGAATATTGGTGTTAAATCACATGGCCATGTGAACTAGATTATTGACTGTAGTGCAAGTGGGAGACTGAAGGAAATATGCCCTAGAGGCAATAATAAAGTTATTATTTATTTCCTTATTTCATGATAAATGTTTATTATTCATGCTAGAATTGTATTAACTGGAAACATAATACATGTGTGAATACATAGACAAACATAATGTCACTAGTATGCCTCTACTTGACTAGCTCATTAATCAAAGATGGTTAAGTTTCCTAACCATAGACATGAGTTGTCATTTGATTAACGGGATCACATCATTAGGAGAATGATGTGATTGACTTGACCCATTCTGTTAGCTTAGCACTTGATCGTTTAGTTTGTTGCTATTGCTTTCTTCATGACTTATACATGTTCCCATGACTATGAGATTATGCAACTCCCGTTTACCAGAGGAACACTTTGTGTGCTACTAAACGTCACAACGTAACTGAGTGATTATAAAGGTGCTCTACAGGTGTCTCCGAAGGTACATGTTGGGTTGGCGTATTTCGAGATTAGGATTTGTCACTACGATTGTGAGAGAGGTATCTCTGGGCCCACTCGGTAATGCACATCACTATAAGCCTTGCAAGCATTGTAACTAATGAGTTAGTTGCAGGATGATGTATTACGGAACGAGTAAAGAGACTTGCCGGTAACGAGATTGAACTACGTATTGAGATACCGACGATCGAATCTCGGGCAAGTAACATACCGATGACAAAGGGAACAACGTATGTTGTTATGCGGTTTGACCGATAAAGATCTTTGTAGAATATGTAGGAGCCAATATGAGCATCTAGGTTCCGCTATTGGTTATTGAACGGAAACGTGTCTCGGACATGTCTACATTGTTCTCGAACCCGTAGGGTCCGCATGCTTAAGGTTTCGATGACAGTTTTATTATGAGTTTATGAGTTTTGATGTACCAAAGGAGTTTGGAGTCCCGGATGAGATCGGGGACATGACGAGGAGTCTCAAAATGGTCGTGACGTAAAGATCGATATATTGGACGACTATATTCGGACATCGGAAAGGTTCCGAGTGATTCGGGTAATTTTCGGAGTACCGGAGAGTTACGGGAATTCGTATTGGGCCTTAATGGGCCATACGGGAAAGGAGAGAAAGGCCCCAAAGGGTGGCCGCACCCCTCCTCATGGACTAGACCGAATTGGACTTGGGAGGGGGGCGCCCCCTTCCTTCCTTCTCCTCCTCCCTTCCCTTTCCTTCTCTCCTACTCCTAATACTTGGAAGGGCTCTTAGTTCTACTAGGAAAGGGGGAATCCTACTCCCGGTGGGAGTAGGACTCCCCTAGGGCGCGCCATAGAGAGGGCCGGCCCTCCCCCTCCTCCACTCCTTTATATACGGGGAGGGGGCACCCCTTGGAGACACAACAATTGACCTCTTGATCTCTTAGCCGTGTGCGGTGCCCCCCTCCACCATGCACTACAAAAAAAGACACATCCGTGACATTTTGGGCCGAACGAATTTTTTTTCTGTCATACATATGACACTTCTATGACGATAATTGTGACAAAACCCGGTATCATCATAGATGTGGTGGGCTCCTACTTCTATGACAAAAAATCATGACAGAAAATGGGCTTTTCGTCCTGGGCGGGCCGGAGACGCAGCTGCATGACATTCTTTGGGCCGTCCATAACAGAAAAAACCGTGGTAGAAGCGAGGGGGAGGAAAATTTCGGGGAGTTGCGGTTACGGTGGGAGGTCGGGGGCGGAGCGATGCGCGTTTCTCTCGTACGTACGCGTGTGTGTGGGAGGCGTTGGATCTAACTGAAGCCGAGCGAGGCGTTGGGCTCTAACTGAACCCGAGCGATTGCACTGCAGGCTATGCATTACCGAACCCGAGCGATCGATCGATGGCTATTAACTGAACCCGATGGAGCGATTCCTTCGCTACTGCTGCGAACTGAAGCCGATCGATGCTGCCTCTGGGATGAACAGTGAGCGTTGCGGGGGGGGGGGGGTTGGATGAACAGTGAGCGGTGGCGTTGCCTCTGGATGAACAGGAACCCGTGGTGTGGAGGGCTGGATGAACAGTAGACAGTGGAGGGGTGGCCGTGGAGGGGTGGTTGAACAGGACCCCGTGGTGTGGAGGGCTGGATGAACAGTAGATGGTGGAGGGGTGCCCGTGGAGGGGTGGTTGAACAGTAGCCGGTGGAGTAGCGCACGGTGGAGGCTGGATGAACAGGAGCCCGTGGAGGCTAGAGGAGGTCGACGGTAGCCCGTGGAGGCTGGAGGAGGTCGACGGTGGAGATGAACAGTATCCCATGGAGTTCCGTTTTGTGGTACGCCACACCCCTCCAGATGAACAGGACCCCCGTTTCAACCGTAGGAGGTCCGTTTCGTCCGTTTTGCGGTACGCCACACCCCTCCCGATCAACAGGACCCCCGTTTCGACCGTAGGAGGTCCGTTTCGTCCGTTTTGCGGTACGCCACAGCCCTCCCGATCAACAGGACCCCCGTTTCGACCGTAGGAGGTCCGTTTCCTCCGTTTTGCGGTATGCCACACCCTCCCGATCAACAGGACCCCCGTTTCGACCGTAGGAGGTCAGTTTCCTCCGTTTTGCGGTACGCCAGGCCCCTCCCGATCAACAAGACCCCGTTTCGAATGTGGCCAGTCGAACACAAGGCCGTTTCCTCCGTTGTGCGGTATGCCAGGCCTCGTTCCATCTCCTATTCCGTCCAAGCCGGTTGGCTCGCATGCGTTCCGTTGCCTCCCGATGAACACGACGCATTCTGTTGCCTCCCCATGAACACGAGCCCTCGTCGTACGTATGCGTGACTAGGCGTTCGAGACCCCGCCCGTATGTACACATACGTGGCCGTATTTTCTTTCTTGCACCCTGGCCGTTGTACGTATGTGTACATGCTACGTGCGCGCCTCTACAACGACACGTACGCGCCTCTACATCTACGACACGTGCGCGCCTCTACATCGACCAGTATGTACGTACACGTTCGTGACCAGAATGACAACGCTACATACGCTTCGACCAGGTGGGTCCCGACTACCAGGCACTTCCTTGCGTGCGAAGATGTAGCTGGTGGGTCCCAGCAGTCAGGGGGGCGAATCGTTTTGGTTTTTTTTTTGCCCGGACGCACTTCCTTGCGTGCGAAGATGTAGCTGGTGGGTCCCAGCAGTCAGGGGGCAAATCTTTTTTTGCCCGGACGCACTTCCTTGCGTGCGAAGGTGTCGCTGGTGGGTCCCAGCGGTCAGGGGGGCGAATCGTTTTGTTTTTTGCCCGGACGCACTTCCTTGCATGCGAAGATGTATCTGGTGGGTCCCACCAATCAGGGGGAAATGTTTTTTTTTCACAAAATACAGTGGCCCGTCCGGTGGGTCCCAGCTGTCAGGTGGAGGAATCATTATTTTCTGCGTAATAAGGAGGCACTTCCTTGCTCCGGCTGTGGACCCAGCTTTCAGCCTCTCCACGTACAGTCCACATCCGATGGAAGTCGTTCCTTGACCATGTTGACCACGCTGCGCTGAGAGCACTAGGGCGGTGGACGACGGCGAGGCCTAGGAAGGGGACGACGGGGAGCCGGGGAAGACGCGACAGTGGAAGCCCGCACGGAGAGGAGTACAAGGGTTCACTGGTTCGGCTGCGGTGTGAGGCTGTCGTCGCCGCAGGGCCTGGCCAGCGGTGGGTATAGTAGGGGGCGGTGAGGCCTCCGCGGCAGCACAGCCGGCCACGGGAGGGAGGAGCGTGCGGCACGACCGGCGCTGCTTTGGGCGGCTGGAGCAAGAAGACCAGAGGTTGAAGAAGCACTACGGCTGTTGGATGGACATCGTACGGTCACTGGAGCTAGAATCGTTCATATTGAATAAAGTTGACAAAGGCCCGCATCCCAGTCAACTTAGTAGGCCCACAAGTCAGCCTCCCACCATGGTGGGTCCCAGCTAGCAAGGGGAGTATTCATTTTTTTTGTGCGTAATAAGGAGGCACTTCCGGTGGGTCCGAGCTGACAGCGCAGGGAACGTTTTTTTCGCGAAATACGCTGGCCCGTCCGGTGAGTCCCAGCAGTCAAGGGGAAATGTTTTTTTCGTGAAATAAGGTGGCCCGTCCGGTGGGTCCCGGCTGTCAGGTGGAGGAATAATTATTTTGCGCGTAATAAGGAGGCACTTCCTTGCGGCCGCCTGGACCCAGCTATCAGCCTCTCCACGTACAGTACTCTTCCGATGGAAGTCGGTCGTTGACCACGTTGACCACGCCGCGCCGAGAGAACCAGGGTGGTGGTCTGGACGAAGGCGAGGCCTAGGAAGGGGACGATGCGGAGCCGGAGAAGACGCAACAGTGGTAGCCCACGCGGAGAGGAGTACGGGGGTTCACTGGTTCGGCTGCGGTGTGAGGCTGCCGTCGCCGCAGAATAACAGGGGGTGTGGGTGAGTAGAGGGATACCCTGGGCCAGCTGTGGGAGTAGTAGGGGGCGGTGAGGCCTCCGCGGCATCACAGCCGGCCACGAGAGTCGGGAGCACGCGGCACGACCGACATTGCTTTGGGCGGCTGGAGCAAGAAGACCAGAGGTTGAAGAAGCACTATGGCCGTTGGATGGACATCGTACGGTCACTGGAGCTAGAATCTTTCATATTGACTAAGTTGACAAAGCCCTCCGTCCCTGTCAACTTAGTTGGCCCACAAGTCATCCTCCCACTATGGTGGGTCCCATCTAGCAGGGTGGGTATTCATTTTTTTGTGCGTAATAAGGAGGCACTTCCTTGCGTGCGAAGATATAGCTGTTGGGTCCGACATGTCAGCGGGGGGAACGTTTTTTTCGCGAAATACAGAGGCCCTTCCGGTGGGTCCCAGTTGTCAGGTGGAGGAATCATTATTTTGCGCGTACAGTCCACGGCCGATGGATGTCGTTCATTGACCATGTTGACCAGGCTGCGCCGAGAGCACCATGGCGGTGGACGACGGCGAGGCCTAGGAAGGGAACGACACGGAGCCGGGGAAGACGCGGCAATGGTTGCCCACGCGGTGGGGAGTACGAGGGTTTACTGGTCCGGCTGCCGTCGCCGAAAATAACAGGAGGTGTGGGTGAGTAGAGGAATGGCCTAGCCAGCAATGAAGTAGGGTGGGGCGGTGCGGCCTGTGCGGCAGCACAGTCGGCCACGGGAGGCGGGAGCAGGCAGTCCCACCGGAGCTGGTTTGGGCGGCTGGAGCAAGAAGATCAGATATTGAAGAAGCAGCACGGCCGTTGGATTAACATCCAATGGTCACTGCTGCTAGAATCGTCTGTGGACGAAGTTGACAAAGCCAGAGTACACGTCAACCTAGTAGACCCACAAGTTAGCCTCCAAATCTGTCCTAAATAGCATACAACCCAAAATTTTTAGCCGGATTCAAATTAATTTTAAATCTAAATATACCTTAATTTAAATTCAATGAAATTTTACCCACACAAAAACAATGAAATTTAAAATATCAAAATCCGAAAGAAAACAGTATTTGGGAACTAATTACCCGTTTGCTGTATTTTTTTTTCATTTTACAGCCCATTTATTATTACTTATAGCCCATTTCTTATTACTTATAGCCCATTTTCTGGGGAAAATGCATCCCTCCTCGTCTTGAAAGATTTCCGGCCCAGCAGGGCGTAGAAAAGCAAGTAGGCCTATGTTGGTTATTCTGCAAAAAACAAAATAGTTGGCTAGCCATTTTTCAGAAAGGAAAAAAACAAACTGGGCTGGTCATGTGCTAAACATATGAAATAAAAGCCTGGGCTAGACGGGCCACGGGTCCCGCACAACTCAATTGATACCCTTCTCCATCCCGAAAAAACAAAATTACTGCGCGCGCTGCTGGGTCCCTACTGTCATCCTCACCATGTACAGTCATCTCCTTATTCCTCTCGGTTGTTGACCATGTTGACAACACCGGAGGGCGGCGCCGCGGCGAGCGCGGAGGACGATGGTGAGGCCTCGGACGGGAACGAACAGGAGCCGGGGAAGATCACAGCCAGCCGTGGGAGGCGGGAGCAGGCGGTCCCGCCGGCGCTAGTTTGGCTTTGGCGGCTCGAGGAAGAAGAGACTGAAGAAACGTGACAGACGTTGAATGTCAATCGAACGGTCAAGGTTGGCGCAATCGTTTTTTTACTAAGCAGACACCAAGTAGCATACTTTTTTATATATAGGAAGAAAACTGCAAGGAAAATGCGTTCGTCTGCCGTCCTCCTCACAGGGAATGTTCGCCACATAAGTGACTAGCACCCTTGGTTTTCAACCGAGAGGTCTTGGGTTCGAGTCCAAGGAACTCTCAATTTTGTCCTCCTTCCTTCCTCGCAAAAAAGGGAAAGAAACTCAAAGACTTGGGAAGGCGTACAGAACAAGCTAGTGTACCAGTAAAGAGACGTTGCCGAGTTTTAGAAAAAAGAAAGACGTGCTCCTGTAGCTGGTTCGAATCCAAACCTAGACTATGACTATATATGGTGCTATGCTACTCTGCAAGTAATGAAACTGACATATCCAATGTTCGCTTCTCCTCTTCTCTACTTACTCTGCCTAGCATCAGAAGATCTGGCCGCAGCAACCATGTCCGCTAGCTGCTCGTCCACCTGCTCTTCAGCAGGCAACAACTAGATATGCGCCAAGTCGCCACCCGTACCATCGCCTGTGGGTCTCATCACACCCCCGCCGACACGGGCATCCCAGCCGATTGCTCATCGCAACCTGTTGCCGTTGGTGTGGTGCCACTGCTGCAAATCACGCAGAGTCATCCGTCGCGTCTCAACCACAATCCGCAACCCTGGCCGAGTCTTCTACAAATGCCCGAATCATGGGGTAATAATATGTTTAAGTGTTGTTCTGCTGCTTTCAGTTGCTGATTCTTTTAATAGTTAGGTTGATGATCTTCCAATTTGATTCGTGCAGAAAAGGGAAGATTCGTGTGATTTGTATTTCTGGGAAATTGCTGATGTGGGGGGAATGCAACTACGCTGATTATTTGGTTGGCCGAGGAATCCCAATACCAGCAGGTTGGGGTGTTGGACAAGTAACTGAAGGAACGGCAGAACAGGAAGATGCAGAGCAGAAGGTTAAAGACGCAGTTCCTCTAATCATGGCCAAGCAACAGCTGCTGAACGGCCTTGACAGCAATGAGGAGATGAAAGAGCTTGTGAAGATAATGGGCAAAATCGATGTGCTCTGTAGGATGATTGTTTCTTTATTTGCAGTGTATGTAGCACTCGTGATGTATTCAGTGGCTACGACATGAGCACTTTGCTGAAACTAGTAATGAATGAAACCTGTGTAGCAGGCTGGGCGTAGTGTTGTGAACATCTAATGATTTCTATTAATGGAAATCAGGGGGTATCCCCTTTTGCTCATATAAATAAATAGATAGCAGAGGCCCTGTCGGGTCAGTTTTGTTCTCATTCGAAGACGTCGAGCAAATTGCAGTCCAACAGCAAACTATTTCCTCAAATTCAAGTTTCACAGCCAAATATGAGTACAACTAAACAACAATGTCATCATGTTTTAGTTGTCATACAATCACCAAACACAAATCAGCATACATAACAAGTGATGTTCTCACAGCAAAATACTAAACAACATGTTCATCAGGTTTCAGTTGTCATAGCAAAAACAATTTCACATAGCAGATAAAAAAACGTCTTCTGACAGGCAAATATGACAAAAGCAATGTAATCATCATCCGCAGCAGCAGCTTCAACATCTTCGCCATGTGTATCAGTCTGAATCGTAATTCCCCATGGTTTCATCTTCTTCTTCGTCCTCAACGTCCTCGAACGTTGGCTTCTTCTTGATCAACTCTTGTATGTCCACAGCACGACAGGCAATCTTTTCGCCGGCGTCATTGACGTGATGGTTCTCAAAGATATTAGGAACATCTGTGTTATCTTGTACATCAGGAGCAGTGTAAGCATCATCTTGTTGTGCAACTTCATTAAACGAATTCCTCTGCTCAAACCTTTGCAATACTCTCCAGTCATCGCTACGTGCAAATGTGTCTTCCAAGAAAAATATCTGTGTTGCTTGATTTGCCAAAATAAAAGGCTCGTTGGTATGGTACGCCGCCTTGACATTGATGGATTTGAAATAATCATCAGCTCTGGGTTTTGCGATCCTGGAAAACAGGTTATACCAATGACAGCACAACAGAACCACACACCGATGATCCTCGAAACTGGAGATATACTGCAACTGAACAATGTCTGTTATGTTAGCATACATTTCAGTTGTCTCTTTGTCATACGTATCCGTGCTCATGATGGCACTGTTTTGTGTCTTCCTGCCTTCGTCTCGTGCAAGGGTGTTGTAGCGCACATCTCCAACAACGCAAGATTCATAATGTCTTACCCGAGTATCAGGACCCATTGCTAGTGAGTAAAGGGCATCATCAACTGCCTGCCCATCCTCCCGCATCTTCTTAACCTATGGTTAGAAAATAGACAAGCTGATCATCTTATGTACTCAATATATTAAAAAAACTGATAGTGCACTTCAAAAGCTTACATGGTTCTTGAACCATTTCGCAAATCCTGCCATAACCAGTTTGTCAATGTTTCTTGGATTTTGCGGCAGTAACTCGTCTTTGTACATGCTGCACAACATAGTGATCACGTCAAACATCTAAATATATAAGAATGTGCTGCAAGTTTAGTATATTACGATGTATAAGCTGCTGTACTGCACTTACTTGATATAAGGTAGTATCTCAGGACAGTTATTCAACACATACCAAACCATTTTGTCCAAATCTTTAGGTTTGTCCTCTTGTCGACTCTTCCCTATAACTCGAACAGAATAATCGAAAACATTGAGCCCGGGATTGTCTTCACTCACCTCTTTGCTAAGCTGATCAGTTGTTTCAATGTATTTTGAGCAGAATGTCAACGCTGCTGTAGCAATGTAGGCCTCTGCAATGGAACCCTCAGGTCTAGCTTTGTTCCTAACATAGCCCTTGAAAGTGCCTAGCCGCCTTTCAATAGGGTACATCCAGCCATACTATGCTGGACCGCTAAGTAGTGCCTCATCAGGTAGATGAACAGCCAAATGCACCATCACATCAAAGAAGGCTGAAGGATATATCTTCTCAAGGTCGCATAGGATAGTTGGTATCTTGTCTCTAAGATGCTCCAAAGCATCTATCCTGATATTTCTACTGCAGAGTTCCCTGAAGAATTGTCCCAACTCTGCAACTGCTCTGTATAAGTCAGGGCGGCCCAATCCTCTAAGGATAACGGTAAAACCCTTTGAAGTAGGACGTGGCAGTCATGAGTTTTCAAGCCTTGTACCTTGTTTCCATCTGCACTGACTCTCCTTTCAGGGTTGGAAGCAAATCCATGTGGGAATCTCACACGTGATAGGACCTCGCAGAATTCTTTTCTTTTTACCTTGTCCAAGACGTACACAGCTGGTGCCATATCCCGTGGTTTACCTTCATCTTGCACGTGCAAATCCTTTCTGATACCCAGGTGTGTCAAATCAATCCTAGATTTTAAGGTATCTTTCGTCTTGCCTTCAATGTTAAGAAGTGTGCCGATAATCCTGTCACATATATTTTTCTCGATGTGCATCACATCAAGATTATGCCGCAGATCCAAATCTTTCCAATACTCCAAGTCCCACAAAGTGGACCTGCGGGTAAACAATAATCTCTCTTCTACCATGCCATGCTTCCTTTTCCCGCTACCATTACTAGGATGGTTTCCTAGTGTAATATGCTTGACCTTCTCTAATTCCACTTGCAACTCATCGGCGGTGAGCCTCTTTGGCGCATCACAGTTTTCATGCTTTGCATTAAACACATGTCTTCGGTATTTTCTAGGATGCGGCTTGTCCTTGGCAAGGAAACGACGGTGTCCAATGTAACAGATCTTGCTAAGTATTGCGTATGACAGCAGATTCCTGTCACAGCGAACACATGCATTGTAACCATGTGTCGTTCGCCCTGACATAGTGCCCAAAGCCGGATAATCATGGATGCACCAAATTACAACAGCACGCAGAAAGAAATCAGCTGGTAGGCTGCTATATAGGTCTCGAGTGAGAACACCCTTCCATAGCTGTTGAAGTTCCTCCACAAGAGGCTCCATGAACAAATCAAAATCCTTTCCAGGACTTTTTGGACCTGGGATGAGCAAGGCCATCATGTAGTTTGATTCTTTGTGTTGGGGAACGTAGTAATTTCAAAAAAATTCCTACGCACATGCAAGATCATGGTGATGGCATAGCAACGAGAGGGGAGAGTGTTCGTCCACGTACCCTCGTAGACCGTAAGCGGAAGCGTTAGCACAACGCGGTTGATGTAGTCGTACGTCTTCACGATCCGACCGATCCAAGCACCGAACGTACGGGGCCTCCGAGCTCAGCACACGTTCAGCTCGATGACGATCTCCGGCCTCCGATCCAGCAAAGCTCCGGAGATGAGTTCCGTCAGCACGACGGCGTGGTGACGATGATGATGTTCTACCGGCGCAGGGCTTCGCCTAAACTCCGCGACGATATGACCGAGGTGGAATATGGTGGAGGGGGGCACCGCACACGGCTAAGGAATGATCCGTAGATCAACTTGTGTGTCATGGGGTGCCCCCTGCCCCCGTATATAAAGGAGCAAGGGGGAGGGGGCGGCCGGCCAAAGGAGGGCGCGCCAGGGAGGAGTCCTATTCCCACCGGGAGTAGGACTCCCTCCTTTCCTAGTCCAACTAGGAGAGGGGAAGGAAGGGAAGGAGAAGGAGAAGGAAGGAGAGGGAGGAAAAGGAGGAAAGGGGGGCCGGCCCCCTAGTCCAATTCGGTTTGGGCTAGGGGGGCCGCACGCCCTGCCTCCTCTCTTCCACCACTTGGCCCATGAGGCCCATTGCTTCTTCCTCGTATTCCCGTAACTCCCCGGTACCCCCGAAAATACCCGAATCACTCGGACCCCTTCCGATGTCCGAATATAGTCATCCAATATATCGATCTTTACATCTCGACCATTTCAAGACTCCTCGTCATGTCCCCGATCTCATACGGGACTCCGAACTCCTTCGGTACATCAAAACTCATAAACTCGTAATATAACTGTTATCGTAACGTTAAGCGTGCGGACCCTACGGGTTCGAGAACTATGTAGACATGACCTAGAACTATTCTCGGTCAATAACCAATAGCGGAACCTGGATGTCCATATTGGTTCCTACATATTGTACGAAGATCTTTATCGGTCAAACCGCATAACAACATACGTTGTTCCCTTTGTCATCGGTATGTTACTTGCCCAAGATTCGATCGTCGATATCCAATACCTAGTTCAATCTCGTTACCGGCAAGTCTCTTTACTCGTTATGTAATGCATCATTCCGTAACTAACTCATTAGCTACATTGCTTGCAAGGCTTATAGTGATGTGCATTACCGAGAGGGCCCAGAGATACCTCTCCGACAATCGGAGTGACAAAACCTAATCTCGAAATATGCCAACTCAACATGTACCTTCGGAGACACCTGTAGTACTCCTTTATAATCACCCAGTTACGTTGTGACGTTTGGTAGTACCCAAAGTGTTCCTCCGGTAAACGGGAGTTGCATAATTCTCATAGTTACAGGAACTTGTACAAGTCATTAAGAAAGCAATAGCAGTATACTAAATGATTAAGTGCTAGGCTAACGGAATGGGTCATGTCAATCACATCATTCTCCTAATGATGTGATCTCATTAATCAAATGACAACACATGTGTATGGTTAGGAAACATAACCATCTTTGATTAATGAGCTAGTCAAGTAGAGGCATACTAGTGACTATATGTTTGTCTATGTATTCACACATGTATCATGTTTCCGGTTAATACAATTCTAGCATGAATAATAAACATTTATCATGATATGAGGAAATAAATAATAACTTTATTATTGCCTCTAGGGCATATTTCCTTCAGTCTCCCACTTGCACTAGAGTCAATAATCTAGTTCACATCGCCCTGTGATTTAACATCAATATTGATATTTGTATATGATTAACACCCATAGTTCACATCGTCATGTGACCAACACCCAAAGGGTTTAGTAGAGTCAATAATCTAGTTCACATAGCTATGTGATTAACACCCAAAGAGTATTGAGGTGTGATCATGTTTTGCTCGTGAGAGAAGCTTAGTCAACGGGTCTGTCACATTCAGAGCCGTATGTATTTTGCAAATATTCTATGTCTACAATGCTTTGCACGGAGCTACTCTAGCTAATTGCTCCCACTTTCTATACGTATCCAGATTGAGACTTAGAGTCATCTGGATCAGTGTAAAAGTTTGCACCGATGTAACTTTTACAACAAACTCTTTTATCACCTCCATAATCGAGAAACATCTCCTTAGTCCTTACTAAGGATATTCTTGACTGCTGTCCAGTGATCTACTATTAGATCAAAATTATATTCCTTTGCCAAACTCAGAGCAAGGTATACAATATGTCTGGTTCACATCATAGCATACTTTATAGAACCTATGACTGAGGCATAGGGAATGACTTTTCATTCTCTTTCTATTTTCTGCCATGGTCGGGTCTTGAGTCTTACTCAATTTCACACCTTGCAACACAGGCAAGAACTCCTTCTTTGACTATTCCATTTTGAACTATTTCAAAAAAATTATCAAGGTATGTATTCATTGAAAAATCTTATCAAGCGTCTTGATCTATCTATATAGATCTTGATGCTCAATGTGTAAGCAGCTTCACCGAGGTCTTTCTTTGAAAAACTCCTTTCAAACACTCCTTTATGCTTTGTAGAATAATTCTACATTATTTCCGATCAACAATATGTCATTCACATATACTTATCAGAAATGCTGTAGTGCTCCCACTCACTTTCTTGTAAATACAGGCTTCACCGCAAGTCTGTATAAAACTATATCATTTGATCAACTTATCAAAGCGTATATTCCAACTCCGAGATGCTTGCACCAGTCCATAGATGGATCGCTGGAGCTTGCACATTTTGTTAAAACCTTTAGGATTGACAAAACCTTCTAGTTGCATCATATACAACTCTTCTTTAAAAAAACCATTAAGGAATGCAGTTTTGACATCCATTTGCCAGATTTCATAAATTGTGGCAATTGCTAACATGATTCGGACAGACTTAAGCATCGCTACAGTTGAGAAAATCTCATTGTAGTCAACACCTTGAACTTGTCAAAAACCTTTTTGCGACAAGTCGAGCTTTGTAGATAGTAACACTACTATCAACGTATGTCTTCCTCTTGAAGATCCATTTGTACAATATGGCTTGCCGATCATTGGGCAACTCCACCAAAGTCCACACTTTGTTCTCATACATGGATCCCATCTCAGATTTCATGGCCTTAAGCCATTTTGCGGAATCTGGGCTCATCATCGCTTCCTCATAGTTCGTAGGTTCATCATGGTCTAGTAACATGACTTCCAAAACAGGATTACCGTACCACTCTGGTGCGGATCTTACTCTGGTTGATCTACGAAGTTCAGTAACAACTTGATCTGAAGTTTCATGATCATCATCATTAACTTCCTCACTAATTGGTGTAGGTGTCACAGGAACCGATTTCTGTGATGAACTACTTTCCAACAAGGGAGCTGGTATTGTTACCTCATCAAGTTCTACTTTCCTCCACTCACTTCTTTCGGGAGAAACTCCTTCTTTAGAAAGGATCCATTTTTAGCAACGAATATCTTGCCTTCGGATCTATGATAGAAGGTGTACCCAACAATTTCCTCTGGGTATTCTATGAAGACGCACTTCTCCGATTTGGGTTCGAGCTTATCAGGATGAAACTTTTTCACATAAGCATCGCAACCCCAAACTTTAAGAAACGACAACTTGGGTTTCTTGCTAAACCACAGTTCATATGGTGTCGTCTCAACGGATTTAGATGGTGCCCTTTTAACGTGAATGCAGCTGTCTCTAATGCATAACCCAAAAACAATAGTGGTAAATCAGTAAGAGACATCATAGATCACACTATATCCAATAAAGTGCGGTTACGATGTTTGGACACACCATAACGTTGTGGTGTTCCAGGTGGCGTGAGCTGTGAAACTATTCCACATTGTTTTAATTGAAGACCAAACTCGTAACTCAAATATTTGTCTCCGCGATCAGACCGCAGAAACTTTATTTTCTTGTTATGATGATTTTTCCACTTCACTCTGAAATTCTTTGAACCTTTCAACTATTTCAGACTTATGTTTCATCAAGTAGATATACCCATATCTGCTCAAATCATCTTGTGAAGGTCAGAAAATAACGATACTTGCCACGAGCATCAACACTCATTGGATCGCATACATCGGTATGTATTATTTCCAATAAGTCAGTAGCTTGTTCCATTGTTCCGGAGAACGGAGTTTTAGTCATCTTGCACAAAAGGCACGGTTCGCAAGCATCAAATGATTCATAACCAAGTGATTCCAAAAATCCATCTTTATGGAGTTTCTTCATGCGCTTTACACCGATATGACCAAAACGGCAGTGCCGCAAATAAGTTGCACTATCATTATTAACTTTGCATCTTTTGGCATCAATATTATGAATATGTGCATCACTACGATCGAGACCCAACAAACTATTTTCGTTGGGTGTATGACCATTGAAGGTTTTATTCATTTAAATAGAACAACAATTATTCTCTGATTTTAAATGAATAACCGTATTGCAATAAACATGATCAAATCATATTCATGCTCAACGCAAACGCCAAATAACATTTATTTAGGTTTAACACTAATCCCGAAAGTATAGGGAGTGTGCGATGATGATCATATCAATCTTGGAACTACTTCCAACACTCATCGTCACTTCCCCTTCAACTAGTCTTTGTTTATTCTGTAACTCCTGTTTCGAGTTACTAATCTTAGCAACCGAACAAGTATCAAATACTCAGGGGCTACTATAAACACTAGTAAAGCACACATCAATAACCTGTATATCAAATATACCCTTGTTCACTTTGCCATCCTTCTTATCCACCAAATATTTAGGGCATTTCCTTCCAGTGACCATTCCCTTTGCAGTAGAAGCACTTAGTCTCAGGCTTAGGTCCTGACTTGGGCTTCTTCACTTGAGCAGCAACTTGCTTGCCGTTCTTTTTGAAGTTCCCTTCTATCCCTTTGCCCTTTTCTTGAAACTAGTGGCCTTGTTAACCATCAACACTTGATGTTCTTTCTTGATTTCTACCTTCATTGATTTCATCGTCATGAAAAACTCGGGAATCATTTTCATCATCCCTTGCATACTATAGTTCATCACGAAGTTCTACTAACTTGATGATGGTGACTAGAGAATTCGGTCAATCACTATCTTATCTGGAAGATTAACTCCCACTTGATTCAAGCGATTGTAGTACCCAGACAATCTGAGCACATGCTCACTAGTTGAGCGATTCTCCTCCATCTTTAACTATAGAACTTGTTGGAGACTTCATATCTCTCAACTCGGGTATTTGCTTGAAATATTAACTTCAATTCCTGGAACATCTCATATGGTCCATGATGTTCAAAACATCTTTGAAGTCCCAATTCTAAGCCATAAAGCATGGTGCACAAAACTATCAAGTAGTCATCATATTGAGCTAGCCAAACGTTCATAACTTCTGCATCTGCTCCTGCAATAGGTCTGTCACCTAGCGGTGCATTAAGGACATAATTCTTCTGTGCAGCAATGAGGATAAACCTCAGATCGCGGATCCACTCCACATCATTGCTACTAATATTTTTCAACACAATTTTCTCTAGGAACATATCAAAATAAACATATGAAAGCAACAACGCAAGCTATTGATCTTACAACATAATTTGCAAAATACTACCAGGACTAAGTTCATGATAAATTTAAGTTCCATTAATCATATTACTTAAGAACTCCCACTTAGACAGACATCTCTCTAGTCATCTAAGTGATCACGTGATCCAAATCAACTAAACCATAACCGATCATCACGTGAGATGGAGTAGTTTTCAATGGTGAACATCACTATGTTTATCATATCTACTATATGATTCACGCTTGACCTTTCGGTCTCCGTGCTCCGAGGCCATATCTGCATATGCTAGGCTCGTCAAGTTTAACCTGAGTATTCCGCGTGTGCAAAACTGGCTTGCACCCGTTGTAGATGGACGTAGAGCTTATCACACCCGATCATCACGTGGTGTCTGGGCACGACGAACTTTGGCAACAGTGCATACTCAGGGAGAACACTTCTTGATAATTAGTGAGAGATCATCTTAAAATGCTACTGTCAATCAAAGCAAGAATAAGATGTATAATAGATAAACATCATATGCAATCAAAATATGTGACATGATATGGCCATGATCATCTTGCGCCTTTGATCTCCATCTCCAAAGTACTGTCATGATCTCTATCGTCACCGGCACGACACCATGATCTTCATCATCTTGATCTATATCAATGTGTCATCACATGGTTGTCTCACCAACTATTGCTCTTGCAACTATTGCTATCGTATAGCGATAAAGTAAAGCAATTATTTGGCACTTGCATCTTATGCAACAAAGAGACATCCATAGGGCTTCTGCCAGTTGCCGATAACTTCAACAAAACATGATCATCTCATACAACAACTTATATCTAATCACGTCTTGACCATATCATATCACAACATGCCCTACAAAAACAAGTTAGACATCCTCTACTTTGTTGTTGCAAGTTTTACGTGGCTGCTACGGGCTTAAGCAAGAACCAATCTCACCTACGTATCAAAACCACAACGATAGTTTGTCAAGTTGGTGCTGTTTTAACCTTCGCAAGGACCGGGCGTAGCCACACTCGGTTCAACTAAAGTTGGAGAAACTGACACCCGCTAGCTACCTGTGTGCAAAGCACGGCGGTAGAAACAGTCTCGCATAAGCATACGCGTAACGTCGGTCCGGGCCGCTTCATCCAACAATACCACCGAACCAAAGTATGACATGCTGGTAAGCAGTATGACTTATATCGCCCACAACTCACTTGTGTTCTACTCGTGCATATAACATCAAACCATAAAACCTAGGCTCTGATACCACTGTTGGGGAACGTAGTAATTTCAAAAAATTTCCTACGCACACGCAAGATCATGGTGATGGCATAGCAACGAGAGGGGAGAGTGTTCGTCCACGTACCCTCGTAGACCGTAAGCGGAAGCGTTAGCACAACGCGGTTGATGTAGTCGTACGTCTTCACGATCCGACCGATCCAAGCACCGAACGTACGGGGCCTCCGAGTTCAGCACACGTTCAGCTCGATGACGATCTCCGGCCTCCAATCCAGCAAAGCTCCGGAGATGAGTTCTGTCAGCACGACGGCGTGGTGACGATGATGATGTTCTACCGGCGCAGGGCTTCGCCTAAACTCCGCGACGATATGACCGAGGTGGAATATGGTGGAGGGGGGCACCGCACACGGCTAAGGAACGATTCGTAGATCAACTTGTGTGTCATGGGGTGCCCCCCTGCCCCCCCCTGCCCCCGTATATAAAGGAGCAAGGGGGAGGGGGCGGCCGGCCAAAGGAGGGCGCGCCAGGGAGGAGTCCTACTCCCACCGGGAGTAGGACTCCCTCCTTTACTAGTCCAACTAGGAGAGGGGAAGGAAGGGAAGGAGAAGGAGAAGGAAGGAGAGGGAGGAAAAGGAGGAAAGGGGGGCCGACCCCCTAGTCCAATTCGGTTTGGGCTAGGGGGGGGCGCGCGCCCTGCCTCCTCTCTTCCACCACTTGGCCCATGAGGCCCATTGCTTCTTCCTCGTATTCCCGTAACTCCCGGTACCCCCGAAAATACCCGAATCACTCGGAACCCTTCCGATGTCCGAATATAGTCGTCCAATATATCGATCTTTACATCTCGACCATTTAGAGACTCCTCGTCATGTCCCCGATCTCATCCGGGACTCCGAACTCCTTCGGTACATCAAAACTCATAAACTCATAATATAATTGTCATCGTAACGTTAAGCGTGCGGACCCTACGGGTTCGAGAACTATGTAGACATGACCTAGAACTATTCTCGGTCAATAACCAATAGCGGAACCTGGATGTCCATATTGGTTCCTACATATTCTACGAAGATCTTTATCGGTCAAACCGCATAACAACATACGTTGTTCCCTTTGTCATCGGTATGTTACTTGCCCGAGATTCGATCGTCGGTATCCAATACCTAGTTCAATCTCGTTACCGGCAAGTCTCTTTACTCGTTATGTAATGCATCATTCTGTAACTAACTCATTAGCTACATTGCTTGCAAGGCTTATAGTGATGTGCATTACCGAGAGGGCCCAGAGATACCTCTACTACAATCGGAGTGACAAAACCTAATCTCGAAATATGTCAACTCAACATGTACCTTCGGAGACACCTGTAGTACTCCTTTATAATCACCCAGTTACGTTGTGACGTTTGGTAGTACCCAAAGTGTTCCTCCGGTAAACGGGAGTTGCATAATTCTCATAGTTACAGGAACTTGTATAAGTCATGAAGAAAGAAATAGCAGTATACTAAACGATCAAGTGCTAGGCTAACGGAATGGGTCATGTCAATCACATTATTCTCCTAATGATGTGATCTCATTAATCAAATGACAACACATGTCTATGGTTAGGAAACATAACCATCTTTGATTAATGAGCTAGTCAAGTAGAGGCATACTAGTGACTATATGTTTGTCTATGTATTCACACATGTATCATGTTTTCGGTTAATACAATTCTAGCATGAATAATAAACATTTATCATGATTTGAGTAAATAAATAATAACTTTATTATTGCCTCTAGGGCATATTTCCTTCACTTTGGTGCAGACATTTGGAGGCATGTTGTAAGGGATAACAAGCACTGGCCACATGCTATATGTGGCGCTCTGGTGGCCAAATGGGTTAAATCCATCTGAAGCTAAGCCAAGTCTAATGTTTCTCGGGTCAGCAGCGAACTCTTTGTGTTTATCATTGAAGCTTTTCCACTCACTACCATGAGATGGATGGCTCATTACATTCTGATCTCTGTACTCCTGGTTCCTAGAATGCCACAGTACATCCTCTCTTGTTTCAGCATCATGAAACAACCTCTGCAATCTTGGTGTAATTGGAAAATGTCTCAGAACATTATGAGGAACCCTCTTCACAGCATCGCCATCTTTCCATCTTGATGATTTGCATTTCGGGCATTCACTTAAGTTGGCACAATCCTTCCAGAGCGGAACTCAATTATTCTTACAAACATGGATCATATCATATCCAATTCCAACTGCACGAAGGAAATTCTTCATTTTACTATAGGTGTGTGGCAGCTCAGACGCATTTGGGAAAGATTTGCGGAAAGCAGCCAACATCGCATCGAATGATTTGTTGGTCATCCGCTCAGATGTCTTCACCTGAAGAAAGGTGACCATAGCTGAGAATACTGACAGCTTATTTCCTGGGGTGACAGCAATGTTGCATTGTTCCAACATGCGGGCCCACCGTTTTTCTTCTGCAGGTGAAAGTTCACGGAATGCACAAGCATTTCGTAGCATTGTTTCAATGTTGGTCAAACTCACTGGCTCCGCCACCACCACCTCCTCCTCCTCTTCCACCTGAGCATCAGGCAGATCAAGATGGTGATCTGCTGCTTCCACGTAGTCAATAACATTGACGTTCACCGCTTCACCATGATGAACCCACCTAGTATATGTGACCGACATCCCATACAAGTGTAGATGATTTTGCACAGTTGACTGGGGTCTTGTAACTGAATTCATACAACTGCTACACGGGCAGAGCACTCTGATTTCGGACCACCGTACTCAGCTCTGATAAAGTTCATGAAGTTTTCAACCCCCTCGACATATGCAGTAGAGAATCTTCGAGCAGAAGTTATCCAAGTCCTATCCATCTGTTAGACATGCAAATTAGTTCTTCTACTAGATATTACAGGAAAAACATATATGCTTTTTTATGAAGTCCAGAAAAAAAATACCTAGGTCTAAAGCTATGGCAAGATATTTGGACGAGCAGATCTAAGTAACAAAATATATGTAAAGCTAATTCAGCAAACAGATTTGAGTGCTAAATTATGGCAGGCTGTTTCAGCAGTCAATGAGCCCGAGCACACAGCCATCGAACTATCGAAGGCCATCACAGCAACAAAGATCGAGTATAAAACGGTGTAGAGCTATTTCACCTAACAGATTGGCTACTAGACCATGGCAATCTATGTCACAATAAATATATGGCAGGATATTTTAGCAACTAATCGGCCTTGGCATGCCATCTTAGCTAAGCAGATTGAGTGCAGAACAGGGCAAGGAAGCTTCTTAAGTAGAGCATATTGATAGTAAACTACTTCGGCAAACAGTGAGATTAACAGCGTCTATCAGCTAACATTCAGCGCTACACTGACATGAACGGGGCCTCAGTCTAGAATGCGCGTACCTGGGAGAAGCTGACCGCCGTGCGCCTCCACAAGAACGTAGCCAGAGGTGGCGGTGCGACTAGAGGACGATAGTCTACAAGAGCGTACTGTGGGAGCGAGAGGATCGTCGTGCGTCCCCTCGACGAACCGCGGCGCCGACGTATCGGCGCGGCGGGGAGGGTGGCTTTGGCGGAGCGAATGGAGTGGAGGGGGGCGGGGGGGAGGGGGTTTGGGGAATATTTGGCCGAAGGGCGGTTGAATCGAATTTGGGGGGAATTTTTGTGTGTGTGGGGGGGGAGGATTTTCGCACGGTGGGCGGGGGGAGTTTGGCGCATGGTCGGTTTCTCCAAGTGCAGTCCCACGTGTCAGTGAAGAGGCAAGCCGAAGCGCGTTCCGTTTGCGTGAGCCGTGTGCAGGACCGAACGTGTGTGGGGTGCAATGCGACCGCGACAGGAGTGCTGTGAGTGTACCGCCTTTTTTTCCTTTTAAACTAGGTGCTTCGCCCCCTCAAAAAAAATGTTGCTTCGCGCGATCCATCAATACTACTACTAGTAATCCGGTAATCCCGACTAAAACGGCACGGCCGGGTCTTTTCCCGCGCGATATGCTGGGAGGTTGGCTTAGTTGGGTTTTTTAGATTTGTCCCGGTTCAATAAAAAAGCAGAGTTGGTGATGATGGTGTGCCTGTCATCCTGCAATATAGGCCGTCCGATCTATATCTAACGGATAGGAAGGAAACTATGACAATTTACCCACACTCCTCTCCACATTTGCAGATAAGGCTTTCCCTCGTTCATCCTTTTCTCCCATAAGATCTTGATCTTCCATGCACTAGTACTCCTACAATATGTATATTATTGTGAAATTTCATATACACCGGCCGAGATTAATGCAAACACGGCAGATTTTCATTACATTTCAAACTTTTATAAGACAGAAAAATAAAAGAAACCCGACCCTAAACCTATTCTACGGCGGCGACCGACGTCCTTCATTTGCGATCTCTATGTATGGGGGCAGGGTTCAAGACCCGTGAAGTGAAGGTGCGGTCTCCAGCGAGGAAGAGTAGAACACGGGATACGGACCGGCCAGTTGGCACACCATGCGCTGCTACCTCCCATGCCCTACTCATCCTCGGAGGAGTCCCCGACCTCGGCGGTGCCGGACTTTGGACGGCGGCAAGTAGGAAGCGTGGCTGACGGTGCTCCCGTCATCGGCCGCCAACGTGGCCACCGCTTGTGCGGTCGCGTCCGCGTCCGGCTACGCCGCTATTGCGTCGCGAGAGGCGACTTGAGCGAGGGCGGCGACCTCGAGCTTCATCCCCGAAGACAAGCTCTCCCGTAGAGCGTTCGCACTTGCGGTCATGGTGGATGTGGTGTCAGGTAGGAGGACGATGCGCTATGGTGTGGAGGTTAGCTGGGCGTTGCCGCTTTAAGTAGTGCATTCCGGTGAGGCCAAGCGTCCGGGTGCGTCATTAAGTCACCGGAGTTGGTTCCTCGGGCACCGAGCCTCTTAACGACGACATACGAACGGACGGCATGAATGCGGGAAGCTGGCGCCGGCTGGGAACGCACCGCGTGACAGCGCGAGGGACAAGGGCTTTGGTGTGCCAGGGTAGTCAGCTGCGGTCGTGGCAACGTTGGAGATGCCCTTTGCTCAAATGCGATCCCCGCATGTCATTGAAAAAGCAAGACGACCCGGCATGGTCTCAGGTCCACAGGATGCAGTTGGCCGCGCTACACCACTCCGCGGATGCGGCGCGGCGCCCCGAGCATCCTCGATGAGCCGGGTGTTGGGGTGTGTTTGGATTGTGGCCAAAGTGCACCTTACCAAAATTTTGGTCATGACCCAAAGATTGGTCTTTGTTTGGATGGTTGCCATTTCTTTGGCATGCCAATGAACTCTAGCCAACTCTAGTTCATTTTTCTTGCCAATGTTGGCAAAATCATGGGCAACCAATACCTCAACCAAAATTTTGGCTACCCAATGCTTTGATGGGGCAACCTTGGGCACAAACCAAACATACCGTTGGTCGTGCCACAGCACAAACGCCACCCTCGGCACACTGAAACCAACTGTGTCTATCGACGATATGAGCGTGTCGCTCACCGCAGTCGCCGTGTCCAGAGGCGGTGCTGGAGCTGCACCCCATTGTTGGCCCCAAAGACCCACATGAACGGTTGTCGGTGGCGAGGAGATCGTGGGCCAGCTCCTCCATTGGACTAGTCTGCGCTACGTCGCCCGACGGGTGTGCTCCACATGTCAGTTTCCCTATTTTCCCGACCATATTCGAGCGTCAGTGCTCCGCGTTGCGCATTAGGACTTTCACTATGTAGGCCAAGCGAGACAACTTATTGTTTATTTGAGCCGTTCAAGTGTAATCATGTGGCGTTTGCTTATTTCTCATTCCTCTCCAACCCTCTTCTCCATCGATCATGTCGCCCTCCAGTCGAGTCCATCCTCCCGCATGCCTCATTTGAACATTCCGCCGAGTATCATTTGCATGTACCCACCCTAGTCCTCTTTCAATAAATCTCCGGACCTCGAGATGAAATCGAGAGGGAATGAGTGGGGGCACGTGATACCTAAGGCGGATTCAAAATTTTGAACCGGTGATCATAGCATCCGCAAATCATATATAAAGGGTATTCAATGTTTGTTTCGTTTTTGAACATACAATATACTCCCTCCTATCCTTTATACCTTACATATAAGTTTTATGTGT
Organism: Triticum timopheevii; assembly: GCA_963921465.1. Classification (NCBI taxonomy): domain Eukaryota; kingdom Viridiplantae; phylum Streptophyta; class Magnoliopsida; order Poales; family Poaceae; genus Triticum; species Triticum timopheevii. The sequence goes on from OY997272.1 coordinate 148,506,754, forward strand.
AGTCAAAGTATCTCTACTATGATAAAAAAAGGTATCAACATTCAATAACGCCCAATCAATATTGTTAGATTCGTATTTACTCCTAGATTTGTACTCGAGATGGTTTCCAATTTGACTATTGACAAGATTAATAGTACTCCTTTCACATAGGTGAGTAAGTCATCTTAGGTCGTGCACCGTGACCAAGGAGGAGGGGAAAACGAGAGATATTAATGTTTATTTGCTAATTAATAGTATTGCATGCAATGAACTAACCACTGCATGTCATGTTTGATAGTCTCAGGTCATTAAAAGCATGCACACCCTCATCTCTTATTGGTTCATATGTCAAGAAACAAGAAACGAGGTAGAAGTTAATGCACCGCGCCTACGTGTTTTGGGATTATTTGGTTTTCGTAAGATGACTTACACACCTAGACGGAGGGAGTACATGAGATGTATAATGTGAAAATTATATCATTGGAAACTCCTTTCACATACGAAATTGACCATATGCTTTGTGTAAGTTGCATGTCATATATTATTACTCTAACATTTGGTCAAAGTTATCCTCGAAAAATGCATTAGACCCTGTATGCTTTGTGTAAGTTGCATGTCATATATTATTACTCTAACATTTGGTCAAAGTAGTATAGTGGAAGTGGATCCTCTGACGTAGGTATCCCTGCCTTACCCTCCCTTTCGGTCACTTACTGGCGGATCCCATGCTTGCTAGGCCCTGCATGTCAGTTACTCAATGGGTTCGACCATGTTAGGGGATCCTCATCCATAGTATACTCCCTCTGTTTTTATTTACTACGCATAAAACGGAGGGAGTAGTGGTATAATAAATGACGCGGGCGGGGAAGGGGGAGGGACGTCGGTTTGCTCTCAACTGCGGTCGCACAAGCGAGCGAAAACGCAAGACGAAGCGCGTTCCATTCGGTGAGCGACATGGAGGGTCCAGCGTGCCGGGCTGCAATGCGTACGCGACAAGAGCGATGTACAGCCAAAACCGATTGACCGGTCGTCACCGGAACCACTATTCACACCAGAACCTTCGCTGCTCGGCCTACGCCAGCCACTGTCCTAAAACCACACCAAATCTCTAGCCCATTCCCCCACCTTTCGATCCCCTATCCCGCATCAAGCGTCCTCTAGTTCACCGGAAAGCCATGGTGCGCCACAAGATCACTTACTACAAGATGCTGACGCCGGAGCGCCGCGCAGAAATCGCGGCGGCGGTCGGTGCCATAGACCTCCGTTCCCAAGCTCGCTTTGCGGCGGGCCAATCCCCGAGTTCTCTGGAGCCAAGCTACGAGGAGGAGGAAGCCAATCCAATGTTCACTACGGAGGTCGCGGCGCAGAAGGCCCCCGATGGGTATGAGACGATGGACGTCGACTTCGTGCCGGCGTCCGAGTCCCCCATGGTGCAAGCGGACCAGCGGTTCAACATGGCGATACTAAAGGAGGACCGGGAGGCAGAGGCTCAACTCGACACAGAGCGCGCGCATGCCGCTGCCATCGAGGCTCTCCTGCAGGCGGAACTTGATGTCGTGGATATGAACCGGGCGGCGGAGGCTCAACTTGAGGCAGAGCGCGTGGATGTCGCTGCCATCGAGGCCCTCCTGCAGGCGCAACCGGACGTCCTGGACATGAACCGGGCGGCAGAGGCTCGACTCGACGCAGAGGGCGCGGATGCCGCTCTCATCGACGCCCTCCTGCGGGCGGAACCAGAAGTCCTGGACTTGAACCGGGCGGCAGAGGCTCGACTCGACACGGAGCGCGCGAATGCCGCTCTCATCGACGCCCTCCTGCAGGCGGAACCGGAAGTCCTGGACTTGAACCGGGCGGCGGAGGCTCGACTCGACGTGGAGCGCGCGGATGCCGCTCTCATCGACGCCCTCCTGCAGGCGGAACCGGAAGTCCTGGACTTGAACCGGGCGGCGGAGGCTCGACTCGATGCAGAGCCCGCGGATGCCGCTGCCATCGAGGCCCTCCTGCAGGCGGAACCGGACATCCTCGACTTGAACCGGGCTGTGCTATCTTCCGTGCAGAAAGCCCGCACGCTCCGCTTGAACGAGTAGCTGGAGGCCGAGGACAACCACGGTCTGAAGACACACGTCGGCAGCGACGGCTGGTTTGCGCTGGCAGCCAAAGACGACGAGGCTGTCTCTTCCGGCGAGCAGTGATAGTTTTTATTTATGTTGTTGTTTTTACTATTATGGATCTTTTGCTGTGTAAAAACATACTATCTGTTATGCAAGTCACGTGAGTCTACAATTTCAGGCGGTTGGATGAATATCCTACGTCTCATAACCCTTCTTTCCTTCTTCCTCACCTCTTCTTCTTCCCCAACAGACCACCGCACGGGCCATACGGATACTCCGGTTGGATAAACATACTCTATGAACGAAAATTATGTGTCAGCGATAGGATGTCTGAGTTTGGTTTGTTCACATGCGACAACACGTGTCAGTGAGGGTGCATTCCATTGGTTGGGTTTGCGGCGTGCAGGAGCGAAGTGTGAGGGTGCGGTGCGACCGCGGCGTGCAGGAGCGACCGTGTGAGGGTGCGGTGCGACCGCGACAGCCATGCGCAAGTGTTCCTCCTTCTCATTTTGAAAACATTAGGCAACTTGGCAAAAATGTGTGGCGAAGTTTGGTAATGCAAGGCCTAGACCCAAACAGGATAAGTATATACGTACTAGGAGTAGTAGTGTTAAAAAAGAAAGGCGGGGTTTTCCTTCGATACAAATCCTTGTTTCACGTGTCAATTAATGCGTATTTTTTTTCTTGAAAGACCAAAGAGCTAACCATCTCACTCCTCATCGATTGATTAATGCAGCGCCATGCAAACGAACCTTCTCACTTCTGCATGCATGCAGGGGATATTAATGTCCTTGGTTGCTAACCCCATCAATTTTGCCTCGATTAGTGTTAGTGGCCCTTTGCAAATTGTAATTCTGATATACTGGCCTTGTGTACAAAAAAATGGAGGTAGTAACTATATTTGAATTCCTTGCCCATTGCGGTGACGTCGACGACTTTTTTTTGGTGGTTTGGCGAAGTACATTCGACGGAGAACACCATTGAGGGAGACCACGGTAAGTCGTTCGCAAGTGCCGCCTGCAAGTCGAGACAACCGCCTTATTTGCATCCAGGGAGTCCTTTACTAGTACTACTACTAGGAGTACTAGTGCGATGAGATGGTTTCTCGAAGAATACGATGGAGAAGCGGAGTCAGCGAAGAGTGAAATGATAGTTGCTTCGTCCGTGCTTTGTGATTTGATGCCTCACTGCTTTGTGATTTGTGATAGAAGGGACAGGGGAGTAGACTCTGTGCTCTATACTGTACTACTCCTACATGCGTCCAAGCATGGGAGAAAGAGGAGAGACGTTGCATTTTTCTATCCCTTTAATCAATCAATCAGGGAGCTTCGGTTCCATCTTTTTAGCTTTGGCAACGCCGTCCACAATGGTTCCCACGATGCCAAAAGCTATTTTCACATTTGGCTACACATTGTGGATGCCCTTAACCGTACCACTTGGTTTTGCTCTTGTGTGCTATCTATACAAATCTCAATTATATTGATCTAAAAAATTATAGAATCAAAGATTAGTAAAAAGGAGGTGATTTTGCCGCGCGGATGGCGGGGGAGGTTTCTTATTTTCAGAGGACGTTGTCCTAGCGGTTTGCTAACATGCGGTCCCATGTGTCAGTGCTTTACCAAGCTGATCCACATCCCACATGAGGCAGAACAACGGCAGAAGCAACACGTGGTTAAGTTGAAGAAGATGAGGGAGAAGCGACCAAGCTGATCCGCGTCCCACATGAGGCAGAACAACGGCAGAAGCAACACGTGGTTAAGTTGAAGAAGATGAGGGAGAAGCGGATTCAGCAACGAGTGAAATGATGGTTGCTTCATCCCTCCAACTTCTTTTTTTAGCATTATTACTTCATCCCTCCAACTTAACTGCGGGAAAGGTGCAGCTTTGTGATTTGACGCCTCATTGCTCATTACTACGCCGGCGCCATGACTGGGGTGCTTCACCCCGGCTGCTCTGCACTGTATTCCGGTATGGCACGTGGACCAGGTAGCTTGATGTCCCACATGTCGGCGAAAGGGACTAGAAGATTTATGAAAGTGAGCGCTCCACTCTTACGACGGAGGAGTAGACGACACGACGGCCTAGTGAACTGTCACTTGTACTGTATAGTACTATAGTTTTGTTGTTTCGCACGATCCATCGATACAAACCCGATTAAACAGGAAAGGGCGGGATTTTTCCCGCGCGGTAGATGATACTAGCCATACATTTCAAAGGCAATTTTAATGTATGCAAACTGAATAATTATAAGTAACAGTATGATATCTAGTAAAACTAAAAACACATATGATTTATTGTGTTAGAGTGTAGTAGTAGTGTTGTATTGCATAGTTGTTAGATGTAACATGCGAGAACGTGTAGAGATGTAGTTTTGGAGGGCCTACGGAGAGAAAAGCGTAGTACGGTCACCGAACTTCAGAATAAGCTGATTACGGTCACTACATGCGTTTTGCGGTGATTATCCGGTCACTTGCTCACAGTTCAGCATCGGATTGCACTCTGTTGACCGGCCAAATAGTCTGCGTGGCACCAAGTTGACTAGTTAAATTGACCACGTTCCTTGTGGGTCCCACCTGTCAGTTCACATAGGGAAAAGGTCAGATAAACACAAATTTTGCAGGCGCGACAAGGCTCCAACCCGTGCGCGGGAATCACCTGGTTGTGTATGTGTCTGTCAGGGCCTGATGTGTGCGCATGCACGTGTAGGTTGAGCACTTGAGCGTGAGAGTGTGTGTTGGTCGTGTGGTGTACTGGTGTGTGCATGCATGCATGCGTGTGTGCGTGTGAGTGTTGCGTGCGTGCGTGGCTGTGTGTGTACGTGGGAGTGTTGCGTGCGTACGTGGGTGCATGTGTTTGTGTGAGTGTTGTGTGGATGGAGTTCGTGTGCATGCGTGCGTGTGTGTATAATCACCACACCAGCTCCTATGTGTTAAAACAGACGGCTCAGCATACCAATACAAGGCCACCTTGTCCGCTGTGCCCGCGGTCATGACTTCGCACCACCGTCAAAATATTCTTTTATCGTTTGTTTTCCTTCTTACTAGCAAGATGCCCGTGCGTTGCACGTAACATCAAGATGCGTTTGTATGACTTGTTTATCTTGTGAGAGAAAAGGATGAACGAGGGAAGGCCTTATTTGCAAATGTGGTGAGGTGTGTGGGTACCTTTTTGCAAAACTGCCATAGTTTCTTTCCTATCCGTCAGATATAAATCGGACGGCCTATATTGCAGGATGGCAGGCACACCATCATCACCAACTCTGTTTTTTATAAGAGTGTATTTTATGTATTTTATAATAGTGTAGATGTAGAGTAGATACAAGTCGACAGGTGGGCACGATGTTAGTGAGATAATGTGATGTAACACTAGATCAGGTGCCACGTGGAGCGTTCAACTGGTTAACTAGTCATGTCATGAGCAAATACAAAGTTGTACGGCGAGCCCGTGACTGTATAATAACCACTAAACGTAAACGATGACCGTAATGAGTGGATTATGAAGTCCAATGTATGTATCGTGCTTTCACTTCAAATACAATGATCGTCATTGCATATATCGTGAGAGAAAGATGAAACACGCGTGAATTTTGTGGGGGCTTACTTTTGGAGGACATGGAGATAGTTTTGTGTGCATACGTGAAAGGGGCGTACAGGGGGGTATGTGATGGAGAGAGAGATGCTCTTTGTTTCTCTTTATTATGACTAACTTTGTATATAGTATAAAAATATACAAATTCACAGTGCGGAATAAATATCATTGTGGGCACAATGCAATGCAAATTAGCGTTCGTACTCCTCCATATGACTTTGAAATGTTGTATATATGTAGAAACTCTAAAATAATTTTTTGGCCATACTTTATTCAAAAGGAATGTTGTATGCGAAATAAACGTGAAGAGAGGGCTTTTTAGATCAATGGGGTATGTGATGTAACATGTGTGAATGTGTAGTTGATGCATTTGGCGGGGCCTAGAGAGGTATGTGTGTGTGTTACGTATTCGAGAGAGGCATGGATAGAGGGGCCGGCGGGGGGGGGGGGGGGGTGGGAGAGATAGCACGAGAAATGAGGGTGGTCTAGAAAGAGAGAGACGAATATGACGTCACGACAAGAGATTCCATTCCCTTGAGTGTGTATAGGCAAGGGGGGAGGGAATAGAGGCATCGGGAGAATTTTTCTGTGTGTGTGGTGTTTGTGTTGATATGTGTGGGTGTGAGAAGATAATGAGACGTGGTGGCAGAGGGTGTGTCACCGCGTGAGGTCCGGTGGGTCGAGGTGAGGCCCTTTGTTCGGTTCCGTCCTGCGCCACATTGGTCGGCCCATGACACATTTAGGAAGACCCATGGATGACTAGTCGTACAAGACAAAGATAGCAGAATTGTGAAGGACTCTATGTCCACTGACAAAGCCGGCTAGGATTTGTAACCCTAGGTTCTCGGACTAAGGTAACCCCTTTATCTCTGATATTATTATTCATCCAACCTAACTTTAAGGGGCATCCTACAGAATGCTCTGCTAGAATCATACTTGTCGATTAGGAAGAGAGGTGTGAGATAATGCGTGAGAGACAGGCGTAAAGATAATGTGCGTACATGAGACACGTAGGCAGGTCCATGTATATAGAAAGGGTCGATGAGGATTGTGCGTGTGTATGTTTGCGAGAGGAAGAGTGCTTGTGATAAAGGTTAGTGAAAACGGTTGTAAATGGTTACGAGAGGGAGGGAGGGTTATATCTAGAGAATGTGTGCGAGAAAGACACCTCGGGAGAGAGTGTGTGAGCATGTGTGAGAGACCACCGATGGAGAGTGAAACTACACATAAAAGACTGCTCTACACATTGATTAAAGATATAAATTGTATCCAAATATTAGGATGGGATCATGATATTTGCAATTCGCGTAAGGAGCGGTGAGGGAGTCCTGGACTAGGGGGTGTCCGGACAGCCGGACTATCATTATCCGCCGGACTCCAAGACTAGGAAGATACAAGATTGAAGACTCCGGCTCGTGTCCGGATGGTACTTTCCTTGGCGTGGAAGGCAAGCTTGGCAATACGGATATGTAGATCTCCTACCATTGTAACCGACTCTGTGTAACCCTAGCCTCCTTTGGTGTCTATATAAACCGGAGGGCTTTAGTCCGTAGGACAACATACATTACAACAATCATACCATAGGCTAGCTTCTAGGGTTTAGCCTCCTTGATCTCGTGGTAGATCTACTCTTGTACTACCCATATCATCAATATTAATCAAGCAGGACGTAGGGTTTTACCTCCATCGAGAGGGCCCGAACCTGGGTAAAAACATCGTGTCCCTTGTCTCCTGTTACCATCCGCCTAGACGCACAGTTCGGGACCCCCTACCCGAGATCCGCCGGTTTTGACACCGACATTGGTGCTTTCATTGAGAGTTCCTCTGTGTCGTCACCGATAGGCTTGATGGCATCTTCAACCAGCAACGCTGTCCAGGGTGAGACTTTTCTCCCCGGAAAGATCTTCGTATTCGGCAACTTCGCCCTGCGGGCCAATTCACTTGGCCATCTGGAGCAGATCGAAAGCTACGCCCCTGGCCGTCAGGTCAGATTTGGAAGCTTAAACTTCACGGCCGATGTCCGCGGAGACTTGATCTTCGACGAACTCGAGCCACAGCCGAGCGTGCCGCACTGTAACGATGGGCATGATCTAGCTCTGCCGCCGAACAGTGCCTTGGTGGCCGCACACGGATCTGCTTCGGCCATTAGCCTGGAGCCGGTCGCCCAGATCGAGGGCCGGTGGATAGACGCCGCCCTGGGGGCTTCAATATCCACAGCGATGGAGCCGAACACCAATCTTGTCCCCCGCGAAACTCGTGATTCCGAGGCGCCGGACTCCTTGCCGGACTCCGAACCTCCCGCGCCCCTACCAATCGATCCAGATTGGGCGCCGGTTATGGAATTCACCGCCGCGGACATCTTCCAATGCTCGCCTTTCGACGATATCTTGAATTCACTAAAGCATCTCTAGTTATCAGGAGAGTCCTGGCCGGATTATGGCCAGGATGGTTGGGATACGGACGACGAAGAAATTCAGAACCCACCCACCACCCACTTTGTAGCCACTGTCGACGATCTAACCGACATGCTAGACTACGACTCCGAAGACATCGACGCTATGGACGACGATGCCGGAGACGAACAGGAACCAGCGCCCGCAGGGCACTGGAAGACCACCTCGTCATACAACATATACATGGTGGACACCCCAAAAGACGGGGATGGCGAAGAAACAGCGGAGGCAGACTCCTTAAAGAAACAGCCCAAGCGCCGGCGTCAGCGGCGCCGCTCTAAATCCTGCCACAGCAAGAATAGAGATTCCGGCACAGGAGATAACAATACCCCAGAGAGTGCCGAAGACAATCCCCTCCAGCAAGACTCAGCGCAGGAGGATGCAGAAGCAAGCCCTCACGAGAGGGCGGCAGACGAAGAGGTTGAGGATCATAACTATATGCCTCCCTCCGAAGACGAAGCAAGCCTCAATGACGACGAACTCGTCATGCCCGAGGACCCCGTCGAACAAGAGCTTTTTAAGCGCAGGCTCATCACCACAGCAAGAAGCTTGAAGAAGGAAAAGCGGAAGCTCAAAACAGCGGAAGACACGCTCAGAATGAGATGGAGCAAAGTGCTCAAAACCGCAGATAAATACGGCAATGGCCACCAATCGAAGAGCTACCCGAAGCGTAAGCTGCTACCAGAATTCGACGAGGAGGCCATAGAGCCTCCACCGTCAAATGGCCCAGCCAGGTCCATCTACGGACCCAAAAAGAAGGCCCTAGGAAGCAAGGTAACACGTCAAGTGTCCGATGATAGCGGCACATACAAGTACAGGGGCGCCGCACACCCACTATGTTTCACCGATGAGGTGCTGGACCATGAATTCCCAGCAGGGTTTAAACCCATAAACATAGAGGCCTACGATGGAACAACAGACCCTGGAGTCTGGATAGAAGATTATATACTACATATACACATGGCCAGAGGAGGCGATCTCCACGCCATAAAATATCTACCCCTCAAGCTCAAAGGTCCAGTCCGTCATTGGCTCAAAAGCCTCCCAGAAAACACTGTTGGAAGTTGGGAAGAGCTCGAGGACGCGTTTAGAGCGAATTTTCAAGGGACTTATGTCCGTTCTCTGGATGCAGATGATTTAAGTCATATAACTCAACAGCCCGGAGAGTCAGCGCGGAAATTCTGGAACAGGTTTCTTACCAAAAAGAACCAAATAGTCGACTGCCCGGACGCCGAAGCCTTAGCAGCTTTCAAGCACAATGTCCGAGACGAATGGCTCGCCAGGCACCTCGGTCAAGAGAAACTGAGGACAATGTCCGCACTAACAAGCCTCATGACCCGCTTCTGTGCGGGAGAGGACAGCTGGCTAGCAAGAAGCAGCACCAGCGACCCAAGTACATCCGAGATAAGAGATGGAAACGGAAAATCATGGCGCAGAAAAGAGCAGCGCCGGAATAAATAGAAAAGCCCAAAGAGCACGGCAGTCAACGCCAGATTCAAAAGCTCGCGGCCCAACAACAAAACACAGCCTCTCAAGGATGACATTGACGAATTGTCCAACTTAAACAAAATTTTGGGTCGGATATGTCTAATCCACAGTACCCCCGGAAGGCCTGCAAACCACACCCACAGGGATTGTTGGGTTTTCAAACAGTCCGGCCGACTAAATGCCGAACACAAGGGGCTCAACGCGTCAAGCGAAGAAGATAAACCCCACCAGCAGAGCACCGGAAAACAAAAGACTTTCCCACAAGGGGTCAAAGCAGTAAACTCACTTCATGTGATAATACGGAGAAATAGTGTGGCACTTTCTAAAAAGAGCTTCGCGCGGTCCAACCTAGCACACCATAGAGATTGGATATCAAAACCAATCACTTTCGACCACCTGGACTATTCCAGAAGCGTTCGAAATGCGGGACGGACTCCCCTAATATTGAATCCCATAATAGATGGATTACAATTTACTAACGTCCTAATGGACGGAGGCAGTGATCTAAACCTGCTACATTCAAACACAATCCGTCGGATGGGGATAGACCCTACCAAAATCCGACACAGCCACACTTCCTTCAAAGGAGTGACGCCAGGCCCTTACGCCAAGTGCACCGGCTCCATATTACTCGAAGTCGTGTTCGGATCGCCGAACAATTTTCGACGCGAAAAATTAATTTTTCACATCGTCCCATTCGAAAGTGAATATCAAGCACTCTTGGGACGAAAGGCTTTTGTCCGCTTCAACGCCATACCGCATTACGCGTCTCTTACACTCAAGATGCCCGGTCCGCGTGGTGTCATTTCAGTGTGAGGGTCACTCAAAGACCCCGGACTCGGATAGACGAATCCGGCTTCAGCAGGCTAGGGGCTCCCTAGCCGCATACCTCTTCACAGGGGGCTGCGCACCGCGGGTTCATACAAACCCCGCTTTAATTATTTATATTTCCTCTTTTTTCGCACGATTTATTTTCAAACTAAACGTTCCTCTATTTTTACAGATGAACAACGTGCATACCCGTCCAGGATAACGGCACAACGGAGACACAGGCGCAGACGTGCAGTAGGGACCCATTGCAAGGATTCTTTTCAGATTAAGACCCTGCGTAGACCTTTTTTACTGTCTCTTGTTGTTACTCTCCCTTGGTTTCTTCTTATAGCCAAAGTGGAGCCTGATGTTTTGGCATCGGCCGCGTCAGAAGACCATGCCCGTACCTGGACACTGGGGGCTTGGGGCATCTCTGCCCATTATTATAAAGACCGAACACCTTAGGGAGTGTTCGGCGTCTCGAGTTAGGCATTATATGCATCAGCTCCGAATCATGTCTTTTGTCAAATGTTGGGTTTGCCCGGCTCCTGTGTTTTGCTGCCTTACGTTTCGTATCACCGGCTAACGCAGCACCAGGAGAACTACTACGATTGTGCCCCAGTTCGGCTGGGCGAGCACCTCAGTAGAGAAAGCCGAAAACTGACTGTCATGATACAGCGAGAGACTAGTCAACCACTCGATCGACTACCGGAATGTTTAGAATTCCCCGCTTTGACGAAGGACCATTTCCCGGTCAGGCACATACGCACCCTGAATTCGGATATGTGCGGTGCCACCAGGGGCTATATCGTAGCCCCACCCTCGAGCTCCACTGGCTAAGTGAAAGTGATAAAGCATTATAGTCCGGATTGCCTCGTTCGCTACGCTACCACCTCCTTAAATAGGACCGAGACGTCGGATTAAGTGTGAACACGCGCTATTTTTGCGAACACCCCCGCACCCTGCGCGTGGGGGCTGAAGCCGAAGACTGCAATCTTTCAGGTTATACAAATGTATACGTAAACGGCCGCACAGGAGAAGTTTTACTACTTGGGATGCACAAGTATAAAAAGCAGTTATAACATAATCATCGATTTACAAGCTAATGTGTTCATTTGAACGTTACATTCTTCGAGCACTGCGACTCTATTACACGAGCGCCACGCATAACTTCCCCGAAATAGTGCTCAGCAGGGAGTCGGTCTTCATCCGAACCCTGGGCAGCAACAGCGGTGGCGTCCATCTCTGGACAATGCGCCTTCACACGGGCAAGAGCCATCCGCGCGCCCTCTATGCAGGCTGACCGCTTCATCTCCTTTATATGCGGCACCGCTCCAAGGAATTGCTGTAGTAAGCCAAAGTAGCTCGTCGCCTTGGACCTCTCTGGCCAGACATGGGCCACGATGTCAGTCATGGCAAGTCCGGACAATCTATTTAGCTCGGCCCATTCGGCCAACCGGTCTGTCAATGGAAGTGGGCGATCCGGACTGTGGAATTGAGACCAATATAGCTCTTCCGTCTCGTGATACTTCTGGCTCTGGAAGTGCTTAATGGCATCGGCCGCACTTGCAGCTAAGTCCATATACGGATCCTCCAGACTCCACAGCCGCTCAAATTGAGCATACTTTCCATCCATAAATCGGCGACGCAGCAGAAAAGGCTTGCCAGCCACGATCTATCCGGCCTGGCGCAGTTCCTCCTTCATAGCCCACATTGCAGAGCGGGCATCCTTGGCTTCGGCGGTGGCCTTCTTCAGGTCTTCCCGCTCCGATAAGCGCTCCTTTTCAAGAGCCTCATTGCGGTCGGCAGCATCCTTTACTTTCATGGCCAATTCGGCCACCTTGGCCCTGCTTAGGCAGTGCGCAGCCTTTTCGGCTTTCAACTCCTCGGCCGCCCTCGAGGCAGCCGCTTCACTCCTTCAGGCTTGCTCCTTAGCTCGAGCAACTTTGGCCCGAAGGCCCTCCACAGCAGCAGCACCGTCTGTACAAACAGCATATAATTTATCAGAGGAGGGCTTCGACCCCCTTAATAAAGCGACTGCGGAGAACTCTTTTACCTTGCGACTCATCAAGTCGCCTGTTGACAAGTGCGATGTCCGCATCGGCCAAGTCAAATTGCCGATTTAACTCGGCAAACTCACTAGTCCGGCTAGCCCCCGGACTATCCGCCACCTGCATAGGAACAATAGAATTCATTCCTTTAGATTTCGATCCTCGGTACGCTGTCGTTTCTGACAACCTACCGAGTCTCAGGGGCTACTATCTATACAGGGCGCATTTTTTATATGCAAAACTGTTAAAAGACAAAGGGGTGCGTCATTTTCGTATACCTCAAATCCCGCCAGCAAGCTCATGGCGGCATTACGCAATCCGCTCTCGGCGGACGAAATCCTTCCAATCACCATATGCATCAACGCACGGTGATCTTCTAAAATGGACGCCCTCTCAAGCAGATTCTTCAGTTCTCCCGGCCGGACACTAGTAGGTGCCGAACTCTCTGGCCCCTCCGGACTCGGGGATACCCTCTGTGATGACACTTCGGGCTCGCCTGCCTCATCTGGCGGCGCTGCGGACGGAGGCGTATCACTCTTCATCATCTCCGGAAGAAGGTCCCCCGAAGATGAACTCATCTGAGAAGGCTGCAGATCCGAACTGCAATATAAATATTTCGGTTACCTACAGAAGCACAAATGAAGGTATTTCCTTACTAATTAACTCCCTATTTTATACTCATGGCTCGCTGGAGGGCCGATCCTTTGGCGATGATTGTGCGTCCGGATTCTTTCCGGACGCCGGACCCCCCGGTGAAGATCTCTTCCCACGCTTAGGGGCTTTGGCCTCCGGATCTTCGGAGGCGGTCCTCTTCTCCCCCTGAAGAGAGGGATTCTTGGTTCCCCCCTCTTCAGTTCCCCCTTTGGGCGAAATATTAGCTCCTCTATTTTCCCCGTCGCCCCCTTCTGTGGGCGCGACCTCCAACATTCTGACCAGCACGGGCTCCAGTGCGGTCTCTGGGAGGGGGGCCGGACACCTTATCAGCCTTGATCGTGCCACCCATTCCTGTAAAGAATAAGGGGTCAGGAGGCGAACTCTAGAAAGTCATATAAACAGAATGTCCGGACTCTGAGCTATTTACCTGAGTATCCGGGCGATCGCGGCCTAGGCATGCGTCCTCGGCTAAATCCGGACACGCCACCTGCGGTCCGAAGAACAGCTTGTACATCTCCACGGGTGTCGCACCCATAAAGTGTTGGAGAATACGAGGTCCCTCCGGGTTGAACTCCCATAGACGGAGAGGACGGCGTTTGCAGGGCAGAAGATGCCTGATTAGCATAACCTGCATCACCTTGATCAGGTCGATCTCCCTTGCTTGGAGGTCTCGAATCCGGCCCTGCAGTGAGGGCACGTCCTCGGACGGCCCCCAGTTGAGCCCTTGGTTGACCCATGACATCAGTTGGCGTGGAGGTCCCGGGCGGAATAAGGGCGGTGGCTTTTGCCTGCTGCCCCTTGGAGCGGTGATATAGAACCACTCCTGCTGCCACAGTCCAAGTTCCTCTTGGAAGGAACCCTTGGGCCACGGGGCATCGACCTTTTTGCTTATGGTCGCCCCTCCGCACTCCGCTTGACGCCCCCCGATCATCTTCGGCTCCACCTTGAAGGTCTTCAGCCATAGGCCGAAGTGGGGGATGACGCGGAGGAAGGCTTCGCAGACGATAATGAATGCGGAGATATGAAGGACGGACTCCGGAGCCAAGTCGTGAAAGTCCAGCCCATAGTAGAACAGGAGCCCTCTCACAAAGGGGTCCGTCGGGAAGCCTAAACCCCGGCGGAGGTGGGATACGAAGACGACGTATTCACCGGGCTCGGGGGCGGGCACGGCCTGCCCTTGGGCAGGCAACCTGTGCGAAACCTCGTAGGCCAGGTACTTGGCTTCACGTAACTTCAATATGCCCTCCTCCGTGACGGAGGAGGGCATCCACCGACCCTGGAGGTCGGAGCCGGACATGGTTGAGGATCCGAAGCGCTCGAATCTGAAGCTCTGGGTGCTGGAACTGGGAGCGAGGAGGAGATTCGATGGGAGATTGAAGAACAAGGACAAGCCTTGGTCCTCTTATAAAGGGGAAGAAATACCAAGGGCCGTCTCCGTGACCGTTTGGGATTCCCCTTCGATAGAGGAGGCGTGGCGACGAGAACGGTTGGGTTACCCACGCACGTATTGATGAGAATCCCGGAATAAGGGGAACACGATCTCTGCTTCGACAAGACGTGCCAAGGGAACCACTTCGCTAAACGTGCTGAGGTGGTATAGTAAAAAACGATTCAAACAAAGGCTTGGTAGCGGTGTGATGTCACGCCGCATAATACGTCAGCAGATTGAACTAAGTGTACATTTTATTCTCTCTACGGTGGAATGTGGAATTTATTTTGCAGAGCCGGACACTATCCTGGTGTTCATGATCTTCTCTGGATTATTCAAGGGAGGAACCCGCCTTGCAATGCCGAACATTATGCGCACCGGACTTATCGTCATTGAAGACTGGTTCAGGGGCTACTGAGGGAGTCCTGGACTAGGGGGTGTCCAGACAGCCGGACTATCATTATCCGCCGGACTCCAAGACTACGAAGATACAAGATTGAAGACTCCGGCTCGTGTCCGGATGGTACTTTCCTTGGCGTGGAAGGCAAGCTTGGCAATACGGATATGTAGATCTCCTACCATTGTAACCGACTCTGTGTAACCCTAGCCTCCTTCGGTGTCTATATAAACCGGAGGGCTTTAGTCCGTAGGACAACATACATTACAACAATCATACCATAGGCTAGCTTCTAGGGTTTAGCCTCCTTGATCTCGTGGTAGATCTACTCTTGTACTACCCATATCATCAATATTAATCAAGCAGGACGTAGGGTTTTACCTCCATCGAGAGGGCCCGAACCTGGGTAAAAACATCGTGTCCCTTGTCTCCTGTTACCATCCGCCTAGACGCACAGTTCGGGACCCCCTACCCGAGATCCGCCGGTTTTGACACCGACAAGCGGTCATTGATCCATCAGACATCTAGATTCTATCGAATTTGAGCATGTCTATGTTATTATTCGACACAATTGATCCACATAGTTAGTATTTTGAACTCCAGATAATGCATCGCGTTAGCAATCGAATATAAACGTGAGTATAGTTCATGTTGTGTGTGTAAAGCACATTATACATACGAAAGTTACACAATGGACATTTATAAATAGCTACCTATGAACTAGTATACATTTGAATTCAACCTAAGGTGGTTTAAAAAAATGGAATTCAACATGAAGTCCATTCAATTATTTGAATTTGATATCATGGCATTCGTAAACCATACCTAAACTATGGGGATACCAATCTTTGCTCTGATTTTTTACATAATAGCATATGTAGTCGTGTACAAAATAGATTCAAATTTAGCTCCTCCATTCCAAAATAATCGTAGTTATAGGATTTTCAAGTGTCAAAATTCAAAAGGAAGCGGATAATTTAATGAGGTTTTCAAACATACAAGGTCAAATATAACGTTGTCTATTTAGGTCAATCCTCATAGTTCAAGAGTACTCTAAACGTGAATGCTTGTGTTTCAAAATTTCGAACGAAGCGCCAAAAGAGCCTCTACTCGCCCGAAACCACGTGAGACCAATGTTTGGTAGTACAAGGAAATTATTTTTCTAATAACTCCGACCTGTGAAACCTACCGGCCCGACGTCCAAAGGTCTAAACCGGGGTAGGTTTGTAGCTTCATCTAGACGCCACGCAACCGCCTCCGAAAAACATTCATACACAATGGCAGCCTAAGCACACATGCGCGCGGCCGAAATCGCTCCCGCCCACTATTTGGGACACCTGGGATTACCATCTTACCCCCGACCCGCAGTAGGTTCGAAAATTTAAGAGGGGGGCAAAGTTTGTACTTTCCCCAAATTTCAAACAAGCGCGTCCCATCTTCTGTTCAAAAAAGCCAAAAACAATCGCGTCCCAGACCGAAACATGGTTCCCCCCAACCCGTCCGATTCCCCATTCGTACTCCGTGGGCGCCAAAACTACCTCTCCACCAGCTACGAAACCCCGGCGTCCTCCGTCCGCCACCCCATCCCACCCATCAACCGCCGCCCTCCTCCATCACGTCGGAGCTGATACCCCGACGTCGTCGTCCACCGCAACCTCAACCGCAACGCCCTCCACGGCTAGTAGTTGAAGCCGAGGCCAAGCCGTCCGTACCCGAGCCAGTTCAACCACGCCGTCATGTGCCTCACCGCTGCCGCTCCAACTTCGCCACCCTCCATCGCATTGGAGTTGTTCCTGCTATGCCGTCCTTCGCCGCCTCAGATCTGCTTCCCCTCCGCCGACATATAGCCACGACAACACAGTCAACAATTTGGCCATGGGTTCGTCCAAGCCTGCACCCTCCAGAACATCGGTTTCACCGGTGAAAACAAGAAGATCGGCGCGACATTTGGAGGTGACCACACCGGCAACCGAATAAGGTACTCCTCTTCCCTTATTCGTGCAAATCTTACGTCTCTGCTTGCACGGTATTCATCCCACAGAAGAAACTAGTTGACCGCTTCTTCTTGATACTAGATGTTCCTAGTAACTCGTGATGCACAAGGTTTCTCCTCATATACTATTTCACCTTAGCTAGAGGTCCATCGCCCCCTGAATTTCAATTTCTGACCAGTTGATTCCCAATTAACGGAAGCATTCCACGGCGTAACAGGCGCTAGTACGACTATTACGCCGGGGAAGCAGCGCCTTGCTGTTTATCTTAGGGGCGTCTGCGGCCTAGAGCTAGTGGCGCCCGATCTGGAGGTCAGCCGGGATTAAAGGGATGGCTTGGGGGCGCTGCCAAGAACGGCGGTGGTGTGAGTTCGATGGGAGGGCGGGGCGGTGGAGGCACGGGTCTGGGCCGGTGGTCGCTGGCGGTTCGTGAAAGATCGTCAACAGTGACTGGCGGGAGGTAGACGAAGGCCATCTGCCCATTCCTTATAGATCGGACGGTTCATTAAAAAAAATCGACTGACCTATTTATTTTCAGTCGACTGTTATCTTAGATATGACCATATGTGGTGGTGTGCTTGAGGAGTACCTGCATTTCCTGTGCTCATATATTACAAAATCATACGGAGTAGAATCTAATTCTGTTTGCCATGCAATGTTGTAGAGCTATCATATGTCTCCTGTCATTTATTTTTAAGCCACCTGCTATCTGCTACTTTTACAGTGCACTAGTTCTGCACACACTTCACCCATACTCTCACTATTGTGTTTTTATGCAAGGATATTTCAGACTCTCCTGCCAAAAGAGAAGCAGCAAAGAAAAGAGAGAAGTCGCTCCAGCTTGGTATACGGGTAGGCAAGACACGTTACAACGCTATAAAGGGTGCAGTGTCAGCAGATGGAGACGGTAAGCGTAGCTCCGTAGTTGATGACCTCGCTTGCAATGAACCACCATCCCAGGTGCTTGCTTTAACTTCGCGGTGTCATATGTGGTTGCATGTTGGTGTCTAGCTTGTATTCGAAAGGCCGAAGTTGGTCTTTATTAAGATAAGGAAAGATATTTTTTACATGAACCACCATCCCGTGAGCACCAGAAGACAAATAGCTAGTCAGGGCACTGGCCGAGCCAGCGACAAGCCCAGCAAAGACAGGCATCACTTGGAAGCCAACTAAAAAGCCGCGATGGTGGCGAAGCAGCCCGCCTCCCACCAGGATCTCAGGTCCTAGATGATCATGTTCACCACTCCAGCCGGATTTCTAGCTTGTATTGCTTCCAATTTGGTTAAATTGCATCTGCTTAACTTACACATTATACCTTTGAATATGACATGCCTTTCTGTTTTTGGTACATACTAGTACATCTGTGTATTAACCATGTTCTCACATCAAACTAATGTTCTTGTGTATCCCTCATCAATCACTTATGACGAGGCAGGTAGGCAAGGGGACTAATCCTCATTTAAAGAATGCAGCGTCAGCCTCCGGACATGATTCTCAAGAAACAGAAATGCTAGATGAAGATAGTGAACGTAGCTCTGTAGTTGATTACAGCATTTCCCCTACACTAGCATTGCAGGTGCTTGCTCTAACGTGGCAGCGTGATATGTGGTTGCATGTTGCATATGGTGTCTAGATTGTAATTCTTCCAATCTGGTTAAACTGCATGTGCTAGTCTGCTTAGCTTATACTCCTGTAAATGTGACATTATACCTGTTAATGTGACATGCCTTCCTATATTTAGTACATAGTACATCTGTCTATTAAGCATGTCCTTACATAAAAGTATTGTTTTTTTTGTCCCGCATCAATCAATATGACGAGACACCTTTAGTATATGCAGTGCGATATTAGTTGCATCTTTCATATGATTTATAGCATGCGCTGCTTCTAATTTGTTGAAATTCCATTTATGATGGGACGCTTTTAACTTGGCAGTCATATTGGTTGCATCTTTCATGTGGTGTCTAGCTTGCATTGCTTCTTATTTGCTGGAATGGTTTCGCTTAGTTTACACAAACAGTTGTGAACATGCCATGCCGTCCTGTTTTTCGTACATATTCCATCCTGGTATCATGTGTTTGCCTTACATCAAAGTAGTGATTGTCAGTATCATGCATGAATGAGTTCTGAAGAGAGAATTTTATTGCTTTTTCTTGTCGGTTTTACTTGACAATTCAAAATCAATAAAGCGGAAGGAAGTTAGCAAGGCAGCGGATAAAGGTGCTCCTTCCAAACGGAGGGCCTCTACAGTTTCTACTCCTCCACACCCCCAAGATGATTTCCAAGACAACACATGCATAGACACTCAACAAAGTTGTGTTTATGATGAGCACGTCTCCCCTAGTGCAGCATCACTGGTGCTCCCTCTAACTTGGCACTGTTATATGTGGTTGCATGTTATGTGTGATGTCTAGCTTGTATTGCTTCTAATTTTGTTGAATTCCATCTGCTTACTTTACACATTATACTTGAATAAGACACGTGTTCCTGTTTCTAGAACATACAATATCTGTCTATCACACCATGTTCTTACATCAAATTACTACTGTTGTGTAACCTGCAACAATCACTTATCATAAGACACGTTTGACTTCGGAGTGTGATATAGGTTACACCTCACATTCTTTTCTAGCTTGTACTACTAATTTTTTGAAATGGCACTTATGGCAAGACAGTTTTAACTTAGTAGAGTGATATTATTTGCATCTTTCATATGGTGTCTAGCTTTCATTGCTTCTAATTTGTTGAAATGCCTTCTCCTTAGTTTACACATCATAAGCTGTGAATATGCAATGCTGTGAATATGCAATGGCACTAATGATGAGAGACCTCTAACATGGTAGTGTGATGTTGTTTGCATCTTGCATATGATTTATTTCTTGTACTGCTTCACATTTGTTTAAACACCATTTATGCTGAGACACTGTTAACTTGGCAGAGCGATATTTGTAGCATCTTTCATATGGTATCTACCTTCCTTTGCATTGCTTCTAATTTGGTTAAATGTCTTCTTCTTAGTTTACACATCATAGTTCTGGTTATCTCTTCCGTCCTGTTTTTCATACATATTACATCCTCCTATCATGTGGTTGTCTAACATCAAAGTTTTATTCGTCTGCATCACGCATCAATTTGTTCTGAAGAACTAAATTTTATTCGTTTTTCTTGTCGGCTTGACTTAACATGGCACAGAGAAAGAGGAAGAAACAGAGAATGGCAGGAAATGAGAAGCGGATGAATCCTGCAGATTCTGCTGGTGCTGATGGTGCAATAGAAGGTGAAAGTCCAGCGGAAAATTCTACAAACACGGCATCCCATGCTACACGAACTGCAAAAAATGCCAAACAGAAACAAATAGCTACCACCAAACAAGCAAAGACAGTCCTAGTTCTTGCAACACCTACCACAGTACTACCAGTTGTACGACATACTCGTGCGTCAACTGAGCTAGCAGCACGTTCCCAAGCTCCCTTGCCACCTGACACTACTTCCCAAGCACTCTTGACACAAGACGAGTTGGCAATATCAAATGAACCTTGTGAGCTTCAACAGCAAGAAGGTAGTTGCTGGAGTCAAGTTACAGTTGCATGCTTCTTTATATGTAGTCTCACAGTTTGATGTACACTAACACTTCCTATGTTTGTTGTTGGACTAGCACCTAGGCGCAAGAGGAAACAAACATCAGGGATAATGCTCGATAGGTTAACTAAATCTAGAGGAGGAAGAATGGAGATCCGTTTTGAGGTAGGTTTAAAAAGGCCTCGTGATGCTACAGAGTCAGCCAAGTTAGTATCAGAGGCAGCGGTTGCCGTTAGGTGTCATGTACGTATCCTCCCAACATGGATTCAGTACAGGAATGACAAAGACGAAACCCAGTTCAACACCTTCCTCGACCATTTATCTATAAGTATGGTTATGTATGGAAACTAGTAATATCGTCTTGCTCTGTCCCATACTTTCTAGGTTGCTGATAATGAGACTCCCAAAATTTTCAACATATGAGGTTCAAGTTGGATAGCCAAGATGATGCAACCAGACAAGCTTGCACCCATGTTTTCAAGTCTGCTCTGCGACAGTATCGATATAACTTGAGGAAAACTCACTTTGAAGGCAAGGCTAACAGTGAACTTTCCCAAACATCTCCAGTGGAAAATATATCAGATGAAGACTGAAGGGGCCTTGTTAAACACTGGTCTGATCCAAAGTATCAGGTACATTATATATATGTGATCAGATCACATGTTGAAGTCCTATTGATGCATGTGCCACACAAATCTATCTTCTTGTAGGTGAACTCTTCAAAGAACAAGGCCAACCGTACGAAAGTGAAATTCCAATAGACGACGGGATCTCGTAGCTATATTGCACACTGCGAGGCTCTTGTAATTAGCTGCTGTTTCACTCTTTTTGCTGTACCATATTATCAGATCTATATTGACTTGTTCGAAATGTAGAGGAAAGCCCGCAAGGACCAAAAAGTACCTGAACCAAATGTTGTGGAAATCTTCAAGGACTGTCACACCAGCAAGAAGAAGGGCATGACTACACCAGTCAAAGCCGCTGTTGTAAGTCTTTAATCCTCATGCCTTTTAACTACTACTTACTCTGACTTGTGCCTTGAACTGCATGGTTTGCAGCCAATGTCTATTACTCTTTTCAATTTTATACACAATTATCTTAGCGTATCATTGCACCTTACAAGGTTTAAAAGGGAGGAGTGATGTTCCTTTGATCTTGACCCGTAATCTAGTTCCATGCTGGACTTGCCCACACAACGTTACAATTGCCTATTTGTCTGTTCTCAGTTGTTTTGTGATATGAATGATGTCATACTATGTTTACCGTATTATAAACTTCGTCTCGTTATCCTTAGCCCTCAATACAATGTGAAGAAATAGACAATACATTAGCGATGGTACATGGTCATATGTTTGGAACCTGGTTTTATTATGTACTTTGTAATAAATACAACTAATATTTTACATGGGTTCACCAGAATAAGTTCTGTATATAGACCAAAGCTATTTTGTTTGGTTTTGCTGCCTCCTTAATATCTTCTGTTCTGGTACTACTAATGTAAAACCTCAACTTTTCAGCGAGCTATGGAAAAAATGGTGGAACCGCCACCTTCTAAAGGTGGCGAGGCAACTATAACCGCAATGTCAGCTCTTGCTGCAGTGGGTCAGTACCTGTCCACTAACAGTGCCAAAAGCACGTTCCTGCGTAATACTGGGTTGGTTGTTAAGGCAATATCGTCCAAACTGCCTCATGATCAAGATATGCAAGCTCAAAGCAATGTTGTATCTACACTCCAGACACAAGTCCATTCCCTAACAGAGGCCCTTTGTGAAACAAGGAGAAACATTTCTCAATGTCGTCAAGATATGCATGGTTTTGAAACCAGACTATCAGACATTTGCTATGTTGTTCAGGAGCCTAGGGGAAATGAAGGCGAGGGTTATGGTGTTCCATCGGACAATACAGCATGAAAATGTAACAGTCAGGTCAAATGAACCGAGCTTCTGAACTTCTGGTGGTGCATTTATCTGCTAGACTGTTAAGTTTTATGCCAACCTTCCTTTTGTTATATAGTTGTAATTTGTTTTGGTGCGATACAAAATTTATTCTTAACGTGCAGCCACCGGCTGAAGAAAAACAGCAAGCCATTTTTGTATAGTGTAGGGTGTAGTGTAGGGTGTTCCCTATATTTGCACTGGTGGCGATCTTTGATGCCGAGTGGATGTAATTTGTGCAATCGCCTTAATAGCCTAGCATTAGTTTGGGCCTTATTTATTTCCTAGTCTTCTTTTTCCCTGGTTTGCTAGTGGCCGCAACTACCCATGGGCCATATACGGGCCGTAGGATCCATGGGTCTCCTATGGGCCGTCGATAAATGGGCCTGTAATCGGTGGGCCTCGGGTCGTCGATAAATGGGCCTAGGGCCGTCGGATAAATGGGTCTACATGGGTCGTAATCGGGCGTAATTGGTATCGGCCCAGCACGGTAACGGGCCGTTAACAGGCCGTAGGACTGCAAAAGCTTAATTCTGTCACAGGCATAACGGGTCGTTAATGGGCCAGAATATAGGACGGGCTGGCCAGAAACGGGCCGACTCTTGCCATGGGCCGAATTTGGCCCATTAGGGTAACAGGCCAGTAACGGGCCGACTCTTGCCATGGGCCGAATTTGGCCCATTTGGGGAACATGCCAGTAACGGGCCGACTCTTGCCATGGTCCGAATTTGGCCCATTAGGAGAACAGGCCAGTAACGGGTCGGAAGTAATCGAGGGCCGAAAAGGAGCCCAAGAACGTATGGGCCATCAATAGGCCGAAAGCTAACACGGGCTGGAAACGGCCCATGTAAATCACGGGCCGTTAACGGGTACAAAGAAAATTACTATTCATTATGGGCTAGAGTCACCGTGGGCCTGTAAAGGGCCGAAAGATACGAAGGCCTCATATGGGCCGAAAGACGTCGTGGGCCATACATGGGCCGAAAGTGAAATGGGCTGGTGTTATATTCGACGGGCCACATGACGTTGTTGGGCCGATTTCCTTTAGTGCCTAACGGGCCGTAAAATGGGCTATTTGCGAAGAGACCGTGTTAGCAGGCTTTTCATGGGCCAGCCCGTTAACTTTTGACCAAGTCAAACGGGCCAGCTTTGTAAGCTAAATGGGCTAGTGGTGGGCCGTGGCACGTGTCGACATATCATAGGCGCCTATCTTACCCATTGATGAGCTGACACGTGTTTTGTCCGGCCAATAAGAATTTTACACGTGGAAATTTCCCATTGGTCAGGGCTGTTAACGGGTTATCGGATCCAAAACCTGACCCGATAGCTTATCGGTGTTCCGTTACGGTGGATGCCACGTGTCGGTCACCCTTGACGAAAGCACTTCTGTGACGCGCGATTTATCGTCATGGAAGTGGACACTTCCATGATGATAATTTTGGTAAAGTCATGGAACACTTCTACGACAGCACAGGTATGACTATCTTGATTCTGTCATAAATTTGTCATGGATGTACATGCATGACAAAAAACGCGACCTACTGTGACAAACACGTATCATCACGGAAGTGTATTTTTTTGTAGTGATAGTCCTCCTCGATAATATTGTAGCGGTGCTTAGGCAAAGCCGTGCGATGGTAGAACATCAAGATTGTCACCACGCCGTCGTGCTGACGGAACTCTCCCTCGACACTCGGCTGGATCGGAGTTCGAGGGACGTCATCGAGCTGAACGTGTGCTAGAACTCGGAGGTGCCGTAGTTTCGGTGCTTGATCGGTCGGGCCATGAAGACGTACGACTACATCAACCGCGTTGTGCTAACGCTTCCGCTTTTGGTCTACGAGGGTACGTGGACACACTCTCCCCTCTCGTTGCTATGCATCACCATGATCTTGTGTGTGCGTAGGAAAATTTTGAAATTACTACGTTCCCCAACATCTTTAGTAGTTGCGGATGCTTGCTAGAGTTCCAATCATAAGTGCATATGATCCAAGTAGAGAAAGTATGTTAGCTTATGCCTCTCTGTCGGTGTCAAAACCGGCGGATCTCGGGTAGGGGGTCCCGAACTGTGCATCTAGGCGGATGGTAACAGGAGACAAGGGACACGATGTTTTTACCCAGGTTTGGGCCCTCTCGATGGAGGTAAAACCCTACTCCTGCTTGATTGATATTGATGATATGGGTAGTACAAGAGTGGATCTACCACGAGATCAAGGAGGCTAAACCCTAGAAGCTAGCCTATGGTATGATTGTTGTAATGGTTGTGTGTCCTACGGACTAAAACCCTCTGGTTTATATAGACACCGGAGAGGGCTAGGGTTACATAGAGTCGGTTACAATGGTAGGAGATCTACATATCCGTATCGCCAAGCTTGCCTTCCACGCCAAGGAAAGTCCCATACGGACACGGGACGAAGTCTTCAATCTTGTATCTTCATAGTCTTGGAGTCCGGCTGACGATGATAGTCCGGCTATCCGGACACCCCCTAGTCCAGGACTCCCTCAGTAGCCCCTGAACCAGGCTTCAATGACGATGAGTTCAGCGTGCATATTGTTCGGCATCGCAAGGTGGGTTCCTCCTCCGAATAATTCATAGAAGATTGTGAACACCAGGATAGTGTCCGGCTCTGCAAAATAAATTCCACATTCCACCGTAGAGAGAATAATATGTACACAAGTTCAATCTGCTGACGTATTTTGTGGCATGACGTCACACCACTACCAAGCCTTTACTTGAATCGTTTTTTATTATACCACCTCAGCGCGTTTAGCGAAGCGGTTTCCTTGGCACGTCTTGTCGAAGTAGAGATCGTGTTCCCCTTATTCCGGGATTCTCATCAATACGGACGTGGGTAACCCAACCGCGCCATTGATGGTGGCGCTTGGGAGATAAGCGAGTTTTACCAGGCCGGTGGGGATGCATAGTCTTCGTCTGCCTATATATAAGGGGATAAGGATCCACCTTTTTACCTACGCCTTCTTCCTCCTTTGCTTATCCATCTCTGCGCACTTGAGCTCCAGCGCCCAAGCCCGCACATCTCGTCTCGACCTGCTCCAGTCATGTCCGGAGCGGGAGGCAAGTTGTTGGCTTCCTTCGTTACGGAGGAGCACATCAAGAAGCTGCGCGGCGCCGGATACCTGTCCGGCGACATCGCGCATAGGCTGCCCGACAAGGGGCAGCTCATCCCCACCCCCAGGCCCCATGAGAGGGTTGTATTCCTTCCCCACTTCCTCCGTGGACTGGGCTTCCCGTTGCATCCCTTCGTCCGAGGGCTCATGTACTACTACGGCATGGACTTCCACGATCTGGCGCCAAACTTCATCCTCAACATCTCGGCGTTTATCGTCGTGTGTGAGGCCTTCCTCTGCATCCAGCCCCACTTCGGCTTGTGGCTCAAGACCTTCAATGTCAAGTCGAAGGTAGTGAAGGGCGTCCAAGCGGAGTGCGGAGGCGCCATGTTGGGAAAGATGCCCAATGTCATCTGGCTCGAAGGGGCCTTCGTGGAGTCCGTCAAGGGGTGGCAATTGGGGTGGTTCTACATCACTGAGCCGCGTGACCCTAAATGGGCAGCGGCCCCTGAGTTCAGATCTGGTATCCCCATGCAGCTCACCTCCTGGAAAGAGAAGGGCTTGCTATGGGGCAGTTCAGAGGAGCTGACAAGACTCCAGTCCTGTCTCCAGACCTTGGTGAACAAGAAGCTTAGGCTTGTCAGTGTGATCCAGGTCATGCTCGTCCGCCGGATTCTCCCCTGCCAACAGCGGGCCTTTAATTTGTAGGAGTTCGATCCGGCACAGCACCGGACCCTGAGCGGGCTCTTCCACACGACGTACGAAGATGCCTGGAGGGTGCTGTTCAAGGGCGGAGAAGCCCCCGCGTCGGCGATGGAAGACCGCGGATTCAGCACCAAGCGCCCGGCTGGCGAGGTAAGCTTTGTTATCCTCTATGGGACACTTATCTTCTTTCACAATTTAATTTTATGTGGGATCTAAAACTCCCAATGCCTTTGACAGGACTGGCAGAGGACGTCCGGACAGGTAGACTATCCAGCTCCCCTTCCCGAGGAACCAGCGGACGCCCGTTTAGCGGGGCTGCTAGTCCCGGCACTTTATGTGGTGCCGGAGAAGAAGGCCAAGAAGAAGGCCACGGGAACTCGAAGAAGCTCTCGGCGCCAGGTGATATCAGACTCATCGTCCGACGGATCCGAGGCGGACTCCTCCCCCGAAGACGAGGAGGAGAAAGAGGACTCTCCCCCGGAGGGGGGAGAGAGGAAAAGGAAGGCTTCCCCAACGGGGGAGGCCGAAGGGTCTAAGAGGGGAAGGACCCTTCCTCCGGACAGCACCGCCCACGCCAACGACGGCGACGAGGAGTGGCCCTCAAGGGCCAAGCCCCGGGCAAGATCGTAAGTATCCGGACTCCTGAGTGATTTGTAATTTCTTTTTCGTGCCACGTAGTGTCCTTCTAATGCCGCATACTATCTGTAGCCCGGCCGAGGAGGATCTTCCCGCTTCATCCAGCGGGTCCTTGGCGCCGTCGGATGTGGATTCCATTCCGACCGCCTCCACCCCTCGAGGTGCTGAGGACATCGAGGTAGGATCCCAGGAGGGGACCCGCCAGGAGGGGGAGGCGCCGGAGGTGCCACAAGGCAACCTCCCGGACTTCGTGCCGGACTCCGCGCCGGAACCCGCAGTGGTTCCGGAGCCCGGCAGGCGGCCCCTTTGCAAGAAGGGCAGGACCGTGACACCGGCAGCCTCCATCCAACCGGAGGCGCCGGAAAACTTGTTGGAGGCGCCCAACAGCGCTTCCATCGAGGAAGAACACCGCACTATCATGAGTGCGGTGATTCAAAAGGTTCAGCTCGCCAAGAGCGGGCTGACCGAAGCTTGCAGCAGCCTTCTAACAGGCTTTGAGGTAAGAAGTTTAAAATATGTAATGTGATACCGCATAGACAGTAGCCCCTGATGCTCGGTTCGGTGTTCGGAAAGAAAAACCGGACTGAGGATCTAAAAAGGATATACGCAGGAGTGCTAAAAATTATGTCAATATGGGTTTGCAGGCTGCGCTGCTGACCTCGGCCGCACTAACTGCGGAGCTCGGTGCTTTGAAGCAGGATCTCGAGCGGTCTGAGCAAGAGCTCGGCCGTGCCAGGAGGCAGCTCGAGGACAAAGAAGGTGAGTAACACCACTTTGAAATTTGTACCTTACAGAAAAGGATTTCGGTTGCAATAGAAATAACAAGGATAACGTGGGTACTGCAGGGGCCACGAACGAGGTGGAGACCCTGAAGGAGGCCGTGTCCGCGGCCGAACGCAATGCGGCCGCGGAACGGGCGGAGCGAGAAAAGCAGGAGGCGCGGGTGGCGGAGGTGCGGCAAGAGCTCCAGGCTCTCATGGAAAAGCATGAGAGTTTGGAGCGCGACTCGAAGACTCGAGAGTCCGAGCTTGCCTCGGCTCTTGAAAGTGCCAAAGCCGCCAAGGCCGAGGCCCATAAGTCCCTCCAGGAGATTGAGGCGATGAAGAAGATAGCGGCGGGTAAGGCATTTTTCATGCAAAGCAAGCATGTGAATGTAAATTACCTGTTACTTACCCGAATTCGGAGCTCTCCAGGGGCGTTTGCAGATCTGCCTCGCAGCGTGTCCGATCCCGCCGCATTCTACCGGGCTGAGGAGGGGAGCTCAACGGAGAAGGTCTTCTGGTCTCAGTACGCTGAGGCCGGACATCCGGTGCCCCCTAGCGACCAGCTGAAGCAGCTGGTCGAGCTCCACAAGGTAGCCGAGCAGGCCATGAAGCGCCTCGTAGTCCGGCTGTGGCCTGGAGAGGCCATGCCTGGGAGCTACTTCGGCCTCGTGCGGCGGCTGGTGGATGCGTGCCCCTGGGTGGAGGTCATCAAGCGCTCCGCCTGCATTGAAGGTGCCCGTCGGTGCCCGCGCAAAGGTGCATTGGGGGAGGCTGGATGCGGAGCGGCTTCTAACGGACGCGCCGCCGCCGGGAAAGGAGTATCGTACGCCCGAAATGTACTATAAGACTGTCCTGAAGGGTGCCCGCAAGATTGCGGATGAGTGCCCCAGAGATGTAATTATTGAGTAAACTCGCCATGTGTTATCATGTGCGCTGAAAACATTGTTCATATGCGCTAAGCAACGCTTATTTGATTTAAAATATTACCTTCTGTGTGGCTGTTTATTAAATCTGAGAGATGGCAAGTCGTCGGCTTCAGCCCCCATGCCACGAGTGCTGGGGTGTTCGGGATAAACTTGAGCACTCTTGTTCCCATTTTTTGGTCCATCTAGGGAGGCGCTCAACACAACGAACAAGGCAACCGGACTTATAATGCTTGAACACTCTCACTTAGCCATAGAATTCTATAATTTTAAATTTCGGCGAAGCCCCTAGTGTTCGGAAGACCGAGTTCGGGGCGCTATCCACGCCTGGGCCGGACACTATCCGGTTCCTTGCTCTAAGCGGCGTAAGTCTTTAGGGACTCGAAAAGACCTCTTGAACAGCGACCAGCTCTCGCCTTATCATGACAGTCAGTTTTAGCTTTCTCCATTGAGGCGCTCGTCCAGCTCAACCGGGGCGCAATCGCAGTAGTTCTCCCAGTGCTACCTTAGCCGACGGAACGGAACGTAAGGTACCAAAACATGGGAGCCGGGCAAACCCAACTATTGACCCAAGACATGATTCGGAGCCGATGCATATAGTGCTATAAGTTCGGGGTGCCGCACTTGTGAAAGTGTTCGGACTTTACACCATAATGCGGGGAACGTAAGCCCCTGGTGTATTCGGCCGTACCAAATTGTACGGATGCAAGATGTCATAAACGAACATATATATAAACAAAGGAATGCAATTATAAGCGAAAAAATGATGCATTGTTTATTCAGGGGATTCTGCCATGAGTGCAGAACGATACAAATAGTGCGGTAAGCAAGGGAGTGGACTATTTTAAACATGTCCCCCTCCAGGGGTGGGCTGCGGAATGGTGTAATAAACAGATTTAATGCTCGTAATGGAGACCACCTGAGTGTTCGTCGTAGCCCTTGTTCCTCCCTGGCTGTTGCATCGTGAGTTCGGCCAATCTACCGTCGGACAGGACCTCTTGTAAACGGAGTCCTGTAGATAAGATAAAATAAAAAAAGGAAAAGAAAAAGAGCAACACACTTAGGAGCCCCTGGTGTGGTTGAGCCGCACTCTGGGCCTGTCGTGGTTGTGCCCCTCCCCCTATGCCCAAGGTATCTCCAGAGCGTAATGATGTACGCGGGGAGTTTGTCTTGCAATCATGCAAGGGCTGGGGTTGGGGCCACATTGCTACGCGTGCTCGGAACGTGCCAGGTGGTATTGATGTATGTTGCTCCGGGCGCGTTTAATCATGTCCGGTCTTTTAACGGCCGGACTCGAAAATTGCCTTAAGAGGCTGCTCTGTACTTCTGCCGCGAGAGCCGCTGTGTGTTCCTCCATTCGGAGGGAGCGTTCAGTATTTCCGTTGACCGTGATGACTCCACGAGGGCCTGGCATCTTGAGCTTGAGGTATGCATAATGCGGCACCGCGTTGAACTTTGCAAACGCAGTTCGTCTGAGTAGGGCGTGATAGCCACTGCGGAATGGGACTATGTCGAAGATTAACTCCTCTCTTCGGAAATTATCCGGGGATCCGAAGACCACTTCCAGCGTGACCGAGCCTGTGCAATTGGCCTCGATGCCTGGTATGACGCCTTTGAAGGTCGTCTTTGTAGGTTTAATCCTTGAGGGGTCTATGCCCATTTTGCGCACTGTATCCTGATAAAGCAGGTTCAGGCTGCTGCCGCCGTCCATGAGGACTCTAGTGAGGTGAAAGCCATCGACGATTGGGTCTAAAACCAATGCGGCGAATCCGCCATGGCGGATACTGGTAGGGTGGTCCCTTCGATCGAAAGTGATCGGACAAGAGGACCATGGATTGAACTTCGAGGCGACTGGCTCCATCGCATATACGTCCCGAAGTGCACGCTTCCGCTCCCTCTTGGGTATGTGGGTTGTGTATATCATTTTTACCGTCCGCACTTGTGGGGGGAAACCCTTCTGTCCTCTACTGTTCGGCGGCCGGGTCTCTTCCTCGTCGTCGCTGTGCAGCCCCTTGTCATTGTTTTCGGCAATTAACTTGCCTGCCTGCTTAAATACCCAACAATCTCTGTTGGTGTGATTAGCTGGCTTTTCGGGGGTGCCATGTATCTGGCATGAGCGGTCGAGTATTCGGTCCAAATTGGACGGACCCGGGGTAGTTCTTTTGAATGGCTTCTTCCGTTGACCGGGTTTAGAGCCTCTGAATCCGGCGTTGACTGCCGTATCCTCATTGTTATCGCCGTTAACGCGGCGTTTGTTTTTGTTTCGACGCGACCTGCCATTGTGGTCCTTAGTATCCGGACTGCCAGCATTTTTGCTGAGGTTGTTGCTGCGAGCTAGCCAGATGTCCTCTCCCGCACAAAAGCGGGTCATGAGTGATGTGAGGGCTGCCATGGATTTCGGCTTTTCCTGTCCTAGGTGCCGGGCCAGCCACTCGTCTCGGATGTTATGTTTGAAGGCTGCGAGGGCCTCTACATCTGGACAGTCGATGATTTGATTTTTCTTTGTTAAGAACCGTGTCCAGAACTGTCTGGCCGATTCGTCTAGCTGCTGAATTATGTGGCTTAGGTCATCAGCGTCTGGTGGTCGCACATATGTGCCCTGGAAGTTGTCGAGGAATGCGGCTTCCAGGTCCTCCCAACACCCAATTGACTCTGCGAGCAAGCTGTTAAGCCAATGCCGAGCTGGTCCTTTAAGCTTGAGTGGGAGATACTTGATGGCGTGGAGATCGTCGCCGCGGGCCATATGGATATGAAGGAGATAATCTTCGATCCAAACCGCGGGGTCTGTTGTGCCATCGTAGGATTCAATATTCACGGGTTTGAACCCTTCGGGGATTTGATGATCCATTACTTCGTCTGTGAAGCATAGTGGGTGTGCGGCACCTCTATATTGAGCAATATCACGGCGTAGCTCAAGAGAGCGTTGTCTGCTGTGTTCGGCCCGGCCGGAGTTGCTGTATCCGGCACGACGGTAGTCGTCGTGGGTCGTGGGGCGCCCTCGTGATCCATATATGGATCTGGATTGTCTTTCCTTGTCCTCCAATATATCCCGCAAGTCCGGCGCATTCCCCCGTGGCTTCGTACTTTTCAAGCGGTGCCGGGGTACGGTCCTGATGGGGGGCCTAGATGCCTCTCTGTGGCGACCACGGGGTGGTCGGTCTGCCGTATTGTGCGCAGATGATGAAGGTTTGTATGCTTCCTCCTCTAGTCGGGGGAGCAACTTGCGTTTTGGGTAGCTTTTGGAGGGGCGTTCGAGTTCATACTCTTCGGCCGCGAGGACCTCGGTCCATCTGTCGGCCAGCAGGTCTTGATCAGCTTGAAGTTGTTGCTGCTTTTTCTTTAGGCTGTTCGCCGTGGCCATTAGCCTGCGTTTGAAACGCTCTTGTTCGACGGGATCCTCTAGCACGACAAATTCGTCGTCGTTGAGGCTTGCCTCGTCTCCGGAGGGAGGCATGTAATTGTCATCCTCTATCTCTTCGTCTGCCGCTCTCTCTCGAGGGCTGGCAACTTCGTCCTCCTGTGCTGAATCTTGCTGGAGGGGGTTGTCTTCGGCACTCTCTGGGGTGTTATTATCTCCGGTGCCGGAATCCCCATTCTTGTTGTGGCGTGATTTAGAGCGGCGCCGCTGACGTCGGTGCTTGGGCTGTTTCTTAGAAGAATCCGCCTCCGCTGTTTCTTCGCCGTCCCCATCCTTTGGGGTGTCCACCATGTATATACCGTATGATGAGGTGGTCTTCCAGTGCCCTGTAGGCGCTGGTTCTTGATCGTCTCCGGCATCGTCGTCCATACCGTCGATGTCTTCGGAGTCATAGTCTAGCATGTCGGTTAAATCATCGACAGTGGCTACAAAGTGGGTGGTGGGTGGGCTTCGAATTTCTTCGTCGTCCGCATCCCAACCGTCCTGACCGCAGTCTGGCCAGGGTTCTCCTGATAACGAGAGATGCTTTAGCGAATTTAGGATGTCGCTAAAGGGTGAGTGCTGAAAGATGTCCGCGGCGGTGAACTCCATGATCGGCGCCCAATCGGATTCGATTGGCAGGGGCGCAGGAGGTTCGGAGTCTGGCAAGGAGTCCGGCGCCTCGGAGTCACGAGCTTTTTAAGGGACAAGGTCAGTATTCGGCTCCATCACCGTGGAAGTTGCAGCTCCCGAGGCGGTGTCCAGCCACCTGTCCTCGATCTACGCGATCGACTCCGAGCTATGAGTCGGAGCGGATTCGTGTGCGGCCTCCAGGACACTGTCCGGCGGCAGAGCTAGATCATGCCCATCGTGACAGTGCGGCGCGCTCGGCTGTGGCTCGAATCCGTCGAGGATCAAGTCTCCGCGGATGTCGGCCGTGAAGTTTAGGTTTCCAAACCTGACCTGATGGCCAGGGGCATAGCTTTCAATCTACTCCAGATGGCCAAGTGAATTGGCCCGCAGTGCGAAGCCGCCGAACACGAAGATCTGTCCGGGGAGAAAAGTCTCACCCTGGACGGCGTTGTTGTTGATTGAAGAAGCCATCGAGCCTATCGGTGACGACACAGAGGAACTCTCAATGAAAGCACCAATGTCGGTGTCAAAACCGGCGGATCTCGGGTAGGGGGTCCCGAACTGTGCGTCTAGGCGGATGGTAACAGGAGACAAGGGACACGATGTTTTTACCCAGGTTCGGGCCCTCTCGATGGAGGTAAAACCCTACTCCTGCTTGATTGATATTGATGATATGGGTAGTACAAGAGTGGATCTACCACGAGATCAAGGAGGCTAAACCCTACAAGCTAGCCTCTGGTATGATTGTTGTAATGGTTGTGTGTCCTACAGACTAAAACCCTCCGGTTTATATAGACACCGGAGAGGGATAGGGTTACACAGAGTCGGTTACAATGGTAGGAGATCTACATATCCGTATCGCCAAGCTTGCCTTCCACGCCAAGGAAAGTCCCATCCGGACACGGGATGAAGTCTTCAATCTTCTATCTTCATAGTCTTGGAGTCCGGCTGACGATGATAGTCCGGCTATCCGGACACCCCCTAGTCCAGGACTCCCTCACTCTCCCTTAAATAAAATTGCAATAGTGATTACCGGTCTAGTTATCGATCGCCTTGGATAAATAACTTTCTCGTAATAAAAAGCTCTCTACTAATACTTACTTTATTGCATCTTTATCTAAACAGCCCCTACTTTTTATTTACGTGTTCTTTATTATCTTGCAAACATATCCTATCACACCTACAAAGTACTTTTAGTTTCATACTTGTTCTAGGTAAAGCAAACGTCAAGCGTGCGTAGTGTTGTATCGGTGGTCGATAGAACTTGAGGGAATATTTATTCTACCTTTAGCTCCTCGTTGGGTTCGAAACTCTTACTTATCGAAAACTGTTGCGATCCCCTACACTTGTGGGTTATCAGCCCTCCATGATCGATTCCCCCTTGGCAGAGTATCGGAAAAGGCCTCCAAATGGGATCGCGGAAGAACATAAACTTGCGACGGCGGAAAAATTATTTTGGATGGCTCCCTATTGGCTTCCCGATTTTAGGGAATTTATATAGGTGGAATTAGGTCAGACGGAGCCA
Source organism: Triticum timopheevii (assembly GCA_963921465.1). Classification (NCBI taxonomy): domain Eukaryota; kingdom Viridiplantae; phylum Streptophyta; class Magnoliopsida; order Poales; family Poaceae; genus Triticum; species Triticum timopheevii. The sequence goes on from OY997272.1 coordinate 148,540,870, forward strand.
TGAATGGCCCACAAGGCATCAGGGCGCGCCGTGTTGTCTTGTTGTCGAGTCTCTATTGTCCAAAAAAATCGTCAAAAAAGTTTCATAGTGTTTGGACTTAGTTTTGTACATATTTCCTGGAAAACAAAAAACAAGCAAAAAATATCAACTGGTACTTTGCACTGGTTAGGATAGTCTCAAAAAAATGATATATAACTGCATATAAAACATCCAAGATTGATACTATAATAGCATGGAATAATAAAAAATTATAGATACGTGGAGACATATCAAGCATTCACAAGCTTAATTTATGCTCGACCTCGAGTAGGTAAATGATAAAAACAGAATTTTTGATGTGGAATGCTACCTAACATGTCTATCATGTAATCTTTCTTTTAGGAATGCTACCTAACATTTCTTTTTCTATTTTCTTGGAATGGTTTCGTTCGGTTTTTTCTCTTTCTTTTTCTTTTTTACTTGAAACTATTTTTTTCTTTTTTTCGTCTAATTAGTGATTTTTTTTGAAAACCGATGAACCTTTTTTAAAATTGATGGACTTTTTTCAAATTCAATGAACATTTCTTAAATTTTTCTAAACGTTTTTTAAAATTAGGTGAACTTTTTAAAAAAATTGATGAATTCTTTTTCAAATTTGATGATTTTTTTTAATTTGATGAACCTTTTCCATTTTTGTGATTTTTTCAATTGGTACAAACCTTGTGAAAATATTTGATTTCTTTCAATTCGTGGTTTTTGTGAATGCTTTTCAAATTTATGTTTTCTTTATTTGAATAATTATAGTGGGTATATAATACTAGTATATCTTTAATGCTTGTATGAATGGTCAAAAGAGCTCTGTAGTAATGAACAGAGTGTGTCCGAGTGATTAACGTGTTTGGGCATTCACATTGGCGTTCGGAGTTCAAATCCCACTTCTCTCGATTAAACGTGAAATTACCCCAGCGTGCCTTTTGCGCTAGCCCATTTGTGGGGCGCTCCGTTTTTTCCTTTTCATTTAACCCTTCCATTTATATTTTTATCTTCTATTTCAAATAATTTGGGATTTCAAAATGTTCCAAAATTAAAACAGTTCAAAATGTTCAAGAAAAAATGTTCAAAAAATCATAAAATGTTGGCGGATAAAAAATGTTTGTGATTTTACAAGAAATATTTGATTATTCAATAACGTTCGTGATTTTGCAAATAAAATTTGCATATTCCAAAAATGTTCACGATTTTGAAAACACAAGTGTGTATTCAAAAAATGTTACGAAATTGAATAAAATGTTCGCAAAGCGAAAACAATGTTCATGAATATTTTAAAAATGTTCACAAAAACCAAAAAACTCATGAATTACGAAAACAAACATCGATTAAAAAAGTTTGTTGATTTAAAAAATATTGATCTATTTGAAAAATGTTCAGGCATTTAAAAACGCTCATCAGAAAAAATGTCCGTGTGTTACAATTTTTCCCCAATTACCAAAAAAAGTTCATCGATTGAAAAATATTGGCCGATTAAAAATATGTTCACAGGTACATGTCTTTTTTTCAAACTAGTATTTTTTTCAATTTAAAAAATGTTCACGAAAGCTGTCACAGTATATTCAGGGACATCCTATACCACGGGCATTCCCAATTTTTACTGTTTCTGCAAACCAGTGCCTGATGGCACGTTAGTTGGGCAAGGCCCGTCATTCTTTTTTCCCCCCGTTTTCTATTAAAGAGCAAAAATCCTAAATGCATGGACTTGATTCGAACCGCGACCTCCTACTATCAAAACGCTACGCTAACCCACTCAGCGACATCACTTTGTGCTACTTATAGCCTTCTATTACTTTTCTTCTTTCTTTTCTCTTTTTTTTCTTTTTTCTTGGAACGGTTTTGTTCGGTTTTTTTCTCTTCCTTTTTCTTTTTTCTTCTAACGGTTTTGTTCTTTTTCCCTAAATGAGTGAATTTTTTCCTCAAATTCACGATTTTTTTTCAAAACCGATGAACTTTTTTCAGTATCAATGAACTTTCTTTTTAATTACAAAAATGTTCAGGCATTTCAAAAATGTTCATCAGAAAAACTGTTCGTGTTTTACAAAAAAACTTCCTGCAATTACCCAAAAAAGTTCATCGATTGAAAAATATTCGCTGATATAGAAAATGTTCCCAGATAAATGTATTTTTTTCAAACTAGTAAAAGTGTTCTTCAATTCATAAAAATTTCGCGAAAGCTGTCACAGTATATTCTGGGACCTCCTATACCGCGGGCAACCCCTGTTATTACTGTTTCTACAAACCGGCGCCATCAGTTAGGCTCGGCCATCGTTCTTTTTTTCCCCTGTTTTCTTTTAATACACTGCAATACACTGCAATAACCACGACCTCCTACTATCAATACACTGCAATAACCAACACAGCCACCTCACTTTTGTGTTACTTATAGCTTTCTATCACTTTTCTTCTTTCTTTTCTCTTTTTTTTTTATCTTTTTTCTTGGAACGGTTTTGTTCGGTTTTTTCTCTTTCTTTTTCTTTTTTCTTGGAACAGGTTTGTTCTTTTTTCTTTTTTCTCTCTAAACGAGTGAACATTTTCCTCGAATTCATGAATTCTTTCAGAAGTGGTGATTTTTTTTCCAAAATTGATGAACTTTCCCAGAATCAATGAACTTTTTCTCATAATTGATGAACTTGTAATTTTTTTGAACTATTTCATTATTTTAATGAACTTTTCTTCAAATTCTCTGAACTTTTTTCAATTTTGATGAACTTTTTTAAAAATTCGACAACTTTTCCCATTTTTGCAAAAAAAAAATCGATTGGTACAAACCTTTTGAAAATATTCGATTTCTTTCAATTCTTGGTTTTCGTGAATGCTTTTCCAAATTTATGTTCTCCTTATTTAAATAATTATATTGGGTATATAATTATAGTATATGTTTAATGTTTGTACTGAATGAATGGTCATAAGAGTTATGTTTCCACTAGTAGTCAACAAATCAAGCATGCCCTAGTGGTTAACGTGTGTGGGCATTCATATTGGCGTCGGGGTTTGAATCCCACTTCTTCTGATTAAACATGAATGTTTTCCTCCGCAGTTTGCTTTCCTGCAGGTTGCTGGGCCGGCCGCAACGTGTTTGTGCGAGCGCCAGCAGCGCGAACCGGGGCTTACAGTGCTGAATAGGAGCCCCCTATACCGGAGACCTCCTATGTGACGCACGTTGCGTCCGACAGACGTGCGCCGCACAGGGGGGTCACCCGACTGGGCCGGCCCAGCTTAAAGCAAGTATGAACGAACACATGTGATAATTCCAAAAAAAAATGCAATGAGCGCCTGCAAGGGATCGATCCCAGGACCTTGCAACATCTCACTACGTCCCTAGCAACTGTACTACCTGCAACTTCATGTCTAAGATGGCATCCGAGTTAATGTGAACTATCAACCGTGATAGATTTCAACTTATTTTCAAATTTCGAATGTGGTTTCTTTCAAAAACTTAAAACTTTCCACCAACACCAATTTTTTTTGAAGAAAGTGGAAAAATTCAATAAATAAATATTTCTTAATTGACGAACATTTTTTACAAACGTGAATATTTTTTGACAAAATGAATAGAATTGAAAAGTTCATCATTTTATAAAATAACGAACATTTTTTCCAAATCAAGAACAAACAAAATTTGAAAACGTGATTGTCTGAAACATTAATTAAAATTCCCAAACATTTCTTAGATTTACGAAAAGAATGCAAACATTTTATAAATTCCGATACAATTTTTAAATTTCAGATTGAATTTTCAAAACGTGAGCAATTTAAAAATTCTTGAAGAAAATTAGAAACCGAAAACATTTTCTCATGTTTCTGAACATTTTTTGAAATTGCGATTTGTTTTCAAAACATGAACATTTTCAAAATTTATGAACGAATTTTTGAAATGGGAACATTTTTCGAAATTTGCTAAATTTCCGAAATTTGTGAACAAAAAACTTAAAACGAGGACATTTTTAAACTTTCTGAACATTTGTTGAAAAAGAAAATAAAAGGAGAAAAAAAGAAAAGAAAACATAAATGGGAAAAGGAAAAAAAAGAAAAACCGGTTCAGAGAACTGTCTGGAAGGTTCCTAAAACCCACAAAACCAGACAGAACTGCTAGAAGGTTCCTAAAACCGAATCATGAAATTTAGCCGGCCCAGTGCATGCGACCCCGCTTGATTGCGTTTGCTCGACATTATGACGCAATGAGCGTCCAATAGGGATTTCCCCTATACCGCGCGCCGGGAGGAGACCCAGATCGCCCTTTTGGGCTGCCGCATGTGCGGGGCGCTCAGTTTTTTAAATTTTATTTTTTTCCCTTTCATTTAGATTTTACTTGTCTCTTTTTATTCTTGTTTTTTTAAAAATTGGGATTTGAAAATTTTCATTTTTTTATAAAATTCAAACCTTCCAACCAAAAATGTTGAAAAAATCAAAAAATGTTAGCGGATTAAAAAAAGTTTATGATTTTACAAGAAATGTTTGCATATTCAAAAATGTTCGTGATTTTACAAAAAAATGTTTGCATATTCCAAAAATGTTCATGATTTTGTAATAAATTATGTATTCAAATTGTTTTACGAAATTGAACAAAGTGTTCGCAATAAAAAAATTGTTCATGAATATTTTAAAATGATCACAAAATCCATAAAAACCATGAATTACAGAATATTTCATCAATTCAAAGATGTTTATTGATTTTGACAATATAGACGTATTTTAAAAATGTTCATCAGAAAAAAATCGTGAATTACACAAATATTCCATCAATTAACAAAAAAAAGTTCATCAATTGAAAAATATATTCCGATTAAAAAATGTTGACGGGTATTTTTTTCAACCTAGTAAAAATGTTCATCAATTCAAAAAGTATTTGTGAATTTGTTATATGGTTAAGATTTCGAAAAGGTTCACGAGTTTGAGAAATGTTCATGATTTTATAAAATTGTTTATGATTTAAAACTAATATGTTTACAAATTGAAAGATGGCGACAAAAAAGATAAAGAAATGGAAAAAGTGAAAAAAATATATTAGTAAAGAATAAATAATAAAAGAAATAAAGAAAAAACTAAAAAGAAAACAAAAACCATTTCGGGGAAGGTTTTGGAATCTTCTAAGGGCATGTATAATGGTTCTATCTTAGCAATGCCACGTAGGATAAATGATGAGGTGGAGGAGAGAGAAATCATAGAAGAAGGCTTGTCTTCTCTTAATTAAGAGAAGACAAGAGATGATCTATTAGCACAATATGTCTCACCATGTTTTTAGGAATAACTAGTTATTGAAGATAAGGCTAAGAGATGACCCATTGCAGACATATTTTTTTGCCATCTCTAAATTACATGCAAGATTTATGATAAGACTACCTTATCGACCATTGTACATGCCCTAAAAACCAGTGGGGATGGAATCTGAAATTGGCCGGCCCAGAGGAGAATTGGACGCTGTAGGGTGTACGCACTAGGTCGCTAATGAGCGAACTACGCACGAAATAGGAGACACCCTATATTTGTGTTGAGAGTTTCTTTTAACAATGTATACAATGACACATTTATTGTAGCGAATTGTATATGATAGAGATTCATGAGCTGACTATGAAGATTAAAAAATAAAGTTTTAAAAAAATGAGCAAATCTTCGAGATAGGCAATCATAGGATAATAACTAAGGTATCAGACCACGGACATATAAATACAAACGAGGCTTCTCCCATTGTTTTAATTGTGCCGTAATGCCAAGGCTATGATGCACGCACGTAGTTATTAAAATAATCAACCAACATCGACAAAAGTGTCAACACCAGTATTCAAGGGACAAAAAACCGAACAGTTAGGTTGACGCCGCTAGGAGCCGAAAGTACAAAGCACCATCGTCAAGAATGTAGCAACCGAGACAGATATTGTGAGAAAAAAGTACAAAAACACAGAAAACAATAAGGAAAAATCGCTCAACAGCATGATGGGTGAGGATGGCAGTGGTTGACAGGCTCAGGGCGTGTTCGGGAGCCCTCTGGCTTCTCAACTCCTTGACTCCAAGACGGGAGCTGAGCCGAACGTTTCAAATCGTGGCTACGAGAATGAGAAGTTGGCTATTAGCTACGTGCAAATTTGCCGGAGTCGTGGAGCTGGGTAATTGGTACTCTCAGAAAACGAAGGAGCTGGAGTTGGCAATTTTTACGGACGGCTGCCACCGCCAAGTGACTCTCATCGATCCGGTACGCTGGAAACAACCACGAGCGAACATAGGAAAGAGCCACGAGCGCTTCTTTCACACGCACCTACCCAACCAGGCCTATAGCCCAGCCTCTTTTACAAGCCACTTGGGTTGTCAGCCCACTCCAAACGGATCGAATATGCATTTTCTGGCCTTTTTGCCTAGCGGATCGCTAGCTGCCAGAAGCTGCCGCACCGAACGGATCCATCGCTCCAGAAGTCTAGGTCGGAAGCTGGCTGCTGGAGTTGGGCGCTGGAGTTGAGGATTTTGCAGCCGTGGGCAACTACCGAACACGTCCTCAGTCGGCTCACGGGCGAGATAGGCGGTTGGATCCTGGGGCTGCTACCATTCTTGACATTTCTACTTTGGCCTGCGGGTCTTGTTTTATACTCCCTCCTATCCATGTATATTATTCGTTTTTAGATTTGCCTAGACACACGTGGATTGGAGAGAGTAGTAGAACTTGCTCACAGGTGGCCCCTAGGATAGGTTGTACAGTTAGAACAGGTGATACAGATGTATGATTCGTGAATGCTATGGGGAGTGGACGTGAAGTGTATATGTTCGTGTGGTGGGAAGACCAATTCTAGCGAAAGACAAAGACATTTTAGTACCACGTTTAGTGCAATTCCTTCGGAATGTATAGTTTCATGTTCTTGTTGGCGTCATCGCAGCCATGCTCCAGCCTTCGCAAAGATTCGTCAGTTACGGCTGGGCAGAAGATATCGGTGGTGTGCCGGGTGCACTAGCGTATTACTCCGTATTTTGTATACTACTAAAATAATCCTCCCCGAAACTTAATTCACTCATTGACCCCAAAGAAAACTTATTTTGAAATCTGGCCCTCAACATTCATGCTTATGCATAGATGGTTAAGGTACACGTGAAGGCGCCTTATCATCAGACGCGTTTGACCGTGGGCAACGACCAAATCCACCAGCATGGCGGCTAGGTGTCGTGTCTGAGCTTCTCTTGCCGTCATCACTTGATGCATCATTCTCTTCCTCATCATTATCATTCAACTTAATTATTCGCTTGCGTTTGTTGCTCAAATACAAATCATCCAAATCATCACGCTTCTTCCATTTCTCATCATCCTTCAACACTTCATAGCAATGAGGCAAGGTAAATATCCTTCCTTTCTTGATCTTCCCCTTCTTGGTTTTCCTCTCCTCTTCTTTGAACAAGTTTTGTGCAATGTTGTACTACATGAAAGCAAACCAAGTTAGCACTTCGAACACCAACAACAAGTATGATGAACATGTATGAAATGCCACTTACTCTATCGTCCTCATTTGTGCCACTTGGGTTCAACTTGTCAACCGCCTTTTGTGCGGCCGCCCACCTTTGATAATCCGAGTTGATTGTCGACCACCGGGACCGAAGTGATCTCTCGAAGCGGTCAATTCCACTCATGTTGCGAACATCAAAGTGTTCTTTCATCCACCCCCAATAAGCATCTCTACTTTGATCACCTCCAACGGATGGATCACTCGACACTTGCAACCAAGTATTGCATAGTAAGATGTCATCGGCGTTGGAGTAATTGCCCGCTCTTCCTTTCGGCGCGTCGACAATGCCCTCACCATCCTCGTCCACTTCGAACTCATGGTCTTCGAAATGCATGTCATTGATTTGAGACCAATGCGAATTGTTGGAGCCAACACCCATAGTTGACATGTATGCATCACCGTTGACACTACAAAATATATAGAACAATGCAAATAAGCTATCTATATGGATGCATTCAAAAAATAACAAGAAAAGAAAAGTTGGAAATTTTTTCTACCTTTAGGGCATATCGTCAAACACGTTGTGCGCGTCGGCCGCCGGCTCAACAAGTGAGCTCGCCAGCGCTTCGTTAGCCGCCGCGCCCATCACATGCCCTGCAAGCTTCTTTCTCCTCGCCTTCGAGGTGCCGGAGCCGTCTGCCGCCTTGTTCTTCTTCGCGGATGTCTTGCCCTTCTTCGGCCACGCCGCATTGGGGAGCTTCGAGGGGGGGGGGCACGGGGCGGCGCCAGCGCGACGCCACCCGCCGCCGTGGTCATCTGCGGCGGCATGAAGAGCCCGCGCGCGAGGCCAATGCTCGGAGGAGCTCCGGCGATGGCGAGGCCAACGCTCCCCGCGCTAGGGTTTCCGGCGGCGGCCGCGGCGGGGGAGGGGTCGCGGCTGTAGGATGGGGTGAGTTGGGTGCCGACGCATGCGTCCATCGGGTCAAGTTCACCGGCGCCGGCGCGCGCGGGGCGAAGGTGGCGGGGAGGAGAGAGTGCGGCGCTAGAGCTCGTGTGTGCCGCGCGCGGAAGCCGGCGCCCCAAATACACAACACGAGTTGGCGTTTCGGACCTTGCACCCAACTACATATGCCGCGCGCGCGGTTATTGCGCGCCCGCTGGAGCTTGTCCACAGGTTGCGCGCGCTAAAATGGCAAAATTTGTGGCGCGACACTTGTTTAGCGTGGCTGTTGGAGATGCTCTAAGTGTTACACGGCTCAGCGCATTACGTCAATTCGCCTGATTAGCAGACGCGTTTGACTGTGGCCAATGGACGATCCACCAGCGTGGCCGCTAGATGTTGTGTCTGAGCGAAAGACGAACCCTACCTGAAAACGCCAAAGAGTGATGGGCGTGTTTGGTTGCCTGTGTGAGGTCCAACCAGGCCCGTGCGGGAAGGATTCGGCCTGTTTGGTAGCCCGCATACACTATTGGGCCTGCATCGCACGCTTCCTAAAGCACCTCAGGGCCTGGCTCACTGGAAATGCACGAATCGGCAGTTTCTCCAGGGCCAGGCCCGAGCGGTGCACGTGGGCGGGCGCGGCTGCACGCGCACGGCCACGCTCGAGAAGCCGCGTTGCTTCCCAAAGCACCAGTAGTTATTAGCCTCATCGCCCCTCACCGTTCCCTCTCCCCACTCTTCCCCAGTCTCCCAACTCTCACCGGCGGTGGCGGATCGGAGCAGAGGAAGAAACCACCGGACTCCATCACCGACGGCGGCAGATCGGAGCAGAGGAAGAAGACCACGGGACTCCCCAATGGCGGTAAGCACTTCTCTCTCTTCAACATGTACGCTAGATTTGATCCATGGCGATAGATTCGATCCACGACGAACGGGAATGGGGAATAGAGGTAGATAAGAATAGGGGTAAATCATACTAGTTCATAGCAGTTCATACATAGCAGTTCATACATGCAAGATCGGTAGATTTAGGGATTGGGGGATAGGGGAATAGGGGGAAAGGGGGTACAGAACGAACACCGGCTGACCGCGGCGGACGTCACCGGTGTGCAGAGCGGCTGGTCAAGCCGCTGGCTGTCATCTTCTTATTCATCGCCGTGTGGGCCGGCGGGTCATCCTCGTCGTCCTCGGCGGAGTCGAGGTCGATCTGCCAGGTAGGACGGACTGGCTCCGGCGCCCTACCTGGCATGTGCGTCGCCTCTTCTTCCTCCTCCTTAGGCTCCCCACCGATGACCGCCGGCGGCGCGATACCCGTCTCCCAGTACACTGCGGCACGGCGGTCATTAGGAGCAAAATAGGTCTTGTACTTGCGCCACTTCTTCCTCTGTTTAGGTTCGTCGGAGATGGCCTGATTCATGGCCCAGCGAAGGATGTCAACTGCCATCACGCCCTTCGCTAGGTCAGGAATCAGTGTCTTCAGCTCGTCTTAAGTGGCCTTCATGAGCACGGCATTGGATTCGTTTTGCATGGCCGGCATGGAGCCGAAGTTCGAGCACGCCTCCATGGTGTTCTCGAACTTGGTCCGGTCACCAGCCGTCCACCCGAGGAAGAAGGCCCTCCAGCCAATACCCCAAGGGAAGGGGTTGCCGTTGGAGCTGGAGCTAGAGCTCATGGCGATGGGGAGGAGGAAGGTTGACAGTGAGAGAAGAGAGGGGGTGGGTAAATAGTGGTGGGCAGGGTGAGTAAATATAAGAGGGTGGAGAGGAGGAGGAGAGTGACAGTCATGCCGTTTTAACTGCAAGCTCTTGAATTAGCCATGAACTCTGTGCAATGCCTGACTCCATGACTTGTGTGCAGATCGAGGATAGCAATGAGATGGGCACGTAGGTGCTCCCGGCCGTTGACAGCAAGGGCAAGCAGCCCCTTCACCCAATGCCTGACGAGGTTGAGCTGTCGCCCACCGCCGAGGAAGACCCGAACATGCCTGAGGGTGGCGACGACGAGGGCATGGAGGAGCCCCCAGCAAAAAGCGCCGCAACTACGACCACTACCATCAGGAGGATGGCCCAACTCACTTCTGCAAGGTCATCCTTGCACCGAAGCTTGAGTGCATCCCCATGCCCCTAGACTTCACCAAGCACTTTGTCGTGGTGCCGACGGAGTTCAAGCTCAGGAACAACACTGGCTGCTCCTGGAAGGTGCAGTCAAGCTGATGAACGGCAGGGTGACCCTGGATCAGGGTTGGGCCACCTACGCAGCCGTTCATCAGATCAAGATCGGCTACATGGTGACGTTCAAGCTCCTTACTCCCGACACCCTCAAGATCATCATCTTCAACGACAATGGCATTGAGGTCGTCAACAAGTGCGGGAAGCACGACGAAGCCTTCGCCGCCAAGGAGTAGGGCCGGGGCCTCCCTAAGTACTATCGAGTCTGCTATGGTTTATGCGTAGAACTGTTATGAACTGTCGTACTGCTTATATCTGAATTATCTAGTTGATGCTCTATTTATACTCTGTTGTGCTTATGATGTGTGCTGCCGAAGTGTGGTGGTAACCTCACCAACTAGCCAAAGAGGTTACCACACATCAGGCCTTGCATACAACCAAACACCATGCCTTGGGTTTGTGGACTAACATGCAGGCAACCAAACACCAGGCAGTGTGGTTCAGCCCATGCAGGTAAGAGGGCATGCAGGCAACCAAACAACATGCATATGGTGCATTTGAGGCTGCATTTGCATAGCCAGGTTGGGTGGAGAAGTGTATGCGATGCAGACACTGTAGCAAACTGAAGGAAATATGCCCTAGAGGCAATAATAAAGTTATTATTTATTTCCTTATTTCATGATAAATGTTTATTATTCATGCTAGAATTGTATAAACTGGAAACATAATACATGTGTGAATACATAGACAAACATAGTGTCACTAGTATGCCTCTACTTGACTAGCTCGTGAATCAAAGATGGTTAAGTTTCCTAGCCATGGACAAAAGAGTTGTCATCTGATTAACGGGATCACATCATTAGGAGAATGATGTGATTGACATGACCCATTCCGTTAGCCTAGCACTTGATCGTTTAGTATATTGCTATTGCTTTCTTCATGACTTATACATGTTACTGTAACTATGAGATTATGCAACTCCCGTTTACCGGAGGAACACTTTGGGTGCTACCAAACATCACAATGTAACTGGGTGATTATAAAGGAGTACTACAGGTGTCTCCGAAGGTACATGTTGGGTTGGCGTATTTCGAGATTAGGTTTTGTCACTCCGATTGTCGGAGAGGTATCTCTGGGCCCTCTCGGTAATGCACATCACTATAAGCCTTGCAAGCAATGTAGCTAAAGAGTTAGTTACGGAATGATGCATTACGTAACGAGTAAAGAGACTTGCCGGTAACGAGATTGAACTAGGTATTGGATACCGACGATCGAATCTCGGGCGAGTAACATACCGATGACAAAGGGAACAACGTATGTTGTTATGCGGTTTGACCGATAAAGATCTTCGTAGAATATGTAGGAGCCAATATGAACATCCAGGTTCCACTATTGGTTATTGACCGGAAACAGTTCTAGGTCATGTCTACATAGTTCTCGAACCCGTAGGGTCCGCACGCTTAACATTACGATGACAGTTTTATTATGAGTTTATGAGTTTTGATGTACTGAAGGAGTTCGGAGTCCCGGATGAGATCGGGGACATGATGAGGAGTCTCGAAATGGTCAAGACGTAAAGATCGATATATTGGACGACTATATTCGGAGTTCGGAAAGGTTCCGAGTGATTATATGGGCCTTATTGGGCCATACGGGAATAGAGGAGAGAGGCCAAAAGGAAGGAGGCCTGCGCCCCCCCCCCCTCTGGTCCGAATTGGACAAGGGGCGCAGCCCCCTTTCCTTCTTCCTCTCCCCCTCTTTCCCCTTCTCCTACTCCAACAAGGGAGGTGGAATCCAACTAGGACTAGGGAGTCCTAGTAGGACTCCACACTTGGCGCACTGCCTCCTAGGGCCGGCCTCCTCCCCCCTTGCTCCTTTATATACGGGGGCAGGGGGCACCCCATGACACACAAGTTGATCTACGGATCATTCCTTAGCCGTTTGCGGTGCCCCCCTCCACCATATTTCACCTCGGTCATATCGTCACGGAGTTTAGGCGAAGCCCTACGCCGGTAGAACATCATCATCGTCACCACGCCGTCGTGCTGACGGAACTCATCTCCGGAGCTTTGCTGGATCGGAGGCCGGAGATTGTCATCGAGCTGAACGTGTGCTGAAATCGGAGGTGCCGTACGTTCGGTGCTTGGATCGGTCGGATCGTGAAGACGTACGACTACATCAACCGCGTTGTCATAACGCTTCTGCTTACAATCTACGAGGGTACATGGACAATACTCTTCCCTCTCGTTGCTATGCCATCACCATGATCTTGCGTGTGCGTAGGAAATTTTTTGAAATTACTACGTTCCCCAACAGTGGCATCCGAGCCTAGGTTTTATGCGTTGATGTTATATGCACGAGTTGAACACAAGTGAGTTGTGGGCGATACAAGTCATACTGCTTACCAGCATGTCATACTTTGGTTCGGCGGTATTGTTGGATGAAGCGGCCCGGACCGACATTACGCGTACGCTTACGCGAGACTGGTTCTACCGACGTGCTTTGCACACAGGTGGCTGGCGGGTGTCAGTTTCTCCAACTTTAGTTGAACCGAGTGTGGCTACGCCCGGTCCTTGCGAAGGTTAAAACAGCACTAACTTGACGAACTATCGTTGTGGTTTTGATGCGTAGGTAAGAACGGTTCTTGCTCAGCCCGTAGCAGCCACGTAAAACTTGCAACAACAAAGTAGAGGATGTCAAACTTGTTTTTGCAGGGCATGTTGTGATGTGATATGGTCAAGACGTGATGCTATATTTTATTGTATGAGATGATCATGTTTTGTAACCGAGTTATCGGCAACTGGCAGGAGCCATATGGTTGTCACTTTATTGTATGAAATGCAAACGCCCTGTAATTGCTTTACTTTATCACTAAGCGGTAGCGATAGTCGTAGAAGCAATAGTTGGTGAGACGACAATGATGCTACGATGGAGATCAAGGTGTCGCGCCGGTGACGATGGTGATCATGACGGTGCTTCGGAGATGGAGATCACAAGCACAAGATGATGATGGCCATATCATATCACTTATATTGATTGCTTGTGATGTTTATCCTTTATGCATCTTATCTTGCTTTGTTTGACGGTAGCATTTTAAGATGATCTCTCACTAATTATCAAGAAGTGTTCTCCCTGAGTATGCACCGTTGCCAAAGTTCGTCGTGCCCAGAAACCACGTGATGATCGGGTGTGATAAGCTCTACGTCCATCTACAACGGGTGCAAGCCAGTTTTGCACACGCAAAATACTCAGGTTAAACTTGACGAACCTAGCATATGCAGATATGGCCTTGGAACACAGAGACCGAAAGGTCGAGCGTGAATCATATAGTAGATATGATCAACATAGTGATGTTCACCATTGAAAACTACTCCATCTCACGTGATGATCGGTTATGGTTTAGTTGATTTGGATCATGTGATCACTTAGATGACTAGAGAAATGTCTGTCTAAGTGGGAGTTCTTAAGTAATATGATTAATTGAACTTAAATTTATCATGAACTTAGTCCTGGTAGTATTTTGCAAATTATGTTGTAGATCAATAGCTTGCGTTGTTGCTTTCATATGTTTATTTTGATATGTTCCTAGAGAAAATTGTGTTGAAAGATGTTAGTAGCAATGATGCGGATTGGATCCGTGATCTGAGGTTTATCCTCATTGCTGCACAGAAGAATTATGTCCTTAATGCACCGCTAGGTGACAGACCTATTGCAGGAGCAGATGCAGACGTTATGAACGTTTGGCTAGCTCAATATGATGACTACTTGATAGTTTAGTGCACCATGCTTAACGGCTTAGAATCGGGACTTCAAGGATGTTTTGAACGTCATGGACCATATGAGATGTTCCAGAAATTGAAGTTGATATTTCAAGCAAATACCCGAGTTGAGAGATATGAAGTCTCCAACAAGTTCTATAGCTAAAAGATGGAGGAGAATTGCTCAACTAGTGAGCATGTGCTTAGATTGTCTGTGTACTTCAATCGCTTGAATCAAGTGGGAGTTAATCTTCCAGATAAGATAGTGATTGACAGAATTCTCTAGTCACCATCACTAAGTTACTAGAACTTCGTGATGAACTATAGTATGCAAGGGATGACGAAAACGATTCCCAAGCTCTTCGTGGTGTTGAAATCGACGAAGGTAGAAATCAAGAAAAAGCATCAAGTGTTGATGATTGACAAGACCACTAGTTTCAAGAAAAGGGCAAAGGGAAAGAAAGGGAACTTCAAGTAGAATGACAAGCAAGTTGTCACTCCCGTGAAGAAGACCAAAGCTGGACCAAAGCTTGAAACTAAGTGCTTACACTGCAAAGGAAATGGTCACTGGAAGCAGAAATGCCCTGAATATTTGGTGGATAAGAAGGATGGCAAAGTAAACAAGGGTATATTTGATATACAGGTTATTGATGTGTGCCTTACTAGTGTTTATAGTAGCCCCTGAGTATTTGATACTTGTTCGGTTGCTAAGATTAGTAACTTGAAATAGGAGTTACAGAATAAACAGAGACTAGTTGAAGGGGAAGTGACGATGAGTGTTGGAAGTAGTTCCAAGATTGATATGATCATCATCGCACACTCCCTATAGTTTCGGGATTAGTGTTAAACCTAAATAAATGTTATTTGGCATTTGCGTTGAGCATGAACATGATTTGATCATGTTTATTGCAATACGGTTTTTCATTTAAAGTCAGAGAATAATTGTTGTTCTGTTTACATGAATAAAACCTTCAAATGGCCATACACCCAATGAAAATAGTTTGTTGGATCTCGATCATAGTGATAC
This sequence comes from Triticum timopheevii, assembly GCA_963921465.1. Taxonomy (NCBI): domain Eukaryota; kingdom Viridiplantae; phylum Streptophyta; class Magnoliopsida; order Poales; family Poaceae; genus Triticum; species Triticum timopheevii. The sequence continues at coordinate 148,556,211 of OY997272.1, forward strand.
ACATATTCATAATATTGATGCCAAAAGATGCAAAGTTAATAATGATAGTGCAACTTATTTGTGGCACTGCCGTTTGGGTCATATCGGTGTAAAGCGCATGAAGAAACTCCCTAAAGATGGATTTTCGGAATCACTTGGTTATGAATCATTTGATGCTTGCGAACCGTGCCTTTTGGGAAAGATGACTAAAACTCCATTCCCCGAACAATGGAACGAGCTACTGACTTATTGGAAATAATACATACCGATGTATGCGATCCGATGAGTGTTAAGGCTCGCGGCGTGTATCGTTATTTTCTGACCTTCACAGATGATTTGAGCAGATATGGGTATATCTACTTGATGAAACATAAGTCTGAAATAGTTGAAAGGTTCAAAGAATTTTAGAGTGAAGTGGAAAATCATCGTAACAAGAAAATAAAGTTTCTGCGATCTGATCGTGGAGATGAATATTTGAGTTACGAGTTTGGTCTTCAATTAAAACAATGTGGAATAGTTTCACAGCTCACGCCACCTGGAACACCACAACGTTATGGTGTGTCCGAACGTCGTAACCGCACTTTATTGATATGGTGCGATCAATGATGTCTCTTACCGATTTACCAATATCATTTTGGGGTTATGCATTAGAGACAGATGCATTCACGCTAAATAGGGCACCATCTAAATCCGTTGAGATGACACCTTATGAACTGTGGTTTGGCAAGAAACCCAATTTGTCGTTTCTTAAAGTTTGGGGTTGCGATACTTATGTGAAAAAGTTTCATCCTGATAAGCTCAAACCCAAATCGGAGAAGTGCGTCTTCATAGAATACCCAAAGGAAACTGATGGGTACACCTTCTATCACAGATCCGAAGGCAAGATATTAGTTGCTAAAAATGGATCCTTTCTAGAGAAGGAGTTTCTCTCGAAAGAAGTGGGTGGGACGAAAGTAGAACTTGATGAGGTAACTGTACCTTCTCCTGAATTGGAAAATAGTTCATCACTGAAATTAGTTCCAGTGATTCCTACACCAATTAGTGAGGAAGCTAATGATGATGATCATGAAACTTCAGATCAAGTTACTACAGAACCTCGTAGGTCTTCCAGAGTACTCTCCGCACTAGAGTGGTACGGTAATCCTGTTCTGAAAGTCATGTTACTAGGCCATGATAAACCTACGAACTATGAGGAAGCGATGATGAGCCCAGATTCCGCAAAATGGCTGGAGGCCATGAAATCTGAGATAGGGTCCATGTATGAGAACAAAGTGTGGACTTTGGTGGACTTGCCCGATGATCGGCAAACCATAGAAAATAAATGGATCTTCAAGAGGAAGACGGACGTTGATAGTAGTGTTACTATCTACAAAGCTCGACTTGTCGCAAAAGGGTTTTTGACAAGTTCAAGGTGTTGACTACAATGAGATTTTCACAACTGTAGTGATGCTTAAAGTCTGTCCGAATCATGTTAGCAATTGCCACATTTTATGAAATCTGTCAAATGGATGTCAAAACTGCATTCCTTAATAGTTTTCTTAAAGAAGAGTTGTATATGATGCAACAAGAAGGTTTTGTCAATCCTAAAGGTGCTAACAAAATGTGCAAGCTCCAGTAATCCATCTATGGACTGGTGCAAGCATCTCGGAGTTGGAATATACACTTTGATAAGTTGATCAAAGCATATAGTTTTATACAGACTTACGGTGAAGCCTGTATTTACAAGAAAGTGAGTGGGAGCACTACATCGTTTCTGATAAGTATATGTGAATGACATATTGTTGATCAGAAATAATGTAGAATTATTTTGCAAAGCATAAAGGAGAGTCTGAAAGGAGTTTTTTCAAAGAAAGACCTCGGTAAAGCTACTTACATATTAAGCATCAAGATCTATTGAGATAGATCAAGACGGTTGATAAGATTTTCAATGAGTACATACCTTGACAAGATTTTGAAGTAGTTCAAAATGGAGCAATCAAAGAAAGAGTTGTTGCCTGTGTTGCAAAGGTATGAAATTGAGTAAGACTCAAATCCTGACCACAGCAGAAAATAGAAAGAGAATGAAAGTCATTCCCTATGCATCAGTCATAGGTTCTATAAAACTATGCCATGCTATGGACCAGACCTATTGTATACTCTACCCTGGTTTGGCAAGGGAGTACAATAGTGATCTAGGAGTAGATCACTGGACATTGGTCAAAATTATCCTTAGTGGAATAAGGAGATGTTTCTCGATTATGGAGGTGATAAAAGAGCCCGTCGTAAAAAGTTACAACGATGCAAACTTTTACACGAATCCAGATGACTCTAAGTCTCAATCTGGATACATATTGAAAGTGGGAGCAATTAGCTAGAGTAGCTCCGTGCAGAGCATTATGGACATAGAATATTTGCAAAATACATACGGCTCTGAATGTGACAGACCGTTGACTAAGCTTCTCTCACAAGCAAAACATGATCACACCTTAGTACTCTTTGGGTGTTAATAACATAGCGATGTGAACTAGATTATTGACTCTAGTAAACCCTTTGGGTGTTGGTCACATGAGATGTGAACTATGGGTGTTAATCATATACAGATATGAATATTGGTGTTAAATCACATGGCGATGTGAACTAGATTATTGACTCTAGTGCAAGTGGGAGACTGAAGGAAATATGCCCTAGAGGCAATAATAAAGTTATTATTTATCTCCTTATTTCATGATAAATGTTTATTATTCATGCTAGAATTGTATTAACCGGAAACATAATACATGTGTGAATACATAGACAAACATAGTATCACTAGTATGCCTCTACTTGACTAGCTCGTGAATCAAAGATGGTTAAGTTTCCTAGCCATGGACAAAAGAGTTGTCATTTGATTAACGGGATCACATCATTAGGATAATGATGTGATTGACATGACCCATTTCGTTAGCCTAGCACTTGATCGTTTAGTATATTGCTATTGCTTTCTTCATGACTTATACATGTTCCTGTAACTATGAGATTATGCAACTCCCGTTTACCGGAGGAACACTTTGGGTGCTACCAAACGTCACAACGTAACTGGGTGATTATAAAGGAGTACTACAGGTGTCTCCGAAGGTACATGTTGGGTTGGCGTATTTCGAGATTAGGTTTTGTCACTCCGATTGTCGGAGAGGTATCTCTGGGCCCTCTCGGTAATGCACATCACTATAAGCCTTGCAAGCAATGTAGCTAAAGAGTTAGTTACGGAATGATGCATTACGTAACGAGTAAAGAGACTTGCCGGTAACGAGATTGAACTAGGTATTGGATACCGACAATCGAATCTCGGGCGAGTAACATACCGATGACAAAGGGAACAACGTATGTTGTTATGCGGTTTGACCGATAAAGATCTTCGTAGAATACGTAGGAGCCAATATGAACATCCAGGTTCCACTATTGGTTATTGACCGAAAACAGTTCTAGGTCATGTCTACATAGTTCTCGAACCCGTAGGGTCCGCACGCTTAACGTTACGATGACAGTTTTATTATGAGTTTATGAGTTTTGATGTACCGAAGGAGTTCGGAGTCCCGGATGAGATCGGGGACATGACGAGGAGTCTCGAAATGGTTGAGACGTAAAGATCGATATATTGTATGACTATATTCGGAGTTCGGAAAGGTTCCGAGTGATTCGGGTATTTTTTGTAGTACCGGAGAGTTACGGGAATTCGCCGGGGAGTATATGGGCCTTATTGGGCCATACGGGAATAGAGGAGAGAGGCCAAAAGGAAGGAGGCATGCGCCCCCCCTCTGGTCCGAATTGGACAAGGGGCGCAGCCCCCCTTTCCTTCTTCCTCTCCCCCTCTTTCCCCTTCTCCTACTCCAACAAGGGAGGTGGAATCCTACTAGGACTAGGGAGTCCTAGTAGGACTCCACACTTGGCGCGCCCCCTCCTAGGGTCGGCCTCCTCCCCCCTTGCTCCTTTATATACGGGGGCAGGGGGGCACCCCATGACACACAAGTTGATCTACGGATCGTTCCTTAGCCGTGTGCGGTGCCCCCCTCCACCATATTCCACCTCGGTCATATCGTCGCGGAGTTTAGGCGAAGCCCTGTGCCGGTAGAACATCATCATTGTCACCACGCCGTCATGCTGACAGAACTCATCCCCGACACTTTGCTGGATCAGAATCCGGGGATCGTCATCGAGCTGATCGTGTGCTGAACTCGGAGGTGCCGTACGTTCGGTGCTTGGATCGGTCGGATCGTGAAGACGTACGACTACATCAACCGCGTTGTCATAACGGCTAACGGTTCTGCTTACGGTCTACGAGGGTACGTGGACAATACTCTCCCCTCTCGTTGCTATGCCATAACCATGATCTTGCGTATGCGTAGGAATTTTTTTGAAACTACTACGTTCCCCAACACAAACGGCAACCAAACACGCCCTATGTGACTTGGTGCATTGCGTCAATTCGCATTATCATCTGTACTTCCTCCTTCATACCTAAACATAAGTCATTTTGGTAGGCTAGTTGTGTGTTTGAGTCAGTGGCGGTGCCAGAAATTCAAGTATGTGATGTCAACTTAAACTTGTGCCGATCTTGTACCCTCATCCCCCGAGACTGAGGAGGATGAGTCAAATCCTATAGAATTTCATTCAGATAGGTCTGTGAGGACCGGGTAGAGGACTAAAACAAGCCTAAGCGCAAGTGGACATGAAAGATTTATCCGGATTCAGCTGTGCATCGAAGTGCTAGGATCTGAACCACTAAAAAATTTCATGATGAACTATGAAAGGAATCTTTTTGAATAGCAAAGGTCTCAAGGACTTGGCTAAACGTAGGTTTCTAGCAAACACTTCTATAGAGCACAAGTTGGATTTTATTGCCCTCTCTGAAACCGGAAGGGACAATTTCACCCCTCAGTTTCTTAGCACTTTATCAGGAGGAGTTAATTTCGATTGGCATTGCCTACCTCCAAGAGGAATGTCCGGTGGGATTTTACTTGGGGTTAAATGTGTCACTTTCAAAGTCCGGAACGTGGTTCTAGGAGATTTCGCGGTTAAGTTTCGGGTCAGATCGAAGGTCGATGGGTTTCAATGGGCACTGGTGGCGGTGTACGGCCGCACAGCCAGAACTGAAACCTGGTTATTTGGCTGACTTAGAGCGTATTTGCGGTAGTGAGCAGCTCCCGATTCTGGTTGGGGGCGATTTTAACTTTATTCGAAGACGGGAGAAAAAAACAATGATAACTTTGACGGCAGATGGTCGTTTATGTTTAATACTATCATTGAAAGCATGAATCTTCGAGAGATTGAGCTTTCCGATAGAAAATTCACTTGGGCGAATGCGTTACCAAATCCAACGTTTGAGAAGTTGGATCGTGTCCTCGCCAGCGTCGAATGGGAGCAGAAGTTCCCTTTGGTGACGGTTCAAGCGTTGTCACGCGCAATATCCGACCATACCCCATTGCTTGTTGACTCTGGAGAGGCAACTCACATCGGAAACAAAAATACTTTCTCTTTTGAATTAGCATGGTTTGAGAGAGAAGGGTTTTTGGATCTGATAGCACGGGAATGGGCTAAAGATTCAGGAGGGAGGTCGAGTGTTGAAAGATGGTAGAATAAAATTAAGCACCTCAAACAGTTCTTACATGGCTGGGCCAAACATTTGAGTGGGATATATAAGGCTGAAAAGGAAAGGCTCCTCCTCTTTATTAATTTCTTGGAAATAAAGGCCGAGTCCTCCATTCTAGATACCAGGGAGCTGGAAACTAAAGTGGAGGCGGAAATGAGATTGAAAGAACTGCTTCGAGAGGAGGAATTGAAATGGGCACTGAGAGCTAAAGTCCGCAAAGTCATCCAAGGGGACGATAATACTCAATTCTTTCATATGATAGCTAATGGAAAGCATCGAAAGAAGATAATCTTTCAGTTAGAGCAAGATGAGGGGACGATTTTAGGACAGGAGAACCTAAAACTTTATATCACCAATTACTATAAGCAACTTTTTGGGCCACCTGAGGATAATTTCGTGTCCTTAGATGAGTCGAGGATTGAGGACGTCCCTCAACTAGCTGCGGATGAGAATGATATCTTAATCGCCCCATTTTCAGAGAAAGAGCTGTTTGAGGCAATTTCAAAAAATGAAGAACAGTAAAGCGCCGGGGCCAGATGGCTTTCCGGTTGAGTTTTATAAAAAGTGCTGGCATATCATTAAGGTTGACTTGCTCCCAATCTTCCATGATTTGTTCGCTGGACATCTACAGCTATTTCACCTGAATTTCGAAACGATCACGTTGCTTCCGAAGAAAACAGAGGCCGTATGGATTGAGCAGTTCAGGCCTATCTGTCTTCTTAATGTCAGTTTCAAAATTTTCACTAAAGTCGGAACTAATAGGCTTACGCAGATTGTGCATTCTGTAGTGCAGCCATCTCAAACTGCTTTCATGCCGGATAGAAACATCCTAGAAGGGGTTGTGGTCCTACATGAAACGCTCCATGAAATCTACACGAAAAAACTAGATTGGGTGGTTTTTAAAGTGGACTTTGAGAAAGCGTACGATAAGGTAAAATGGCCCTTTCTTCAACAGGCTTTGCGGATGAAAGGCTTCGATCAAGCCAGGAGAAACCAGGTAGATGCTTTCACGCAAAAAGGGAGTGTAGGAATCAAAATGAATGATGACATAGGTCATTATTTCCAGACACACAAGGGTCTGAGGCAGGGCGACCCGATGTCACCGATTCTGTTAAATATTGTGGTAGACATGTTGACGACTCTAATAGGAAGAGCCAAGGATAATGCCAGATAGGCGGCCTTGTCCCGCATTTAGTAGATGGATATGTGTCCATCATAGAGTACGCGGATGATACTATCGTCTTCATGGAGCATGATTTGGCAAAAGCAAGAAACATGAAGCTTGTGTTATGCTTATTCGGACAGTTATCAGAGTTGAAGATTAATGTCCATAAAAGTGAATTGCTCTGCTTTGGAAGAGCTAGAGACGAACAAGAAGCTTATAAACAACTGTTCGGTTGCGAATTGGGGTCTTTGCCCTTTAAGTATTTGGGTATATCAATCCACCGTCGCAAGCTTTCCAACGCAGAATGGAAGTGCATTGAGGATAGATTTGAAAAGAAACTCAGCTGCTAGAAGGGCAATCCTATGTCATACGGAGGCCGCCTTATTCTCATTAATTCGGTTCTCACGAGTATGCCTATGTTTCTCTTGTGCTTTTTCGAGATACCTGTTGGAGTTCGGAAGAGACTAGATTTCTATCGCCCGCGTTTCTTCTAGCAGAGTGATGAATTAATATGAAAGTACAGGCTCGCTAAATGGGACATTGTTTGTAGACCAAAGGACCAAGGGGGTCTGGGTATAGAAAATCTAGAGGTGAAGAATAGATGTCTTCTCAGCAAGTGGATGTATAAACTTTCTATAGAGACCGATGCCACATGGGCCCAGATTCTGCGCAATAAGTACCTACATTCCAAAACCTTCTCCCAGGTGACGGTCAGACCGACCGATTCACCATTTTGGAAGGAACTGATGAGAGTGAAATCAGTTTTTTTTTCAACAGGACAATTTTTTTAGTTGGAAATGGTACTACCATGAGATTCTGGGAGGATACATGACTAGGGAGACGCCCCTTGCTCTCCAATATCCTTCTCTCTATAATATTGTTAAGCGAAGAGACGCTTACGTTGCAACAGTATTACAGTCCAACCCTCTCAATATTCAATTCAGGAGGACTTTAGCAGGAAACCGTTGGGAAGCTTGGCTCCATCTTGTGAGAAGATTGATGGATGTTCACCTCTCTCAACAGTCTAATCAGATACATTGGAAACTCACTAAGAATGGAGAGTTCTCGGTTAAGTCCATGTATCTGGATATTATTAACACTGGTCATATCCCTAGGTCGAAGCATGTTTGGAAAGTCAAAGTGCCTTTAAAAATTAAAGTGTTTATGTTGTTTGTCCATAAACAAGTCATTCTAACTAAGGACAATTTGGCAAAACGAAGTTGGACATGATCTACAAGATGTAGCTTCTGTGATCAGAATGAATCCATCAAACACCTCTTTCTTGATTGCCCAATGGCAAAAATACTATGACGGTCTATCCACATAGCATTTCATATTACTCCTCCGAGTACTATCAACACGTTGTTTGGGACGTGGTTAGATGGCTAGATTCAGAAACAACGGGATTCATGTAGGAGTATGTGCTTTATTATAGACAGTATGGAACTGCAGGAATGATATGGTTTTTAACAGAATAACGAATTTTCATTTCTTGCAGGTTATTTTCCGGGCCACTACATTGATCCGTATGTGGTCGCTACTCACTCCGACGGATGCCAGAGAGCATTTGGTTACTGGGTCTATCCGGTGGGAGACGGTAGCACGGACTATCTTCAACCGGTTTGGATGGCGATCATGTAATATGATAGGTGTTTAGTTTCCTATCTTCTAATACCAGCCGGTTGTGGCTTTTTTCTGTTTTGGCTCTTTGAGAGCTTTGTTTACCTTTCAGACCTGGAGACTTTATTGAACCTTTTACTTGTTTAATAATATGGCCGCGTGCATCGATCTGATGCAGAGGCAGGGGGATAACCTCCTTTTTTAAAAAAGAAAAAAAAACTTAAACTTGTGATGTCAAATACATGGGTATTTACAAATTTTCTACTTTTGCATGATGTTTACTTGTAGTTGAGAGTTTCACCGAAATGTTGTGTGGTCAAGTGACCACACAGCTTGTTGAGTTGGGCTCAGTAGTGGCCAGTGGGCAATGGTTAACGGTCTTGCCGTGGTTAGCTACATGGCGTGTAAGCGATTTGCATATGACCTCTGAGACGCATAGTGAAATGTCGTGACAGGATAATCGGACGCTCTAGTGTCACACCGCTGGTTTTGGTGTTACGTATTTTCATCTTGCTTTGGGTTGAGGCGCCACCTCACGTGTAATGCGAACTCCCTATTATTAGGCGTGCAAACCGAGGTTGGACGATTTGAAAATGAATTAAATACATTAGAGGTGCCTTAACTTGTTTAGAGCGGTAGTTTAGTGTCTAAAATTGTAAAATACATGAAATTGAATTTATCTGGTCGTGCAAATATGGTGCCTCCATCCATACCTGGATGTACGTCCAGCCAGCGTGGCTTGCCAGCGTGGCAGTGGTTGAGAGTTAGGAAGGCGTTGAGTTGCCCGTGCGTGAGGATTTTTTTAATAGAAAAATTCCCTCATACTTTATTTAATCACTTAGGAAACCCCACAAATTAGAAGAAGAAGAAAACACATCTGAGGATGTTTTATAGAAAACCCCTTCATATTTCATTTAGTCAGGTAGGAAAACCCCACAAATTAGAAAATACACCCTCCGTTTCATAATTGTCAAAAACGCTCTTATATTATGGAACGGAGGGAGTAAATTGTGTGATGCACGATCGATCCTAAGACCACGTGATCGTGAATTGCATTGCATGCACGGGTTGTCCACTGTGCCATACTCTGCAGAGTAAATATTGATGAGGTTGAACTCTATATATTGCATTGCTATGCAAAAAGTAACTTTGGAGCACGAACACATTGTGTCCTTTTTATCGAAGTTCAAAGAAACAGATTTTTGCAGCTATTTTTTTACATGCACACATAGAAGTGTAATATATCCATGAGAATTTTCATCAAAATCTATGTTTGTACTTGGGAGATAAAAAAAGGCAAATACATGCAAAAATCACCTTGTTTTCCTGGCTGGATTTTTGTCTTTTCTTTGCAGGGTATAATATAACATAATTTTGAACGAAATTTGAAAATCACTTAGAGCACATGCATACGTTTTTGTGTGAAAACAATCAACTCTTTTTGAAACTTTTACATGCCAGTTTTTACCTTTCAAAAAAAGCATGCTCAGTGGCCACCATGCTCCAAAAAACTGCTTTGGTTGTTATGTACCTCTTCAAGTGTTTTTATTTATACTAGTAAGTGTGCACGTGCAACGCACATATCATAGAATTATGAAATAGAGAGAAAATTGGATCGCAGGAAGGGGAGAGTTGGCATAAGTGTCGAGGGAGGAGGATTGATTATTGCGGCAGCCATGCTTGCAAGTTTCCTTGGTATTTCCCAGCTTGTTTTAGTGACTCATTTGATTATGTTGGACTATTGTAGAAAAGATTATTGGACTTTTTTGGTGTACAATCAGTAATCATTGATTAGAAAACATGTCCGTGCTGGATGGAAGAGGCAAAAGAAATTTCCAAGGTAAGACCTGAAGCTTCCTTGAACTGAAAGTTGGTTATGCAAGCAGTCAAAGTTATGATCTAGCAATGTCAGTTATGCACTGTGAAGAATATAAATCTTCGAACTTGTCTATCAAGTCAAGGATACATGATCCAACTATTGACATACTTTATAAAATCTGTCAGTACACTATCTATAATAAATATAGCGAAAGCAAACACAATGTCTAAAAATGTCAAACTGTGTACAAGTCAATTTTACACTAAAAGTAAAAATAGATGTTATGCACTGTATATGACAGAATCTACCAACAGAGCTTCAAGGCACGGACTGGCAATATATATTTGTGAACCGAACATGACATAAACTGGCAATATAACTTCACGCCACAATTTGGAAATAAATATTTTGGTACATGACATTAACATTAAAAGTGATCTTAAAGAAATTTCAAGCCATCTGACAAAAATAGAATATCACATTAACCTTAGGCAATAGTCTACCGTGTTTTTCACTCTAATTTAAAGGAACTAAACATGTTTTTGACATGACAGGGTCTGATTGGTCCTCTGATCCGAACAAACAGGGAAACGAGCGATTTGGTTTCCGTGTTTGTCTCTGCCTACATGCGAACATGGGTCATGCCTTTTCTTTTTTCCTTCTATGTACACGGTACACAAGGCTGGGTTTCAAAAAAATGATGGCGTAGATCATGGTAATTATTGCTAATTGATATTTTCCTTCTATGTACGCAGTACACGAGGCTAGGTTTCTAAAAAATATGATGGCGTAGATCATGTGAATTATTGCTAATTGATATGATTAAAATAGGCCCAGGTTGCAGCGAGATCGTGGTAATTATTGTGTAATTATGATGGCGTAGATGATGGTAATTATTGCTAATTGATAATGGTAAATGATGTGATACAACATTGAGGTAATCCGGTCCATTGAGAGATGGCGGATGTATGATTGATATGTAATGTTTCTGCCACAACTCGATTGTTTAATAGTATAGTAATCGTGCACGTGCAAATGCACGTTGTCATCGTGGCAAAAAACATGCCCTCTTAGGGTATACATGCCACCCAATGTTTACTTCTGTAACATATGTATAATATAAAAAATAATCATGATAAAATATCACAAGAATTTTTGGGCTCATTGTCAGCATTATCAATAGAAACTATGCGATATCTGTATCTTCTCATACCTATATATTATACATGAGAAAATATTTCTTACATTGATTTTAAACCATGTAATTGTCATAGTGTTGAAGCATATGAACACCAGGTAAAGTAATAACTTTGGAAACTCTCACCCTCTAGTCTCAGTGATCATGCCATGGTCTATTGACACATTTCCACATAATTGCCAGGCAACACACATAATTGTTGGGTGAAGTGAGGTCTGATTATGCTCAAAGTGCACACCTTTATGACCGTGAATATAAAGATAGTAGACACCTCCTCATAGAATAACGGTGCAGTAGAATTAATCTATTGTCTCAGTAGTACACTATTCATGTGCAATGGCTGCGATAAAAAAAGTCTAATATAAAATCACGGGGAAACACTATAATCACTAAATGTAACAGGGAGAAAAATAATGTCAAAGCAGTATAATCTTTGTTAACAGGGTCACGCTCACCAAATCGAGAAGAAGATGCACCCAGTTGATATAGATATGCGATACACCGATTTTTGTACGAAATAGACAAATGCAAATTACAGACAATCGACAACAAATGATACATGCACCTTCTTTAGAGTACATATTTTCTAATTCTCTGTAAGTTCACATCTATAATTTTCATACATGATTGCCGTCCCTGTATTTTCCATATCTGTTTTTCTCATGTGAGCCATTTCCTCATATTGCCAATAAAATAGAAGCCCCTCTTACTTTCATGAAAAAAGGGACCATGCAAATCAGAATGGATAGAGCATGGTTAAATATGGTACCAATGAAATTTAAGTGGTTACGTAAGGCTGCTCAATTCCTACCAAGAGAACTGATACACATAGATCAGAGCATGGTTAATTTCCACCATCAGTCATAGCACATCATAGGCCAACTTGAAGGAAAGAATTTGGATCAGATGAGACACAAGTATGGAGAAACAACTAAAACAGTGAAAGTATCCACACTTTACGTACATACATTCTTCAGCCACATAATCTGCTATCACTGTAATGTCAAAAAAGGAATATTCTGATCAATATTTTCTGTTCAATTATAGAAGGTGAACCAGAAAATCTGCATCATCTACCTTAAAAGTGAGTTCACAAAGTCATATGTTCAATGAAGAGTAACCTTTGATCCTGAATAAAATCCCCATGGTGTGCGACTACTTATTACACAAACATGCGTGTCTGGATGATTTGAAAATACATAATGTGTGCCGGAGTTTTGGCAGTCAATCAAAAGAAATATAAAATGCATGCAGTGGTTGCCTGCAATTTACCACTCCACTGGAACTATGTCGTCATGCTATGTGGCAGTATCCACAAACAATTCAAAAGGACATGAAACAGCCAGTTCAACCAAAGAAGGGTGCAAAGTAGAGTGAGAAGAGTACCCATGTTTCTTCCTGATAAATAATTCACATAAATTTTCTTGATTAAATTGATGAACGATTCAGATTAAGCAAATAATAGCAAATGTTCTTACTGATTATATAGATCAATGATTCAGAAGAGAGTGAATGTAAATTCATAGGATGTATGACTTCCTCCTCCACTCCTACACATGAATACACAATAACTCTATACTACAGAGCACCTGAACCATCATCATTGTCAATAGGTCAGAAAGAGAAGCGCCCTCACCGGCCAACCACTTCGTGGTGGCTGCAGCGAATGGAGTGGGTACTACGGTCATGCAGTACCTCAGGCAGTAGGGGGGTAGTGTTGAGGGAGTGGAGGTGATCAGGTGGTCTCCTTGCGTCATTATCTTCCGTCTAAAATTGATGCAGTTGGGCTGAAATAGATCGGGGCGGTGTCACGCACGGCAACAATACCTCTGTATATCAGCAACCTCGACGGTGATAGAGAAAGAAAAGAATCAGAAGCATCAATTTTTGTGTGTGTGGAAGGATCATATACTGGGCAATCCCATTAACATGAGCGAATGCTTGTGTATTAGAACAACATGACAGTATTGTAACTCCTTGTATAATAAATATTTCAGAGATTTTTCTATAAGATGTAGATCGCAAAGTAAACAAAATAAATAATCATGTCCAACAAACGATAGACAGACTACTAATTACATGAACCAGATGTAGAGAGCTACTTGTAGAAAAAAGTAAGAATGACAAAGTGCAACCAGTTCTTCTATCTTTTATGTAACCAGGTGTCAATAGGCTCAATAAACCTCACGTCTAGCTAAAGTCAAGTTTTTTTTGAAAAAGGGGCGCAACCCCGGCCTCTGCATCAGAAAGATGCATACGGCCATATTTATTAAAATAAAGTAGGTCCAACAAAGGTCTGTAACTCCGTTACACAATAGTCCCCAAACGGCTCACAAAGAGCGGCAAAGTAAAAGCCACAGCCGGCATGCAAAATGAAGATAGGAAAACTAATTGCCTATCCTATTACATGACCGCCATCCAAACCGGCTGAAAATAGCCCGAGCTACCATCTCCCATCGGGCAGATCCAGTAACCAAATGCTCCCTGGCCTCCGTCTAAGTGAGTAGCGACCACATACGGATCAGCGTAGTAGCTCGGAAGATGACCTGCAAAAAATGAGTATTTGTTGTTCTGTTAAAAACCAAATCATTCCTACAGTTCCAGACTGCCCAGAGTAAGGCACATACTCCTACACGAATGTGTTTAGCCGTTTGGGCCTCTATCCCATCCAGCCACGTCCCAAATAACGTGTTGATATTATTCGGTGGAGTAATATTAAAAGCAATGTGAACAGTCCACCAAAGAACCTTCGCCATAGGACAATCAAGTAAGAGGTGTTTGATAGTCTCGTCTTGATCACAAAAACTACATCTCTTAGAGCCGGTCCAATTGCGCTTTGTCAAATTATCCTTGGTTAAAATAACTTATTTATGAACAAACCACATAAACACTTTAACTCTCAGAGGAACCTTGACATTCCAAACATGCTTGGAAAAGGGAATAGAGCTAGAATTGATGACATCTAAGTACATCGATTTAACCGTGAACTCTCCATTCCTGGTTAATTCCAGCTCAACGAATCCGACCGTTGAGCAAGCTGCACATCCATCAGTCTTCTAACCAGATGTAGCCAGGCTTCCCAACGCGCTCCGGCAAGTGTTCTCCTAAATTGGATATTAAGGGGAGCGGTCCTGAAGACGGTTGCAACCAGAGCGTCTCTCCGTTGCATGATGTTATAAAGAGACGGATACTGTAGCGCGAGAGGAGTTTCCCCTAGCCATATATCCTCCCAGAATCTGGTATTGCTACCATCTCCGATAATAAACTTTGTTCTGTTGAAAAAGGCCGATTTAACTATCATCAGCCCTTTCCAAAAAGGTGAGTCCGTCGGCCTCACTGTCACCTGTGACAAAGTTTTGGAGCTAAGGTACTTGTTGCGCAGAATCTGCGCCCACGAGGCGTCTGACTCTACAGATAACTTGTACAACCACTTGCTGAGAAGACATCTGTTTTTCACCTCAAGATTTTCGATCCCAAGACCCCCTTGGTCTTTTGGTCGGCAAATAATATCCCATTTAGTGAGTCGATATTTCCTTTTGGAATCATCACTCTGGCAAAAGAAATGGGATCGATAGAAATCCAGTCGTTTCCTAACTCCAACTGGTATCTCAAAAAACGACAAAAGAAACATAGGCATGCTCGTGAGGACCGAATTAATAAGAATTAGCCGACCCCCATAGAACATCAGCTTGCCCTTCCAACAGCTTAGTTTCTTCTCGAATCGATCCTCAACACACTTCCACTCTATATTTGTTAGCTTACGATGGTGAATTGGTATACCTAAATACGTAAAAGGTAAACTCCCAATTTCACACCCGAACAATTGCTTATAAGCCTCTTGTTCTTCTTTGGCTCTTCCAAAGCAGAACAATTCACTCTTGTGAAAGTTAATCTTTAAGCCCGTCAATTGTTCAAATAAGCATAACACCAGCTTCATGTTTTGCGCTTTTGCCAAGTCATGCTCCATGAAAAGTATAGTGTCATCAGCGTACTGTAGGATAGACACCCCTCCATCAACTAGATGAGGTACAAGACTACCTACTTGGCCAGCATCCTTTGCCCTACCTATTAGAATGGTCAACATGTCAGCTACGATGTTGAACAGAATAGGTGACATTGGATCTCCTTGTCTCAGGGCTTTATGTGTCTGGAAATAGTGACCTATGTCATCATTCACTTTGATTCCAACACTCCCTTTTCGCGTAAAAGATTCAACCTGCTTTCTCCAAGCTGGGTCGAAACCTTTCATGCGCAAAGCCTGTTGTAGAAACGGCCATTTAACTTTATCGTACGCCTTTTCAAAATCCACTTTGAAAACTACCCCATCTAGTTTTTTGTGTGGAGTTCATGGAAAGTCTCATGCAAGACTACAACCCCTTCTAGGATGTTTCTGTCTGGCATGAAAGTAGTTTGGGTCGGCTGCACCACAGAATGCGCAATCTGTGTGAGTCTATTAGTCCCAACCTTGGTAAAAAATTTAAAACTGACATTAAAAAGACAGATAGGCCGGAACTGCTCAATTCTCACAGCCTCTGTTTTCTTCGGGAGTAATGTAATTGCTCCAAAATTCAAATGAAACAGCTGAAGCTGACCGGAGAACAGATCGTGGAACATCGGTAACAGATCCCCTTTAATAATATGCCAACATCTCTTATAAAACTCAGCAGGAAATCCATCTGGCCCCGGAGCTTTATTGTTTTCCATCTGTGCAATCGTGTCAAAGACCTCTTTCTCCGAGAACGGCGCAGTCAATACCTCATTCTCATCGGCAGCCAACTGAGGCACATCCTCAATTCTCGACTCATCCAGGGACACAAAGTTATCCTCTGGAGGCCCAAAAAGCTGCTTGTAATAATTGGTAATGTAAAGCTTTAGGTTCTCTTGTCCTATGATCGTACCCTCGTCTTGCTCAAGCTGAAAGATTCTTTTCTTTCTGTGCTTGCCATTGGCAATCATATGGAAGAATTGAGTATTGGCATCCCCTTGGACTACTTTACGAACCTTAGCTCGCAATGCCCATTTCAACTCCTCTTCTCTCAACAGCTCTTTTAATCTCATCTCCGCATCCACTTTAGCATGAAGCTCTGCAGACTGCAGAATTGTGGACTCGGCTTTCACATCTAAGGACTAAATAAGAGTGAGGAATCTCTCCTTTTCAATCTTATAAATCACAGTAAGATGTTTAGCCCAACCACGCAAGAAACTTCTCAAGTTCCTAATCTTATTCCGCCATCTCTCAATATGAGATCTTCCTCCTGCATCTTTCGCCCATTCTCTGGCTATCAGATCCAGGAACCCTTCTCTTTCAAACCACACAATTTCAAAAGAGAAAGTATTTTTGTTACCCACATGCGTTGCCTCCCCAGAATCCACTAGCAGAGGTGTGTGGTCTGAGATACCGCGGGATAAAGCTTGGACTGTAACCAAGGGGAATTTCTGTTCCCACTCAACGCTTGCTAGGACTCTATCTAGCTTCTCATACGTTGGGTTTTGCAAAGTATTAGCCCACGTGAATTTTCGACCTGAAAGCTCTATCTCTCTGAGATCCAAGCTTTCTATGATGGTGTTAAACATAAACGACCACCTGGCGTCAAAATTGTCATTGTTCTTTTCATCTCTCCTCCTAATAATGTTGAAATCTCCTCCAACCAAAATTGGGAGCTGTTCAGATCCGCAAATCCTGACAAGATCCGCCAAAAAGTTTGGTTTTAATTTCGGCTGTGCGGCCCCGTACACCGCAACCAGTGCCCAATTAAAGCCATTGACTTTGGATCTTACCCGAAATTTTACATCAAAGTCACCCATCACTACAGTTCGGACTTCCAGCGTCTCACACTTCACCCCAAGAAGGATCCCCCCTGATCTACCCCTTGGCGGAAGGCAGTGCCAATCAAAATCGACACCGCCGGACAAAGTATTTAGGAACTAAGGAGAGAAATTGTCCCTTCCTGTCTCGGAAAGGGCAATAAAATCCAACTTATGCTCAATGGAAGCATCCGCGAGAAAACTATGTTTAGCCAAGTCCAACAGACCTCTGCTATTCCAGAAGATGCCTCTCATAGTTCATCATGGAATTTTTTGGCTGTACGGACCCTAGCACTCCGACGCACCGCGGATGTTGGATAAATCTTACGCCTCCACTTTCGCTTAGGCTTGTTCTCCTCCTCCACCCGGTCCTCACAACCGAGCTCCGCATCTCTAACCTCCAGCTCCTCTACCGGAGCACTCTTCTCCAGGGGTAACAAGCCATCATCCTTCTCAATCTCAGTGAGTGGATGGGCAAGATCCGCACACAACGAATCGAGTACCCTGACTCCCAAAGCATCAATATCCGAATCGTTCATGGGTTTAACCGCAGCTATGTTACGGATCAATTCTAAGGCACGATCCGCTTCTAGGTCGAGAATGTCATTAACAGATTTTAAAATTTTACTATCATTACTACCTAGTGAAACTCCTAACTCATTTGCATTGTGGATGATCTCATCATTATTAAAATGCAAAATAGAATTAGAAATATTGACTGACATACCCGTAGTGACCTCCATGTCACGAAGCTTGGCCGCCCGCATGGCGCAGCTCAGCTGTATATCATCAACATCCCCCTTATCCTGAAGGCGACAGCTCATCCGTTGGCCCTCAGACACAGGATCCGGAATGCCACCAAAAGCGATGACCGCCTCTCTGGTTGCCCCGTTGGGTGTAGGGCCACCTGCCCCACCTCCAATGGACGGCCCAGAAATAGCAAACAAAGACCCGGCGCCGACAGCCGGTGAGCGTGGGGCCAGAGGAGTCTGGGCCGCCTGCCCAGACAACCCACCAGGTGACCTACGAAGAGGAGAGAGGGCGGGGCCGCCTGCCCCCGCGCCCCACCCAACCCGACAGTCGGACAGGACTCACCAGGTCCTGCCATCCGGTCCAACGTAGAGGGGGGAGAGCCAAGGCCTCCTGCCCGAGCCCTCCTCCTAGAGCTGACCCACTGACGCAGGGCGACACCGCCACCCAAGCGGTCAGACCAGACGGAGACCCCCCAAGCAACGTGCCAGCAGCAGTGGGAGAGGTCACCTGCTGAAGACCGTCCCTCCCAAGGAGAGCCCGAAGCCTCGGCAAAGTCTAGTGAAGGCAACATGTGCTCAAACACATCCTCAGAATCAACCCTGTCGCTCCACAACCTGGGTGGTGCTGAAACCGCCTGAAATAATCCGAATCTCAAGGTACTCATAGGGACTGTCGTAGAAGGAGCCACCCCATTTCCGGGCGTCTGAGGGTCAGCTACCAGGCCACTGGGCAACTCATGCCCATCATCCCCCTGTCGTTCCTCCGAGTTACCTGAGCCATCATTCTTATCATGCCTGTCTACATCCATCCCCGCCAAAGCATGAGCGAAGTACTCAGAATCCTCAAACTCAATATCTATGTTATAAACGAGGCCCTTATGCGTCCACTTGATGACATCAGGAACGAACTCGATATCCAGCACACTTACCAACACCCTAGCCACCCCGTTGGCCCTTGTGAAGGGCATATCAACTCTCTCAGGTCTGCCAACCAGAATCCCCAAACTTGCGGCAACCCGAACATCCCGAATCAGTTTTGATGGGACTCCCGAGAACCTCAACCAAACCTAAGTGAGTGGTTTTCCCTGTGGCTCCACTTTCTTCCACTCAAGAAACTCAAGAATACACTCAGTTCCAGGAACTCTGCACATCCCAAAACTGAGAAGCCGCTCCAAGTCCTCGGCACTCGGAAACTCAACCTTATAGCTGTTGTCCTCAAGGCAAATAAGCTCCCACTGAAAGTCCCCCGGAGCTAACTCCCTGAGTCGCTTGATTATCTGAGCCTCAGAAACGTCACCTTTCGTGACTTTGACCACACTCGTGGTCGAGCACTCAGCCTCCTCAGGGATCTCCACCGCACAGGGAGACTCAAAGAACATCAACTCAGCACAACAGACACCGTAAATCGTGATACTCGGCATCAGATCCCTCAGTACCGGACATTCTCCCGTGTCGTGCGCTGGTTTGAGGCAGGTGTCAGAAAGCTCAGTAACACACTCAGCAATGAAATGGCCTCGCTCTCCACACCGATAACATAGCATCTTTTCTTTTTTCCTTGCCCACTTAGAAGCTCTCTCACCCTCAGCCTGGTCAGCAGCTTGAGAAGCAGGCGTCAGTAGCGGCCAGCGCGGTGACCACCCCCATAGCCTCACCAGACAGAGCACCCGCCTGTCCAGTCATGGGCGTCTCAGAAGTGGCCGTGGGCTCTGCCATGGCCGTCGAGGGAGGATACTGTCGGAACCGGTTCCTCCCACCGCGACCACCACGATGTCCTCGGAAACCACCTCTTGTCCGGTGATCCGGGCCAGAGGCGCCCTCGACGAATCCACCTGTAGGTCCAAGGAATGGTCTTTCAGCCGTTCCATCACTCTGCCAGGCATAACCTCGCCCACTGCCGGCCGAGAAGGACCCACGATGCTGACCCTCGCCATACGCGTCAATGCCATCATCGCCCCACTGACCCCGGGGCACCGTAGTATGAGCACGGTTGAGCCCCGCGCCACCATCACCCCCTTGCTGCACCGTCGCGTTCGGCACCGGTTGAGGAGGCCTGGCAGCGACATGAGGGGGCGGTGCCCTTGGCTGAAGCGCATGCGCCGGAGGCGGCTTGCGCTGCATGGCGACAGCAGCGCCGGGCGCCAGCGGCCTTTGCCCTCCTGAAGCACCACCCCGACCCGGCATAGCCGGCCCTGGGGGCGCCACTGGCCTCGGCCCCAACGGAGCAGCCCCACCCGCTCCCAACCCTGAAGGGCGCTGGCCAGGAGCAGCCGCAGCGCTTTGGCCGTTCACAGCAGCCAGCACCGGATGGGTTGTACCTCGCCCCGCATGCGTTCCTGTGGTAGCCCCCGATGGCCTCGGTCCGTAGTTGCCTATGCCACGTCCCTCGGCCATGCCAGGAGGAGGAATACGTGCTGCTCTTCCGCTTCCACACAAAGGGAAACCGGACTTGGCGCAACGACGAACCCTAGACGGCGGCAGCGAGGATTTACGTAGCGTCGTCGCTATGTAGTCGACGCGATCACGATCGCCTGCAACGCTAATTTACTGGGCCTCATACCCAGCAATTGCGTCCGTACTTGGCCCAACTAGCACACCCCCATGCTGGGCCACCTGACTAGGTCTAGTCTGCTCCAACACCAGCCCAGACTGGTCCAACAACTCGTTCAAATGCACAGCTCTCGCCGCCCGGATCTCAGCCACGGAGGTCGTCACCGGCGCCGGCGGCTGGACGTTGAACCTGCCTTTCCTTTTCTCCTTCTTACAAACAACACGAGTCCAAGAATCGGAGTCGAAGAAATCAGCTAAAGTAACGGGTTTGAGACATACCTTCGGAAGAGGCCCTTTCCATGCCCGACCCGCGGCTGCCGCCGTCGACCTCCGGTGAATGATCCGGCGTACCACCTCCACTCTCTCTTCAGAATGCAATCCTCGTCTCGCCGGATCGTCCAGCGGCACGACCCCGTCAACAATCGTGGCCACCTCCTCCTCCGAATACCCCGGGTTGAACGCTTCGCAGATCACATCTGACGGCGTGGGCGAGTAATCCTCCGGCGACTCGCCGGCGAGATCGTCGTCGTCGTCCTCGTCCGACCCCGCTAGGACCCAGAACCTGCCGCCGATCTGCCTTCCCCCTCCGTGCAAGCACCTCTCCGGCTGGATCGTGGCGGACGCCTCAGGTGCCGCCCGAGACACGCTAGCCATCTCTCGACGAGGTTGCTGATATACAGAGGTTGCTGATATGCAGTGGTTGCCTGCAATTTACCACTCCACTGGAACCATGTCATCATGCTATGTGGCAGTATCCACAAACAATTCAAAAGGACATGAAACAGCCAGTTCAACCAAAGAAGGGTGCAAAGTAGAGTGAGAAGAGTACCCATGTTTCTTCCTGATTAAATAATTCACATAAATTTTCTTGATTAAATTGATGAACAATTCAGATCAAGCAAATAATAGCAAATGTTCTTACTGATTATATAGATCAATGATTCAGGAGTGAATGTAAATTCATAGGATGTATGACTTCCTCCTCCACTCCTACACATGGATACACAATAATTCTATACTACAGAGCACCTGAACCATCATCATTGTCAATAGGTCAGAAAGAGAAGCGCCCTCACCGGCCAACCACTTCGTGGTGGCTGTAGCAAATGGAGTGGGTACTACGGTCATGCAGTACCTCAGGCAGTAGGGGGGCAGTGTTAAGGGAGTGGAGGTGCTCAGGTGGTCTCCTTGCGTCATTATCTTCCGTCTAAAATTGATGCAGTTGGGCTGAAATAGATCGGGGCGGTGTCACGCACGGCAACAATACCTCTGTATATCAGCAACCTCGACGGTGATAGAGAAAGAAAAGAATCAGAAGCTTTATCTTACAATGCAAGTTTGACGACTGGATCGTGGCGGACGCCTCAGGGCCTGCGGTTCTCTCGACGAGGAGCTAGCTAGCTAGCTAGCCAGCCGAATCGGTTCGAATGGATCAGCTAGCTAGCTAGCAGCTCTTGTAGCTAGCGAATGGAGGAGTTCGGCCGCCGCCCGCGCTGCCCTGACGGCCTTGGCCTCCGCCCACGCGCTACGGCCGTCTGTTGCTGCAGTCGGCACTGCTGCTGGCCCCGGTCCGCTCGCGCACGCTGGCGAGCACGAGGAGACGGTCGTGGAGGCAGGACGCGCACACGCCGAGAGGACGAAGGTCGAGATGGGAAGGGCGTGAGGAAGAAGATGGTATATTTAGAGAATATTCTTTTTTACGGGTTGATTATACGGGTTTTGTTCGGCCGCAGCTAAAATCGACCCTTATAATTCGTTTCCCTCAGCCCGTAAACACTTATGCGGGTCATGTTTTTGCGGGGTCTACTAGAGTTGCTCTAATGCATGTTGGATAGCTTACATACACTAGTAGAAAAACACCTATTAGTCCCGGTTCGTAAGGGCCTTTAGTCCCGGTTCATGAACCGGGACTAATGGGTCGTTACTAATGCCTCCACCCATTAGTCCCGGTTCAAACACGAACCGGGACAGATGTGCCTCCACGTGGCCGGTCCGCCGAGCCCAGTCAGGGGGGCCTTTGGTCCCGGTTGGTGGCACCAACCGGGACCAAAAGTCCATGTTTTTTTAGAAAAGTGGCTGCTTTAGGGGTTTTGTGGGTTATTTTTAGGTTGTTATTAGCTAGCTAATAGAGAGAAGTGTCCTCTCTTATATCTTCGTCCAGTAATGACCCATTAGTCCCGGTTCAAACACGAACCGGGACAGATGTGCCTCCACGTGGCCGGTCTGCCGAGCCCAGTCAGGGGGGCCTTTGGTCCCAGTTGGTGGCACCAACCGGGACCAAAAGTCCATGTTTTTTTAGAAAAGTGGCTGCTTTAGGGGTTTTGTGGGTTATTTTTAGGTTGTTATTAGCTAGCTAATAGAGAGAAGTGTCCTCTCTTATATTTTCGTCCTTGGTTTATCAACGCTGTTGCTATGTTCATTTCATCCGCTGATATAACATGCTCATGCATGCTCACATCATACATCATCATATATAATAACAAGTCCTACTAATCATGCATCATCATACAACTTCTACTCATTATTAATAATAAGTCATACGATCATCATCCTCATAGACATCGAACCCAACCCTACATAATTGTTCTTAGCACATGATCATCAGTATCAGGTAGGACCTAAAAACCCTTAAGGTAAAATAGCATAAAACAATATAGACCCTGACTCTCCATTATGAAGAATGGAGATCATCTTGTCTCCAATTCTTGCCATTCGCTGCTTTTTGCTTCCAAGAAGCTCCTTACGACTGTCCATACATTTTTTTCCATTCTTTGATTGTAATGTCTCCACTTCTTTTAGAAACCCGGTATGGACAGTTGAGATTCGTAGGACGACCTGGTTGTATGTTCAAAACATGAAGGCTACCATGCGTATACATCAGATGAGACACACAATCATTCGGGATTATTTGTTGAAAAACATAGTAATAAGTTCGTAGTTAGCAATGATGTACTAGTTTTAGAAGTGTGCAAAAAGATGCACGGATGTTGTAATAGTAAAAAATAATCTTACCAGGGTATCTCCATGGTAGTTACCGTAGTTCAACACGTGCACTAGTGGCACGTATTGACCATAATGTTGAGGGTTTGATTGTAGATATTGTAATTCTCAAGATCAGTACAAAATGCGACCAGATGATTTTTCTCCTGATAAGTTAATTCGGAGCCTTCGGTGTAGTAGGTTCTGTCTACCATCTTCCACACATTCTTTGAAGAATGAAAATAAGCTGTCAATGGAGATAAGTTGTCAACTATTTTGAAATAAACAATATAAATTACTTAATAACTATGTTAAGCTCACATGGGGGAAGAATTGGAGGTGTATCCACAAGGACCCAAATCGAAGGTCTCTCTTGCTCGATTGTAGGATCACCAAGATCCATGGTGACAAGCATACCCTCATCAAGACCATACATCTTGCAAAGTGCTTTCCAATTTTTGCAACCAAAATGGGTTACACTCTGAGCATTGTACAACTTTACTTGAATATCCACACCATGATGGGTACTTAGGATAATTTTTTTGGTTTCGAAACTTTCATGGTCTTCAAAACTCATCCTCTCCAAGACATAGCGTCTTGCAAAGCATGAGATAAGCTAGTCGAGTTGGAAAAGATGAGAAATACACGTTAAAATAGTTGAAGTCGTGCTTAATTACGAAAAAAAACTATTGTCGTCGTTGCGTACCGTATGAACATCGCAGGTCTCCTCGAGCTGAATGCTGAAGCGCCGATCTTTGTCTAGCTCAATGAACCTGTCGCAGATATCTTGATCGTCGTGGCACCAGTCGCACTCCCCCGGGCGGTTTTCGTCGTCCGATGAGTACGACATTTCCGGTCTATGTTCATAATTCAAATATTAAACTAGATCATTATTATTAATCACGGGTTGACTATCGATGATCGATGTACGTAGCTCCTCCTTTCATTCCCGAGTGCATTATTATACCAAATTGTCTAGCACACGGGAATGAAGGAGAACTTATCCAATATGAGCATTCAATAAGCAAAACCAAATCATAAAATAAGCAAAACCAAATCATAAAATAAAGTACAGTATTCAAATTAGCATGCATTCAATAATTATAAGCAAAAGTACATCATCTCTTGGTGTCCGTACATCGTCGAATATTATCACTAATACAACTAGAACCTTAGCGCCCGACGGGTATCGACGCGGGCGGTGGACACCCAAAGATAAGGAACCATCACAGGATCATAGCTCCAGTGAGATCCCTGAAGAACCTGCTAGGTATTGTCGAACCTGCCCTCCAATGCAATCATGTAGCGACAGACGTGCTCCTCCTCCTCGCTGACACGGTGACGTACCACCTCCGCGGTGTCCGGAAGCCTCACCACCGTCACTGGCCCACGCGACCGCCACCAAACAAGGATCGGGTCAACAACGGGCTGCCTCCTCACCAACCTACGTCCCCCGGAAGGTAGCACCTCCCAATACCAGCCCGGCGGAGCCCAGCCCCGAACATGGCCCTGATCAAGCAGGCCTCCACCGCCGAGTCGACGACGACGAGGATGCGGGATAGGCATCGCCGACGTCGATGCGGGAACTACTTCTATATATAGTTAAATAAACTAGTTTTATTAATTAAATCAACTATCTAGTTCAACTACTAAGCACTTACTATAAATAAATAAAGTAGTACTTACTAAAAACAAACTACTTCTATATATAGTAAAATAAATTAGTTTATTAAATCAACTAGCTAGTTCAACTATATATAAACTACTTCTTATTTTTTTCCTTTTTCTACTATGAACAAAAAAATCATTAAAATTCTATGAACAAAATTGATTACACAATCTAAATATCACCAAAAAAATGTATTAACAATAATATCACCAAACATGCATATTCAATAATAATATCGCCAAAAAAATCTATTAACAGAAAAAAATATAACATAATATGAAGAAATTAATTACTACACATCTAATCTAACAAAAAAAATCTAATCTAACAAAAAAATCTATGAACTATACATATCTAAATTACTACACATCTAATCTAACAAATTAATTACTACACATCTAATCTAAAAAAAAATCTAATCTAACAAAAAAATCTACGAACTACATATCTAAATCACTACACATCTAATCTAACAAAAAAATCTATGAACTACAAAAAAAATCTAACAAAAATAAAAATAAAGTTGCTCACGGCCGGCGACGGCGAGGTGCGGAGCGGGGCGGCGACGGCGTCGAGGCAGCTCGGGCCGGGGCGGCGACTACGATCGGGGCGGCGGGGCGGGCAGCGACGGCGCGCGGGACGGTGCGGGGCGGGGCGGCGACGGCGTCGGGGCGTGGCGGGGCGGGGCGGCGACTGCATCGGGGCGGGGCGGCGACGGTGAGGTAGCGGCAGGGGACGCGGCGACGGAAGTGAAGGAGGAGAAATCGAAGTCGGGAGCGCTAAGTGTTGTATATATAGCAAAGACTTTGGTCCCGGTTCGTGCTATCAACCGGGACTAATGCCCCCCTTTAGACCCGGTTGGAGCCGCCAACCGGGACCAATGGCCTCTTTTCAGCAGCCCAAAGGGCGGGAAACGAAGACCTTTGGTCCCGGTTGGTGCCTCCAACCGGGACTAAAGAGTGGCATTGGTCCCGGTTGGTGCCACCAACCGGGACTAAAGGGCGGCATTAGTCCCGGTTGGAGCCACCAACCGGTACCAATGGACCCGTCTAATTACTTTTTTATTTTCTGTAGCTGTTTTTTAGTTGATTCTTTCTGCAGCTGTTTTTTAGTCCCACCTCGCCAAGCGAGAGGCACTCGCAGCTGTTTATAAGCCCTGAGTGCAGAGACGATGAAGAAGAGGCTCAATGCTCACCTGCACGTTGGTTAGCTTCAAGCCTTGAGGAATACGGTAGACTGCACAGAGCTATGTGCAGTGCAGTTGACACTATTCCGAAAGGCTTGAAGCAAATTAACGAGCATTGCGCCTCTTTTTTATTTTCAATGACTTATTACAACTCAGAAATAAAAAGAAAAAAATAAATGTAGCAGAAAAAAAACTATATAAAAAACCACTCAGAAATAAATAGAAGAAAAAAAATAGTTTTGATTAACTTTATTATAAAATGAGCATAGATGCTTATTTTTAATGACTTATTACAACTCAGAAATAAAAATAAAAGAATAAATGTAGCAGAAAAGAAAAAAAACTATATAAAAAACCACTCAGAAATAAATAGAAGAAAAAATAGTTTTGATTAACTTTACTAAAAAAAAATGAGCATAGATGCTTATTTTTAATGACTTATTACAACTCAGAAATAAAAATAAAAAATAAATAGAAGAAAAAATATTTGTGATTAACTTTACCAAAAAATGAGCATAGATGCTTATTTTAATGACTTATTACAACTCAGAAATAAAAAGACGAACCAGGACTAATAGGTCCAGACGAACCGGGACCAATGGCCCATGTGGCCCGGCCGGCCCCCGGGGCTCACGAACCGGGTCCGATGCCCCCATTGGTCCCGGTTCTGGATTGAACCGGGACTAATGGGCTGGGCCGGCCTGGACCATTGGCCCGTTTTCTACTAGTGATAATACAACTTACTTAATTAGTTAATAATTGGGTATTTTAGAAATACAATGAAGATGCTTGTTATCCAGAATGAACATACAATTTGACACGATAATTTCCAATATAGGTTGAACAATGTCAATCCCCATAAATTTTTTGAAAAAGTTCATGTGTACCTCTTCAAAGTACGCAATAATGAACATAGGAAAAATATTTCAAATAAGAAATAAATTCATATTGTAGTTTTTATATGGGAAAATTACATGGCGTGAAACTAAACATGAACTTGGCAAAAAATAGAAATAAAATCGATAGATGACGCACTAGGAAAATTGCAGAGCAATATGTGGAAACTGCCTACATAGCTTTCTATGGACAGATCGAGGTGTATTTGACCAAGAACTGCCATGTTGGAAACCCCTCCAATTTAAAAAAAATCATGTTATTTCTCGTTAGCATATAGTACTTTGTTTCAAACATTTCATGTCTGATTAAATAAAATACAAGAGGGTTTTCGTAAGAAAAATCTTACGCGCGGAGCACCCATCACTTTCCCGCTCTTAGCCACTGACAGGCGCGTCACCGCCATGCTGGCACGCCACGTGGGCTGGACGTACATTTAAATACGCAAGGAAGCACCGTATTTGTATGGCCGGACAAGTTCGAGCATCAGTTTTATGTATTTTAGAACTTTAGACCCCAAACTGATCGTGCAAAACAAGTTGAGGCACCTCCGGCACATTTAACTCTTTGAAAATATCTGGATATGCTGCCCATCTTTCTTTTTCTGTTGAAGTATAAAAACTTCATTCCTCGAATAACTCTCATATCGTTTACAGTAGAATAAAGTCTGAAGCATTGGAATCTCAAGTTCCAGACAAACTCAAACTAAAAATATGTTTAGCTAGACCATCGGCTACTCCCACCAGAAAGAAATATAAGAGCGTTTAGATCAGTAATGTAGTATTCTAAACGCTTTTATACTTCTTAACAGAAGGAATGCTAGATTTGCCTCTCTGCTACAGTAAATAAAACTAACACTGGCAAGATATAAAGCCAATTAAGTGCACTCTGTTAATATGCTGCCCATCTTGCCAAATAGACTTACCAATAAATCCTGATGTAAAAACAAAGACTTACCAATAACACGAAAAGCAGTAAGAAATCTACTAATAAGTTTCTTTTTACCAATTTTTTAATCTATTTATTTTCAGTTATGGTAGTACAACGGACACCAGAAATAATAAAAATTACATCTAAATCTGTAGACCACCTAACGATGAGTACTAGCAGTGAAATGAGCTGAAGGCATACCAACGTCATCGCCCGTTCCTCGATGGAGCCGGGCCAAACATGTTATAGTAGACAGTCGAAAAGTCCTCGTGATAAGCCCATAGTACCAGCACACAGAACAACAACCGCCGCTGTTGATAAGTAGCATAGATAAGAAAAATTCAACTTGAAAACACACGAACGTAGATGAACTACGTATGACCAGATCCAAACAAATCCACCAAGGACAGATCCGACGGAGACACCTCCACACGCCTACATGACAACAAGGCAACATGCCCAAAGGTTCACATGTAATGTGCTAACAAAAGCCCTCCCACTGCGTATACTTGTGTTGTGCAATCCAGCGTGTTCGCACTGTGTACTTGCGCTAGACAAGCCGGCGTCTGGGGCATTTTCTCGACCTTACCATGCAATGCCTTCGGGATGTCTCTTCCTTTGGGTTGGCATATATTTTTAAATTTTGTGCACGATTTAGCATACTCTCCTCGGCGTCGACCTCAGTATTATAGTCTCGGGCGTTTTTCGTCGATGACACGATTCACAAATGTGGGAAGAGAGAATTATCTTGGTAGCATTTAGAATGACATCCTACAAAGGAGACTCATCCAAGTTGAAACAGCATAAATCAGGGATAGTGATGTCCCAGTTGTCGGTCCAGTGATGCACGTTGTAAACACACCTATGATTCATGAATGGCACGCGGTCGGCCTCGCTCATAGAAGGTGGCATCTCTCTATCATTAGGGGGAAGCTGCCTCCAACCAAAAGCAAGGACTCTCGAAGAGAGTTTCTCGACTCCCAAATAGCATCACGGAGGTCGAATGTGGCGACTTCCATTTAAAACCCTTCGCATCGTAAATCTGGATACATGGCAACGTACATGATGAAAGTCAAGTTGCATTCAGTAATATTGTGAGCATGATTAAAGTAATACACGCGTGCATATAGGGTCCGATCAAGGTAGGTTATGCTACCTTCATGGCCTATAAGGGGACCCTGGGTAACGATTGATAAGATAGTATCTCTCAAGTGCCTAACGTCAGTCATAAGGTTCTAGGTCAGACCGAAGGGTTCATGCACTTCCACAGTGGGCGTAGCCTGCAATCGCATGTTGCTTCCCAAGCGCACCAGGCCTCTTGGAGGATATTAGTCGAGCAGAGGCGCTCCTCACGCTGGCCGGCGGCAGAGGTTTTGTGTATGGGGAGGGTCGAAGCAGAGTAAGATCACCGCTCCGGGTCAGGAGGTTTCTTTTTCAGCCGAAGC
Organism: Triticum timopheevii; assembly: GCA_963921465.1. NCBI lineage: Eukaryota > Viridiplantae > Streptophyta > Magnoliopsida > Poales > Poaceae > Triticum > Triticum timopheevii. The sequence continues at coordinate 148,585,804 of OY997272.1, forward strand.
TATGTCATGTGCTATTTGCGGCGCGATCCTTTGGTTTTGGGTCGATGTTAGCAATGCGCATCCTAATCGTGCTATAGCTCGGTGTAAGCTCATTATGTTCTGTAGCCCTTTATTTTCCATGACGAGTTAATTAAGTACGCAAATTATATTAAAGAATCGGATAATGGCCTTTGCCTACTGGGTGTCTAGTCTACTGGGGTTTGTGTGTCTCTTCATTACTATTTCTCAGCGCAGGCACTTCGTGCTGCAGATGTTCACAACTAAAATCAAACTGCAGTAACTGTCATCCACGCAAGCATCAAGAACTTGAGTATTAGGGCATGTACAATGGCTGATAAGATAGTCTTATCTTAAGTCTTGCATGTGATTTAGAAATGGCAAAAAAAAATTGTCTACAATAGGTCATCTCTTAGCCTTATCTTTAATAACTAGCAAATCCTAAAAATGTGGTGAGACATATTGGGCCAAGAGATCACCTCTTGTCTTCTCTTAAATAAGAGAAAACAAGCCTTTTCTTATAGTTCTCTCTCCTCCACCTTATGATCCTACGTGGCACTTCTAAGATAGCACCATTGTACATGCCCTTAGGACGAACTGGGGAAAAACATTTATAGTTGCATCAATAACTAATTGATTCAACAAAATCACCAACAAATTGCTAAAAGTGGCACTAGTTGAGCTATTAGTACTGAAACCAAAGACCAAAGTGGCCTATTTTTCAGTCTGTTGTTGTCAGTGTACTCTGAAGCAGATTTAGAACTGAAGTGCACATTTGAAGTCGACTATGGTGAGGAATTTCCTTTTTTGCGGGTGACTATGGTGAGGAGCTTCAAGGATCAGTTGCACTCAAAATGCAGTGGTGGACAAATCATCCACAGACAGTCATAATGACATTTCCCGCAAAAGAAAAAAGACCATCGTAACGACACGAGACTTTCACCGTAACACCAAAACGAACATCATAAATTACGTGAATCACGTCCACATGTAGCAAATTAATTAAGCGAGAACGCATTAACACTGAACTACTGTAGTACCACTAGTTAAGTAGTAATCCATCTGCTACTACTTCTCTGGTAATGTATCGTCCTCAAATCGGCCAAGGAAATATCGTTCGTGTAGTAGTTTTGTGTAACAAACTGAGAGCATCTCTAGCCGCGCCCCTAATAAGGCCCCCCAGGCGACTTTTCGGTTGCCGGCGTCAAAAAATCGGCCCAGTCGCGCCGCCAGGGGTCCATTTTTCGCCTGCTCGGGCCGAAATTGGCGCCGGCGGACCCAACCCGAACCCGGCACGCTGAGGGTCGCTCGGGAGCGCCGGGCGAATATTTTTTGGCGCGAAAGCGCCGTGGGCCAGCCGCGTCGGCGACTCGACTCTCTTCTCGCCGCTTCGTCGTCCTCATTGCCTCGTTTCCCGCGGCGAATCAATGCCAAAGGTGCGCGCGCTGCCGCGCCGGTCAGCCTCCATTGATGCCTCACGGGCGGTGCAGAGAAGTCCGGGCGACGCGCGTCCCCTCGCCCGCCACGCCTCCCGCCACGCGTGACGCGCCGGCCAAGCCTATCGCGTGGCGCCTCCGCCTATATAAAGCCGAGAACCAGCGCGCCGGAGATACGCACACACACACTACACCGCCCGGCCCCGCCGGACATGCGGGTGCCCGGGTCAGCGCCGGCGGCGTGCCGGTGCCACCACCACCCACCAGGGCGGCGCGGCGTGCGGAGATCGCACGTATCCGCGCGTCCCTGCCGCGGGCTGCGAGGGAAGGCCCACGGTACACCCCCGACAGCCCGCTCTGGGAGCCCTATTTCCGCCGCCGACACGCCGAGCAGCTCGAGGCGACGAACGGCGTCGTGCCCTCCGGCAAGCTCAACTCCGAGGGCCGGCGCCGGTGGTGGGGCGTCCCGGCCGCACGTTGGAGGCCGTCCTCGAGTACATCGAGGGCGGCAACACGCCGCGCCTCGAGTACCCCGCTCCCCCGATCTTCTCACGCCGCCGTGGGAGCTCCTGGACGCCGAGGCATATGGAGCGGCTCGACGCGTCCTCCTCCTCCTCCGTCCGCTCGTCGGGCTCTCCCTGCCTCCGCCCTGTCAAGCCGGAGCCCCAGGACACGCCGGTCAGCGCGCGCACCCGCAGCTCCGGCGTCCGCATCGGTGACTCCACCCCCCCTCCCATCCGGCCGCTTCGTCCTCGTCGAGCCCAAGCCGAAGCCAGCCTCCTCCCGGAGTACGAGGAGATAGCCCGGCGCGGCTTCTCCGACGAGGACGCCCTGCAGTGGGCGCGGGACGACTACCTCCGCGACGAGATGGTCCGGCAGCGCCGGGCCCTGGAGGAGATCGAAGCCCGCAAGCGCGGGCGCGAGGACGAGCACGGCGTCGTCATCCTTGACAGCGACGATGACGAGGACGCGCCCGGACCGTCCAACCCACCGCGCCAACCGGGGGAAGGATGCAGCAGGGACGGCGGCGGCGGAGGCGGCGGCGGCGCCGCCGCCACTGCCGACGGCGGCGACTACACGCGGTTCTACAGCCTCCTCGACACGTAGAACTGCGAGGGCGGGCGGCGGGGAGCGGCGAGGCAGACGGCGAGGAGCGGCGATGGAGACGGCGAGTGGCGGCCCCTAGTAGTTTTTTCTTTTTTTTTGTAAAATATGTTTAAGTTTGAACGAACTTGACGAAGTTTGCAATGAATTTGCGCCGTGTTTGTGCCGTGTTTAAATTTTTCAAAATAACATGGGCGCCGCGACTGGGGGGCATCACGCCCCCAGCGCACGGGCATTGGCGGCGGCAGGTGTATGCCTGTGTATTCACAGGAATACCCAAGATTTAGACTAAAAAATATATACAGAGCAAACGAGCAGGCCCAGGCGCCCAGCCCACGAGTTGACTCGTCTCCGCTCGTTCCCGTTCACACCACGCCTCCACTAATCCATCATCTCGGCATCTCCTCGCACCGTTCCCAGGCACGCAGCGCTCGCCCTAGCCGACACGCAGGCACGCAGCACCGCCGGAGGCCGATGTTAACCGTCGGAGGCGACCCTGGCGGCGACGCCCCGTCCCCCACGCCGGCGGCGCCCGGCCTCCCGCCAGCCCCTCATCTTCCGCTCGGAGGGCGCAGCAGCCGAGCAGGAACGAGCAACCCTGGCGGCGGCGCCCCGCCACTCGCGCCACCGGCGCCCCGCCCCGCACCCGCCCCTCCTCTTCGGCTCGGTGGGAGCAGCAGCCGAGAAGGGACGGGCAACCCTGTCGGCGGCGTCCCGCCCCCCGTGGCACAGAAACAGAAGGTGCGCAACTGTGACGTCGCCCTCTCCCCCAATTTGGGAATTTCTTGATTTGCTCTAATTTTCTAGATGCAGGTAGTCTATCTATTTAACAGATACACGTATTTGAATTTATATTCCCCTTGTTTTCCTAACGTAGATGAAGAGGAGTGGAATTGTTGGCAGTAGCATATTTGCAATGTGGGAAAAGGCTTCAAAGGCAAGGAAAACAAATGAAGTATCCACGCCGAATCAGACAGTAGCTACATCTAGTACTTGTACTTCTCCTGTTCATCTTGAGAGCAATTTGCAGTTGGTGTTATGGCAAGAACCGGAGAGTAGAGGCGAAACCTCAACACCTCATGTAGAAGATGATGAATCTATTTATGAAGATGATGAACCAATGCAAGCAGATTTGGAGGCACTCGAACATGATCCTGGAAAGTGGATTCCCATCTCAGTGTATGCTGTCAATGACCAAGATAGAGTAAGAAGGAGATATATTGAGATGGGGTCATGTCAACCAAAGAATCATGAGTTCAAGTTTACAAATAAAAGTGGGAAAGATCGTCGCTTTTGCCGTGCTTGGTTTAAAGAATTTCCATGGATTGAGTATAGTGTGGAAAAACATAGATTTTTCTGCTTCATTTGCTATTTGTTCAAGGATAAAACAAGATGTCCCGGTGGAGATGCTTTTGTGAATAAGGGATTTAATAACTGGAACATGAAGTCGAGATTGAAGAAACATGAAGGTGAGGTTAGTAGTGCTCATGCTGAAGCTCAAGAGAAGTATGATAGGTTCACTACACCACAAACATCAGTTCGGGAGTCTATTGCTTCAAACACCTCACAATACAAGGCTTTGTATAAACAACGTTTGACATGGACACTCAAGTGTGTGAGATTTCTGTTGCGCCAAGGCTTGGGATTTAGAGGAGATGATGAAAGTGAAGACTCACTAAATAAAGGAAACTTTCTTGAGCTTCTAAATTGGCTAGCAGGAAATTTTGAAGAGGTTGACAGGGTTGTTCTCAAGAATGCTCCACGGAACTGCAAGAGGACTCACCATGATATACAACAAGAGGTGATAAAATGTTGTGCACAAGA